>OX422143.1:35416456-37816456 GCA_949129095.1 Volucella bombylans
AAAACATTGATTCTTTTCATTGTGACCAGAAGGTCTTCAAGTAAAAGTCATATAGAATTTATCTAAATCCAGTACTATAGTATTTAAATCATGTAGACATGATTTAATTGCAATTATTTAAATGTAATTATTAAATTGTTCAATTGTTACGTTTTCGTTTGAGAATTAAAAACAAGGTACTGCATGTGTCATATACATAATTATCGATTCAGGTTCATTCGACACCTACCTACACATACATATGTATAATACGAGCATGTATTTATGTACAATGTACATACAAGTTTCAAATTCCAGAAAAATACTAAAAGAAGCTTGCAACTGCGATAAAGCTCTTCAATCTGTTTTATAGCAGATAAATATACAGCCGTTTAGAAGCGATACTATGCGACGAACATTATCAGCAGAAGCAAAAGCTTTTCTCATCAGGACTACCCTGTCTTTTATTTCTCTTTCAGACGACCACATGTTTTTTTCAGACTTTTTTATAATCTAACTTCGAATACCATACCATATTTCTGTTAATAGCTAATTGAAAAAATTCTTTAAAGCTACTGCATCTGCACATCGTATTACATTTCCAACGATTTTTTCAATGTTAATTATAATTGTATATGTATATTTAATAGTTAATATTGTTTTAACCGTCTTTTTTTAATGATTTTTTCTTTATGGACTTTTATAAAAAGAACAATCGATTGCTGCTGTCGATAGCTTGAACTCTTGAGGAGTATAATGTGTAATGTCTGACGTTTGCTTCCTACGAATAATGTTATGAATATTATTATTCAATAAAATAATATATTATAATTTGCGTGAAAGTAGCATACTACTCGTAACTCGTTATCATTATAACACTGACTATGTTATAATACATACATGTATATACTTATGATGAAAAAAAAACATACTATCGTGTTGTATTTCTATTTACTGTTTTTTTTAGAGAGACTATAGGATTTGGTCCACACTGAACTGTCACGGTTAAATCTTTTCATATAGTAGGTCTTTTGGTAAATAATGTACACATATCGATTTAAATATGGACTTTGATCAACATTAGCAACATGTGCTATATATGAAGCTGACAATAGAAAAACTTATTTTCATATATTCCAGATTCAACCCATATTTGACGGGTCACTACCTTTTTTGTTACGAGTACAATGCTTGAAGATGATTACAGGATTATTAAGCGGGACAATACAGTGATGTGAACAGAAAATAAACACTTAAGTAAGGCAATTAATATCATTTTTAAGAAGAGATTCTTCACATGACTAACTACTTTTCGAATTTCGACGTTCGTGCACCTGCGTTTCGAGTGTCGTCGGACTTCTAATTTACCTTTAAATTTGGAACTCGTTCATGCATATACAAAATTTCAAGTCCCTTGCTCCAAGGAAAGTTGCTAATAATCTTGAAATATGAATCAGCGTGGCAACGGAAGGTAGGATATTCCCGCAGTTCGTTCTTCTTATTATTGTATTAAGGGCGACTAAGTGCTGGAAAATCATAGGCGCTTAATCACCAAAGAGGTATAGTAATATCTAGTAACTATACGCGAATAATAAATTCGTGACAAATTTCCAGGCGCATCTCGCTACGATGCTTTTAGAAAACAAATTATGGGAGGTAAATGATTATAACTTTAAAACATATTATAATTACATAATAAATAGTGTTTTAAAAAAAGCCCGCTATTTAAACTGGGATTCGAAGAAATAGTTAAGGTTGTGGTAAGCGAGAAGATTTGTAGTCAGTCAATAAAATAAGTTTCGGAAGAAGTGTAACGACAGGGCATAAGCAAACGGGACACTATTTTTAGGATTGTTGTTCAACAAAAGAACAAGTACCAAATACATATACTCGTACATAGAGGACGAGGAAGGAGTATGTTTAAATAAAAAAATTCTTACTCAACGGGCTACTTAGATTCCCAACTGATTCCACTCCGAATGCCAACAGCACGCGAGAGAATACAAGAGTCATGCGGCCCCACATCTACATAAATACTTATGCGGTGATTGAGCAAGAACCGACTCTTTTAGCGTGACAAAGCTTTCGTCAAGAGGGACGTGGACTTGCGATTTTGTTTAACAGAATTACGGGAGGCCATCGGATGCTTAATCTGTGGACGGAATGCTTTCTTGTTTTACTGTATAAAAGCAAACTCGTCACGCCAAATTACCGATTCACAAAACTAATGTCGCGTACTATAAATGTATACGCTCGAGTTTTAGACAACGGGATATAATTGAACTCCTAACTCTTTTGTTTTGGCTGATCATTTTGACTTTGTTATTATTTGGTGAATTGCTGTCACATCTAATACCTGGAAAGTAAAGTTGTTAATTTCGAATTTATGTTCTTGAGACATTCATTAATTATTATGAAAATTAACAATGGTACCGTGGTACCAAGTGAAATAAGGCCAAATTTTTCCATTTGGCTTTATTTCGCTTTGTGTTATTGAAATACAGCCAAATTTTAGCGTTTATAAGTCAATTGCCATCCTAAGAAGTTTGAAATGATTTATGTAAACACATTTAGTCCAATTATTTTGATCCTTTTATTTTCAATGCATAGTATACAAATTTAGGGTTTACTTGCTCGCGCGACTGCGTCGTCCCGCTAAGGATATATCAACAAATGTCAGGAAGGCGCCCATGTCTTACAGGTATCTGCGAATTTGGCCTTATTTCACGGCATCTTAACAATAGACTTGTTTCCCCACATGGATTTTGGAGTATCTGCTTAGGTATGCCATTTCAAGCAAAACACTATATAGCTACACTATGTATGTGTTCGCGCCATAAGAAACGATTTCGATTAGTTAGTCTTCACCCGATGTTGCCCAACGGTCATTCCTCTGGCAAGGTTTGATCATCGTATCCGGTACAGATCAACAAGTTCTGCCCATGATAGCATTTTAAGAGCATACCATATTAGACTCTAGAATTTTGTTGTCAGTAAATAAGCCCTTGTCCCTTCTAATTATGACAATGTCATCCGCATAGGTGAATTTTATAGCTATACCATTTTTAAAGACGCGAAGAAATTCGTTGTTATACCATATAATATGATATATATATATTTTTTTTAAAGAACTTAACACTCTAGAGGGTATGACTACCTTCACATGCCGGAACACGTGTTAAGTTTTTCGGAAAATTGGATAGAGAGAGAGAGAGAAAGATATTTGGGCTCAGTGTTTATTTCGCTCCACGGGTGGCATCCAACATTTAATGGGGAGACTAAATTATTAGTGTAAATTGACTTGTTGTATTTAGGCAACCATTCACCTGAAGAGATTTCAGTTGCCTGAAAAAATGTCTTTCGGTCACGGCTGATATTGAAATATTGAACCCCGAACCGTTCGAATGGGAAGTCAATACACTACCACTTGAGCCACAGCCATAAGAATAAAATTTATCACAATTTTTAGACTTGTGGCGCGCAGAGCACTCTTTGTTTTTTAGTTTTGACTTAGAGTTCTTGTCTTGTGTATTGAAAGCTAAATTTTTAAACCCGTTTGACCAAGACCCCTAGTATACCAATTCAATTAAGGCTTTTCATAAGTTTTGCGTCATTCAGAGATGATTTTTATTTAAACCTGTGTTAATAAAATTCTGAGTCTTCCAACATTCATCCGGTGCTCTAATTTTTTGGAAGCTGTTATTTTAATTATTTCTTTTTACCGTACGTTCTCCTTTTGAGAAATCTTAGCACATTATTTTGGACTCTATTTTTGTTTATATATTCATATTATTATCTTTATCGTCAACAGAAAAGTTGTTGAATATTGATTCGCCAGTAGAAAGCGTTATCCGTCCCAAGAGGTCACTTATTCCATGTTTTCATTCAGGCTTTGTAATGAATTTCTGTTCGTAGAAAGCTCGTATATTGTTTCTTATAATTTAAATAACCAACGAATTTTTTCACTTTCTGTCTAGCTTTTTCCATTGCTTGTTCTTAGTTTTTTTATAATTGATGCTTGCTTAAGAGATTTTCTGTACCTTTAAAATGAGAAGGTCATTCAACAAGAGATGTCAATTTATATTTCGCCCTATTGTTGAACTGTCAATATTCAATTGCCATTGCGATAACTTTTGATAAACCAAAACTAAGAGATTATCAAGTGTAGGTCTATACATACTACCACGATGTGTTGAAATTGTAAAAATTCACTCCAACTTGTGTTCATCCGGCAAGGTCAGCTGAATATGTCACTGCCGTGCCTTTCCGTGTGTCCGTTTCGATACGATCACAGGAATTGGCCACTTTACATCGCAATATGTATAAGGATCTTGGCCTATATGCTTATATGGTACAGTTACCACAAGACTTGTAGCCCACGTACAACGAAAGAGATCATGATTTTTTACACAAAATTATGATGAGGCTGATTTCCGTTTGTCCAGGTACGTACAAAAACAAACCCTTTGCATCTGAGGCTCCGCAAACCAAAGATAAATTGTGGAAGAATTTCTCCATTCACAACAATTGACAGTTTGGAGCAGGTTTTACGCTGGTGGTGGGGTCATATTTTTTTCGAAAAGGACGCAGGTATTACCGTTTCAGTGAATGGATTGCGCTACCGGAAAATGCTCACTGTGCAATCATTGGACTTTCTCCTTTGTTGCTATGTCAAAGATAAAGTCTGCGCCAATGCTCCACCAATGATTCATGCACTGAAAGAAAATATCAGAGACATATTTCACGAAATACAACCGCAATTATGCGACATCGTGATGAACAATTTCATCAAAACGATGACTATTTGTAGGCAGAGCCGAGACGGATATTTGGCAAAAATTATATTCCATTACTAACTTCATACAATAGTTTATGCTTCAGATTAAAAAAAAATATCACCACTTTTTAAAAATGCTGCGTTTTTCTATTGGTTTAAATTGACACCTCTTGTTGGGTAACCCTATAAATTGGTTTTGAATGTTTGCAGGTTGTAATGTCTAGGAAATAAAGAGCCCGGAAAGGCGTTCCGCGAACGAGTTGCGTGGCTAGAAGAGAATTTCCAAAATGCATACAAAGTGAGCATGAGTTTTATAGGGCTGTTATGAATCATATCTATTAAGTGCAGAGAGGTCTTAGAAGACATAACCAACGGAGGTTGGCATTGACATGTGTACCGAGAGTTAAAAGTTTCCTGATTTCCACGGTACCATTCATGGATAATGACTTTGGTGTTTAATTTACGATTTAACGACAACCGGCAGTTTGTGTTTTGGCATCAGCACTCTGCTGATGATTCCCCAATTAGTAATCTTCTTAATATCGGAATTTAATAAACTTAACACTCGCTTTCGCTTAAATTATACAGCCGAAGAGCAGGGACTATAGTGCGAATATAGAAAACAGAGAGTACCTTTGTCAACAAAGAATATACTGGATTTGAAGTGGGAGAGAAGAGATCGCTAATAAAATTAAAAGATATTACAAAACCGAGCCCTCGAGCATACCAGCACTTATTTTATAGATATCAGACTTGGTCTTATACAATGACAATATGAATTGAACATTTCGAAATGTAATTTCCAAACAAAAAAAGAAGAGATTCGTCGATCGCAAATGCACATATTTTCTACAAAAAGGCCTGCCAGCAAACTCTCTCTTTGCCTTTGAAATACAAAATGAAGTGCAACTATCTTGATTTCGCCAAATTAATCTACAATAGACTGGTTTGAGTTTTCGGTGGGACATGCCATCAATTCACTAGAAAACCTATTGCTATGAAAACCGTACTGTGGGTCGTTTGAAAAGTTTTCATATCTCAAGATATAATATTTCATGTACTGCCAAAGTTTTTGAGCTCAGTTGTAAACCATTGGGAAAATTATAGGATAGCATAAACGAAGCGAAAACTCTGCAGTCTCTTGGGGCGAAAAATGTCGCTTCAACGGATCGCTCAACATAACAAACATGTGTTCGGCTATAGCATACTCATCGCAGTATTGAACGATGCGAAAAACATACATATGTATATTTAAAGAACAATAAAGAAAGTGCGTTTCTTTAACATTTACAATACAATATATTCGGTATATTTAGAAAAAGCATCTTAAGTAGACTTATGCCAGAAGAACACTTTCCAATCATTCAAAGCTATTTGGAAAATCGGTCTTTTATTCACGAAACATATGGAAGAATTTTTTTCTGATCCTCATTATCAACCACCTGAGCGTGCTGTTTATCGTGCTGTGGATAAATGTTGTACCACATACACTATTCATGGCTGCAATAGTATATAGAAGAAACTATAGCCGCTGTGAAAGAAGGTTTAGCGTCTTTTTTTTTTTTAAAACGAAACAGGATACATACATTTCTTCATATCAACAATCACATATAAACAAATATTACTGCGACCATAGCTACATATTTTAGCAACTGACTTGATTTTTTTTGTTTGTAAATACTAGGTGCACGGCTCAAATTTGCAACAAGTGTGTGACCGACCACTCCCCTCCCAGCACCCCCGCACCAACCATGTCAATAAATTTCCTATTAAAGTCTTAGACACATTATCCGGGACGCCCAGTATATACTATATATTCTAAAAAATAATTATACATAATATATAACAGAGTACACACAGTTTAACTACCTAGACTACGTATAGAACGTCTTAAAATTAACATGCTTTATAATGTGAACAATATTGCATTCTTTACTAACTATTTGTTTTCTTTTAGCTCACTCTATTTCGAGTCTGCTGTGTTATTAATTTATTTGATCTCACCCACCTGAGGTGTCCGTGTATTTTCGTTTGTATAGTTGCATTGGCAGCCTTCCTCACAGCAAAGTCGTACTAATTCATGTTCGCCACATGTACACGGCTCTTCGTCTTCTTCATCGTATGTACAATCTTCACGAATTAAAATAATATAATCAGCCTCGAAGAACTCATTACGCGTCTCATCGAACACAACACGATTTTTACGTACAGGAGGGGGTCGATTTGGTTTCTTAAGAAGACCGCGCAACTGACCGTTTGTTTCACGCATTTTGCTTTCAACTACTCCCGTTGATCGATCAAGATTGCCGATTATTTTATGCTTTGATTGTTCAACAGAGGAGTTATAATAATCGCTAATGTAATTTGCTGCAGTCACGATGGGAAAAGGATTTTCAACTTCTAAATGTAAATCTTGACATTCAAGATTGCATACGTTGTTGTTACAATCATTTTTGTCATTAGCGAAAAATATGGATGATTTTAGATCCCCACCGTAATCTTCGTTGCCATCTAGAAGTTCGTCGTAGCACTCAAACTTTAATATATCTTCATACAATTGATTATTTTTACTACGAAATGAATGTAAATCACTAAATTGTCGAACATCGAATTCCGATATCGATGGCACTGGTCTATTTATGTACAAAATCTCCTTTTTTTCCAAGTTACAACATGCAGATTTTTTGGGTATTAAAGAACTATATATAGGAGGAGATAGATCGTAGAAATCATTGAAGCATTTACATGTAGTTTCGTTAAATCTATTGGTTTTGATAATACGAGTATTAAAATCACACAAACTGCCACTTTCTGATATTGAGTTACAATTATTATTAATATTACTAAGGTAGTTATTTTCAATTGGTGCTTGAAAGACTCTATCGTTACATTTTATAATATCGTTATCTTCAATACTTGTGGTGGTTAAGCTTTCACCTTCCTCTTTTTCGGATGATAGAAAAACCTTGATGCTGTCACGTTTACACAATGGATACGTAGTGTTTTTCCCTTTTGTTCCTTTAAGAGAGGATTTTGTTTTCTCTGACAATTGATGTTTGGAGAAATTGTGGGTAGATACGCTAATTCCCCCGTCAGTCAATTGTCGAAATTTTTTGATTTTTCGAACAAATGTCAAGCCTTTAAAGTTCTCTTCTAGGCGTTTTAAGCGCTGACTAGCTTTAAATGCACCATCCTCAAGATGGCTATTTTTTTTATTGCTGACATTTGATGAAATTGTACTAACGTTGCGTTGTTGTTCATTGTTATTGTTACTATTGATTCTATTTGTTTTGTTGTTATTGTTGTTGGATTGTTTTTGTACATCACTAACCTTAAACAATGAATGGGAAGCTTTTTTTTGGGACTGTGGGTTTAAAGTAAAATGACTTGTCGGGGATGTGGTTGTTTTATGGATTGAATAGAACGACGACGTCTGACAACGTGGGTCGTCGCAATCTTTATGAGTTTTGTTATGTTGGGACACTCTTGTGTTATCATCGGTTGGGTTTTCTGCCTCCTTCTTCTTAGCCTTCTCAGCGTTCTCGGTCTCTTCAACGACCTCAAAGCTCTTTTTCTTATTACTTTTAAAACCAACTATTCCAACTGCTACTGCTGTTATTGCTGTTACTGATGATGATAAAGTTGCTAATTTTAGAGAAGATTGAGTTGTTACAGAAAAATAGTTAATATTTTCATTTGAATTGTTAACCACTTCGTTGTGAATGAAGAGAAAAACATTGCTAATATTACATACACTCGGAATAATGTAATTAAATTTTTGTACACGTTTCAAAGAAGTACTACATTTCGCGTTAATTGGCGTCCTAGACAGCCACTGAGACTGCAAGTTTTGACAAGCAATAATAAAAAAATTTTTCGGATGGTAAAAATAACTAAAGCTTTTGCTGAGGAGGTTTTGCAGGAAATCTATTTCAATGGCGGAACTCGATCTTAAATTAAAGCAAAAAATATCGTTGATTGGATTTAAAACAAATTCACTTTGCACGAAATTACACGATATTTGCAAGGTTGGATTTTTGGCCAAGAAATTTTTAAGAGAAGTTGATTTTTCTTCAGCTGTTAAACATTTTTCAAAATTCTGCACTGACGGACTACGAACCGACGGAGTCGATGCCCAGCTTGTGGTGGTGATAGAAGTGGCTACTGTGTTGGTAGGTAATACAAAGCTAGACTGCTTCAAGTATTTACCAATATGCTTATTTGCTCCAACTTCTGTTGTTGGAGCTTCTGTTTCTGACTGGTCTTGGATCGATGATGCTGCTGCTGCTCCTAGCGCTGCTTGCCGTTCTGTTTTTCGACACCGTGTATTAACGCACTTCAACGTACGTGGTTGGGGCAAAACTGCGCATGTTATCCTACCGTTCAATGTCGATACACATTTGAAACTTGAGTCCATTGTTGTCAATGTGCCACAGCTTTTATGGTGATTGTCCCCAAATGCGGATGCGCACTCAACCGACTCGCCAGCACAACAAATATTTCTGAATATGTTCTTCGTACATGAACCAGCATTATGTTCCCCTGTCTCACGGAATGTGGGCGGCGGTGAAGTGTAAACAATATACATATCTCTTGCAGCGGTTGAACTACTCCACTCAGAAAAAATCTTTTCACCACGATTATGGTGATGGTGACTACACATTTTGTTATAATTTTGTTTCACTGCTGTGCGATTCGCATTATCTATGGCTGTTTTGCAATTTGTGGGTGAATGTGTTAGTCGTGAGGGAAAACAGAAGTTAGTGCTGTTTCCACAGCCGCATACTTTATGATGGAAAAGATTATTCAGTTTTACTTAATTGAAGAAAATATTTCTGTGTTTCATAAACTTGATATTAAAAGCCTCAGCATTTTTTGAATTTGTTTTCATTTCTCTTTATTTATTGCCTTTGAAATGCTGAAAATAAAATAAATAAAATTTTTTATATGTTCATAATTGTGGACGTAATGTTTCTTAATAAATTTGTTTAAACAAGCAAATAGTTTAAAGATAATATTTAAAATTTTTAACTGATAAACATACAAACGAACATAAAAACAAAAAAAAATGTCCCTTTAAAAGTTAAGAGGACCAATCTGTTATTTAGGTAGGGTCACGACAACCTTAATTAGTTACCACACGGGACTGGGTTTGGGATGGGTACGAAACTAGAAATCTATTTAAATAGTTCTTCCCTAAGACGAGTTAGGTTACGTGTATCATCTAGTTTTTTTTTAAGATCTGCCGTAACGTGAACAGCTGATCAATATTTGAACAGCACGGCACTTTTGAATGACATACAGATTATTTGTGGGAGCTGATAAGCAGATACATTTATGTTTGGCACTGATGTATTAGTATTATAATTAGTACTAATAGAGCAATTTCCGTTAATATCGATCAAGGTACACCAAAGTAAGCCTTTTCTTAAGTCCTCGATCAATGATGTCAACATTGGAATATACCTTTTCCCAAATTATTTTTGACAAATTAGGGAACACTGTGTATAGAAAGATGATTCATATTTAACGCAAATTTAGTTATTAATACAAATTCGTAGTGCAACCTCCTCTAATATCAGCAAAGATTTACGTATATGAAAAACTGCGAAATTGTTTGAAATTAGTTTTGGGCTTGTACTGGCTGGCTACGATTATCTCCATTGAACCAAAGCACTTTGGTGGCTATACGAACCACGCACTTTAGAAGAGAAATTTCTTTATTGTTTGCTTGCAATGTTAATACTGGTTATCCTTCCTTTTCAAACTCTTCTCAATTACCAACTTGCTATAGATACCATTGACTCTATTCCATTCATAAGCCTTTAGGCCCCGATACGACACTATAGTTTTAAGAGTTTAATTTTCACCATCGTTAGTGGCTATTTTATTGCCACTGACACTAAAAAAAAAAAAAAAAAACTGTTGTAGTGGCATCACTGACGTTAGGTACGTAACTTGATAACTGCACTGTGAACAATCATCTTCTACGAGTATCCAAAATGGACAGCTACTCGTATCACCCACCCCTTTCTATCATTTCGATTACAATAAATAAAACAGACATACATGTATAATTTTACATAGCCTTGCACGATCCTGAAGTTATTTCAAAAATTTTTTGAAAGTTCTTTTACCAATTTTTACCACTCATGTCAGAAGACCTAAATTGCTTCTCTTCCATGAGCTGTGGCCAAACTAATTAACCGCAATTAATATAACCGTGATACATGTGAAGGAGCAAATAAATGCACTCAAAGACCAATACTCTTCCGATCCTAATAGTATACTTGCAATCGTTTTGAAAAAATGTGTGAATTTCCTGGCTCATCCTCTGGTGACCATCTTCCAACTCTTTACCTCACTACTATCGATGTTATTGTTACCCATTTAAGTAACTCATTTGACAGAATTTCGCATGAAATCATAATTTTAAATTCAAAAGCTCTCGGTTTCCAACAGGATTTGATATTGTGCATCAATTCTTATTTAAAAAAGCGGCAAGACAATGTCCTCTTTAGATCCAATTACAACTACACCCGGAGTGCCTTCATTAAACTATCTCTGTCCCCTGATCTTCTTCTAAACAATTAGTGATATAGATTTTACAATTCAAAGATCATACAGAGTTCAGTCTGCACAGATGATACGAAAATCTGTAGCTTTTCAGCTTGGTGACAAACAAATTTTTTGAGCTCAATGTCAAGCTCTCAATTATTTGTGGAAGCATTTTATTTTTTTATGTTTTTAAAAAAACTTAACACTCAATTGCGTATGAATACACTTATAATGCCTCAGCATGTGTTAAGTTTTTGTGGAAAATGGGATAGAGAGAGAAAGAAAAATGTTTGGGCGGATTTTGGATTTAATGGTGAGACTAAATTCTTAGGAGTAGTTGGCTTGTTGCTGATTTATAGTCAACTACTCATTTCACTTGATTTTCGTTAACTGAAAATATGAATGCCTTTCGGGCGAGGTTGAGATTCGAACACCGAGACTTTCGATTTGAAAGCCAGTCCACTACCACTTGAGCCACGCCACGCACAATTCCTCCTGTCAGTTTATTGTGCGATTGAGCGACGGCGACATAGTTGTAGAGTATATGTGACAGCGAACTCAATTTTCGAGTCCATATATAACTCAATACCCTTATCTTACATTTGTAAGACCTTCACCAAGTTTGGCCTTCTTATCTTATCCATTATTATTATCATATCCATTTCAAGCGTCGAAAACGAGGGGCTGTATATTTTTTGTGAAAAGTATTGTATTTAACTTTTGAAACAAAAACTGAAATGAATATAAATATATCAATATATTATCGTTTATGTAATGCACGGATATTAGACGTGAGAGAAAACCTATGATTTCATACACAAAATCTGGCTAAAGTAATAGCTGTATGTAAAAACATCCTAGTCGATTGGCCACACAACAAAATTCCGTGATCAATATCTATCATTCGCTTAACTATTGTGAAAAAGCTCAATATTAGACATTGGCAGTTACCACAGTTTGCTAGTAAAATTATTTGCAGAATTTAGAAGACTGCAGAATCAATTGAATAAAAAAATGTTTGGACTAAGTATGTAGTTTAAAATTGCTTCTTACAAAAGTAAAAAGAACAAGGCGTTTACATTATTTTTTATTTTATTTGTTTGTTGGTTAAACTTCTGAAGAAAAACTAGTGTTTTAGCCATCAGACTTGTATGTATATATATACATATATATTTTTTATTTATTTATTTCATTGAAAGCTTATGCAAAGTAAGATATAATATCCATATCCTTTCCTTTTAGATGAAATGGGTTCTCAAACAATGACGATTAATTTGTAAAGCCCTAATGCTACTATTTGAGATATATTGTTATTTATTGCAGTTTTATGTAACATATGTATAATCGTACTTCAGAGACTCTTAAGATATATTAGATAAATATTAAGTATTTATTATTATTATTATTCAATTTGCATGTGCGTTTTTTTAAATTAACATTTTCGAAAGTAGAAACCATTCTATAGTCTATAGATGACTAGAGGCGAATGTTCCTTCAAGTAAGTAAGCTAAGCAAGTACATAAATAAGTTTATAATGAAATGACACAAACATTTTATATTAGAAATTTGTATTGAGAAGAGCTTTGACTGTAGAACTATCGATACTGAAGAGAAATTTTTTTAATTCCTTTAAAAATAAAATGGGTTGAATTATTTTTCTTATATGTATTGGCATGGCAATTTATTAAAAAGCCTTGGTGCTGTCGCAGTATAAAATTTAGAACAACGTGTATTTTTTGGAATTGGAATATTAGACATTGTCATATTGTATATTCTTAGTCTGTATATATATATTTTTTTTTTTATTTTTTTTTTTTTTATTATTATTTCAATTTGTTAAATGCTAGTTGGTACAAGTTATTATAAATATAATTCACAATAAAGATACTTGTATAAAATACAACAGCATAATATAATTTTACTATGATTTTAAGAAACCGAATAGTGGTCATTCTGTAGCACTTAAGTGACTAGAGGCGAATGATCCTTTAATTCAATACAATTTTTAGATTTCATGTGGGGTAAATTGAAGAATAAGATAAATAAAACAAGAATAATAACGAAAAACAGGTAATATTACTTTACAAACATTTTAGATATACTATTTATATAATTGACAAATAAAACGGCTGTATTTACAAATCTTTTGACTGTAGAACTATCCATACTAAAAAGAAATTTTTTTACTTCGCTAAAAAATAAAGTGGGTTCTACTATAAATCTAACTTCGATTGGTAATTTATTAAAAAGCCTTGGTGCTGTCGCAGTGTAAAATTTCAAGCAATGAGTTTTATTGGAAATTGGAATGTTAACGATTGTCATATGATTTACTCTTAGTCCGTATATATTCGAGCTTCTTAGTGTAGCACTGTAGCCGCTTCGCATGAAAAAAACTTTAAGAACCTTAAAGATGTATAGATGCTTTATTGGAAGTATGCGTAGGCTAGGAAATAATGGCCAGGTATGAGTTAGACGATTTTTATTGCAAATGATTCTAATTATGTGTTTTTGGGCAATATTTAGTATTTCGATGGTGCTGTTATAAGTTCCACCACAACTCGCAATACCATATTGAAGTTTAGAGTGTACAAGTCCATAATAAAACATTAGTAGAATTTTTCTTGAACAATGTTCTTTTAAGAGATACATTTTGCGAGTGACAGATAGCATATAATTTTTTAGTTCTTCGACATGTAACTTCCAAGACAGGTTGTTGTCTATTAGGACACCAAGATACTTATAACTCTTAACACCTTCTATATGAAAACAATTTGAACAGCACACTAAATCTTTGTGGAAGTTGGTATTGCCACACGTATGAACAGATAAGGACATTTTTTTACAAGAGCTAGAGTGGAAGATAACATCACAATTGAGTGGGCAAGGACCTCTTAAGTTGCATATCATAAGTTTTGTTTTATTGCTTATAAGTAGCTTATGTTTGGCGAACCATTGTCGCAGGATACTTAAATCCCTATGTAGTTTAACAACTGAGTCAAAGACACTTTTATTATCATATGTCAACGCCATATCATCAGCAAATGCAGTGATACGACTACTGAAGTTCTGGTAAAACATTGAATTGACATATATTAAGAATAAGATTGGTCCCAAAACTGAACCTTGCGGTACACCAATTAGCTGACTGCTAAAGATCTCTTCTATTTTTACTCGTTGAGTTTTCTCTGATAGGTACGTTGAAAACCACTTATGAATCGCACCTCTTAGTCCAGCTCTATACAATTTATCCAAAAGTATATCGTGATTGACCATATCAAATGCTTTTGACAAATCGATGAAAAGTACTAGAATAGTGTTATTATAATTAAAGCTTTCATAAATTTCACTACACAACTTTAGAATATCGTCTTCAGTAGATCTCCCTTCGCGAAAACCAAATTGGTCGTTGCTAAAAAACTTGTTTTTATTTAAAAATGATACTATGCGTATTTTTATTAGTTTTTCAAAAAGCTTGCAAAACGTTGGGAGTATAGAGATAGGCCTATATTGAGTCATTGAATCTCGATTTCATTTTTTGAATAGAGGAATGACTTCAGCACATTTTAAGGACGCAGCGAAAATACCACAATCAACACTTAAGTTGAACAAGTAACTTAAGACATCAACAATAAATAAAGAAATACGTTTTAAAAGACGGTTAGTTATGCCATCGGATGTGCAAGAATTTTTGTTGTCAAGAGACATTATACATTTGTGCATTTCTATCGGTGTGAAAGGTTGAAAAACAAAACTGTTGTGTTGAGAGATATCTTCGACTATATCTGAATACATATTACAATTGCAAGGGTATTGCGGTGGATATGGGTTCGGTTCTGTTGCGATAGTAGCAAAAAATTTATTAAATTGATTGGCAATATCTACTGGGTCTGATATTTCTATACCATCCACATTGATTTTAAGAATTTTTTCTTTTTCCTTTCTATTATTAAGGATGTTATTGAGCACATTCCACTCATATTTCACATTACCCTTACAGTCTTGCAGTTTATTTGCGTAATATTTATTCTGAGTTAATTCTACTTGCTTCTTAACCTCTTCACTTAGTTTCAGATAGTATTTTTTCAACTTTTGGTTACAAGGATGCCGCTTGAATTTTTTCCTTAACGTCCATCCATGGCCTAATGCGTTTTAAATGTGAATTTTCTAGTTTTTTAATATTGGTGCAACTTACAATATGAGCCTTAAGAGTGTTCAACAGACTCCCAGAATTCAAACATTAAGCACTCAACTAGTTTATTATAATCAATTCTGTGGTGTTCCTTGAAAGGAACATATTTATCGAAACTATTTGATTGAACGGTTTCTATGTTTACATTAGTCATGCAATGATCAGTAATTTTGTAGTCAAGTACTTCACCCGTTTATTTATGTGTAAATTGCGAATTTAATCTTACAAAAATATGATCAATGCATGTTTGTGTTTTTTCCGTGATTCGCGTGGGTTCCATAATAAGACATTTCAAGCCAAATGATGACATTAAAGCCAGATAATTATCCGAGTCATTACTAATTTTTAATATATCAATATTTATATCTGCTACAACCAATAAGTTTTTATTTAAGTTTTTTTCATGCAGACGGTATATACATAAAATGGTAAAATGTTCGTTAAAAATACGGCAACTAATTTTTAAAATATCAGCGCTCATCAGACTTATTTTTTCCACTGTACAGTCGCTTTCGTATTCTTTTTTAATATATACTATGACACCACCTGCGCTATATGAGTTATTGCAATTGGGATAGGGTTCATAACCGGGAATACTGTAATTGGATATTTCATAGTCGTACAACCAGATTTCAGTAAGTATAATAAAAACTGGATTTGAATTATAAGCGTTTAAATGAGCTAAGAATACATTAAAATTTTTTCTTATACTACGAATATTTTGATGGATGATTAGTTTATTCATGGGAAGAGCGGCATACTTTCTTGCGTTCGGTGAGCTATTTTGTTTCATTTGATTTTAAGCTGTTGTAATTGATTGAGGTCTTCGAAGCACCTCACTTTAAAAACAATATCTCCCTCATCCTTGCGCAAGAATATTATGCTGTTCCTCATCCATATATATTTAAATTTCTTCTCTATTTTAATTTGTTTTGTTGCATTAAATAATGCTCTCATGTGGGAAGTTAAGCTTTCGTTGATGTAGATCTGTGAACCATCATGATTTTCGCCTAGCAGCTTCGTTGTTAGTTTTTGTTTCTTCTTTCCCTTAAGTTTCATGATATTCTCCTTCGTTACGTGGCGAGTTAATTCAAGAGACAGAACATTAGTGGGATTAGCATCATTTTTCTTTGTTTTTATCTTTTTTACATAGAGAGAGTCAATATTTCGCTCATTAAGGTCGTAGCCGACACCATTACGAACAATATTTAACGCTGCTTGCAATGCAGTTGAATTGTCAACATTTGGCACGTTAAAAATCTCAATCGAATTATTGAGTTTTGATTGTTCCAAAACATTAATTTGATTTTGTAATATACTCACTGTTGTTTTGAGTTCTGTATTTTCATTTTATAGCACGGTGATTTTTAATAAGCATTCTTGATTATCTTTTTTTAGTTCCTGTATTTCATTGTAAACCATTTCAATTGTTATGTTTTTATTTGTTTGTTTTTCATTTTCTTCTTAATTCGCGTGAGAAACCGGGAGAGGGATATTATCGGCACAGAACGACTTTCTTCGCGATGTAGTGCACTGAGAGCACCTCCAGATTTTGCGTTTTTTTTTATATACTCGAGATCATGGATCAGCACATTCACACACTTCGCATGAAAAAGTTTTTTGCAATCGTTGCATTCGATTTTTAAGTCACTGCGTTCGACTTTTTTTGCACAGAGACAAAACATTTTGGATCTAGTTTTCTACTTAAAATGAAGAATTATGTTTAAGCAAACGATTTTTACAATTTGTTGAGGAATGATTTCGACCAACTGCTTTACTTTTTAATTATTACTTAAGCTATTCTCAATACATGTGTACCCCACAACAACTGCTTGAGACGTTTCAACATCTTAATGTAATGTTATATCCGCATCGCATGAAAAAAGTCTTTAGAACCTTAAAAATGTATAAGTGGTTTAAAGGAAAAACACCCAACGATAGGAATAGTTCCCAACTATGTGCTAATCGATTTTGTTTATATGTTCAGTCGTGCTGTGGTATGTACCCCCCCAACTTGCAATACCATATTGTAATTTAGATTGGACAAGGCCATAGTAAAACATTAATAAGATTTTTTTGGGAACAGTGTCCTTTTAACAGATACATAGTACGAGTAACAGACAACATGTATTTCTTAATGTATTCGACATGTACTTTCCAAGTCATATTTTGGTCTATAAGTACACCTAAATATTTATAACTTTCAACACCTTCTATTTTAAAATAAGTTTGGACTACACTTTATATCCTCTTTATAGCTGATATACCACACTTATGAACAGATAAAGATAACTTAGAACATGAACTAGAGTGAAAAATGGCATCGCAGTCAAGTGTACAGGGTCCTATTAGATTGCAAATTATAAATCTGGTTTTATTGCTTATGAGAAGTCCATGTTTGGCAAACCATTGGCGTAGAACATTAAAATCCCTATGCAATTGGATTGCTGACATGAAAAGATTTTTGTTACTATATGTTAAAGCCATGTCATCAGCAAAAGCTGTGACACTGCTACTGAGATTTTGATAAAACAATGAGTTAACATATATCCAAAATAACAAAGGACCTAGCACTGAACCTTGTGGTACACCTATCTTATTTTAATTTAACTCGCTGACTCCTTATAGATAAGTATGAAGAGAAAAATTATACCTGCCCTGTATAACTTATCGAGTAAAATTTCATGATTGACCATATCAAAAGTCAAAAAGAATAATCTCAGCATCTTTTAGAGAAAATGGGAAAATACCACAATGAACACTTAAGTTAAAAACATGACATAGCACATCAATTACATAAAAAGAAATACGCTTCAAAAGGTTGTTTGTAATACAGTCAGATGTACAAGAATTTTTATTATCGAATGTCATAATACATTTATGTATCTCGATAGGTGTAAATGGACGGAAAACAAAACTATTACTAAATGAAATATCATTCACTAAGTCAGGAAACATACTACAGCTACAGCTGTAGTGGCTAAGAGTGGGTTTCATATCTAAATCGATAGTGGTAAAGAACTTATTAAATTGATTTGCAATGTCCATTGGCTCTGTTATTGTCATGTCATTAACTTCAAGTATATTGATATCATATTTTTCATTTCCTCTGTTGAGGATGCTGTTTACTACTCTCCATTTCTGTTTTACATCAGGTTTGCAATTATGAAGTTTAGTTGAATAATATTTATCTTTACAAACCCTTACTTCTTTCTTTATGTCTTGGCATAGTTTCAAATAAATATGTTTCAATGCTGTATTTCGAGGGTGACGTTGACATTTTTATCTTAGTGGTTTTTTGTTGTTTATTTTTACAAGCAACTTTTTGTTAATATAAGGCGTTTTAGCTTTGAATTGTCTGATCTAATAGTGACCGTGCAGTTTGAATATGCCTTTTTAGGATTTGTATAAGTAAATCTTAAGCAGTTATGGATTACGTTCTGCGTATACCGATTTCCAAAATTCGAACTTTAGACTATCTATTAATTTGTCAAAGCTAATTTTGTTTTTAATTTTAAAAGGTACATATTTTTCAGCATTACTCAGCCCAGTAGCTTCTACTTTTATATTAGTCATACAATGATCAGATCTTTCAAGTCAATTACTTCACTAGTCAAGTTATGTGTAAAATTTGAACCTACTCTAAAAAAATTTTGATCTATGCAAGTCTGTGTTTTATCTGTTATTCTAGTTGGTAGTAAAACAAGTAGTTTCAAACCAAGTGAGGACATTAAGGATAAATAATTATATGAGTCATTATTGTTTTTTTTAAATGTCAATGTTTATATCTCCTACCACTATAAGATTTTTAGTCTTTACGTCATTTAGTAAACTGTTCAATTCTCCTAAGAAAATGTAAATATTGAGATTATTTTTATGCAGACGGTATATATACAGAATAGTACAACATTCATGACATATAGGACAACAAAGTTTTAGGACAGCACTCACTAGATTTATTTTGCGAACTTTGCTATTTGATTTTTAATATATACAGCGACAATACCTGCGCTGTATGAATTATTGCAGTTAAAATAAGGTTCGTATAGACAGATGCTATAGTTTACCTATAGTTTACCTATAGTTTACCTATAGTTTACCTATAGCATCTGTGGTACAACGCTTTATCTTGTGCTTTCTTTGGTGTTGTTTTTGTGCTCTATATGGAGTACATTGGAAAATAGTACTTTTTTATATTTTTGCTTGAGATAAAGGAAAGTTTTCTTACATAGGTAAAGTACGTGAACGTAGTTTAAAAGTATAATATTCAGCCTCATCTGTATGTGGCAAGAAACATTTTTTAAATATTTCTTCAGAGGACAACAAAGGCAAATTAAAACAATTTTAAACTCTTCAATCCAGAAACGAAAAGTACAGAATTTGCTTCCAAAAGCAATTTTCCAAAGAACAACAAAATTAACATATGCTGAACATAAGTGTATTCGTACCCACTTGAGTGTTAAGTTAAACAATATATCTGTGGATGGATTCTATTCAACCTCTATTTCCTATAATTTTAGGATTTCTGTTAAAATAATTTTAAAAATAGAAAAAATACTGATAAAAATTAGAGATATTTTACAGGCTTTCCAAAATTTTGCACACACAATTTAAAAGTAGATGGTTCGGTAACATAAAATTAATTTTTAATTTCAAATGTATCCATTATATATATATTCGCTGATGTTCTTAAAGTAAGATGAATGAAAAACAATAAGTATTACCAAAAAATAAAACAAGGGTTTTAAAAAGAAATTCAATGCTTTTGAAATTAAGACCCAACACCCATCAGTTGATGGACTGTCTGAACTTTGTAAGGAAACATCTTCAAATCGTTTCCCAAAATGCGTGCGTGGAATAGCCAATTTCGTGGCACGCCGTCTGTTCGATGTTGACTTCTATGACATGTTCAATCACAGCAGCAATATTCTCGGCTGAACGAGAGGTACGAGGCTTCCCAGAGCTTGCTTGGTCTCGTGGAGGAACAATCTTTCACAAATTATAAACAAGGCTGTCACCACTGCGTTCGTTGAAACGGAAGGTGCCAAGATTTTTTTTAGCGATAAATAATGGCATTACCACGTATCTGCTCTCGCCAAGAAGGGATACACAAGATCGAAAAATTGGACAGAACGTCACGGCTGCAGCTGTAATTTCGGGGTAGTAAGGAACTTTGTCTACCATGGCTCTGCTATAAATTCTGCCAATAACACCTTAGCAGAAATTAAACGAAGGATCACTCCAGCCAATCGCCGTTTCTCAAAAAAAAAAAAAAATAGGGAGACTCTATAAAACATCTTGATCATCCAGTCCTAATTTATGGCGCTTAACCATGGGCTCTATATAAGATCTTGATCATCCCAGTACTACCGGCGATGAAGCATAGACTCTGTTAAAACATATTCTCAGTCGTTTCGAGAGAAAAATCCTTCGAAAAATATTCGGTCACTTTACGTTGACAGGCTTTGGAGGACCGGATTCAACGACGAGCTGTACAGCTACAACGACCTAGTCAGAAAATTGCGCATTAGTCGCTTAGACGACTAGGACATCAAGAGCGAATGGACACCAATGCTCTGACCCACATAGTCTTCGAATCCAATCCATAGAAAGAACGAAGTAGAGGAAGACCTCACCTTAGGTGGCGCACACAAGTAGAAGCGGTCTTGGAGTGCGCAACTGGAGGCAGTTAACTAAAGATCGGACTAACTGAAGAGGCTTATTAGTTGAGACCAAGGTTCGCCCAGAACTATAGCCCCACAAACAAGTAACAAGTAACAAGTAAACAAGTAACTAAGTAGACTATTAATGGATAAATTAAACAATCAAATAAAATACGTCAGAAACAGAATTGGTCCCAAAACGAAATCAGGAGAGTCTACAGGAACCAATTACAAACAATTCCCCGTATTTTTTTATTTCCTCTGGCAATATATATGAATAATGTACCATGTCGAAAGCTTTAGCAATGTCGGTAAACAACCTAGCTGTTTGATTTGTTATGATATCTTACATTTACTCTGCTAATCTACAAATTCAGATAAACAACGCCAACCGTCATATTACAAGATCTGAGCCCAAAGGGATTAAGAAATCAAACTTTTTCATTGCCAAATAAAATGGCTTGATTACTCCGAGATAAAAACACCCTTTGAGCTTCTGATTTTATTAAACAAGCCGTGAATCAAGCATGCATCTTTGCCCATCGGTTCTAACAATTTCAGTCCGGAAATAAATTATTGCCATAATTATTGCCATCCACAAATTTACAAAATTGTCCATTGTTTACGATTGATATCATTGGTAGCTTAAGAAAAACTCAAATATCTTCTTGATTATATATGTAAGACGGATCTAATTTGTTAGCAGAATTTAAGAATTTATCTACGCCATCTACATAAAAATTATAGTAAAGAATTAGTACATCTTTGCTGCCAATACAAGCTAACAGAGTGTTTCGAATCGAGATCCACTAGCGATCGTCACCGAACATGGTTTTAAGCTGACTTTGGGTACAAGTTTAGGAATATCCGACGCCCAGTTCCCTAAGCAGCATTATGCGAATATTTGGTATTTGAGGTAGATTCATCAAATTTAAAAAATATTAACCAAGGCAATGCCTTGTGATGATCATTGCAAAATAATTAGAATATATGAAATAATAAAATCCGATTTTCTAGTTTTACTCCAAATATTCAAAACGCTAACACCCTGTACTTGGTTTTACCAATTAAAATGACTGCAAGTCGCAATAATTTAACATGAATCCTGGGCATTATGTCTGGTTTCCGCGATTGGCTGCTGCACTTGAATTTTGGCCGCGCTGACGAAAGGTGGTAATAATCTCAATATTGAGCAGAGTGAACTTAACTCATACTAAATATGATTTTCTAAAACCACGTCACATATGATACTCGTTTTCATAAAGTTTATGTTTTTTTAAATACTTGTTAAACGCCAAAATTCTGCAAAACCAGCATTGGAGAAATTTCGATACCAAATCTATTATCAAAATAATTCAATACCAGCAGGCGATCACTTATCGCTTACATAAGTATTAATAATATCAAGTATCGTCAAACCTTTAACACCAACAGCTAAAGTGAGGAGCAGCTTACCGTTTTCGTCCTTTTTCTCCAAAATATTACTCAATAATATAAGATTGTTTAATTTTTGTTTGATAAGTTATTTGTATTGATTAAAACTTGCTAAAGCCTATCTTAAAATAATTTTTGTAAATACCACAGTCAGTACCATTATCACAGTAAATTTATTATCACATATGGAATATAAGTACTACAAACTTATTATTAGATTCTTTTCTGTAAAAGTTCCGGTTTTTGTGTGTACTGCTGTTATACTCATTGTTTATTTCATTTATTCACACATATCCAAGAAATTTAAATGTATCACCAGCCTGAATTTGGTTCAAGTTAATATGTTAATATGAATATGGGCCACCTAGGGTGGGTTGGTGGATTCAACTCATCCAATGGCATGGAAATGCACATACAGGGTAAAGTACTGAACGCGCTCAACTAGGAGAGATGCTAGATACAATCCCTGTCACTGTGCAGTTCAATCCGTACATCCTCTACGTGGCGCCCCTGGATAACTACCTCAGCAGCCACTGAATAGTGAACTAATGTATGCAGCCGTCTTCTAAACAAGGGGACACGTTCTTCTACCCCGACCAGATTAGGCAGTTGTGCGTGGGGTTAACGGCCCAACCACACAAAAAACCGCATTGTTACGAGAGACTAACTGCCTCAATTTAAAACGACGACACGGCGTGAAAAAGAACAATGACTTTTCCACATACCTGGCGACCTCCGGATTACCTAGCCTTATCTGTATACAGCGGATCTCTGCACAGATGGACTAACCTTTCTCCGCTACTCGTGGGACAATGTTATGGTCTTACAACACCAAAACCCATAGGCCATCCAACAGCACATATCTGAGGTCTTTGAACGAAGTCCTGAAGGACGCAATAATGATCGTGGTAATCGACAGGAACGACACCGACGGATCAAGCTAAAGCTTTCGAGCAACTTCTTGGCCATCGTGCGGGAAAACTCCGGACCACCTCCCATCACAAGCGAAACTCGCTAGCACCAAGGCCAAGTCAAGCTTATCGCATGTTCCAATCAGAGATCTCTTGATCTTTTCACCAAATCCATAGGTGGTTTAGGAGAAATTTGGCCAGGTGCGAAACTCGAGGTCGTGTCTAAGGAGGACATCCCTAGCACCCCTCGAACTCGCATAGGGATCTCAGCCGAACCTCGCTCCCCAGAAAGCATTCTGGAAATCATCAGGCTCAGCAACCCGACCCTTCCAATTCATGACTGGAAAGTCGCGAAACTGGACGGACTAAGAGGCTCTTATAGATGCGCGTTGATCGTGATCAACCCTCCAGCGCAGACAAAAGGCATGATTCGGTTCCTAATCTCAGCGACCCCGACTTAACCGTTGCCAGACTAGAGACTGCCAAAGGTTCCTACTGGCTGACATCGGCATACCTTGGCCTCGATCATGTGGGCCCTCTCCCTGCTGATAACCTAGAAAGGATGGTACTGGAAGCTGGAAGGCAAAAACTGGCCTCATCATCGGGTTCGATAGAGGTGAGTCACTTTTTGATTACTTTTATAACAAGAAATCGACAGGAAGTGCTAGATATCATTCTTGTCTCCGGCAGCATCACTCAAATGCTAACCAATTGGATGGTATCGTCTCAACACTCCACAGATACATCCAATTCAGCCTGAGTGATGGTCTTCCCAACCAAACAGCATTCCGGAATTATCGGAAAATTGATTGGCCAAAATACTGTCAGATACAATACTGTCAGAAACAATATCCTCTGAACTCTCAAGTCCCCCGCGTGACACCAATGAGCTTGACATGAAGGAATTTACCCTGGCTCTCAATCAGGGTATGGCCGCTTCCTGCCCTCTTATTCAACTTAGAGGCAAGGATAAGCCGCACTGGTAAACATCTGCACTGGCACTGCTTAGAAACACTTGCAGCACACTTTTCAACTTAGCAAAAAGCACAAGAAAATTGACTGATTGGGACTCATACAAAGGATTCCTCAAACTATACAAAAAAGAGCTGAGGAAGGCAAAGTGAATATCCTGGAAGTCATTCTGTGACAAAATCATGGAAACCTCTGAGGCAACTCGGCGAAAAAACATCCTCTACAAATCCTATGATACCAAGGTGTTTCAAAAAAACCGATGGCTCTTGGACAACCTCAAGTGATGAATCACTCAACCTGCTACTGGACACACACTTTCCAGGTAGATCCTAATTCACGGCCAGTAGCAACCCAAACAGGCCTACTGCAACCGGGACCAAAATTCATGATCTGATTACAAAAAACAAACTGCTTTGGGCACTACATGACTTCAAACCATACAAGTCTGCTGTTCCGGACGGTATAATACCTGCCAAGCTACAGAGGTCCTCATATATTATCCTGCCTACGCTAGAAATTATTATGAGGAGCTGTGTAGTACTGATCCACATTCTACTGTTTGGGACTTCTCATGTTGTCTCAAAGGCCCTCAGACCAATAAGTCTATCACCTTTCCTTCTGAAAACTCTAGAACGACTGATTGATATCCATATATGAGCTAAAATTGATCCACGACTTCTGTAAATGGCTCAATATGCCTACTGTAAAGGAAAGCTAGTAGAAACGGATCTGCATTCACTAACCATCCACATCGAACGATTCCTACAATATAGAGAGTACACAATGGTTGCTTTCCTGGACACAGAGGTTGACTTTAACAATATCAACACATCCGCAATCACGACTGCGCTGTCAACTCTGTAGGTGGACGACTCACTTGGGGAGTTGATCAGTCTTATGTCAAAAAGCATGATAATTAACTCTAAACTGGGTGAGACTTCTGCTAAAATATGTGTCACCAGAGGTACGCCTGAAGGCGGTGTCCTCTCTCCCCTTCTCTAGAACTTAGTATTTAATGAACTGCTATAGCCGTCTCAGGTAAGCATTTTAATACCATTAAAGAACTCCTTCAACTAAATCTCAACAGATTAAACCGTTGGGCAGATCGCTGTGGATCATCGCATCATCATCTTGTCCTCTTTTCCAGGAAATACAAAATTCCATAGAACCCTCCCTCAATAAACGGTACCAGTCTAAATTTGTAACTCATTTTCTCATTTGTATTGAAATGAAATATAATAATTGTCGCGCAATAAACTTTTTAAACATTATCAATAGTAGCAGTTTAGCTGATGCATACACGTGTGTGTATATTTTACAATTACATTCGATCTTAAGCCAACAAATTGGGACTAGTTACGACGTCCAGCTAATCAAATTAAGTATATTTAAATATTTAGAAGTTCGATTGATTACACTAGAGGAGAAGGATTTGTTTTTGTTTGATGGGAGAAGAACCTGAGGGAGGACGTAGGGTGGCAATTTAATTGCCAGACAATTGCTTCATGCGGTTAAGGGCACTACCGGCTTTGAACCATTCGATTTGTTGGTCGTTCAGTGTGTGGTTGAGCTTTTCCGATACAGCAAAATATTCGGGGCTCATTTTTGACAGGAAACTAAACTGGAAACCTAACATTCAAGAAAGAGTTAATAAAGCTACAGTAGCTTTATTCTCTTGCAGAAAAGATATTGGGAATAAATGGGATCTTCAACCTCGCATAACCCACTAGCTATACATCTCGGTCTTAAGACCGATACTCACTTACGTGGTTGTCGTCTGGTGTACGGTCAACTGCAGTAAACTAAGCAGAGTCCAAAGAACACCCCTCGATATTTTCAGTAGACAAGTAGCTGCGACTGCAGCTACTCTTGGACGGAACCTACGGAGCCTGTTCGGAGTACGATGTTGAAATCGTGCTCGGGGACTTTCATGCCGCAATTGGTAAGGAGGGCATCTTTGGCGGAGTGGTTTGAAAACACAGCCTCCACGAAACGACAACGGATAACAGCTTCCCACTCACTGACTTTGCGGCAGCTAGTAATACGGTGATAAGTAGAATAAGATTCCCTCATAAGAGAATCGACACAGCGACCTGGCTAACTCCGGACGGTAGAACCACCTACCAAATTGACCACGTGATGAAGACACTCGTAAAACATCCTAAATGTACAAACATTTAGGGATCTCTGAGCACAGCTTAGATAGCCAGAGACTACAGAGAGTAACTAGAAGAAAGACTCTACAATATGCCATTGCCTAATGGGCATGACCAGGGGAGAGTGATATGGTATAAAGAAAACTCAACTCCAGCCTATGAAGTAGTTCTTACACCTAGCCTAGACGAAGTCGGCACAGCCATTAAAAAGCTGAAGAACAATGAGGCCGCGGGTTCGACGGATAGCCGTCACAGCTCTTCAAAGCTGGTGGCGATGTTTTGGTGAGGAGCAGGCACCAGATCATCTGCAAAGTATGGAAGGACGAAAGCATACCCGATGACTGGACTATCAGCTCTATCTGCCCCATCTTCAAGAAGAACGATTACGAGTATGTGTCTTTTATAGCAGATAGTACGAAAGGGCGGTGTAAACACAGATTTAACAAATCCATCCAACTGCTGGGCTATGCAGGCGATATCGACATCATCGCCAGTTCCCAGCGTACAATTATTGAGGCTTTTACTGCTATAGAAGAACAAGACAAACGAGTTGGTCTCATGATGAATGAAGGTAAAACAAAGTACATGCTGTCGACCAAAAACCGATCCGTCGAACACCGTCTAGGAGAGAACCTAACGATCGATAGCTATAATTTTGATGTAGTGAAGGAATTTATCTACCTCGGGGCAAATATAAACTCCACAGATGACACCATAGTGGAGATTTGACGAAGAATAACCTTAGGCAACCGCTGCTACTTCGGTTTGTCCAAACTCCTAACTCGAAGGTCCAAAAACATGCTCTACAAAACCCTGATCTTGCCAGTCTTGCTTTATGGAGCTGAGTGCTGGATGATAAGCAAGACAGCGCAGCAGATCTTGGGATCCTTCGAAAGAAAAATTATACGTCGAATCTTTGATTCTGTCTGCGAGAAATTGGAGAAAATGCGATGCTAAGTGAATAGACGTGCCTGGAATTGTTCCGTCACTAAAACAATTGTTTAACCATTTTTTTGTGATAAATAACCAATATTTAGTTGTTGTAATACAATCCAATATCTATTTGGTTTACTTGAAATCTTTGTACGCATAAACACTTCGAATAAAAACGTATAAAAGTGTTTTATTACTTTGTGATTTGTGTTACTGCCTATGAAAATATGTCAACTACTCGCCAACAAACTCTCAAAGGGAAATCCGCCTTGGCCGCTGCAGTGACTCCAGATAAATTCGACTCAGGTTGCAGCCATCTGAAATCTAATACACCACCTGTGAAGCCAACAGATAAAAAAGCATCCCTATCTGATCATCTTCGTGTTTTGGAAACATGTTTAATTACAAAATTTAAATTGTTGCTCTCTGAATTCGAACAAAGTTTTAATAGCAAACTGTTCGAGAGCGACATCATGGAACTACGAGATGACAACTGCAAACTAAAAGAGGAGTTGGCTGACTTTCAGCGAAAAGAGCGCCTTCGTGATGTGATTGTTCGTGGGATCCCACAAAGGCCAAAGGAAAATCCGATTGAATTGGTAAAAAAAAATCGCCGGTAAACTGCAGTACAACATTACTTCCCACTTTGAAGCTTTTTGGCCAGAAATAAATCTAATGATGGTCGAAGCCCGCTGCTGATCAGGCTCTCTTCTCAGACCGAGCAAAGTGCACTGCTTGCTGCTTTTCGTGCGAATAACGGCCTTACTCTCTCCCAGCTAGAGAACGAATCACTTACTGAAAACAACACGGCCTCCACTTCCGCTAACACTTCCACTACCTCTCATATTTACATCAACGAAAGTTTAACTAAGGAGAATAGCTCTTTGCTTCGACATGCTCTTCAGCCACGCCGTGAGGATCTATTATTCTCCACAAGAACACGCAATGGATTGGTTTATGTTAAGAAGAGTAAGAATGATGCTGAATTAAAAATTACTTCAACTACAACACTTTCCTAAGATCTGCCCGTTTTTTCCTTTTGTACAACATATCATAATTTTGTTGTTTTTTTTTTGTTTTTATTGCTATGCTAACTGTAGCAATTCGATTATGCTATAATTTATTCATTTATACTTTTCTTTTATTTTTAAATTTTAATTTTTTGGAATTTTTAATTTATAATCAAATCAAATGTTATGCTTTTATGATACCCTCCCTTCTCCCCCTTCTCACTCCAAATATCATATTTTTCCACCATTCTTTTTTTATTTGTATTTATGTTTTCTTCTCTTCTTTTCTTCTACTGTTTTTCTTCTTTGTAGTTTACACAGCGCTAGACAAAAACATCGCGCTACTATTAGTTGTTGATGGGATGGTAATATATATTTTAATTTATGATGGCCCATAATAGGGTTTTATCTGGTGTGAGTGATGAGGTTGAGGTGCGAATCTTGGTTAATATTTAATTCAATGCTTATGATGGTTTCTAAGTATGTCACTTTAACGCTCGCAGTCTTAGCTTGTCGAAATTAGACTATGCTCGACATATTTTTATAGATTCGGGAGTAGATGTAATTTGTGTTAGTGAAACTTGGTTTAAAACACTCGATAATAAAGATGATTATGATTCAATATACGGGATTTCCGGATATTTACTCGTTCCGCATGATAGAATAACTGACACTACTGGTGAAGGGATTGCAATTTATCACAAAGCCTCTTTGGCCTGTAAAATATTAGGAAAATCTGTGGGTAACGACACCGAATATCTAGTCGTTGAAATCTCGAACTCCAATATAAAATGCATCCTTGGTGTTGTTTATAGCCCAAATCGTAATTGTTCTTTTGATCAATTTTTTGTACAATTCAACATACTATGAACATATTATTCTTTGTGGTGATTTTAATGCAGATCTTTACAAATCTGACTATAGATCTAATCAGCTCTTAGACAATTTTGCTTCATCTGTGGCCTATTTCACCAAACTACAAATTACAATCACAAATTTGTACTTGTGAATCACAATTACAAATTTGTAATCTGGTTTTCCGTTTCACCAAATACAAATATATGAACCCACAAATTTGTAATTAAACAAAAAAAAATTGTAAGAGTTGATTACAAATATGAAAATTCCCGTTGCACCGGGTTTTTGTGCGATGTGTAATCCACAAGTGCTTTGTCACAGATTTGTGGAATATCGTCGTGTAATCACAGTACAAAAATGAACAAGCAAAATAAGATGTTTTTTGTCTCTTTGATAAGAGAAAATAAGGAGGTTTTATTTGAAAAACAAATTTTGCAATTCTTTAACGCACGCAATGAAAGTAAAAGTGTGGAAAGATATCTCAATTTCATTGTGCGCTCAAGGTATTTTGAATGGAAAAGATTGGAAATATCTTCGAGATATCGCGTGGCAGAACTTAAAATGGGCAGCTGTAGTAAGTACTTATATAGGAACATATACATTCAATTTTTTAATTTATTTTTTATTTTTTAGCTTAAAATTGATAATGCAAAGAAGACTGGTTCTGAAGGTGGCAGAAGTTGCATATTAACCGATCTCGATAATATCATTATTGATATTACCGGTAAAGAATCGCCAACAGTTCGAGGCATACTTGATGAGGTTCCTTCAGTAGATACTGAAAGGGTACTGTCACCCCAGTGTGCGAACGTGAGGGACATTGAAGAGGAAATGAGGTAAACATGAATGCTAATTTTTAAACAATTTTTTATTTATATATACCTATACTTTTTTTTAATTTAATCAGACCTCAAGTATCATCAAAAAAGCGCAAACGCAATAACAAGATGTTAAATGACGAAGCCGATATTATTCGATTGAAAAAAAGGAGGCTTCAACTCGAAATCTATAATTTACAGTTAGATGCCTTAAAAAAGGAAGGGGACTTGGGGTTGCCAAGAAACCATCTTACTAAAGAACTTGAAGAGAACAGAAAAGTGATGGAAGAAATCAAGTTGGAATTCAGTGACTACTAAAAAGAAAAATAATATATTGTAAATAAACATATATTTCATTTAAAGCTCAAAAGTCTCGTTATTTTACATAAACTTTTCTTATGAAAAGTAATTTAAAAAATATTCTAAGGTGGCCCTGCCCTCAAAATTTTCAGCATTTTGAGTATCTCCGTCGTTGTTTTCTTCCTCAGTGGTGGTGAACGTTTCGTTAATAATATCAGTCGCTTATCGAGAAATATTGGTTAAGATAATGTAACATTTTATAACAATAACTGCTTTCCTAGGTTGCAAACGTAAGTGCTTAGGGCACGGACATTTCTTTTTCAAAATTCCAATCGCGTTTTCTATTATTCTTCGAGTTGATTTATGTGCTCGATTATAACGATCAGCTTCAGGGGTTGGGTTTCTCAAAATGGGGGTAATTAACCAATTCTTTAAAGGATATGCTGTATCCCCAAGCAAAACATAATGAGGAAAAGGTCGAAATCCTCTTTCAAATTTTGAAAAAAGGGGACTTCTTCTTAACACCCTTGAATCGTACACACTTCCTGCCCAATTCACATATGCGTTATAAAATTATAGTGCGGCCCACATACCAACATACAATTTATAGAGTGCTTTCCATGTCTGTCGACATATGCACATTCAAACTCACTGGGAGCATCTATGTTTATTAAGGTTCTGTCAATACAACCGTAAACACATGGCATACCTTGCAAGAAAGAAAGTTGTAAGCAAAACTTAAGAAAGGAAACATTTTCTTACCAGCAGTATTGTAAAACTTTTGATAAATACTTTCATGTTCATTTGGCCAACATACATAACTTTAAAACAATAAATTAACAATTGCTGCACAAACGCGGGAAACACATCTGCAAACGGTCGATTTAGATATCCCATGCATATCTGCTACACCATGATATTGCTCACCATTTCCAAGCCAGTGTAACGCTGTGAGAAACTGCTGCCTTGGTGTTAATGCAAAGTTTTTTTCAGTCGTGTGGGCTATTTGTGGCCCAATAATTGTAATTATTTCCTCTGCCTTGCATCGAGTCAGGCGAAATTTTTCATTAAAATTAAATAATTCCGAAATAACAAAGTTTATTCGCGCCCGATAAATATTTTTTCTTAAATACAAAACATGATCATCACTTTCGCTACTATCGCTACTACTATGCCTTCGTTGCAAAGACATTTTTTCGATTACTTTCAATATGAAACAAAATTTGTAGGAGGAATTACACGTCAACTTTCAGTTGTAAAATATTCTCACATACTCAACAAAATTTGTAAATTAATTTTCTTTGGTGAAACGTAAACTCACATATAAGTCAACTTTTCACAAATTTGTAACTTGTAAATTACAACTAGTTTTTGGTGAAACAAAAACGGAAATATTCCCACAAATTTCCCTTTGTAGAATACAACTACAAATTTGTAATATCCAAAGTTTGGTGAAACGACATAAATCAACAAAATCACAAATTTTGGTAAAAAATGCTTGTAAATACAAATTTGTAAGTTGGTGAAATAGGCCACTGGTTTAGTGGTTGTCAACTCCTACGCTACACGATTTGCGCCTGACTCTATGCCGAGTCTTCTTGATTTAGTAGCTGTCTCTGACTTTTCCAGCGTGTTGCTTGTTGACCAATTATCACTTGAGGGTATATCTGATCATGATCTTCTTTTTTGCACTTATAATATTGATTTCTCTTGCATCCCCTTACAGGAATCGTTTCATTTTCGAGACTATGGATCAATAAATAACAACTTACTCCAATTTGATGCAAGTCTGACTCCATGTCACTCTTGTTACTTCGTAGCGGACGTTAGTGACAAAGTTGAACTTGTTCAAACATTAATAAACATGTTCCCATTAAAACCGTAGCTGTGCGCAATAAAAAATGTCCATGGTTCACTTCTGAAGTACACGATACTATAAAAGCACGTAGGAAACTGTATGCCAAATGGAAACATTGGGCTAATACTGAAAATTGGGAGTCATATTGTAGGGCCAGAAACTTATCTTCATCTATCACCAAAAGGGCAAAAAAAAGATATTTCCTGTCCAAATTAAGTGCTGACCAAACGTCGAAAAAACTTTGGAGTAATTTACGCTCTCTTGGACTTGGTAAAAATAATGTTCTAACAAAAATACCTGACCTTGATGAACTTAATAACTCATTCCTCTCTCGTCCTAGTACCAACACTTGCTTTATACCAGACAGCAACCTTTTTTTCAGTTTCACCCGGTGTTTGGATTTTGAAGTTGTCTCTGAAGTGGACGTTATACATCATATTCGAAATCTTAAATCCAACGCTATCGGAAATGATGGATTACACTTAGGCTTCGTAAAAATGATACTTCCTCATATTGTAGATTGTATCACTCATTTGTTTAATTTTGTATTGCATCTTCCACTTTTCCTGAGTGCTGGAAACAAGCCAAGGATTTCTTACGCTGCTATGCTTGCTTGACTTTTCAAAGACCTTTGATAAGGTTAATCATGACATTTTATGTATGAAGATAAAGCTGTACTTTGGTTTAAGCGATAACTCAGTGCATCTAATTAGGAACTACCTTTCGAACCGTTTTCAAAACGGTTTCTGAACAAAAGAGTTCCCGGCCAAGTTCCCAGGTACCTCAGGGTTCTATTCTTGGCCCAATCCTGTTCTGTCTTTACATTAACGACCTACCACATGTATGCAGTAATGCATCTATACATCTATATGCGGATGATGCACAGTTATACCTTTCTCGACCAATTGGATTAATTGAAGATCTCGTTCATAGATTTAATTCTGATTTGTCTTCTGTAGTGAAATGGTCTCAAAATAATGGTCTAATCATGAATCCGGTAAAAACGCAATTAATTATGATTTCTAAATAGCAGTATGACCCTGGAGAGGTACCCCCTATTTATATAAATTCTTGTAGGCTTAAATTTTCCAATACAGTTGTAAATCTTGGGTACAAGTTGAATAGATCCCTTTCCGCTATTGGTCATGCAAATTTGATCGGAGCGCGTATTTATGCAGGGTTACGTAAGCTTTGGCTGTTTTCCAGTCTTACACCTGTGGATACTAGACTCAGATTAATTAAGACTTTGCTTGTGCCAATATTTGATTTTGCCATAGTTGTATATCCTAAATTAGACTCTCAATCGCTACACAAGTTACTTGTTTGTTTTAATGATATGGTGCGATATGTCTATGGAATGAGAAGATATGACCATGTCTCTGTCTACCACAAACATGTCCTTGGTTATTCATTTCAAAACTTTTGGGAAATTAGGTGCTGTGTAGTCATGCACAAAATAATAAATAATCGTTCACCACAATATCTATTCGAGTCATTGCAATTTGTCAAGTCACCACGTACATTCAACCTAATAGCTCCTTCTTCTAACTTTTTAAACACTTCACGCCTCTTTCTTGTCCACACTGCCAGACTTTGGAACTCTCTACCTCTACCTATCTCCATTAAACAAATAATAGGAGCCGAACAATTTAAAAGTGCACTATTTGCACATTTTGCACAGTAATGTAATCTACTTCGTTTTTTTTATATTCTTTCTCTTTTTTCTTTTTGTTTTTTCTCTGTTCACTCTATTACTTTTCTTCTATCCTAATTTTCTCCCCTCTTCTGCTCTTTTTATTTAAACGTAGATATTTTTCACTCAATTTTTATGTATTTATTTATTTTTTCTTACTTTGCTCATTGTGTAAATTAATGCAATTCTAATGTATCTTTGTTGAGCCTTAATGTACTATAAAAGACTTTTGTTCTTACTTGTACTTTGCCAAATAAAATAAACTGAAACTGAAACTGAATGGAGGAGAAGATATAACCGCGAACTCCACGAGCTGTATAAAGAAGGGGGTGTAGTTCGGAAGGCAAAAATCCGTCGACTACACTGGCTCGGCCACATTGAGCGAATGGGCGAGAATGCTCCAGCTAAGAGAATCTTCGAATCTCAGCCACCTGGTTCACGAAGAAAAGGAAGACAGAACCTCCGGTTTAAAGATCAAGTAATCGCAGACGCCAGAATGCCTTGGGAAGCAGAATGAGACTGGAAGCATCGTGCCAGGGACCGCGAAGAATGGAAAACGGCTTAATTCAGTCTCAGACACTCCAAGCGTCGCTGGCAGGATGAGTAAGTTAATATGAAAATACCAACTTCGATTAAAAAATTTATTTAAGTGTGATAAAAGTGATAGTTTTGTTCTGATAAAATAAAGAACATGTATGGGCAGATTGAGCTTAACCTACATAGATTGAAGTCTAGAACAAAAGATTTATTTATTTATATATAAATATAAATACATAAAGAATATCCTAGGGAATAAGCATGGCGAGGAGGTGTTTTATAAGATGCTAGTGGGACTATCCAAGACAATGGTAACTTCTCACCCTACCATTATTTAAAAAGTGCGGTAATATAGTAAGGCACGTTTTATTTATTTCTTTGTGTGATCTTGTGATCTTAATCCAACGAGTCATAGCTAGACGTCGATAATGTGTCGAAACTAACTCCATTGCCGTTACAGCCTATAATAACTTTATAAACTCGAAATTTTTATTTTAATTTCTGATAAATTTAATAACTCAAATTAGGCTATTTCATATCAAAAAGAAATAAAAGAAAATATTCCATACCGAAGGAAACATATCGAATAATAGGATGAACATAAGATTCTATAATGAATAATAAATAATAATAATAATAATAATAATAAAAGAATACATTTTAACGTCAAAATTATAGGAGCTCAAAACTAAAAGTAAAAAAGATCAAAAACTATTTCCGAAACAACATTAATCTTCATACCAATGTTAAGGCACTTTACCGCAAAAAAAAAAGAAAAGAGTAGCTAAACAGTTTGCAGTGAACCGTAACGAAATGTTTATACACATCTATTACTTCACTAGCCACATGCTTGTAATATTATGAATTTTCTTTTTTTAGTTCTATAATATATAAGTATGTGTACGTATAGGTTGCAGACTATTTCCTTTTATAAACATGTTATTAATATTCTTTAAAATTTCGAATAACTTATGCCCATACGTATAAGAATCTAGATCCCAGATAACAACTGGAGATACAGGTATACATAAGTATATGTAAATCTTTAATAATTTTTTATTAAGCCGAGGTATGAAGAGGATTTTGAAAACACATGTACAGACTTGCATTTTATATATGGTATTATTTTAACGTTAAATGCTGATAATTTAAATAACTTTGATAATGTAAATTTTACAAAAACTTAAGTACTTAAAATTTAAGAAAAAGCAATACTTCATGTCACTTACGCATATCATTTTCTGCACTCTTTGAAACTCTTATATTCACTCTTCAATGTGATTTTTTCTACTTTCTGTATGTAGGTAGTAATAGTTTGTGTGAGCAAGTGTTTTTGATCAACAATTCGGATAAATCTGCATAATTTGAAATGTACAGGGTAACACATGAAAAGGGGAACAAAATATCCATGTATTACAACTACTACGTAGCAAGGTTAAGACCTCGCGTCACGGTTGACTTACGTCTATAATATTATATACAAGTAATTATAAATTCGCCGGGGAATATTTGACGTCTGCCCTGTAAGGGATTCGGAAGTAAACTAAACACAAATTCAAAGGGGATTTTTTCGCCAGCAAAGCCGTTGTTGATGTTCGTATATTACATTCCCCCATTTGAAAAGGTGGGAAAACGCTAGCTTTCTCGTCTGTGCACCTTTTTTCAGTTATAAATAATGTTGAATTGCGTTCTTTCTTATATTGTAAGTCGATGTCTTTCGATCAACGAAGATCGTGTCGGAGCATTCCGGAATTTTTTTTTCTAAATATTTGGCTACATATTTTCGTAATACCGATTGCAAACTCGCACCATTTTTAATCAACCAAAAAAATCTCTAACGATTGTGGGTTGGTTGTTTTTTATGTACTTGTATGTATATGTACATATATGTATATATGCCATATATCTAACGTGGGAAAATTCAAACTGTTTTACACACAATAGAAAAAAAAGTAAAAACTAACGAACTTTTACATAAGATGTTTCTCTCACTTACTGACTTGTTTTATATAACTAATCTTTTACTATTTCTTACATTTCAAAGAGATGTTTGCATTTGAAGATAAAGTCGACTAACAAACACTTAAGAAAACTACAATATTTCGACAGAAAATTGAAAATTATAAAATGTCTGCCTTATTAAATGTTGTCAAGTTAATTGACAACGAATTAACTTCGAGGTGAACTGCTAATAGTTTACATTAACATTTCAATTCAATTCAATTTTTATTTGGCAAGGTACAAATAAGAACAGAAGTCTTTTATAGTACATGAAAGCTCATTTAAAGTAGTTCACGATTTAATGTCGTGGATTATGCAAAAAAAAAGAGCACAATTAAAACATTAAGTGAAAGAATAAACTAAGTTTACAGTTTTACTCGTAAATCAAATCTTAAACTAACTTAAAGAGTATTCTTTACTAATACTGTGGAAAGGAAAGATAATTTTGAGGAATCATAGGAGAAAAAGAAGAGGGCAAAGCAGAAAGCTGAAAAGAAAGGTGAAATAAGGGGAAGAAGAGAAGAATAGATTACAAAGATGAAAAGCGTGTAAATAGGGCACATTTAAATTGCTTAGCTCCTATTTCTTGTTTAATGGTGGTAGGCAGTGAATTCCACAGTCTGGAAACATGAACAAGGAAGAGGCGAGACGAGTTCAGATATTTATAAGATGGCGAGATAAGATTGAAAGGTCTAGGTGACTGAAATTTTGATTTTTCAAATAAATACGGTGGTGATTGTTTATGTATTAATTTTTTGTAAAAACACCCAGCATCTTATTGTCCAAAAATCAGAAAATGAACACTCAAGGATATGCTTATGGTAAAGGGTTATATGGTCGTATCTTCTTACTCCAAAGGCCTATCGAACCAGCGATAAGTAATTTGTGCTGGCAGAGAGAATCTAGTTTACAGCAGATAACTATAGCATAATCAAAAATAGGCAAAAGAATGGACTTAAGGTAGAAATACACTACTCTGCCATGTTGTGTCGTGACGCATTGTGTCGTGATACCGGGTGTGCAGACTAATGTGTCATGTCGAGACGCACTCTGCCATTATTTTGAATAGTATCAACAAAATCGTTTTTTACTTTTAACTTTGTCTATTGAATCTATATAAGCTGAAGTATAAAAAAAATTATGCAAAAATGTTTTTTTACTAACCAGGTTCATTTACTATTCCAGCTATTTCTTCCCATGCAGCGGTTCTTACCGATTGATCCTTATAATCTTTTGACTTTGTGTCGTATAAAACTGTGTGTTGACGAACAAGTTCAATCAATTGTTCACACATTTTATTTTTATTTAAATACTGTACATCCAGAAGAGTGCACATCCACGACACAACTGGAAATATACTTGTGTGTTGTGTTGTGACGCATCAGAACCCCCCAACTGCACAAAACTCTTTGACGCGATAGGTATCGATCGATCCACGACACGACACATAGGGTTGCGACATAACACACTGTAAAATGTGTCTCTAACCATACTAAATGCATGAAACCGATATGCTTATGACGCGTTACGACACGATACGACACAATAGTGTGTTTCTACCTTTAATCAACCTCAGTTTGGTGCTAACAGGTGTAAAACTATAAAACAGCCAAAACTTTCATAATCCTGCATACGCCCTATAATTAAGTTTACATAATTATGATCAGAAAGAGACCGATTTACTTTATATCCAAGACTCACCACGGTGTCCGAGAAGATTAGCCTTGTGGAGTTGAGAAAAATAGGCGGTAACTCTTCCACATTGTAAAATTTTTTTGAAATTAAAATTATGTGACTCTTTTTGGGATTTAGAATCAGACCATTGTCTTGAGACCATTTTGCAATGGAAGACAAGTCCGAATTAAATCCATCCACAAGATCTTCCATCAGGCCAAATAGTCGAGAAAGGTATATCTGCGCATCATCGGCATAAATATGTACATATGTATTTCGACACACTTGCGGTAAATCATTAATGAAAATACAGAAAAGAATTGTTCCAAGAACTGAACCTTGGAGAACTCCAGAAACTATATTTTTTTGGTTGAGAGTATTTTGAGTTAGCAATAACTCTGTGAGCACGATTTGTTAGATAATTCCTAATCACTCATACCAAAGTAAAGTTTCAGTTTAGTGCAAAGAACCTCATGACTGATCGTGTCTAAGGCTTTGGAGAAATCAAGTAAGCAGAGCAATGAAAGATATTCCTTGTCATATTGAATTCTAATATCATCAAGCACTTTGATCATAGCTGTAGAACAGCTATGGCCAGATCGAAAACCTGATCGCACTGACGATAATAGATTAAATTAAATCTATAAAGGTATTATGGCCTGCCGTGCCGGCGCGGTTCGTATGTACAGAGAAGCGCGTTAGCTAATATTACAACATTATCAAAACGTTTATTGCAGAGGTTCTGGAAAGCAAATGTGGGTTGAAACGAATTAATACCAGAAGATACGAGGGCGGGTCAATAAGTCCGTGACTTTTTGAATTTCTGACCTCTTTACTGAAACAGCAACACTGCTCCTGTCAACAGGCATCTGTCAGTTGACTTCTGTCAAAATTTAAACTTGCTGCGTCAGTTAGTTTGTGTTTGACAGCTATTTTTATCAGACTACTCACTAATTTGAGGAGAAAATGGAAAAAAGTGAATTTCGTGTGCTTCACTTCACAGGAAGGTTTGGCGTTGTTTAATCGCAATATGGAGGAGTTTTTGCGCCGTTTTGTAACCGTGGACGAAACATGGATCCATCACAACACACCAGAGAACAAACAACAGTCAAAACAGTGGGTTTCTAAGGGTGAATCGGCGCCAAAGAAGGCCAAGGTGGGTTTGTCAGCCAATAAAGTTATGGCGACTGTTTTTTGGGATGCACGCTGGATAATCCACATTGACTACCTTCAAAAGGGAAGAACAATCAATGGGGAATATTATGCCAACTTATTGGACCGATTCAATGACGATTTGAAAAAAAAACCGACCTCATTTGGCCAAGAAAAAAGTTCTTTTCCACCAAGACAATGCAAGGGTGCACACATGTGCAGTTGCCATGGCAAAAATCCATGAATTGGGATATGAATTGCTCCCTCATCCACCCTATTCTCCAGATTTGGCTCCGAGCGACTACTTCTTGTTCCCAAACCTGAAGAAATGGCTTGGTGGAAAAAGATTTGACTCCAATGATGAAGTCATCTCGCAAAGAAAGACCTATTTTGAGGACCTCGACAAATCATTTTTTTTGGAAGGGATAAAAAAATTGGAGAAGCATTGGACAAAGTGTATAGAGCTCAAGGGAGACTACGTTGAAAAATAAAATTATTTTTTTATCAAAAAATCTGTGTTTTATTCCATAAGTCACGGACTTATTGACCCACCCTCGTATTTACATAAAATTGTATAAATGGTACAAGCAGCTTGACAACGCTAAATATTTAAAGATTCCGAGGTGTTATCATACGGATATAACCAACTTAGACTCTGAAATTCAACTCCATATATTTGTTGACGCCAGCGAGTTAGCCTTTTCTGCCGCAGCCTATTGGCGTGTTGGTCTTAACAACGAGATAAACGTAAGTTTCATTATGGGAAAGTTCCCAGGTTGGAACTTCAGGTGGCTGTTCTAGGGGTACGGTTAAAGGAGGCCATAATAAGAAGTCATGAAAGTCGAGTCACGTTGTAGTCCGCTTCTAAGACGGTGATCCAGAACCGATCCGACAGCCGATGCTATAAGCAGTTCGTGGCTCACCGGATCGCGGAAATATTAGACTTTTCAACGGTTAGCAATTGGAAATGGGCAAAAATAACCCAGTCGATGAAGCTACAAGGCCGCTGACAATATCAGGGGTACTTCAGGAGTCAAAATGGATAACAGGCCCATCCTTTCTGAGAACTTCTGAAGAATATTGGCCAGTGTTAAGAGAGGACATTTCTGCCCACGAACAAAGTGAAGAAAGGCGTCAACATTTTACACTACTGATTGAAAACGACTTGTCAATTATACTGTTTGAACATTTTTCGAGCTACTACCGATTGCTTAAGGTTTTATTTTAATTTAAACAGGTATTTAAAAATATCGACGCATGTAACGGGACAACTACAAAAAATCTCACCGTTGAAGAAATAAAACAATCTGAAATATTCCCGTGCCGTCTAGTCCAGCGGACTGTATACTCGAATAAAATACGTCTACTCTTATCAAAACAGCCAGTCTCGAAAAAATGTTAAATAGTTAAACTATCGCCAGTGCTCGATGAGGACAACGTTATTCGACTCGGTGGGCGCATAGACAACATTATCTGTTTGTTTTACAATGCAAAGATGCCTATAATTCTTCCAAATCACCACATATTTTCAAAAATACTGGTTCAATACTACAATGAAATCTATCAACACCAAAATCAAGAAGCTATTGTTTGTTCAATTCGTTCTAAGTTTTGGATTCCAAGCATTCGTCGACTCGTTAGAAGCGCCAAATCTTATTGCGAACTCTGTAAAAGTATGTCATATATGTAACGTATGATAGACTTATACCATATGTTAGACCATTCTCATATACGGGAGTAGATTATATCGAACCTCTGCAGATCGCAATCGGACGGCGACGAGAGAAGAGATGGCTAGCGATATTTACTTGCCTTTCAGTAGGAGCGATTTACCTCGAGTTGGCTAAGAATTTATCAAGCGACGCAGCTATTTTGTGCTTGCGTAACTTAATAAATCGGCGAGGTGTTTCTATGCGACTTCGCAGCGATTGTGGCACAAATTTTGTTGGCGCCAGTAAGGAAGAGTGGGTAGTGATCAGTGAATCGTTGGAAAAGGAATGCATCCATCAGCAGTAAACCCATCAGCAGGAGGAGTGTGGGAGCGCCTTGTGTTAAGCGCGTTTTGCGTTTCACCTTAAGGGAAAAGGTTCCTCAGCTTGAAACTTTACAAAGTCTTCTTATTGAAGCTGAAAATTTAGTAAATTCGCGTCCTCTTACTCACCTACCGCTTGAGAGTAATGAGGCTGAACCGCTTAAACCAAATCATTTCTTACTTGGATGTCCCAACTACATACAAACTCCCACGGTGGATGAAAAACTTTGTCTTCATAAGCAATGGCACATATTACAACAGTTAAAGCAAACATTTTGGAAAAGATGGATTCTGGAATATCTTCCTACTCTGACACGGCGTACAAAGTGGTATCAAAGAGCTAAGCCTATACAGGTGGGTGATTGCGTAATTCTATGCGATGATAATGAAAGCAGGGGTGAATGGAAGCGTGTTAGTGTAGTAGAAGTATTTTCTGCGCCTGATGGTCAAGTTCGGTCTGCTGCAGTTAAAACTTTATCAGGCACTATCAGGAGGTCATCATTGTCGCGTTTAAAGAGACCTCAGCGGCTCACGGCTACACCGATTTAGAAAACCTTTCGCGTTTACAACGTGCCCTAAAAGGGGATGCCAAACTTAAGGTCGAAGCGCTTCTAATTCACACTAATAGTATACGCGCGATAATTAGCACCCTCGAATTTCATTACGGTCGCCCGGAAATATTAAAAAGGAGTCAACTGTCCAAGATTAGGTCGTTCCCAACAATAAATAATTCTAAAATCAATGAGATCGTTAATTTCTGTGTTTTGGTATCCAACTTGACTGTTTTTTTTAGAAAATGTTTCTGCATCGTCTAATTTAACTAATCCCACCTTACTCGATGAGCTGGTAATGAAACTGCCATTTAATAAAAGAGAAGAATGGGCACGCCACACTGTGTCACTTTTACCTCAGTACCCTACCATTCGCGATTTCAAAGCTGGCTGAAATAAGTAGCCACGTATGTAGCCACCGAAATTACATCGAACAATTCTACTGCCGAAAGAAGATTAAAAAACGTAAATACGGTATGTGCTTTACCGAACATATACAAAAAGAATCAAATTGTGCCGTTTGTGACAAGGATCATCATCTTTACCAGTGTCCCACTTTCAGAAATTTTTCCGTTGACGATCGGTGGAAATTAGTCAAAGCGAATCACATATGTTTTTGTTGTTTGCGTCCTGGGTCATGTACTCGTAGTAGCTAAATGCTCATACCGCCGTGAATGCGCCTGTCGTAAAAGTCACAACCGCTTGCTCGATGACCCCAATGAAAAGAAATCCATGGAAGAGAATTATTCAAAAAACAAACTGCCGTTTCAACAGTAGGTAGTATCACTATGACAGATGAACATTTGCAAACAAACGAATACGTAAATACAGTAGTAAGCGCAATTGGTTATACTATAAAGAGAGAAAAAAATTTTTTTTAAATTTCTTCCTGTGAGGTTAAGCGGACCGCTAGGTTCTTGTATAGTCATAGCATTTATAGATGAGGGGGCAAAGGTATCTTTGATAGAAGAAAGGGTAGCTAGATCCATTGGAGTGAAGGGTGTATCAGATTTGCTGTCGTTGACGTGGATATCGGATAAAATGACTACGGAAATATCTTAACTATGCTAGATTTGGTCATTCCTCGCTCTACTTTTGCCGATGAGATTAACTCATGCTTAAAACAATCTTCAAAGTTCAATTGCAAAATGATTTATCCGCACAAATATTTTCTGAACAATGACTACTAGCTCAGATAAAAAATGAACTAATTGAGAGTGTCTTCCCGGATATACTCAATAATTACTTGGATCATATGCTATTTTGGTAGCAAAAAATGTCGATGTTGGCGAAATTCCAGATACAGCAATTGCTGCCAGGTGATCTGATATCTTTTAAATCAATAGACACCATTGTTGATGAAAACTGAATTTTTAAATTCTCTGGATATACCAGGAATGCCACCACACAATCTTCGGTTGAAGATTGGTTCACCGATTACTCTTCTGCGTAATTTTAATCCACCTAGATTACGCAACGGTACACGTTTGGTCATCAAAAGGATCACCGGAAATGCCATTGAAGCAACCATTTTGGCTTGAAAGTTTAAAGGAGAAATCGTCCTGTTGCCACGTATTCCAATGAGATTCTGAATATCATTCAAAAGGCTTCAATTCACTATTCGTTTGGCTTTCGCGATGACTATATACAAGTCTCACGGTCAAACAATGTCAATTTTCGGATTGAACTTGGAAAATCCATGTTTCTCCCATGAGCAACTATATGTTGTATACTCGCGCGTGGGGAAACCATCGAATTTATTTGTGTTAGCAAAAAACAAGTTAACCAAAAATATTGTGCACCGATTACCGCTTAATTAAATTCAAATTATAAATTGTTATAATTCAACTTACATATACGTATTACCATTATATCTACCTCATTTATTAACAGAATTTAATTTTTATATGTTGTGAATTAACAACTTTGTAAATTACTCATTTATAACAAATTGTACTTGAATATGAGATGAATAAAATGTAATAATAAAGAAAGAAAGAAAAACTTCCTTAGTTTACATCTTCCATCGCTGCCAGGTTGCTTATCAGTTTGATTTATATTTTCTGCAGGTACCGAAACAATTCTAATTTGAAATAATATGTCTTCATTGAATTAATATGCCATACCTTTATGCAGTTTTCAGTTTTAAATGCATTTTATTTTCTTAACACTAACTGTTACATTCTAACAAAAAATGCTTAAATGCTAGCTAACAATTACTTAACAATCTTATGCTAACTTACTGGCCCCACACAGGCACTCTAAGCTACTCTGAATACTTACCCGTATATCTATGTCTTTCGACTTCATTTACATTTTATTTAGGAATACTTATTTTCTATACTTAAAGCTAAGAAAAAAATTTGTTTACAAAAACTTAGCATATGGACATTTTTTTTACTTTTTATAAAAACTTAGTATCTAACTTAAAATAAACCTTAGCCTACCTAACCTATATACACAATACACACATACACACACATAGACATTATACACAATTATATACATATATTAGTATATACCTTTGTATACACTAATATATGTATATATTTCTTAAATGCTAACCTAAACCTATGCAAGCTGGCCATCGCTATTTACAAGAGAAAACAGATTGGTCAGCTCTGCCTCATTAGTAAGTCTGGTCCGTAATTGACGGAAACGACGACGAAGCATCTTCTCCATCATTCAACCACCAGAAATGCTGGTGCTGCCGAACGACATCCCTCTTATAGCGATTCCCCACCGCCCTACTGAACCTGAGACGATCCACACTGCCGTGTGCGACGTCTCTGCTGTAGTTGAGTCGCCTGTCCCCAGCTGTCCCAGCGACATGGAAGATTAACGGCACCGCTGATCTGTCCTGGATCAACCCTATCTGATCTAGGTAGAGAAATGCTTCCGGTGGAACGAAGCCGTCAGAGCGCACGCTCTCGTGGTAAAGGTAATTGGGGTAGTAAGCCCCAGATATCAGGTTATTCGTCGAAGTCATTGCTCTTGCAATGTGCCTTCGAGTCAGCTTAATTACGAAGTTGTCCACTAGTATTAGGTTCGCCCTATTGTAAAGGACCTCATTAGGATACAATTTCTTGTACTCCGACTCTGGTGTTCTGTACAAGCGAAGACAAGCCCTAAGAAAAGCCCTCTCAAACACCCGAGTCTTTTCCATTAAGCTTGCTCGTACATTGAACCACACGGGACAACCAAATACCAGCATGGCCCTGATAAAGGCCATGTAGCAGATTACCTTTACCCTCGCATCCAGTTGGCTGCTATAAAACAGTCTCTTTGTAAGGGCAAAAGCACCTTTAGTTCTGGCCAGAGCAGCGTCTACATTTTTGCCAAAATACAGAAACTGATCTAGCCAGATTCCAAGGTATCTGACTACATTTTGACAGGCAAGAGGTTGTCCGTGTTGTCCAATGATAGAGAACTTTCGCCAATTTTTTCTGGTATCCCTAGAGGCTCCAGACAACGGCGTCCTAAAGAGAATGGTTTCCGACTTCTGAAAGTTGATTTTCAATTTCCAGTCATCCAAAAATCGTCTTATCTTATCGAAGTCACGCTGCAAGAGAGTATTAATGACCTCGATTTTTTGACCTGTTCTGTACGCTATCAAATCGTCTGCGTACGCAATAGTATGGGAAAGTGAACTTATCAAGTCGCTTGTAAAAATGTTGAACAGAATCGGCGAATTAACCAGCGCTTGCTGAAGACCATTTTTAATTTGAAATAATCCAACAGAAGTCATATCACCATTCTTCACGATGAACTGTCTGTTAGTTAGCATATTATAAAGAATGTACAAGAGTGGTTTACTGATCTCCAGCCTAGTCAGTTTATAGAAAAGACCCTCTAGCCGTACGGTGTCGAAGGCCTTCTCCAAGTCAACAAGGCAGGCACCAGTACATTATTGTTTGCCTTTATTCCATTGGATATCGGACACCAGTTTAGACGCGGCATGTGAGATATCATGTCCCGCCTTAAAACCGAATTGATTATCCGGAACTATATGTTTGTCGTCAACCCACCTAGACAGAGCTCTATTGAATAATTTTTCAAAATCCTTACTGATATTCGGAAGGAGACTTATCGACCGGAGATTCGCCGGATTGGATATATCCTTCCCCTTTTTGGGGATAGGTTGAACCACCGCCGTTTTCCAATGCGCTGGATAATGTGTATTATTCATTGCATTATTAAACAGGGTGGTGTAGATGTCCACCGCTTCTAGAGAAAGATGTCGAAGCACGATATTCGGAATACCATGGGTCCCCACTGATTTCTTAACTCTGATTGTGTCGAAGATCTCATGGAGTCCTTCCTTCGAAATGAACAGGGGTATGCCACCCTCTCTGGCAATGACGTTATATGCCATATTTTCGTGGCTGAAATCAAAGCCGTCGGATCGCCAGTTCCCTATTTCATTTCGAATGCAGAAGTCGTGCACCAAGACGCGATTGTCCAGGTCGTAATTAGGGCCAATGGTATCGGTGGCCTTTTATACTTCCTGGAGGCCCCTATGGCCTCAACTTTCTCCTGTGGATCCTCGATCACAAAAAAGTCGTCATCATCAGCGTCCTCATTTGGATCAATACCTGATATTGTCAGTAACCGTTCGTTGTCTGTTGTCTGGGCTATTTTAAGACACTGAAGGTCGTTTTGATTTCTTCTCCGAAATAGTTTATTTATTTGCGGAAACATATTCGGGTTGCTGGTGTTTACAGCCCGAACCTTGTTGTTCCAATAAAAACTTACAGAAATTCTGTAATTCTCTTTTATTAGCGTTTGAATATTTTTAATCGACGACTTCAGTGTCCTAATCTCCGGGTTTTGTCTGTCAGTTAACTGTTATACAAGTTTTTAAGTCTTGTCAGAAGTCTACTTTTCTGTCGGTGCAGTGCTTCAATAGTAGGATTGCGGAACAGGTCTTCGTTAGTCGTACGTCGATACCGCGGTATTGTAGTGTCCATAGTTTGTTTAATTGTCTCGTCTATTTGTTTTAGGTAATTGTCGATCTCCTCGTTTGACAAATTCCTATTGGATGGTGTGTGGAGCGTGTTCGAGGAGAGCGCTCTTTTCAAGGTTGCGGAGAAGCGTGCCCATCGAGTTTTACTGAAGTTGTAAGAATATCTTTGGACAAACACCTCCAACAGCGCGGCTCTTCGTTCGATCCTGGTCAGTGAATTAACATTAGGCCCGGCAGCAGCGCGTAGATCTGGTCCACCCGCTTGGCCTGTTCTTGTACTTGCTGCTGCGGCTGAGCCATTTGCCCTTGGATTGCGAGCAAGATGGCCAGCATGTTTGGTGCAGCTTCCGTTGTTCTCGGCATTGGCGCCGGAGAAGCAATAGTCGCTTGCTGTACCGTAGCCCCCCTACCTGACGCCATTTGGGCCTAGGAAATTTGGGACGTGACGGCTGGTGTTTGAAACCTAACATTTGAAGTTTTGACCTCCACCTTCTGCTGCCGAGCTAGTTTTGCTTTTTTAACGTCAGCGAACTTAGGACAACCCCGATAGTTTGCGGTGTGTCCCACGTTCCCACATAATACGCACGAGAGCTGCGTCCTATCGGATGCTCCGTCCCTACCCAGAGCACACTCCTCGGAACTGTGGTTCTTTGCGCACTTCACTCATCGAGGCTACATTTGGCACTTCGACGCGGCGTGCGCGAACCCCTGGCAGCGAACGCATTTTCTAACGCCTTCGCTCCTTTTTAATTTTTCCCAGTGAATCACCTGGTAGTCTAATACATTGATTCTCCTTAGACTATCCAGACGACTTTCGGGACTGAGCTGCACCAGGAAGAACGGCAGACTCCGTTTCTCCCGCCTGGCTCTAGCTGTGGTAAATGGCTTTACCCCCACAAACTTGAGTCCTTCGCACTCCTTCTCTTTGAGCAGTGCAAGGATCTCCTCAGGATCAGAAGACGGTTCCAACCCCTTCAGCAGCATCGATTGCCGCTTTTCACACTTCGGTGTGAATGAGTAGTGCTCCATCGTCGTTTCTTTTAGGAGCTCTTTCACTTTCGCGTAGCCCTCCACTGTATTACAGTGGATGGCATGGCGATCGTTCCCCGATCGCTTAATATTAAAATTGTTACCAATGACCAACCTACACAGGTCCTTGGTTTCATTTACCTCTAGTTTATAGGTGTTGATAGGAGGCACCTTCTCCTCCTTCTTCTGCTGTTGTTGTTGTTGTTGTTGTTGTTGTTTTTGTTGCTGCTGCTGCTGTTTTTTAAGCTGCTGTGTTTTCAGCTGTTGCTGTTTTCAGCTGTTGTTGTTTTCGCGGTTGCTGCTGTTTCTGCTGCTGCTGTTGTTTCTTCTGCTGCTGTTTCGTCTGCTGCAGTGGTTGTTTCTGCTGCTGCTGGTTTTGTTGTTGCTGCAGTTGTTGTTTCTGCTCGTGTTCCTTTTTTTGTTGGGCGCTTTATACCTCTAATTTCTCCCTCTGCCTGCGTGCAGTTTGTTTTAGCTTAACAACAAGCATTTTTTCTTGAAGCTTTTCTATGCTGCTGCTTATGTCTTTTATCATTTCATCCTCATCTTCCGATTCGGATGCCGCTAGAGAAGGAAAGTTGTTATTTGCCCCCTCATAATGTTCATTATCCTCTGTTAGAACGGCATTTACACTCTTTTTCGTTAGATTAGGAGGGGTTTTCAAACTCCTTTTAATGGTTTTCGCCACAGTACAGCCAACAGTAGTGTTGCCTTTTGCTTCCGTTATGGGAAGAGCTGAACGCTCTCCGCCATTCATCACGTGATTTTTTTGGTTTTGTTTTGAAGCACTATATTTAAAACACAATTTCAGCCAAAAAAAAAAAAAATGTTCCAATTTGGCCCGGGATCGAACTCGCGTCCCACGATTTGTTAACCGACGCCGCTAACCTCTTGGCTACCGAGTAAAACAATAAAATTCCGTCCAATTGTATTTACGAAAAAAACTTTTTCACTTTTTCACTTAGTGAAGCCGAGACACATCTATTCTCCGCTTAGATCTGCGAACTACTGGCATACCTTTATGCACAAAATAGCTTATGCACAGTCAAATCTTGTACCAGCAAGGCGTTGCCAGTGAGGCTAGTTAGAAATATAAGGGAGAGAATGGCCTTGGAATGCATGATAATGACAAACCTTAGAGACTTGAACTGGTTTGATGAGCAAAACCATTGTTTTGAGCATCGCAAAAAGATTCTTTATTTTGCACTTCTTATTCTCTTGCGAAAACATTGTACCTGGAAAATCTAAAAAACAATTACCAGTAAAAAAGTGTAAATTTTGTCAGTAAAACAAATGCAAAACAATCACGAAATTCAAACAACTCCGCCCGAGTGAAAGGCACGGGACCTCACTATAAACGAGCACCCCAAGAGTGAGAGGCTACGGGACCTCACTATAAACCAACATCCCTAGAGTGAGAGGCACGGGGACCTCACTATAAACCAGCACCCCAAGAGTGAGAGGCACCGGGACCTCACTATAAACCAACACCCCAAGACTTAAAAGTAGTATTACAAATTGCTGTTCCCCTCTCATTGTTCTTTAAAAAAAAGGAAATAACCTTGAACAAGAAATTCCTTCCATTGAATCACAATCAGAATCTGAAATACAAAAACAAACACACTAGGTACATGAAAACAAAAACCGAAATAATGAATAACACAATGCGAAATAAGCAAAAGCAACACGTAATTTGTTGTTTGAACCAAATTTTAAAAAATATCATGTCTTATGCACGATTCGAACGGGTTCGATCACATTAGGACATATTTTTGTACTCTGCATGCGATATCTATGTATGTAACTTTATTATCTGTGGTTGTACAAAATGTCCTCATATGGCAAGGTACGAGTACGTAATAAGGTAATATATTTGGCGCAATTATTTTGGTCTCGTTCTGCGCATCTGTCAAATTCTGGCAATATGGTCGACCACAGTAACGACAAAGGCGGAAATATTTTGGTTGCGATAGATTTTTGATTTAAAATTGATTAAACAAAGTTTAAAGGTGTTAAAATGCGTTGTGTTGTGTACGAGTGTTGTGTTAACAACTATAAAAACAAAAATAAAACTGGAAATGAGGAGATATTCTAATACTCGTTTCCAAAACAAAATAAAATGAGCAAGTAGTGGGAGTTCAATAATCAGAAAGGGTATCGAGGGTGAACAAAATCGAATGGAGGAACGATACGAAGAAAAAAAAAATATACTCGTATGTATAATTACACGAAACAATAATTTTTGTTCCCAATATGTTTACCATGCTGCGTCTGAAATCTTAACATGAGCAAGTACCAAAAAAATAAACGGCAATAGAAAAGCTTTGAGCAACGTTATTAGTTTGAGTGAATTATTCTAACGTTAAGAAATATAGGTCAAATATATAATGTTTGGCAAACACAAATATGTTTGGATTTCAGAACACATAGTGCAACTGCAACAATTTATAAATTACAAAGTATGAGTATCAAATTTAATTAGAACATCTTTTTAGAAATCGATAAATGCCGAAAAGACATGTAAAATACAAAAACGGCGCGAATTTGTGGCAAACATTTTACAAAAAGTGATTTTGTCATTAATCCATTGTACGAGCAATATGGAATGGTTCTGAAAGCAACTAGAATTAAAGAAGATGCGGTTCCTTCACTTTTGTCACCATTGTAAAAGGATGAAGAAGTGACGAGCCCACGGGATTTACGGATTCAAAATAGACTTTTGATCCCAAGGTAAGTGAAGAACAATTATTATAACCGTTATTTACACCAATAACACTCGTTTTTTTTGTTTATTTCAATGATGCAATTATTGTGCATGACAAGGAGAACATAGATCTGGAAGTCCCCGCGGAGAATTTATTTCTATCGAACAAGTGTGATAACTCTACGCAAACTGATGCTTCCAAGGTAGACTGCGGTACACAAGTTAAACCATTAATGGTCGACTGTAGTGAATATACTGATGAAATCATACCTACATATTCTCAGTAAGTAGATGACATATTAAATTAGCGTAATACGAATTAAGTGTAATTAGAATTTTAACTATTGTTTGTATTTTGCAGATTATTGGAGCAAATAGCAAAATTGAAAGCAGAAAACTGGAAGCAGCAACAAACTTTTGACTCCGTTGGTCATATTTTTGCCAAGGGCCAATTAAGAAAATTAGAATGTCCTCAAAAACGTGCAAAATTGTCATCAGACGATATTGCTAATGCGATCGCAATACATGCAGCTGTCCCCCGAGCCGACTGCTGTTGCGAAAACAATATCCCCTTCCAGCTGTGATAACACTTAAAAAGTGGTGCTCAAAATTAGAGGTAATCCGGGAATAATCCAATTCGTGTTGAATATTATGAAAAACATCGATATGGAAGAAGTTGACAAAATTTGTGTACTTTCATTTAACGAAATGAAAGTCAAAGAGAAAATTGTGTACGAAAAACGGAAGGGTGAAACTCTGAAAGCTGCGAAATATGTCCAAGTGGCGATGATAAGGGGATTGATTGGCAATTGGAAACAACAAATTTTTTACGATTTTGACCAACGGATGACCAAACAAATACTGTTTAGTATTATTCACCAATTAAATGAATGCGGGAGAACAAATCAAGGTTTGCTGCGTGAACTTGAAATCACGGTTACAAAATCGTTTATTCAAAACCCAACCGATGAATCAATTAATGTGTATGTAGGTGTAAGCAATAAGTTCAACTGAGAAGTGAATCTCGTATAAGTGGTCATTTCGAGATCAAGCCGTTAGCCTACGTTTTTGCTTTTTTTCTTACTGAGGCAGAACGGTGTGATAAGTCCAGCAGTCAAGTCGTTCTTTTCTTTTTTGTTCTATTTGCCAAAGTATATTACTATCATACTTATATATAGTTTAAATCTCCTTACTATCCTACTAGGCGCGTATCTATCATTTAAAGAAAAAACATACTTTGTGAATTATTGAATTCGAGTAAATAAAAATAATACTTTTTTTAATTCCAACCACATGATGTCAGAAGTGGGATAAGATGGCAGTGATAAAACAAAAGTTATCCAAAGATAATGCTATCGTGAGCTTTAATTATTTTTTTGATAAGGGTACAATGTGAAGGATCGTGTTGTAAAGATGCCTAATAATTTGGTAACTATATCACGAAACGCAAAGGGAAGTTTAAAAGTGGATTAAAAGTGTCCAGAAGTTAATATTTAAAAAGATTTAAAAGTCAAAAAGTAAAAAAAAAATCATTAGTGCAAGTTTATTAAGAGTACATAATATTAAAAGAAAAGAAAGATAAGTCAAGTATCAACCGTTACCGCGATCAAATTCGTTGTACATAAAAACGGCAAGCAAATACACATTACTTACACATTGCTGAAAATTGGTCAGCCCGTTTCATATTTTACTCTTTCTTTCTTTGCATGCTTTGTACAATATTTTGCATGAAAATGCAAGCATGTGTTTCTAAAAAATCCGCTAGACATTTGATTTTCGTTAGATGAGGTGACCTTTTAACATTCACCAATTTCCGTTAATTCGATTTATTCGTTTAAATGAATATTACTGAGAACATTGAATCTTTGACTACAAAAGAGCTTCAAACAATTTTGAAAGAGCGTGGTTTATCATACCGATATAACCTGAAAGTAGACCTGGTAGATAAGCTCCGTACAGTGTTGGAAAAGCAAAAAAGTGCATCTCAAGAAGGAATTAGTAGTTTAGAGTCATCTTCAGTAACTTCAGTTTCTACTATCATGTCTACCAAGGGTGAAGGTGAAGAGAAAGGCGATGTTGTCCAAAACAACTACCAATTTAAGGACGTCGAGGAATCTCTAGAGATATTTGATGGCGAATCCAAAGAAGTCGAGTCACGGTTAACCGATTTTGAGGCTATTGCAGAGGTTTGTTGCTGGAACACTGTACAAAAATATCTGTATGCACGACGGTTGTTGAGCGGGACAGGTAGACTAGCAGTTGAGTCGGAGTCTGGTATTTGTAGTTGGCTGAAGTTAAGGGAGTTTCTTACTAAGGAGCTCGGGAATAAAGAGATCGAAAATGTTCATAAGATTTTAGCGGAATCTAAAAGAAATGTAGGCAAGTCGTTCTTAGAATACTTTTATAGGCTTAAAAAGATTTCCGCCAGGGGAAAGGTTGAAAATTCACATTTGAGGAGTTACATCATAAGCGGGATACCGCCATTAATAAAAGTATTCTTTATCAATCGCAAACCCTGGATCAACTTAAGACAAAATTTAAAGTCGTACAAAAAAATGAAAGAAGAGCAGGATAAGGAAAAAAAAAAGAGTGAAAGATCACATCAAAGTTCAAGTGGATGGAAGAGACAGGATACTATCCCTTGTAAGTCAACGATATGCACAAATTGTGGAGCCATGTCCCATACTCATGCAAACTGTCCCGATAGGTCAAGGGGTATGAGGTGTTTTTGCTGCAATGAGTTTGGGCACATCGCTCCTAGATGTCCAGGAAAAACAAACGATAACGTTCTTCGCGTATACGTTCCCGACTTCCTAGTTGACGTTTTAGTTGGCGGAGAAAGTTATAGTGGGCTTATAGACACTGGAAGCGATATTTGTATAATAAAGAAATCATTAAAGGACAAGCTAGGCTTACCACGTTTCGAAAGGCCAGGTATTCCAGTTGTAAGATTTGCGCAAAACAATAAAATTATTTTGGGTGCTATTACTATTGAGGTAGTGATCGATTCTGAATCCTACCAAGTTCTAGGCCATGTCGTCCCTGACGATTGTTTAAACACGGATATGCTTATCGGAAAGGATTTCTTCACAAAGGCTACATTAACCATCGAAAATGGAAAGCCTACCATTTATAAAGTTGGCGAAGAGCAAACATTTTTAGCTCGGTTTAATGTTATAAACTGCAACAGTAACTCTTATTTTGACAGCTTGAACAAAATTGCTAATACTGAGTTGAAGCAAGAAATTCAATCTATGATAAGCAACTACCAGCCGCAGAAAAGAGTTGACAGCTTAGGACTCGAGATGAGGATTGCATTGGAGGACGAAATTCCAATATTTCAAAGGCCAAGAAGGTTAGATTTCCGAATGGCTAGAGGAAGAAATTATTCGAGAGAGTAACTCAACTTACGCTAGTCCTATCGTCTTAGCCAAGAAAAGGGATGGAAGCAGCCGGCTTTGTGTAGATTTCCGAAAGTTCAACTCCAAAGTTATCAAAGACAGATTTCCGTTGCCTAATATTGAGGAAGTTCTCGAAAATTTGCCCAAGGCTCGGATTTTCTCAACGCTTGATTTACAAAACGGATTTTTTCATGTGAAGATAGAAGAGTCAAGTAAGAAATACACTGCTTTCGTAACACCGGACGGGCAGTATGAGTTCAATAGAGTTCCGTTTGGACTCTGTAATTCACCGTCGGTTTTCGAACGTTTTATCAACACGATCTTTCGCAAAATGATTCAGGATAGTACACGTCTATATGGATGACCTCATCATTCCTTCTGAAAGCGAAGTCGATAACATCGAATCCTTAAGGAAGGTTTTGGATACCTGTAGCCAAAATGAGCTCTTAATAAAGTGGAGTAAGTGTCAGTTTTTGCAAAAGTAGTTCAGTTCCTGGGACATATTGTGCAAGGAGGCACCATCCAACCCTCAGAGGAAAAGGTTTTAGCTGTGAGAAGATTTCCAGTTCCAAAAGATGTAAGGGATGTCATTAGCTTCCTAGAACTAACAGAATTTTTTCGAAAGTTTATACCAGGATATTTTTTGTTAGCAAAACCACTCACCGATCTGACAAGAAAAGAAATACAGTTTGTTTGGGGACGAGCGGAAGAAGAATTATTTATGAATCTAAAAGACCAGTTGTGTAAATAACCCGTCTTAAATCTCTTTAACCCTTCTCGCACAACGCAGTTACACACCGACGCCAGTAAGGAAGGATATGGGGCAGTTTTGCTTCAGAAGGGAGATGACAATCTTTTTTACCCAGTTTTTTTTTCCTGAGCTTTAAAACCTTGCCTGCAGAGAAGAACTACTCAAGTTATGAGTTGGAGGTACTTGCGGTAATTTGATCGCTCAAGAAATTGCGAGTTTACCTGTTGGAACTGAAGTTCAACATCTTTACTGATTGCAAAGCTTTTCAACTAACAATGGCTAAGAAGCAATTAAATAGTAGGGTCGCAAATTGGGCTCTTCAGTTGTAAGAGTATAATTGTTCAGTACATCATAGATCTGGGAAGTCGATGCAACAAGTCGATGTACTAAGTAGGTACCCGACTGTTTTAATCATAGAGGATGGTGTTATGGGGTCAGTAAAGAGGGCGCAGGCGAAGGATGAGTTTTGTAAAGTTCTCTTAGAAATTCTTAAATCGTTAAAGGAGTATGAAGACTTTGTTCTACGAGGCGGGGTAATCTACAAGCATGTAAATGGCGATTATATTTTGGTTGTACCAAAGACAATACAATGACAGATCGTGCAGAATGTACACAACCAAGGACACTTTAATGGCCGTACCGTTGAGGTGTTAGTTCGACGTGGTTATTTTATACAAAAGCTGTCCAAAATTATTGAAGCGGTTTCTGGCTGTGTAAGCTGTATTCTTGCATCTAGGAAAACTGGCAAAGGTGAAGGATTCCTTATTCCTGTTGATAAGATGGACGTGCCTCTTCATACTTTTCATATGGACCACGTGGGCCCCTTACCATCCACGGCGAATAGTTATAAGTTTTTATTCATAGTTGTTGACGCGTTCTCGAAATTTGTTTGGATATACCCGATGAAAAGTACAGGAGTGGACGAGGTTCTGAAGAAATTGGAGCTGCAGGCCGATGTCTTTGGAAACCCATATAGGATAATCACAGATAAGGGATCAGCATTTACCTCGAACCAGTTTAAGCAATATTGTCAATCACGCAAGATACACCATCATCTTACAACAACTGGAGTTCCTAGACGGAATGAGCAAGTTGAACGACAAAATAAAGTCGTTATTGAAGTCTTCTCCAAGCTTTCGGTAGAAAACCCATTAAAGTGGTATCAACATGTAAGCCGTGTTCAGCGAATTTTGTACTCTACAACATCAAGATCAACGCAAAAGACACCTTTTATGCTACTTACCGGTGCGCAAATGTTTGCGAGTGATGACTTAAAGCTGGCCGAAATAAAGGATGAGATTCGCTCAAGCTTTGAACATAATCGCCGAGAAGTTCGAGAACAAGCACATAACAAAACAGATACTTTGCGAATTATTGAATTCGAACAAATAAAAATAATACTTTTTTTTTTAATCGAATAAAAGTGCTTTTAATTCCAACCACATGTATGCGTTCGCTCATGTGACCCATCTCATAAAACTCATCCGGTACAACTTCGTTAATAATGGTGGTTTTATTTTGGACGGCAACTCATTTCCAAAGGAATCATAGAAGAGCTTATTTCGAAAACTAATGATAAGTCTGATTTGAGTACCGCATACAAAATATCACTAACCAATTTATATGTTATATGTGCAGAACGTCAAAAGGTGAAAATTGCAACAAAATTATTCTTACACACGGTCTCTCAAGCTATTATGCGGGTTGGTAGTTTAGGCGAACTAAGTTCGGAAGGCTGGCTTAACTGTTCTGTGGTTTTTAAACAGGTAATTATTCAAATTTCCTTAAGAATCATGTGTCATCTACACCTTTACAATTTCATGTGAATGATTGATTCGACTGTCTCAAACGTAAGAGTTCCTTACCAGGATAGTCGAGAACGAGGTCAAGGCGTTGGACTTCCAGAATCGCTCCAATTTGGAATTGTCGATAAGATGACTTTCGTAATGCTTGAGTGTTAAAGGAAAACGAACCATGATGCCCTTCCAGAAAGGTAATGTTGAATTAAACGAATTTTTGTTTTTACAATCTTATAATACTTTTAGGCATTATCATGACGAATAATTCTCTTAAATTTCTGTACAACGACTTGAAGACTAAATACAGTACTTCGTATTTACTGACATAAAGACTGAATCAAGTTGTTTTAGAGAATTTTTTCGGAACGATTCAATCCAAAGAAGTCCTATATGATCATCCATGCAATTCATGTATCGACTTCGTTCATACATACTTCGACGAAATGAAGGAAGTTTATCTATGAATGGTATGTTTTATTCTTTAAGTAACCATATTTTCTTTTAATACAACACGTTCGTATTTACATCTTCCACAGGCAATACTTTAGTAGGTAATACACCCGATTTAGAAGGTATGGGCTATTTAAGTAGCACTCTACTGAAGACACTTAATCCCGACTTCATAGCGACTGGAGTCGGTAGATGAACTGGAATCTGTACAGTACGATGGACTGGAGCATTTGGCAGGATATATTTGCCATAGGATCAAAAATCCAGATTTAGCAGTTCAAAATACCCACCAAGAGACATCGTTCACGTGGAGGAATCAGCTTAGACAATTTTTTTAAATGTATAATAAAGATGATATAGTTTATTGTCGTAACTATTTAAAACAGTTACTTAATCTCTCAAAAGACATACCGTCCGAAAGAAAAGTGAAAGAAATTTTCTTCTGTTCACTTTAGAATTAAACACCTAAATAATACAATAGAAGACAATTTAACAAGTAGAAAAAGAAAAATGATAAAAACAATATTGTAAAACAGTAGAATTAAGCTAGTCTATTTTGAATTTGTGATATTTTTTGTAAACATAGAATCATTTTTATATTAACTTATGTTCTAATAAATTACATACTTATGCGTTCAAGAAAAGGAATTCGTCTTTCAGTGTTATACGAGTATTTTCTCATACACACACATATTAAATTTGTTTCCAGATACCCCGACACTAAGTCGCAGATGATTGTTGTTTTAGAATCGCTATTAATCAATATTTATCATTATAAATGAATAAAAGTCTCCATAAAGAAATCGAACTCAAGTAATTATTAACGGCGGCCATCTTGGATTTTTCGGTATTTACTTTTTTGACACATGCGCAATATACCTATATATTACCTTATTATCTGTACCGTGCTCATATGGTAGTTCGTAATAAGAAGTTCTTGAGTAAACATCTGTAGCAGAAAGTGTAATTTTATAAGATAAATTGGTACTTGTGCTGGATGTGTGAGAATTGTAGGGTTCATTACAAGTACCGTTATTTTTTTTTTAGGAATTATTGTATTTACCATGCTGTCGGCAGTTCAAATTCGAACCCTCTTTCTTTACGAATTTAAAATCGGACACAATGCGTCATTGGCAATGAAAAACAATAATGACGCATTTGAGGATGTAGCGGTAAACGAACGCACTGTACGACGTTGGTTTGGAAAGTTTCGTTCGGGAGATTTCTGCATCGAAAACCGGAAACGTTATTTGACGACGATGTTTTAAGAGCAACGGTGGATGCGGACTCAACGAAATCGTTGTTGTCATAAGTCATAGGAAAGGTAAAGAAAATATTGGCTTTTAAATTTTTACTATAAAATCGGTAATTTCATGTGGTATATTGCAGATGATACGCTCCAATATTTCAGCATACATAGTGGCCGGTAGGATGAAGGATCCCCTGCGGGTTTGCCTCCCTTAGGTTGTAATACGAGCTTCTGTGTCTTTCATTGGTTGGGAAAACTTATTCACTTACCCTTATAAATGTCCACAAATATGTCCATTCCGGCTTTTTGAAACTGTGATGTGATCTGAATGTTCCAAACTGGCTGTATCATAGACGGGAGAAATTCTACCATCGTATGGTCACAATGGATCTTCTGCTGATCTAAGGCACGGGTCGACCTACCTACCTACCAGCTAAATAGCAAACACACCTGCTTCTATAATATTGTATAATTGTATAATAACATATAACGGTCCCTGTTCTAAGTTGAGTTGAACTTATAATTTTTCCCTCAAGTAAAGTTGTCTTGGAGTAAAAAGGGATGAATAAAAAAATATTAAATTAAAGCCTGTATGTCCACCACTTTACAAATTACTTCTTTATTATGTGTGATTAGTTTGATAGTTAACAGACTAGTGTCGTATAGATTCCACCCTAGTTCCCATTAAACCTTGCAGAATCATAGTTGTACATAAGAAGGTCAATGACCACTTGAACTTGAATTTGATTTTTTTTCAACTAAATTCGACTTCTAGAGACTTTCTAGACACTATGTGTATTTACAAATGTATTGTGTTTCAATAGTATTATATTATTGAACAATTAATGTCCCCTATTGGCACGTGTGTGGGAAGCCTATTCAAAATAGTGCATCCATTCTCCTTGTCACCAAGTTACCCATGATCAATTTGGTGCAAGAGAGGTGTGTGCTAATCTCTTTTATATTTCGCCATACTTCAGAGAGAGAGGATGTTGACATTTATTTTGTTAACTTTTAGTTTCGTGTTCTTCTGGTGCATGGTGATTTTTTAATTAGGCTTCGTTGGGAATCAGCAGTCCCGCTTCCATTTATTTTAAATATAAATATAAAAGCAATACTAGAAAAAATCTAACTTGTGATAATAATTATAATCGCTTTTCGATATGTTATATACATAAACAAAAAAAAAATCTGATTGTATGAACCTTGTGACTAATTTCGGTTTCTAAGGAGACAGATGATACTTGGCTTTATACAAGTGCCTTCGTCTTATTCAAAACACATGTCCTGCATATCAATGTAGCTCAGCCTGTCTTAATGACGACAGCACAAGATTTCTCATTAGATGCGCCCATTTCAAATCTGTGTTTAAGGTATCAATAGAATTTTTGTTTTGGATTGGAATAAAATCGATTCCATTATTTATGAAAACTGAAATTATTCAAATGCCCTCAGAGGAAACGCTTGCATGAATGAATGGGCTGGACCCAATTTTCTATGACTTTTTCGTATTTTTTCATTCTATTCAGATGGCCAAAATCACTTACTTGGAGTTATTTCAAAAATGGTTAAAAAAAGAGTTTACCTATTGCTGAATGTGTCAACGTGTCAACAATTTTATTGACAATATTTATGACACAAAGAACGTAAAGAGCCAAGACATACAAGTTCTGTTCTGGCAAAGGCCGTGTTAACACGTATCGCGGAAAGAATTTTGTTTGGTTAGTTGGTGTAGCTCTCTTACTTACTTATTTACTTACTCTCGGTGGTAAGTGTAATTCCTTTTTTATTTTCTCTTAATACCTACACAAATAAAACAACAAGCGTACAACTAAGTAAAAACCTATGGACGGGGGAACGGATCCCCCTCGAAAAAACTGGTTCAAAGGCTTATCGCCAGACGTAAGCCTTAATGGGAACCGAATTAAAAAACGAAGCGCAAGCATTCAGGCGAAGAGTATCCTGAGCTACCTATCATTAACAACGACAACAACATCCCACGTTATATAGTTGTAACGGGAACGGGAAAAATAGGCGAAAATGTGCGGCCTCTCGCTTCCTACAACCCAATTCAAATCAATCGAGGTCTTGAATCTATTTCTAAAGATATCCTAGAAGTAAAAGCCATGAGGTCAGGAGACTTACTTCTCAAAGTGCTGAACGTGGAAGTAGCTAACAAATTCCTAAAAGCTAAATTCCTTGATTCAATTCCCGTCAAGGTATCAAACCATTTAAGCCTTAATTCTATACAAGGAAGAATCTTCTCGAAGCACACTACTGAAATGACGGAAGAAGAACTCTTAGAAGAATTGAAAAAATTCAAAGTCATAGAGGTGAAAAAACTAATGAAAAAGGAAAATGATCTTTTGGTTCCCACAGGTGCGGCTATATTAACCTTCGACTTAATTCGACGACCAAACGAGGTTAAAATTGGGTAGGTAAACTGCAAGGTAGACGAGTACATACCAAACCCCATGCGGTGTATATCTTGCCAGAAACTTGGTCACACAAAAAATCGATGCACTGGTACTCCTCTGTGCAAAAACTGCTGTCTTCCTTCCTCACATAATGATTGCACGCGTGTTTACTGTATTAATTGCAATACGGAGGGCCACACATCAAACGATTCCGCTTGCCCTGCCTTCCTCCGATACAAATCGGTCAACAAGATAAAAATTGATCGTAGGTGTACCGTTAGGTATGCTTGGCAGATATTTAATGATAACCCCTCTCTACACCAGCTCCCGGCTTCAAGAAAACAAAATATCAGAGGTCCAACCATGGCAGAAATCATAAAAGCCCGAGTAGAAAAACCAATTGCACTGCACGCCCATCTAAACAAATCTAAGACGAACACGAACACAGAACACAGCAATGAACATGAGAAATCACAGCAATCCAATCAGTTTATTTCTAAACCACAAAAAACATACAATTCGAATAGTTCAAAACAAAATGTTGAAACTGAAACTAAATCATGCACAACACATAATCAAAACAACACCCAAGTAACAAATAGTAATAGTAGGCTCTGAGTACTCTTCTCAGGATCTGCGTCATTCGCTCAAGTCCGTTACCAACACAAAACCTGCTCTCTTAAATACTTTATACTCTTAAATAGTTTATTTCTAAACCACAAAAAACATACAATTCGAATAGTTCAAAACAAAATGTTGAAACTGAAACTAAATCATGCACAACACATAATCAAAACAACACCCAAGTAACAAATAGTAATAGTAGGCTCTGAGTACTCTTCTCAGGATCTGCGTCATTCGCTCAAGTCCGTTACCAACACAAAACCTGCTCTCTTAAATACTACTTTAAACTCAACTCTCCCATGCCAACTTAATAATAATATTTTAAATACATCACCCACTTCCGCAAACCAAAACCCACTACAATGACTCGGTTAACCATGGAGTTACTCGTTCTCCAATGGAACATACAAGGTTATTGCAACAACGAACACGCTGTTGAGCGTCTAATCGCCAGATATAAACCAGACATAATTGCGCTTCAAGAAACTTATATAATATCAAAAAACATAAAACTATTCAAAATGAAAAACTATGAGCCATTTCATTTTAATAAGAACTACGACTACTGTAAGGCTGGTATAGGGTTTCTTGTAAGGAACAATATTCCAATAGCTACACGCATTACGTCCTCTTCAAATTTGCTTCACCACATGATCCAAATCCCAGGCCCAATACCAATCAAAATAACTAACTTCTATAAAGAGCGTGATGTACAAATTAGTTCAGATATCTTAGATAGAATTCCTGCAAGTAATGATAATTGTCATCATTTTATACTAACATTTTATGGGGTTCAGATGCGACGAATAAACCAGGCACATTATTTGAAAACTTCGCTAACGACCGTAATTTAGTAGTTATGAATGATGGCTCCCCTACCTTCTTTAGCACGAGGAACACTTTTTCGGCAATTGATGTTACCATGGCAACCCAAAATTTAGTACCTTACTTTCGTTGGGAGTTTCTTCCCCAGGGAGAAATTTACACCCCGCTTTAAAGAAGAATTTGCCGACTGGAATTTATTTGAACAGACTACTAAAACTTTATCACTGACTACACCCACGACAAATAACGCAAACCACGAAGCGTCAAAGATTAAAAAAATAATAAGAACCGCTGCAGCAAAATCGAATCCAGTTACCAAACTAAATACTTCTAGAAAAACCCCAATTTGGTTTACACCTATATTTGCAAAGTTGGTAAAAGACAAAAAATTTGCCTGGGAAAAGGCTCGGAGGCTTCCGACAACAGAAAACTGCGTCGCATATAGAAGGACTTGTGCAAAACTTAAGAGAGAATCAATCCAATCCAAAAGGTCTTCTTGGGAAAACTTTTTTAACACAATGAACCCATCATTAGATACGAAAACTTTATGGAATAGAATACGTTCACTCCAATCATCCAGGTCACACCAAGACTTTCCATACATCCATCTAAATAATAAAATTGAGAACGATCCCGAAGTTTTAGGTTGTGCATTTGGCTGCAAGTGGAAAGAATATAGCGAAGACACCACCTACCCTAATTTTTAATCTAAGTTACCTTAAACCTAGTCACCTTCCAGCACACCAAAATCAAAGTAAACTTCTAATTGAAGACATCACACGAGTGGAACTGGACATGACTCTGGAAACAAAAGGCACAACCCCAGGTGAAGATAAAATAACATACCGCATGGTTAAACAATGTTCAGATACTCTCAAAGATAGAATCGTTTCCTTGTGTAATACCATCTTGTTGTCTGGCGTTTTCCCACATGACTGGAAGAGGGCACAGCTCAAACCGATACCTAAAAAACCTCGAAACTGCCACAATCTCGAGGACTATCGCCCAATCGCACTGCTCCCAATTCTCTCAAAAATTTTTGAAAAAATTATTGCTAGACGAATAACCTGGTCGGCAGAAAAAAAATGCAGCTCGAGGCAACACGCCTTTAGACAGAACAGAGGCGTTCACACACTTTTACATCTGCTTGAAAATAGACTGACAGAAAATTTGTTAAAAACAAAGCATAGTATACGAGTAGTCATGTCATCCGATTTAGAAAAAGCCTTTGACCGCGTGACAATGATTTCAGTTCTCAAACAAATGGCTGATTGGGGAGTTCCCCATCATATTCTAAAACTCATAAAATCCTTCATGACTGGAAGAACATTTCGGGTTAATATTGCAGGGTATAACTCTTCATTGTTCAAATTTGATAACGGAACACCACAAGGATCTCCTCTCTCTGTGGTGATCTATAACACATACATAGAATCACTCATAGTTAAAATAACGCAATCATCACTTAATCTGGACTTCGTTGGAGTATTTGCCGATGACATATACGTAGTAGCCTCTGGGGAACCAACAAAGGTTAAATCTATTTTAGAAGCGGCAGATAGAGTTATCTATTCATGGTGCCAAGAGACAGGTGCTATTATTCCCCCCTCCAAAGTAGATTTACACCACCTTTGCAGGAAAAGAAATTGTAATCCTACCGCTTTGAACCTCCGAGGTACAACAGTCACGATTTCAAAAGAACTAAAAATTTTAGGCATCAACTTCAGTTGATGCCGCTATTAATAACTGCTTTCGAACAGCTTCAGGGGCACTAAAATGCACAGGTATTGAAGCCTTACCACCAGAAACTGGATATCAATCGTTTCAGAACTTTGGGAAAAGAAGAGCCGTGAATCTGATTAGCAAGGCTTTAACAGTCTCAACACATCCCCTCCACAACATTGCCATTGAATCTATCTCTTCACAAAACAAACGAAAGAACTCTATATCTGCACTTGTTGAAGGAAAGATCTATCATTGCCGCTTACACCCTTTTGTTATTACAAACATAACTCGAACAAATATCAAATGATATGTGAAATGTTTAGCAACATGTATCTTAACCGAAATACAAACTATACACAATACAGTAAAAAAATACAGAAAATAAAAACTCAATATATAACGTTGAAATCTCAACACAAAACGGTTGCGTTTTTCTTTATTCTCTGATAGATATATAAATATAAGTAATCAAGTTTAAGGTGGCTAAGGTTATTTTTCCCAACACAAAACATTTATTGGTCCTTCCGAGCCTTGTGAATCGAATTAAATATTCCATTTTTATCAACACATACTGCAAGTGTCAACATTTTGGTATAGTCATACTTGAAAAAATAAAAATAAAAATAAATTTATTAAATTAAATCAAACAATATTTCATCAATTAAAAAAGTGTGGTGTCTGTGTGCGCAGCAAGATTCCAGTAACACATCCCGAAGCAGCCAATAGTCAAAGCAAAGGTCGCCAGCGTTTGAAATCATCCATATTCCAAGTAAGTGGATATCACTATATGTTACATATAACATTTTTTTACGACTTCATATTTTGTAACACTTATACGTTTGTCCGCAAATTTGTACAAATATACTCACAAAATTTTAAAACAATTCTAACAAATATACATAATGTCGTACGGGAGACTGCAAATAAATCTATTAGGACAGTTGAGAAAAGACGTCCAAAATTTTAAAAAGGCAGATTCTTCCAGGCTGGGTAAAGCTACTTACCTCCAAACAAGGCTGCAGATGCTTGAATCTAATCTCCAGAAAGCAGATGAATATAACAGGGAGATCATCGGGGCCAAAAAGTTAGAGGCAGACTTGAAGATGCAAGAGTTAGAGTTAGTTTTCGAGCAGATCCAAGACGTATATACTGATTATCACATAGAAATATTAGACGCATTGGATAAATTACCAGCACTAGATTCTTCATGCACTCAAAACAACCCTGGGAATATTTCGAAAGACCAGAGACACAATGAGTTAAGGCTACCAAAAATAAACATCCCGGTTTTCAACGGTGGGTATGAAGCGTGGAGGTCATTCCACGATTTATTTATTTCCCTAATTCATAATAATTCATCCTTGTCGGAAGTGCAAAAGCTGCACTACTTAAAGTCCAGCGTGAACGGTGAGGCGGAAAGACTCTTACAGCATCTGGCAATTGATAAGGGAAATTATAACAAAGCGTGGGAAATATTAAAAGATAGATATGATCACAAAAGAGTGTTGGTCAACACTCAGTTGAAGATTTTATTTGGGCAGCCAACAGCAAACTGTGAATCAGCGGCAGGGATAAAGCAGATACTCGACACATCACAGGAGGTGATACATTCCTTAAAAAATTTGGACCTCCCAGTAGTAAAGAACTTCCGTCTATAAAAGATTTTTTCGATTTCCTGCAAGCAAGATTTCGAGCCCTAGAAGCAGTAGAGCAGCAAACAGTTGCCGCAATGACAAAGAAAGGTAAAATGGGCAGCGCCAAGTGTTTCGCATAAGAAATGGACAAGGCCGCCAAACGACATGCAGGGTATGCAACAAAGGGCAGCACTCCCTACGGGAACGGGAATGCAATCAATTCTTAAAGATGGATGTGGCACAAAGGAAGTAGACGGTATTCAACATACGGGTATGTGAAAATTGTTTGGCATATAGCCATTTTAAACGTAATTGCCCCAGTGCGAGGTGTTGTCATTATTGTAAACAACGCCACAATACATTGCTTCATATTACCTCGCATACACCGTATCAAATGAACTCCAAAGCACGACCGCCAAACAATGCAACGCCACATCCACAAGACGATCGAATTCAATACAATCAAACGCACGCTAACGCATACCAAGTGCCTACAGTCAACGCGTATGCACCCGAGTTCCAGCCTCAGCCAGCAAGTTCCAGTACAACACAGGTCAACAACTATTTGATAAATACAAAAAGTCAGGTATTGCTAGCTACAGCGCTGATAAGTGTACAAACTGCACAAGGGGGCACCTAACTCTAAGGGCGTTGATTGACTCAGGGTCAGAAGCGTCCTTTATAACCGAAGCCGCGATACAAAGGCTAAATCTAAACTCACGACGAACATTTGTCGAGGTTAATGGGCTGGGGAGCGTACGCAGTGGTTCTACTCATAAGATTGTTGAACTTAATATACAATCTCTCAACACAACATACAGTGGTTTTGTGCAGGCGCTGGTGTTGAAAACCCTGACTGGGCTTCTTCCGGCCCAACGATTAACATCGAAAAATGGTCTTACCTGGGAGGTTTGCAGTTAGCAGATCCAACATTCCACATGCCAGCTAGAGTGGACGTACTTCTAGGTAATGACGTCTACTGTGAGATTTTGATGAATGAAGTTGTCCGCAACAATCACGGCCCAGGGCCAATAGCACAAAAGACGCAGTTGGGTTGGCTATTGATGGGTAAAGTTCCAGTAGATGTTAACAGAAAGGTGAATAGCTTCGTAAGTCAACTTGATCTCAATACTACGCTCAAAAGATTCTGGGAGATAGAGGAAGAAATAAGCGAAACGGATGAGGACAAACAGTGCGAGGACCATTTTACAAAAAACACAACACGTTTACTTGATGGGTGCTACCAAGTGCGCTTGCCGTTTAAAGGCGGAGAGTATCGTATCAGGGTGCAGTCAGGCGATTCTTGCAATTGGAGAAGAAACTCCATTGCAACCCAAAACTACACAGGGAGTACTCCAAATGCATGGCAGAGTACTTAAAACTTGGTCATATGACTCCGATAGAAGAGTCCGATAAAATATTTAGTGGTCCATTCCAATATATCATCCCACATCATGCTGTTATTAAAGAATCCAGTACCACAACGAAGTTGCGGGTCGTATTCGACGCAACTTTTAAATCATCTTTTGGCTCTTCTTTAAATGACATGCTGTTGGTGGGACCTAAAGTACAAACAAACGTGACTGATATTATTTTAAGATGGAGAAAATACAAATATACCTTTACTGGTGATGTGGAAAAAATGTACCGTCAAGTCAGGGTTGCCGTTCCAGATGCCAATTACCAGTTGATTCTGTGGAGAGAGACTCCCAGACAAAAACTAAAAATCTACCGTCTAGATACGTTAACATTTGGTACTGCACCAGCTCCTTATTTAGCAATACGGGTGCTTTTAAAGCTGGCGGACGATGAAGCGGCTAACTTCTCTCACGCGACACCCATCATCAGAGAAGAAACGTATGTTGATGATATCATAAGCGGCGGAGATACCATCGAGGAAGCCCAGCTGAAACTCCACGAAGTTAAAGATTTATTGGCAAAAGCTGGATTCCCTCTGCGAAAACGTGTCAGCAACACACAACAAATTTTACAAGACATACCACAAGAACAATGTGACGTCGATATCAATATTCCAGGGGAAGAAAGCATTGGAGTTAAAACCCTAGGCGTAAAGTGGAATCCTATTTCTGATGCGTTCTCCTTTCAGGTAACTCAGGTCTGGAATGAAGACGTAACTAAAAGGACAATCTTGTCTATAGCAAAATTATACGATCCAATGGGTTGGATTTCGCCGTGCATCGTCAAAGCAAAAATCATAATGCAGCAGCTTTGGGCAAGAGGCCTTGACTGGGATGGTCCAGTGCCAGAGGATTTGAAAACCGAGTGGCTAAAGTTTCGGGAAGATCTGCCATCGATTCAAAAAATCCAAATCCCACGTTGGATGAACACAATAACCAGTTCAAAAATAGAAGTTCACGGATTCAGTGATGCATCAGAGAGAGCTTATGCAGCAGCCGTCTACCTTCGTGTTTTCGATGCCAACGGGCATGTTCATATGCATTTGGTAATGTCTAAAACAAAGGCGGCCCCACTGGCATCAGTAACGTTACCTCGATTAGAACTCTGCGGAGCAGCACTACTGGCAAAACTGCTGAAGGAGACAACAAAAGTCCAAAAGTTGGATGCCGTAAAAATGTACGCATGGACGGATTCCGTCATTACGTTATGTTGGATTCAGGCAACACCATCCAAATGGAAAACATTTATTGCAAACAGGGTTTCGCGAATTCACCAACTGGCAAACTGTGCAATTTGGAGGCACATTCCATCAGAGATGAATCCAGCAGATATAGCATCACGTGGCATATTACCATCGGCTCTCACTAGCAACACATTATGGTGGCAGAGACCAGAGTTCCTTAGGAGTCAGTGTAACGCGATTTTTCCGTTTCAGCCGACATTTTTGGAAACGGAACAAGAAATTCGACCAATAAGAGTCCATGTTCACAAGATTTTCCTCATATAACAAACTTATAAGAGTTACTGCGTACTGTAAACGCTTCATTTCAAAGTGCAAATGGACGAATACACACGTAGGACCATTGACAACAAAGGAGTTAGAAGCCAGTCGTAAGACCGTCATACGCGTCGTTCAACAAAGGGAATTCAAAGAAGAATGGACCTGTCTGCAAGGTGGACGTTTCCTAGACAGGAAGAATAAGCTGTTATCATTGAATCCTCTAATGAACAAGGACAACATTATAGTAGTCGGAGGTCGACTGGAAAATGCACCTCTGACAGAATCCCAGAAACATCCAATTATACTACCATACCGTAGTATTTTTACAAGGTTGTTGGTGAAACACACTCACGAAAAAACATTGCATGGAGGTATCCAACTGACTTTAGCAACTTTAAGACAGTCCTATTGGATTTTGCAATCCAAACGAGTTGTCAGGAAAGCAATTCACGAATGCGTACGATGCCATCGCTTTAGAGCAATAAATAAAGCTCAAATAATGGGAATATTACCAACACCAAGAGTAACACCTTCGAGACCCTTTACTCATTCTGGTGTAGACTATGCTGGCCCACTAAAAATTCTTTTGTGTTTGGAAGAGGTAATCGCACTACAAAGGGATAAATAGCAGTTTTTGTGTGCTTAGCTACTAAGGCTATTCACATAGAACTAGTAAGCGACCTCACATCAGAGGCATTTTTGGCTGCCGTCCGAAGATTTACATCAAGAAGAGGTGTATGTTCAGATATTTACTCTGATTGTGGCACGACATTTATAGGAGCAAACAAAGAGATACAGAGCTTAATCAAGTTGACTATAGCACAGTGGAGAGATGAAATCACTGAGAAGTTGGCAGTTGATGATATCAAATGGCATTTTATTCCGCCTGCTGCCCCACACTTTGGCGGACTATAGGAAACAGGTGTTAAGTCGGTGAAATATCATATGAAAAGAATAATTGGTGAAACAACGCTTACGTTTGAGGAACTTTCAACGCTACTTACCCATATAGAAGCATGCCCAAACTCTCGACCCCTTACCGTTGTAAGCAACGATATTGAAGATAAGCACTCACTCCAGGTCACTTTTAATTTGGATCTGCGCTCAACGCCTTACCTGAACCAGTAATTGACCAAACACGTAGTTACGGCTCCCGGTGGATGTTAATCCAAAAAATGATTCACGACTTCTGGAAAGCTTGGTCCAATGACTATCTATCACAACTTCAGCAACGCTCCAAATGGAAACAGAAGGAGGCAAACTTAAGTGTCGGTGACATAGTTCTCATTAAAGATGACCGACTGCCACCTACAAAATGGCTACTAGGAAGGGTGACGGAGGTACATCCAGGAAAAAATAAAAGGGTTCGAGCGGCAACAGTTCTGAGTAACGGCTCACACTACAAAAGACCGATTGCTAAACTATGCCCATTACCCAATAATGAACTAAATACAGCTGAAGAGAATGCAATACTTCAAACTCAAATTGCAACTAAAGATTTAACAAATTGCAATCAAATAAATACAGATACTCAAGGCCGGGGAAAGCGCTCTGGTAGACATAATATAACAACAAACAATCCTCTGTTTTGGATATGCTTAATAGCAGCATTTATCACCACAGCTATGTCTGATCAGAATATGAACCAAGTCCACGTCAATCAATTCGAAACTCAGCCTGGTATATTCTTAGAAGACGTTGGCCGCGCAAACATGATCGCCAGTACATGGAAAGCTATCGTGTTTTTTAATTTGACAAGCTACTGGTCCGAATTTTACACATACAAGTAATGCGTGAGACGGATGAAAGACGTTTGCATTAGAAATATATCAGAAGGCTTTACAGTTCTTTGCGATAATACCTTGGCACAATTCGAACAACAATTGCAGCAGATAGAACTGAATAACGATGTGCTATTGCACGCAAACAACGTGCCATTAAGGAGTAAGCGATCACCATTTGACTTCATGGGAACTGTAGCTAATGAGCTCTTTGGAATGCTGGATCAACGATTTGCTCAAAAATACGAGCAAACAATTGAAATGGTGCAAGGAAATGAAGAACACACATTACAGTTAATGAAGAATCAAACTACCATCATCGATTCAACAATCAATATATTCAAGAAAGAACGAATGTCCAACCAAAAACAACAAGACTTTCTGACTTCGCTTATAAATGACTTGAATAAACAACACGATAAGTTCAACTCATTTAAAATTTTGGTATCTACCGCAATGAATGCAATGTTAATGATGATCAACTACCAGAACACTCAAAACATAATGCTGGATATTGTACTATCAACACATCAGGGCAGAATGCATCCTCTTATACTTAGTGTAAACCAGCTGCAGAATGAATTGATAAGGATACATGACAACATCCCTCGCACATTAATGATACCGGGGGAACGACAACATGAACCGATTCTCCAACTCTATAAAGACCTTCATCCAAAGGGAAGAGTAACAGATGAAAACATTATTATTGAAATCACGATTCCCTTACTGTTCAACGAGGAATTCAAGGTTTTCAATGTGTTACCAGTACCAACTTGGCATAACGGGAATTTCACGTACTTAGTACCATCATCAAAGTACCTATTAGTTAGTCTACAATTGGATCGATACTACCCTATGACAAAGCAAGAAATCAATTCCTGCAAGCAGAGGTCAGCTGGCATGTACTGGTGCAATTTAGTCCATCCAATTTATACACCTGGCTCCACCATTAGTGCATGCGAGATGAGCATACTTCAACAGAACAACTTACTCTCAACAGCCTGTACTACCCATACAGTTCCTGCCAGAGCATATTGGGTAGAGATGCATCATCCTAATACCTGGATATTTAGCATGCCCTTTAAAAGAAGTGTAGACGTTATCTGTGACCAAGAAACGAAGCAGATTTCATTATTTGGCAGCGGAACCATAAGTCTGCAAGAAACCTGCATGATACGTCAAGAAGGCATGATCATCATTGGGAAACGAATTCTGTCAAGTCGATTGCAAGCATCGTTTTTGCCAACAAGCAACATATCGCAAGAAACCTGCATGATACGTCAAGAAGGCATGATCATCATTGGGAAACGAATTCTGTCAAGTCGATTGCAAGCATCGTTTTTGCCAACAAGCAACATATCGCAGCAGCTTACGAATTTCACGCACATGAGGCAAGAAGCTCCAGTTCTACGGCCAGACATATTTAAGGATATTGGCAAGGTAGAAAATGCTCTTGAAGTCCAACAAGGTCAGGAAAAATTGCTGCTGTTACTGAGGACACACAAGATCCAACATTACACCACCATCGGCTCTGTTACGACACTGCTCTTTATAGCTGCATTTATTTTCATAGTTATAAACATAAGAACGCGATTCTTCAAGAACAAACCAGGTAAAACCACAAGCACGCAGCTACATAGCATTGAACCCTCTACAACCCGAAAACTTGATGAATCAGACTTCTGCGTGACGTCCATTTAAGCCGACCCCAGCATGTTGTGAATAATCACAACAACAAGCATCGCACAACAAACGACGAACAACGCACAAATTAAAACTCTGCATTTTTTTTGAGAACTAAGCAGTGCATTCCAAAGCGCACAGCTTATTAAGTTACTTGCACATGCCACGTAACTGAACACCTCGTACGATTTGTTTCTTAGCCTACTTAAGGTGTGTAAATAATGTAGAATAAGCAAAATTGTAGTATTTAAGGCAAAATTAATTTAAATAAAGTTCAGTTCGTTAAATAGTTGTGTTGTTATTGACTTCACCAGTGGTAAGGAGTCAGAATATTCTCAACTAAACAGTCCATCTTTGTTCGAAAGAAAAGGAAGTAGGTTTGGTTGATGATCTTCTTAGCAAATGTTCGACGCTTTCGAAATTCATAAGAGTGGTAGCGTACTGTCGCAGAATGCGGCGTCACAACACAGTCGAGCAAAGGAGTGAGTATCTACCACCAGTAGAACTCGATCAAGCTCACAACATAGTGGTGAGTTTGGTGCAACAGTCAATGTTCCCCGAAGAAATCAAGAAACAAATAAAGGGCTAAAAAAGTCAAAATCCTTTTACAGATGATAGCAACATTCTGCGAGTAGGGGGAAGGTTATCAAACTCAGAGCTACCATATAGCAGAAAGCACCCTATATTGCTAAGACCAGATCATGATTTTACCAGATTGGTAATTCGAGACGCCCACGAAAAAACTTTACATGGAGGCAATGAGAAGACAATCGCCTATATACGTCAACGATATTGTGCTACACTTGAAGAAAGCGGTCAAGAAAATGGTTCACAACTGCACGATTTGTTTCAGGTTTAGGGCAAAACCATTAACTGAGCTAATGGGAAACCTTCCGGCAGCAAGGACAAATATATCTAGACCGTTGCTGCGCTCAGGAGTAGACTACGCAGGCCCCATTGACATCAAATCATGGAAAGGGCGCAATGCAAAGACCTTAAAAGGTTATTTTGCAATCTTTGTCTGTATGGCGACTAAAGCTGTACATTTAGAGGTCATAAGCGCCATGACCACGCAGGCATTCCTCAGTGCATTTAAACGATTTGTTGCTCGAAGGGGTCTGTGTCGAGAATTGCATAGCGACTTCGGGAAAAATTTTGTTGGAGGTGACAGAGAATTGCGAAAACAACAGCGAGAAGGGCAGTTTAGTTGGACGGGCGTGGCAGAAGGAACGACATGGAGTTTTATTCCCCCAGCTTCCCCCCACTTTGTCGGATTATGGGAAGCGGGGGTGAAGTCAGTAAAATTTCATCTCAAACGTGTGGCAGGTACTCAGACACTCACTTATGAGGAGCTCATCACCCTTCTAAACCAAGTGGAAGCGTGCTTGAACTCAAGACCTCTTTGTCCACAAACTGGTGACATCAGCCACACTGACCCCAGGACATTTTCTCATTGGAGAATCTCTCATTGCACCACCAGAACCGGAATAACGAATAGAAAAAATCTCGCATCTCGACCGATGGAAAAGAGTTCAAACATTAATTAATGCAGAGCTTTTGGAGAAGATGGAGCAACGAATATTTGTCCCGATTACAGCACCGGCCGAAATGGATGAAAACAATACAAAATAGCATCAATGAAGGTGATTTGGTACTACTCAAGGATGAACGGCTTCCTCCCCTAAAACGGAGCCTAGCGCGAGTAGTACATCCGGGACTAGATAATTTAGTCAGAGTGGTGACTATAAAAACAGCGACAACAGAACTGAAGCGTCCTATAACAAAAATTTGTCCCTTACCATCTAACAGGAAGGAAGATTTACATCACGCAAAATTGGGTATGACAACGTAAAGAACACGCCAGAATGAATAGAACATAGAAAACAGAACAGCTCATACCAATTAACCAGAGGACACATATAGTTTACAACGCAGGACGTTACAAAAGGTTATAAGTTACGGTCCCAACACAGCATAGGCAAAACTGGGCGGAATTACGATTGTCCAATACAAAACAAAATTTCATATCATTGGTATAATTTTTCAATGACATTAAGTACTATTCATAACAATAAAATTTAAATTCATAATATATAATTAACATCAACAAGGAGATATGTATTTGTCACTCAACAAATCAACCCAGATATCAAACCAGTAATCCAGCGATAACATTTAAAAATAATGAATTTAGCTTAGCCACAAACCCATCATACATACAGTCCATTCCACCTGATTTTCAAACAAAAATAAATTCACTCAATATCAATCCCTGTCCATAACTCACTCAAACACGCACACAAAGGGTTAAACAGCAACCCACAAACAGACACACACACACAAACACACCACTGCATGCCAATTTACAAATTAAAATTAAGTAATGGAAAACAATCAATCAATAATCAAATAATGTATATGAATTCATACCTCAGCCATGATTTATCTTCGGTTAAAGCTTAAAAAAACCATATAAAAAATCTTAAAATCCCACGAAACGGCTGATCTTCGACTAACCTCAATGTAAATGCAATAAACAACTTACGTGGATTTCGGCAACTTGCGTAAAGGGAGAAGCAATTTCACAAAGGGTTCCAGATGAGTGTAAGCGGGATAGTAATAACGCAATTTAGGATGTACAATACATAGTCCGCTTTTACACGTCGCAAGTTTCGAAAGATTCAAATGAGTGCAAAAGAGAGGGATAATGAAACAAAAAATACCCAATTATCCAAATTCCCACTGCATGGTCCGCTTTTACATGTCGCAAGTTTCGAAAGATTCAAATGAGTGCAAAAGAGAGGGATAATGAAACAAAAAATACCCAATTAACCAAATTCCCACTGCATGTGGGTAGCAATTTCATTGCAAGTTTTTTACATTTCTTTTTCTCCTTCTTCTTTCTTTTTCGCATTTGCTTCATTATTCCTTTCGCTGTGTTACGAGCACAACATTTCAGTATGGCGGATGAAGCGAAATGGACCAAAAAATTAACAAGGGGGCTCATTTTCAATTATGAAAGACTGAGCGCCAAAGATGAAATGAAAGTGCAAGCCCAAAGAAGGGGAGTTGCGCGCATCACTGAATGACAGTTCAAAAGAAAATAACCAGAACATGCGCATTACACACTTGCGACGTGTGAAAACAGACATACATGCAATGATAACTTGTCTTGTCTTCTCGTTCTTGTCAATGGCGTGATTGTCTGTTTTCAAATAACTCGTATACTAATTGTTTCTCTATTTGCATAAGGGAAAATAAAGTTAACGAATTAAAGATATTCAGAGGTAAAAGAAAGGTTCGTTCATGAGGCGTAAGATGACATCGAAGAACTAGCAACCGGCAGCGAAGCAACACATTGAGAACGTTGTTCACCGTTGGGGGCGAATGTTGAAGGAAAGATCGATCATTGCCGCTTGCACCCTTTTGTTATTACAAACATAACTCGAACAAATGTCAAATGATATGTGAAATGTTTAGCAACATGTATCTTAACCGAAATACAAAATATACACAATACAGTAAAAAAATACAGAAAATAAAAACTGAATATATAACGTTGATATCTCAATACAAAACGGTTGCGTTTTTCTTTATTCTCTGATAGATATATCAGTAATCAATATATAAGTAATCAAGTTTAAGGTGGCTAAGGTTATTTTTCCCAACACAATAGAATGGTAGCTCTAGTTTCCTCGCAGAGAACCTTTACGTCGGGTCAAGTCTCAACAGCATACAGTCTTCCTCCCTGGAAACGGAACTCCTTGCAGATTAACACAAGTCTGGCCAAATTTAAAAAGGAGAATACCTCGAATGCAATGTTTCAAATGTTACACAGGGAGATGATAAATGAAAGCGAAGCCGATTATTTACTTTACACCGATGGATCCCATAAAGATAGTTGCTCATCATATGCAGTGATTAGACTGGACCAAAATGCAAATCCAGCAACGATCTGGCAAGGACTTTTGCCGCAGGAGTCAGGCAGTTACATCGCAGAGTTAACAAGGCTATATCTCTCGCTCAAAATTATAATGGGCGCAGCCTTATTTTAACAGATAATCTGGGAATCGTAATAGGTCTAAAGGAAGAAACAAATAAATGCCCTACACTTGAACTCATCAGAAGTAAGATCAATGAGAGTATCATGCTAGGATGGGTACCGGGACATACTGGTATCAAAGGGAACGAAGCAGCAGACCTTGCGGCGAAAGAGGCTAACAATTACACCTTAATCATTGAAACACCGAACTTCTATCAGCTTACATGGAGAATTTTTCTCACCAATCAGGCACTAGAGCTTACTGATACTCGTATGTGGAAAAATTGCCAAACCTTTCTTCAGGCCCATAATCCCCAATACTCCCGGATTCCGTACAATGACTTGTTTACAAGAGAAGATTGTATAAAATTACTGAGGATCAGACTGGGAAAAACAATTTTTACTACTCGACACCTATACAATAACGAGCCCCCGGATATATGTGAACATTGCCACACTACTTTAACAGTAAGACACATCTTTGTGGAATGTCCTTTATCAACCCAAATCGACGTACACAGCGGTAGAACAGCCCCAACAAGCCAACTAGAAAGTATATTGAATCCAGCAGACATTAGATCAATTAATCGAATAAAAGATGCTACATCAATACACAACAAATTTTAGGAAATATGATTTTAACTTTTCTTACTCTTTAAATACCTCTTCTTAAATCAAATGTATTATTTCCACTAAACTCATCAATTATCTATAATAAGTCTTATTTATAATTATATATAACTTTGGAATTTTATTATATTTGTAGATATCTAAATTTTTCTTTCTCTAAAATACGGCATCCTTTATGGCCTTGATGCCCAGATGCCTTTTGTAAATATTTTTGTAAATTTATTTTGCAAATTATTTGATTAAATAAGTAAATAAATAAATAAGACCGCTTAGGAAATTTTGTTCAAAATGTTAAATTTCACTGGAGAAAACCAAACAACTAAGAAAAATAAGAAAATGGTAGCAGGGCAAAACTCAATTCATTGATAAATTTAGACAAAAATTTGGTATAATTGATCAACCAAAACCTGCATATAGGTCTACAAATACGTGAAATACAGCAAGAAGTTTTTTTTTGAGAATTATAAAAAACCTACCTACCTACCTACTATTATTTTGCAAACCATTTCATCGGGATATGAAATAGATATTCACAAACTTAAGGAATATATGTTGAAAATTGCAAATAAATATGTATCTTTATATTGTATTATTGGTATATGTAATATGCCAACAAGTGTCCAAAAAGTACTAATTCACGGATCGGAAGTTAGTAAGCAAGCAATTTTGCCAATTTGGCAGCTATGTAGGAGAGGAACCACAAAAATCAAAAAATAAAAATTTCAAATTTATACGAAAACACAGAATTAGAAAACATAGTGCGGAGCACGGTAACGTCCACTGTTAATTATTTCTTGCTATCATCAGATCCGATCATATCTGAGTTAATTTTGCAAGGTAAATGTAGCAAGAGGAAACAATTAGAGCCAGATACGAAGAATCTTCTTAAAGCGGCACGTATTAAATTAAAGTTTGAGAGAGCTTGCCTTAGAGTTTGACTTCGCTTATACATTAGGGAGCAAAGTTGGTCAGCTTAGTTTATTTAATCCATTAAGAAAAATCAAAGAAAAAAGAAAAGGGTTGTGGATAATAAAAAAAAAGTTAACAAAATAATTAAAGTCTCTGGGAACAGGCGGGGACCGACCCGACTTTACGCTTAGCTTGGTTTTTATCAACTGCTCTCGCTTTTAGTTTTACATAATAAGAACTGTAAACTGAATTTGAATAAGAACTGTTAACTAAATTTTAGTGTTTAACATATAGGGTGAAAAAGATTGTGACAAGTTAATTAAATTGATTTAAAAGGTCGTTGTAGTCTTCGCTGTCCATTTCATCGGGGGCCCCCGCCCAATTATCAAGGCTTCGCCCTTTAATGACGTTGTCTAATAATGAACGAGGGCAGAGCAAAGTACTGGTCTTATCGTAAACATCTTCAGATGACGCTACCGAAGGTTGCTACGATTCGATCAGTCACAAGCTGCCGGTCATAGGTCTTGTTGGCGGCTGGACCACCGGTAGTCCCTACCAGGACTTAAATCACGGTACCATGGGAGTCAGGAGCCCCCCGGATCTCGGTCCGGGCCTGACTTGTTAGAGGTAGGCCCCCTTGTGGGAGCGTCATGGTGGCTGTGGTTTAAACCCAAAATCGCGGGTAAGAGTCTTCCTATGGTTTTCCTTGGTTTTCCTTTTGGTTTTCCTTGGTTTTCCTTTGGTTGACTCAATGTGGAGTTGCAATAAGTGCTGGGTGCTGTGACCCTAAGAACAGTAAGAGGTTTTAGGTCGGCCTCGACTCATACCAAGGGTGGAACTTGTGCCGGCAACACAGTTCCGAATTGGTATCAATGGATTGACGGTGAGCGATGGCAAGGCGTATCCTTGCTCCCATGGATGTATGGGCATCCCGTAGGTTTAAGCCCACACGGCAGGTACTTACGTTAAAAAAACAAGAGACATCTGTCCATTTCATCGGGGCGCCCGCCCAATTATCAAGGCTTCGCCCTTTAATGACGTTGTCTAATAATGAACGGGGGCAGAGCAAAGTACTGGTCTTATCGTAAACATCTTCAGATGACGCTACCGAAGGATGCTACGATTTGATCAGTCGCAAGCTGCCGGTCATAGGTCTTGTTGGCGGCTGGACCACCGGTAGTCCCTACCAGGACTTAAATCACGGTACCATGGGAGTCAGGAGCCCCCCGGATCTCGGTCCGGGCCTGACTTGTTAGAGGTAGGCCCCCTTGTGGGAGCGTCATGGTGGCTGTGGTTTAAACCCAAAATCGCAGGAAAGAGTCTTCCTATGGTTTTCCTTGGTTTTCCTTTGGTTTTCCTTGGTTTTCCTTGGTTGACTCAATGTGGAGTTGCAATAAGTGCTGGGTGCTGCGACCCTAAGAGCAGTAAGAGGTTTTAGGTCGGCCTCGAATCATACCAAGGGGGGAAGTTGTGCCGGCAACACAGTTCCAATTTGGTATCAAAAATAGTGAAAATCATTGGAGAGCGATGGCAAGGCGTATCCTTGCTCCCATGGATGTATGGGCATCCCGTAAGTTTAAGCCCACACCGCAGGTACTTACGTTAAAAACATGAGACATCTGTCCATTTCATCGGGGCCCCGTCCAATTATCAAGGCTTCGCCCTTTAATGACGTTGTCTAATAATGAACGGGGTCAGAGCAAAGTACTGGTCTTATCGTAAACATCTTCAGATGACGCTACCGAAGGTTGCTACGATTTGATCAGTCGCAAGCTGCCGGTCATAGGTCTTGTTGGCGGCTGGACCACCGGTAGTCCCTATCAGGATTTAAATCACGGTACCATGGGAGTCAGGAGCCCCCGGATCTCGGTCCGGGCCTGACTTGAAGAGGTAGGCCCCTTGTGGGAGCGTCATGGTGGCTGTGGTTTAAACCCAAACTCGCGGGAAGGGTTTCGGCCCAATGTAGAGTTGCAATAAGTACTGGGTGCTGCGACCCTAAGAGCAGTGAGAGGTTTTAGGTCAGCCTCGACTCATACCAAGAGTGGAACTTGTGTCGGCAACATAGTTCCGAATTGATATCTCAGGAAGGCGGCAGAGCGATGGCAAGGTGTATCCTTGCCCCCATGGATGTATGGGCATCCTGTAAACATAAGTCTCCATGATAGGTGGTTTACGTTAAAAATCTGACACTATGTCCATTTCATCGCGCCACGGCTTCATAAATCTTCTAATCTGCTAATGACGATGTTGTATTTGACCCTTCGTGGTTACCAACTTTGCAAACCTCGTAACGGACATTCCGCTTTACTTTCACGACTCATAAGGCCCCAGGTATTGTGGATAGAGCATAATTCCAGGTGCGAATTGCGTTCTTTTGATTGCAACGAAATCGCGAAGTTTGTATTTCGTCGCAGTTTTCCGTTTACGGTTAAAAGATTTTCGGTTTTCTTCTTGAATCTTTGCTACGAGTATCTGCTCTTTGGCTTCCTTTTGCAAGTCCCTTCGTTTTTCCTCGAATTCGTTGGCCAGCAAGGTTTCCAACGTTTCACGTAAGTCATAAAAATCGATATTCTTCATGCGTACTCCAAACATGAGTTCAAATGGGGTTTGTTTGTACTTCTGTTAACAGTAGAATTAATAATCCTTTGCAGTTTCGGTACATGTTTGAACCACTTGTCAGGACTATCTATGGATAGCATCTCAATAATTGTCCTGTTGATACGTTCAACTCGCCCATTACCACAAGCAACTCCAGTGGTTGACAAAGAGTGACTGATGCCTCGCTCATCGTATTATTGCTTAAAAACGTTCGATGTATACGCAGATCCCTTATCGGTAATGATTCTTTTTGGATCCCCAAAAACGTCGCTTTGTGTCGTCATCGTCTTGAGTACCTCTTCTGCACCCGTAGACTTAACAGGGTAGATCCACGTAAATTTGGTAAAAGAGTAAACAATAACAAATAAGTGTTTGTATCTTTTGGCGGTTGATTGAAGCGGTCCAAGATGATCAAGGTGGTAAGTATTCAGCGGCGTGTCAGACTTTTCAATGGGATTCAGGCAACATTCTTGCTTTTTTTTTTTCTTTTTTTTTATAATTTACGCGCGCCTTAGGGGTTAGATACCTTTTACTGTTGCCAGGGCGCGAGCGGAAGGAGGAGAAAGGAAAATTGTTTTTGTTGTGGTTTGAAAAACTCAGGTGTGTTTAGTTTCTATGTTTGCTCTCCCCAGGGGTGGAATCCGAATAGGACGGAGAGTTTTTTTTCACTCAGAGTGATTCGAGGTATATCACAGTATTTTTTTTTCTGTGCTTGAAACTCTCTACAACAGCCAAATCACACGCAGAATTTTTCTGTCTGAGTTCCAATTACACAAAGAACTGACTTGCCATGGGCAGGACTCGAACCTGGACCCTCCGAGTGAGAAGCGTTTGCTAGTACCACTACACCACGGCCACCCACTTAATATTATATGCAAGAAACAAACATGAAATGAATTGCTCGAAATCTCCTCCAAAACACGGTGCGTATGATAGTTTAATTTTTGCGGAAAAATGGTTCGGCTTCGGCAAAATCTTCGGCCTTTTCTTGTCGAAGCCGAATGTTTTGCCGAAGGTGGAAATTGAAGCCGAATATGGCCGAAGCCGAAGCAGAAGCCGAATGTTCGGTCGGACTCTAGCTAAAAGCAAAGAACATTTAACAGTTTTATTATTATTATTTATTATTATTTTTTCTCTCTCTTTCGCAATCTATTACGAGTGTCAATTATCAATCAATAGACGATTGATAAATTTGTCAATCAAAAAAAAAAATTCGATATTGTGTAACTCATTTGATAAAATTTCTGACAATTCCGAATAAATTGTCTGCTGTGAATGAGACATGATATTTGACAATTTGTTTTGTGTTTTTTGGTCTTTGTGTTTTAATATTTAATTAAAAGAATAAAATAAAAATGAGTTCAGTGGAATTGTGGTTTGAGTTTTTTTGAAACTATTAGAAGAAGAAGGTAATTAAGGGATGTTTCCAATCCTCTAGAATTAGAGGAAAGTATGTAAGTAGATATGTAACTCCGCAATCGATATTCGTTCTTATGGGTAATGCTTTTCAGTTTTGTTAAAAATTTTCGTTTATCGAAACCAGCGTTTACCTATTTGTTGCGTGAAATAGAGGAAAAGTTAAACCCAGCAATTAGAACTACATCGAAACCAAACGTCATAAAGCTTGCCACAGCATTACGGTTATGTGCCAATGGGTCATATCAAATCAGCGTCGGGAATGAGAATTTCAAAGTTCTGTCCCAGTCAACTGTGTCTCTAGTTTTAAAATATGTTTTTAATGTACTCGAAGAACATATTTGTCCGAAGTGTATCAAGTTTAATTACTCCAATACTGAGAAAATACGGGCAAAAACATATTTTTTCGAAAGAAGTGGAATACCGGGCGTAATAGGCTGTGTGGATGGGACGCATATAAAAAATGTATCACCTAAAAAACAACTGCAACAAGCGTACAACAATAGAAAGAGATTTTATAGTACAAATGCTATGATAGTTTCTATTAAAATAGAAACTTTCAGTTGTTTAATATTAACTTATGTTCTCAGGTATGTGATGATGAGATGAAAATCCGTTTTTTTAGCGCAAAATATCCCTGTTCGACACATGATACCAATGTTTTCAGCATGTCTTCGCTCAAAATGAAGTTGGAACAAGAGTCCAAAATGGAGAAAGGAATACTTGGTTATTAGATACACAATCATGTTATTAACTTAATACATATGTACTTATTTTCATGAACTATCTATTAGGTGATGGCGGATATGCTTTGAAGCCATATTTGATGACACCATTCCGCAACCCTGACCCAGCTTCACAGGAAAGTGCGTTTAATAAAAAACACGCCAAAGCAAGAAACATTGTTGAACGGACAATAAGCGTTCTCAAAAACATGTTTAAGTGTCTGCTAGGAGCACGTGAGTTGCATTAAAGGCCTAAAAAGGCTACTCAAATTGCAAATGTTTATGCAGCTTTACACAATATTTGTGTAGACTTTAATGTCCCATTTCAAATCGGCCCATACCTAGATAATTGGGATTAGTATTGGGAAAGGATATTTTGTTTACATTTTATACCCTTTGCCAATCGCACTGTGGAGGACCTAAACTGTTCAGCTCCAATGAAAAACTTTTCCACTTTTGCTGCAACATGCTTTTTGGGCAAACTCCTTTTGCGATGTTTTCATTTTCCACCATCAGTTGAACCAATCGTTCTAATGTATTTACATTTTAATTTATTTACATTTATCAAAAAAATTGATTTCAATTGACACTCACAATACCACTTCAGTTTTCAGTTCAGTTTTTATGCATTTTTATTTTTTTAACTTAATTTACTCTTAATATGCTAAACAAAAAACGCTTAAAAATTAGCTTAAATTACTTACAAATAATCTTATTCTAACTTACTGGCCCCATGCGGGCACTCTAAGTTAAACCTAACACTTAAACTATGTCTTTCGACGAATCTTACAGTCTACTTTTATTCCTATTTTAACATTAATTAATACTAAAACTAAGAAAATTAATTTTAAGTAAAAACTTAGTAAATGGACATTTTTTAATTTTGTATAAAACTTAAAACTAAAAGCCTACAAACTACCTAAAAATAAATCATAATCTACTTAACCTACTTACATCTAACACAAACATAGACATACATAAATACTGCCCAAAGGCAGTAAAAATTTTTGGTCGTTCATCAAAAACATTAGAAATTCCGCCTCATCCTCCATCCCAACGCTCATTTACAATGACATTCCAGCTGTCAGCTCTTTGGATAAGGCCAATCTGCTTGCTGCACACTTTGCGGCCAGCTCAACACTCCCAGATTGTGCTTTGTCTCCGCCTACACTTGAGTGCGTCGAATCTTCAATGGGACGAATCTACTTTCGCACTCGTGTAGTAGCAAGAGTACTTAAAGATCTCAACATACATAAATCCGCTGGTCCAGATGGTATATCTCCCCTTCTTCATTTTTTTTCATCAATCCTACACTTTAGGACTCTTCCCGAGCATATGGAAAACAGCATTTGTCCAGCCCGTCCCTAAAAAAGGCGAATATTCTTCTCTCTCCTCCTACAGACCCATTGCACTACGTCCCTTCTTTCCAAGGTCATGGAAACACTGATAAATCGTCAGCTCATGAAATATCTCGAAACACGAAAACTTCTCAATGACTGGCAGTACGGTTTTCGTAGCAATAGGTCCACTGGTGATTTGATGGCATGTCTCACCGAAAAGTGGAACCAAAGCGTACATCAATCTGGCGAAAGCAAGATAGTTGCACTTGATATTTCTAAGGCATTTGACAGAGTTTGGCATCAGGCTCTTTTGTCGAAAATGCGTGCATTTGGGATCGACGACTCTCTTCTTCAATGGATTACCTTCGGAACGTTCAATTCAAGTTGTCTTGGACGGTTTCAAGTCTGATATTCACAAAATAAATGCTGGCGTGCCTCCGGGCTCTGTTCTGTCACCGACACTCTTTTTAATTTTTATTAACGATCTCTTGTCTGCTACTTCTAATCCAATATATTCCTTTGCTGATGACAGTACTCTCTGCTTTTCATATTCGTTCCCGGACTCACGGCCCTGCTCTTCGGCTGTAGTACGAGAACGGCAGCGTATGTTAAGCTCATTAAATGCTGATATTAACAGCATAACTAATTGGGGAACCACCAACAGAGTATAATTTAATGCCTCCAAAACACAATGCTATCTGCTGTCGTTAAAGCGAAATTTAAACACCCAGCCATTATCCATGAATGGCACTTGCACCGTCGAAACCGATAAAGTTTCCATTCTCGGTATGTGTGTCAGTGACAGCTTACGTTGGAATGACCACATATGCGATTCCGTCAAAAATGCTGCGAAATGTCTAGGTTTCCTCAAGCGATGTAAGAAATACTTCAACCCCTCTGATCTGACTTTAATATATAAGGCATTTATCTGCCCGAAATTAGAGTACAATCCCCACATCTGGTCGGGTGCTCCCATAACATCTCTGCACCTGCTAGATAGGATTCAAACCCGTGCGATAAAACTCATAGGTGATACTAATATCACTCAAACAATGGACACCCTCGAACACCGACGTAATGTCTTGTGTCTGACTCTTTTTTATCGCTATTTCCACCACCAGTGCTCCATAGAAATCGCCAGTAGCATTCCGCCCATTCAAACTTTCAACCGTAACACCCGTTTCGCTATGAATGCTCATCAGTATACTCTCAAACCTATACTCTCTAAAATATCGTGATTCGTTCCTAAGTGTACGGCTTACTCGTTTATGGAATGCCTGCCCTGCCTAGCTCTTTATTCCCTAGTCATTATAACCTTCAAACATTTAAAACCAGCGTTCACCGGTACGAGAGGTACCGAAGATTAAGAACCTTGAAACAACTTGCAAAAGATGAAGGACAAAACTATCCAAAAGCGGCAAAGGTATTGCTATCCGAATTTTATGGGGACAACGTCATGTCTGGCGGGGACACATTAGAAGAGGCCAGAGAATGTAAGAAAAAGCTAATAAATCTTCTTAAAAGTGGCGGATTTAATCTACGCAAATGGAACAGTAACGTAAACAGGTTACTCAGAAAGGAAGTTCAATCACTTAGCACTTTCCAATTTGATAAGGAGGAACATGTAAAAACCCTAGGACTTCACTTGCATCCAGGAAAAGACTACTTTTCATCCAAGGTATTACCGTACGAAGCGAAAGCTCACTGGTCTAAAAGAACTGTTCTATCAGAGACTGCGCGTATATTCGATCCACTAGGATGGTTAGCACCGGCCGTACTAAGATCAAAGCTGCTTCTTCAAGATATTTGGATGGAAGATAACCTAGATTGGGATATCCCACTTCCTACTCAATTACAGAATAGGTGGGAAGACTTTCGAAAGGACCTCAACAGCATACAACAGATTAAAATACATAGACTAACTAAATATTCGAACACTGCAGCAGTCATAGAAACTCATGGGTTCTGCGATGCATCGGAAGGAATATATGGGCTGCTGTGTACATGCGAATAATAGACAAGGAGAATAATGCAAGAACCCATTACTCATGTCAAAATCCAAGCACACACCGAAACAGAAGAAGGGAATACAAAATAGTAACTTAACCATACCAAAACTCGAACTATGTGCAGTTGTGCTATTGGCAAACTTGTTATAGAAGGTTAAAAAAGATTTGAATAATGAATCAGTACAGAGATTTGCATGGTGTTACTCAACCGTAATGTTAGCTTGGATAAACGCACAATCAAACAAATGTAAGGCATTTGTAGCGCACAGGGTATTGGAAATCCGAAAACTAACACAGGATATACATGGAACCACATAAGATCCGAAGATAACTCGGCAGATTTAGCATCCAGAGGAATTTCCCCAAAGTTCCTTGAAAGAACAGAGTGAAAGTTTGTAGGGTCCAGCCTGGTTAGAATCCCAACAAGCACTTAAAGAGCAAGCAAGTCTGAAAACCCATTTAGGAACAAACCTAGAGCTTAAGATATCATCCCATCATACCACAACGGAGGACCAAACAAAACCAGACGATATAACGATACAATTCTCATCACTGACACGCCTAGTTCGAGTTGTAGCATTTTGTCACCGATTCATTTACAACATCGGAGTAAGCACACGGACAAGAAGGAAAGTTGGCCTACGCACATAACAACATCATTAAAATAGCACAAGGACTATTACATGAAGAGTATCATAATCTGCAGCAAAACAAACCAATACCAAATAGTAGTAGCATCGCTAATTTAAATTCATTCATCAAGGACGGGCTACTAACTGTTGGAGGAAGACTACAAAACTCAGCTCTATCACCCATGGCCAAACATCCAGTAATAATTCCACACAGATCCCACTTAGCCAAATTAATAATCGATTGGGCTCACAAAACTACACTACACGGTTGAAATCATTTGACAATGGCGTGCATATTAACAAGATACTGGATAGTTAAAGGAAGGGGGGAGGTGAGCAGATTCATCAAACGATGTGTTAAATGCCAGAGATTCAATTCCAGACAGCATGTTCAACTAATGGATATTCCACCCTCACCACGAGTCAATATACCAAGACCATTCACACATACAGGAGTGGATTACGCCGGACCATTTATGATGAAGATACGCCATGCTAAGCTAACAAAGGGATACATAACTGGCTTCGTGTGTTTTGCAACAAAAGCTTTCCATCTAGAAGCAGTATCAGATCTGTCAACAGAAACCTTTTTAGCTGCTTTTGATCGACTTAGCTCCAGGCGAAGCCTTGTTAGCCATTTATACAGCCACAATGCCACCAATTTTGTAGGAGCATGTGCAAAGTTGAAGAAACAATACATAAGGAAAAATTCAAATCTAACTGATGCAATAGCGGCCCAAGGGGTAACCTGGCATACCGCCCGCTTCGCCTCACTTTGGCGGACTTTAGGAAGCTGGGGTTAAATTTGTAAAGCTTCATTTAAAAAAGAGAATTGGGGCAACATACCTTACTTATGAAGAATTTTCAACATTACTAGCCAAAATAGAAAAAAACCTCAATTTACGACCACTATGTCCAATGAGTGGCACTCTCGATGACCTAGAATCCTTAACACCAACACATTTTCTGATCGGGTCTAACATGTTTTGCAGAGAAACAGAAAATGTGGTACATGTCCAGGTAAACCGGTTAACTCCTAAATAAACTACAACAACAATTTTAGCGGAAATAGTTATCCGAATACATTACCCGACTACAAAAGCAACCTAAGTGGACTCAAGGCATAAACAATATTGAAGCAGGAGACTTGGTACTGCTACAAGAAGAAAATATTGCTCCATCAAATTGGGATATGGCGAGAGTTCAGGAAACACATAGAACGGATATGTACGAATCGCTACAATTAAAACTGCAACCGGATGCCAAATACCACCAATAATTAAACTCAACAAATTTTCAGTCGATAATCCAGTATACATCAGTCCTAATCAAACATCTAGAGAAGAGGATTATATTACCACCAAATCTACCAACGACAATAGCATTAAAAACCACCAAGTTATGTGTCACAAACAGCTGCTAAGGGCGAACCCATTGTGCAGGTGCAAACCAAATAACCAATATACCACCAAGATCCCCTATTGAGGAAATAATAGCACGTCACCAAAACAGAAAACGAATGAGTGAAACCGAGGTACTAGCTAACAAGAAAAGGAGAATACAAACAACTATCCCATCTTTATTGATAACCATTTGACTCGTGCTATTAATACTACCACTACTAGGTCATGCGCAATTCGTTAGCAAACATTTTGATGCACCCCCAGGCCTGTACTTCGAAGACACAGGAAGTGTCAATTTGATCGCATCAAAATAGCAAACCTAGCAGGTTATAAAAGTCAGTTAAACGGACTATACAATATAATTCATCAAAAGAAAGGGGGATGTTAAGCCATTAATACCCCCCCCCCCCTGATTGCAATAACATTCTTTCAGTTCTTTCAAATCAAATATCTAACATAGAAGAACGAAATAAAATCCTCTACGAAAGAGCTACGAGAGTTAAACGATCCCCGTTTGATTTTATTGGGAAGATATCAACTATTTGGTGTATTAGACCAAGATTATGCGCACAAGATGTAAAACCAAAATCACAAAATTCGGCAAGATAGCAAATACCGTCAAGATCTTCTACAAAATCAGACCTCAATTATTGAAACCACACTTAACATGATGAAAACCGCAGAACAACAAACAATAGACGAATATAATTTACTACAAGATAGGGTCATGAACATAACATCAGCAATACAAAACACAATTGATAAGGTCCAGCAAACTCAACTTTTAATCACTTTAGCACTCACCACTCACATATATATCGACAACATTGAAAAGCTTCAGGACACACTACTGAATATACATAGTACTCAATACACAGCATGGAACGATTCACACCCCACGCCTTGTTAAAAAATTATTTGATCGACATTTATCAACAATTCAGACCTAACTTCTCTCCATGGAGTTCACTTGTATGGGTTGTGCCAAAAAAATTGGACTCCACAGAAAAAATGGAGGGTAGTCATCGATTACCGCCGTATAAACGATAAAACAATAAGTGATAAATATCCATTGCCTAATATAAGCGAGATTTTTGATGAATTAGGCAAATGTCACTACTTTACCACTCTAGATTTGGCTAGTGGCTTCCACCAAATTGAGATGGATACCCAAGATATTCCAAAAACGGCCGTTATGGTCGAGTCAGGCCACCGTGAGTTGATAAGAATGCCGTTTGGGCTGAAAAATGCCCCTTCCACATTCCAGAGAGTGATGGATAATGTTCTCAGAGATTATATCAGCAAAAGATGTCTTGTATACTTAGACGACATAGTCGTATATTCGACATCGTTGCAGGAACATCTAGAGAGTCTACAAAAAATATTCAATAAACTAAGAACAGCAAATCTAAAGATCCAACTAAACAACTGCGAGTTTTTACGCAAAGTAACAGCGTTCCTGGGACATATAATCACCATGGACGGCATGAAACCAAATCCCGACAAAATCCGAGCTATAAAACAATTCCCAATACCGACATCAACGAAATAAATCAAATCCTTCCTAGGTCTGATAGGCTACTATCGGAAATTCATCCGCGATTTTGCAAAGTTGACCAAACCTCTCACCCGATATCTTAAAAAAAGCGTAGAAATTACTCTTGATGAAGAGTATAAAAAATCTTTTGAACTGTGTAAAGATATTTTGTCTAATCCCCTTCTTCAGTACCCTGATTTTTCCAGACCATTTGTGTTAAGTACAGATGCCAGTAACGTCGCGGTGGGTTCCGTTCTCTCACAAGGACCCATTGGTTCTGATAAGCCAATCTGCTTTGCAAGCAGGACGTTAACAGCATCAGAACTAAATTATTCGACAATAGAAAAGGAATTACTTTCTATTGTCTGGGCAACAAACTACTTCCGCCCCTACCTTTTCGGTAATAAATTCAAGATAGTCACTGACCACAAGCCTCTGTAATAGCATATGAGTTTGAAGGAACCACACTCCAAACTCGTTCGATGGAGATTAAAGTTAGAGGAGTATAATTCTAACGCCGATGCTCTAAGTCGCATTAAATTACCTAATAAAACAGAATTGAACCTCAAAGAAACGACAGCTACTACAATACATTCTGCCGAAGAAAACTTAGGTGATGGTATCCCTATTGCCGAGAAACCAGTTAATGAATTTAATTTGCAAGTAATATTCCAAACATCGGCTGGTCCACCTGAAAATGCACTAAAAATAAATTTTAGAAATAAACAAAGGCATACTATTACTAAGGAATCGTTTTCCGAAAACAACGTCATTAACATTTTTAAAAAATACCTGAAGAAACATTCAAATTAATACAACAAGTTTTTTCAAAAAAATTTGCTAGAGGCAAAACATTCCGCTTGGTAAGATGTAAAAAGCTTTTGATTGACATTACAGATAACGACGGACAAGACCAAATTATAAATGACTACCATACAAAATCCAACCACAAAGGTATTACTGAAACACATAAACACCTACAACGATACTACTTTTTCCCTTATATGAAGAACAAAATAACCCAGACAATTAATAATTGTATTACCTGTCAGACGCAAACATACGACAGTCAGCCCCTTAAAATGGCTGTTGAAAAAACCGAAACACCCATAAAACCTTTAGACATTGTACATATAGATATATACAGTATTAATCAGAAAAGCAATCTCACTATAATTGATAAATTTTCTAAATTTGGTGCAGCATATACTTTACCAACTCGGAATAGTTTAAATATAGTCAAACAAATTAAACATTTTATTAACCTGCACGTCCCTCCACATCACCTCATTTCAACAAACAACTAGTAATGCTCCTGTGGAAAGGATGCATTCTACGTTAACAGAAGTTTATAGAATTATCCAAGATAAATATAAACACTTTCCAAAAAGAACTTTTCCAAAAACAAATAAATATTTAGAAAAAAAAAGAAGGAGAAATGGTCTACCAAAATAAAATGACCCCACGATTTAAAAAACAAATATTAAAAACTAATAATAGACTTACAGTTATAACTAATGACACCAAAAAACTTCACAAAGGCAGAATAAAAAAGAAAAGAAAATTTCAGATTACTAATGACGTCAGCGACAACCCAAGGACAGAACATAGAAATTCATAACTTGAACCTCTTCGATTAGGACCGACTAAGGTAATACAAACACATAATAAATTCATCAATATTTTAAACTTAAACAGTTTCGTACAAAGTATTAAGAAAATTCGAAAATCAATAGAAGCAAACAAACGAATATCGACACAATAAACATAGCACACATTAAATTCAGAGAACTAGAACTAAAACTTCAAACGCTCTTACCTAGACAAAGTCAAAAGCGAGGTATAATAAATGGATTAGGTACAGTCATAAAAGCAATAACTGGAAATATGGACACAAAAGATGCAATAGCAATTAATGAGGAATTTAAAAAATTTAATTTGAATCAAAATGCTTTAGAAAATCAAGAGAACTTACAGATAGGGATTAATAAAAATATGATAGAGAGATTTGATAATATTACTCGACATATCAATGAACAGCAACCCACAATAGAAACTTTTCTAAACCTTCACAATGTTAACATAAACAATGCACTCAAAATAGACCAAGAGATCTTGAAACACCTCCAGTATATACACAGAATTAATTTCAATATTGACCTGCTCCATAATCATCTAGTAAATATAGCTGAAGCCGTTACTCTTGCTCAGTTATAAATTATTTCTAAACAGGTATTCAGTAAAACTGAACTAGATGAAATAAGAGATCTTCTGCAGAAACAATCGATTGGCCTCTCTTCTGACGAGCAAATTTACGAAATTTTATGACTACAAGCTTATTATAATAATTCAAATACTGTGTTCAGCATTGAAATTCCTATAACATCCCAAATAAAATATTCACTCTTCCACCTTATACCTCTTCCAATAAACAAAACCCTTTCTATATCTACATACCCCTACCTTGCTAATCATGGATCCGACACACTGTATCTTGAGGAAGTATGCGATCTCATAGGAGGCACATACCTCTGTAAAGCCAAAGAAGGAAGACGAACCAAATTTCCCAGATGTGTATCAAATATCATTAACAATCAGCCTGCAACATGCAACCTGTCTAATGGTTTCGAGCCAAACCCCATATCACAACCAGAACCGAATTATGTTGTTCTCACTAACGTTCACAATTTAACCATCGAAACGACTTGTGGTGCCCATAAATATAATATATATGGCACCGCACTGTTACATTTCCAAAATTGTTCTATATATATATATTAATAATATAACTTACGATTCCAAAGTAGATATCTTCTGGAATAGCATTATACTACACCCACCAACTCGCAGCCATATTAATCCAACATTCATCAATCAACACCTTTCCTTAACAAGACTTCACCTGAACCACCTAAAGAATAACGAGAAAATCCAACTACTTACTATGAACGCTAAAACCCTCCTCACATCAATATCCACCATACTTATACTGCCAACCACCATACTAATAGCAGCTTACATCAAAACAAAGATGAAGACTCAACAAACTCCTAGAATCAACCCAACAGATCACCATTATTTCAAAGGACATACCAAAAGCTCCTTCGAGAAGTGAGACTCTCTGGCAGTCGCTTCACTAAAGGGGGAGAAGTTACAAAACGAGATCGCACAGCCACATAATAAACACATTCCGTAATGCGAAGTTAACACGACGCACCTGACCCTGAACCCAATGCAAGGTAACAGACTGCACAGGAATTGCTGACACAGATTGTTCAGGTGCGTACATGTTCCCACGACAACAACAGAATGATATTGCATTGCACCGGGATAATGTTATGTCGCTCTGGATACACGCGCCGACATGAAATGGATGAGTCTGCACATTGGATGATGGGAACAGTGGTTTCCTATTCGAAACGAAATAGCTCTAAGAGTTATCACAAATACGTATCATTGTGATCGATTACATTACTTGTCTCTTTGATGCAGCGTTCAATAGGTTCATTATTGCCATAATTAGTTATATGGAGTCGCTCTCGAAGATGAAACCTCGGGAAAATAAAAAGATATTCGCTCCAATAAATATGGACATTTAATATGATAATTATTTGTATTCCTTATCAGCATTATACAAAAATACCTACGTCTGTTTTCAAGGGTCAATAGATTAAAGAGAAGGCATCTGGTCAGATATAGTGGTGTATAGTTGTGTATTAATATTCCACCTCAGCCTTTTGAAAATAAATCTAGTGAAACCCTTTCTTTGGATTCTTTCTATCCTCGGGTGGATATCGTAGTAGGAATTCCAGATGGGACTACAATAGTCTAAGACGAATTTTACTAGAGAAAAATAAAGAGAGTTTAATGCGTAGGGGTCGGTGAAATCCCTTGTATTTCGCCTTATGAACCCTAGCTTTCTGAAAGGGTTGCTAACTATGTGGTCTATATGCAGCTTAAAGGAAAGTTTTGTGTCCTTCATCCTTTTTGGAACTCACCTTATCCAAACAAGTGTTGTCAATTTTATAATCGAAAGATATATTGATATATTTAAATGTAGTTGATTGAGCTGATACCACTTAGCAAGACTATTCAAATTTTCCTGGAGAAGCCAACAATAATAATAATAATAATAATAAAACAGTTGCATAGTTTTTTGTGAATTTCACAGTATTCTGTTGGCGTTATGATTGTCTGCTTTTTCTTCACCTTATAAAAGTACAAAGTTCAAAAACATTTCAAAAAAGATTATAATAAAATTACCTGTTTTTCAACAAGGGCAAAAGCCCGGTCAGGTGGAATATAGGAATGTCCAGGTACGGGGAATATAATTTCTAAGGTCGTTACATTTTTTGGAGCTTTTTTAAAAAGCCAATACGATGTCATGGCAATCATGGTGGAGTTTTTATTCTGTCCACCACACCCATCGCAGACCAAGCGTACTATTTGAATATTATGACTCACATTAAGGCTGCACAATCTGTTAAAAATAGCGGAACCAATCTGATTGGAACCTTTTGAAAACTCATTTTCGGTCCATGTGTACAAAAACACATTGTCTTTGTTTAATGAGGCCTTAGAGCTGCCCACAACAACGCCAAAGTTGTAAATGTAAAACTGACGTGAGTAGTATGCAGCTTGGTCAGGGACCTTAGGCAAAACCATGTTTTTTTGACAATCGAATGACATGGTAATTAGGTCTTCCCTTTCTTCTTTTAAAATGTTAAAAAAAGCTTTGGCTCTTCTCTTATGTATGAGTTCCTCAACCATGAGCCTTCTTTTTTTTTTCTCATCCTTTTCGTATTTGATTCGTTCAACAAATTCAATACATTTAGAACACAAATCGGTTGATGGAGCTTTAAAACCTATGTTGAATTTTGTATTAAAAATGGTACGAAAATAACTTGGTTTTACTTTTAGTGAGTTCTCAGTGACTTGAGCAATATACATTTTGTACATCTTGGCAATAGACAGTTCACTTGGTAAATACTGCCGCTTAGCAACCGTATTTCTGCAGTAATGCAGATCAAGAGTTTGGAATTTTTGAATAAATTCAATAACTGCTTTTTTTTTAGAAGCGTTTTTTCGCGAAAACCTGTCACCTCCCATCGTTTCTAAAGGAGCTCCACCATTTTCTAAATGTCTTTTAGCAACCCCAATAACCCTGTCCCGATTTATGCCTAGGATTCCACAAAAAGCGTTTTGACAAACTCGTACCATTTTTTCTTTAGTGTTCCTTACGTGATATTCCACGACAATATTTTTTTTGGCAGTTACAACTCTTCTGCGTTTAGGAACAGATGCACAGCAGTGCATCAAAGGAAAGGCATCCTGCGATAACTTGGTTGCAGTTTTGTAAAACTCTTTTGCAAATCTCTTTGCGTCAACACTTTTCAATGTATTGCACTTAAACATACTGATTGGTCTGTGTTTGCATGATGGAATTTTGGGTGCTTGCTTTTGTCGGTATCTAAAATCAATAAAATGTTTACATTTTATTTAGTTTTTACTTCTATCAACGCAAAATTAAATAAATTTGTTAATAAATAATATGAAGGAAAGGCCATCGTCTTTTGGATTGGGTGATTTTTTTAACGTTAATCGAAAGTTAATTCACTTTAATAATTTATGAAACATAAAAACTTACCGCTCGGTTTTTGCCACTTCCGATTTCCACTTGCTTTTGTTCTTTGGCCTTTTTCTGGTTTTACCATCACTGACAAGAATTGGAACATTTGAACTTTCCATAACACACTTTTTTCTAACAGTTTTTCACAAAATTAAATAAATTCCACGGGAATAACCAACTACTCGAAGTTTCAATCCGAAGTGATAGAAGACATAGCACTAAAAGGGAAATTCCTAAAAAAAACAACAAAAACATTATTCACCAAGCCTACTATGTTCAAAAAAATTATTTCAAACCTTAACGCACCAAGCCTACTATGTTAAAAAAATTATTTCAAACCTTTATGCAAAACAATTTCTTTCCATAGATAAAATGGTTTTTGAAACCCCAGGTTATAATAAAGACAATATTTTGATTGGATATAATGGATTTTGATGTGTATAAAATTTTTGGATATAATGGGTTTTGAAACAAAAACTTAAGTGGATAAAATGGGTTTTGAAATTAACCATAGATTTTGTGGTCCGGTTTCTGTGGCATAAAATGTTATTTGGGATTCAAACTTGGGCCCAACGTATGTATTTGAATGATACGCACAAAACCTCATACCTAAGTAATTTTTTTTGAAAAGTGGATATAATGGGTTTTGATTTTGGTCCACACAATTCACCGACTTAATTTTTCGAAACGCCTTCAAGTCATCTGCAAATAATAGGGTATTGGATTACACAAACTTAAGGGATAAAAAGAACAAAAAGGAACTTTCCAATGTGGCTTCCTCGTGGAATACCAGACCTTTCTACAATGGGTTCTGACAGACTGTTTCCAATTTTGACAAATTGTATTCGGCCACGAAGATACGAAATAATCTAGTCCGAAAAACGAAAGTGGAGACCAATCTGCCTGAGCTTATGGATTAAAATCGGATGGTTCACCCTATCAAAAGCCTTGGCAAAATCTGTGAATACTATATCTGTATGGTTTCCATTTTCGAAATTTTCAATAATCTTTCCACAGAGAATTGCAAAGTTTGTGACTGTGAATCTTCCTTGAAGAAATCCGTGCTGTGAGTCGGATATGATTTCCTTCACGATAAAACTAATTTTGTCACATACAATCTCGAAAACCTTAGGGATGACTGACAACTTACATATAGGCCTCTAGTTAGAAACTTTTTGTTTGGCTCCTGCTTTAGAAATGGGTGTTATAAAAGATACTTTCCACTCATTGAGAAACTGGCCGGTTCTAAGCGATAAATTGAATATCATGCACAGGGGCATTGAGAGAGATGTAGCGCATTCTTTTAAAAACGTGGGAGAGATCCCATCTGGACCTACACCCTTACTCTTGAAGACATTGCATGTATTTGTGATAAAAAAAAACTGATTGTTTGTGTCGTGTTGTTGTATATACTTTATATACTTATATATGGTTTGACTTTACGATTTTTAAGGTTGATAAACCAAGGAGGATTTGATATTGCTCTAAGCCACGTTTTAAATGATTACTAAAAGTTTTATAGGCATGAGCGAGTTCGTCTCCTAAGAGCATATTCTCCCAAGGGATGGTAGTAAGAACCTATTGATTACAGAAAAATCAGAATGTTTAAAATCGTATATCTGATAGCTTGACTTATCTGAATTTTTAATGTAGTCATACAGTTTAAACTCGAGATAAGCACTTACGTGATCTATGGTATTGTTAATAACTGGAAATACGACCGTAGCAATAGATGTATCTAATTCTCTGTCTATAAATATCAGATCCGATTGGCGCTTTAGACTATTGCGAAAACTATTGATTTGAATAAGATCAAACTGATTAAAAAGATCTGTGACAGCAATTTCGATGTCTGAACTGACATCAAAAGGAACTAAAAGCTTATCATCTCAGTCAAACTTCCATTCAATATTTCCTACGATAAAATCACCCAAACATATGACATGATCATCAGAATTTAATCTGCTAAAAAAGAACCCAGATTGGATAAATATATGTTATACATCTCTAATGTATATATAACTAACAATAACGAATATAACTAACAATAACATATAAATGTGTATGCTTGGTAATAGTCACTTTAACAATAATAAGATCCACATCATAGGTTGACAAACTAATGTTTAACGGAATTTCATCGGCAGATAAATGATTTCCGACAGCTACAATAACCCCGCCGCCTAACGAAAAACCGGTCTTGACATGACAGCGATCTTTGCGAAAAACCTAATATTGGTCTCCATTAAACATTTCCTAGTTTTTATGGTCGTTATTGACCCAAGTTTCAGTTAAAACTACTATATCGTACATATTAGAAGAAAAATAAACATATAATTTATCCAACCTGGTTCTTATTCCCCCACAGTTTTGATACTACAGACTAAAATTACTACTTTTGGCGGCATATGATACGGCGACGGATTTTTTGACCCGAACGGTCTTACTCGTAATGCTACAGGCCAAAATTGCGGATTGTAGATGCCGTTTACATATTCAGATTGAACTCCTAATTTGAAATTTATGTAACGCAGATTTTCGTCTCTTTCTCCTGAACGAGTAAGCTTAAAGCAAGAGAGCGTAGTGGCACCCACTTTAAGTTTTGAGGACGTAATGTTAATAATCGCTTGGTTGGTGGTACATGGTCGAAAGCTCGACAAATAAAACCATTTGAGCCTACTTACTACTACAAGAGAGTCAATTGATTCAACATTAGTACCGAAAATTGCTTTGCGATTTAATCTGGAACGTCGTTCGATTTTCAACCACTTCATGTCAGCATCTTCTTTTGTTAAGGTTTTATTAGGGCGGGCTCCGGAATTCCTAGCACAGTGATGAGCATATTTAACATCAGTGGCGTCAACACTACCAGCAGACCTGATGGTGTCTTCAGCCACACCAACTCCAACGCGGAGATTTGACCCCACCGCCGACCCAATCGACACACAATCATCAGCAGATGACGCAATTTTATCATCGATGGCCTTAGAGGAAATTACGTTTGTAACAGCAGCTGTTGAGAGAACAGAACCAAAATCAGCACTCACGTTTGCCTCGATATGATTATTGGTTTTGTTGCAATAAGTATCACTCATTAAGTTTGTAATCACAGCAGTGGCGGTGGTGTTAGATTTAGCGGCAGCCAACGGCTTTCGCTGTGACGATGAATTTGATATCACTGTGTGTTGTTTTTGTTTCGGTATGTCTGCACTTGTTCGCATGGTTAATGGAGATGAAACGTTCTCTTTATTTGTTGACATTGGCAAGCGCGCACGGTCATTTGACTAAGAAAAAAAAAAGAAAAAAAAATACATATATTTATATGTTTCGTATATGTATATTATGTATATATATATATATATATATGTATATATGTATGTGGTAGATGTAAGTAAGTTAAGTAGATTAAGATTTATTTGTAGGCAGTCTGTAGTCTTTTAGTTTTAAGTTTTAAATTAAAAAAAATTACAAAAATGTCCATTCACTAAGTTTTTACTTAATATTTATTTTCTTAGTTTTAGTATTAATTTATGTTAAAATAAAAATAAAATTAGACTGTAAGATACGTCGAAAGACATAGTTTAAGTGTTAGATTTAACTTAGAGTGTCCGCATAGGGGCAGTAAGTTAAAATTAGATAATTTTAAGTTAATTAAGCTAATTTTTAAACGTTTTTTTATATAGCTTGTAAGTGTTTATTGATTCAATGTAATAAAAATGCATATAAACTGAAAAAAAACCAACACTAGATCGAGTCAACCGAGGATCGGCTGCAACAGTATCGGTTTTTGATTTTGTTTTTACGTTAAATTTCGAGTTTACCGCACTAAGAAAGTTTTTTTTAAAGGCTTGGAACTCAGACTCGTCAAGTCTATGAGCGCAAATACACCACAGACGTGCGATTTGTACAGCCGTCGCACATCCAGGACAAATATTTGTTCGTAAGATGTGGCTTATGATGGCGCAATTTAGATGGGCTTTTGACTGACAGATGGAACATATTGCCAACTTTCCAAAAAACAACTTGATCTCGGTAGAACCTCCAGAAATGTGTATCCTAATTGTTTTATTAGGAAATTAGTTGCAATGAAATGCAGCCAAGGAAAAAGAAAACACTAGCTATCCAATACAAAAAATTTGTACACCTTTATTTTTTTAAACCAATTTTAAAGAATCCAAATGTAATGGAAAAAGAATGACAAAAATTAACCAAATAGACCATTATATAGTTTTATGTCACCTATGAAAAAAGCGCAACAAGTGGCACAAAATGCGTAGTACATAGAATCGCGAGATTTTACAGAATAAAACGAAAGGAAAAATTAAATTTGTGAACAATTACTATGACAGGATGTTTTTATTAAAAAAATGTATTTCTTTAGTGATTGGCACTTTCCAACTGAATTCGTACAACTCTACAAATGTCCGGCTTTAGTAAGAAAAGAGAATTCGTAACAAACTAGTATTGATAAAATTAAAAAATCCCTGACTACATTAGGAAAAGACGACACAAATACTGAAATGACAGCCATTGCCAAATTATCTAAAATTTCAGGAATTGAAACAAAAATTTACGAAATTATAGAATAAAAAGGGGTATAATTAATGGATTAGGTACGATTATTATTGGTAATATGGACGCTAATTATTCCCTTGCAATAAACATAGAACTAGAGACAATAGAGAATTATCAAGAGGTTTTGAAAATAAAATTCGCCTAACAAATAAGCATAAATAATCAAAAAATAGAGAGGTTAAATAACATAACTTTTCACATAAGTAAGCAACAAGAAACCATATTATTTCAAAACAAATATTAAACCATAGAGAAATAAAATAAATTAAGGGTTACTTGCAATCTGAATCAATTGAACCATCTCCAATCAACAAGTTGATGATTTTCTCACTTTTTTTTTAATTAAAAAGATGATGAAATTTATACGCGGATGAAAATTTTACCTCGCTATACATATATAACACACCACATCAAAATCAAATCAAAATCAATCAAATCAAATCACGCGGGATTGGTACCGAGGTGCCATGCGGTCCACTATCTAGGTACTTACCGCGCCCAACACTTTTCTCACTTTTCAAGCATATTACAATGAATCTAAGATATTATTTTGTATCGGTATACAAGTAATTGCTAACCAAACATACTCCTTTTTCCATTTAATCCTCCCATTAACAAAACACTAACAGTTCGAACTCAATCTTATTTGACTATTAATGAACATAATACATCATACTTTGATAATGTATGTTCATTCTCCGGAAGAATCTATTAGTGTAATAAACAATTTGAAAAACAATCCTTAAATCGTGCGAGTTGTATTCCCAACGTTATAAGGAAGAAACCAGCCATCTGCGACATGCAAAATGAAATCGAAATTTCAACAGTTTATCAACCGGAACAAAATGCAAATCAGCTGTGGAATAGAGCATTACGAGTACCAACTATGCGGAAACAATCTCATTCATTATTTTAACTGTTGTATTGAAATTAATAATTTAATTTATGATTCTAGATCCGATACTTTCTGGAACAGTATTATTATTCATCCACCTACTCAAAACTTAATAAATTCATCCTTGGCTTTAAATTGCTTATCCCTGGAGAAGCTTCATACACTTCAGATCCAAATTCAAGAGGATGTAGCAACATTTTTTAGCAATCCATCCGCACTTTCAACTTATCACGGTTAATTGTTGTCGTTCTATTTACAGCAACCCGCTTGGAGCAAGCTACAGTGATTTGTAAGACGGAAAGAGAGGCTTAGATTTAGCATATCTGAGAAAACACCGCTATCGGTTTTAGATCCATTTGTGTAGAAATGGATTGACTTGTCCTCCATGAAAGCATCTTCCTCCCAGAAGAATCTAGAGGCGAAGCTACTCGTAGCATGGAAGTCTTTGTCAAACCAAAGTTCAGGTATGGTGTAATCGATGTTCTCTGTGAGTATTCCTAATGTATTTGTCCACTGTGTAGTCGCTTTAAGGCAAATAGCTGCAGTAGCAATCGCAGCTACTTGCCTGCTGAAAATATCGAGGGGTGTCAAATGAAACACATGTCTAATGCAGCAGTAAGGCTCTGCTTATGCATGCTGTTTTTGGACTCTGCTTATATACTGCAGTTGACTGTAGTCTTTTGTAATTCGGCGGGTATTATACCGCTCGGACCAGCAGACTTGTATGATTTGAAGTTATGCAACGCCCAAAGCAGTTTGTTTATTGTAATCAGGCCATGAATTTTGGTCATGGTTGAAGTAGTCCTGTTTGGATTGCTACTGGCCGCGAATAGAGAGCTACCTGGAATGTGAGTGGAAGGTTGAGTGATTCATCACTTGAGTTGTCGAATAGCCATCGGTTTTTTTTTCAAACAGCTAGGCATCATCGTGTGTGGCCGTGGCTCAAGTGGTAGCGGACTGGCTTCCAAATCGGAAGGTTCGGTGTTCGAATCCCATACCCACTTGAGTGTTAAGTTCTTTAAAAAAAAAAATCATCCAGGATTACAAAGCAAAATGCAAATCACAGAAGAAAGATAATATCAGCACCGATTATCAACAATCAAGATTCTGCAGATACTAGTCTATAGACACCATCACGCCAGTCGCTCTTGCTTCCTGTGGCAGTCGCACCACTAAGAGAATAGGAGTTATGCTAAGCTGCTTGTCCACTTGAGAGTAAAATTTGGGCGAGTAGCTCTCAAGCCACTCTCAAGAGAAATTTCGTAAGTGGACACGGACCTGAGGAGCAACTCGCAGAGAGCTGGTTTACTACTCTCAGCTTTCAAACTTTTAAAGAGTTGCAATTGGACAGATATTATCTTACTCTAGGAGATCAACTCGCACTTTTCAAACAGTCTTCGTATTCTGAGAGTAGCTAGCCGCGAGCAGGGCTTGAATGTGGAACAGCGAAAACACATTTAAATTAATAGAGAGATATGAAACCGAGAAAATTCTGTTGAATTCATTTCTTCTGGAATTTCGGGATAGAAATAAAAAATATGCAGTAATAAGGAAGCTCAGTGAAGAATTTTCATGTGCCGAAAACGAAATTAAAAGAAAAATTCATAATTGATGTCGACGATCCACCCATGGGTTAACCCAGCACGTTTTTGTATTTGTACATTTATTTCGCTTTTTCAGAGCAATATCAAAAACAACTGCAACTGCAACTTTCCGCTTATGTGACATCATTATGACTACTCTCAACTAATAACTAAAGTGAAATGGACACGGTTGCGAGAGTAATATCCGTAAATTTACTCTCAGAAATCTCGCAATCAACTCGTGATAGTAAATTTCAATTCACACAAATTTTACTGTCAGATGGAAAGCTACTGGCAAGTTACTTTCGAGAGTTTACTATCGAAAGTACTCTCAAGTGGACACGCACCTTTACATTAACCTACAGTAGATAAGAAAAAACAATAGGAAATCATTTTATTACATACACACTATACCAATTTAATAAAATCAGCACTTATACTTGCCCACACTCTGTAAAAATTTTGTTCACAAACAAAAGAGTCATGTTTCATACACGCTTATCATAGCTAAGCATAAAATTTATAATAAATACCACTTCACAAAAATTTTACATTTCAGTTCTGCAAATAAAGCCATCTTTGTAACAGCAAAGTTTTTTTTTTAACATACACTCCTTTTGGGTGCGATTATTACTGCCGCGCCGAAGTCACATAAATGTTCCTCTTTGCTTATCATACAGCTAGTACGATGGTAAAACACTTCCTCGCACCATCGTTTTGGCGAAAATATCTTATTCACTCAATTTATAAAATGCCAAGAGCTGAAGAACAAAGAACTTATTTACAAATGTGTATGTATTGACTGGACGCATTGTGCCGGACTCCACATTGATATAGGTTTATTATGTTCTACAATAGAAAGTACCGGTGAATACAGATTAACCCATCTATTGTCGATTTTTACCGTCTGTCTGTGCATCTTCACTTCGATAGTCAATCCACGACGACGGTATATGGTAATAGTGATAGTGTCGTTGAAAAACCTCTTCGGACTTATACACCGCAAATTATAAGTGAATATTGTAGAGAATCGTAGGCGCAATGCATCTCATTAATCCTTTGGAAACGATTGTCATGCGTACGTAAGACTATACCTCTTTTATTACATTACTGGTCGATCAGAACTACGGCTACCTCGTCAGACGTCGGAGCATTTTATAGACTCGGATGGATTGAAGTTGGCCTCTTGTTGTTACTAATGACAAATTTAAAATTATTTCGCTCGTCACCAGACTCAGAGTGCAGTGCTACTTTGAAACTGCTTACGGAAGGATTATGGATTATGGAGCTTCATATGTACAATACTTCACTATGGAGATCATAGCCCGAGCTCAGAATATGTTGTCTCCTGATGTTAGCGTGCTCAGTGTAATCAGCTATAAAATATATATGTAACATAGAGCCAATGAGATGGTACTCGTACGTTAGAATTGTCCCTGTCTTCTGAAGTTCTGCATGAACTATTCAATTTCAACTATTCAACTATCCAAATGATGTCGTTAGAAAAGCGCTGTTGTACGCTCTGACATTTAGTAGCAAATATTTGAAATGTCCACTTTAAAGTGTCTTGAACATAACACAGCCCCTTCGGGTTCCCTTTCCATGTCCGTTCTTGACAGTAGGTACATATCTCTGTCATCCAGCTAATGTTTCCGTAATCAGCATACTTAGTTAGTACATTGTAACTAAAGGCAATTTTTTTGTTATAAGATCACGGAAGCTCTTCAGTAACATCAATGCACTCTGTCTTCAATAGTTCTGCGCATAGTTTTCGGTTCGAGCCTGTGAGTGGCGCTCCCAATCCGATGCTAACTGGGCTTTAGGAATTTCTGCCGCTTCAATATGCTTTTTTTTAAGCAGAGTTCGAATAATGATAAATATTGCTTCTGTTTTTTGAAGTCATATTCCTTTTAACTTTCGATAATTGAAGGTAGCTAGCTAAATCAAATACAACTTCCAAAGCCTTAGGCAATTGCTAATTGAGTATGAATGTCAGAAACACAACTGGAAAAAAGGAAGGTACGAGTATATTGCAATAAATCTAAGAATTACTATATGTCGTAAATCTATACAACAATCTAAAACTCAACTACGCAGCATTGAGTCACCCGCTTTACTGAGATGAGGCAAACTCGAAATAAATTGTGCTACTCTACTGGGTGCCTGGTGCCATGTGCCATAATTTTTGACATTTATATTGTAGTCAGATAGAGAATTAGTTGACAGTAAGCAATGGAGACACACCTGACGATCGCGGAATTATTGTTACTGTTTATTTGACCAATTTCCAGTCTGTTGTTTAAGTGCAGAGTTAATTTCGTCGTCGTTTTCCTCGTTGTCCTGCACCATGTACGCGAACAGCTAGGCGTTTGGCTGAGTGTGTCGTCCACAAATTTCAACGAGACAACGATGCGCACAATTTAGCATCAGCAGACGTTCGTTGCGTCTAATTTTGTGAAAGACTTGAACATGTTCCCTTAATAAGTGTAAACCATTCACCAATTGCTCCGTTAAACCTGGCGCAAGAAGAGGATGATTTCGTATCCAAAATCATAATGAGCGACGAAGCTCATTTCCACTTAAGTGATTATGTGAATAAACAAAATTTGCATTTCTGGTTCACGAAGAGCCATTGCATCCCCTCAAAGTGACTGTTTGCAGTGAAAAAGTGGCCTTTATTTTTTACAGGACGCCGAAGTAGTGCCACCGTAACTGTAATTGTTGTGCGCTTCAGACAGATGTTAAACGAGTTTTTTGTACGCAAGTTGCTGAATTTTGTCTCCGGGCCGTGTGATCTCCCGTTTGAACTTAACACTCAAGAGGATATTACACTATTACTCTAAAATACATGAGCACGTGTTAAGTTCTTTGGAAAATTGGATAGAAGGAAAGAAAAAGATGTTTGAGCTCAGTGGTTATTTCGCTCCATAGGTGGCATACAACATGTAATGCGGAGACTAAATTATTAGTGCAAATTCACTTGTTGTTATATTTTAAGCAACCATTCATCTCACAAGAACCGTCCAATTTGGAAGCCAATACACTACCACTGGAGCCACGGCCACCTTGCACCTTGGAAGTCTTGAAAGCCAACATTGAAGAAGAAAACCAATTTGGAGCCAGATGTCTTGTGAGCAGGAATTTAAAATGCCGTAAAACAAGCACAAATGTGCATTAACTAAAGGTGTGGTCACTTGACCGATATCATTTTTCAAACTTAATGACATCAATTTTACACTTTCCAATAAACTTTTTGTGAAAATAGAGCTCAATTTTTTCAATTTTTAGCAAAATGGCAGCCATTCACATTATGACATTCCTTTTGCCTCACCTTGTATGTATGTGCAGATCAGAATAAGAACTTTCGCTTTGCAGTACGGCAAGCAGAATGAGAAACATATAAGTTACAACGCAAATAATACACACATTTGCCATATTCAGTTCCCTGGTAATGCAATTACGAGGGGTGTTCAATATATTCTCGGTATCGATATGAAGGAAAATGCGAATTCAATTTAAATTGTTTTTATTTTTCAACATAATCTCCCCTAACATCAATGCATTTGTTACATCTTGAGATAAGCTTTTTTAAACCCTCAAAAAAATAAATTTCCTCTTTCTCTGCAAAATACCCATTTATTGCCGACTTGAGTTCTTCATCATCCGAAAATCTTTTTCCACGAAGACATTTTTTCAAATCCGGAAACAGGAAATAATCACTAGGGGCAAGGTCTGGACTATAGGGTGGGTGTTGGATTTCTTCGAAACCACAATCTCGCGCAGCAGCCTTGGAAACTCGCGCCGTGTGAACAGGAGCGTTGTCATGAAGAAGCAACACACCCGCTGCGAGTTTACCCCATCTTTTCTTTTTAATTTCCTCCCGCAAATTATGCAAAGTGGAAGCGTAGGATGTGGCGTTGATGGTTTTACCTTTTTTTTTGTACTCAATAAGCAAGATTCCCTTTGAGTCCCAAAAAACTGTGGCCATGAGCTTCCCGGCAGACAGAGTGACTTTGAACTTCTTCGGGGGGTCTGCTCCTTTTTTATGCCATTGCATGGACTCTTGTTTGCTTTCAGGGTCATAGTGGTGGACCCATGTTTCGTCCCCAGTAACAATTCGATCCATAACACCGTTCGCGTTCTCACTACACATCTCCAAAAGCTCTCTACAGCATGCGATTCTCACTTTTTTCTGAGGCGCTGTGAGCATTCGTGGCACCCACCTTGCACTGACCTTTGAAAGGTTAAGATGGTCATGAAGAATGGTGTGAATGGTACCAATTGAAAGCTTGGTGATCTCTGCCATCATTTTCACCTTTATTCGGGCATCCTCAAGAACAAGTTTTTCGACTTCTTTGATGCTTTCTCCCGTACAAGCAGTAGCCGGGGCGCCGGAGCGGGGGTCGTCTTCAATGCTCTCTCTGCCTCTCTTGAACTCACTTGACCACTTTTGCACAGTTGATAATGAAGGTGCGGAACCCTGGTAAACAGCCACCATCTCTTCATGAATAGTTTTTTGACTTTTTCCTTGCTTAGTGAGAAATTTAATTACAGCGCGATGCTCAATTTTCACCATCATCGTCTCAGTTGCCATTATGATTCTGTTTAACTAGAGATAAAACGCGAATTAATAATCACATTTATATGAAATTTTACATGAATGCACTAAAATAATAGTATTACTTGATAAATAAGTCAATTTATATACACAACCACAGCTTCACCCCGATACCGAGAATATGTTGAACGCCCCTCGTAAATTCACATTAAAACTGAGGAATATTCTCAGGAAACCGTTAATGCCGGTCAGCTGTAGAAATAGAATAGAAATAGAACAAATCTTCATACGAAGTCTAAAAGGAGATGTCTCTAGGATGCTTATCATCCAGAAACCTCCGACTCTTCCGGAGGCATATATCTCATGTCTGGAATTTCAAAATCAAAATTTCAGAAGCTTTGGAATTTATCGCAGAGATTACAATACAATAACTGCGCCAATAAACCAAATGTTTCCTTCCAAAAACCAAAAAGTCATAACACCACACGAGCGAAATAGAATGCCCGCCACTAGCTCGGCCAACAAACACTAAGTCCCCTCAACAAATGGAAACAAATCAGCCCATAAACGCAACAGGTCAACTATATAAATCGACCCGCAAATAACATTGTGCAGCAAAGGCCGAAGAATTCGGAAAATTTGGCGCAAAAGCAGCAACGCGACCGACGTTGTAACAGAACCGGAAGGATATCCGCAGGAACCTTCCAATGAAGAATACGACAATGCTTATGAAAACGCTGCACATGAAGAAGAACACGCCCTGTCCAATTAAATTTTATGACGAAAGCCTCTCTAGCGTACCATACCTAGAGTATGTTACTAGAGACGAAGGATTGCTGAAATTCTTGATAGAAACTGGTGCCAATAAAAATTTCGTATCTGACATCATTTCATCAAACAATAACTCAACTAACAAACGATTTCGAATACAATCTGCCTGTAGACAAGTACAAATACCTAGGAAAATAAGAGGCCCATTCTTTGAAAGTATAGGAAATAACACCATTCTTTGTTTTACCAGGATTAACATCTTTTGACGGGATAATAGGAGACCACACTCTTAGAAAGCTCGAAGCTATTATCGACAGGAAAAATAACGTCTTGAAAGTGAGCGCCAACATCAGCATAGACCTAAAGGAAAAGGAATCAAACTACATCTTCCGAACCAACCTACACTAAATCCTACCCTTATCCAGCCAACTTAAGGGCTGAAGTGGGAAATCTAATTGGGAAAGTGCTTGAAGATGGTATTATCATACTATCTACAAGTCCTTATAAATCACCACTATGGATAGTTCCGAAGAAATCTAATGCAGACGACGAAAAGCAAAGTAGACTTGACATAGACTTCAAAAGATTAAATGCAATAACAATCGCAGATGTCTAGCCTATCCTAGACATAACCAACACACCTGCAAGCTTAGGTGAATGTAAATATTTCACGATGCTTGGTGTACAATCTGGCTTTCTCCAAATCAAAATGAAAGAGATCGACATTCCGAAAAGAATGTTTTCCACAGCCAATGGCAAATATGAGTTCACTCGATTGCCGTGGGATAAAAAATACGCCCACTATTTTTCAGCGCATGATTAACGAGGATCTCTCATAGGAAAAACGTGCTTCGTTTATATAGATGATATAATCGTCTTCGGAATGACTAAAAACTAGCATGTTAAAAATTTTGATGAAGTGTTTTTTTATGAAAGAAATCGACATTTTTGAGATCCAAAGTAGATTACCTAGGGTATTCGAGCAAATCCGAAGAAAATTGCTGCAATCCCAGAATTCCACCTCCTCAAAACTTCAAAGTTTTAAAAAGTTTCTTAGGACTAGCGTCGTACTACCGAAAGTTTATCAGGGACTTTGCCAAAATAGCAAAGCCTTTGACAATCTTAACAAGAGTCTTAAATGCACAGATAAAGGCAAATCAGTCAAGGAACACTGAAGTGTAACTTGATGATCAAATCTTAAATGCATTTAGAGATCTAAATGATATCATCAGATATTACCATTAACTTTTCCAAACTTCAACATGCCATTTATACTAACGACTGATGCCTCTAACTTCGCCATTGGAGCTATGGCGCTAAATGCATCAAAATTCTCGTAGACCACCAGCCGTTAACTTTCGCCTTGGAAAATTAGAATAATAACGCAAAGCTCAAGAAATGGAAGGGCAGAATTTAATTATTCTCTGATTTACAAAGCAAGTAAAACAAATGTACTGGTAGACGCACTTTTTCGGCTTCCGCTACCCAACATAGTTCCAACGAAGATAGCAGTGATATTATTCCCCACAGCGAGGCTCCTCTAACTGTCTTTAAAAATCAACTCATCTCTTTTGAGGTGATTTTCCATGAAGAACCTCACCCAAAATACCATAGAAGATAAGGCTAATCAGATTGCATCAGCAAGTGGAAGATTATCATATTGTATCAGCAAGTGGAAGATAATCATATTGCATCAGCAAGTGGAAGAACATATTCAAACGACCAACAAGAAGCAATGCAAATGTACGTGATGGAATGTGCCGACGCTGCGTCTGGGTGATCATCTAACGCTCACCGAAAGAATGCAAGTGTCACCTGAGATCGGTGCACGCGAAACCATCGTGTTGTGCACTGCTGCTGGTGGCGGATGTTATTTAAGCAGGTGTGCTCGTTATGCCAACCTGCAGTCTACCGCCCGAAGTCAACTCGCGAGTTCGCATCATAGTTTGTATTAATTGTAATTGAAAATAAAGAAATAAATTTTAGTTTTTTTTAACAAACTCAACTTATTAAAATTTAATTGGCGCCCGAGCAGGGACCGGCTATCAAAGTGCACGAGTGATCCAAGTAAAAAAGGCAGTGACAACCTTCGCAAAAAAGAAAACGGGAAATTACTTAGAATGACGCATACGGGTGCCGGCCTCGCGAGTTACAGTTTTCTATCGCGACACTAAAAACTTCCATAGTGCTATCGTGACCATAAGAACATCCATAAACTGTAACACAACCTTAACATGGTCCTAAGAACACCAGTGTCGGGAGTGAAGCGTTTAAAAACTAGACGGTACTAAGAAAACCAAAACCAGCAGTGCTTAAGAGGATCCTGAGTCACCAGCAAGGAGAAAAGGGAGTCATCCGAATGGCCAGCGCTGGTACGCAGCTCTGTGTAGTTATGTAAGTTATTATAAGCATATTTTTTTAAAGATAAAATATTTTAAAGAAGAATCAAAATATATGTTATCTATAAATATGAAAAAGGAAATTATTTTTCTCTCAATCATTACGTTGATATCTGAATATTTTTTAAAACATATTTTTAATATCTAATCAAGAACATTATTAATACTATTTAAATCCCACGTTGATATCCGAACATCTTTTTTAATATTTTTAATATCTAATTAAAACATGAAATAACATTAGTACTATTTATCAGCACTTTTATCATGAAAAATCTAAAAATGCCGGACCTACGATCAGGTACAACTACTAACCCCAGCGAAGAACGCTTCCTCGAACTGAATTCTACAAATCCTACTTCACGGAATCCGCAAATGCCTGATCCTTCACGGATTCTACCTGGTCGAAGTACCGATACAAACCTAAATACTTCGTTTCAATCAAATATGACTACTGAAACAACAAGGGAAATCGGAACAACTCCCGATTTCGAAGCACTCGTTGCGAGCATAGCTCGCCAAGTGTTTCAACAACATAGCAAATCGCTGTCCCCTAATGCGATTTATCACCAGGCGCGACTCCTTCACGGAACGGATGAAGTTATTTCGCCACAACACCGGGATAAGGTCAGCGACCTAGATAAAATTACAGATATTGTGCGCTGCATTCGAGATTTCTCTGGTGATCAGAATGAATTTTCCTCCTGGAAAAAGAGTGTGGATAGAGTACTGAGCATTTACTCTAGCAACATGCAACTCACTCCCAAATACTTCGGAATACTTAACGTAATCCGATATAAGATCATAGGATCAGCTGACATAGCCCTTGAATCATATAACACCCCCTTGAATTGGGAAAGTATTAGGCAATGCCTAATGCATTGATGTCGGTAAGAGGGATGTGACGACCCTCGAGTATCAGATGTCGTCCTTATATCAAGGAAATAGCACAGTTCAGGAGTACTATCAGAGGGTGTACTCCCACCTTCCCACCTGTGATGCTAAAAACGCATCACAAAACTTTGCTCTGTATGCAAACAGAACAAGTACGAAAGACATCCAAATAAACCCAAACTTGGGGAAACACCTGTCCCCTATCCAGGACATACCGTCCATTCTGATATATTCCTTACCGAGAAAAGAATCGTTTTAACTTCCTTAGATAAATTCACTAAGTATGCTCAAACCAGAATGCTTAAAAGCAGAGCTGTTGAAAACATACGGCAACCATTACGAGAACTAATCTTCTTTTACGGTGTTCCAAACACAATTCTCATCGACAATGAGCCTTCTCTAAATTCAGCATCTTCAATATTTATGATAAAAGATGAACTTGGAATTAACGTCTTCACGCCACCTCCATATAAAAGTGAAGTTAATGGGCAGGTTGAGCGCTTCCATTCAGCCTTAACGGAAGTAATGAGGTGACTCAAAGAAAATGGAACAGAACATAACTTCGAGGAACTGCTTGAAAGAGCGGTCAACGAATACAATCATAATATTCACTCCACTACTGGTAAAAAACCCGTAGATCTTTTTTTCGGAAGCAATGTCCACTTTACCCCTGACGATTACGAGAAGACTAGAAAAAACAATTTAGAAAAGCTAATCCACAAGCAGAAGGAAGGTATTAGGTATCATATTAAAAAAAAAAAAACACGTTGCGAAAAAATATTTACCAGGTCAGATAATTTACGTTAAGGTAAATAAAAGATTAGGAACCAAACTCTCCACCAGATTCAAAGAAGAAAGGTAAAAGAAGATAGAAACTCAACCGTTTTAACGAAAAGCGGAAAAATTATTCACATAAGCCATATACGAAACTGACTACTGACAATAAGGCCTTTTTTTTCTTCCTAGGTTTTTCGTTCAATTGATGAATGTTAAACTAGAAGCTAAGGTACAAACTGGAATCTTCAAGCTGATCCATGCCATTGACCTTAACGAACACAACCGACTTATTACCGACATAGAAGCAAACATTGGAAGAAACCTACAACACAATAACACTTATTATCCTTTCCTTTCCCATGAAATTTCCATTATTAAAAACCTTTTCAAAGACTTGGCACCTAAGATCAGAGGTAAGAGATCATTAGATTTTATCGGCACAGCTTGGAAGTGGATTGCGGATAACCCCGACTTTAAAATTATCAGTGCAAAAATAAGTAATGCACTTAAAAATAATAATAATCAAGTATTGATTAACAAGTTGACTTTAAAAAAGATTGAGGAAATAACAAATAAAACAAACAAAATAATAAAGATTGTAACAGAAAAAAGTAACTCTGGAAACGAACTAGCTCTAAGATATAAATTTAAACTCAATGTTATTAAGAAGAAATAAAAAATATCGTTTACGCTATACTCTGGTCAAAAGCAGGTATAGTAAATTCATTTATATAATCAAGTTATGAAATTGAACTATCTAAAGAAATCCTAGAAAAAGAAAATGTACCATTTATATATATAGAAGAGGCACTGGAATCTGCCGAAATTAAAGTAGCCATAAATGGCACTTTAATCCTTTATATTACAAACCTTCCAAAAACAAAGGAATAAATTTGTGAAATAGCTATACTTAGAAGTGTAAGAAAATTAAATGTTACAAATAAAATACCTTTTAATAATATTGTACTTTGTAAAGCTAATAAGTAAGTAAGTCTAAAAATAACCTTTCGTTTTATCACCTCAACAGCTGCAACAAAATCAAGAGCCAACACATCCCTGAAGTAGAGGGACTCCTGGAACCCTTTTCCTAAACAACTATAATGGATCTGTACGATTAGGCGAAGAATCGTTTAACCTTTCTAGCACTTTTCTCATCCAATATCGAAACGAAACAGTAACTATTGACGACAAAAGTTACGAGTCGTACGAAGTCCTCAAGTCTCGACCATTACCACCAATCCTGCAATCTGAATCCAAGAATCCATACCTAGAGGAGATGATGAAGGAATTGAATATAAATAACACCAAGACGATTCAACTTTTAGAAAATAAAAACAGTGGGGTTCAACAATCAACCTGTGCCTAACAATCATCGTAATCTTCCTAATTGCGGGCATCATAGTTAAACTTCGAAAATCTAAGAAGTCAAAGTTGATACCTCAAGATACTAGAAAAACAGTTGTGTCAGAAGAAATAGCCCATGCCCAATCCTTGAAAACAGCAAGAAGACCCACCCAGGATATCAAGAATAAACCAAATACGAGGACGTCCGAATTTAAGAGGGGAGAAATTAAGGCTAATCACAGCGCATCAGCAAGTGGAAGATAATGGAAGAACATATCCCCACGACCAACAAGAAGCAATGCAAATGTATGTGATGGAATCTGCAGAAGGAATGCAAGTGTCACCCGAGATCGGTGCACGCGAAATCATCGTGTTGTGCACTGCTGCTGGTGGCGTATGTTATTTAAGCAGGTGCGCTCGTTATACGAACCTGCAGTCTACCGCTCGATGTCAAGTCACGAGTTCGCATCATGTTATGTATTAATTGTAATTAAAAATAAAGAAATCAATTTTAATTTTTTAACAAACTCAACTTATTAAAATTTAAATTAGATACTACATTAGAATGCCCACCCTTGAAAGAAACAACTTAACAAAACTACTTAAAGAAAACTTTAACCGCTAAATTGTAAATAGCATAAAGATACCCGAAAAATATATCCCATTATTACAGGAAATTTACAAAAACAATTTTAGTAAGTATAACATTAAAATCACCCAAACAGTTGTCACAGATATAAATAACGAAGAAAACAAGTTTAAAATAATCCATAATGAACACAAACGTGCTCATAGAAACTACACAAAAAAAAAAAAAAACAAGGTTTGTCTTTCCAATAAATATGGTCGACACTCTGCCAAACCGGAATTACAACCCACTCCAGTTCCGTCCTACTCAACGGAAATTATACATTTGGACATAATACAAATTAAAAAAGAAAAATGTATAACAATTAATCCTGATGCAACAAATTGGGACAACATACTTGCAAAAACAACCAAATAATCATACATCATCCCGACATACTATCAGGAACAGAAAAACTTCCATTTAAAAACGAGCTCCGAGCCATCGAATATTGAACCAATAATTTTAATCAAAAATTTGCTGCTATTGTATTATACGTAATTTGCTTGCCACAAACAGATGAAATGACCTTTAATAACATTATAATTCGATCAACAGTACATAATATTTATATCACAATCAATAAACTTCGGTATTAAGGAAGAATTATGGAAATTCAAGATACAACAATTTGCAAAAGAAAACAGCTTCAAAAACTCGCTCCCAATGATTGTACGCTTATGATGGTGAGAAGACAAAGTGTAACTATCCTCTTTCAAAACAAACCAACAATAGAACTCTTAAATGAAGGTACATTATTTTTTACCTAATTTTTTTCGGCGACTAATTTTTTTAAGCTAGATTAAATAAAAACCTTAACGGGACTTTTGTTATAAGCTTTCACAATTAATTCATTGAAATTGATAACACCAAATATACGAACTGGGAAAGTAGGCCTACCATATTCTACCTCGACAATATAAACGCAAGGTCATTAACACCACGTCCTAAATTCCCACTTTTGAACCCATTAAATCTTTAATCTGTGGGTCGCAGATACTTAAAAACGGAGGGAGTTATAACCTAAATAATACACACATTTTCCATATTGAGTTCCCAGGTAATGCAATTATGCTAAATAAGCAAAATTGCATTCATTCACATTTCCGCCTCCGTTCCCGATACAAAGTGATATGTTATCATTTCCGTTCCCTTATAAAAATTATAATTCCCCAAATAATAATTCTAAGAACTTCGCATTGATTAAGTTACATTACTCGTATTTTTGTATTTTTTTAAACTGAGCATAATAAAATATTATAAACAGATGAAAAATAAAGATTCGATTGATCAATCATAAGCGGAGTAATAACTTACATATATTGTAACAGTATGTAAACAAGCATTGCTGCATAAATACGAGTATGTGGCTCTTATTTTCCAATCAAACTAGAATGGAAACTTCTTATAAATATTTTCTTGATCGCGCATTAATTTTGGAGGAATAGAAAACAGAAAGCAAGAAACAGACAACAGAAAAAATAAATCAGAAAATTGGATAATAAAATAACAAAAACTAATTTTTTTTTCTTTTGGTCATATGCAGCACTCGCTGGTGTTCATTGTGATGATCCTCGACTACGGTTATGATTAAATTTTGTCGAAGTTGAAATAAAACTATGATTTCTATGGTTCAAAATAGAGAATGGAAATGAAACATAGCGCAAAATGTTTGCTAATTCAAGAACTTTACGACAAATCAAGTTATATTTAAATCAATTGAATAGTTTCGGAGCTATAGCGTGGTAAAACTTCTGAACCAACTTGAAGACCACGGAAATGAATGGATACCAACCAATAAATCAAGCCTCTTAACTATAAGACTGTAAAGTTTTATTAATATCCGTTCGGTAGTTTCCGTGTGATGCGCGTGTTGACACGAGTGTTGTTACCATTTTATTCATGTATTTAATTTTGTTTGTGTATTTATTATAAGGAATTCTTTTACAATTACACTTTAAGGTAGAAAAAAATGCTTAAAAACTAGCTTAATTACTTACACTATATTACTGCCCGCCATGCAGTCACTCTAAGCTAAATCAAACGCTTAACCCATGTACGTCTTCTAACGTACTTGTAAAGGGTGACCAAATAATAACAATAAGAAAACAAATTAAATAAAACAACAACGGAGTGAGATATAAAATTGATTCTGTCGGCTTTTTAGCGTAGACTAAGGACTTGATCTAGCCTCAGAAAAAATAATCGAGTGGTGTCAAATCGCATGATCGCCGTGGCCAACTGATGAACGGTCGCCATGATATGACCAAGTCGCCAAATTTCTCCTTCACAACGTTGGGCGTTGCATAGCTTGTATGACATTTAACGCCGCGCTGTCTTGTTGGAGCCACAGCTCGGATATATCGATGTTGGCGAACTCTTACCACTCTTACCACGAACTCGATTAGAAAGACTCTCTGGCGATGCCCAATTCAGCCAATCGGCACCGAATTGACATTTCTGGGTCTTCTTCTATACTGGCCGCTAGGCGGTTATGTTTTCTTCATTTCGCACCAATCTCTGTCTGGTTGGTGGCTTAAGATCCAAAGGATTATGCTCACACTCAAACTTTTCCATGGTGCAACGAATTGCCTGCACACTGAAGCCATGATGACGACCGACCTCCCGACGAAATTCACTTTGGGTATTTACAACTGAGTCGGAATTTCGATAATATTTGTTAATAATTTCCGCATGTTCGGCAAGTGTAAACGATGCATGATGAAATGGCAAACCTCACTGAATATTTTGACAGCTGAATGTCATTTGTAACTTTGACAGCTGATGAAAAATAACAATTGGAAAAACTATCATTGCTATCTGGTCACCCGTTACAATATATTTCTTTTTGCTTTTTACAGTAATATTAATACCAAGAAAATGAATTTTGCTTAAAAAAAAACTTAGAAAATGGACTTTGGTTTTGTTAAAACTTCCAAAATATACCCGACTTTTTTTTAGAAATTTTTAATCAATCTCTATGTTCTTTTTAATTTTTGTTGTATTTTTTAATTTTGTTTATTTTTATAATAATAATAATAATGGCTTAAAATAACCCACAGCACCCAAATGGGGCTACACCGGAATTGGAGACGAACTTCATTAAGTCACCTAATTCTTGGTACTGCTAAGCAACATTGCTCATATCACGACTCCCTACCGGAGATGATACGGACTGCCGTGCGTGACGCCTCTCTCCAATTGAGCCGCCAGTCCGCATCAGCCCTTTCTTATCAAAATTGAGAAACCCCTCTTTGGGAAGCTAATTTGTCCTCTATCACCCCTCTCTTATCAAAATGGAGTAACGCCTCTGGGGGAACGAAGCCATTAAAATGCACACTCGTATGATAAAGATAATTGGGTTAATGAGCCCAATGGATCAGGGTGTTCGTTCAATATAATAAAAATTAAGAAAACATTTTGTAACAGCAAAAACAGTTAGTATTTTATTTTGTTATAAAACTTGTGGCGTACACCCATTGAAATGCGATTTTTCTTATTTTTAAATAATAATAAAGCAAACCTAAAAAAACTTCAACTTTGTGTGAACTCACCATCTCACTAGCAACATGTTGCTAAGAATCAGTAGTTTAATTGATCCCTGAACATAGCTTTGTTTATACCAATTATCTAAAGTTTAGTACACAGTGTCAAGTACTTAAAGCTAAGCTTGTGTGGAAATCTTTCTTTTGCTCAGACCAACTCGATTAGTACAGAAGATCGGAAAGTGAGTTTTTTACCTTTTTCTTTTTGTATAATACTTTACCGATTGTTGAAGTGATTGCATACAGATAAAATAAGTCTAAATTAATTAATTTTGAGAAGCAAATCTATCAAACCAGGTAAAAATGTAATTCCATTTGGTCAATTAATAAACTAATAAAATCTCTGTATTTCAGCAGAAAACTGCGGATGACCAATAGTAAGGAGTACCCATACGGTACTTCTGTGTCCCAATCAGAAGGAAACAGTTACCTAGCGGCCCAATGTCACGGGACCAATATTCCACATTTTACCGCATGTCGTCCGCAGTTCCTATAAGCTGATAGAATGTACAAAATGCTAAATAACAAAAACGCAACATAAAAAAAAAGAAAATGCACTCAAGCACGCATATCACACATCGAACGACATACACACATATATCAAAAATTCAACAAATATTACAAACATCAAAAATTAGCCTGCAACAAAACGCTAGAAAAATTAGCCTATTCATACCATAGAAAGGCGAATGCTTGGTTCTGCGATCTACAGCAAGTGAAACAGTTAGCTTGATCAAATATTAGCAATCGAAGCGACATATAAATCAATTCAGTGTATCAATTTTATTGTGTCTTAACTTTTTATTCATTTCATTTGATTCATGCAAAGTTTCCGTTATCAATCATTCAGTTTGTTACTGTTCAATGTTAAAGATGATTTTCTTTAAAATTACCTGTTCACTTTTCTTTAATTGAATACATATGTATGTATATACCCATTCATAATTATTCTTATAATTACAATACTTAATCTATAAAAAAGCTAAATTAACCTACATTTGTGAATTTGATAAAACCACCTTACCTACTACTTACCCTACTGTAACGAATTCTAAAAGCCTAAGAATTAACGTAAATTATTATAATCTTTTTGGCAAATAAATCAAAGCAGGATGGGACTTGTGCACAAATTTCGACGCTGCAGCAACATCATGAACATGCAAAACAGTGAGTACAACTTTGCTTATAAAACTTAATTCATTGGCTTTTGATATAGACAATAATTTCATACTTATTTTTTTTTACCTTGATGTCATAAACACATATACATTATATTCATATACTTATACTTACTTTAAGAACTACATAATAATATACATAATTTTAACTTACTTAATATATTATCTTATATCTAACAAATGAAGTGAATCATATACCTACATATACATATACGAGTACTTAGACTTAGGTAACCAGAAATCGAATGTAAAGAATTTTATTTTAAATACAAAATAGTTTTCATATAATCATGAGTTAATAAATATTTCGTTTGTTGAGATATGTGATCTGATTAGTGTTCGTGAAGGATGATCGTTAGAGTTAATCTTACTACAATCCAGAATCTTTGTAATTTATGCAATTATAGTTCAATATTATGAGCCGGATACAATTGTAGGATTTCTCCTTCAACCAATAAGGACAAGCTGATTTATATACCTCTTTTGTATTTCTTACCCAAATTTCGAACCATATTTGCAATAGCCTTATTATGCGTATTCAAAACGCAGGATTAAGCCCCTTTTTCTATCTTCCCTCGTCTCACCTTTTAAAAGTGAGAATATCTGTAAACATCTTTTGGCATGATTTGTTTTTGTAGACCAGAAGCAGCAAGTACCCCCCCACCGACGTGCTAATTGCCGTGCATCCGCAAGCATGCCAACCGCTGCTTCAATGTGAGAATTTTTTTTTTGACACACCGCCTCGCTCTCACACCTATTTTCTTATTTTTATACTACAAACTTCAAACTAAGACTTACAACCTATCAAAAATAAATCTGAACCTACTTAACCTATTTATACTAGCTTATTGTAAATATACATTTTTTTTTTTAAAGATTACTTCTTCTTTAAAAGAAGTTGTTACCCACCTTTTTGTTATTTTATAATTTTTTTTATGTTATGTTTCTTTTTTATGTTAATTTGTTTTTGTTTAATTTTTATAAATTTTTCTTCTCATGACTACCCTAATCCTACCTAAAACTATGTAAGCCGACCACGACTAAAAAAAAATTGGGCTGAAAATTAGCTGTTTTGTATTTGAGGAGTACGACAATGAAGCTTACTCTCCTTCAACAAGCCACTAAAATTGTGAGTGCTGCCCAACGAAATCCCGCGACTCTCTACCGTCCTACTGAACCGGAGGCGCTCCGCGCTGTAATGTGCGAGGTCTCTGTCGTAATTGAGTCGCCTGCCTGCAACTGCTCGAGCGTCGATTAAATCGTCTGCGTACGCTATAGCATGTTAAAGTGAACCTATTAGATCACTTATGTAAATGTTGAATAGGATCGGCGAATTTACCGCACCTTGTTTCAGACCGTTTTTACCATGAAATGTTCTAGCAGAAGTCACATCACGATGAACTGCCTATCTGTGAGCATAATGAAAAGAATATATAGCAGTGGTTTACTAATGCCCATCCTGTTCAGCTTGAAGAGAGTCCCTATAATCATACGGTATCGAATGCGTTTTCCAAGTCAATCATGCAGGTACCGGTACACTGGTTTGTTCTATTGGATATCTGGAATTAGGCTAAAAGCAGCACGAATGACATCATGACCTGATTTGAAACCGAATTGATTATACGGAACTATATTATTGTCCTCAACCGACTTAGTCAGGACTCCTTCTCCTGAGGATCCTCGATCTTAAAGAAGTTGTCTTCATCAATGGCCTCATTTTTATCTGTGCCTGCTGCTATAAGTATTTGTTCGTTGTTCGTCGTTCGGTTGATTTAAAGAAAGTCGCTTTGATTATTCCTCCGAAATATTTTATTTATTTGCGGGGACCTATTCGGATTGCTGGTGTTTACGCCCAAATTATATTATTCCAATACAAACTTACAGTAGCCCTGTAATTCTCTTTTTTTAATATTTGGAGGTTTTTGATAGACGACTTCGATGTCACGATATCCGGGTTATGCCCGTCAATAAACTGTCTGTACAAGGCTTTCACTCTTAATAGCAGTCTACTTCAGTTCTCTCTGGATTTTCGTGGGGTGCGTATCACATAGAGACATTCTATTAAATTTCTTTAAAATGAATTGTTCGGTGTGTTCACAGAAAACTTATCGCAATTGCACGTCTAAAATAAATTGCAGCGATTGCAAGCATTTTTTTCACTTCGCGTGTGTAAACATCACAGAAGAAGAAGCTGATTTTTTTAAATCTAGTGGCAATCCATTCCGCTGTGATAAATGTGCAATGTTGAAACGCCGTTCTCTGGTAGTGGTAGTACTGTGGTACCCAAACATCTAAATAACAATGCTCTGGCCACAACTACCGCAAATATACATACAGCAAGTGGAGAATGCAGTCTACAGATGATTTACGCTAAGCCTTCGAAGTTGGAGGAAAAAAACACTTGTTTTCTACAACAAATTAACGAGCTGAGAGCAGAAAACACGCAAATTAAATTCTCAATTCTTGTCACACATCTTGATTCTTTTGCGTGTACTCCGGATATTGTTTTTGTGTCCGAAATTTGGATATACGACTTTGAAAAAAACGATTATTTTATTCCCGGGTTCAATTTCTTTGCTAATCCTAATGAAAACTACGCTGCTGGTGGTGTTGGGTGTTTTATTAAAGAAAACTACAAGATTATTGATGTCTTGTGTGTTGATTTTATGAGTGCAGATGTTCTAAAGGTTTCCCTTGATATTAATCGTGATATACAATATATGTTTTTTTATGTGTCTATAGATTGCATATGTTCAATGTTTGTAAAAGAGTTTTCAGATTTGTTAGAAAAGGAAAATTCCAAAAATCTAATTATTGTAGGAGATTTCAATATTAACATTATGGACAATAGTGAAATGGTAACTAGTTACTTGGCATTACTAGCTTCGCATGGACTGGCATGCTTTATCATTGAGCCCACTCGGACTGTTCCGGGTACTTGTTTAGACCATATTTACAGACGTTTTAGAAATATTGCGGGCAGTGGGTGCGAAAAATGCATTTACGATTTAGGGATTACTGACCACTCTTTGACTGGACTCTTAGTAAATATATCCGATAGAAAAAATTATAAAATTTCAGAACCCCCTCAAAGAAAAAGCAAAATTAGCTTCAGGAAGCTTAAAAACCAGCTGGCTTATGAATATTGGGAGAATGTTTACACTTGTAGTGATGCTTCTTCTGCTTATAAAGCTTTTATTGATTCTCTACGAAAGCACTTTTTGGGTTGTTCCTCATTTCTGCCCTCCAAAAAGCTGGTAAAAAGACTTAAACCTTGGATATCGAGGCTCTTGTTAAAGAAAGTTATACTAAAAAATAAACTCAGATTAAAATGCAATAAGTATCCTGATAACCTGGGTTTAAGTAGGAGAAAACGATACCATACGGTATCGAAGGCCTTCTCCAAGTCAATCAGGCAGGCACCAGTGCACTGTTACTTGCCTTTGTTCCATTGGATATCAGAAACCAGTTTAGACGCAGCCTTGAAACCGAATTGATTATCCGGAACTATATTTTTGTCCTCAACCCACTTAGTCAGGACTCTATTAATCACCCTCTCGAAAACCGTACTGATGTTTGGAAGAAGACTGATCGAGCGGAGATTCGCCGGATTGGAAGTGTCTTTATCCCTTTTTAGGGATGGGATGTCCCACCGCAGTTTTCCAATGCGCTGGATAATGTGCATTATTTATTGCATTATTAAACAGGATGGTATAAATGTTCACCGCTTCTAGAGGGCGATGTCGAAGCACAATGTTCGGTATTTCATCGGTTCCCACTGATTTCTTACTTCTAAGTGATTCGAAGATCGTTTGGAGCTCTTCCTTCGAAATGAACGGGGGTAGTACCCTATCGTTGGTGATGACATTATTTGCCATATTCTCGTCATTGAACTGGGTGAAACCCGAGCTCTCGAATCGCCAATTCACAATTTTATTTCGAAGGTAGAAATTGTGCACAAGGACTCGACTCTCCAGGTCGTGGTTCGGGCCAATGATGTCATTCGCCTTATATACTTCCTGGAAAGTCGCCCCTATAGCCTCTACCTTCTCCAGCGGATCCTCGATCACAAAGAAGTTATCATCATCAACAGCCTCATTTGGATCTATGCCTGCTGCTATAAGTATATTCTCGTTGTGCGTCGTTCGGGCGATTTTAAGACACGAAAGGTCGTTTCGATCTTTCCTACGAAATATTTTATTTATTTAAATTTTATTGTTCCAATACAAACTTACAGATGCTCTGTAATTTTCTTTTATTAATACTTGGAGGTTTTTGATCGTCGACTTCAGCGTCATAATCTCCGGGTTATGTCTGTCAGTAAACCGTCTGTACAAGGTTTTTAGTCTCGACAGCAGTCTACTTTTATGTCGGTGCAGTGCGTCAATAGTTGCGTTGCGGAATAAGTCTTCTTCGTCAGTGTGTTGGTATCGAGGTATCGTTTTGTCCATTGTTCGTTTGATTGTCTCGTCCATTAGTCTTAGGTACCTGTCAATCTCCTCGTTTGACAGATTTCTGTTGGACGGTGGGTAGAGCGAATTCGAGGAGAGTGCTCTAGTCAGTGTTCTGGTGAAGTGTGTCCAACGCACCCTACTATAATTGTAGGAATGCCTTTGGACAAACTCATCCAATTCCGCAATTTCGTTGGGAACAGTTATTTCGGTGCTGAGACCGCAATGGTCACTGTCATACACGAAAGTGCGTAGACAGTTTGTAGTTTGTTGGTTAGTGCACGTCAGTTGTATTCGTGAGTCGAACAGCAGGAGATCCAAATAGGACCCGTGTCTGGGAAACGACGACTCGATTCGATACATCACACTGTGCTGACCCCACCAATTGAATAGTAGGTTCCCTCTAGTATTTGGTGTATTATTTCCCCAATCGCTATGTTTGGCGTTGAAGTCTCCGCCGATAACAAAATAGTTGCCTTCCAATTCCAGCCTCAGAAATCGAAAAAGTGTCTCGAGCTCTGAGATAAATAAGGTGTATTGAGTGGCCTTAGGTGTATAGACAGACACCATGTAAAACCGCTTTCCACTACGGTGAAGGAAATACACGATGCATGCTTCCAGCACCTCGAACATACCTACTGCTCAACTGTATATTATTTTAAAACGCAGTACTATTTTATATCTAATCAGTGAATTAACATTCACTGCAAGGTTTACTCCGCCATGTGCGTACCCATTACGACTGGAGGTGGGTTAGGCCCAGCAGCAGCTCCTGTTCAGTTATCTGACATTGGAGCTGCTAGCCAACACCACTACCACTGCGTTATCGAAGCACTTGTCCAAATTGTTTTTAAAACACTACGCTAAAAATTATTTATTCACTTTTTTCACTTCGAAAGTCGAAACGACTGATTAATAACCACTTCCACAAGCTAATTTGCTTCTTAATAATCAAAAAGTCAATTTCCGCTATCTGCACTGTTTTATGTTCACAAGAAAAGCCGAAATGCATCTATTCACCACGATGATCGATAAACGACTATAACCATATTATTATATGTATCATTATCATATATTTTATGAATCAGCACAAAAATGAAATAGCATTTACTTTTTTTCAGTGTAACGATTTCAGGACATAAAACATGTTAATAGCTTCCAATGTAATATACCTAATGTTCTCAGTTAAGCTTTTATAAAGAACTTTCGATTTCAAACAGCTAAGCTGAACTATAGCTCTTTCTCTACTACCTTTCAAGAACTTTTAATCATTTATGTTATTTAGCAACGTGTATGGGTATTGAAAATACTTCTATAAAACAGTCAGCAAACATTCTCTCTTGCTCTTCACAGTTATACGTATGCATGTATGTACTCGTATGTACGATACGTTACCAAACAGCATGCCTGTCAATTAACTCACGTGGAAACGTGCGTGACTATATACCAACCCCCTTCGTTCATCACACTTTCACTTGTATAGTACTCGGTTTCGATTACTCCCTGTGTGTTTTCTGCCAGTTCATGCGACAAGCTCCATAGAAGTACATTTCAAACAAGTTATTCGACTTAGTATCCGTTTGTATTTCGCAGATATCGCGTTCGCATTAAATAAATTTTTTATACGAATAAAGAGTCGCCGTGCAGTGAACATAATTTCAACAATTGAATACGGCAAATATAATACATATATTTAGAAAAAAAAAGGAATAATAAGTATGTACAATACCATCTGATTAATTTAATAACGCGACCGAAAAACCTATTTAAAAAATAATATATATAATAAGCATACCTGATATACGAGTATATATGTATATATATAAGAATTTGCTTTCTTATTTTGTCTTAATCATATTGTGTTTGTGCAATTATGCATAATAGTGCATTGCGATATGTTGTTGTGGCATTATTATTGTTCTATTCAAAAAAAATATAGATATGTATATACGAGTAAATGCATGTGACCCGTATGTGTGGATAGAAATCACATGCAGTGTTATGATAGTGTCACAAGAGGCTACGATATGTTACTTACTTTTAGTTTTCTTCTTAAACATTAGTCTTAAGAAAATAAAAGGCCAATAAAATATGTGTATGTAAATATAATATTAATTATCCGTAATTCATTGGGTATAGAAGTAGTTATTGTCACTCGGAAAGGCGAAGAATTATTTCGCGAAGTTTTGTTGCCTCTTCCATAGGTGAGAGCCTGTTTGCGGTGTGAGAATGCAAGTTTTTTCACCAACGAATACCTAGTATGTATTCAAAATGCTTAAGATATAGTTCTCTGCTTTAAAAATAGCTAGAGAATGAACTTTTTTAAAAATGATATTGTGCTTCTTTAATTAACAGTTGAAAAATGTATTGCGAACGAGTGTATCTAATTCTGCATACGAGTATTTCTCCAGGACATCTTTAGGACTGGCTAAGTTTACGGACCTCAATACATGCCGCTATATTCGGAAGCACATCTTCAGTGTATGATCTAGTTATTTTACCCCCGGCTTTTTTTTCGAGCTTCAGATGAAATTTGAGCTTTGATTGTTTCCAGGACAGCAGTTTAAACAATCTTCTTTAAATACACCTTATTGCAACTTAAAATTCGTATTCTGTGTTTATTCTAAATTTACATTATATAGCAAAGGTCAGGCTTTCAATTTACTCTCATCATATTACTAAACAAAATGGCCACCACCTTGGATTCATCATTTGGGGCAGCATATGTTTTTTACAATAACGCAAATAACTGTGTAAAGCGATCCATACACACCACACCATACACATAACACAAAATTCGAACACATTAGTTCTTTATCGAACTTGGATGTAGAAGGAATTGTGCTAGTAGCAGTCGCAGTCCCTAATTGACATTTTGAAACATTTTTTTATCCGATCTTAACACTACTGCGATCAAACAAAGACTGATATTTTGTATGAGCGTGCGCGCACCAACCCATCTACAGAACACTTCTAGGAACATCGACACAAAAAATTAAAATGTTTTGATTTTGCTCACACAGTGTGGCACCGCAAAATCGGTGCGCGGACTGCCCCATACACATCACACCGACACAAGTGTGCACACCAGTGTGTTGTGTATGGGCCGCTTAAGAATTCTTGTGCCTTATGCATTTGCATAATCTGAATGTCTTGAGATTTTTAACGATACATCGTTAAACAACAATCTTTAAAAGATTGGAGCGTGTCATGTCTCAGTCTATATATACATACTTATTCATTACTTAGCCCTTTGTTATAATTGTTTGATTCATAAGCCGATGTTCGGTAATCTTCGGAATTTTGAAATTGTAGCTGTGATTTCCTTAAAAATGATCACTTTGGTGCAACTAATAGGGCTTACAATTGTATAAAGTATGGTGTTCCAAGACTTTTCCTCGGCTAGAGATTTTGTCTATGAACATAAGCTATTTACAAAATTTTCTCATATACTTGCCCGATGATTTACTCCCTGCTCATAAGCAACGTTTTGTTTTGTTTTTTAACTATAATTCTTTAATTGTGGGGTGGCCGTGGTGTAGTGGTACTAGCAATCGCTTCTCACTCGGAGGGTCCAGGTTCGAATCCTGCCCAAGACAAGCCAGTTTTTCATTGGGTAATTGGAACTCAGTCAGAAAAATTCTGCGTGTGAAGGCATAACACTGACACGTAGATTTGGCAGTTGTAGAGTTTCAACCACAAAAAAACTAGTGCGAATTATAACTTCCAATAACACCCCAATTTTTCCTTTCTCCTCCTTCTACCTTTCCGCCCACGCCATGGCAACAGTAAAAGGGTATCTAACCCCTTAGCTCTTTGTGTAAGGCAAAGAATCTAATTTAGCAGGTCTTTATTTCGGAAATAGAGGTTTTACCCTGGTACACAATCTATGTTCCACCGAAATGAAATCATTCTAAATGGATAGTGGAAACTCATCACCAACTCAATGATTCATCGAAAGATATCCTTTTAACAAGGAGTCTTAATAATTTTCGTAATTCTCATCACAGCGTTGAACCAAATGTGCACGCCTTAAAAGCGTCACCTTTTCAAATCTATCCTGGGAAAAATGTGTTTTATGCATAATTGTACACTACGTTAGCCTCAGATTTGAACTTGGGGTAAGAAAAATATGTTGCCATGATTTGAAATATTTATTTATGCACTATCATGCATTTCTTTCTAAAGTCGTAAAAACCGATATTAATCGAACGATCTGCTACTATCAGTAGCAAGTCTAATGCAATCTTCCGAACGACATTATCCTCTGTTTGTCGTATGTGTTCATAGAAACATGTTTCGGCTCTTCGGGTGCAGATAGAGAACGACAGTGTATGTTGACCTCAGCTAAATTTAAACATTCAAGCAATCACTAGCCATGAATGACACCTTCATCCCCAAACGCAAAATTTTGCGTTCTCCATGTACCATATGATAATAATAATCTACGTTTCGATGCCGTAAACAATTCTGTAAAATGATGCCTCGATATTTTCTTCATGTATGATCGAAAGCTCTAAAAACATCTCTGCATCTTCCAGATATGGTAACACACTACACCACCGACTTACCTTATTTTATCCCCTTTTTTCTCAGGTTTTTTAAACAGACTTGCTCTACAAATTTTATTATTATGTCTACCCGCAGTCATGTGTGCCAGTAATTGTGATCTCAGTACCAAAATAACAGTAACAATAACGAAATTGCGGAGTTGGAAAGATTTGTTGTTTCTCTCCTGAAAATTAATGAAAGCACTCTCCTCCAATTTGCACTACTCATCGCCCAACAAAAATTTATCAAACGACAAGATTAGCAGGTACCTAAAGCAAATGGACGACTTAAGTTGTCGATCAAAAACCTACAATACAAATATTAATAAAAGAAAATTACAGAGCTTCTGTAAGGGCCATAAGAACAACTTCTCAGCAAGTGTACAAGGCGAATAAGGTGAATGGGCCGAACCGCAACCTGCAAAATCGAATCCTTTTGCACAATGTCGACCTTCGAAATGATATGAAAAACGGGCGACTTTAAGCTTAGGTTTCATTGAGCTTCACGATGAAAATATAAATAATGATGAAAGAGGGAAGAAAGGAGGTTTCTAAACAGGGCATGATATGTCGTGGCATCCAGTAGAACAAAAGTAAGAAGCAATGCACGGTACCTGATTCATGAACTTGTAGTACATACGTTTTAATATGCTCACCAGCAGACAGTTCAACGTGAAGAATGGCGTATGTCTTCCGCTAGAATACTTAACATTAAGAAAGGTTTGCAACAATATGCAGTTATTCGCCGATCCTATTCAACAGATCAGGTTCAAAGGTCTAGGTCATTAGCATTCTAATGAATGAGATTTAACAAGAAGTTGAAGATACCAGAGAGATTTGGCGAAAGTTTTCGACCGTAGGAAAATACGGGCCGTCACTTGCTACTCGTCAGCTTCCATGGGATGCGATTCGGTCAATATTTATATTTTAACAAACTTATAGATATTCTTTGCTCAAATATAAGGTCGTTTTTTTCCTTATAAGAGAAAGTTTTATAGAAGTCAACTCGATGCGATGAAGTTAACTTGTTAAATGGCCGTTATCTCGGCTATGCTCTTTGTTCTTCAACGTGAGAAAACATTTATTGGAAAAGATTCGGGACTGCATTAGGGCTTTTTTCGCTTGTACAGAACACACATAAAATGCCATCCTAATGAGGTTTTGTACAGTTACGCGAACCTAATAATATACTAAGTTGGGTTAGGTAGAAAAACAAAGATTGAGATAGAGATAGGTGGAGTACCCAGATTGAGCCAGTAATTTAGAATAAGTTAATATGGTTAGTTAAGTCAATTTTTAATCATTTTTTGTCCAATTCTATTGTATTAATCAATGAATTATAACAAAAATACAAACAACATGAAATTAACTTGAATGGGTTCCTCATAGAAAAAGTGAAATTAGTGGCAAATTTTATTATTTTAATAAGATAATGCGCTAATTTCATTCCTTCAAAGTTCTGAACGGAAAAAAAAATAAAAATGTGTTTAAAAATAATTGTGAACAAACAATTAATGGTGGGTATCTTTAAATATTAATTTTTTGTTCATACTACAGCAACAGTAGCTTGATTTTTTTTTAGTTTAATGAAAAATTTAAGTTTCAAGCCGGGAAATAAAAAACTATGAAATGATTTCAAAACACTGACCCCCAGTTTCACAATGAAGGTTTAAACTTGAGTTCAGCTGAATCTTAAACTGAGTTCAAATTGTTGGTTTAACTTTTCCGGTTTCACAGTGAAATCTGAACTTCGTTTAACTTAATTTTATGAATGGGAGCTGGCAGCATTTTCCTTGTTATTACGTAATGTATCCAGTAAGTAATTATTTTGTATCAAAGTACCATTTTCATTCTGATTCTGACCAGTGAAAAAAAAATTTTAAATGGAAACAAAGTCAGTAGCTGTGCAAAAGAAAAGAACAAATAACTTTTCAGCATAAGATATTGATTTACTAATGGTATTAGTATTAAAAATGATGCTTTTCGTAGGCGGAGATTTAAACGGCCACGTTGGAGATTCAAATGTAGATTATGAGGACTGCCACGGCGGTAAAGGCTTTGGAACCAGAAATTCTGCTGGTGAAGACATCCTTGCAGCATGTAAAGCCCACGGTCTCACTGTTTTAAATACGACGTTTATAAAACATCAACGACAACTTATCACCTATAGCAGCGGAGGCCACGAAACACAAATAGACTATTACCTTTGCAAAAGATCGATGAGAAACAGTGTCAAGGACTGCAAGGTAATCCTTGAAGAATCGCTAGTTACCCAAAACCGGCTGCTCATTACAGAATTCTTCACAGCGGAACCACCAAAAACACGAGAGCCTGTTAGAAAGCCTAAAACCCGGTGGTATAACTTATCGAAAGAACGAGGTACAAGATTTAATGCACGCGCTAAAGAAGTACTTCTTAATATAAACCTTATCGCAGACTCACTTAGCCCACAAGAAATGTGGAACAGCATGCACGAGGCATGCATGACACACGCTCTTCTAGGAACGATATCAGGGCATCATCACATCGAGAAAGAAACATGGTGGTGGAACGACGAAACCAAACGAGTTGTGACCGACAAGAAGCAAGCATTTCAAGCGTGGACAAAATGTGATCGGAGCAATGATATCGAAAAGTCTCGACTTGCACTTGAATATGAGCGACTTAAAAACGTTACAAAGAGAGTCCTGGCCCAAAACCGAGCGGCAGCAGCGGAAAACCTTTACCAGGACTTGGAACAAATATCCTCACAATCGGCAGATAGAAGACAAGCTATTCAAGAAGTTCAAACGTCGTACAATAGTAAAGTGTCAAATATTTTTAAACTCGCTGCGCAAAGGCGAAAAAATGCGATGGAAATAACGTCGCCAAAATACGTCAAAGACTCCTACGGGCACTTACTAACAAACGAAAAGGACATCTGTGATAGGTGGCAGTATTCAATACTGTAAGGACCTGCTTAACAAACAGTTTCCACGTGATCGCGTCGCTGCAGCTGATCCATTCGAAGAAGAAGTTGCTGACTTTTCAACAGAAGAAATAAGTTTAGCTATCGGAAAAATGAAACGCGGGAAAGCGGCGGGACCAGACAACATCTCATCAGAGTTTTGGTCGAAGATGGAATGTATCGGCAGTGAATGGCTGTCGAAACTCTTGAATAAAATAAAATGCGGACAAACTATGCCGAATCAATGGAGATGTAGCTTTTTGGTTCCGTTATACAAAGGCAAAGGTGATACGCGAGAATGCAAAAACTACCGCTCAATCAAGCTGATGTCACACACGATGAAAATCGTTGAAAGAGTTTTAAACGAACGTCTTCGCAAAATCATAAAGCTCGACGGTAGCCAGTGTGGATTCGTGGAAGGAAGATCGACGGTGGACGCAATCCAAAGCTTGCGAATATTAATGGAAAAACATCGGGATTCGTCAAAAGATCTGCACATGGTATTTATTGATCTAGAAAAAGCATTCGATCGTGTGCCTAGAGATCTCATATGGACCGCGTTGAGATCTCAAAAGGTACCGGAAACGTATATACGAATGATACAAGACATATATGGAAACGTCAAAACTGCTGTTAAATGTACCGCCGGACTTACGAGAGAATTTCCGGTAAATGTCGGAGTGCATCAAGGAAGCGTTCTTAGCCCTTTCCTCTTTAACGTGGTACTAGACTATCTTTTAAAAGATTGCATGCACGCAAATGTAACATCGATTCTCTTCGCGGACGACGCAGTTATTCTAAGCGATAGTGTCGTAGATTTATAAAACGTCCTAAGTAAATGGAAAGACGCGCTAGAGAAAAACGGGTTTAAAATAAGTCGCTCAAAGACGGAACATTTGACCTGCCCATTTTCGGATCCACTGCGACCTATTCCAGATATAATATTGGACGGAATAGTTCTTCCGAAAACCGCTAGGTTTAAGTACTTAGGATCAATCGTTAACGTAGAAGCGAAATGTGACGACGACGTGAGGCACAGAGTAAGCGTGGGGTGGATGAACTGGCGAGAAAATTCGGGAATCTTCTGTGACCGAAAATTTCCACTTAAATTGAAAACTTTACACTACCATGGTTCGGCCAGCTCTTACATATGGTTCGCAGTGCTGGACAATATACGAAGCGTTTAAAAATAAAATGACGGCAGCAGAGATGAAAATGTTCAGGATGTCGACTGGAGTTGCGAAACGCGACTTCATTCGATCTACGCACATTAGAGGAAGTCTACACATAAAGAATTCGGTAATCACAACTTGAGTCGGATAGAATTATCTGGTATTGCCACGTTCAAAGAAGATCTCCGGAAAATCCCGTTAAGAAGGCAATATAAACTACGGTCGGTCCTACTAAAAGAAAACTAGGTAGGAAAAAGAATTCCTGGATTGCTCAGATGGCAAATGCACAACAACGCCTGGTGCTAACCGCCGAAGCGATACAGGACCGAGCAGTATGCAGACGCGTTCTGCGATCTGCGACATTAGCCAACCCCATAAGCGGAGCAGTAGCGATGCAGTAAAAATGGGAAACTCGTTATGCATAAGTTCGTGTAGCGAGGAAAGGGCTAGTAAAAGGAAAAGAAGAAGAAAATTAGTATTAAAAAACAAAAACATCATCGAAAATAAAAAAAAACTGATAAAGTTCAATGGAAGGATAAAGCCGCGGTATGGGAGACTATTGCAAATAATTTCAATGCAAAGAGTGGATCCCATTTCCGAACAACAGATGTATTGAAAACCAAATACGAAAACTTAAACTCTTAAAACGAAAATACATCTGTGCGAAATTCACTTGTAAATGATTATTTCAGAAGTCTTTTAGGATAAAAAGATAGGATTTTTTCGAATTAACAAAAAATTGAAAAAAAAAACTAAAACAAAGACATTTCATTATATACTCGTAAATAGAAATAAAAAAAGGTACATGATTAATATATCTAAAATGAATAGGAACCTTAACAATGTGAATAATAATAAAAATGTGAGGTAGGATGTGTCATTCACTTCATTCTTGCAATTTCTTTTTTGATTTTTTGCAATTCGACATCCATAATAAACATTTTTTTTCCATGCTCTTCTTTCATGTTTTCGATTTGAAGAACTTATTTGTCTTGCTGCAGGCTCGCTAATTTTCACTTTCTTCAGCAAGCTGACCTGCTACTTGTCGGCAGCCAAATTTATTTTCCCAATACTTGAAGTGATCTATTCTCCATTGAATGCGCTTTTTTCTAATACTCGCAATCAATATACAATTTTCCTCATCGCTAATATCTTCAAAGTCACTTTCATAAATTGATAACATTTTAAAAACAATTTTTTTTTAGTATATAATATTTTCAGAAAAAGGAACTAATATTTCACGACGTTGTATATACACCCTCTTCACAAACATAATTCTATGGAATGGCAGCTGTCAAATTAAGTGGTTCCAAATGCTTAACTGGGGTTTAAACGGCAGAATACTGTCGTTTAAGTTAAACAAATTGAACTCAGTTTAAGGCTTAAACGAAACTGTGAAACCGAATAAATTGCTGAACTGAAGTTTAAACTAAAAGTGGAGTTTAAACTTCTACTGTGAAACTGGGGGTAAGAATGAATAATATTTAGCATCTATTTCCAGAATTTGTTTGTCCTTTTACTCCGCCAAAATCTCCTATAATCAATAGTAACATAGTTATGTTTTATTAATTAGATGGAACTATTTCTATTTCATTATCATAATTAGTTTAATAGTCCTTGAAAATAAATGAGTCAAACATTTTTGCCATAATGAGAAATTGAATTTCATGTGTTTATTGCAATACAACATTACCACTCGCGTCATAAAGTCTCATGCGAGCTGAGGAAAAGTTTAAAAAATATAGCGGCAACCTAGTGAATTTTAATACAAATTGCCTCGGTTGCAGTTGAATACTTAAAGAGCGAGCTCCTTTTTGCCGGATTGTACAGTCGTAGTAGTTTTTCTTGGGTGGTAGATAAAAATGGCGTCTAAATATGCCTAGGGAATTGTGATGGCTGAAGATTAAAATCTCTTCACTAAAATTAAAACTTTACGTACAAGAAACTGTTTGTGATGAGCAGACAATAAATTTTAGTCCGGTGTCCCGTTGGGTTTGCCACTTCCGTGAAGGTATAGGGAATTGTTTTTATTTAGAAGGCCGATTGTTTTTATTTAAATTATCGACCATCCTATGAGAAAATATCTTATGTTTTCGAGTTTCAACAACATCTGTTTTCAGAATTTTGAAAAAATGATTTAGAGAAAAGAAAAATAAAATTTAGAGCCGTTAGGTGAACAGAACAACTGAACAAAAGAATAAATGTCTGGATATTTATTGAAACAACGATTTGCCGTTAAAGGTAATTGCATTCTTTTTTAAGTTGTCTCTGTAGATGAAACAGGAGCTAGAGACTTCGAACCGTAGCTGAAATGTTAAACGACTGGAGAGCCCATCTTGCCTCCTGATGAAATTTCGACAAGCGCAATTAAATTCCAAAAGAAATGACTAATTTTCCCAACGATCGCCAGGAAATTAGCCTGTCACACCAAGTTCCATACGAAACCAATGTGACAGCAGCGTGTTTCCGCACTTTCTACAAAAATTGACCAGAACAGTGAACAAAAAATTACCACTCGTTAGCTACTGATTTTGCATGACAATGCACGTGCTCATCTTGGAAACGTTATGATTAATTCACTAAACTAATATGAATGGGAAATCTTACCTCACACACCTATAGCCCAGACATAAGCCCACCAAACTACGACTTGTTGTGAAAGAGCTTTCTGATGCTGTTACCCATCGCAGTTGAAGAAGATTTGAGATGACGGGCATATCAAATCTTTCAAGACATTGATAGACTAAAGAGATTGTTGCGATGGCAAACGTCTTGGACGAAGCGCACAGGACATCCTATAGAAACATTAAGGCATGCCAAAGATATCAGCGCATTGGTTATAATGAAAAATCGTTGGGCGAAGTGCATCGAATTGAATGGAGACTTTTTCCACAAGGAAATTATAAAAAAATTATATTATCCAATAGGTATCTGACTTTTCAGTCTACCCTTCTATTTAAAACCTTATGAAAACTAATTTTACTAAAATTTCAGAACTAGCTTTTGCTAGACAATGAATTTTAACGACTGCTGGATCTTAGAAGGAAAAGAGAAATATAGGAAACCATCAACATGTTTGTACGTAACTCGTATCTTCTCATGTATTTATAATATTCTTTAGTAGGGAATTTGATTTTATAATTTCTATGATATACGTTATAATAGAAAATAGTATGTCAAAATATTCTTACCAGCGAAATTGTATCTAAATTGAGTAAATTACCCCCGCATCGGTGGCCTTCAACTTCAAATAAAATTAGGTGAACCGATATTGTAGATCTTACATGTATGTTTATACATGCTATTAACGAGCAACTAAGAAGATCGTTTAAAATACTTCCAGTAGTTCTTCTGTAATCTGTATGTATAGATCTTCAAGCGCAAAACATTTTTTGCATTTTTAATGAAGGGTAGAATCAGAGTTTGCATTCTTATGCCAAAAATAATGAAAATTGATGATTGTCTTCTTCGAACAATTTATATTGCAGTATTTAGATTTAAATTTTATAAAAGAAATCCTAGTGATCCTTTGTTCTCCAAAAACCTTTATGTACGACTTTTGATTCAAATGGACAGTACACTTTACATTCCATATTCGCTCCTTCACATCACTGCTCCGCGCATGCTGCACTTTCGATAAAATATTATCTCTGGTTTGTCAAAATATACTGAATAGTTTAGTTAGTTAGTTTAATTGAATATTTATTTCATAATAAAAATGTATTCTTAACAATTTTATATACTTAGTCTATATGGCTTGGCTTATGACCATCTACTGAATAAATATATCACTTACATCTACCAAATCTACATATTTACAATACATGCTCTGTTGACAGTTATCCCAATTGGAATGATGGAAAAACATCGTTACACTTCGAAAGATCTGCATACATATCATATTCATCGATTTGGAAAAAGCGGTCGGTAAAGTTCTCAGAGACTTTAGATGCACGGCGATATACTCGTATGCGATGAAGTTAAATCGAAAGTGAAATACACAGCGGGAATGTCCGACAAATTTAAAGCGGAAACAAAACAATAATTGAATCATTTAAAGGGAAACATACTCATATCTCAAATCTTGGCCTCGATATGATGTGATGTAATCCAAGATTGCGCCCGTCTGAGAATGGTACTAAAAAGAAGGAAGATCAATGAAAGTTTAACAGCATTCGGCAATATTTATATCTTAATATATAATACTATAATTTAAATTATACGAGTATATTGTGCACAACTCTTAAGAGTTTGTCTGTGACTTTGCATTTTAAGAGTATCATCATTCGGCCAGTGTTATTTTAAGAAAAAATGATTCAGAACAGAAAGCTATTTTAAGTCGGAGTCTCTGAACTCAAAAGTGTAAGGTACGATAAAAATCTAAATTTAGGGATTTACAATAAGATTGTTTCCATGTCCCAACTATTGATATTAACATTGCGATAGATTCATAATTTATAGAAGGCCATCGAAAGATCATATTTTTTTTAGAAAGCAGGTAACAATATATTCGTAGGCCATAACGTGTTTTTAAGCTAGATACTCTATTCAAGCTCTTCTGAAAAACCTATTGGGCTTTACTACCCATTTAATATGAATTTTGTAAGATTATCAAGAAATGAAATATAATATGATAGAGTATTAATGACTTCGTTGCTTCAAACGAAAGCTTTAAAAACGACTTCAAAATAAAAATATACGAGTATATGGAAACAATGAAACTTGTGAAGTTTCAAGAGGAGCACTTGTTAAGTTTTTTTCGAAAATTAGATAGAGAGAGAAAGAAAGATGTTTGGGCTCAGTGGTTATTTCGCTTCATTCCATAGTTGGTATCCAACAATTAATGGGGAGACTAAATTATTAGTGTAAATTGACTTGATGTTGTATATAGGCAACCATTCACCTCCCGAGATTTGACCTTGAATTATTTCCAAAACAAATTAGATTCCAAATCTTAGGTGGCATTGTTCACTGTTTTGGGTGATGAGTTTCTGTTCTCTCTGATTCTTTCTAAATAATCTACTATTTTAGATTTTACGCAATGAGTTTGAAACGCGATAATTGAATTGCTTTCAATTGGTAATTTAGTATAGATTTTTCGGACTTTACCCATTCCCCCGCCGTTATTCGCATTTTACAATTAATCGACTTAATTGCAGATTACCATGATTTTCAGGCCGAGTGTTTCCTGACGTTCTTGCATTTGGCTATTCTGTTGTAATTACTTTGTTACTGAAACCGTTTCTTAACATGAAAACATCCGCAAATACTTTTTACTAGGTCAAACCCGTTGGGATTCATATCTGTAGCATATTTTTTGCTTTGTAATTCTCATACGTCATTCAACATTGCCGAATATAACATTGTCCTGTATAGAATTAATAATACTGCATAGTTTTCTTGCAATTTAAGAAACCTCATGACAACTTTGTTTTTGATTTCGTCACCTTATAGGTCGAATGTATATCAAAAACATAACATTGAGCTATATTTTGCCTAATGAACATCTTTCCAATATATCACCATTAAGCAGCAGTGCCATTCATCCATCACGTATAACAGTATAGCACTATCAAATTTGCTTTTCAAAAAACTAAACAAATCAATGCCTACCTAAAAACAATTATTAATTATTTCGTAGTATACTAAATATTATTAGTAAATTACCAAAATTTTAGGGCGATTTTGTATGAATGATTTAAATGGGACGAAAGGCTAAATAGGTCGTTATAACATTTGAAATTTTTAGAGATTGTTTTATGTTATAATTAATCACACAATCTTGGAATGAACCATATTAAGTAAACTGATACCACCCCCTATTGAAAATTAACTACTCGTATTGTGCTTACTAAAATTAATATTTTAATTTTTAAAACATGTCCTTCAACCAGCGGTATTTTCAGGCTAATGTTCTTCTATCTTTTGTCTTGTAATTTAGTTCGATAATTTACATACATGTGTACATATTCTATATATATGTATTAGGTTATGTACAATGTACATATATGTATTTAAATATCTAACTTTAAAAGCCAAGTTGTTGCAGATTCCTTAAACGTTCGAAAATCTTTCACAACCATTGCATAATAAATCAACTATTCAGACACAAGGCAAGCACTGAAGTCATGAAAGTAAAACGTCGTAAATACATACATAAATTACGTAAAGCGATATTTGCACCTTCCTAGTGTTCTCGCACGTGCAAAACAAAATTGAACTACCCAAACATTTCTGTTCGAAATTTCATGGCCAGCACAATATACAATATTACGAGTACGTATGTATACATAGATGAGTAATACTTTTAAACAATATGTATCCTAAAAAGTGGGCTCTTATTCTTTCCCCAAAAATTATTATATCGCATTTTACCGCCTTTAAATTAAAGAATTAAGGCCGAATTACAATATAACAGTTTTAATTTTTCATCTGTTTGACAACAAATTTCCAAAGCTTTCAATGGATTTCAATAACAGGCTGATTTTGAAAACGTGATTCAATGCGCCTTTTTTTACTATTGTTACTTTTTAAATGTATGTTATAATAATGTTAATATACATATAATACAAACATATTTTTATACATACAAATATTTCATACATTTATAGTACGAGTATATTTGATTTTAATTTAGAAAATTCTGATATGGAAGGTGAATCAACAGAATCAACACATAACACAAAGGTCTCCGATTCTGGCTACTCCAATAGTTGCAGCAACAGTCAGTCACAAAGAAGGTAAGTTCACCTTATCAAATACACCTGTGCAAGCACATGCATACATACATAAGTTATATGTAGTTATACATAAGTTATATGTATGCATGCATTTGCATGCCTGTATTACACTAGTTTTTTTCAAGCAAAATACTCGTAACTAGCAAAGATTCGTATATTTTCTGTTACTTTATGTGAAATTAAAACGTGCCAAGCCTTCAACGTGCTTATGGCGATTTTCTTTATCCCTTATGACACAATAAGATGTATCATTTTTAAAAGCTTTTATTAAACGTGCTTCGCTTAAAATTTTCCAGTTAATTTTGACTCTATTCTCACTATCAAAATGGGTTGAACTTCTACATTCACGTGTAATTCTGAGGACAATACAATTTAATTAATGAATTCGATATTATCCATATGCTAAGAGACTTGCAAATATACCACGTAGACTTGGGTATAGATCATATTTACCAGATTTGCCACATCATAGATGATGCATTGATAATGTTTGAATTTGTATCTGCTAAGTTTTTGGCAAAAACATTTATTTCATGTGCAAAATTCGATTGTGTGTCAGCACAGTGTTCGTATTATTTTACACAAGACGTTGTTAGATGATGGCTTATGTGAAGATAACCATTAAATGTTACAGGTGAAAAATAGTTTTGCTGTTGCTTAATCAATTCAAAAAAAAATTATGAAACTATTATACTATTATACGTGGTAACTGGAGGTGTTAGTTTTTTCTGAATTTTTTTTCTAAATTTCGGGTTTGTTGGCTCCTTTATTTTATTATAAGTGCAATTTTATCAGCTGCTTGTAAGCACTTGTAAATAATATTGTAGAACATTTTTATTGATGATGGTGACGGAAGTGATTAGGCACTATCCAGGAGATTTTCTTATAAATTTGACACTTTTTGTTCATCGACGAAACACTTACTATAATTATAGCGAAGTTAAATTTTGTTCTTAACATTTTATGATGACGTATGCAACTGTTCTTCAATAGAAGACAACATGAAGTCAAAGTCGATCTGAGAGCTTCGAAAATCATTATGTCTGAAAACGTTGCGCAGATTTTTCTAAAGAATGAAATTCTATCTTTCCACAATTGATTGAGGTTTAGTCATTTACGCATATGCATACCTGTATGACTGCAGTCTGTATTTGGAAGTGTTCTTAAGATTACTATTATATTTCATGCAGAGAGCTCCAATTTTCATGAGTTAACAAACAGTAATTATTGCATTTTCTTTCACCGAAATTGGTATCTTAATTCAATCTGACAATTTCACACATAAAGTAATATGTTAAGGAAAAATCCAAGTAGTAGTGGTTTTCAGTTTTAATACTCGTAGTTTAACTGATGGACAACACTTACTTTAAACTTTAATTGACAGATGCGAGTTACATTTTTTATGTCTTCTTCATTAACTGCAGACGTATTAAATATAGTTGTTTGGCTTGAAATAACATTTAGGTCAACCTTGGTCTTTAGTACGAGTACACAGGTGTACGGTTGTTTTGTAGATTAGCAAATACTGTCTTATACATATTTGGAATCATAACTATTCGATGAACTTCGGATTAGAGATTATCAAAGAGAAGCCATTAATAATGAAACCTTGGCGGATATGGATAATTTCCAACATATTTCAATCGAATTGAATATTAAATAGCAATTTTAATATATGTATATTACAATCAAGCTGTTCAAATCATATATGCAGTAACATATGCACAATCCGTTTGTTACAAAAATGTACTGTGGATTCCCTATTGTGCATGCGATTTGAGAGAGTGCCAAAAGACAAAGTTTGTGATATTTTCTCATTACTACAAAAATGTGTGTACAACATTAATTAAGTGATGGTGAATAATTTACTACGAAAAAATAAGCAACCACTAAAAAATAAAAAGTTATATACATATTATACATATGTTAATTTTTTTTTAAAGTTTTTATTTCACATGTAATTAGCATTAAAAAAAAACAATTGCAATGCAAAAAAAACAGAAAATCAGTTCTGACTAGCACAATGATTTTAATTTTAAACTGTATGAAATGATTTTGTCAAAGTGATGACTGGCGTTTCTGCATTATTCTGCATTATTGTATTGTATTATTATATTATAAATATCTTACTCTAGAAATAGTAGTATGTAAGTTGTTCCTCCATTTTTTGAAATCAAATTCAGATGTACATACATAGCTCGTAAACTTAATGACTTATTTTTATTCGATCGGTTTAGATTTCTACTCACTCAGGCACGCCTTATAAGGCGTTTTTCCTTTACCGCGTACCATTAACAAAGGTGGTTCTTCGCTTAATCTGAACGGTTTACCTCAAAGCTACAGCTTCTTGCTGTAGCATGCCGTCCAAGCCAGGCTGTGTATCCTTTCTTGTTAACTGAATACGTTTTTCTTTCGTCCAATTGTAAAAAAACGCTCCAGTGACACTTTGCTGTTTTCTTCCAAATCGTGAACGTAACTAGAACTTGTACATACTTTAGATATATTGAGCCTATGGTCGAACTTCAACCAATTCTTTAAAGTACGATACCGAACGGTAGATAACATCTTGAAGGCGAAGTTAAGGAGTACAATTCCTTTATAGTTGGCGGAGCTAAGAGGGTCTCCTCTCTTGATGATTGGACAAACAATACAAACGGGATCGAATACTTTTCGAAGGATTTTTCTCTCGAAACAACTTAGGATATCTTCACCCACTTTCGATAGAGTCCATGCTTCAAAGATATACCGGGTGACCCCTAATTCGTACCAACAGAGAAATTTCCGTTAACAGGGGTCGGGGTACACCAAAGTAAGCCTTTTCTTAAGTCCTCGATAAATGCTGTCAACATTGGAGGTAGACTTTTACCGTAGAACGATTAGAGTATACCCAGGAATCATTTCCCAAATTATCGTTGACGAATTAGGGGACACCCTGCATAGTAGGGCTGGGATGACCAAGATCTTATATACATATATAGAGCCCGTAGTTTTTCAGGATAAGGCCTTACTACTCAATTGCCTTCTTGGCCTAAAGGAACGCCGATTGAGAAGAGCGAATCTTCGTCTTATTTTTACTGAGGTGTTGTTGGCCGGATTTATAGCAGAGCCAATGCAAATAAAGTCCCTCGTAATCTCGCTCCCTAGCTCTCGACTATAGAATTCGTCGATCGTGTGTTGACAACATATACTTGGTTTTTCCCTCATTTACCCCTAACTCAATTTCAGCACCATTCATTACTAGCCAACGCACGGGTGAAAGCCCACTGAGTCCTTCCAATTATATCGGCATCATCGGCGTACGTTTTTACCTGCACAAACTGTTGAAATGATGTGCCTCCCGTGTCCACTTATGAGTTCCGCATTTAACATTAAAGATCTGAGTTAAGACGTTACCGATCTTGATGGAGTAGCGAGCGTTGTCAATCGATATTCTGCACAGACGGACGGATTTGGCAGTGGTGCCAAGCCCAGATATTTCTCTATATAGCTCATCTCTATAAATGCTGTCATATGCAACATTAAAATCGATGAAAAGATGGTGGACATCGAGTTGGTGAGTTTTTTCTGGCGGATCTGGCGGAGTGTGAAGATTTGAACGACTGTGGACTTATGCCTCGATTGTTGGCGTAATTGAGGGGGTCTCCTTTTTTGTGGGTCAGGCAAACGATACTGAGGTTCTATTCATCAGGCAGACACTCTTCTGGCCAGATCCGAGAAATGAGTTGGTGTAAACTCTTCACAAAGTCATTTCCAGCAGCTTTAAATACCTCGGCCGGTAAGTCGTCAGACTGAAGTTTTGGCTATAATCTAACCTGAATGGTCTATTCTGCCCGATGACGGGATGTTGGGCTTCTTCGACGTTAAATAGTCTGCAGAAAATGTTTCGCAAAGTTCTCAACGCCGACTGTGACTCTGCCACCAGGTTTCCTTCTTCATCTCTACAGGCTTCTGTACTGGTCTTCTTGAATTGAAACGTTAGTTTTACCTATTGGTAAAACTTCCCTACGTTATTCCAGGAGTAGAAACCCTTAATATCTTCGATCGCGTGCCTCTCGTGTTTTTTTTTTCTTCCTCTGGAGAAGCCGATGTTCTTCTCTTCTCTTCTGCTAGTAGAGCGCATGAGCGGCCCTCTTCCTCGATGCAGCGTTCTCTGTACGCCTCTTGTTTAGCTGCATGCGCTTGCTCGCATTCTTCATCAATCCAGGGATTTTTGGGTGATGGCTGGGTGAAGCCCGTCACACCAGTTGCAGCGTCTATGACGGCTCGTTGACATAGGAGTTGTTGAGGGATAGGCGTTCTGCGAAGATTCTGGCAGTCTCTTGCGACTGCAGCGTTTATAAATGCATTATATTGTTCTTTAAATTTTTATGCTAAAATCAGACTTTTCGTGTTATATGTACAATATAATACAACCTACTATGTACAACAATATAGTGAAGTATTACATAGCTCCAGCAAAAAAGCAAAGAGGGTTCTTAATCTCCGAAAAGGGTTTAAATTAATATAAATATAAATATATGAAGCCACATTGGAATGCTAATAGTTTTCTTGCAGTACATACTTAACATATAATGTATATAAAAATATATGTGTGTTTATGATAAAAATGAATTTGAATAAACTTTGTTTTATGGCAAAAAACAGCGCTGTCTTTTGGAAGTATTCAATTACACTGGGCTAATTATCCCTAGTTGTAGCGCTAATATCGAGATTAAGCTCAACATACGAGCTTACAAAATTACAACCATTCTACAACCGAATAGCATTGACGTGAGTGAGGGGAAGAATACTGGAGGAGAGTACTATCGTTAGCAAAGGAATTTGTGAATTAAAAGTACCAGGCAAGCGATCATTTGTAAAAATATAAACGGACACACAAGTATTTATTTTATATATACCAGACTTGAAACCGTTCAAAAAACTTTCCATTAAAAAAAATCTGATTTCTGTCAAATACCTTTAAAATATCAAGTGCGATAAAATTCCTTTCGCCAAATTAGTGTAGACTTATGTTTCACTTTTCTTCGGAACATGGCAAATTAGCATACCCATTGCTGCTATCAAAACTGTACCGGAACACATTAAAAATGTTCATGTCTTGTCAGCTTAAGCAGCGCTCCCATGACATTGGAATGAAAGAGCGAAAGTGCAATAGGTCCAAGAAGAAGACAAAAGTAAATTCTAATTTTTTAATGGCTGCCCTCAAAAATATTGTTTTTTACGATATACAGGTATTTTAGCCTTAAGCTTAATATCCCAGTATATTAAATAAATATTCTGATAAAAAATCATCTTATTGTTGAACAAATTAACTAACAGAAAGAAGAAATACACAATCGAAATAAAAACCAAACCAAATCATCGAGGTCATACATATATATATATTGTTAAAATTATGTCAGAGTTAATATCGATTTCAATAAATATAAGTTTGGAAAATAAAATTAAAACGATGATCTTTCCTATAAAATCTAAAACCAGCTGAAACAACGTAAAATTAATAAAATAACGTTATGTATTTACATACATACATTTTCAAAAAAAAAGAAATAATACACAAAAAAGTTTTTTCACTAAATTGGATGCAATGTATCTGGCTGAATGCAAGGAATTATGGAGTAACAAAACTTAAGATCAGTTGTTATTTGGCAATATGAAGTTGTTTAAAATCGGAGAACATACACGCGCCTAAAATTCATTCTTTCAATTTAAACACTTGTACACTACACTGTATGGTATTTAACCCATTTGTTTATTATTTGCTTTATTATTTATTCTAAAAATTCCTTATATAAATTCAGAATTACTTCACAAATCAGAAATTAACATGGGAATAGTACTCAAATAAGATATGTTTAAAAAAATTCATTTGACATTCTGTATTTTTTACCTAGAAGTAATAAAAATAATTTTGAGTGCCACCTCAATGTAATTTTAAACATTTCAAAATTGAGTTAAGTGGAGGGTCCTTACAAAAAATTTCAAATATTAATATTTTTATTAAATATAATTAAGGAGAATCGAAAGATAACATACTTACTTTAAAGCATCAAATAGTCTACAATAAAAACTTAATAATTAGTTTATGCTTTGTAGATAGCCAGAGAAGAGATGTTGAACTTGATAAGCCAATTTTTTACAAATTTAAGGAACAATCAAGGTAAATTGATTGCTCTTAATGGCTGAAGAAGTTTGTTGAATAGACGATGAGACAAAATAGAATAAAAATTACAATATGCAGTAATATGGAAAGGAGGAACAGAAAAGCTACCACGTAGGTTATACATATGTATGTATTTGAAATCAATCGGTAATTACGATTACCAGACTTCATAAAAAAGGACTTTAAAATAATATAAATGGCGAACAGGAAGAGTTTTTAAGTCACTGAACAAAGGATCACTAGGATGTCTTACAAGTTTGCGGCATAATTTTCGAAGGATATATTTCTGTAGGATCAATAAAGGATTTATTATATTGTTAAACGTACCTCCCAAGCAAGCAATACCATATATAGGGTCCGCCATCTAACGTTTTTTTTTTCAACTAGTGCTTATTTCCTGAATGGTAAGACTTAGCTCATGTCTGATTTGACAGATAATTAATTTTATCCGTCCGGTTAATAATGAAAATAATTTCATTCAAATGGCTGCCTCGGCTGGCCATGCAGTAGCCTACACGATCGGTCCAATTTTTAAGCACATTATCGATTGTGTGCAGCTGTATTTCACCAATGGCTTCACGAATATTTTTTTTTTTATAATTTACACGCGCGTAAGGGGTTAGATACCCTTTTACTGTTGCCAGGGTGCGGGCGGAAAGGTAGAAAGGAGGAGAAAGGAAAATTGTTTTGTAGTGGTTTGAAACTCAGGTGTGTTTGGTTTCGGTATTTGCTCTCCAGGGGGTGGGAGTCCGAATAGGACGGAGAGTTTTTTCTTCACTCAGAGTGGAAGGTTATAAGTCGCAGTAATTATTTGTGCTTGAAACTCTACAACAGCCAAATCTACGTGTCAGTGTTATGCCTTCACACGCAGAATTTTTCTGTCTGAGTTCCAATTACACAACTGAAATACTTGAAAGACTTGTTCATGGGCAGGATTCGAACCTAGAACCCTCCGAGTAAGAAGCGATTGCTAGTACCACTACACCACGGCCACCCCCTTAATTGTCCTTTAAAGCGTCAATTGTCTCTGGCTTGTCGGCGTAACATTTATCTTTTACGGCACCCCACAAATAATAGTCCAACGGTGTCAAATCGCAGCTCCGAGGTGGCCAAACGACATCAGCTCTGCGGCTGATAATGCGATCTTCAAAAACAGGGCGCAAAACATCGAGTGTAGCTTCGGCTGTGTGGCACGTAGCGCCGTCCTGTTGAAACCAAATGTTGCCAATATCCTCCTCTTTAATTTTTGTGAACAAAAATTCGGCCCGATAACGATCGCCATTGACTGTAACGGCCAGTCCTTGCTCATTTTCGAAGAAAAATGGCCCAATTATGCCTCTGGACCAAAATCCGCACCAAACCGTGACTCATTTTGGGTCTATCGGCTTTTCAATGTATGCGTGCGGGTTTTCTGTGCCCCAAATGCGACAATTTTGTTTGTTTACATACCCGCCAAGATCAAAATGAGCTTCATCTGAAAAGATGATTTTTTTTGGCAAAATCGGCATCTTCTCTAAGTCGATCGCAGGCAATATTTCCCAGCGTTGTTCAAGCATATACACAACCATATTCGTTTAGCGGAAGGATAAAACTAATTATCTGTCAAATCAGACATGAGCTAAGTGTTACCATTCACGAAATAAGCACTAGTTGAAAAAAAAAAACGTTAGATGGCGGACCCTTTAGTAATTTCAAATAGAGAATACCATAATAAATCGTTTTTAACAACATACTTGAACAGACATTACGCAGATAGAAGTAATGCCTAAATATGCAACGAAAACAATTCTTCAAAGCTTCTACAGAGAAACTCACTCTCGTGTCAATGATAACCCCCAGGTACTGACATTTATTCACATTTTCGATCAAAAAGCATTTATCACTGCAGTTGAGGCTGTCATTAAAGGTAGAAGAAGATGAGCAAGAAATACATACAATTGCAAGTAGGATATTGTTCAGCAATTAGGCTCGTTCGTAAGAAGAATTATTAAATGTTTAGTCTTAAGCGGATATCATTTCTCTGGTAATCTTCATGCATATCAAATATGTTGGATATATCGCATACAAATGTGTACCCTTAAACATTTGTATATTATTATTCAATATATCTGATTTACGTAAACGACGTTAATCAAACTAAAATCGAACAGGCAAGGATTTTATTTCATCCGTCTTGCCTTATTAATTTCTTTGAGCTTTACGAGTATATAAATTTTATCATGACTTAATCTGTGTTGCATAATCGTTCAGATCAAGGCGAAACAAGCTTTTTAACATGACACAAATAAAGAGGACTGTTTTCTTGACGAGAATATTGTCAGGAATAAAGCCTGACCATTTAAGTAGTTTTTAATTTATCTTCGATTTGCAATACTATTTTAAATGCGTGAAAGAATAATTTTGGATGTTTTGTTTTTATTAATTTGGATGACTTACTGCGGAAATAAGCCAATAAATAATTTTTAAAATGTCAATAACTTGTAGTTAAGTAATAACTTTAGTATGATGCTATCTAAAAATGTGAATTATTTTAAGTGAGATAAATACCCAAAATCTGAACGCAACAATATTAATTATTTATCCGCTGCGCCAACATTGTTCCTTTTTTGCAACGAGGTGGCGCTAAACCATAATAACTCTTTTACAAAAAAAAAATAACTCAAATGAAAGAAAAATGCTTAATTTTACATAATCGGTAAACCAACGTCAGAATTTTCACTTCGCAGCCTTGCTTAGCGCTGAAGGTATTTGTGCTTTTGTGTGTGTGTTTTTTCTTTTTTTATAATGACTCGGGAATTTAGGGTGGATATAGCATAAATACGTAGACTAAAAAATAATCAAATTCGCTATTGCTTTATCTACAGAAGCCCCAATTTGACCTGCATAAAATAACTTAACCCTGCTGTAAATGAGGCCACACGAATACCAGACGTTGATAGTCATACCGCCAACACCCTGGACTTGTTTTTAACTTCTCACCCTGACAAATACAAGATAAATGTGCTATCCCCTCTAGGCTCGTCGAACCACTGGGTCATATCAGCTAATTTCTCTTACATTGACAAAACACTAGAGAAAAGATTCCTAAAAGAACAGTATCGCAATACGAGAATCTAATTGGAGCGGACTTAAAAGCTTCTTTAGGAATTTTAACTGGTTGTTATGTTTCCTCGATAACGACGTGGATACCGCTGCTGATATGATCACCTCTATTCTCCTTGGAATGAGAACCTTTATCCCTCATCGGGTTAAGAGTATCAGAGAAAAATGAAAGACATGGTACGATTCGAGTTGTAAAGAGGTTGTCATGATTAGAGAACTATTTTTTATAAGATCAACTCGACAGAGGAAAACCGAAAAAAGTTCAAACGAGCCATGAATGACTGCAACTTCTTTCTTAAGCAAGTGAAATTCCAATACGACCAAAAACTGAGGCAAGAAATACTACAATGTCCCAAAGGTAGTAAAAGCTTTTGGATGTTCGTTCCCTCATCGGAATTTTCCCTCATCTCCATCCCCTTGCTCATTTACAATGACATTCCAGGAGTCAGTTCCTTGGTCAAGGCCAATTCGCTTGCTGCGCCCTTTGCACTTCCAGATTTTGCTTTGTCTCCACCTACACTTGAGTGCGCCGAATCTTCAATGGGAAGAATGCACTTTCGCACTCGTGTGTGATCTTAAAGATCTCGAGTACTTAAAGATCTCAAAATACATAAATTCGCTATTCCAGATGGTATATCTCCCCTTCTTCTGAAAAGGTGTTCTTCCACGAAGATGGAAAACAGCATTTGTCCAGCCCATCCCTAAAAAAGACAGTATGGTTTTCGTAGCAACCGATCCACTGATGATGATTTCACCAAAAGTGGAACCAGAGCTTACAGCAACCTGGCGAAAGCAAGATAGTTGCAATTGATATTTCTAAGGCATTGGACAGATTTTGGCATCAGGCTCTTTTGTAGAAAACGCGTGCATTTGGGATCGACGACTGATAGTTACAAAATAAATGTTGGAGTACCCCAGGCCACGGTTCCGTCTCCGACACTTTTTTTAATTTTTATCAATGATCTCTTGTCTGCCACTTCTAATTCAATATATACCTGATCCACTGATGATGATTTCACCAAAAGTGGAACCAGAGCTTACAGCAACCTGGCGAAAGCAAGATAGTTGCAATTGATATTTCTAAGGCATTGGACAGATTTTGGCATCAGGCTCTTTTGTAGAAAACGCGTGCATTTGGGATCGACGACTGATAGTTACAAAATAAATGTTGGAGTACCCCAGGCCACGGTTCCGTCTCCGACACTTTTTTTAATTTTTATCAATGATCTCTTGTCTGCCACTTCTAATTCAATATATACCTCTGCTGACGACAGTACTCTCTGCTTTTCATATTCGTTCCCTTATTCACGTCGCTGCTCTTCGGCTGTAGAACGGGAACGGCAGCATAAGTTAAGCTCATTAAATTCCGATATTAACGGCATATTCGATGTCGCCAAAAATGCTGCGGAATGACTAGGTTTGCTCAAACGATGTAAGAAATCCTTTTCCAATCCGCCCAAAATTGGAGTACAATGCTCATATCTGGTCAGGTGAGCCTAAAACACATATGCATAGATGATACTAATAGAGTAATATCAGTCAGTCAATCGACACTCTCGAACACCGACGTATTGTGTCTTACTTATTTTTATCGCTATTCCCACCACCAGTGCTCCATTCAAATGTCCAGTAGCATTCCGCCCCTTCAAACCATCAACCATAACACTCGTCTCGCTATGAATCATCAGTATACTCTCAAACCCACTTTCAGACGTACTCTGAAATATCTCGATGTGTTTCTAAGCTGAACCACAGCCTTATGGAATGCCCTGCCGAGCTCTCTCTTTCCTAGTCGTTGTAACATTCAAACATTTAAAATCAACGTACATCGGTACCTATTTCGCTTTCCTCCCTAATTTTTCTTCGCCCGCCCTGTGTGCAAACATTTTAAGTGTAAATTAATCCCTTGAGCGCTCACTATTTAAAAATACGAAACAGTTAAACAAAATCCAAATGCAACTCAACGAAGAAAATTTCCAAGAATATGCTTGTTGTAAGGTACTTCCTCTACCTGCCACCATTGCAGCACAGCTAATTTAACGATTGGTCTTTGAACAGAAAATCTTTTCTTCTTTTTGTTATGAAAAAAATCTGAAAACATCTGATTGAAAAGTGTTACACCGTTTGAGCAAAACCGATCCGTAGATCAAAACATTGTAAAAATAAATTTTGTTTGCAACTTTCTGTTATACTCGTACATATGTACATACATACTCGTACATAGGTAGTATGACATTTAACATTTTCTCATTATGGAACTTATTACGTGCACATAAATGCACAATTATTGATTGACTGCATTATTGGTGAGGTCATTGTCTCCAAAAGCTGGTGCTACTCTTCAATAAGTTCGTCTACATTTAAACGCTTGGTAGAAAAAATGTACTTGTAGCCGACTGTTGCATCTTTTAACTCTATTTTATAAGTGTTACTTTTGTTGATGTGGTGATATTGTTTTTGCTGAGTTACTTGTTGTTGACGTTGCTGTATCTGCTGCTGTATCATTTGGAACTGTTGTAGTTTTTGTTGTTTTTGTTGTTTTTGTTGCTAATATTTCTGATGTCAGTGTTGTTGTTGAGTTTTTCAATTATATTTGTTGCTGCTCTTGCGTCCGCTGCTGTTGTTGTTGGAGTAGAGAGCAGTGAATTGCTTCTCCATTTCTCCGATTAAACTTTGATTAGCTAGTAGTTAGTAGTTAGTAGTTTCCTCAAAATTGCCTAAAAAGCCCTATCTAAAGCGTTTTGCCAACAACAAAGACTTATTTTAACAAGTACAAATTTTGCGAATTATATTCGGAGGAACATTTTTATTTGAATATAATTCCCCACATCTTTTTCGGAACGTGACCACTCAGGCATGAAACTGATGCATCGTAACCCATGTGTTTCGAATGCCTGAATGACTTTGTTACGGCTTCCCGTGCGATGATCAACAACAAGATGGTCAATATAAGTGTGGTTTTATGCCTATATATGGATTTTAGATCGATACTCATTAACGTTTTGTCGATTTTACTGCCGCATGTGAATGAACAAATATAGATCAATTTCTCAATTTCTAATTTAGACCTTCCCTCCAAACTCCTCCGATTACACCGAATAATAATGAAGAATGCACATTACTTTATTAAAGAAAAATAATGATGAAAAAGGGTCTTAACCAACTCGGCTGTGTAACTGAAGGCAACTAACTTACGATTGAGTTAAATAAGCAATAAAAGTGGATGCATAGTATAAAAAGTGTAGAGTACACCTCTAATATTAGTATATTTATTATATTAACATCCAAGTTCACTGATCCGAACCGTGCTCTTTAACGAATGAACATATCGCAAGGAAGTGAAATACATAATATGTGCATACATTTTGCCTTACTCTAAGATAATAAATACTGCACAAAATTGAAAGTTTGGCTTGGCTATGAATTTTAGTTTATTTTTATTTATAAATAATATTTATTATTATTATATATATTATTTTTATTTATAAATAAACAAAAACTCGTCAATCGCAATACTTCAACAGTCAGTATTTTTCCGTGGTTACAAATGTAAGAGCCACTTACCCCTCGAGTAGAAATCTTACATCACACTATGGTTTTTGAACAATGCAAATATATCTCATGTTTTTCATGGTATTTTCTACTATTGTTGAGACATCAATAATGCATATTCTGTTTATTCAGAAAATTGGAAAATGGAGGAAAATTGAGAAATGGAGGGGTGTTTAAAAGATCAGTAGCAATATAGAAGAAATGAAATAAGAAAATCCAAAAATATACCACGAAAAAAAATTGTATTTATGTAAAAGGTAATATTTATTAATTATATAAGGTACTCGTATATCATATTTGAACATTTTGTGAGGCAAAGCAAAATTTAGGATGTGAATGTGATTTAATTTTTTTTACAAATAAAATTACATAGTTTTCTTCTTGCACACTCCCCACCTTAGTTGGGTTTGCATCCATTCAGTCAAGCGATCTATACTATCAAAACGTGAAGTTTCCAGGTAATTTTTAGAAGTTGGGCAAGAACCACGTTTTTCACTTGTTTTAAATGCAACGAACTGTTCCCGTGCAATCGTGAAAAAATGATTTTTTTCTAAGAACTTAGTATCTATATACATGGATTTTTTTACATTTATAAAACTTACAAACTATCGCAATAAATGTTTTAACCTACCTAAATTATCCTAATTTTACAGAGATTTTCCTTTTTTTTAGATGTTGCTGCCTATTGCCCCAAGTTCTTTTTCATGTTTTATCATTTTGTAGTTTTTTTTATTATACTCGTACATAGGTACATATATGTATTTTTTTGTTGTTTTTTTTAATCTTAAAACTACCTTAATCCTACCTAAACTACAATAAGTAAACCGGCAATGGCTTAAAATGAATGTTAGGCATATCGACGTTTTCTCGTCTTCAGCAAGCCACCAAAATTGCTGGTGCTGTCGATGAACATCCATCAAATAGCGACTCCCTACCGCCTAGATATCTGCATTGTGAACGCATTCGCACAATGAATACACAACTGAATTCATGAATATGCACCTTTTATTACTCATTGTACTCGTAAAATGCGTTCTTGAATGAAACTGAATGAGCGCGATTCTTCAAGTTGTGTTGTCTCATGCAATAGATTAACTTGCATTCAAACAAGAAGGAAGAGTGTTTTCAAGTATAATTAGAACTATGAATGTTTGTATTTGGAGTTATCTCTTTCACTATAGTGGCAATGTTCTTATCATGAATTACGATACATAGTTACTGAATTTTATATTTATTTGCTTGTGTTTCCTTTTTTAGTATTGTTGCATTATTGCGTTCATACAGTAGTTTTCATAATTAAGCGAACTCGTTGCTTTCATATTCGAAGGTATTCATAATTTGCTTCACTCATTGAATTGCATGTGAAGTGATTTATATGGGTGTCTCATGGGCAACTCTCTTACCGCCCTACTGAACCGAAAAAGCTCCGCAGTGTCGTCGAGCGATTTGGAAGAAATAACGGCACAGATAATTTATCAACGCCTCTGGGGCACAAAGCCGTTGAAGCGCACGTCCACGTGATATAGATACTCGTAATTGGGGTAATAAACCCCGGATTAGAATTTTTGTGTATTCCGACTATGGTCGGAAGATCGAAGGCAAGCCCTTAGGCAGGCCCTCTCAAACATCCGTTGCTAGCCAGCAAGTGGCTGCCCGTGTTGTCCCATAATCGAAAACTTTCGCCAAGTTTATCTGATATCCGCAAAGGGGTCCTAAAAAAATGGTTTTCCACTTCTGAAAATAGATCTTCAACTTCCAGTCATCACAATATTGTTTAATTTTATCGAAGTCGCTTTGTAAGGAATATAATGACAAAGTCGTATGGTGAAGTGAACTCATAAGATCACTTCTGTCACTTGTATGTACATATGTTATTTCTTTTGTTGCTGAGAAAAGCGTTTGGATTTGTTCAGTGTTTCAATTTTTCCCGCATTTGAAGCCACAGTTACGACAGGATTACCATTCATGTTATAAATTGAATTCGCTTTAAAATACAAAAGGGATGTTGTAAAATACCAATTAGCTTAATTTAATAAAATTAGCTTTTCGAAAACTCAATGTAAAAATAAAATATTGCAGATAAAACTTTGATTTTTGTAATGAACACCAGTTATTTGCACGACCGTCCACCGTCCCAAGCAATCAATGTTTGTGCTTAAAAAAATCACTTTTTTTGAGTCGGTAGTAACAAGAAAACCTTTGATTTAAATAGAGGAATGGAAACGAAGCTAAAAATTTACCCAAGATATATATATAAAGTGTGATTTATGAAACCTATACACATGTGAATGAGTCTTTACTTTGTTTTTTGACAAACTTCAGGTTTATGTATTGTAATATTTTGACAGTTTGGTTCAATAAAATCTTAACTATAGCGTCATACACAACAGATGAACGTTTAAATATCCTTTTACAAAAATAACGAGTCACCAGTGTCAACATTTCGTGCTTTACGTGGAATTTTCGGTGTCGATAGGAGGCCAAATCAGATCTCTACCGTAACACGTTTGACAACTTTTTATGGACCAAATTGGTTGGAATACACTTTATAAACATTTAGTTCTAACAAGATGGCGCTACATGCTATAAATCGCATAATTTCGCTAAATGGACCAGTGAGTTCTGCTCCAAGATCGTGTGTTTTAATGCTTTGTGACTTCTTTCTTTTGGGTTTTCTGAGGAATGAAGTGTAGACCAATGGTTCCCGAACTACCGAATCATTAGAAAACAATATACGGGCTGGTATTCGCCTGTGCCAAATGTAAAATGTCAATCATCACTTGATCATCTGTAAAGCAGGTATGGGTGCTTACATACCCAAAATTGCAGGTATGATTGTATTGAATGAAACTTCAAACTAAATAAACGTTTCATAAATCGCCCTTTGTAAAAATTGTACGCTATATGTACAATGACGTTAAAATGATAGTTGTAGTGACCATGTTTTGTTCACACACGCAAACAAATAAGAGCTTTCAACAGGTAATGCTGAACGCTCTTATTGTTCAAGTCTTACAAGCAATGAGGTAGTGCGTTGGTGACATCTCCCCGGGTAGAGAAAATTAATTTAAGTAGTTAAGTAGACATAAGAGCATATATGTAAAATGATGAAAATAAACTGAACTATTAAAAGCAAGAAGTGTTAACTTTCATCAATTGGTGACCCCGACGTGATGAATATATAAAAAAAGAGTCTACACGAAGGACATAGCACGCGGGTTAGTGTACGATCCATCAAATTAAATTCATCAGAAAGGTCGTACCCTCGGCCTAGAAAATTATAGTGCTACAGAGTGAAAAACAAGTGCCTAAAAAGAAAAAAAAGCCAATATAGTGAAGCCAAACGGAACATAACACGAAATATATACTTGCACACTTATCCATCGTCACTGCAATCACACCACATTACCTACTACTAACAAACAATCACACTACAATCAAATCCATCAATTTCATACAGCCATCACAACAACACCATCAAGTTTCCACCAGCCATCACCAGCTAGAAGTCTCCAACAGCCACCCATACAACCTCAACACTATTGGACTTGTACCAGAAAAACATCTTGTGCCTTCGTAACACCACTACAATTCCGCCGGATAAATGACATTCAGCCAATGCCCGTTTGTCGCAAACAGTTACACTCATATGAAATGATATTAAGGATTGTGCTTTGGCAATTATTGTAATATTTCAGTAATAATTATAAATCGTTTTCATTTATAGCCAAATTTAATTTACATATACCAAACGTAACGATTCCTAAATTCCTAAAATTGTACTCATATATTAACATTGCTTTTTCTTACAAAATTTTAACATTCTTTCCATAGTTTTTTTTTCTTCTTCCCCCTGTAATACTCCATTGAACCGAAAAGGGAATTATCTTCAACTCTACACTTAGCTGTAACTTTCAGTCAATTAGCACATTAGTTTTTCTTTCCGTTTCTTTTGCGTTTGTGCAGCAAAATGAGTGAAACAGAAGAGGGAACTTCTCAGAAATATGTCAAGAGAGATCTTGCACCCCCCAGCAGCGCCAGCGTCAGCAACAACGCGGACGTAAGCGCAGTGCATATAAAATTACAACCGTTTTGGCCAGTTTGCAATTGCCAAGATCAGTAGGGAATTGACTAAGTATCATTATGTTCTGGGAGCTTTACCCCAGGATGTACTTGAGACTGTCCTTGATTTTATCGAATCTCCTCCAAGTAACGAAATTTATGAACGTTTTAAAAAAACTTATAGAACGTCATTCACTTAGCGAAGAGAGAAGGATAGAGAAACTGTTGTCCAGCGAGCAGTTAGGTGATAGGAAACCCTCAGAATTCTTAAGAGCGCTTAAGCAACTAGCGGGTGCGTCTGGAATTTTTAGTGAAGATTTAGTGCGCAAATTGTGGGTTCGTCGACTACCTCAAGTGATTAATATCGCTCTTATTTCTCAAGATGGCAAGACCGAAGCTGAGATAACATCTCTAGCTGATAAAATTTGGGAAGCTTCTGTATCGGTATCGAGCATAACCGAGATTCGATCCACAGCGCACAGTAGTAGACAAAGCCGCGACGACTCTTCAGAACTTAGAAACAAAATAAATGAGGTTAAAGCAATGGTCAAACAGCTAGCAGAAACATTTAAGCGACAGGGGCGAAATTCAAATAGAAATAACGGTAGAGGCAGGTCACGCACTCGAAGTAATTCCGCTCATAAGGCAGGTTGGTGTTGGTTCCACAAGCAATTTGGAATCCAAGCTTGAAAATGTACCGATACTTGCAGGTTCAACAACGGTTCGTCTTCCACCCAGAGTGGAGGAAATGACAGAAACAAAAAAAAACTAATTAAGCCAGCTGTTCTGGCGGAAAACAGTTGGGTCGATCTACTTCAACTCCGCCTATTTGTACGCGACCCGGACAACAACTTGACTTTCCTTATCGATACTGGAGCAGACCTGTCCGTAGTTCCATGCAAGCAATTTCCTAGAAACCAATTGAGCAGTGACGTCTCTCTCTGTGCAGCAAATGGGACACCCATTAGCACGTATGGCACAAAACTTTTACGAGTAAATTTGGGGCTCAGAAGACAGTTCGTTCACATTTTCGCAGTGGCAGCAGTCAAACATGCCATTATTGGAGCTGACTTCTTGAAGAAATTTTCACTATTAGTTGGTATAAAAAATCGTCGTCTCGTTGATTGAACGACTCGACTTGTCATAAATGCATTGCATGCACTGGTAGACACTCCATCCCCTAAACAGTTCTCCAGAAATAACATATTTCACCAAATTCTAAATGAGTTTCCGGTGCTGACTGCAACTCCAAATTTCAATAGTCCGGTTAAGCACACGGTTCAGCACCATATTCTCACGAAAGGCCAGCTGCCATTTTCTAAGTTTCGAAGGCTTAACCAGAAAAAATACAAAGCAGCTCGTGTAGAATTTCAGCATATGGTCGGCCTAGGCATCTGCAGGCCGTCGTTGTCCCCCGTATGCTCTCCACTTCACATGGAAGAGAAGAAAGGCAGTGAAGATTGGAGACCATGCGGAGACTTTAGAAGACTAAACGCTGTTACAATACCGGATAGGTATCCAATCCCTCACATCTATGACTTTTCGATGCAGCTCAATGGCTGCAAGGTATTCTCGAGAGTTGATCTTGTGAGGGCCTATCATCAAATACCTGTTGCTCCCGAAGACGTGTACAAGACCGCCATCACGACTCCTTTTGGTCTATACGAATTTGTCAGAATGCCTTTCGGGCTTCGAAATGCCAGTCAGACATTTCAGAGGTTTATCAATGCAGTTGTACAAGACTTCGACTTCGTCTTTGCATACATAGATGACATCCTTATAGCCAGCAAGAGTGAAGACGAACATTGCGAGCACTTGAAATTGCTCTTTCAAAGGCTTATTGACTTTGGTCTGTGCTTAAAACCATCCAAATGCGTCTTGGGTGTGACGACATTAGACTTTCTTAGCCATACAATCATGGAGGATGGCATCGCTCCTTCCAAGGAACGCGTTCAGACAATTGCAAATCTTCCACCCCCAACTTCGATTCGTCAAATCCAGCAATTCGTGGGTATGATTAATTATTACAACCGCTTCATTCCGAGATTGGCAGAAGTGCTGGCGCCCATTCACTCCCACCTGGCTAATTTAGTAAAAATTAAGAAAAATAAAAACCATTTATTTTATAGTTGGCCTGAAGAGTGTATGACTGCTTTTACGAAAGCAAAAGAAAGTTTATGCAGGGTAGAGTTATTAGCACATCCAATTGATGACTCACTAATTAGCATAACAACAGATGCATCAAACTCAGCAGTTGGTGCTGTACTTCAACAGTATAACAATGGCAACTGGGAACCTCTGGCCTTCTTCTCGAAAAAATTGTCGGACCGAGAGCGAAAGTATTCCGCGTTCGATCGTGAACTCCTAGCTATCTATCTTGGAATTAAACACTTCCGGTTCTTTGTAGAAGGCAGAGAATTCGTTGTCTATACAGACCATAAGCCGTTGACAACAGCATTAACATCTAAAACCGATCGCAGTCCACGTCAAGCACGACATCTCGACTATATTTCTCAAATGATATACAACATATAGTAGGTAAAGATAACGTCATTGCTGATTTCCTTTCACGTGCGGGTGAACCAGCAAGCCCAGAGATTACATCACTAGCTTTTGATTTAAAAAAAATCAGCAAATTACAAGCAAATGATAACGAACTTTTGCCATTCATTGCAGATAGTAAAAAAACAAATACAAATGTCAAGTTAGAGCAATGTATAGTCCCCTTCACAGATGAACAAATGTGGTATGAAACGAGCACTGGAACAAATCGCCCATTCATCCCTCGGCAGTTGCGCAAGGCAGTGTTCTACACATTGTATAACTTGCTTCATGAAGGCGTACGAGCCACTCGAAAAAGGGTATCGGCACTTTATTTTTGGCCCTCAATGAATAAAGACTGCAACCGGTGGGTGAGAACTTGTATTTCGTGTCAACAGGCAAAGGTTCATAGACACACAAAGTCCAAATACGATTTCTTCGCAGTCCCACCGGGTCGCTTTGAACATATCCACATGGACATTGTTGGGCCCTTACCTATCTCAAATGGATATTCATATGTTCTGACGATCGTCGATCGTTTCACACGATGGCCGGAAGCATACCCGATTGTGGATATGTCGGCGGCCACCATAGCAAAAGTGTTCATACAGCAGTATGTCTGTCGTTTCGGAACGCCTGACCAAGTTACAACTGATCAAGGAACTCAGTTTGAGTCAAAACTGTTTGGAGAAGTCACAAATATGTTAGGCTCCCACCGCATTCGAACCTCATCCTACCACCCACAAGCAAGTGGGATGGTCGAGAGACTACATCGCCAGCTAAAGGCCTCCATTATCGCTCGTGGAGACGCCAGAAATTGGAGCGATGAGCTAGTGCTACTTGGCATTAGAACGGCGATAAAGGAGGACCTTGGCTGTTCAGCTGCGGAATTGGTTTATGGACAAGCGCTAAAGATACCGGGGGAGTTTATTGTTACCAAACCTCCATTTCGCGAGAACATCGACAGCAGTTCCCCCTTCATTGATAAGTTAAGAAACGTAATGCAGGCAGTAATGCCAACTGAAACAAGAAAGACAGCACAATCGGATGTATATGTTCCCGATTCCTTAGGTCAATCAAATTTTGTTTTTGTTAGAGTAGACAAAGTTCGTCCGAGCTTAACTGCCCCGTATGAAGTGGTTCGAAAATTAAGGAAACAGTTTGTTGTAAAGATTAAAAACAAACCCGTCTCTATCTCTATTGATCGTTTAAAACCAGCACATATCAAACTGTCTCGGAATCAAACGGCCGGGCAGTTAACAAAAAAGTAAGATTCGATTAAGTTATTAGTTATTACAATTTGATAAAAAAAGAATTGCATTTTTTTTCTCAACGTCGCTTGCGCTGAAGGGGGAGTGTGTAGTGATCATGTTTTGTTCACACACGCAAACAAATAAGAGCGTTCATAGTAAAATACATAACTGAAATAATTATAGAAATATATATAGGGCTGTAAGCCATTGTTTAAAATTAAATGTGCACATTAACGGGTCTCGAATGATTTCCCTTCTTTTCGTCCATGATAGCGCTTCCATACGCAACAACTTCAATTTTAATAATTAGGCACAGGTGTTAGATAGAAGATAACGGGTTTCGAATCAACCATACAGGGACCAGAGGCCACAACAAATTTACAAATGTAGGCTCTGTCGTAAACCATCAAAAAAATTGTGATGACGATGTAGAACATGAATTTAGCGTGGGCTTGCTCAAATGGCAGAAAAGAGCAGAAAAATATTGGTTTAATTTAAGTATTTCCTATACACGATATACGAAAAATGTATAAATAAAAAAATTACAGCGACAGAAATCAAAATTAACTATATCTTTACATATTTTAACAGTTAGAAAGAGAAGTCTTATACACGAACTTGTCTCGAATTTGAGTTGTTCCACAACAATCCGTAAAGTTCAATACATTTCCATTTGTATTTGGAAGACATGTAATAATCAAATATTTAACCATGCCTATTTACAATTTTTATTTTTCTTTTATTAATATTTATTAGTGGAAGCTCAAAATCCAGGCATAGTTGCAGTCATTCATCAGGCAGTAGTGGGTATGGAGGGAAGCCATCTACTCAAACCAGTAGCAGGTTTTTGAATTTTTCTATCATTCCTCTTTTCAAAAATTACTTTATATAAACATTTCTTATAGTGATACACACACCAAGCGTAATAAGGACAAAACTCGTAAGAAGAAGAAGCTCAAAAGTTCTTTACAATCAACAACGAACGTACTCGTATTAGAGAATCCAGAAGAGACAACTGCAAAAGAAGATCAGCCTGACAACATACTGAATGCAGCAGAAAAAAATACCGGTATGCAAATTTAAACAATAACGTAAATAAGATGATGTTATTAACGTAATGTCGTATAGGTCAGAACAGTCGCCAAAAAGACGATATAGATTTATCAGTCGACGACAATTCAATTGAGCAAAATAAGTCCGAAAATTCTTTACAGTTTCCAACGCCATCACCTATTTCGGGTAATTGAATTTCAGATTAAAATAATATATGCAATTATATAGTGCTTATCCTAGAAAACATATCCGTTTTAAAATATGCTAGTGCATTAACATACCTATGTATGTATGTTTGTTTACATATGTTATGTCCATATATTGTATGCGAAGCTGAATGTGTTGATTCAATGTTAAACTTTATACTTATATGTTATTTTGATCGTTAAATTTTAGCTACCAGCCATCATGCCACCAAAGTAGAAAAAGTAGAACCATTAACAGGAAAACCAGATCCAAAACCTATTTCAAAAACAGAAAAGCTAAAAGAGGTATGTAAAACAGTATAATATCATATAATAATTTAATACTAAGTCCATATGTTTATACCATATAAATTAAAAGTTTGATTTTACCAAAAAAAAAACGTTATTCCATTAAAACACTAAGCTACTCGTAAAAATAACTAAAAGTGCAAACTATAGTGAACAGCTGGGTGAAATGAGCAACTCGACTCCTCGTAACGTCCTTAATAGTTTGTGGTTGGGGTGTGTTTAAGTTGATATCTGATTCTAGAAAGATGATAAGCAGCATCTGGTGTTGTGTTGTTTAATGACAGCGTCTGGCATTGCCATTCTGTTTATTGTGAACAGATAATTCACTTAGGCCAGGCTGATCATGTGCATTGTATGTGTTTGTTATAAATATTATTATAATCTTATAGTTCAAAGAAACTTCTGTGATAACTCCCCCCTACCTTTAAGAAGATCACTCCGCGGTTTCGTACTTTCTTAGGAGCATTTGGATTCTTTCCATTCGTCTTTTCAGGATTTTTTTTCCGGTGTGAGTTGATGTACTTTCCTTCTTCTGTAAAATAATATTACGAATGTTATCATAAGTATAATTAATGATATCGGTGCTAGAGTGGTTATGATTGGACTCTGTTGCTCAATCTGTAATGATTGCAGTAGATTTATGATGTCGAATTTCAGCTTCTCGTCGAGCGATAGTTTTGTTGACCTTTCGAAGTTTACCATATATACTCCACGCATTGTTTCATTATCATCTGTGTGTTGTCCAGAGAGCAGTATTGCGCCGTCCTTAATAATTTCCAGGTTTACATTCTTTTCCTTCATTTTATAACAGATATGTTAGTTTTCTAATTTTTAAGCAATTCCAATAGACAAGTTCGATTGTCATTAGTTTGACAAAAGGTATATTTCAATTCTTGATTGCAATTTTTTACACTCAGGAATTTGGAATTACATTTAATTATTCCTTTGTTTAGGATTAATTTACCATCTTGTTGACTTATAGCCGTTGCTTCATAAAGCTTATATTTCTTATAAACTATTGGGTGCAGATTACAGTGGTACCATCTCTTTGAACAATTTTAAAATTGGAGATATCGATTAAGTTATCAATAGTGATATTAATTATCATGTTTTGCAATTCAAACGTAATTTAACTTTTTTCTGCAATTAACTCATCTCTAGTTGTATCTTTTACTAACTTGATAGCTTCGCATAATTTTGATTTTGTAACAAATTGTTTATTATTGTTTTCAGTTATATCATTTATTTTATTTTTATTTATTTTATCCATTTCCAAATAGGACCGATAGTTTCTATTGCTCATTTAGAGCATGGGTAAAGTTTGTATAATATGAAAGTTATTGTCGTGCCTATCATCTCTTGGTGTGTCTGCGTTGATCTCATTCTAATTCTTGGTGGATAGTGTCCAAAAAGTTTTGGATGTATATGAGATTAGTCACATGAAATAAGCTGGGTGTGTTTTCTTAAATCAAAGCATCAGCTGTTTCAATTAATACATAGATAGATCGTGTATAGTCTATGATTTCAACACTGATTGTTATAATAAGTGTGAGTAGAATAATTTAAGTTTCAGATTATCTTTGTGGACTACCATTTTGCAATTCCACTTTATTGCCTAAATCTTTTTTTTCTTTTTTTGGTTTATAATTTGGTTATAACTTGCCCATGTGGGCACCAGCAGTTTTTTGGTAAACTATGGCTCGAGGTCATAGATAAACTAACCTATGTAGATGTCAAACTCTACTAATACTTTAGCAAATCCTTAACTTTCGCACAGACTCACTGCAGGTGAATTCCAACACTTTCACATCTCTGTAACTTTGTCAAAATTTGCTAGAATGAGAGCAATTTACAAGTAAAATTGCTAGTATGAGAGCGATTTGCACGAGTATGTGTAATGTGGATGACGTTTTTTTGATTGAAATGAGTGTGGTTTGTATAAAATGGGAGGGAAATTGTCATTGATAAACAATTCACATGTATTGACAGACGAGGTCACACAGATAGGGGCGATCAGCAGAAAACCGGTTTTGATTTTCGAATATCTGGAAAGTTTATCTATGCCCGAGGTTTGACTATTTTAACTATCAAGCATTTTCTGTTGGGCTATAGTCCGTTTTAAATCACCGTGCTATTGGAAAGCTACGCAAAGAGAGCCTGGAAGCGCAAGCTACTCATCTGCTCACTGGAAAATGATATTTACGAAACGGCTGAACTTTCTCCACTTCCTTTCATATTTAACTAATTTGCATCATAAGCGCATATATCTTGTTTTCATTATTTCTCCTTTTCAACACAAAAATTGTGCTTTACATACCATATAATCGTCATTGCCAGCTCCACTGAAAAAATATACAATGCACAGGCCTTCCACGTCCATGCATTCTCTCTACACTCTGGTTTAGCATCTGTCAATACCGGCTTCTTATCTTTTCCACAATACATTATCCAATGCTCAATCAAGCAGATAATCAGTAGCGGTGAGACTCAGTCATAGATAAACTAGTTAGTTAGTTAGTTTATCTATGTACTCAGTGCAAGCAACATCAAAGTATGATTACGCTCGAATTTCGTCTGGATTTCTGGAATAGACTGGAAAAGAGGGCACATTGCAAAAAATTGCTCGGTGATTTGAAACGGACTATACCACTCATTTGATAGGAACGTCTCCATGGGAAATTTTGCAAAATAATAATACTATGGGTTTTTTCTGTGTGACAGAATGTATTGTTTTATTGTATTCTTTAGCTGCTCTAATGAATACTTAAGTAGAATCGAGTAGTTTGTATTGTTCTTTAATACATCTGACAGTTTCTTGTAAAGGACTATGTACTCGTTCTATAGTACTTGCCCGTTAGTCCGACTATGGCATGGCGGGGTGTAATATAGTGATATGTTAGATCTTTCCATTAATGTCGTCAAAACAGCAGAAATGAATGTAATACTCGTATCTTGGTCACAGATTAAATTTTTACATTCAGGGAATTTTTGTAGGATTAAGAGAAACATTTTCTCGGCGTACATGACATCAACGTGTAAGGTCTCCCCCTCTTTTTCAGGAATTGACCCCAATTGGTTGCAAATTGTGATGTCCTTTATATTTGCTAATGTTATTGTACATACTTCGCAATTTTTTGCACATTGAAGAACATTATGCTGCATATCAAGCCAAAAGTATTTGTCTAGAATTTGTTTCAGGTTTTCTCTAGCATTCCTATGTAACTCTGTTATGAGTTTGTTTTATTATTGGGATCTGATAGATTTTGTCAGAGATGTCGAGAGCGAGATATTTTGCTCAAATAAATTTATTCTTAAAGTGTTCTTTTAGGGTATTTCTGATCTTATAAACTATCCCAGCTGTGATGAATAATGCTATAATTCCTTCTTTGGGGAATTCTTTGGGTAGGGTATCAAATCTAGAGGTTTGTCATTATTGATTAGGTGTCTAGTTGCAGCGGAAAAAGTTTGAGACGTTCATAAATTGCTTCCATACCTTTATTTAAAATAATTTGTTGGCTGAATTGATTTACTGGGTGATCAATTCTCAATTTCGCTTCCCTCGGCTGAGTGTTGTACTACTATTGAGTCAGTTATAAGGTTAAGGTTTTGACTCTATAGGACATCTGCAACTACGTTAGTTGCTCCAGGTTTGTACACCCTTTTGGGTGCATGTTCCTCTATTAAAGCATACTAATAAAGATACATAATAAAGTTACGAGTATAACGTTATTATCTGTGATGCTAACGCTTATGGATAACTTTATGGATAGTAAAGCCACGAACTTTATGGATAACTTTATGGATAGTAAAGCCACGATCCTTAAAGGATTTTATAGATAGTAAAACCACGATTCTTATTGGATTTCACAAACTGGTTGTCTTTTATTATCTTGGGGGAGAAGCCCACACATGGAGACGACAAATACAACTTTGAAATATTTAAAGAATTTGACAAACAATGGCCGTGTAGACAATTATAACTTTGAGAACATTTAAAGACTTTTACAAACAATTTATTGGATTGGGGGAGAAACCCAACCGACGCCGAACCCGCCAAAAAACTAACCGCCGCTTTTTCCATTCTTTGTTCAAGTAGATGATAGAAGGTGTGTTCTGTTTATTCTGCGTTAGGTTTTAATGGAGTGCGTTCGTGAGTTATAGTCTGAAGTTTCATTTCCTTAGTGGCGTTCGTGGTCGCTACAGTACTTCCCCCTCAGTTGAGTGCCATCTCTCAACGAAATCTGCCAGGTCGAATAATTTTTCAACCCGTTCTTGTGATCCGGTTTTCCGGAATTTTGTGGTCGTCAGCGAAGGTTACTTGTTTTTGTGTTCTTCCCTGCACTCCGTGAAGCAGGGTCTGAGACGATCTATTCCTACTACTGCATGTTTTCGTTCTTAATTATTTCAAAGGTTTTCGCGATGCGCTGAACTACGCGATATGGCCCGTCGTATGGTTGCTGTAACGGTTTCCGAATCGCGTCAACCCTGACGAAAACGTGGGAATAATTTTTAAGTTCTTTGAAGACGACGGGTTTTTTGGGTTTTACGAAATCGGATTGAGCGGTTGTAATGTTAGTCGCGTGTAGAAAGTCAGACGGTATCCGAATGTTTTTCCCAAAAACCAATTGTGCTGGACTCGCGTCGAACTCTTCCCTATGTAATGATCGCAACCCTAACAGAATAAGTGGCAGTACCTGGGTCCACTGCACGCCCTTCTTGCATCTAAGTGCGGTCTTTAATGTGCGGTGCCACCTTTCGATGAAACCGTTTGCTTTGGGGATGTATGCTATCGTGCCATTGTGCTTGATACCCAGTTTCCTGCAGAGTTCATTGAGTAAGCGGGATTCGAATTGCGAACCCTGGTCTGTGACGATTACTGATGGAATACCATAACGAGCGAACCACTCGTAGAGCAATGCGTTTGCAACGGTTTCCGCTGAGATGTCGTGAATGGGTATTGCCTCGGGTCAGCGTGTATATCGATCGATGATCGTCAATAAATATCGGTAGTTTTCCGACGGACTTAACGGTCCTACTATGTCAATGTGCAATTCATCGAAACGTTTTGTAACTGGGGGAAAGTTACCCGTGGGGCTATTGACATGCCTTGGTCAAAGACGGCTTTTCGAAACTCGAAGGGTATATACGAGTATGGGCGAAGTACCCCTGTCGATGTATCGCATACAATTGATTCTGTAGTGAGCCCGATGGGCACTTTTTCGAACTTAAGTGCGGTCCGTAAGTTTTCGACCTCTCTGTCTGATGCTTGGGATCTCGCAATATTCGTGAAATCTATTCCGAATAGATTTCCTCTAATTCCTTAATAATAATCCTCGCGGAGGATTATGTGCATAAAACGCTGGAATGTTTGTGCCGCGTTTCGCAATCCAAAAGTCATTCTGATAAATTCAAAAATACCGGAGTTACTATGGCTGTTTTAGGGATGTCGCTTGGCTCTATAGGTATTTGGTGTTACGCGCGAACCAAATCTATGGTCGAAAACACCGTACATTCAGAGAGATTGTGTCGAAAATCCTGTATATGCGGAATTGGGTACCAATCTGGTTGCGTAACTGCGTTCAACGGGTGGTAGTCGCCGTATGGTCGCCATTTACCGCCTTTCTTCTTCACCATGTAAAGCGGAGATGCCCACGCTGTTAGACGGATGACATATGCCCTGCTAGACCATGAATTCAAACTCGGATCTTGCTATGTTAAGCTTGTCTAAGTCCAATCGTCGAGGTTTGTTGGAAACGGGTCGCGAGTCTAAGGTTATGATTTGATGGGTTACATTGTGTGAAACTGGGAGTAAGAAAGTGTTATGATTTGAAATAATATTAAATCGTCGTACCAGTTTGTGAATCTCGGGGCACATGGAACCTGTTGCTATTTGGCATATTTTTGATTGCGGGGCTCGGCTTACTGTACCTGCTAATAGCCGAAGGCTTTGAGAAAATCGGCTCCCACTATTGGCCGGCTGATGTTAGCATACACAAATGTCCACACGAAATTCCGTGGGAGTCCTAGATCAAGTGTGAGGCGTATAGTACCGTACGTCCGAATATCGGAGCCATTAGCCCCGAATAGAGAAGTCTGGCTAATAGCGACTTTCTTTTTAGCCAGACGGACCGGCAAAACTGAGATATCGGCTCCGGAGTCTACGAGAAAATTAAATTTACCTGTACTGTCATAAACAAATAAACGACCGTTTTGTAATACCGCCCTGTCGCAAGTCGCCAACGAACAGGCAATTAGTTTTCCAACCTGTTGTAAGTTGAACGGTGAAAATTGCAGGGCGAAGCGCAACGCCTGGCTCTAGCACCGAAAGTTCTGTGATACCAACATAAATTTGCCGAATCAGCGCGTACAGCAGGATATCTACCCGTAGTCTGCCTACGCGAAGGCGATCTGTCACGCGACCTTAATTGACGATGCAACGCAGCCACCTCCTGCTCAAGCTCAGCGTACGATTTTGCATTTGCGGGCTCACGATTCACATCGCTTCCCGGCGGCACGTCGTTCAGGTTTCCGGAAACCATAGCGACCAGATGGTATGAAGGAATGGTGTCTAGGACTTTATCCGCTATTTGTGCTAAGGAATCGATCCCCTCTTTTCTGGGCAATAGCATTGCTTGCACCATGGCTGGCAATCTTTATGTTGTGAATAATCACAACAACAAGCATCGAACAACAAACGACGAACAACGCACAAATTAAAACTCTGCATTTTTTTGGAAACTAAGCAGTGCACTCCAAAGCGCACAACTTATTAAGTTACTTGCATATGTCATGTAACTGAACACCTCGTAAGATTTGTTTCTTAACCTACTTAAGGTGTGTAAATAATGTAGAATAAGCAAAATTGTAGTATTTACGGCAAAATTAATTTAAATAAAGTTCAGTTCGTTAAAATAGTTGTGTTGTTATTGACTTCCCCCCAGCAGTGGTAAGGGGTCAGAACATTCTCAACTAAACACTTTGAATCCACAAACTTTTTAAAACAGCCAGAGGGAATTGACCAGCTAGGGCACGCATTTCACGTGGTAATTCACTATGTTTCCGGTCGCCTAGCTCGACATCGCGTAAAAGTTTTTGTAAACGCGTCTCTTCGCTTTACATTAACCGACAAAGTACCGTAGCTTTGAGAGTTTCGTACAAATTGCTCGCGGGCGGAATTAGTATAAAATCTCGAATTACGTTTATTGTACGCGAATCTAGCAAACCGAGGGTTGAAAAATATTTTGCGCTATCAGACCTAACCTGAGCCACTCTAAACTGACCTTCTAAACCCACGAACCACACGTCCAGATTCTCGAGCCAAAAGGGCAAACTTTTAAAAGAAATGGCACTCACCTGTTCGACGGAATTTGACTCGTTACGTTCGGTGTTGGTGTTCGTCTCGTTGCTCTCCACGTTGCAGCTGTTAGTGTTGGTGTCGGTGTTCGGCATCGCCTAAGTCTTTCCTTTACCAAGCAAGAAAAATGAAAAAGAAAAAAGAAAAAACAATATGTTGATTAAATTTTTTTTTAAAAGATTTAGGTTAGCATGATGCGCTGTTGGAGATTTCACTTCCTTTGTTGCTGGTGATGCTGTTGCTATGTGGTTGTTGTAGGAAAACCGTAGACAACGTGAAGCTATAGCTGTAGAGCGTTGTAGATGCGAGGGTTTGAAACTGTGATGTGCCGTTCTTTAGCGTGCTGGTGGCGTTGCTGTGTCTCGCTTGTACTTGTGCTATTCCACTACTGCTTCGTGGATAACGGAGATGCTGTTGCTGTGATGGTGTTCAATTTGTACATCCGAAAACGAATTGTCGTGACCCTTTCGGTCACGTCGGGGACACCACTTTATGGATAGTAAATCCACGATCCTTACAGGATTTTATAGATAGTAAAACCACGATTCTTATTGGATTTCACAAACTGGTTGTCTTTTATTATATTGGGGGAGAATTTATTGGATTGGGGTAGAAACCCAACCAACCACGCCAAAAACTAACCGCCGCTTTTTCCTCTCTTCGTTCAAGTAGATGATGGAAGATGTGTTCTGTTTTTTTTCGTTAGGTTTTAATGAAGTGCGTTCGTGAGTTATAGTCTGAAGTTTCATTTTGTTAGTGGCGTTCGTGGTCGCTACACGGCCCTTTTCGAAAACGTCATCTATATCAAAGCTGCATTTGCAGTTTGTTCGTAAACGCAAGTTGCAAAAGTCATTTGTTCGAGAATATCTTCAGAGTCAAACTGCATTAGCATGGTGATCGATAACGCAGTTTGTTTTTGTCATATTTTCGAAAACGACATTTGCGTGTCATTTGCACTGCAAAAAAGCAGCCAGAAATCTGCGCTGCGCAATGTCAGATGGTAATTTGCCAGGCAGAAAGGAAGAATTTGGTTTCTGTAAAAAAAAATTAATAGCGACGAATAGCTCATACGAGTTTTCTTCGTTCGAAGAGGAGTCCGGAATAGGAGTATGCAATTGGGAATATTTCGAAAAATTCGACGCAGTGTGCGGGAAAAAGCATTTCGTAAATGCACCCCATTCAAATCTGGGAGATTCCATGTTGGTCTGCAAGCACAGGACGCAAAGTGCTGTAAATTATATTTATTATTATTACTTGTACTCTCACTAAGATTTCCCAACACAATTCTCCCAATAAATATTCTTAAGGACTACATCTGCTTTGTTCGAAAACGTCAAATGCAATTGCAAAAAAAAAACATGCAGGCGAAACAAATCAATGGTAGCCAAAAACCTTTGCAGTTTGACGTTTTCAATCCTTATGTGCTGCAATGACGATCAAATAGTCTATCAAAATGACGATCAAATGACGTTTTCGAAAAGGGCCTTCGCTTAATCTTTGCGTTGGGATTGCGTTAAGAGACGACGAAGGTCAGCGGTTGGTGATCAGTGTGGATCGCCAAATTAGTGACTACATAGAGATAGTTTCTCAGGTTTTGAGAGCAAAAACTATAGCGTATAGTACTTTTTCATTGGCTGCATAACTGCATTCAGTTTTTTCCAAAAGTCTTTGAGATGAAGATGATGGGCTTATTATCTTGGGATAATACAGCTTCGATTGCATCGTCTGAAAAATCAGTCGTAAAGTTATTTTTTTTTTGTGAAATCTGGTTGTGTTAATCCTGTTTCAGATATTAGTTGATCTTTTCGTGTGGCTTTAATAGCATCCGCATCTAATTTTATAATTGCTTTCTTAGACATGCGAGTGAAAACTTGTCCGTTTTCACTTTGTAAGTACTTTGTTAATGGCTTTCATTATTGCCATAATTCCTAATGAATTTTCGACAATAGCCGATCATTCCTAAAATGAATTAAAAAATTAGTATCACGGGGGTATTTATCCGATACGGCCTGTTCATTAAGTTTCTTGTAAACAATGACTAGCCTATTTGTCGGTGTTCCATTCTCATTTGTACCTTTTTCGGTACTAGCCACAGTGTGTTTTGGGTTGATATCTTCTTCTACGAAGATGCTAAGCACGATGATATGGCGTTGTGTTGTTTATTGAGGTTTATAAACAGTATCTGGTGTTATGTTTTTTAAATTTTTTTTTATTTTTTTAAAAAGAACTTAACACTCAAGAGAGTATTACCACTCTTAAAATGTCGTAACACGTGCTAAGTTATTTGGATAGAGAGAGAGAGAAAGATGTTTGGACTCAGTGGTTATTTCGCTCCATTGGTGGCATCAAACATTTAATGAGGATACTCAATTATTAGTGTAAATTAACTTGATGTTGCATTTTAGCCAACTATTCATCTCACGAGATTTTAGTTGCCTAAAAAAAAGGAATGTATTTCGGGCTCGACTTGTATTGAACCGGAAAATAGTGCGATTGTGAAGCCAATACACTACCACTTGAGCCACGGCCACCCACACCCACGGTGTTGTTTATTGACAGTGTCTGGCATTGTGTCATGCTGTTGATTGAACAGATAAGTCACGTATGCCAGGCGGTTCATGTGGATTATGCGTGCTTGTGATAAGTACTATTATTTTTTTATCGTTCATAGGAACTGCTATGATAACTTATATTTTATTTAAATAAAACTTTTTTTCTTATTCACAGCAGAGCTTCTGTTGCGTTATATCAATGCATGACGGAGTCGTACTTTATACAACTCCCAGTATTACGGATGTTCTCGGCTTTCCACGAGGCATGTGGCTAGGCAGGTCATTTATTGATTATGTCCATCCAAAGGACAGAGCGACATTTGCAAGCCAAATAACCACTGGAATTCCAATAGCAGAGTCACGTAGTACTTTTTCAAAAGACGCTCGGACCACATTTTGTGTTATGTTGAGGAGATATAGAGGATTAAAATCCGGTGGCTATGGCGTTATTGGAAGGCCAGTTACCTTTGAACCCTTTCGTCTAGGGTTAACTTTCCGCGAAGCACCAGAAGAAGCTCGATCAGACAATTATTTAGTATCAAATGGAACAAATATGTTGTTGGTTATATGTGCAACACCTATTAAAAGCTCATATAAAGGTAAATCTTTCAAATATGTTAACACTTTTTTTTTCAATGAATTGTTTTTCATTTAGTACCGGATGAGATTCTATCTCACAAGAGTCCAAAATTTTCAACACGGCACACAGCAACTGGAATAATTTCCCATGTAGATAGTGCCGCTGTCTCAGCCCTAGGCTATCTTCCGCAGGACTTAATCGGAAGAACAGTTCTTGATTTCTATCACCAAGAAGATTTAATTCTTTTAAAGGAGATCTACGAAACAGTTATGAAAAAGGGACAAACAGCGGGAGCATCATTTTGTAGCAAACCCTACCGATTTCTTATACAAAATGGTTGCTACATTTTACTTGAAACAAAATGGACAAGTTTCGTTAATCCTTGGTCAAGAAAGCTAGAATTCGTTATAGGAAATCATAGAGTTTTCCAAGGACCTAAACATTGTAATGTCTTTGAATCTGCTCCCAATGTAAAACTAAAATTTTCGGAAGAAGCTCGCAATCAAAGCATTAACACAAAAGAAGAAATTTTAAAATTACTTTCAGAAAAAGTATCGCGACCATCAGATACTGTTAAACAGGAAGTTTCTAGAAGATGTCAGGCATTAGCTTCCTTTATGGAAACGCTTATGGATGAGGTGTCTAGAACAGATCTCAAACTGGACTTACCACATGAAAATGAATTAACCGTTTCAGAGAGAGATTCTGTTATGTTGGGCGAGATCTCACCACATCACGATTATTATGATAGAAAAAGCTCGACAGAAACACCACCAAGCTATAATGAGCTTAATTATAATGATAACTTACAAAGATTTTTTAACAGTAAACCTGCAACAGCTACCGAAGTGGATGCCTTGAGGTTAGACCAATCATACAACGAACCGGCAGATGGAAGTAATGTTCTTAGTCCAGTTCAGTGCTTTGAAGGAAGCGGAGGAAGTGGGTCATCTGCGAATTTTACAACAGGTAGTAACCTGCATATGGGTAGCATTACAAATACAAGCAATGCAGGAACAGGAACTTCAACTGGAAGCATTCAATTATTATCACTAACAGAGGCACTCCTGAACAAACACAATGATGATATGGAAAAAATTATGCTAAAAAAACATCGAGAAGCGCGAGGAAGGCTAGGTGAAAAGACTAAAAAAAATATAGAAAAGACCCAAGAGTACAGTGGACCCGGTCATGGTATTAAACGTGGCGGTTCACACTCTTGGGAAGGTGAAGTAAACAAAGCCACCAAACATAACCACTTAAATATAGATTTTCAGAGAGAGTTAAGTGATCATCAAAACAACAACAAATTGTTCCCCCATTCACAAAATATTAGCTCATTTGGAGCCCAATGTTCAGTGCAGGCAGCTGGAAGAAATGTTAACTTATGCCCACCATTCTCGGTAGGCTTAACTACACCGCACAATTCATATACTTCCGTACAAAGTCAGTTTACCCCTCAACCAAATTTATTTCCAACAATATATTACATACCCGCTACAGCGCAGAATGCCAAATCAAATGAATCGATAGCAGGCAGTACTGGAGCACTACCATTACAATATATGACAGGTTTAATGTACCCACATCCGTCGCTATTTTATTCACATCCGGCAATGATGTACCAACCCATGTCATTTCCAAATCTCACAAATTCGGTTGCCCTTCCTGAACAACTAACTGGAACTTCTAACTTTATTACAGTAAGAAATTATACCGTTAAGTTATACCGATTTAAAAATTCATTTTCTCGTTCTTGTTTTTTAGACTCAATCATTAATGGCAGCACCTAATCAAACAAAGACCCAGGGAATATTCCATTCAATAACATCTGCGCATCTGCAAAGGCCTTCTTCTCAAGCAACATCTATAAAGGCGGAACCTGGCTCTAACATGGTAAGAAACTAACAATATGCCAATATTCGTAATCAATTACAATTAGCAAGTGCTTACAGACATACGTAATATACTAGCGTTCCAAATTCATTTCGATTTTGTATTAATACTGTAAGCTATACTATACATATTTATTTCCATCAAAAGTATCAAAGGTTGTTATATAACAAAGTGAAACAATATATGATGTAACATTTTGTATCATATATAAAGACACATTATTGGAGCTGCTGCATACACGGACGGGCCGTATCCTATGAATGGCATTTATCTTGTTTTTGGCGAGTGATGGAATAACTAATTTCGACAATTGAAACTCTTGAATTTACCTTTCTTCCGCTACTTGGTAGTTCATTGTTGAGCCGGCATAATGGATAGAAAACTTATCGGACCATGTCAGTTTCCTACAATTCTTAATTCGGATATTTACCATATGTAAGTTTTGAGAAACGGGCATCAGAACTACTATGTTGCATACGGCCTAAGGCTATTCTGTACCCGTGGTATTGTAGCGCCGACCAATAAGTAAAAAAAAATTAATCTACTTTTCTGACGTCACCGATCTTTTGGCTAGCATTGGAAAAGCTTTGATAGTGAGCATAAAATGACAAGACAACAATGCAAAGAATGGGGAAGACTATAAGTTAGTCCATATCGAATTGTCGCACCAGCAATTTATTAACTGCCTTATACGGTAGTTCTTGCATTCACCCCAAAATCAAAAAAGAAAATTTGGTGACATCTTTTCGTTTTAAGAACTTACAATTTCGTTAATAAAAAAAATATCCCAGCCCTGATCTTACGTTCTTGAAAAAATTTAATTAACAGGAACTGCATGCTTTATAAAAGGAGAAGCATCAAGCTAATGGTTCTTTTCTCTTAAAGCCTCAAACCACCGTTAGCTAGACTAATGACAAATCTTGCAATCTTCCATACATTTCTTCATTCAAAACAAGATTGAACAAAAGTTACTGGACACAAACCAAGGGCTAATATGAGCATTCCAAAACAAACTGAAGACCGTACACCGTTTACGTATTAGCTTAGACCATTAATTGAAGCTTATGACTAAAGTCATGTAACGTTTTTTAAAATTCCAAATTGTATGTATTCAACTCTAACTTACTCGGTGGAAAAGGGAGATAAACCCACATGTCACACTTTTTCTTTCTTAGCTTTACCAAAACCTTTCAAGTTTAGCCTGTTTTTGATCATTTTCGAATCAAATTCTCCTAGATTCTAATAGGATATTATATATCAAAAACCATTGGAGAATACTACAATATAAGTTCTAGTTAGAGTGTGGTTATATCACGGGTATGATAATTCGTGGATATGGCGGAGTAACCAATGCATGATTTTCAAGAAGAAGGTGATTCGAACCGGTAGAAAGAAAACAATAAGGAGAAAGTCTCACACGGCAAAACTGTAACTCCATTTGATGAAACAGGGCAAATAGAAGTAAAACAGAGATCACAACGCCCACGAATAACCACAAAACGCTTATATTTGAAAATAAAAAAAAAAACATTTCTACAATCATTTCTAACAATCCACTACTTTCGCACCAGTAGATTTCAAGCGAAAAGCAACATTGATGCTATTAACATACCATCCGTTGACACAACTAGATGGAGATCATACGAAGATGATCACCAACATGCTTTAGAGGGCGAAGATTTTTGGGATCGAGTGCTCTGAATGGACGAATCAATGATTCGATCGAATGATTCACATGATAGGAGTTATGCGTGGCGGAAAAATTGTCTGGCACTATAGCAGTTAGCAGAATACCAGTTTGAATGGCGTAAGTCTATTCAAATCCTTTGAAATAGTTGTAAGTAGAGAGGGGTAATAAAATGTTGAAATATGTAAGTGCTCCGAAAAAAAATTTCGTCCGAGATTTGGAAAAAATTCAACAACAATTTTTAAGAATAATGTCAACAAAGAAAGGAAATGAAGAGGAATATATATACATATATGGTAAGATGATAAGCAATAAGGTAAGAAAAAGCTCTCCGTCCTATTCGAACTCCTACCCCCTGGAGAGCTAATATCGAAACCAAATACACCTGAGTTTCAAACCACTACAAAAAAAATTTCCGTAAATTATTAAAAAAAAAAAATCTACGAAAGACTTACTGTATTAAAAGAAAGTACACTAGACTACAAAAACATGATGGAGTAAGCAGTAACAGATGCAGGTTCCCAACAGCCACGAATTCTGTGAGAAAATAGCCAGTTGTGAAACTTTATCTACTTCCTATGTAAACAGAAAAAAGAATAGATCAAGCAGCAATAGAATCCAGTACAGTAGCTTCCGATTTGACAACTGGAATGGAAACATCGCCTAAACACCGACACATACAACCAATAAAAGAAAAATAGTAACTTTGGGACGAATATTGCTTTAAACGTAGATAAAATTAAGTTGGATTACGCACAATTCTGCATATAATACAATGAAATGCCCTCAATCAAGCATAAATCAGTCGAAATCTTATGAGAGTAATAATTGAGGAGTTTAACGGTTAAACAAATTGTAAAACATGGAAAAGGCAAATCATCATAGTAGAGGGTCATCCAACAAGATAAGTAAAAGTTAGGATATTATTAAATCTGGATCGATACATATTCACACAACGTGTTCAAATAGTACAAGTTCACTACAAAAACGATGAAAATATCGTAAAAACGTTTCGTAAAGTTCGTACTGTTTTTCGTCATCACCAAGCGCCTGTATAGCAGAGCTATAGTAAATTTAATTGATAATTTGAACGTCCCGGACAGGTTAATGATGTGAAGACTCCAACTCGTTGTCGTCCGGCAAGGCCAGCTGAAAATATCGCCGCCGCTCAATAGCTCATTTAGGCAAAAATGCTTGCGTAATTCAATTTTTAGGCGGGTTTATAATGCAAAATTATTAAATTCACTGAATTAACAAATGTTTGGAGCTCTAACAATCGAAAAAAATATATCTTTTGTCTCAATAGTTTTGCTTGCAGAGTCAGTCAAAGTTAAGTAATTTTTAAGGTCACATAAAATCGGTTTTGTTTTTACATTTAAGTGTAAAAATTAGCAAAGCGTTTCAACAAAGCATTTCTCTTTCGTTTTGTGTGATTTCATTCCTGAAATCAAAACTATTTAATTTGATGTTTCTTGAAACACTATTTCCGGCGCAGAGTTTAAAAGAAAGGTCCGAAAGGGTCCGACCTAAACTCAACAGAAAATTAATAATTCCTATTAATTGAATTATAGTTGACGTACGTCAACTTGCATCCCTTTGTGCTATAGAGAATTGATTTGAAAAGGTCAGCCAAATTAAATTTTTCTTTTCTCTCCCTCTCTCATTGCAAAACGCTGTGCAAAATTATAAACTCAAACCCAAATTTTCATTTTTCTTATAATGAGTAGTAAATATTTAGTACTGGTTTTATTCCAAAATATTGCCATACGATACCAATTCAGCGATTATGATTGCGATTCGCGGTAAAAAAAAAAGAATTATACCATTACAACAAACAGTTCTATTAGAAAATATTAGTTAAAAGGTAAAAGTGGACATTCCATGCAACAATTTATTAGAAATGTTTGTCAATGCCTCGAATAAAAAAGAGCTCATGTGTGCCGATACTAAAAGAACAGAAGTAACGTGTGATTTAGCAACTACATCAAAGTCACCAAGAGGAGGGCCGTTCATAAAAAACAAAAACTAATAAATATTAGCGAAAACATAACCACTGAAGATCTTTCTAATCCTTTAGCAATGAAGTATAATACGGATCATGGAAAAATTAAAGCTGATGTAACCAAGGCAGTCCCTGCCGCAAGTCTACTGCGAGTCAGAAGAATAAAAGAAAGCATTTCTACTCCACAAAAGGATAGTTTTAAGTATAATAGTAATGTATTGGCTTTGTTTATGGATTTGGGTCTGTCAAAACGAAAACACAACACAGATGTTCTTCCATGCTACAGAATTATAACAGTTGCCAAAAAATAAAAGAAAGCAATTCTACTCAACAAAAGGATACTTTTAAGTATAATAGTAATGTATTGGCTTTGTTTATGGATTTGGGGCTGTCAAAACGAAAACACAACACAGATGTTCTTCCATGCTACAGAATTATAACAGTTGCCAAAAAAGAGGCAGTTCCATGAAATTACGAAATCACGAACATATCAGCTAGAGCGAAACTTCAAGACATTAACAGACGGCTTTTAGAAAACAAAAGTGAGGGGGAATTAATTGCACTTCCATTGTAAAGTAAGTGAGGCTGTGATGGAAAATCTGAACAAGGTGCCTACAAGCAAAAAATAAATACACCAGTTGGTGAAAGAGATGCAAACATATTTATGGCCTCAGTTGTTCCACTGAGCCTTAACAGTTCAAATGGTGGACATTTGAGGAGCCCTCGCCCATCATCAGTTCATTTTTGCCAACCCATAATGTTCCTACTTTTTCCCAGTGTACAATTTAGTATTCGAGGGCCCTCTTGAATACTCCTTAGACCATTCAATTGAACGTCAAGAGTGAGATGAAATAGGAAGACCAGTAACTTCCGCTTCCTCTTTTTTGCTTTTGCTCTGAATTGCTTGACTTTTATGAAATGAAACCGTTGCACTCTTTTTCTTCAAGCCGAGCTCCTCCGAATCAGTAGACAGTTTGGTGTAAAAGAAAAGAATTCCGCCGTATCGTATTGCAGCCTATCAATTAATCATTATATAAAAAATGACAACCTAAAGTGGCGTACATTAACTCAATTGTGTCCTTCAGATTCATCTTATAGATATTTATAGGTGAAACCATTTGCTTTGCCCCAAAAACTGTTATTGTTGCTACTATCAGTACTGCACTGGTGTTGTTACTGCTGTTTTTGTTCTTGTTGCTGCTTTTGGGCTTGCTTGCATTTCTTCGTCCTTATCATCAAAACTAAGAGGGCGGCGGATTTTCAGGGGAAGTTGACGGGATGAGACCCTTTTCCAAGATGATTTGTGGTTCCTTCTACTCCTTTTTTAATTTCTTACTTTAATCTAACATTTAATCTAACATTTAACTTACAATATCTTGTTTTTATAAAACCTTACTGCTTCTAATTTGGCTTATTACTAAAATACTAAAAATAAGTATTTTATTTTAAATTAGAAATAAAAATATAAAAAAGGGGATAGATAATTTGTTTTTTCTTTACAAACTACCTCAAAATATATCTTAACCTATGGTACCTACATTAGCTTATTATCTATTATCTTGTTCTATACATATAATAAAATGGTAATGACACTTGTGACTGAGTGCACATCACACGAAAACTGCCAACCGATTATTTATGAAACTTTACAATTACATACGTATATATTCCGAGGCTCGGTTGTTATCTACAGTTAAAATTCCTTCGATATTCTGCATCAGTGTGAATTCATTGGGTGGCATCCACCCTTTTCGTGTTCTTTAAGTAGGGTCATAAGCTTTACCACCCCGAATTCACTATTCAATCGTTCATAAACCTCCGTAGAGATCAGACGTGATTCGGCTTTTCTTTAAAGTGAGTGAATAAAAAGAAAAATTTAACAAAAAAACAAATTAGAAACAATCGCGCTAAGTGCTTCGGTGACGCATTTATAGTGGTGTCGGCCTGACAAAGCAGGGGTCGTGGGTTCGATTCCCGTAAAGTGTTGTTTACTTCTTGTTTTTTTAAATTTAATCAAACGGACAATTACATTCATAAATTGCATACGAAAGTGAATCCGACAATGAGAGACAACAAGCGGCCCGCTATTCCAATAGCAGGACCAGCAGATGGCAAACTGTCACCAGAAAATGTACCAAAAAAGAGAAGGAGGAGGCTTATACCACCTCCAAATCCAGACCCTTCAAAGCGCCCCACCCTGTCAGCTACTGAAAAGTTGCCTGGTAGAGGAAGGGAAGTGGCGCCAACAACGACAGCAAAGACGGCAGCTGAGTCAGAATATCCATACATGTCTGATGGTGGAGGTGAGAATGCTTTTCAATCTCTGGCGGCCACAGAGTCTGATGATGAAGAGGAAGAATTGCATGCAATTGCATGCAGCATTAAAGAGTTTGAACAAAAAGTACTTGGCATTAAAGCCAAACAAAACAGATGGAGGAACAACAACAACTCCTGAGCTCTCTGCAACAGCCCACAATTAGCGAGGCCAAAGAGAATCCGCTACAGCCACAAAAACCAGCACAAGTGCCAACTAAAAAACAAGCACAGACACAAAAAAGGCAAAATAGACAACAACAAAAATCACAACCGCAGCAACAACAATAGCATCAACAGCACAAGTCCCAGAAACAGCAGCAGCAGCAGCAAAATCAGCAACAACAACAGCAACAGCACCAGAAACAACAACAACAGCAGAAAGTCAACAGACAGAAAGTACCTCCAATTAATACGAGTACTTTCAAATTGGAATTAAAAAACACCATCGAACTGTGTAAGTCGGCCATAGGCTGAAATTTTTTTATAAAAAAATTAAGTGTAGATAGGCACGCGATCCACTGTAATACAGTGTAGCGCTACCACAAAATTAAAAGTCTATTGAGTTCTTCTCCTACACCCCGAAGGAGGAGAAGCTGCAAACAATGCTACTGAGGGGGTTAGAACCGTCGACTGATCCAGAGGAGCTCTTTGCACTGCTGAAAGAGAAGGAGTGCAAAGAGCTCAAATTTGTGGGGGTCAAGCCATTTGTCACGGCTAGAGCCAAAAGGGAAAAGTGGCAACTACCGTTTTTCCTGGTCCAGCTACTTGGTCCGACTTTTTTTCAAGCTGAGCAGTTTGGCCAATAGTAAACCACTGCTGTATATTCTTTACAATATGTTAACAGATAGACAGTTCATCGTGAAAAATGGCAATGTGACTTCTGCTGGAATATTTAACATTTAACATGGTCTGCAACAAGGTGCGGTAAATTCGCCGACCCTATTCGACATTTACACCAGTGATCTGATAGGTTCACTTCACCATGCCATAGCGTACGCAGACGACTTAATCGCGTACAGATCAGGTCCAAAAATTGAGGTCATTAATACACTTTTGCAACGTGACTTCGGTAAAAATTAAACGATATTGCGATGACTGGAAGTTGAAAATCAATTTTCAAAAGTCGGAAACCATTTTGTTTAGGACGCCTCTGTCTGAAGCCTCTAGGGATACCAGAAAGAATTGGCGAAAGTTCTCGATCGTGGCGCAGCACGGCAGCCACTTGCTTGTCGAAATGTAGTCAGATACCTTGGGATCTGGCTAGATCAATATCTGTATTTTAACAAACATATAGATGTTGCTCTGGCCAGAGCCAAAGGTGCTTTTGCCGTTACAAAGAGACTGTTTTATAACAGCCAACTCGATACGAGGGTGAAGGTGATCTGCTACATAGCCCTTATCCGGCCTATGCTTGTATTTGGGAGTCCCGTGTAGTTTAACGTGAGGTTTATTGGAAAAGATTCGGGTGTTTGAGAGGGCTTGTCTTAAGACTTGTCTTCGCTTATACAGAACACCAGAGTCTGAGTACATAAAATTATATCCTAATGAGGTCTTGTACAATAGGGCGAAACTAATAAGAGTGGACAATTTCGTCATTAAGTTGACTCGAAGGCACGTTGCAAGAGCAACCTCATCGAAGAACCTGATCTCTGCGGCTTTCGACCCCAATTATATGTATCACGAGAGAGTTCGCTTTGACGGCTTTATTCCTCCAGAAGCGTTCTTCTATCTAGATAGTAAAGGTCTGATCCACGACAGATTGGCGGTGCCGCTAATCGCTCGAATAGCTGCGGACAGGCGACTCAACTTCGACAGCGCGGAGCGTCTCCAGTTCAGTAGGGCGGTAGGGAGTCGCGACATGAGGGATGTTGATCGGCAACACCAACAATTTTGGTGACTAGTTGAAGGAGGGGAAGTTTCGTCGTCCAATTTTAATATTTAGCATATATATATTATGTATATCTCACGTCGTAAAGATTCTTACTTTACTAATAAACTGGCTAGGAATGCTGGTAATTCTAAAAAGGAGTGGTCAGTCGTAAATGAAATTTTAAATAGAACTACTATTAATAGTGATATATCCATAAAAAGTAATAATTCAATGATTTCTGAGCCTGTGGAAGTCGCAACGATATTCAACAATTTTTTTACTGGTACTAAATTTTCCGAAGACTTCGCATTAAGCAATAGTCCAACTCTAAATTCTTTTAATTTATGTCATATGCATTCTCAACCAGCAACTTTTGCTTTCAATGAATTTACTGCTTTTGAAATTCACAAAATCATAATGACACTTAAAACAACGAGTTCGCCTGGCTTTGATCAGATTTCTTGTTCTGTTTTAAAAAACATTTCATTTCAAATATCTGACGTTCTGAGTTTTATTTTCAACCTCAGTGTTCAAAAGGGCATCTTCCCGGATTCACTGAAGAAAGCGATAGTAATACCCCTTCACAAAAAGGGTAATACTTTTGAGCTTGATAACTACCGCCCTATTTCACTACTATCAGTTTTTTCAAAAATTATTGAAAAAGGTATTAAATCTAGGATTGTCTCTTTCTTAGATAAAATTCATTTTTTTAGCATTTCACAGTTCGGCTTCAGAAGTGGGAAATCTATAGAAGATGCTTTATTGAAACTTACTGCTGAATTATATAACAGTTTAAACATATCAGAAATCCCAGCCGCCCTGTTTATAGATATTACAAAGGCGTTTGATATGGTGGATCACACAATATTATTAGACAAATTATACAAAGCGGGTTTTAGAGGTTTTATTTATTCTTGGTTCTCATCATATCTTACAAATCGTAAGCAAATGGTAAAGATCCAAAATCAGCTTAGTTCTCCGAAAGTAATCAATACTGGTGTGCCACAAGGTTCTGTTTTGGGCCCCATTTTATTTTTGATATATGTTAATTCCCTCTTTATTCAACCTTTTAAAGGCAAAATCACAGCATTTGCTGATGATACAGCGCTTTCGTATTCCAATAATAATTATATCGATCTTTTTTTCGACGTCAATCATGATTTGGATTTATTGCGAAGATGGTTTACATACCACAAATTGGTCATAAGTAAAAAAACGAAATTTATGATTTTTAATATTCTGAGTGTCACCTGCGAGGATTTTCCTTTACACTACCATGCACCCAGTTGTAGACACTATGGTCGCAATTCTTTTCCATTTAACAATAGTTTAAATTGCAGTAATACATGTTTTAAAATAGAATGTGTTGATAACTTTAAGTATTTAGGAGTAATATTGGACAAGAGACTTTATTGGAAAGACCATACTCTGTACCTTAAAAAGTACCTTAATTGCGTTGTAAGGCAACTTTATCACCTTAGCCTGTATTGTCGACTGCCTACTTTAAAGTTGGTATATAATGGTCTTTTAAAGTCTAAGCTGCAGTACGGTGTATCATGTTGGGGTGGTACACATCTTAATAAAATACAACCTTTAGTCTTAAAGCAAAAACATGCAATCAGAATAATGTGTAAAGTGAATCGTAGAACTCCTAGCTTCGAATTATTCAAAAGTCTCTAAATCCTTCCAATAAGGCATCTTTACTGCTACAAAGTTTTGAAAATATTTTTTTTAAAGTCCGGGTTTTATGCTGTTCGACTCGATGAAAATTATAATTTACGAGTCAATACCAGCAATTTTGCAATCATTCCGACAATCCATGAAACACATTATACGCGTTTTTATTCCGTAACTGCACCCCGTCTTTTTAATGCATTACCGGCAAACCTTAGATGTGAGAGAGTGAAAGCAGTTTTTCTTAAAAATACAAAGAAGTGGTTATTCTCTTTTGACCATTCTACTATAAATAATTTAATATAAATTAATGTATAATAAATACAATTTTGCTCTATTGCTGTACATCATGTACATGTATCATCACTTTTTTACTGTTACTATATTTTCTTTTTTACTTTTTACATCTTTATTTGTTTTCTTTTAATGAGTTTATTTTATTGTATTTCCCCATCGATAAATTTTTTAAATAATTTATTGTATTTCGAAATGACAGGTACATTCACTTCTTGTTATTGAACAACATATTGTACCTCACTATTTCATGCAAACTGTATTCCATTATAATATACACTGTAATTTAGTATAAGTTTTGTTATGAAATAAAGAAGAAGAAAAAAAAATAAAAAATAAAAATAAAAAAAATATATATATATATCTATATGTATGTATGTACGAGGGGCGTTCAATATATTCTCGGTATCGATATGAAGGAAAATGCGAATTCAATTTAAATTGTTTTTATTTTTCAATATAATCTCCCCTAACATCAATGCATTTGTTACATCTTGAGATAAGCTTTTTTAAACCCTCAAAAAAATAAATTTCTTCTTTCTCTGCAAAATACCCATTTATTGCCGACTTGAGTTCTTCATCATCCGAAAATCTTTTTCCACGAAGACATTTTTTCAAATCCGGAAACAGGAAATAATCACTAGGGGCAAGGTCTGGACTATAGGGTGGGTGTTGGATTTCTTCGAAACCACAATCTCGCGCAGCAGCCTTGGAAACTCGCGCCGTGTGAACAGGAGCGTTGTCATGAAGAAGCAACACACCCGCTGCGAGTTTACCCCGTCTTTTCTTTTTAATTTCCTCCCGCAAATTATGCAAAGTGGAAGCGTAGGATGTGGCGTTGATGGTTTCACCTTTTTTTTGTACTCAATGAGCAAGATTCCCTTTGAGTCCCAAAAAACTGTGGCCATGAGCTTCCCGGCAGACGGAGTGACTTTGAACTCCTTCGGGGGGTCTGTTCCTTTTTTATGCCAATGCATGGACTCTTGTTTGCTTTCAGGGTCATAGTGGTGGACCCATGGTTGGTCCCCAGTAACAATTCAATCCATAACACCGTCCGCGTTTTCACTACACATCTCCAAAAGCTCTCTACAGCATGCGATTCTCACTTTTTTCTGAGGCGCTGTGAGCATTCGTGGCACCCACCTTGCACTGACCTTTGAAAGATTAAGATGGTCATGAAGAATGGTGTAAATGGTACCAATTGAAAGCTTGGTGATCTCTGCCATCATTTTCACCTTTATTCGGGCATCCTCAAGAACAAGTTTTTCGACTTCTTTGATGCTTTCTCCCGTACAAGCAGTAGCCGGGGCGCCGGAGCGGGGGTCGTCTTCAATGCTCTCTCTGCCTCTCTTGAACTCACTTGACCACTTTTGCACAGTTGATAATGAAGGTGCGGAACCCTGGTAAACAGCCACCATCTCTTCATGAATAGTTTTTTGACTTTTTCCTTGCTTAGTGAGAAATTTAATTACAGCGCGATGCTCAATTTTCACCATCATCGTCTCAGTTGCCATTATGATTCTGTTTAACTAGAGATAAAACGCGAATTAATAATCACATTTATATGAAATTTTACATGAATTCACTAAAATAATAGTATTACTTGATAAATAAGTCACCTTATATATACAACCACAGCTTCACCCCGATACCGAGAATATGTTGAATGCCCCTCATATGTAGTAGATGTAAGTAGATTAAGATTTATTTTTAGGTAATCTGTAGGCTTTTAGTTTTAAGTTGTATAAAAAAATTACAAAAATATCTATTTACTAAGTTTTTACTTAAAATTTATTTTCTTAGTTTTAGTATTAATTAATGTTAAAATAAAAATAAAATTAGACTGTAAGATACGTCGAAAGACATAGTTTAAGTGTTAAATTTAACTTAGAGTGTCCGCATAGGGGCAGTAAGTTAGAATAAGATAATTTCAAGTTAATTAAGCTAATTTTTAAGCTTTTTTTTATAGCTAATAAAAATGCATATAAACTGAAACTCCGAATCTATTCAACTGATTTAAATAAAACTTGATCTGCCATAAAGTTATTGAATTAACAAACTTTTTGAGATATGTTTCATTTCCATTCGCTATTTTTAACCATAGAAATTAGTAATTTTATTTTACCTTTTACAAAATTTGATCATACCAGTAGGCGAAGTTCATTGCAACGAACAGCTCAACAGCACTCACACGCATATGGCCGAAGAAAAAAAATTGTTTTTCTTGTTTTACTATACTCATTTTTTTTTCTTTTTTGTTGTCTATTTTCTATTTTCTGTTATCTGTTTTCTGTTTTTTGGGTTTTAATTTTCTGTTTTCTATTTTCTGTGTTCTGTTCGATAACTTCCTTCTGAAAGACTTTCGAATTGGACAAATTGAATGTTAGCCCGACAGACACAAGTTTAAGGACATAGTCATGTTCTTCTTTGTTTGTTCCGTAAATGAGAAAATCATCAATGTCAATGATTAAATTTCCATTCTCTTAAGTTCCCTTTGATCAGCTTTGAAGCCGAATTACGAGTATATCTGTCGTGTGCAATCAAGCACTGGTTTAATATCAGGCTTCAGTTGTAAATTGATTTGCTTTTTAAAGAACCAAGATCTTCAAATAAATCTTTAAAATTCTTTAAAAATAATAAACTGTTATTACCTATTATGTGTATTTTTGAAACTTTCTCGTCTTTATTTTTTTGTAATGCGTGCAGACCGCTCGTATTTGCGTCTTCTTCTAATTTTAGCACGTTTAATTAAATTTAGCTCAATGCAAGTTGGTAGTCCTATAACAGTACGACAATCAAGTTTGGATATAAAAAATTTAATAGTTTTATTCTTAAAAACACAAGAGATATCTAATATTATAATATTATTTGACGTAGGAAGGATAACAGAATCATTTAATCCAAGTTGCGAAAATGTTGCATATGACATGACTTTGCCTTGTGCAGCGGTATCTATTTTAATTGGGACTTCACGTTTTTCCCTTACATTTATGTGTACGAGTATGACCCGTGATAATATTGATGCCGAACGATCCCAAGAATAACGTTTTAGACTCTGAATCAGATGGTGCAATAGACTCAGTGTAGATATTACATATATACACTCTCAAGCGACACATTCTTGCGTAGTGGTTTTTTCCTCTATATTTTTTTGCACGTAACACCTATAGTTGTGAATTTCTTCCGCACCTATTATGCTCCCTGATTTGTTTGTTTAACTTTTTAATTGTTGGGATTTTTTTATGACTTTTTATATTTTTTTATGCATGTTTATATGTATATTCGTACCAACATTTTTCTTAAATTGCCAAACTCGCATGTGAGACTGATTAGTGCTTTTCAAATTTTACGGTGGAATTTTGTTGACTAGAATCCAGGAGTTGATATTTCACGCATTATAATTGTGCTATTATCACTCGAATCTGGTTTCGGAGGCATTGTATACAATGTATAATCGATAACAGTTTCAACACTTGACACCATGTAAAGTTTTATTTTATTATAACATTCAATAGACTTGTTTTAAGACTTTATTGTTAGGATGCTCAATCACGATTAACTTACTTACAAATGGAATTATAAAACTACATGGTGCTTTTATAAGTATTGTACATAAATATACAAGTTCTGAAGTATACATTAGTAGTATACAACTACTACAATATCTTCTGAATAAAAATCCTCGTCATCACCAACGTTTTCTTCTGGTCTTACCATCATTAGTGTCACTTTCGTTCAATAATACCATTTAATTTTTTTTCTTATTATGCTGTTCACTAAATTAAAATATTAAAAATCAAAAATCCATGTGTAGAAGCCTGCACTCGATGGTAGACAACGTTATTGATATAACACTCCTCATAAACTTGTTTTCATACTTTTTTCGCAGAAAAACCTGATACTACGAGTATAATAAAGTTAGGAAAGTTCGTTAGCTTGTAATTAAGGGTTTTAAGTAAATTAATAAAAATGATGTTTTTTGTAGTTTTCTACACAAGGGTGGGATGAAGGTTATATTATATATAATATATGCATGTATACTTATAATACACATAACAAAAAAATATAGCAATAAGGATACTATTACTTTTATCGTGAAATACCCAAGTCGACGCACTATTCAGGTGAATACTACATTCGATAATGTTTCAAAACGATAACATGTTTTCATCTACCTCTATAACCTATTAGTAAGCATATATTGTACTACATAATTTCAATTCCATTTATCATTGCAGGCTCCCTCAGACACATCAAAAAAAGGAATAGCAGATTCACCCATAGCATCTGTAATCGGGGATTACACTGCGGAACAACACAATCGGAACAGCTTAAAAGTAAGCTCACCTAAATTTTATTTTTGAGAAACTTAAAACAATTATATTGATTACTATTATTAATTTTTTGTTTTACAGCAAAACACAGATAGCAACGGTAACAGTGATGATATGGATGGCTCAAGTTTCTCAAGCTTCTATTCTTCTTTTATTAAAACAACTGATGAATCGGACAGTCCTCAAGAAAATGACAAAGATCTGAGTAATAGAAAATTCAAGGTTGTATTTGGATCTGAACTTATAAGTCTTGACGAAGAGGAACAAACACAACATGGAGGCGGTTAAAGCTGTTTATAAGTTTGAAATTTTATGGTCAATATTATGGACCCAAATTCGACACACGCGTTGACTTTTTGGCAAAGGGTTTTAAGTATGTATTTGCTTTTCTTTTCTAAGATAAAATAAAATAAACTGTACTATGCATCCTTTTCTAGTTGAAGCTATGCCACATTGCAAAACATGCTTCAGATTGCCCACATACAAGTACATATGTATGTTTTATAAGTATTGTATTTGAAATTATAAGAAAATATATTTTTTACAATAAAGAAATATATGAATACGAATGATCTCTTATAAATATAGTAGATATGTACGTTATTGAATTAAAAGTATTTGCGAGGAAAATTTTACTAGAAATTGTAGTATAGGTGATTTTTATATGTTTGCCCAATGCAAAACCAAATAAATGTTTTAAAAGTATTAACAAAATTTTCTAGATTTAAATATTTAAAATGTTCTACAGAAAAAATCATGTTGATACAAAGCTGAAAAATTGTTTAGTGTAGATTACTTCTTGATTTAAATTGTGTTTCTCTATATACTACATTAACATTTCGAGTTGGATAGAAACCTACACGTTTTTCACTAAACTGTTACAAACTGAGACTTTGAGCGACATCAATGAACTGTTTGGAGAGAAACATAAAGAGGTTTTCAGTAACGCCTTACACTGCCCTGTTTTGACTCCTACTGAAGATAACATCTTTAAATTTTTTGCGTGTATGATAGCAAATGGAGTATCGGTGAACTCATAATTATGAGCACTTTAATTGTTTCGAAGTAAATGTTGCTCTGAAATTATTGTATTAAAAGTGATTGAAGGCCAAAAAGTGATTTTTGTTTTAAAAACTTGACATTTTTATTTTCCCATAATTTTTTTCGGAAAACTATCCTACTTTTTGCAACTTTGAAACTTTTTTTTTCTTTATTTCTTGACAAAACAAAGTTACAAAAATTCGATACAAAATTCAAATATACAAGATTAATTGAGCTTCAGTTTTGTTTTTGCAAGAAATAGCTTAATACAATAAATGGCAAGAGACCTATCAGTTAAAATGAAGAGAATATTCTTATAAACTATTGATGGGAAAAAGTAAGTAATGGAATAACATGAAATAGTAAAAGGCTGAATTCAGTTAAATGCGTTAATAATTACAACACAGTACTTAGAAATGAATCTATATCAGAATAATCAAAAGAGAAAAAACATTTTTTAACGTTGTTTAATAATACCTTTTTCTTTATCTCACACCAAAGGTCTACAGGTAATAAATTAAATAATCGAGAAGCGGTAACAAAATAAAAACCTGAGCAGTATGTTTTGTAGATAACTGGAGTAGTAACGAAGTTTCTAGTGTTGACGCGTAAATTATTATTGTCATGTAGTCTAAGCACCTAAGCACCTTTGTGAGTGGTAGTTTACGCATATTGAACACTTCATTTTAAACAGCATAGACTTACGAGTAGTTTTATTACTGGTTATCAGTTTGTGCTGTTTGAACCACCGTCATAATATATCCAAATCGTTATTAATATCCGAGAAAAGACTTAGATAAATTTTATTAGAGTACGATAGAGCAGCATCGTCAGGAAATGCTGACGAGTTTACATATATCAGAAACAATGTCGGGCCCAAGACAGAGCCTTAAGGAACTCCGATATTAAAATACTTTTCAGAACTGAAAACATTTTTGATTTTTACCACTTGCTTACGATTCTTTAAATAAGAAGCAAACCAGTTATGAATAAAGCCTCAGAAACCCGCATTAAACAGTTTATTTAATAACAATGTATGGTTCACCATGTCAAAAGCCTTAGTTATATCAATAAATAGACTAGAAGGGATTTTAGAGGTATTAAGACTATTATATAACTCTCCAATCAGCTTTAGCAATGCACTTTCAGTAGATCTGCCGCTTCTAAAGCCAAACTGAGAGTCACTAAAGAAGTGATTCCTGTATAAAAAGCATAGCATTCTAGATCTTATGCCTCTTTCAAAAATTTTCGAAAAAACTGACAAATTGATTTCAAATGCTGCTTGCTTCTTTTCGGATCTACATCTATTAACAATGAATATAATGATGATGCTTAAAACAAGAAAGATGATTACATCTGTAACGATCGAGAACTGATTAATCAATGCAAATTTTTTAGTTTTTTTAATATTTTCAAGATGCAACTATGAAGGTATTCTAAATCTAGTTTTATTTCTCTAACTGTAAAGTTAGCTTGGAGGATCGGAGGCAGAATCTGGTATGTGGTAACTTCTTCATTTGTATACTCTTCATCGTTGATAAATACTGAGTCGTTATTGAGCTGCAACAAAAACGTTCCATTTAAAGTCCTGGTTTCTTCTTGATGTTTGATGATAGAAATATAGAATTTTCATTGACGAGTTCAATGACTTCTTTGTTGTGAAACTAGTAATTACATTTTGCGCTAATTCCTTTAAGCAGCTGACTGGGTTGGGTGGGTTGAAGATAGTTTTTGAAGCTGGTTACTGTTATTAATGTATCTCGGATTCGTGTGCACTATCCTTTAATTCCAAACAGTTCTTCATGGTTTATCAAAATTTCGTTTGTTTCTAGATATATTCGCTTATTATCTTTAATTGAAGGTATAATTAGAATGTGGTTAAATTCGGTTAGTCTTGTTTTTGGTAAGGAAATAGCGTAAAGCAGAATTGATTTTTTTTGAAGCACCATTGTTCTGCATATTCAATAGCTTCGATTTCATTATTATATGGTAGAGTTTCCATTTGTGCAATAATGTTCTCAATTTCAGATTTGTCCAAAATGTTTGTATTTATTATTCCTTTTTTAGCTAATTGAATGGCTGTAACAATTTCATTAACTCCTTCTTTGATTATGCTTAATTTGTTGTATATCATTTGTTCAAACTTATCTATATATGTATTATCGATTCGTTGAATGATTCCATTGTAATTTTCCAAAATTCCTTGAGTTAGGCGATTATTAATTTGGTATTGGTTATTATTGTTTTCAATAATTACATTTTGAGTTTTTAAAAGACTATCCCAGTCGGAAGCATCTGGGGTTCCGGAAATCCACTTCCATGCAGAGCCTAACCAATTTATTGACCTGGATGCTCTTGCTTTCTTGCCACCTAGCTTTTGTAGGGATTCTTGAATTTGATGTAGTTGATAGAGAATTTGAGGCTTGAGTATACTGCTTTTGTCCATCTGTTCGATCGTGGGGATAGAGGCGCTGACTATTTCGGTGTACGATGTGAGATTTATCAAGTGGACCATTTTAAAATTTCCGTTAATTATTTTACCATTGCCATGTTTTATTGTTACTAGTGGTGTATTGTACTCAAATATCTTAAGGGTTGCTGAAGCCAATCCTATTGACCTAGAATGGAAAGAAAGAGAATTTTCGTGACTGTTCTATGTTTTTGATCTGTGTTTTATGAATTCTTTTTCCGGTTTCTGTTGTGATTGTGACCCGATTATCTTTCTGAACTTTTTCCTTTTTAAACAGAGGTTTCCTTTTTCCATCTCGTCTTTTAATAGCAGCATAAACGGTTTCGCCTTCTTGATAAGCTCGAGGTTTGGTCCGATTTTCTCTACTTAACTTTTTCCTTTGATTCTTACGAATCAGCTCTGTAAAATCTTCCTTTACTTTTTCCTGAAAATCCATTAAATTTTTATAATTTAACCTTTGAATTTTGCCTAAAAATGTGTCACTTGTCTTTTTCTTTGTGACGGAATGGATAGAATTGTTGTAACGATCGACTGCAATGTTTATGAGCTCCTTTGTGGAAAATTCTGGATACTCAGTGCGCAAGCCCCTAATCATCTCAAGTATAGCTGAATGTACTCGTTCGATTGTGCCATTCCCTTCGCTTTTCTGAGAAGGCGTTAGATATATTTTAACTCCTAGCGTTTTGATATAGTTTGAGACGATCGGGCTAATAAATCCGCTTTAATTATCCATAACTACGATTTTTGGCACTGTGAAATAAAGTAGTACTTTAATTAATTTGCTTCTTAAGTACAGGGCTGATTTTTCCTTTATACGGAAAAATTTCGTGAACTTAGTGAATTTGTCTATGCAGGTTGTATATTTTTCATGATCTATTTCGAAGAGGTCAATGTGTATTATTTCTGAAGGGTATGTGGGAGTGGGGGTTTCTTGAAACTCAGGTTTAAGAGGGTGGCGGTCGTATTTGTTTAAGTTGCAAGTTTCGCAACTTTTGGTATATTTTTTTTATAAGCTTACTCATATGCGGGAAATAGTATTTTTCTAAAATTTGATCTTTATTTTGAAATTGCGATGGGCTCTATTGTGTTCTTGTTGAATGACTCGGAATTGGTTGTCTTCATTTGCCAAATCTTCTACAATCCTTTGTGGTAGTCGAATTTTATATTTCCTGAAATTTCCTTTATATATATCCTGTAATTGTACGTGTTCCTCAGGAATGGCAATTCCATTTAGAATGTTGGAGTTAAGCTTCTCCTTTAACGTTTGCAGTAAGTTTTCCTTGTTTATTTCTTTCAATCCTATTTAGTGGCGGTGATAACTTGGATGGGGTTCTTCGAAAGCGTATAGTTCTTTCCCTATTTTAAAGACCAACTGATTTTTGAAGACGTTTAGTGGAGTTTCGCAGTATGGGATCAATTCTGAGCTATCTTCTTCTGCACTGTGCATTGTTGCTGCACTTGAAGAAGTTAAACTGTTTAACTCTGTCTTTAGTCTCGACAATGCGTCAGCCACAAGGTTTGTTCTTCCTGGCTCATAGATAAGCTTATAATTATACTCCTCTATTCTCGCTTTCCACCTCTTTACTTTTGCATTGGTGTTTCTCGTACTTAAAGGGTGGCCGTGGTGTAGTGGTAGTAGCAAACGCTTCTCACTCGGAGGGTCCAGGTTCGTATCCTGCCCATGGCAAATCAGTTTTTCATTGTGTAATTGAAACTCAAACAAAAAAATTCTGCATGTGAAGGCATAACACTGACACGTAGATTTGGCTGTTATAAGAGTTTCAAGCAATGAAAAAAATACTGGGAATTATATCTCGAATCACTCTGAGTGAAGAAAAACTCTCCGTCCTATTCGGACTCCCACCCCTGGAGAGCAAACATAGAAACCAAACACACCTGAGTTTCAAACCACTACAAAAACAATTTTCCTTTCTCCTCCTTCTATCTTTCCGCCCGCGCCCTCGCAACAGTAAAAGGGTATTTTGATTTTCTTGGCTCCATATAAGTAATTCCTTAAGTTTTCTAGGGCCAAAACTATCGCTAACATTTCTTTTTCATTTGTAGCGTAGTTTTCCTCAGTTTTACTGAGCGACCTAGAGACATAAGTAATTGGCCTGTCTTTACCAATTTCTCCTTGAGATAACACAGCGCCAATTGCCGTGTTTGAGGCATCAGTTGTTAAAACAAAGGGTTTGTCGAAATCAGGAAAAATTAGTACTTCAGATGATGTTAGAAGTTCTTTAAGGTTATTAAATGCTTTCATCTCATCGGGATTGAGTTTAATCTGGACTTTTTTTGATTGGGGGGCTCTAATCTGAGCGTTCTCTTCCCTCTTTAGATTTGTAAGTGGCTTTGCAATTTTTGCGAAGTCCTTTATAAATCTCCTGTAATAAGAGGCGAGGCCAAGGAATCCTTTTAACTCTTTAAGATTATCTGGGGGTTTAATTTTACGGATTGCTTGAATTTTCCTAGGATCAGGTTTAATTCCTTCCCTCGTTATAAGTTAGCCCAAGAACTCAGTTTCTTCTTTTAGGAATTCTGTTTTGTCACCTTAGAGTAAAGGTTGGCTTTTTCTAATTTTGCAAATATTGTTTCAATGTTTTTTTATATTTTCTTCTTCTGTTTCTCCCAATATAACAATGTCATCGATATATACAAAACAGATTTTTCCGATTTCCTCACGTAAAACGTCATCTATTGTTCTTTGAAAAATTGCGGGTGCATTTTTCAACCCAAATGGAATTCTTGTGAATTCATACTTGCCATTCATTGTAGAGAATGATGCTGTTTTTGGTATGTCTGAAGTTTTCATTTTTATCTGGCGGAACCCTGAAGTCAGGTCTAGAGTCGAAAAGAATTTGGATTTTCCTAAACTAGCTATATGTATTGAAGTATCAGGAATCGGATATGTGTCTGGGACTGTAACTGCATTTAGGCGTTTATAATCAATGACTATACGGAATTTCTTTTCCCCTGAAGCGTTCGGTTTTTTGGGGACTATCCATAGAGGCGAATTATAGGGGCTTTTAGATGGGCTTATTATGCCATCTGCTTGTAATTTCTTAATCTGTTGTTCTACCTCACTTCGTAGATTAACTGGGTAAGGATATGATTTTGTATATATGGATTCATCTGTTATCGTTTTTATTTTTGCTCTCACATTTGTCTCTATTACTTCTTCATCATTTATTGGACCAACAATTTTTTTTGTATTTCTCTAAGATGATTTTAAGGGATTTTTTAGTTCTTTCTGGTAAATGGCTATCTCTGATTGCTAATTTATTCACCTGGGTAGATTGTTTTTTCTTTAATTTTATTTTTATGTTTGGTTTAATGGTTAGAATATTGTTTTTTCTGTCTATAACGGCTTCTAATTCTTTCAACGCGTCATCTCCAATGATTCCGTCGAAACTTTTTAAACCGGGTAAGACGAAAAATTTTAAGTGTGTGTCATTGCCTATACTTTGGAAAAATCTGCCACTCACCTTTCGTTCAATTGATATTTCACCACCTGCAGATTGAATTTTAAATGGTTTTTACTGGGGTAGAGTCTTTGGCTAATGAGAGGCTTACAAAATTTTTGTTTGCTCCTGTGTCCACTAAAAACTTTAAAATGTTTCCTTCTCTAGTTCTATACTCTAAGTATAGAATGCTAGAGAGGCATTTATCATAAAATTTGCTTCAGACTGTTGTTCATCTACTTCCTCTGTCTGATGACTGTATTCCTGAAGATATTTTTCGATCTCTGTTTGAGAATACTCTTGATCTGGTGGATACTCTTCACTATGATCATCTCCTTCTGTTGTTGTTATATTAAAAAACTGTTGCTGTTTTGGACGGTAGTTGTCTGAATCGTTTGGTCGTTTTGAATAATGGTTATTAGTTTGATTTGCTGGTTTATTCGCATAGTCTACTTGCTTTGTCTGGATGGATCTATCGATTTACATACGTTCAGCTGGTTTAGTTGGTCTTGGTGGAGCATTGTTATTCCGTTGATATTGGTTGTCATGTTGTGTGTTGTATGCTTTGATTGCTTGCTGAATTGGTAATGGCTTTAGAGGCAAATTATGTTTTTTGGGATCTTGCTGTTTTGAAAATATTTGATTTATTGGGGCCGAAATTTTGTTTGCCACGTCCCTTTTGTGGATAACTACGTTTCTGAAATTTAGATTTTGAACCTCAAGGCAAGATGTGTAGGCCTCTGGTAAAGTCTGGGGCTTTTGTATAATCAGCATTGTGGACAGATCACCATTTAATCCCCTTATAAACACATCAAGCGCACGATTTCTATAGTTTTCAGTGAGTGCATTCATTGTTTCGCTTGAGTAATCTTCAGCTCTAATTTTGTTAATAATGAGCCAAAGCTGATGATTTACTTTCGCGTAAAATTCGTCTATACTTGAGTTTCTTTGTGTCATTATGCCTAGTTGGTGTTCGAGCGTTCTGATATCCCTCTTGTCGGCGTAATGTAGAGATAAACATATTTTAATTGAGGCCCAGTCTTCATCAAATACGAGGGCGGGTCAATAAGTCCGTGACTTTTGGAATAAAACACAGATTTTTTGATAAAAAAATAATTTTATTTTTCAACATAGTCTCCCTTGAGCTCTATACACTTTGTCCAACGCTTCTCCAATTTTTTTATCCCTTCCAAAAAAAATGATTTGTCGAGGTCCTCAAAATAGCGAGATGACTTCATCATTGGAGTCAAATCTTTTTCCACCAAGCCATTTCTTCAGGTTTGGGAACAAGAAGTAGTCGCTCGGAGCCAAATCTGGAGAATAGGGTGGATGCAATTCATAGCCCAATTCATGGATTTTTGCCATGGCAACTGCACATGTGTGCACCCTTGCATTGTCTTGGTGGAAAATGCCAAAGCCAAATGAGGTTTTTCAAATCGTCATTGAATCGGTCCATTAAGTTGGCATAATATTCCCCATTGATTGTTCTTCCCTTTTGAAGGTAGTCAATGTGGATTATCCCGCGTGCATCCCAAAAAACAGTCGCCATAACTTTATTGGCTGACAAACCCACCTTGGCCTTCTTTGGCGCCGATTCACCCTTAGAAACCCACTGTTTGTTCTCTGGTGTGTTGTGATGGATCCATTTTTCGTCCACGGTTACAAAACGGCGCAAAAACTCCTCCATATTGCGATTAAACAACGCCAAACCTTCCTGTGAAGTTGTTACACGATTGCGTTTGTGGTCGACTGTGAGCAAACGCGGCACCCATCTTGCGGAAAGCTTTCTCATGCCCAAGTGATCATTCAAAATTGAAACCACTGAGCCATGCGAGATCCCTACGGCTTCCACAATCTCTCGCACTTTCAATCTTCGGTCGGCCAACACCATATCGTGAATTTTTTCGATTGTTTCGGGTGTAGAGACCTCAACTGGGCGTCCAGGACGTTCGGCATCTTCAGTGCTTGTACGGCCACAACGAAATTCAGTAAACCACTTTTTTACCATTGAAATCGATGGTGCAGAGTCCCCATAGCATTTATCAAGCTTAGCCTTGGTCTCGGTAATGGTTTTTTTTTCGCAAGAAAATAAGCACACGAAATTCACTTTTTTCCATTTTTTCCTCAAATTAGTGAGTAGTCTGATAAAAATACCTGTCAAACACAAACTAACTGACGCAGCAAGTTTAAATTTTGACAGGAGTCAACTGACAGATGCCTGTTGACAGGAGCAGTGTTGCTGTTTCAGTAAAGAGGTCAGAAATTCAAAAAATCACGGACTTATTGACCCGCCCTCGTATGTTATATGAGATGAGAGCGGTATCAGCATGACCTCTTATTTTTTGTCGAATACTTTGCAGTATTGACCGGTAAATCGGTTGTTACGAACTATTTCGTAATCTTTTAGGATGTTTTCTACTGTATGTACCCATGAAATATATTGCACTGGATTGCCATCGAATACTTGTTGTTCTCTGACGCAATCAGGCAGTTTGCTTATTTCCTTCAGGTCGTTTTCAGTGAGGGGTGGTTGAAGGGTTTGAGGTGATACAGGATGACTTGTGATTTTTCCTTCTAATGTCGAAAGCCTTGAATCTATTTTCTTAACTAATTCAATTTGTGCGTTAAGTGCACCGGTTAACTGAGTAATCGCGTCGTGAATTGCTTCCATAATTAGGTGTATATTTTAAACTACTGCTTTAATTTAATTAAATTTTTTGGTGTTTGAAGTGAAAAAAAGGGTTTTTGATATTGATATTGTTACTTAATTAAATTCGATTTATTAGATAGTTTCAAGTTAAAAAAGGTTTTTAATATTGGTAAGTAGTTTTACTAATTGAATATTATGTATTTAATTTTGTTTTCACATGAGTAAAATCAGCATCTTCTTTATTGAGTGAGACTTGTTAGCAGGAACCAGCGATGTCCGGATATTCAGTATATTTTCCTTTTTGACCTTTTATAGTCTACTAGTGGTACTCGAAACAATCACTTGACACTGTCTCTAATTTTGTTCTTGCGAGTACTGTCGCGACACTAATTTGTATGTATATGCGTTCGCGAAAGAGTTCTGTCCTTATAAAATTTTAACTTTAAAATCACGTTTTAATGTTCTCACGGGTATTTAAACGCTCAGGACTGTCTGTTTTTAAGGTTCCTTTATAAACCCTTTCACTTCACGTTCGAATGATCTTACGGGTATTAAAACACAAGTGACTGTCTACTATTTAAGGTTCCTACATTAAACTTTTCGCAACGCGTTCGAAAGAACGGGTATTAAAACACGAAGGATTTTTCACTCTTTTTTGGTTCTTATGTTATTGACACACGTATTAGTGTTCTTACGGTTATTAAACGCGTGTCCCTGCTCGGGCGCCAGTTATAAATTCTTTTTATAAATGAAAGAAAAAAAATTATTTTTGAGACAAGTGTCTCGCTTTATTGCCAACTTAAGTCTCATTACAAGTTTAACATTTAGTTCTATTTATTGATTCTAATGTGGGAAAATGTACAACAAATTCGTGGGAATGGGTTATGGAATTTATAATAACTAAGCAAATATGTTGCAGTCGGATATTCGATCCGTTTAATAACTGGCACGTTCGCAGCGTTCGATTCGCTGGACCCAATTTTCAACAACTCGGCCACACATTTCGGCCGAAACGGCCGTTGCTTCAACGCACATTGAGCTGTCGGTAAACTGGGTAACAGATCTAACTGCTGCTGATGTTATTCCTGTTGCCGCTGCCAGTGTTGTTGTTGTTGAATTGAGCACCAAAAATATTCAAAGAGATGTTGTTTTTATTTTCTCGCATCGATTTCATTGCGGCTTTCTTCCGTAAAACGGTTGAAAACTTAACGCACACGATGGGAGAAGGATTTGTTTTGTTGTTGCCGTGGGTTTTGACTCTCTTTGCGTAATACAAATCAATTTCATTTCCTCCTCATTTACTCGGGTTTTCGCGTTCGCATTGCTTACATCGGCAATACAAATTATGTCAACTGAACCCTGCTTATCTTTATGCTCCAATAAATTCACCTTCATCTCCAATAGACCAACTCTCTTATTTAGAGAAGCATTGCTCTCTTCAAGAGTTTTAATTTTAGTTATTACCTCACTGTTTACTTGTTTGAGCTAAATAATTTCGCTGCATAGCATTTGGAGACAATGTTTGGCGATGAATATATGGAAGCATCCACCAGTACTGACTTTCTCCGTTGAGTGACACAGCTACCACATTTAAAGTTTGGTTATGTTTCTCAAAAATTCAATTTCTCTTTTTTCTAATTTCGAGCACTTTGCATGGTAATAAATATTGATGCACTGAATTTTAGGGTCTTGTCTATTAATTTTTAAATTACATAAACCGCACTTCATTTTTAACTATTTCAATTTGTGACTTATAGTAGACGAGTGAAGGAACTTTTTATATGGTATTTCTTTGACCCATAAGAGGAGTAAATTCTCTATGTGTGTGTCCCCATCAACACCCAGAGAGAAATGTACCTAGTATTTACAAACAAAAAAAATGTCAAGTCATTTCATCTCAAGTCGCTAATTTTCGAAACACGACCCAACCTGTTCAAACCATAAAACTAAAAAATGAGGTATTCTTTTATAACAGTCCTATAAAATTAGCTAGTTACCAACTGCTTTGGAATTTTCTTCCCTTAATCTTTTTTTTATAATTCACGCACGCCCAAGGGATTATCAATATCCTTTAAGTACACGGAGCACAGCGCGTGCGTGGGGACTAAAAAAGAAAGGGGAAGAGATGAGTAACTGTGCACAATGGCTTCCATGTTTATGAATTTTAATAACAGTGAACTCAGATCAATTTTACACACAGTGGAATAAACATGTGAAACACCTCTCCGACGCCACTTCTAAGCAGTGTTATGTGATGTTTAAAATCATTATAAGTTTTCCAATGAAATTGTCGTACGTATTATTCCCTTACGACAATTTGCATCAGTCCACAAACAAAAATCTACACACATAACCCGTTTTTCATCAGATGTTTCATGCACTCAATCATTGTTTTATAAATTAATTGTTGCTATAAATAAAATTCGTGATCAAAGAGAGGGATGGGATGTTGGATCCGAAATTTTTTTCATTCTTTTAGCACTCGCGACTAGCACTATTGAACAATTTATTATGCGCACGGTGTTATTTGCTTTTTTTGTATTTCTCAGAAATATGTATATTTTAAACCGTATATTAACGTCTAATTCATATTATTTGCGATGATGATTTTCAACACAAGAATATGCAGACAGGGTTTATGTCAACAAGCGAGATCTGAGACGACACCCCGATTGGACTGCTCTAAATGTCAGAGCATTTATTAGAACACTTCTCAGGTTGAGGGAGACAGAAACACAGCGGAAATCATCTCACATCCTGCTTTAGCAGAAGACGATCGCAGCTACGAAGAAGTTTTACATTACGTTAGAAATCGTCGAAATACCAGTCTTTTGTAACTAAGCAGGCATTTTAATCTAAGTCTGATATCCGCAAAATAAATGCTGGTGTGCCCCAGGACTCCGTTCTGTCTCCGACACTATTTTTAATTTTTATCAATGATCTCTTGACTGTCACTTTTTATCCAATATATTCCTTTGCTGACGACAGTACTCTCTGCTTTTCATAATCGTTTCCGGACTCCCGTCCCTGCTGTTCGGCTGTGGAACGAAAACGGCAGCGTATGTTATGCTCATTAAATCCTGATAACAGCATAACCAATTGGGGAACGATCAACAGAGTGGAAGTTAATGCTTCCAAAACACAATGCTGTCTGATGTCTTTAAAGCGAAATTTAATCACCAATGAATGGCACTTGCATTATCGAAACTGAAAAACTTTCCATTCTCGGTATTTGTGTCAATGACAACTTACGTTGCAATGACGTATTCGATGTTGCCGAAAATGCTGCGAAATGTATAGGTTTTCTCAAACGATGTAAGAAGTACTTTTCCTCTTCTGAGCTGGCCTCAATATATAAGGCATTGAGACCTTATTGGAGTACAATACATACATCTGGTCAGATGCGCCTAAAATATTTCTTCACCTGCTAAATAGGATTCAAAACTGTGCGATAAAACTCATAGGTGATGCTAATATCACCCAGTCAATGGACACCCTCGAACACCGACGAAATGCGTCGTGTCTCACTTCGTTTTATCGTTATTTCCACCATCAGTGCTCAAGCCCACTTTCGGACGTACTCTGAAATATCGTGATTCATTCCTAAGCCGCACAACTCGTTTGTGGAATGCCCTGCCGAGCTCTCTATTTCCCAGTCATTATAATATTCAGACATTTAAAACCAACATACACATCTTTCTTTCCACCCTAATTTTCCTTCGTCCGCTCTGTGTGCAAACATTTTAAGGGTACCTTACCCCGTTGAGCGCGAATTACAGTTACCCCTTAGGTAACCCAAATACCTTATATCATATACCACAAACATTACAATATGTAATATTAATCTATTGTTCTGTTCCCACAAACATTGCTCAAAAGTCAAATTGTAATCCTAAACCTTTGCAAATTTTCCCATACATTCGTTCATTATTGAAATAATAAACTTTCGTGTGTTCCTTTTTGATTACATAAACATTATATTTTAATAAAAACCTTATAAATTTTGTAAAGAATGAGTCAGAAATAAAGAATGGACAAGTAAAGTCTTAAAGAGAAATAAATTTAGTTTTTTTTTTAAACTCTACGAAGGTTTTCACCATAACTGGCGCAGTCGAACTTGCAAGAATTCCGGGATTGAGTTCTTGATTTAAACTAACGAGTGCGGATCCAAAAGAATATTGGTATTGTAGTGCGAAAGAACATTGCATTAAATTCGGGACGCGAACTCAATTATTCATTTATCTCACATCAAGTGCATATTGGTGATAGTTAATTCAGTGGAAAAGGGCACACAAAATATTGGTGGCGAATTTCAATTCTTCAGCCCTTGATGAACTTACGAAAAATAGTGTATAAATCAACTAAGCGGACAAGACTACCATTTAACATAATTTAACATCAAGACGATGACAACAAGGATACTAATTACTATTTGCATGTAAGTCAGTAAACTTATATTTTATAGTCCCTTATCTCCTTTATACCCCTAATACCTTTTTAGTCTTTAAAAAGAAAAGCAAAAATAAAATTGATAGTGAATAGACATTTATATAAAAGAAAAATAAAAATTTAATTAATAGAAACTGTAAGAATTTAAAAAATGTATTTAATTCACTTAAAATTCTGGACGCTATTAAAGACCTGCCCAAATACGATACTTTTGGCTTTGGCTTTTGTTTGATTTCATTAATAATATCGAAGAAATTCTGGAATTAATGCAGCCCACCAACAATACACCATATGCAAATATAATACTTAGAGGAATTAGGAATAAAGTAACAGGTGATGCCAATGAAGTACTGAATATGTTTGGTACACCTCTTGATTGGGTTCAAATAAGGAAAAACCTAACATTACATTATTCCAACAAGCGGAATGAAACATTTCTCATACGAGATCTTCATACTCTAAAACAAAATAACGAAAGCATAGTAAAATACTGTTCCAAGGTAATAGAAATTCACTCAACGCTAACCAACGTTACATTCCAACAATACCATTCCCACCCCAAAACACTACGCAACATATCCAAATTCCTTCAAATATTTACAAACAAAAAAATTATCCAAATTCCTCCCCAATTACTCATTCCCACGAACAAAACACTACACAAGCTAAAACAAATGCACCCATTCAAAGGCAAATAAGTTCCCAGCCTCCACCTAAACCTATGGACAATTCCAGTGGAAATTCCAGAAATACACTACGATCTAACATTCGACAGTTAAGTACTACTAGGCCAAATAATAACCCGCCAAACCCCTACCAAAATTATATTATAACGGAGGTCAACAACGTTAACGAAATGAAATACCCATCCCTCAACAGAAACCTAGATCAGTTTTTACCACAAGAAAACAATGATTTAAATTTTAAATAAACTCATAAATGCAGCAAATGAGTTAGATGATGGAAATTTTTTAGAACCTTGGAGAATAATAGGATTTATTGATATTAACAAACATAACTCAAATATATTACCATATATTAATGTCTCAGAAAAAAAAAATTAATTTTTAGTATATAGATACAAATATATAATATATATACGAGTATATACACAAATTTTATTAACCCAGAACATACAAATCCTGAAACATATCAAACCATTGAACCAATTTTAATAAATACAGTATTTAATATACACACACTTAACAAACAGGTTAAACTCGAAGTATTTCCAGAATTTAATAAAACATAAAAACTCGAGTTCTTAGTTTTTAAATTCCATAACTACTTCCATAGTCTTATAGGCCTAGAAGCACTAAATTTACTTGAGCCCAATGTAAATCTTAAGGAAAAAGTAGATGCACAGAATGGAGGCATTAATATACCAACAACAAACATAGGAAAGGTGTTTATTATTCCAGAAGGAATTTCCAAATCAATTAAATGGTATTCTCAAGCAGAAGTGATAAATATTACAAACCAGGATCAACAATTTTTTCTACAACAACCCTTAAAGTTGGAAAAGCTAATACCTTTCAAGGAATAAATAGTTTAAATATTCCATGCATACATACCACCACAGATAAGCCCCACGAACTGTTTTTTTTTTCATTTCACTTTATTTCATTTATTCAATACAATATATTTACAAGTTTTCTTAATTTCTAAAAAAAAAAAAATGAAATAGTTAGGTACAATCTATTGTCCAAATGACAAGAGTTGATCGTACAAAGAATTCTATATTTTATTAAGAAAATATTGACATACGAGTAGTTGATCGGGAGATTGCGTGTGGAGGCAAGGAAAGAAAAAAAAACAAAACAAAACAAATTATGAGTTGTCAAATTTCAAACAAAATTTATATACTCAAAGAACATTCAAAGAACAAAATTCATTGATAAATAATCTATTTATGGTCGAATAATCAAAAGACAAAACCCATTTTTAATTTCATTAAGAAATGCATTTTCCACTCTTTCGCATCTTATAAGGTCTGGCAGTAAGTTAAACAGGCGGGGTGCCGTTGAAAGGTAAAATCTTCCAAAGTGAACTTTGTGAATAACAGGAACTGCTACAGGGTTTCTCGCATTTCCTCGCAAATTGTAGCTATCTATATACTTAACTGAGTAAAACCCGGCATTTTGAAAAAATATTTTTAGAACTTTGTAGCAGTAGAGATGCTTCAAAGGAAGAGTTTTAAGTATTCTGAACAAATTAAGACTTGGAGTTCTGCGATTTACTCTGAATAAGATTCTTATTGCCTGTTTTTGTTTTATTAGAAGTGGTTCAGTCTTGGTAAAAAATGCACTACCCCAACAAGAGATATCATATTCCAATTTAGATTTTAATAAACCATTATACACAAGTTTTAAAACTGATTGCGCACAATAGAGACTTAAGTGAAATAGTTGTCTTACCACTTTGTTAAGATATTGTTTAAGATAATGATTATGATTGGAACAACTAAGCTTATTATCTAAGACAATACCTAAATATTTAAAACTGTCAACTCACTCAATTTTAAAAGAATTATTGGTACAAGATGTTAAGTAGTTAAATGGATAATCTACATCATTCGTAAGAGTAAATAATTGGAAGCGTGTACAATCCGAGAGTGATAAAATAATGGCAAATCATTACAAATTATATTGCTGATATTAAATATCATAAATTTCGTTTTACCACTGATCATGAGTTTATGTATTAAGAACCATCTCCTCAGTAAATCAATGTCATGGTTTACCTCAGAGATAATATTCAGAAGGCTTTTATTTGAGTATGACAGCGCAGTATCGTCAGAAATTGCTGTAACTTTGCCTTTGAAAGGTTGGATGAATAGGGAGTTTACGTAGATCAAGAATAGGATAGGACCTAGTACTGAGCCTTGTGGGACACCAGTTACTATATTTTCCGGAGAACTGTAAATATTCTTGATCTTCACCAATTGCCTAAGATTATTTAGATAAGAAGCAAACCAACTATATGTACATCCGTTAAAACCCAATTGGGAAAGTTTATCTAATAGTATTTCATGATCTACCATATCGAAAGCTTTAGAAATGTCAATAAACAGAGAAGCAGGAATCTCAGAAGAGTTAATACTGTGATATAGCTCCCCTGTCAGTTTCAACAGTGCAGTTTCAGTAGACATTCCGCTTCTAAAACCAAATTGACAATTACTGAAAAAATGCGTCCTTTCTAGAAACGACAACATTCTACATTTCAAATAATTTTGAAAAGACCGACAACAACGAAATAGGACGATAATTGTTCAAAATGGTATTGTCACCCTTTTTGTGAAATTGCATAACTATAGCCGTTTTCAAAGATTGAGGAAAAATACCTTGTCGTATGCTGTTATTGAAAATAAAGCACAAAACATCTGAGATTTGAAATGATATTTTTTTCAACATACGACTAGAGATCATGTCAGCGGAGGTAGAATTAGATGGTTTAAGAGTCCAAATTATTTTATGTATCTCTAGAGCAGTGAATGGTTCACAGAAAAAACTCTCAGTTTGACTTCCAATCTCAACTAGGTCATTGTTGATCCTATTATTGTAGTTGTGGTTGGATAAGTTCTGAAAAGACCTAACATTACAAAAGACATCATTAAATGAATTAGCAATTTCCAAAGGGTCAGATATAGTTGAGTTATTGACGTTCAGAATTATATCTATTTCTGAAGTTTTTCTATTAAGAATTTCATCAATAACACGCCATTCTTTTTTAGAATTACCAAAACTTGCTAATAATTTTCTACGAAAATGATTATCTCTGTAAAAAGGGATATCAATTTTAAGCTCATTATTTAGTTTTTTGTAGTGTTGTTTGAGTCTGAGATTATTTGGATGCCTTCTTACTTGAAGGTAAAGTTTATGTTTCAATCGAATTTTTTCCAGAAGTGAAACCGTCATCCATGGTATCAAACACTTGTTTTTGTTGTTTGAGCGACTTATAACCTGTTTACTACTCGCAATATGCAATTGAAGCTTCATAAGAAAACTATCGAAGGCTGCGCAAGTAACTTCTTCCCAAAATTCGAAATTTAAACAGTTTCTAAGTCTGTTATAGTCAATTTTATCGAATGCTTTATGCACAGATGATTCAGTTCTCAGAATACAACTATCCATTTGAAAACTTATTAAACAATGAACAGTTAGATTCAGGTCAAGTATCATAGTTTTAAACTTGGTTTTGTTGTCTCGATGGACTCTTGTAAATATATGGTCCAAACACGAGTTTAAACGGGTAGGCTGATCCAACAAAAAATCAAAACCAAAAAAAGACAGAGTTGTCAGTAATCAACGTCAGAAGAGGCAGACATTAAGTTAATATTAAAATCACCAAGTAGAATGGTAATTTTACAAATTTGGGACTCCAAGATCCCATTAAACTCTTCCGTAAAGGATTTCACTGAACATTTGTGAAGTCTATAAATACAAATAAAACAATATAAAGTTCCAGTAATTTCACAACAGAAACTAATAATATCAGCACTTTGTAAATTATATTTTTTAATTTGTTTGTTCACTATGTCATTTCGAAAAAATACACCAACACCACCAGCTGCATATGTATTATTGCATGCTGCATCAAACAAAAAATTAGGAATATGGAAGTTGGAGATTTCTTCATCAAAAATCCAGATTTCTGAAAAATTAGATCTGGTAATGGGTCTACAGATGAGAGGTGAGTGGAAAATGCATCGAAATTTTTTCTCAGGCTGCGAATGTTTTGGTGGATTACCGAAAAACCAGAAGATGGTTGATTCTTTGAATGATCTAGACAGTAGCAATTGAAATATTCAGATTCGAAAGGAAAGTTAACATTGTTATTGTAGCAATTTGAAGAAGATCTACAAAATTGTTACTATGACTATTATTATAATGAAACATTATTTAAAAGAGGTAAGGAAAGAATATTTAAAGTTAATTATCTATCCCCTCGATTTTTTGTAAATCTTCAAGAGTATATTTTTGTTGTTCTATCACCTTCCTTTTTTCTGATGAGAACGGTTGAATTTCTCACCCAAACAAATTTAAATTTATTATTGTTCCTTAGTTCAATTGCTTTATTGAGTAGAGATCTTATAAAGAGAGTGAGACAATCATTCATATAAATTTTCCTGCTGGTGTCACTTTTTTTTCGATCACCACTGTCGCAGTTATTTTTATTTCTTAGAAACTCATATGCAATTTTTTCACTGTGCAAACGCATTTTCCTCATTGCATGGTTCTTACGCGATAGAGATGAGAACTTAACGCACACAATGTTGCTTTTTTTACCGCTCCGTAAATGTGCATTCTTTATAAATGATGAGACGATAGCTTCTGAGGTGGATTTATCTCCCATAGCAGCAAATAATACTCTCTCCAACGTTAGAAGTATTAACGTTAGGAAGACCAATGATGCACATTGTTTCTCTTTCTGCTCCAGAAAGTTTATTTTATTTTCCAACAACACCACTTTCTTACATAGAGGAGCATTGTCTGCTTCCAATACCTGAATTTTCTTCAGTGCCTCCATAGTTGCACTCTTAAGCTCCAGAATTTCACTAAGGAGCATTTGCATTGTCACTATTTTCTCTTCTTTAGTACTGTCACCGATGTTGGATGGTGGTGACCATAGATAAACTAACCTAGATGGCAAACTTTCCATATATTGGAAAATCAAAAGCGGTTTTCTACTGATCGCCCCTAACCGTGTGACTCTGTCTGTGAATACGTGTGAATTGTGATCAATGGCAATTTCCCTCCTTTTTTATATTTACAAACCACGAACATTTTAACCAAAAAACGTTACACACACTCGTGCAAATCGCTCTCATTCTAGCAATTTTACTTGTAAATTGCCCTCATTCTAGCAAATTTTGGCAAAGGTATAGAGATGCAAAAGTGTTGAAATTCACTTACAGTGTGTCTGTGCGAAAGTTAAGGGTTTGCAAAATTATTAGTAGAGTTTGACATCTAGGTTAGTTTATCTATGGTGGTGACACAGCATCAGTCGTTCATAAACCTCCGTAGAGATCAGACGTGATTCGGCTTTTCTAGTGAGTGATTAAAAAATACAAATTTATCAAAAAATAAATTAGAAACAATTTTGCTAAGTGCTTCGGTGGCGCGTTTATAGTGATGTCCGGCTGATAAAGCAGGGATCGTGGGTTCGATTCCCGAAAGTATCATCGACTTTTTATTTTTAAAAATTTAATCAAACAGACAATTACATACATAAATTGTATACGAAAGTGAATCTCACAATGAGAGACAACAAGCGGCCCGCTATTCCAAAAGCGGGACCAGCAGATGGCAAGATGCCACCAGAAAATGTGGAAAGAAAGAGAAGGATGAGGCTTAAGACACCTCCAAATCCAAATCCTGTAAAGCGCCCCACCCTGCCAGCTACTGAAAAGTTGCCTGGTAGAGGAAGGGAAGTGGCGCCGACAACGACAACAAAGGCGGCAGCTGAGTCAGAAAAAGAAGAATATCCATATACAGAGGGTGTTCAAAATATTAGGAACACTGCATTTTTTTCATATATTTTTTGTTTATTGCTGTGGATTTTGATTTTGGAGCATGAAATAAAAAATTCAACTTTATAGTTTTGAGATTTATCATATTTATTCATTATTTATAGAGGAAACAATTTTTTTCTTTTAATATTTTGTCACGGGGTGAGAGTGGTTTCCAATTTCTGGCGGCCACAAAGTCTGATGATTAAGACGAAGAAGTGCATGCAATTAACAGCACCATTAAAGAGCTGCAGCAACAAGTACTTGGCATTAAAGCCAAGCAAGTGGCGAGAAGGCAGATGGAGCAACAACAACTCCTGATCTCTCAGCAACAGCCCACAAATAGCAAACAGAATCCGCTACAACAACAAAAAACAGCACAAGTGAAGAAGTTCGAAGGGCTCCAATTCGTGGGGGTCAAGCCTTTCACCACAGCCAGAGCTAACAGGGAGAAGCTGCAACTGCCGATTTTCCTTGTCCAGCTAAGTCCCACCAGCAATCTGGATGGCCTAAGGAGTATTAAAGTCCTGGACTACCAGGTTGTACACTGGAAAAAATTAAAGAAGAGCGCAAACATTTTACAATGTGTTCGCTGCCAGAGGTTCGGGCACGCCGCGTCGAACTGCGAAATGCAGCCTCGATGCGTGAAGTGCGGAAAGAACCACAAGACTGAGGAATGCGCTCTGGGTAAGGACGGAGCATCTGAAAAAAGCCAACTCTCTTGTGCTGTGTGTAGGAACACAGAATAAATCTGGCCCGGCAGCAGAAAGTGGAAGTTAAACGTCCACCCGTGCATTTGCAAACTCCAGCCGTTACTCCCCAAGTTACCTACGCACAAATGGCGGCAGCTGGGGGAAATACAGTACAGCAAGCGAAGGTGGCTTCTCAGGCCCCAGCGCCCAGAGCTCAAAAACCAGTACCTGACATGCTAGCTATCTTGCTCTCTATCCAGGGGCAGATGGCTCAGCTACAACGTCATTTAACTGAACAGACCGCGCAGTTGGATCAAGTATACTCAAGTATAGCCGCACTATTTAAGTTGCTTAAAGACCAAGCCCCCGATGTGCTTTTGGTTAGCGAAATTAAGCTTACCAAAAAACACAAATTGGGGTACAGAAGATACAAATTAGTACAGAGAATCCGACCCAACTTCATTCACGGAGGAGACGTTGCGATTTTCGTACGAAAAGGTATACGTTTTAAAACAGTATATAGTCGTGTAGAACGTAGGTTCCAGGTGCTGGAGGCATGCATCGTGTATATCCCCCTCCGTAGTGGAAAGCGGTTGTACATGGTGTCTGTTTATCCACCTAAGGCTACGCAATCCACTTTATTCATCTCAGAGCTCTAGACACTTTTTCTATTCCTAAGACTGGAATTGGAGGAGAACTACTTTATTATCGGTTGAGATTTCAACGCCAAACATAGCGATTGGGGAAATAATACACCAAATACTAGAGGGAACCTACTATTCAATTGGTGGGGTCAGCACAGTGTGATGTATCGACTCGGGCTTAAGGTGACGGATAGTCCGTCGTTTCCCAGACACGGATCCTATTTGGATCTTCTGCTGTTCGACTCACGAATACAACTGACATGCACTAACCAACAAACTACAAACTGTCTACGCACTTTCGTGTATGACAGTGACCATTGCGGTTTCAGCACCGAAATAACTGTTCCCAAATTGCGGAATTGGATGAGTGTGTTCAAAGGCATTCCTACAATTATAGTAGGGTGCGTTGGACACACTTCACCAGAACACTGACTAGAGCAGTCTCCTCGAATTCGCTCTACCCACCGTCTAACAGAAATCTGTCAAACGAGGAGATTGACAGGTATCTAAGACTAATGGATGAGACAATCAAACGAACAATGGACAAAACGATACCTCGGCACCAACACACTGACGAAGAAGACTTATTCCGCAACGCAACTATTGACGCACTGCACCGACATAAAAGTAGACTGCTATCAAGACTAAAAACCTTGTACAGACAGTTTACTGACAGACATAACCCGGAGATCATGACACTGAAGTCGTCGATTAAAAACCTCCAAACATTAATAAAGGAAAATTACAGAGCATCTGTAAGTTTGTATTGGAACAATAAAATTCGGGCTGTAAACACCAGCAACCCGAATATGTTCCCGCAAATAAATAAAATATTTCGGAGAAATAATCAGAACGACCTTCCATGTCTTAAAATCGCCCGAACGACGAACAACGAACAAATACTGGTAGCAGCGGGCATAGATCCAATTGAGGCTGTTGATGATGACAACTTCTTTGTGATCGAGGATCCACAGGAGTCCACAGGAGCAGGTAGAGGCTATAGGAGCGACTTTCCAGGAAGTGTACAAGGCGAATTTTATCATTGGCCCGAACCACGATCTTTAGAATCGAGTTCTTGTACACAATTTCTACCTTCGAAATGAAATTGTGAATTGGCTATCCGAGAGCTCGGGTTTCACCCAGTTGAGTTACGAGAATATGGCAAATAATGTCAACACCAACGATCGTTGACACCAACCACCGTTCATTTTGAAGGAAGAGCTCCAAGCGATCTGCAAATCACTTATGAGTAAGAAAACAGTGGGAACCGATGAAATACCGAAATAGAAGCGGTGAACATTTATACCACCTTGTTTAATAATGCAATGAATAATGCACACTGTCCAGCGCGTTAGAAAACTGCGGTGGTACACTTCCAATCCGGCGAATCTCCGCTCGATCAGTCTTCTTCTACACATCAGTAAGGTTTTCGGGAAGGTGATCAATAGAGTCCTGACTAAGTGGGTTGAGGACAAAAATATAGTTCCGGATAATCAATTCGGTTTCAAGGCGGGGCATGATATCATTCATGCTGCGTCTAAACTGGTTTCTGATATCCAATGGAACAAAGGCAAGAATCAGTGCACTGGTGCCTGCCTGATTGACTTGGAAAAAGCCTTCGATACCGTATGGTTAGAGGGACTCTTTTTCAAGCTGGACAGGTTGGGCATTAGTAAACCACTGCTGCATATTCTTTTTGATATGCTCTCCAGTAGACAGTTCTTGGTGAAGAATGGCGATGTGACTTCTGCTGGAACATTTAACATTAAAAACGGTCTGCAAAAAGGTGCGGTAAATTCGCCGATCCTGTTCAACATTTACACAAGTGATCTGATAGGTTCACTTCACCATGCCATAGCGTGCGCAGACGACTTAATCGGGTACAGATCGGGTCCAAAGATTGAGGTCATTAATACACTTTTGCAACGTGACTTCGGTAAAAATTAAACGATATTGCGATGACTGGAAGTTGAAAATCAATTTTCAAATGTCGGAAACCATTTTGGTTAGGACGCCTTTGTCTGGAGCCTACCAGAAAGAATTGGCGAAAGTTCTCGATCGTGGGGCAGCACGGGTAGCCACTTGCTTGTCGAAATGTAATCAGATACCTTGGAATCTGGCTAGATCAGTTTCTGTATTTTAACAAACATATAGAGGTTGCTCTGGCCAGAGCCAGAGGTGCTTTTGCCCTTACAAGTAGACTGTTTTATAACAGCCAACTCGATACGAGGGTGAAGGTGATCTGCTACATGGCCCTTATTCGGCCTATGCTTGTATTAGGGAGTCCCGTGTAGTTTAACGTGAGAGCAGGTTTATTGGAAAAGATTCGGGTGTTTGAGAGGGCTTGTCTTAAGACTTGTCTTCGCTTATACAGAACACCAGAGTCTGAGTACATAAAATTATATCCTAATGAGGTCTTGTACAATAGGGCGAAACTAATAAGAGTGGACAATTTCGTCATTAAGTTGACTCGAAGGCACGTTGCAAGAGCAACCTCATCGAAGAACCTGATCTCTGCGGCTTTCGACCCCAATTATATGTATCACGAGAGAGTTCGCTTTGACGGCTTTATTCCTCCTGAAGCGTTCCTCTATCTAGATAGTAAAGGTCTGATCCACGACAGATTGGCGGTGCCGCTAATCGCTCGAATAGCTGCGGACAGGCGACTCAACTACGACAGCGCGGAGCGTCTCCGGTTCAGTAGGGCGATAGGGAGTCGCGACATGAGGCATGTTGCTCAGCAGCACTATCAATTTTGGTGGCTAGTTGAAGGGGAGGATGCTTCGTCGTCGAATACCTCCAGTAATACATAGCTTCATCTGAGGCATAGTGGGTCAGCCTAATTTGTTTTATAGCCATGGCCGGCTTACATAGTTTTAGGTAGGATTAGAAAAAAAAAAGTTTTAAGAAAAAAAAAATATATATATACATATATATACATATATTTATATATGAAGTATATATATATTATTTATATATATATTTATGGATGTCTATGTTTGTGTTATATGTAAGTAGGTTAAGTAGATTAAGATTTATTTTTAGGTAGTTTGTAGGCTTTTAGTTTTAAGTTTTATAAAAAATTAAAAAAATGTCCGCTTACTAAGTTTTTGCTTACAATTTATTTTCTTAGTTTTAGTATGTAAAAATAGAAATAAAATTAGACCGTAAGGTTCGTCGAAAGACATAGTTTAAGTGCTAGGTTTAACTTAGAGTGCCCGCATGGGGCCAGAACATGCGTTGGAAAGCTACTGTCATTGTACGTCATTTCAGTATATGTCATTCATTTGAAGCATAAACAACAATAATTTTTTTTCACTCAAATATGTCGAACTTTATGCCTGAAAAAGTGTTTTTGCGGGGAGTTCTTCTTCATTAATTTAATATGAAGAAAACTGCTGCCGAAAGTCATCGTATTTTGGTGGAAGTTTATGGTGAACATGCGCTAGAACGTACCAAAAATGCTTTGCATGATTTAAAAGTGGTGATTTTGGCTTTAAAGACGATGAACATCCTGGGCAGCCAAAAACACAACACAAGAAGAACTCGCAGAATCAAGCAAAAAAAATCATATGTGAAACCCGCCCAACCAGCCAAATCAACGGCAAAGCCGAATATCCATGGCGCGAAGTTAATGCTCTGTATTTGGTGGGATCAGATGGGTGTGCTGTATTATGAGCTGCTAAAATCGGGTGAAACCATCAATGGACAACGCTACCGAACACAATTAATCCGTTTGAAGAGAGCAATAGCCGAAAAACGCCCGGAATATGCGACCAGACACGAGGCAATAATTTTCCATCATGACAACGCTCGGCCCCACGTTGCTATTCCGGTTAAGAACTATTTGGAAAACAGTGGATGGGAAATCTTACCCCACCCGCCTCATAGCCCGGACCTTGCCCCTTCTGACTACCATTTGTTCCGGTCGATGCAGAACGCCCTCACTGAAATACGGTTCACATCAGAGCAGAATATCAAAAATTGGCTTGATTCATTCTTGGCTGCCAAGCCGGCGCAGTTCTTTTGGGATGGGATCCACAAATTGCCAGAAAGATGGGAAAAAGTCATAGCTTCAAATGGGCAATACTTTGAATAATACTATTGTACATGTTTTTCTTAAATAAACGTTCAAATTTTGAAAAAAAAAACTGCAGGAATTAAGTTATATACCCAATATTTTTAGGCAACATGAACCGCACTTCATTTTAAATAAAATGATAAATTTAATGGAAAAAACTGACTAAGCGAGTAGTGTAAACAATGCAAAAAGTGTAGAGTGATAACAATGCGTGCTCCCCAACACGCGTCAGAAACACAAAAAAACACAACTGCCATAATATAGAAGAAGTCTTAAGACTAAACCATCTAAATGACGAAGAAAAGAAACATTTAGTTAAACTCTGTAAAAATTTTGACGGTATCATTTTCAGAGAAGAGCAACCCTTAACCTTCACTAATGAAATAAAGCATCGTATTAGAATTACCAACAATGTACCTGTTTACACTAAATCGTATAGATACCCAGTAATTGATAAAACTGAAATTCAATTTCAAATTCAGAAGCTGTTAAGACAGGAAATAATTCGACCAAGCTACTCACCATGGAGTAGTCCCATTTGGATAGTACCTAAAAAAGTGATGCTTCTGGCAAACCCAAGTGGAGAATGGTAGACGACTATAGGAAAATTACTGAAAAAACTATAGGAGATAGCTATCCCCTTCCGAATATATCGGATATATTAGATAAGTTGGGACAAAACGACCTTCACGGTCAACAACGGGCGTTATGAATTTATAAGAATGCCTTTTTTGCTGAAAAATGTCCCAGGAACGTTTCAACGAGTTATGGATAACGTCCTAAGGGAACTTCAAGGAAAATGTTGCCTTGTTTATATGGACGATTTAATAATATTTTCAAGTTCCCTTCAAGAACATATGGAGAACTTGCATAAAGTATTTTCAAAGCTACGAGAAGCCAACTTAAAGGTTCAAATAGACAAATCAGAATTCCTTAAGAAGGAAGTAACTTTTCTCGGTCACGTTGTAACACCAGATGGTGTCAGGTCTAATCGTGACAAAATCAGTGCTATAAAAAAATTTCCCATTCCGAAAACTCAAAAACAATTCAAGTCATTTTTAGGAATTCTCGGTTATTACCGAAAGTTTATCAAAGATTTTGGTTACATTACAAAACCACTAACAGAATGCCTAAAAAAAGAACGAAACGTAAAATTAGATGATAGGTATATAAAATGATTCGAACACTGTTAAGATATTGTAACAAATGACCTCCTCCTTCAATACCCGGATTTTCTAAATCGTTCATATTAACTACAAACGCAAGCGATTTTGCTTTAGGCAGCGTATTGAGTTAAGCCCTATTAATTCTGATAAACCAATTTGCTACGCTTCCAGAACATTATCCGACACGGAGACTAGATATACTCGTAGCACAACCGAGAAATAACTTTTGGCAATTGTTTGGGCAGTCAAACGATTTCGCCCTTACCTGATTGGCAGAAGATTTATGATAATAACGGATCACAAGCCCCTTATATGACTTTTCTCCCTAAAAGATTCCAACTCGAAACTTATTAGATGGCGCCTCCAACTAGAAGAATATGACTATGAAGTCATTTATAAAAAAGGAAAGGTAATACAAACGCAGAGGCTCTTAGTAGAATTATATTGAAAAATCAAAAAAGGGTAGAACTAAACATCAACGAATCCGCATCCTTACAAGACACAAGTGGTATAAGAATTCGTTCCGCTAGAGAGAACTTAAATGACGGAATTTCGATTTCAGAACAACCACTTAATTCATTTAGCTCTCAGTTAGTTTTATAAATCTCAAACAGGACACCACCTGTCTCCCTCTCAAGTCCATTCAAAAATAAAAAAAGACATACTATCAGACTCACTGCCTTTAATGAAGAAAAAATTACAGCTATTTTCAAACAATATTTACCCCTAATAAACTTATAGCTATTTTTACAATGAACGAAGAAATATTTCGAATAGTTCAAACAGGGTATTCCAAATTCTTTGCACAATCCCAAATTGTTAAACTGGTTCGTTGCACAGAATTTGTTGAAGATATTGTAAACGATGATAACCAAGACCAGATAATTAATAACTATCATTCAAGAACTAACCATAGAGGTATTACTAAAACTCTCAACCATCTCAAAAGACAGTATTATTTTCCACATGTGAAACACAAAATTAGCCAAATAATAAACAATTGTGAACAATGCCTAACATGGAAATATGACAAAATCCTCAAAAAATAGAATACCAAATTCCACCAAACCCAGAACTACCACTAGACATACCATAGTTCACGCAGATGTCTATTACATTAACAGTAAACAAATTTTAACAGTAATAGATAAATTCTCGAGATTCGTAGCTGCATACACACTTACTGATAGGAATAGCTTAACAATTATAAAATCCGTTAAACATTTTATGAGCCTTCACGGCATACCAAAACTCTTGTCATGGACCAAGGCGCAGAATTCTGCTCCTTAATATTTAAAGACTCTGTAAACAATACAGTATAAACAACCAAATAACTTCTTACCAACAATCCACTATCGAGTAAGATGAGTAGGTGACTAGGAATCAACAACAAGCCAACTTCCACTAAGTACTTAGTCTCTCATGGAGCGATATAACTACTGAGCCCAAACATCTTTCTTTCACTCTCTATCCAATTTTCTAAAAAACTTAACACGTGCTCATGCATTTTAAGTGTAGTAATACTCACTTAAGTGTTAAGTTCTTTAAAAAAAAAAATAAATAAAAAATGCACCGGTATAGCGAATACGCTCTACGATAACAGAAATAAAGGGTCCGCCATCTAACGTTTTTTTTCAACTATTTCGTGAATGGTAACACTTAGCTCATGTCTGATTTAACAGATAATTAGTTTTATCCTTCCGGTTAATAATGGAAAATAATTTCATTCAAATGGCTGCCTCGGCTGGCCATACAAAATCGGTCCAATTTTTAAGCACATTATCGATTGTGTGCAGCTATATTTCACCAATGGCTTCACGAATACTGTCGTTTAAAGCGTCAATTGTCTCTGGCTTGTCGGCGTAACACTTATCTTTTACGGCACCCCACAAATAATAGTCCAACGGTGTCAAATCGCAGCTCCGAGGTGGCCAAACGACATCAGCTCTGCGGCTGATAATGCGATCTTCAAAAACAGGGCGCAAAACATCGAGTGTAGCTTCAGCTGTGTGGCACGTAGCGCCGTCCTGTTGAAACCAAATGTTGCCAATATCCTCCTCTTCAATTTTTGTGAACAAAAATTCGTTGAACATGGCCCGATAAAGATCGCCATTGACTGTAACGGCCACTCCTTGCTCATTTTCGAAAAAAAATGGCCCAATTATGCCTCTGGACCAAAATCCGCACCAAACAGTGACTCGTTTTGGGTGTATCGGCTTTTCAATGTATGCGTGCGGGTTTTCTGTGCCCCAAATGCGACAATTTTGCTTGTTTACATACCCGCCAAGATCAAAATGAACTTCATCTGAAAAGATGATTTTTTTGGCAAAGGAAGGATAAAACCATAGACTAACTATACCTAGATATCAAACTCTACTAATACTTTTGCAAACGTTTAACTTTCGCACAGACCCACTGTAAGTGAATCACCAACCCATTCTCAATCTCTATAACCTGTCAGAATGGCTAAAATGACAACAAATTTCACGTAATGTTCGCTAAGTATATATAATAAAGGCAAAAATAAAAGGAAAATATTTTTCGCTGGTGAATATTTTATTCAACATGGTGAAAAAGTGAAGATAATAGAATATATTTAAAAAAAAACCCTTTTTTTTGTTTCAATTGAACAAAAAGGGGATCGTTTCAGAATAAAATTAAAAAAGGACCTAAGGATTATATTTTGAAAGTTTCATTTGAAGATATAAATGAATTGAAACTATTACAATTCTGAAATCAAGCTTAAGCTTGTATTGAGAGTCAATTGTATAAGCATTTTTTATGTTTAGGCACAAATTCTGTACTCTGGACATCAATGAAAAGGATTATTAATTAATGGCAACTTTTAAAATCAATTTCCTTGCTGTTCTTTTAGTTTGAATGTGTTTAGTAAATAAATTAATTAAATAATACTGATAAGTAAAATTATCATTTTTGATAATTTTTTAGTTTTTTTAAGGAAAATATTTGTTTTTCTATTTGAATTTAAAGCTTTTCCAAAATATTTCGAGAATATTTTTTTTACACATTATAAAGTACAAAAGCGGTGGTATTTTAACTGTTTATTTTTTAAAAATAATTTCCAGAATTTTACAAATAATGTGAAATGATATCCCAACTTAATTTGGTTTTGTCGAAGGGAATTTTTGTTTATAATTGTTTTCAACAGATTTTGCTACTACTTTGTTGAGTATTCTTTAATGCTGTTAACATCTTTAAGCCGGTCTGGCATAGAATGCGTCAACTTTTCCATATATTCACATATTATTTCTTGCCATTCCGCTAAAAATTAAAATTTTTAACTGAGGCTTCGATGTGATGACATGTTTTCGTAACCTCATCATTTAATGATTCCAAAGGCGTTCCAAAGAGAACGGGTTAAGATCGGGGCTATGTGGTGGCGTTACTAGCAAGTGAGGGACTTTATGTGGATATGGACTTATGCTTGAAATCGTTGTCTTGTTGGGAGTAAAAAATGTTTCGCAATAAGCATTGTTTGTGTCCTTTGAAGCAAATTTTCGCTGTAAATATTTTAGTATACTTCTTTTTCTGAATTACTGTGACTAAATTACCGATCTCAACAGTGGATATTTAGCTCCATATTACACAACCACCATTTCCGTGCTTTACTTTTTGCATTGTGTATTTGGACTGTAAGTTTCATTTGGTTGTCTTCATGCTTTCGAAGGCCTATTTGATTCATAAATGCTAAATTTTAACTCTTCTGAAAAAATCCTAGAAGACAAATCCTTTGTTTTTTTATTTATTAGCAAAGTCCTTTTATTTTTTTTTATTTGCTTCGCTGACGAAAGGTTTCTTTCTAACGGTATAAAATTTATACGCCGATTTGATGTCGTTGACATTCACGAAAATCCAGCCAAATTTTAGAATTACAACGTGATATTTGTGAAACGTACAGCGTTGTGTTTACATAGATTTTCTTCTTCTCGGAAATTTTTTGATGCAAAAATTGAGCAAAGTATATGGAAATGTTGCGTTGGTAATGGAATTAATAATACAAAAGCATTAAATATGAGCTAAATTGTCCAGTCACATCCATATTTTTTCAAAAAATAATTGGTCAATTCGCTGTAGTACTAAATGGACCTATTAAGCACTAATTTTCTATTTATTGTTCTATTTTCACAAATAAAAACAGTCAAAATAATCATTAATTATTATTTATTACTTCATATGAAAAGTTAATACTAATCCAATTTATTCATGAATTGTAATTTACATTTTTTCGGAACATGCTCTCCTGATGAAAACATTCATGGTGAAGCGAAAAACTTACCCACACCGTGGTGAAATGAACAAATGTCAATAATTTATTGAAGAAGGTGCAAATCCAAGAAAGAAAAAACAATTTCTTTAAATTTATTGTATTTATTGGATAAACAAAGCAAAACAAAACAAAAATCGAAAAAATGCTTTAAGTTTATTTGATCAGCTCACGATGGTTCCACACTGGGAACGCTTTTCTTGAAACCATTGCACTTCAAATGTTGGATCTGCAAGGAAAAAGGCATTATATGTATAGCTATACGAAAATGTATTCTTTTTACTCACATTTATTTGATCAGCTCACGATGGTTCCACACTGGGAACGCTTTTCTTGAAACCATTGCACTTCAAATGTTGGATCTGCAAGGAAAAAGGCATTATATGTATAGCTATACGAAAATGTATTCTTTTTACTTACATGTAATTAGTTAGATCACTCATCCACATTTCTTAAAGCTCTTGAATGGTGCATTTAGATTCATTGTTTTTACTGTAAAAAAGAAGTAAAATAAATTATTTTGAAATTAAAATGTTTGTAGTTACTCACAAGAAAATGTAAACAAACTTTTCCAACTGCTTTTGCCACCTCCAATCCAAGGCAATCTGTTCGTGGCCGCAGTATTCTGTTGAAAATGTTTTCTTCTTGCTCCAAATGTGTAAATTTTTCTTCTTTTGTTGTCCTAGAAAATATAATAAACAAAATTATTGTTCAACATAAAATTTTTTTGCAACTTACACGAAATTAGATTTGTAAATATGAGAAATGTCAAAATCGAAGTTCACCGCGTCATTTTTATATGGGTGACGTCACTCGTAAAACTTTTCGAATTTTGACATTGTTGACAATTCTCACGTATTCACGGACAGGTTCACACGGATAGGGACGATCAGTACAAAACCGGTTTTGATTTTCCAATATCTGGAAAGTTTGATATCTAGGTATAGTTAGTCTATGGATAAAACTAATTATCTGTCAAATCAGACATGAGCTAAGTGTTACCATTCACGAAATAAGCACTAGTTGAAAAAAAAAACGTTAGATGGTGGACCCTTTATATCGACTCATACACAATAAAAATAAAAATAAAGACCACGAAGATATTCTTCATGAAACACTCATAACATATAACAATGCAATTCATTTCTGCAAGGAAGCTTGCCCCCTTCGAGTTATTTTATGGTCGTACATACAAGTTCAAAAATCTTAACTACAGTAGAGTAAGTGTCGTAAATATGGCCCACGTTGGTAATACGTAGTAGCACAGATAATAAATCTATACAGATGTCTCATCCCTGTAGAAAAAATTGGTCCACTTTTTGTCGACTAGCCGACACAGTTGCAAAAGGAATATGACAAACATGTGCAAGGGGTTTGCGAGAAGGGGTATGAAGACTTGGCTGTTTGTTTTCATTCGACTGCAATAGGAAATTATGTAATTTTACATGAATTGGTATTTTGTTTGAGCGTATGGGTGTGTATGTAAGAAAGAACAATTCAAAGGCGGGAAAAGTCGAATATTTCTTTACATTTTGTAATTGAAGTTTGACGAGCAAAATATTATTCGTGTTATTAATATGCAGCGCATGTAAATAATATGTAATTGAATTGAATTGAAGTGATGAAATGAAGTTTTCGGATATGAAATTGTTTCGTTTCCCTAAAAAAGGCACTGTTAAATATGATGAATGGTTAGCTTTGACGGAAGAGTCTCGTGAACATATAAAATGCCTTAAAAAACCTTGTATTTGCAGCAAACATTTTGAAAATGCCTTTTTGGGAAAAAAATATTTAAAAACTCTTTTTAAAACGAAGCGAGAGTGTTCCGAACTCTGAAGACGGTTCTGTTTGCTTGATCCAGTCAAAGCTAAGATTACTTATGAAAATTATAAAGATTTAAAACTGAGTTCGAGTGAACCTACAACAGAGGAACTAAATTTGGCTTCTAAAAATTCATTAAGGACAAAATTCAATGATCACATTGTATTTGCTTGTGCCAATTGTGAGGCAATCTTTTTACATTAGGAGAATTGAAAAGCTCAAGAAATTGAACAATGTCTTGAGAATAACTATTAAAGAAAATCGAAAATCGAAACCACATTTATTAAAGAAAATTCGTCGTTTAAAAGAGGACGAGAAAAGGCTACAAGCGCGTGAAAAGCAAAACATTGAAGGGAAAATCGATTCATTGCTTGGTATTCATCAAAATGCTATGGCATTTTCGAAGCTCATCTTATCACATGGTAAAAATGAATACAGCAAAGAGGAGAAATGGATTTCGCAGTGCATCTTTTTTCGTTCAGCTGCCGGATACAACTTTTTGCGGGATCAACTTGAGATACACTTGCCGCATCCATCTTCATTGCACAGATGGATTAAAATTAAAAGTCTGTCCCCTGGCTTAAATAGAAATGTTATGCAGGAAATTAAGGAAATAACCTCGAAATTATTATCAAAAGAAAAAGAAGTTGTAGTTATTATATAAGCCAAGAGCAGTGATCAATTATTATACAGGTGCATATATATATAGATAATACTATGTACATATATTGGAATATATACGTGGTGTGTCCCAAAAGTAATGAGAATAATTTTTTTAAGACACATGTATCAAACATAAAATGAATTGTCACCTTCAAAGTAGGTCCCTTGAGAGCGTACACAGCGATCCCAACGGTGCTGCCACTCTTCGTAGCAATGCTGGAAGTCAATTTCTAACATCGCCTTCAAAGCCTTGGTCGTAGCTTTTTACATTTTTCTACCTACATTTTCTACCGTGCGTTCCTTACTCTTAAGGTACGTTTTGAGTTTGGGGAATAAAAAAAAGTAACACGGGGCCAGGTCAGTACTTTTGGGACACGTCATTGTTATAGACACTTCAGGATGGCCAAAAACTGCCGCCATTGTAAAATACATTTTGTCGAGCAAAGATAACCCCGTCGTCTACCAAATCGTACAATTTGTCACTGTAAACACTCATTGCTTTAGAGGAGTTCCTCTTACTCTGGGTTAATGCAAACTGAACAAATGACACCTTGCCGAAGATTACCACCAGAATAAGCCTAGGCAACCGGTGCTACTTCAGTCTGGTTTAACAAATTGGATCCAAAGTCTCTACTCCAAGGAACATTGATTTTGCTAGTTAAAATATGGCTCATTCATGGCTGTCGGAAAAATATTTCCAATATTTTCCTTACTTACTTAGGTGGCGTTACAGTCGGGGGTTGACCAGGACCTCAACCAACAAGCCTTTCGTCAGCTGTTTCCAGCGGTGCTGCACTCCAAGTTGGTTGAGATCGCTTTCCACTTGTTCGAACTCCCATATATTCGGCCGTACATTACTGCGTTGTCCCCGAGTCTCGGAATTGAAGATTTTCGATCTTTACATACAAATATTTTGCGTACAGTTTTAAAAACCCCCTTTTACATAACTTGAAAGAAAAGGGAACAAATATGTACTCGTAAATAACATATACATACATTTTCCGAATAAGTTCGATGTTGCTCAATGCTTGGAAATTTATCAAATTTTGTAGGTACTTAATGTCCTGAGCACAAAATAAAATCGGGAAATTGGTCTAGCGCTCATGTACATATGTACGTATATTTTCAACCCGATAACATGTATTAGCCCTTAACACCTCGTGCTTCAAATATCAACCACTTTTATAGTGTGGTGCAACGTCATACCCACCCCCTCCAGCACGTTCACATCGCGGACCATCGATCTCATGATCTTCAAAATTATATTCCTACCCCCATTTAATTTACATTGCATAACAAGTTACAAACAAAATAACAAGCACACGTACATAAACCCAAGTAAACCGGTTATGCTGGGCAACGTCAACGTATGTTTTTTTTTATTTATTTCTTTCGTTCACGTATTGTTTTTGCACGATAAACGACTTTGCATGCCTGAGTGACAAGTGGCAAGAGCAAAAAGCGAAAAGAAATAAAATGATGTTTCTGCTCTTTGCAGCTTTTTAAAAAATCTTTTTTTTTAGTTCGATTTCATTTTCATAGGACAAAACTTCCCATATGAATGAGACACATGTATAGATTTATTATCTGTGGTAGTAGACACTGAACTAACCGATTCAAATCAAACACACTCAAACCGGTTTTGCACCATTGTGTTTTGGTGATAGTAGTTGATCAGCGGTGGAAGTGAGCGCATTTGGTTACTTTTATTCGTTTTCGTTATAATTTTTGGCTGAGTTTACTTAAGGATTTTTGAATTAAAATTTTTGGAAATTGAATAAGTTTTTTTTTTTAAATATACATAGTGTTATATTTTATGTTATTTAAGGGATTACATCTGTTTCTCCGCTCAAAATCGGAGGGTTTTTCAAGATTTTTTTTTCGCTACGATATTAAATTAATATAAAAAAAGTAGAATATACATTGTGTAAACTATTCCTTGACGAATACAAAACTTTATTAACAATTGAAGAAAAACAATTTTAAAGTATACATTTCGCCCATCTCCGGAAGCCTCTTTTCAAAAACGTGCTGGGCGTTACCAGGAAAATCTCTGGTAGGTTTCATCTAAAACAAAAAAAAAAAAACCTGTTGAAGTAGATAGATAAAACTAGTCTCTATCATAGCCGTTTTCAAATATTTTCATTTTTAACAAAATGGCAGCTTTTTGAACGTACGAGGCTATTTTTGACTAAAAAACGAGTCACATTTTTATTTATAACAACATTTATATAACATTTTTATTTATAAAAGATATCAAAAAAATCCTACGTAGGAGACTAGATAATGGTATTAAGAATATCCGTGCGAAATGGCATGCAAATCTGTCGAGTGGTTCAAGAGATATTTCTGGTACCGAATCGGAAAACACTGTTTCGAGAAAAACGCAAACGAAATGCAAAATCTGCAGTGAGTCTTGCCTGCGTGGCTTCGAAAGCAAAACTGAAAATGTGCTCGAGTAGTGCCTTCTGGAATATTCTGAATTCTAATATTCTTATATAAGGTTTAAATCTATTGCTAAGCAGGTATAAATATTTGCGAGGGCACTGACCCGTCATTAGAAGGTAGGTAGGAAGGCAGAGTTGGCACGCAGCTGCTCATGTCCCTTATGAGCGCTCCGCCCGATCCGATGTCTAACGGTCATAACTTTCTTAATTATTGGAATTTTTGAAAAATTCTTGCGGCATTTGAATTGCAAAAAAATATAGCATTTTTTCATGCAAAAAAAAATTCTTTTTTTTTTTTGAGCGGAAAAACATATGTAACCCCTTAATGTGAAATTAAAATTTTGATTGCAGTTAATTGAGTATGTTAAAAATTAAAAAAAAGTGAAATTGTCATAGTGTCGATAATATGGCCCATTCCAAGTGTTGATAATATGGACCAGTGGGCCATATTTGAAACATGGAATAAACTGGAGTTTTTTTTTTTTTAAGGAATCACACCATGGCGTCAAGTGCTAAAAAACCAACAAAACCGCGTCAATTGGATGAAAGAAGATATGATGAAAGCAATCACTGCATATAAAGAAACAGAAATGGGGTTTTTAAAAGCATCCAAAGAATTCAAAACAACACTACGGCGTTAGGTAGCAGAGTCTAATAAACCTTTAGAAAAAGTGATGAATGCTACACTAGGCAGAAAGCCCACCTTTCCGCCAGAACTCGAAGGGTCTTTGGTTGAATATACTCTCCAAATGAAAGAAAAGCTCTTTGGACTTACTCGAAATGACATAAGATCATTGCATTTCAGCTTGCATTAAGAAAAACATACCAAATCCGTTTTCATTGGTAAATGAAGCTGCAGATAGAGCCTGGTTGCAATTATTCCTTAGGCGTCATCCGTTGCTGTCGTTCCGCCAGCCAACTGGAATGTCATTTTCTCGAGCAAGTGGATTTTCAAAAGAAAACGTCGAAATTTTCTTCAACCACCTTGAAAAACTAATGGTGACGTATCATTTCGCTTCAGACAAAATATTTAATGTGGACGAAACAGGAATTTCGGTTGTTCCATCTAAAATGCCGAAAGTGTTGGCGCTCAAAAGCCGAAAACAGATAGGAGCGCTAACATTAGGTGAAAGAGGTTAGTTGATAACCTCAATTTTATGCATGAGTGCTGGGGGATCCTTTGTACCACCAATGTTCATTTTCCCAGGGAAGAGGGACAATCCTATTCTTATGAAAGATGCACCACCAGGTTCTACTTCCCCTAATCATCCATCCGGATGGGTTCAAACGAATTTATTCATAAAGTGGTTCAAACACTTTTTGGAAAAAGTGAAACCATCGGCATCTTCACCTGTGCTTCTAATAGTGGACGGATATGCACTATCGACCATTGATAACTTTCACCCACCACTTCTTCTTTCTCTTTTCCACCACTCTACTTTCCGCCCCACCCCATCTACAGCTACCACTTCTTACGACTTTCATAAAGCGAATTTCCGCAAAATTAACGCATATGTTATAACGTCGCGAGACCGTGCTTTCTCGTATCGAACGAGAGAAGAGTCTAACTCCGGAGTTTAAATTAAAAGACGTTATTATTTTTATGTTATTTTTAATGACTAAAGGTCCGCCGTCTTTAGCGTCGCTGCAACCTTGTCGTCTTTATTTAGTCTAATAATAAAACTGACTTTCTTTTCGCATCGTATCTCTTTTATAACCTTTTTCTGTGCGTAGCCAAATCGGCTTGCGCAACCATTCCCACAACACTTACGATCATTCACCGCTTGTTCCAGTTTATTTTGCAGCTTGGGTGGTTTTTCTTTTGTCGGTTTCAAATGTCATCCCATTTGTCATTCACTTCCACACTCCGAATATTGCAAGTGCAATCCCATTCATAATTATTCTTTAATTGTTTCCTGGGATTGACCCAAATACGAAACATATTCAGCGTCGTATTTCGGTAGTGCGGCGAATGTACACCAGCACGTATGGCATATATTTACGTGCGGCGTTGAATTTCGGTGAATGACTCGGGTATGAACTTGACCGAAAATGCATATGCAGCTGGATTAGTGGATTGTTGTGATAGCAAGTGCTGGGATTATGTGGTGTGTGAATCACAACATCCCATCCCCCTTAAAAAAAGAAAATTCTTCCTGAAAGGATTCGAATTTTCTGTGACTGGTTATTTGTGGTTGTAGAGATCGATGAGAAAAGAAAATATAGTTTTACAAATGTTATGTTTTACATAAATCAAATCTTATTGTATTACTGGTAAATATAAAAATATAAGAATGTTCTTATTATACAAACATTTTTCTTCTTTTTTTTCTGATCATTTAAATCAACAACATGATTTGTATATTATTATTTGGTATTCGTATATATCTATTATACTATATGTATATTCTATTAATTCTAAGTTAATTGGTTTCACTAATGTTATATTAAATATAATAAAAATGTTTCATTATAGTATACATATATATATATATATATATATTTTTGATTGAAATACATTTTTTGTTAACGAATATTCTCTTATATTGAATAAATGTAATTGATTTTTTTTTTTTTGTATATAGTGTTTTTATAAATTTTATTTTTTTTTTTTTTTGTATTTTTTTTTTTTAGTCTAAGTATACAGTTCCTTTAAAATGTTATATATTTTATTTGTTTTTGTATATTTAATTTAAATCAACAAGAAGTTTTATTATCTATCTGGTATATATATATATCGAATATACTTATACTCCTACTATACTATATATGCTTTAATTTTTAGATTAATTAGTTTTAGAAATTTTATGTTACATATAATAAGAATGTTCCTATTTTAGAAAAAAAAAAATTAATTTTTTTTTTTGTTTTTTTTTTGTTTTTGTCTTTAAATTATCATAATTCTTTATTGTTTTATTTTCTTTTCTTCTTTTATCATTTCATATCATTACAATCATTTAATTGTTTTGTTTCTCTTTTTTTTTTTTGTATTTTTCTTCTTTTTAGTTATTTTAACGTAATTCATTTCTTAATTTTTATATTTATAACAATAATAGATGCTCGTGTGTTAAAAGTAAAAATTAATTTAAATTTATAATCGTTTACATTCATATGTTTATAAACATACATAAATACCATATATATGTATAATGTATATTAATTGAATTAAAATATAATTTCATATAAACTAACTAAATCGATAGCAGTTGCAATAAATTTTTTAATTCTCATTTTCTTTCTTTTATTGAAATTGTTGAAAAATGTATGTTATATTATTTATGTTATATATAATAAGAATGTTCCTATTATACAAATACTTTTTTTTTCTGATCATTTAAATCAACAACACGATTTGTATATTATTATCTGGTATTCGTATATATCTGTTATACTACATGTGTATTCTATTAATTTTAAGTCACTTAGTTTAAATATAATTAAAAGTTATATATAATAAAAATGTTTCTTTTATAGTATACATATATATATACAATATATATTTTTTTTTTTGATTGAAATACATTTTTTGTTAACGAATATTCTCTTATATTGAATAAATGTAATTGATTTTTTTTTTGTATATAGTGTTTTTATAAATTTTATTATTTTTTTTTCGTATTTTTTTTTTTTAGTCTAAGTATACAATTCCTTTAAAATGTTGTTATTTTGTTTTCTTTTTTTTTTTCTATATTTAATTTAAATCAAGAACAAGATTTATTAATAATTATCTGGTATACGTAAATATCATATATACACATATTCCTACTATACTATATATGCTTTAATTTTTAGGTTAATTTGTTTTAGAACTTTTATGTTACATATAATAAGAATGTTCCTATTTTAATATATACTCGTATATATTTTTCTGTTGAAAAAATTTTTTATTTTTTTGATTTTTGTTTTATTTTATTATTTATTTAGGTTTTTTTTTTTTTTTTTTTGTTACCAACACGATTTGTTTATGTTTTCGAGTAGGGGATAAAGGTTGGAGTTTCATAGGTTTCTTGGGAACAAGTAGTATGGGGGAGTTCCATGGACTGGCACTGGGTGTGATAATGCCCTCCTGAAGCATTTCATTCACTTGTTTGTGAATTTCACTCTTTTGCGCATTAGGTAGCCTATAAGGCTTTACGAACAGGGGAGGTTTATTTGGGTCTGTTATTATGCGGTGTTTGATGGTGTCAGTTGAGATAAGATGATCGTCGTCAAGATAAAATAAATCATTGTACTCCTTACAATGGATGGACTCTTTTTCCTCACTATTACAGTGTTCAAGATCTTGTACCCATACTAATCTTTCTAACCGTTTTTTAATGTAATCCCTATATTTGTCTGAAATTACCTCAAAGTCTTCTGGCCGATCCCATTGAAAATTTATATCTTGGCACCGAACGTTTTGCTTCGTCTCTAAAGTATTCATCATTAAAACCTTGATTTTGGAATGTGTGGGTCTAGTTAGGGTATCTCCTATATAAATACTGGGTTTGACTAACCTTTTACGTATCATTAAATCTTGCTCTTTGGGCGATTTATCATTGAAAGGGACCTCAATTATTTGCTGCATCCTTGGTTTAAGTGTCACCGTATTATTATTATTTACGGGTACGTCTTGTTTTTGTTTGCGAACCTTTGCATTTTTAGCTGTCTCTGTCTTACATTCGGCGAGACTTTGTCGTACCTCTGGCTTATTGTTTGCAGGGTTTTTGTGTGTCTCCGGTCTACTTTTGGCCGGGTTCTGTGTTACAGGCTTACTTTCTGCTGCGTATTTTTCTTTTACTTTTCGATTGCCATTTAGGTGTTGATAAGACGAGTTGCTTGTTCCGGCCCGTAGACAAACGGAATCAACTATTGGCTCGTTTTCTGCGTTTTCTTGGTTCACATTGATGTTCCGAGGATACACCGGGTTTGTGAAATCAGAAACGTCAACATTTCCTAGGCCTTGAACTTTGGGAACGGTATTAGTTATTTTTCCCAAGTTACTATCTTCTATTAAAGGCTTATTCCTTATGCTTTCCTTTTGTATCGTTATTTCGATTTCTCTTTTTTCCAAATTGACATGACATTGAAATTTACTGAGAAAGTCGTTACCGATTATTCCGTCATATTCCAAATCTATGCAAGGAGGCATTACTTGGAAGGTGTGTTCCAAAGAAATCGTTTGTTCGTTTGCTTCGAATTCTAGCGTTCCCAAGATTTCCCCCATTGTATTTAGTGAAGCTCCCGCAATGGTCGATATAGTACACTTCTTTTTAGTTTGAAATGCCTTCGCAATGTTTGATTTTACCAGGCTTATGTCAGCGCCTGTGTCGATTAGGAATGTAGCTAGTTGTTTGTGGACTATGGGGTGAAATTTGGCTCGTATCACTGGCTCTTGGCGTTTGGGACAGAGTGATATGAACATTTGATAGGTTAGTGAGGGGCGTTGTGAACATCGGCTTTCATTTGTACTCGGGTAAGATTGCCGGCTTCTGCTTCCTGAGCTTGCTCGTTTCCCGACATGGAAGAATCTCACGTTTTGGTTATTGGAGGAACTTGAGGGATTTGGTTTCCCTTGTTGAGGCTTCTCATGTGACAATCGCATCCTACATTCGTCCTGAGAGTGGTTTGGTTTGTTACAATACCCGCATCTTATCAGTTGAACTTCTCTCTTTATTTGTTGCGGAATGAAATTCGGAATATTAGTATTCCTGTAACAAGTGGCGGAAGTATGTCCTATTTTGTTGCATGTTTGGCAGACAGGCCGATGGTTGGGTGGTCGGGAGTGCGTAACCTGGTTCATGTAACATTTAGTTGAGGTGTGCCCCAACTTGTTACATGTCTCGCATTTGACCACACTTTGGGATTTTTGTTTTATGGGCGTGCTTGTGAGTCCAACGACAGGCTCTAATCGGATAGATTGTCCGATAGCATAGCTGACCGCAGTTTTCAGATCTTGGTAGTTCTGAGCCTTCACCAGGATCTTGAGACTGGGGCATTTAAGTCCATCCTCGAAAGTCTGTACTGCCAGGTTTGTATTTTCCTTAATAAGGAAATCTCTTACGGGTATCTCCGCTATAGAACTGTATGTGACCGTGTCGAGTGCACACAATAGCGTGATAATTCTGTCCCCAAATTCTTGGACGGACTCTTGGTGTCTCTGCCTGGCTGTTATTAGCTCATTCTGGGCGGAGGACCGTGACTTGAGTTCTCTGAATTGAGACTCTAGCACTGACACCATATCTTTCCATTTAGTGAAAGACCTGTATTGGACAAGATCAAAAGCCGGACCTTGTAGCCTGGTTTTAATAATGTCCAGAAAAAGAGAGTGTTGCGCTTCGTCGTTGATGTAAGTGAACAGAGTATTGCCGCACGCCACAAATTTATTGAGACATGCCGGATTGCCATCGAAGGTTGGTACTAAACTGAACACGTCGCTAAGAGAGATTTTTACAGCCATTTTATGATTTTGTGATGGTGATACAACACTCGTATGATTTTCGGATAGAGCAAAAGGTAGAACTCTGAAGAGCTCTATTGTGCTCTTATTTTTTCGCGTTAGAATTTTCACGGAATGAGATCGGGATGGGAGATGTAAGCGAACAGCAAGTGGGTTTAAAGGGAATGGTGACTAAAATATAAACTAAATCGTGTGGTAATATGTGTGAGATTGAGATAAATTAAATTTAAAAGGAATGAAATTTAACTTATTTATTTATTTAATTTTAAATTATTTATTTATTTAATTTTAAAACAAATGAAATTTTTCCCTTTTTTTTGACTGGGATTATGAAATAGTTAAAAAAAAAAATGTGACAAAAATGTATCTTTATTTGAAAGTTATTTTTTGATTGAGATAAAAGTTAAATTTTTTTTTTTATATATATATTGAGAGAAAAAAAAAAACAAAACAATAATGACCTAATACCTTGTGGTTTTTAAATTTCTGTTGTCACTACCGTTCTTGCTGCTTCTCTTGATTTTGCTGCTGCTTCTTGTGTTTCTGCTGCTGCTTCTGTTGTTTCTGCTGCTGCTTCTGTTACTTATTTCTGCCAGGTAAGCTTCGCGCCCTATAGTTGTTGTTGCCCTGGTCTTTTACACTGCCACCGTCTTGCCTCTGCGTCTAGTTCTACTAGAGTTCGCAAGGACTTATATGTGTGGGCTTTTCACTTCACTACACTACACTATAGTGCTTTTATTTTCTGGTGTATAGCCCCAGTACGCATCAAGAGTATTTTAGGTTCTTGTCCGTGGTAGTTTGGATCCGTTTATCGTAGGATCCCACCGCTGCCACCAAATGTTATAACGTCGCGAGACCGTGCTTTCTCGTATCGAACGAGAGAAGAGTCTAACTCCGGAGTTTAAATTAAAAGACGTTATTATTTTTATGTTATTTTTAATGACTAAAGGTCCGCCGTCTTTAGCGTCGCTGCAACCTTGTCGTCTTTATTTAGTCTAATAATAAAACTGACTTTCTTTTCGCATCGTATCTCTTTTATAACCTTTTTCTGTGCGTAGCCAAATCGGCTTGCGCAACCATTCCCACAACACTTACGATCATTCACCGCTTGTTCCAGTTTATTTTGCAGCTTGGGTGGTTTTTCTTTTGTCGGTTTCAAATGTCATCCCATTTGTCATTCACTTCCACACTCCGAATATTGTAAGTGCAATCCCATTCATAATTATTCTTTAATTGTTTCCTGGGATTGACCCAAATACGAAACATATTCAGCGTCGTATTTCGGTAGTGCGGCGAATGTACACCAGCACGTATGGCATATATTTACGTGCGGCGTTGAATTTCGGTGAATGACTCGGGTATGAACTTGACCGAAAATGCATATGCAGCTGGATTAGTGGATTGTTGTGATAGCAAGTGCTGGGATTATGTGGTGTGTGAATCACAACACATATCTTAGTAAGTGTTCTTTTGATTTCGCCAATATGCCCCTAAAAAGTGCTCTCTCTATTTTCTACAGAGAATTACTTAATTCTATTTCTCTCTATGTCCCCTTTTCGCGTAATTGGACCTCTTCTACGAGCCCCCCGTGGTATAATCGTAAACTTCGCTCTTTACGTAACAAAAGAAACAAATTATGGACAGTTTTCCTCCGGTCCAACTCTTTTGTTGACTATTCAAACTATCTCGGGTCATACCTTCAATTCGCCCAGCTTTATAAGTTTCTCTATCAGCGATACCTTGATAGTGCGCAATCAAGGCTTATAAATGATCCTAAGTCTTTCGTTAATTCGTTATTACAAAATTCGTAATTCGTTAATTACAAAAAAAAATCCGACGGTTTTCCTCCATCCCTCTCATACGAAAATATATCATCAACTGATCCGCATACCATAGCTAACTTTTTTGCTACTTTTTTTAAGCAATCTTTTGCCGATAATTCCTTCGTACCGGATCCCTCTTATTTCAAATACCTACTTAACTTCCCTATTGGCCCTACTATTTCTCATAGCTTTGATCATACAGTAATAGAAAACAAATTACAACAACTTAATGATGAATACTTACCCGGCCCAGATGGCCTTCCATCCATATTTCTTAAAAAGTGTTCCTCAACTCTTTCACGCCCCCTTGCTAATCCCTTCCGATTATCGCTCTTTCAAGGTGAATTTCCACAGATATGGAAGTCCTCTTTCATAACACCCATACACAAAAAGGGATTAAAGAGCGAAGTCACTAATTACCGCCCTATAGCTAAACTTTCCCATATACCCAAACTCAAAAGTGGCACTGCAAATTCATTCAGTTCCTGCTAGCAGTGCAGCGGCAGAACGAGCATTTTCATTAGCAGGTAACATAATAACAGAGAAGAGGAACAGACTGTGACCCAGGACAGTCGATAGTATATTATTTTTGCATTCGCATTATAAAAATGTCAACAAATAATTATTACTATTAATTTAAAGCCTATTTAATTTTGTACCTTTATTTAACTTTAAATAAAAGAAAAAAACTTAATAAAATAAAATTTCAAAAATCTTTTGCTTTGAGTCATATGAACAAATGAGTGTAGTTGCGGTGTATGCGGTGGTTTTGTTATTCATTCATACCAACGCTTCGATGTGAACATGTGGTAATGCAGGATGCATCGACTCAAAAACATATGCATAAATACATATGCAAAACTATCGCAGTAATTGCGGTGGCGGTTTACATTCGCACCGCTTTTTTCTAACTCATCGCCATGATCTGAGAAAAAATGATCAAACATCGCATAGTGCTTCAATTAGTATGACTACATAAATGCAACACCATACGTGTTTGCAGTCAATGCGATGGGGATGAATATTTTATGAACGATCAATAAGTTAGAGTGGTAAAAAAAACCAATGTACATGTATTGAACGAATGAATGCGGTATATCGCTGCAGATCTCTGGAGCGGTGGTTGGAACCACATAAACCTACCACTCATGCATGCATTGTGACATCGCACCACATTCAAATTTTACCATTTTTTAGTGAAATTCATGCGAATTTCATGCAAGTAATGTTATGTTTGTTGTGCTTTTGTAGTGATCGCGTGTTTTTGTTGGTGCGTGATTAAAATATCAGAAATGGAAGGTAAGTAGCTTATTTTAAGTGTTATTATTATTGATTTTACGGAATCGAAAGAGATATTGGTATTTGAAGAAATAATTCGATATATTTCTTAAGTTTTTTATTCGCATATCAAAATTTACTTTTATACATAACTCCTGCAATGTATAAAAGTAAATTTTGATTTCTAATTGTAACTCAGGCAAACGTGTATGTAAATTTTGTGTAATCGAACGAATGTCGCAAGGCGATTTAGACAAATTATTGGCGGATATCCCTTCGGATAATGACTCTGGCTTATAGCACAGATAATAAATCTATACAGATGTCTCATTCATATGGGAAGTTTTGTCCTATGAAAATGAAATCGAACTAAAAAAATAGCTTTTACGTGTTATTTTGTTTGTAACTTGTTATGCAATGTAAATTAAATGGGGGTAGGAATATAATTTTGAAGATCATAAGATCGTAGGTCCGTGAAGGTGGACGTGCTGGAGGGGGTGGGTGTGACGTTGCACCACACTATAAAAGTGGTTGATATTTGAAGCACGAGGTGTTAAGGGCTAATACATGTTATGGGGTTGAAGATATACGTATGTACATGAGCGCTAGACCAATTTCCCGATTTTAATTTTGTGCCCAGGACATTATGTACCTACAAAATTTGATAAATTTCCAAGCATTGAGCAACATCGAACTTATTCGGAAAATGTATGTATATGTTATTTACGAGTACATATTTGCTCCCTTTTCTTTCAAGTTATGTAAAAGGGAGTTTTTAAAACTGTACGCAAAATCTTCAATTCCGAGACTCGGGGACAACGCAGTAATGTACGGCCGAATATATGGGAGTTCGAACAAGTGGAATGGGATCTCAACCAACTTGGAGTGCAGCACCGCTGGAAACAGCTGGCGAAAGATCGCGCCAGGTGGAAAGGCTTGTTGGTTGAGGTCCTGGTCCATCCCGGACTGTAGCGCCACCTAAGTAAGTAAGGAAAATATTGGAAATATTTTTCCGACATTACTATATAGAGTATGATTTTGTTCCTTGGAGTAGGGACTTTGAATCCAATTTTTTAAACCAGTCTGAAGTAGCAGCGGTTGCCTAGGCTTATTCTGGTGGTAATCTTCGACAAGGTGTCATTTGTTCAGTTTGCATTAACCCAGAGGAAGAGGAACTCCTCTAAAGTAATGAGCATTTACAGTGACAAATTGTACGATTTGGTAAATGACGGGGTTATCTTTGCTCGATAAAATATACTTTACAATGGCAGCAGATTTTGGCCACCCTGAAGTGTCTATATCAATGACGTGTCCCAACAGCTGGGCAGATCTTTATTGTGCTTATACCTGCCATATACATAATACGAGTATTTTAATATGAGATTGAAAAAACCATATTATGAAAGCGTATCTATTTGCCGGAATCCGGTGGAGGTTTGGAAAAATTCTGAGGTTTTGTTTCCAAGCTGTAAGGCGCATCGCAAATTTTCTAGTATGATGCGACACAACCGGATAAGTTTTCTTGGGACCCCGAATTAGACCATCGCATTATGAAACCTAGTACAATGGAGGCTGTCATAAGCATAGGTGGTAGGTATTGACTTGGAACTGGGTAGTTCTATCCAAGATTTTCCAGGCCGCAAGGCACACTGCTTTCGGTAAATTTTTGTGGACCGAAGAGACTTTAAGTGTTCACACAGTATACTGAATAGAATCATAATGCCGACATTAGGCAAACAGATTCTTCAGAAGCCGGCGTTATCCATCGTCATCCTGCACAGACGGACGAGTTTGGCAGAGATGTCAAGACTAGACATTGCTCTATATAGCTCGTCTCTATAAATGCTGTCATAGGCAGCCTTAAAATCGATAAGCAGGTACCCACCACCTGGTGGATCTGGACTTCTTGGGTTTTCTCCAAAATCTGCCGGAATGTGGAAATCTAATCGTTTGTGTACGGCACTGATAGGGTCCAATCAGGTTGTTTACGATGGCTTCAATCAAACCAATCCCACAAGAAACATGTTTTTATCAGTGGTTTTGTCAAATGAGTCCGGACTGGGCCCCGTGCGACTTTTTTTTATTCCCCAAACTCAAAACTTACCTTAAGAGTAAGTTGGGGTGTATCACCAAAATAATAACCCCAAGCACACCAGTAAATTGACTAGAAATTGGTTTGGAATCAACATTAATCATGGAGTGGTCTGCTCAGTCTCCAGATCTACAGTGCAATCTTCGTGGGCAGGTATTTCGAGAGAGAGGTGCATGCGCTTAGTCGACTCTATGCCACTTCGTTGTACTGCAGTTCTGGCAAACAAAGGTCATTCAACGAAGTATTAAGCAAGTGCAACATATTCAATTTTCAGTTTTTTCTTTAAATTAGCCGAGACCAAAAAGACCACGTCGTTTTCAGTCAAAAAAGAAGGCAATGATCACGGTTTTCATGGATTACAACGATGTAGTGCATCATGAATTTTTGTCAGAAGGCCAGCCAGTAAACAAAAAGTAATATTTGGGCGTTATGAGACGTTTGCGTGAAGCAATTCGCCGAAAGAGAACAGAATTGTTGGCAGAAAACTAGTGGACTTTGCACCATGATAACTTACCATCGCACAGTGCCATCATTATTCGTAAGTTTTTGACGAAAAAAGCAACAAATACCATCTGATTTGGCTCCTTGTGACTTCTTTCTGTTCAATCGAGTTAACGAGGAACGCGTTTCAGCAGCCGAGAGGAAGTAATGGAAAAATCGCAGGAAGCACTAATGGACACACCGAAAACCCAATATACAAAATGTTTCGAGCATTCGATCAAGCGCTCGCATAAGTGTGTTGCAGTCGATAAGAGATTACTTTGAAGGGGACAATATAGATTTAGATGAATAAACTTGTATTTTTAATTTTCTCAATAAATTCCTTTTCATCAAGGTGGTACTCGTATTTTAGGTTTTGTATAAGAATGGTTAGTTACTTAATTTCAAATTCAATACGAAGTCTTTAGAACATTAGAGAAAGAAAAAATAAATAATTAAAATACAGGTGCTATAAAATTTGTTTTATTGTAAAATAAAAAGTTAAGCATCTAACACTGCTATTATTTTGCACACAGGTGTATCTGCTCTGCATATTAATAACACAAATAATATTTTGCTCGTCAAACTTCAATTGCAAAATGAAAAGAAATATTCTACTTTTCCCGCCTTTGAATTTTTCTTTCTTACATACACACCCATACGCTCAAACAAAATACCAATTCATGAAAAATTACATAATTTCCTATTGCATTCGAACAAACAGCCAAGTCTTCATACCCCTTCCCGCAAACCCCTTGCAAATGTTTTTCATATTCCTTTTACCACTGCCCTCAACTTGTGGTGAGAAAAAAAAAATCTCTCAATAAACAAAGCAAGAAAGAGCGAAAATAAAAAAGCTTTACATTATTCCGAAAGCTCGTGTCGGCTGGACGAGTGTCGGCTAGCCGACAAAAATTGAACCATTTTTTTCTACAGCGATGAGACATCTGTATAGATTTATTATCTGTGCTGATAGTGAGCCATTTGGAGAAATCTCTCATTAAGTCATTGCGGACAATCACATGGACTGGGATCAAGAAGATGAAGAACCTTTATCGACTTTCTTAAAACCAGATATCTAATAGGGTAGCACAAAAGCTAACCCGTGTCGCACTAGATGGCACTGCTCTTCCTTCAATGTAGGTCTCTGCCTTCAGGATAAAAAAAAAATTTATTCCATTTCACAGTAATTCTTAATTTTTTTATTTCCTTTTAAAAAAAAATAATGAATAAAAATTTAGCTAAAAAAATACCAGAACGCATTTATTACCCCAGTGGTATCATAGTAGAACCACCTGCTTAAGGCCAAATTAAAAAAAAAAAGAAAATATATTGTTGTTTGATTTTAGTTATTCATCATGAAGAATGGCGATGTGACTTCTGCTGGAACATTTAACATTAAAAACGGTCTGCAACAGGGTGCGGTGAATTCGCCGATCCTGTTCAACATTTACACGAGTGAACTGATAGGTTCACTTCACCATGCCATAGCGTACGCAGACGACATAATCGCGTACAGATAGGTCCAAAGATTGAGGTCATTAATATACTTTTGCAGCGTGACTTCAACTAAATTCAGCGATATTGCGATGACTGAAGTCGGAAACCATTCTGTTTATGGCGCCTTTGTTTGGGATACCAGAAAGAATTGGAGAAAGTTCTTGATCGTGGGGCAGCACGGGCAGCCACTTGCTTGTCGAAATGTAGTCAGATACCTTGGAATCTGGCTAGATCAATTTCTGTATTTTAACAAACATATAGATGTTACTCTGGCCAGAGCCAAAGGTGCTTTTGCCCTTGCAAAGAGACTGTTTTATAACAGCCAACTCGATGCGAGGTTGAAAGTAATCTGCTACATGGCCCTCATCAGGTCCATGCTTGTATTTGGATGGCCCGTGTGGTTCAACGTAAGAGCAACTTTATTGGAAAAGATTCGGGTGTTTGAGAGCGCTTGTTTTAGGACTTGTCTTCGCTTATACAGAACACCAGAGTCTGAGTACATAAAATTCTATCCTAATGAGGTCTTGTACAATAGGGCGAACCTAATAAGAGTGGACAATTTCGTCTTTAAGTTGACTCGAAGGCACGTTGCAAGAGCAATGACTTCATCGAACAACCTGATATCCGGGGCTTACTACGCCAATTATATGTATCACGAGAGAGTTCGCTTCGACGGCTTTATTCCTCCAAAAGCGTCCCTCTGTCACGAAGAAAACAGTCAAATTGCTCGTATCTTCCTTCCGTTATTTGCCACAATGAGAACCTTGGCTGTGGCTAGAAGTACGTATCCCTTCTTCTTGTTGACTTGATTAATGGTAGCTACAGTTGATGGAGGGAGGACTTCATTTGATGACTTCCTTGAATCGTCTGCAGTCCTGTGGTCTTGGGTCATTGCGTTTGGTTTTCCCAAATGCAGCAGCCTATTGTGCTTTCCTGTGCACTTAGTACAACATCTCGCTGAACATGCCTTTGCGGTGTGGTCTGCCTTAAAACAATTAACGCATAGATTTCGTTTTTGGGTCCACTTTAACCTTTCCGCAGCGGACATTTTTAAAAACTTCTCGCAATAATAAAGGGGATGACCCTTAATGCTGCACACCTTACAGCCTTCGCCATTTGATGATGGCGCGGATGTCACCACCTTGCTCTTGTGACCTTGATTTTGTGTGCGCCACGAGTCTGAGACTGCAACTTTTCCTCCCACGGCTTCCAATGCCTCGAATCGATTCTTTAAGAATTTTAAGAACTCCTTAATTTGTTGTAGTTCTCTAGGCTTTTGCAGTAATTGCTCATAAAGCAGTGGCTTTGTCGATCGAGTTTCTTTATGAGTATGTGGATAAGTAGCGGGTCCCAGTTTTCCGTATTTACTCCCAGAGTTTTGAGTGATTCTAGGCATTCATGAATGGCGTCAGGAAACTGTCTGATTGCCTTCATTTCGGATGTGAGGTTCAGCAGACTGAGAATTCGCTGTAGCAGTGCTGAAGTTAAGGCTCGTTTATTGTTAAAACGGTCTTGTCAAATATTCCAAACTATGTTGTAGTTGTAATCGGATAGTTCGAGATGCCGCATTAAATAGAATTTGTGCAAAAAAATGTTTATTTTCTAGAAAAGTTTACTTGGTCAGCAAAGGGGTAAACATCCCTCCATCTAATATCAAAATTGTGAACTAATCCTTAACAATGTAATTTATAAACACAAACCCTATATCTACTGGAACACAATCCACATTTATCCAGCAATAAACAATAATATATCACCAAACATTACAATAGAAGCTCTTAATATAAACAAATTTAATAATTTTAACTTCTATTAACAGGAAATAATAGACATCTTGGTATAGGACAGCACAATTAGAGATGGCTACATCCTCTTAATTCTGTTATCCTTGGTAGGAATAATAGTTTCAAACTTGTCGGTAGAATTAGTTTAAGTTGAATTGAATATTAATGGGCTCAAAAATTTACAATTTACATTATTTTTTCTACAAAGCTAGAGTGGCTTGTCTGCAGAACATTAGCTACTATTTTGTATTTTTAAGTTCTATATTATTTTTGCTTGAATCTTGTTCGTTACAACAGTAAAATTAAAAAATATTGATAAAGTCACATAGGTAAAAGTGCATTACTATTAAGATACGTTTGTTTGCTTATTTTCAAAAATTTTGGCTTATGTATATCTATAAAATATGTTGGAATTTCGTTGAACATAACATCGGGACCTTATATTTGTTTTGTTACCGTCTTATTATATTTACTAACTGTTGAGTTGGTGTCTTGTATGTGTTGTCGTCTTTGAAAGTTACTGAAGTAGCACTGCCGAAGAACATCTTGTGGACATCTATAGCTCAGATGAAATGGAGCGTAGGCGGATTGCCGAAGTTTTTCGTCATCTGGGCAATATGGTGTCTCCACTTAAAGTAGTAGTCTATTACATCTACTTATATTTCCAATTTGTGTTTAAAAATATGCGGTGAACGGATGTGCATCATTTTGGTTTTTTTAGCGTTAATAAGACCATACCATGACATGACTATATTGAATTCGTTCTGCATGGTTTCTTCAGCAGTTTTAACATCTATGATTTACCAAATTCGCCGTATCGTCTGCGTAGGTAAACACATTGCTTTTCCTGAGCACTAGCAGCGTGTCATTCATATATAAAAAGAGGATAATAGAAAGAGGACCCAGCTTGGAACCTACCGGACACCATAGTTTGAGGATTTTTCGTCGCTTAGGCTATTTTTCATTTTTACTTTCAATTTTCGATTTTTCAAATAATCCTCATACCATAATAGCCCTCCTCTTACGCCTATTTTTTCCAACTGACTGGATGGCATAGTGTGTCAAATGCTTTTTCAAAATCTATAAAAAGTACCTGTGTATTGGTTTTCATCTTGGCTTGTATTTACTTCATTTGCTATTCTCCAATTGATTGATACTTTGCTTTAGCCTAAAACCAAATTGATTGCTTGCCAGGATTTTATATTCTTCAAGGTATTCAATCAGTCTTTTGGCAATGATTTCTTCTAATACCTTATCCAATACCGAAAGTATCGAAATCAGCAGACACACTTTTTGAAAAATTAAGCATGTCAGCAGAACAGCTGACATAGTAGTTGTAAATACAAAACTGCAAAATACAAATATTCCACAGCCGATACAGTGGCAGACATTCGTTTATATCCACTCCAATTTTTGCGATTATTTTCTTAATAAAAGAATGGTTGGGTTAAATGATTTCAAATACCTTGTTGATATACTTCGTAATTATTAAAAGAAATTAGATGGCAGTCCCAATAATTAATTTGGTTGTGAAGTTTATCGCGAATTATACCTAAGTGCGCATAAACGAATGTCCACACCCATATTAATTCGTTCGTGTAAAAAAATTATTTTTTTTGGAACCATTGAGACTTATATCTAATTTTTCTTTAATACTCGTAAATAAGAAATAAGTCAACTATTTGAAATCATTTAAACCAACCAATTTTTTCTTAATCGCGGAAATATAAACGAATATAAACAAAATCTTGTCGGTATTCGGTGCGAATGCTCCAATGAGGTTACGTAAACCTTTTATCGAAAATTAGATTTTCGATGCGGTGTTAATGCCGTATAAGGGAATTCAAGCAAATGAATTCATATTTTAATATTAAATATGTACAAATAAATCAAAACAAAAATTCTAATTTCTTGATTACCCAGTATTATTTTTAATGGGAATATATATTCCCTACTTTTTCACGTCAACCATTTTTCTGGCTGTCGAAACCAAAAAGATCAATTTATGTATATTGCATTAGACCATAAACGACAGTACACCCCTTTGATGTGATATTTAAACGTAGAGCAAACCCCCTTTTCTGGCATCGAGAGATTTTGAAGACTAGTTGCCGTTACAATAGCTTCACCTGTTTTTTTTTCTTCTTATTTTTAATTTGAGATCCATTAGAGTTCTGAAACATCGGTAGACCTGAACAAAATAGAATCTAAAACACGTTCAGGTTTAAGATATGTATTCTAAATTATTATATACTTTACCGCTTGAGTCCATCCAGCGTATTTACCATAAATTTTACGAAAATTATCCGCGATTTCTTCATACACTTTTGGAGTTACCGACTTTAATCCCCCCAAGTGTGGTAAATATGAACTCTGAGCAATTTTAAATATATGTGTATCAATCGGCACAGATTCCAAGTGACCAAAAGCCATGAGACATATACAATCTGCAACTTTGAAACCAATGCCCGGTAGCGCAACTAATTCCATTCTTGCATCTTTATAAGCTAGTTCTCTTAGTTTGCTAAACCAATCATTTCCACCTAATTCCTGCATTTTCTGTACACATCTAAAGATAAACTTGGATCGGTAACCAAATTTCGCCTTCCGCATAGCACATTCCAGCTACATGCAATATAAAAATATAATCATATTTAGTTTGTTAGTTAATAATATGAAGTGCTTGTAAAACGACCTCAGGTAGATTATCATACAAAGATGTCAAGGTAGGAAACGAATAATAGTCTTCTCCTTCCAAAGAACATATTTTATTGCCATATGTTGAACACAACCATTCGACCATGGAAGAGATCCTAAAATATTAAAAATAGTTGTTCAATATTTTCTAAATAATGCTCATAAATGATTTCATATGAAATAAGTAAAACAGACCATTATACCTATGCTTAAAAATAAAGAAAACTTTTGTTTGGTACTCGTTCAAATCAAGCTCTACATAATTCTTGTTTTTGTTTGAGTAACTCAATGATAGGTTGGATAAATTTATAAAACATTTATATAATGTAGTTAGGTCTATTTAATTAAAACAACGTACCTAGAATTTAAATCAAATTACTAAACAGATCAGTGACGTTTTTTCTCTGTGAAAATTTGTTTATTGTGTTCTATTATATTTACAGGATTTAATGTTGTATTTACGCAATAATAGTATAACTATTCGCCTTTGTGTATATATTTTTGGTCGATTTCAAACAAATGAAAATGAAAGACTGTTGCAAAGGCAAACGATTTCAGCTTTAGAGACTTTGTCATTGTCCGCTGAAAGGGAAATGACATCAGACATATCCGCGGGCTATTATTTTTTTTACTTTTTTTTCGCCATTCGGCGAGATTTAAATTAGTCCTCTAGTTGTCGACAAACTTATCCAGTAAGCCAAGACACAACCGTATAATGCCTATTTAAGGTGTTCGCCTCATAGCTAATAAATATCATATGATACCTACTTTGATGATTATACCACACATTTACGTACCCAAATATAAAATGCGCTGAAAAAACTATTTACACACAAACTTATATAATCGAATAAGGGAAGTATTTTCTTGACATAACCCTTTCAGAATTAAACTGAACTACTACAATACCTTCTTTCATCGTGCGTTTAACTTGGATAATTAATTAATAAGAAAGTTCAGAATGAATCTCAAAATGTAAGCCAATTAATTATTTGTTCAATAACTTTGATTTAAGTAATTGATTTCGTCCTGTCAGCACCTATTATGCCTAGAATCAGCCCTCAGAGTTAATTATTTCTGCAAAGAGTCTCTGTAGGAGTTTTTTTCAACAAATAAAAGTTTAAATTAAAGAATATAACTTTATTGTTCATACCCGTTAATCAGATCCATAAGTGAAATATACATATATGAATATATTCTTTTTTCAAATACTAGGTTGTACACATGAAATGTCCGATTTTATAGCAAAAATTTAAGAGCCAATATTTTCTTTTCCTTTGCTATGAGAGAAAGTTGACTTATTGTCATTTGGGATATTCCCATGCTTTGTGCAATCTCCCGCACCGATTTTGTTGAGTCCGTATCCACCGTTGCTCTTAAAACAGCGTCGACAACCAACGTTTCCGGCTTCCCACGTGGTTCATTTTCGAGGCTGGAATCCCCTGAACGGAACTTTTCAAACCAACGTCGTATAGTGCGTTCGTTTACCGCTACATCCTCAAATTCGTCATTAGGCGTGTTTTTTGGTAATCTATATAGGCTTAACAAATATTTTCCATGTAAATTACACTAACAACTTAGCCTACAGAGAATAACGAACTCTGGATAACTATCCAGCCTTATTTTCTTAGCCGCGATAAAAACTGTGCTACCAAACCATTTTTCCCTGATTGTTATAGAATAATGATATTGAATATGTCAAAAGTGTCACAAGTGGCAGACGTCAGTCATAAGAAAAATCATTTTGCTGTGTACAGTGGCGAGCAAAACTGGATACACAATTGGTCATTTCATAATTTTTAACGAAAAAAAGAATTTTCTTCTAAATCAAATACTTTAGGAATTGGAAATTCAGTTTTCTTATTATTATTTAAAAAAATTATTACAAAAAAATTAACAAATAATAATTAACATAAGTCTTAATTCTTCCAAAATGTTGTATAACTCCATGTATTCACCGATAGATAAAAAGAAGTCTAAAATTTCCACTGTATATTCTCAACATATTAAACTTTGAGGATATGAAAAACAAAATCGATTTTTTGAAGATCGAACATGAGACTACCCCCGTAACTGGAGAATGCAAGAAAAGAGATGATGTAAATGGAAGAACAACCGTTTAAATAAATCCTATGAAGAAGGACACAAAATCTTCAAAAATCAGTTGAACTCGCGGAAAACGTGGAATCTTATTAATGAGATAATGGGAAGACTAAAAGCTAGTGTTGATGAAACTATACTTAAGGACTTTAACAAGTGAATTTGCAAATAGCTTCACAGAACACACAATCCAAATTCTGCATAACTGCAATCAAATTACCTCGGATGATGTATATATTTCAATACTCAACGCGATCTTTGTTGAAGGCACAAATTTCGAAGAGATGCATGATATTCTTAAGAATATTAATATAAGTAAGTCCCCAGGAATTGACAACATAAGAGCATGTGACTTATACAATAATTGATGAAATTATAAACTTAAGTCTCCAACAATCTAAAATTGCCCATGCTTTTAAAACAGCTGTAGTTGAATAATAAATAATTAAGAAAGAACAAAATAGTTATAGACCAATATCTTTTCTGCCCGTAACATGTCTGGATAAAGTAGAGATAAGAAGATTGATGAGCTTCATCGAAAACAATTCTTTAATTCACGAGAAGCTATACGGATTTCAAAAAAGCAAAAGCACTGGAAAGCTTCTAGGTGAATTCGCCAATACAATTAAGAATAAACAAAAATCATCACGTTCTTGTCTCATTTATGGACTTTAGCAAGGCATTCGACACATTAAACCATGTAAAAAAAACTTATATCGAATTTTCACAAATAGTATCCCTTTCAACTACGCAGATGACACACCCATTGTTGTTCCACATCGATCTTTGCATACAGCTGCATTGATAATGAAGAACGAGTTTACCAAAGCTGTTAACTGGTGCCATAATAATGGATTAACAATTAACGCACCTAAATGATGCACCTTCGTGGTACACATCGTCCTCTCACAACAGATAACGTACTTATCTAACATAATGCATGATTCAAGTACCCTTGGGTCATAATCGGCAGTCATTTAATTTTGGAGAAGCACGTCGACAGCTTACGTCCAGATCTAAGAAAAACTTTGTATGGTTTGTAAGGATTCTACACAACGTCGAGGATCCTACAACGAGTTTATCCTCTATTTCAATCAAAGCTGAGGTACGCAATACTTGATTGGAGCAATGCATCTACTCTACACTTATTCTTATCCTCTCTCTCTCAACCTTTTGATCCCACCCTTATGGAAGAAAATTTACAAAATCTCAATGATGAATTTGTATCCGGTCCAGATGGGCTCCCAGCAATATTTCTTAAAAAGTGTGCCTCCAATCTTTCGCACCCACTTTCCTCCCTCTTTCATATGTCCCTTAGACAAGGGGAATTGCCCCAAGTTTGGAAGACCTCTTTCATAACCCCGGTTCACAAAAAGGGATCAAAGAATGAAGTAATCAACTACCGTCCTATTGCTAAGCTTTCTCACATACCTAAAATGTTTGAAAGTTTTTTTTATGAAGTTCTAAGCTTTCAGTGCAAGTCACTTTTATCACCCAGTCAGCACGGATTTCTAAAAGGTAGATCAACTACTACAAACTTAGTTGAACTTCTTATCTGGAGAACTGTTACTATAGCGTTCGCTTTAGGTCAGCCTTCTCAATCCCGTTTTTAGCCACTTCTGGTGTCCCACAAGGCAGCCATCTAGGTCCCCTCTTTTTTATTTTAACTATAAACGATCTTAAGAAGACTATTGAACACTGCTCCGTATCCATTCACGCCGATGACACTAAGTTCTCCAAAACTATTTCTTCACCCCAAGACTCTGTTCTCCTTCAAGAAGACCTCGATAGGTTTTCTACTTGGTGTCTAAAAAATTTCTTTGAACTTAATGTCTCCAAATGCCAATCTATGACTTTGTCTCGTAAGTCCAATCAATCCCCCTCTCGACCTTATTTTCTGCATAACCAACCTGTACCCCAGGTTCAATCCCTTCGCGACCTTGGAATTTTATACGATAGAGAGTTAAACTTCCGTTCGCATATTGATGAGATAATCCTTAAAGCCAACTCATCGCTCGGTTTTATCAAACGTTGGTCCAAAGAATTTTGCAACCCTTATGTGACAAGGTCACTTTATATTACCCTTGTCCGGCCCCTCCTTGAATATGCCAGCCAAGTATGGTCCCCCTTTCAGCGAATTCATATATCCCGAATCGAGAACATTCAACGTCGTGTTCTTCGGTTTGCTCTTCGTGGACTACCCTGGAGTGACCCATTTATCTTACCTCCCTATCGCGACCGCCTCAAACTTCTTAACCTGAATACCCTAGAAAAACGCAGAGACATAGCTGACATTATCTTCATTCATCGACTACTCTCCGGTTCTGTGGACTGCGCTTCCCTTTACAATACTATTTCCTTCAACACTAACCCTCGTAATTTACGCTGTCCTCGTCTCTTCTATATCCCAACCCACCGTACCTCTTATGGCTCTAACGAACCAATCTCCCGCATGCTCCGTAAGGTCAACTCAAACCTCCCCCTTTTTGATTTTAACCTGAGCACTCCTCGTCTTAAATCTGATCTCCTCCACAATTCCCTTACTTCCTAACCCCTAACTCTTATTAGTTTTCAGGTCCTAGTTTTTAAGTTACTTTAAGCTTGCATTAAGCGAAATAAATACGGGCTTTAGCCTCCACTATATTAAATTAAATTAAATTAAAAATTATTAAAACTGTAAAGGCTGCAAAATGGGACGTTAAAACATATCAGAGCTAAAAGTCTACGCTCTGTATCTGATCAACCTTATTTCAAATTCTCGATGTCTAATATACATATATTCAAGATGACAGTATTGCTGGAATATTATGATGATGTACGCTTCAACAAAGCCATTGATCAAAGGCAGAACATCAGAAAACGGGCTCAGGGACTTTTTCACACTCAAAGATCCTACAAAACATATGGTAAAAGACAACTCGCTTCCAAGTAATCTTAGAAACATAATCAACTTTAAAACAAGGAAAAAACTTATTAAAGATTACTTTTTACGTTTATCTTAATTTAAATTGTATGTAAAGTTAAATTGTTTCGCTTTTGTTGTCAATTGTCAACCTGTGCGGACGTGTTTTTTTTCAAAGCCCCGTAAACTGCCGACTCAGTATATCTACCGTCGTTGTTCGTCGACCTAGTTTTGTCTGCCGATTCCTCAAACTCAACTGTGCCAGTTTTGACCCCAAAACAAACAAAAAATAACCACAATAAACAAATAATGGAAAAGTGCTGTGCTAGTGTTTTGTGCACAATTGTTGACCCCAACGCCGAATGGTAGCATGCAATGGTCTCTGTGGAAAATCATTCCATGCCATATGCATTGGACTTCCCCGAAGATCCATAACCTACCTCAAGGAGTATTGCAGTCTTTTCAATTTTTACTGCGACGAGTGCAAAGAGATCACCTTGGCTCACGTTATGCTAGCAATTAAATGCAACAACGAGTCAATTAAAGCGATGCTAACCGAGAATGGTCATATTAGCAGAACTATTTTGATAGAATAGAAAAGATCGAGGACTCAATAAACTGCATTGACAGTAATGTGGAAGCTTACAAGTCCACAGGTAGAATGATCGAAAAGCAACTGGCAGCGATCCAAAATCTGTCGAAAAACAAATCTAATCACGACAACGAGAGCGAAGTAATCAAATATCACTTCGACGGAATTAAAGCTTTCCTCAAAACAAATTTTGCCGACCTCCTTAAATCCAACGAACTCACACACATAAACGACTCTATCAACCTTCTCCGTACTGATCTCGACTTGCTTTTTCAATCCTCCTCCAAAACAACACATCACACCCCGCATCCATCAGATTCTACGCTCGATGACCTGACCCTAAAAATGATTGACGTCAGCGAGGAACTCATAGCAACTCGGTTGACCGTTGCCGAAATTGGTAATGAAGTGAGATTGGCTTCCCACAAAATCAATGGAATGCCCGATCAAATTCAGTTCCAGGCTAGTTCCCCGTACAATGTCTCAATTCATAATGAATTAGTAGACACGGAGTCTCATTTGCCATCATTTTCAAATACTCCTCCCGCCACCTTAGCAACGGAAACCGAAACCGTTTTGCCTTTACCAACTAGGATCCCTCCCGTCGCCGCTCCACGCAAACTGCTCAAACAATTTGGAACCTCATGGACCCGCTCCGAATGCAAAAACAGACTCGAAAAGCTGAAACAGGGAAACCTTACGGCATTCTTCGTTGAAGGGCTCCTCACCACGCTGATGTTTCTTGGGTGCAGAATTTCTTTCACCGAAGTTATGTTATCACCATTAGCGAGTGTCAGATGATTTCCCCCGCTGACTCTAACAGTTCCTGCAGCTCCAAAGTCAACATCCCAACCAAATATTCGTGGTTGATCCCTACTCCTCCTGGTAAGACAACTAAACCTGGAAAGATAAGAATTTCTAAATGGTCTGAGGAACGAGAAATCGCACATCTCGAGAGTAATGAAAGTTTTAAAAATAACAATAAACTTAAAAAAAGACCCCTCTCCAACGCCCTTCCAAATAAAGAACATGCTTCCAAAAAACGAAGCTCTAATCTCGATCCCAACTGGAGCTTTAAAACAAACTTATTCCCCTATTTTAGTCCTCCCTCCTCACTTATCCGACACAAAGCCCTTACACACCAATCTTCTAATCCCCCAATTCCCCCCGTTCTACCGAAGCCCCCTCGCCAACGCGTCTCTTTCAACTTAACCCCAACCACCCATATTATTCCTTCTCAACATTCTACGTCACCAAACCCAGCTAACAACCCAATTCCCAACTTCGACCTTAAAACTGGAGCTAAGTACCCTAATTTCATTAACTCCCATACCCTAAACCCCACATCTCATCCCTCGTCCAACTCCATATCCAATCATTTATCTCTATCTCCCTCCTCCAATGCTCCTATTCTTGATCCCCTTTTTTCCCCCACTGTTAAACTAACACAGCAAACCAATGGCACTACAAAAAGTCGATATGCTCTCTCTAGGCTCAGAGAAAGAAAGACATATGAAAACATTCGTCTCTTTCTAGCCTATCTACACGACAAATCTGACTCGGTCTGCTACGAAGGGAAAACCAAAACCAGCGTCATGGTTTCCATCCAGCAGGAAGGCCTCCCTACCGACCCTATCAGTCTCAGGAACCTTTATGTCCGGTACCACGAAATTTTTGACATGTCCCCTCAGAAAGTAGCAGACGACCTTGCTGCATTCGGCAACTATGTTCACTCTAAACGAGTATCACACCTACAGCGAAGCCGAGCCGACCACGACAAATTTTTTCGTCCATAACGTGCCTCCCCTGCCAGCGCTTAAACAAGGATATCATTAAACCATGATGATATCCTTATTTTCGGCGTCTTTAATCTTCCTCAGCTACAGTGGACTCCATCAGATGATCAATCGTTTTTCATCGCTTCAAATGCCAACTCAGCTAAGGAATGCCTCTTCTTAGATCGCTTAACAGATTCAAGTCTATGCCAAGTGCCTTTCGTACCACTAACTTCAGGAACTCTTACAGTGTTTTATCATTTAAATTGTTTAACAGTCTCCCTGCAGAAATACGTTCCATTAGATCTTTATTCGCCTTCTTAAACAAAGTGAAACTGTGGCTTCTTGATTTTGGTTCGCTATACTGTGTAATATTTATGTAAATTGTTCAAATCTTTTATTTTTCTATGTATGCATTCGCTTGTTTTTGCATCCTATAGTAATTTTTCTTTTTTTGGTCTCTTTGGTTTGAATTTTAGTTTTCTTTTTTAATATGTCCACCCCACATCATAAATAACTATTTGAAGTGGCATTATCACTATTCTTTTATAATATCGAATGCCACTAACTATTCTTTATATTATTGTTAGCTTACGTTTATATCTGGAATTACTAATACCATTGTGATAGAGAATAATGAATACAAAAAAAAAGTCAGTGGTATATCCAATTATATGGGCAGGCAATTAGACCTTTTTTTCACAACAGACCCAATTAACTCCTCAGTCTCACTTTGACCCCTATCTCTCTCAACAATCGATAACTACCATCCCCCCCTTCTACTCTCATTTTTTCATAACTCTTCATTCCAGTCCACTCCCCCCACAACTCTCTCATCCCACGACTTTCATAAAGCAAACTTTCACAAAATCAGTGAATATCTCAGCAGATCCCTCTTTAGCTTTCACAACCTAAGTTTAAATTATGCCTTATCCATTTTTTATAAAGAAATATTTAATTATTTTTCCCTTTATGTTCCGTTTTCCCGCCTTACAACATCATCTACTAGTCCTCCCTGGTATAATCGCAAGCTTCGTTCCTTACGGAAATCAGAGAAATAAGTTATGGGCTGTTTTCCTGCGTACCAGATCCTTTACCGACTATTCCAACTATCTTGGTGCTTATCTTCATTTCACCGAACTTTATAATTCCCTTTACCAGCGCTACTTTAACAATGCGCAAGTCAACCTTATAAACCACCCTAAGTCCTTTTTCCAATTTGTTAACTACAGACGAAAGTCCGATGGTTACCCTCCTTCCCTCTCTTTCAACAACAGGTCATCAACCGACCCACTCACCATTGCCAACCTATTTGCCACCTTTTTTAAACAATCCTTCACCACCGACTCCTTTGTACCAGGTCCATCCTATTTTAGTTACCTACCTAACTTCTCCAATGGTCCACTTCTCTCTCATATTTTGTAATTTATATTCGATATAAGACGGTCGAATATAAATTACACCAACTCAATGACGAATTTACACCCGGCCCAGATGGCCTCCCTGCCATATTCCTTAAAAAATGTTCTTCCTCTCTTTCCCTTGCCCTTTCTAATCTCTTCCGTCTATCCCTTTCACAAGGAGAATTTCCTCAAGCTTGGAAATCCTCCTTCATAACCCCGATCCACAAGAAAGGATCAAAAAATGAAATAACCAACTATCGTCCCATCGCTAAACTCTCCCATATACCCAAAATCTTCGAAAGTATTTTGTATGAAGCTATAAGCTTCCAATGCAAATCACTTATTTCCCCTAGACAACATGGCTTCCTAAAGGCTTGGTCAACCACCACAAATCTCGTTGAATTCGTATCCTTTGCCCTCTCTGCCCTAGAGAATGGCAATGAAGTCGATATAGTTGCAACCGATTTCAGCAAAGTCTTCGATAAAATCTCTCATCGGTTAATCATCTTTAAATTGTCTGCCCTCGTCTTTGAACCCATACTGTTAAAATGGATATCCTCTTACCTCGAAAACCGTTTTTACAGTGTTCGTTTTAGGTCAGCCCACTCCGCTCCATTTTTGGCCACCTCTGGAGTTCCACAAGGCAGCCATCTCGGCCCCCTTCTTTTTATATTAACCATAAATGATCTCGATTTGATCATCAAACACTCGTATGTCTCCCTTTACGCCGACGATACCAAATTTTTCAAAACCATTTCCTCTCCCCATGACTCTTTCCTCCTTCAACAAGATCTTGATAGTTTTTCCATCTGGTGCCTCAAAAATTCTTTGGAACTTAACATCGCTAAATGCCAATCCATCACCTTCTCACATAAGCGGAACCAATCTCCTCCCCGACTCTATCTTCTCCATAACCAACCTATCTCCTCCGTACAATCTTTTCGCGACCTCGGCATTTTGTGTGATAGCGAGCTCAACTTCCGCTTACATATGAATGAGATAATCCTCAAAGCCAACTCTGCACTAGGCTTTGTAAAACGGTGGTCCAAAGAATTCACCAATCCATACGTGACCAGGTCCCTCTATATTACCTTTGTTCGCCCCCTCCTAGAGTACGCCAGTCAAGTACGGTCCCCATATCATCGTGTTCATATCTCGAGAATTGAAAGCATTCAGCGCCGTTTTCTTCGATTTGCTCTTCGAGGCATGCCCTGGGACGATCCTTTTAATCTGCCCCCTATCAAAACCGTCTCAACCTGATCAACTTAAACACCCTTGAAGATCGCAGAGATGCAGCAGACTTTCTCTTCATTCATCGACTCCTTTCAGGTCACGTTGAATGCGCGTCCCTTCACAACTCCATTTTCCTCAACACTAACCCTCGTAATCTACGTACCCCTCGACTCTTCTATCTACCAACCCCAGCTCCTATGGCGCGAACGAACCAATCTCCTGTATGCTACGTCAAATCAACTCAAAGCCTACCGTCTTTGACTTCCACCGCACCACTTGCTACCTCAAATCCGTTCTCCTTCACCATTCCAACCAACCTTAGTTTTAAGTTTTAGTTTAAGTTTAATTTGTAAGTTATAGCTTGTATTAAGCCGAATAAATGGGGGCGTTCGCCCCCACCAAAATTAAATTAAATTAAATTAAATTGAAAAAATTATATCTCCTTACCATAAAACTAAGCTCACATTAAAATTGCAATATGTTAAACACAACCTCGTACAGAAAAGCCAAAAGGCTTCACTTATTGTCCTATTTTACTGTTCGATAAATATATATATATATGTATGATAATCGTATTCAAGAATTGAAAAGCGATACGAGAAGTAGAAGATAGCATCGCCCGCAAAGAACAAATGTTGGATTAGAAGTTCAATAAAATTAAAATATTTTGACTGTCATCCTAAGATGCGTGAAATTTTATGAAATTTTAATACAAATTTTTTTTCGTTACAAATGCAAGAATTTTTGACTGTTTCAAATGTAAGCACAACATGCGCTTAACTTGAGGCGAAAACATTGTATTTTTTGCAGACGCTGCAAACCTAATGTTGAGCAAACAAAAAAGATATATTCAGCAGAGAGCTGATAACACCGAGTCCCGTATATTTCTAGCGGGCGATTACAAGTTTGTACTATTTTTTAGACATTGTCATTCTCAATTTTTGGTAAGGCTGACCCGTAACATATTTGATATGTACGAGGGGCGTTCAAAATATTCTCGGTATCGGGGTGAAGCTGTGGTTGTATATATAAATTGACTTATTTATCAAGTAATACTATTATTTTAGTGCATTCATGTAAAATTTCATATAAATGTGATTATTAATTCGCGTTTTATCTCTAGTTAAACAGAATCATAATGGCAACTGAGACGATGATGGTGAAAATTGAGCATCGCGCTGTAATTGAATTTCTCACTAAGCAAGGAAAAAGTCAAAAAACTATTCATGAAGAGATGGTGGCTGTTTACCAGGGTTCCGCACCTTCATTATCAACTGTGCAAAAGTGGTCAAGTGAGTTCAAGAGAGGCAGAGAGAGCATTGAAGACGACCCCCGCTCTGGCGCCCCGGCTACTGCTTGTACGGGAGAAAGCATCAAAGAAGTCGAAAAACTTGTTCTTGAGGATGCCCGAATAAAGGTGAAAATGATGGCAGAGATCACCAAGCTTTCAATTGGTACTCGTACCATTCACACCATTCTTCATGACCATCTTAACCTTTCAAAGGGCAGTGCCATGTGGGTGCCATGAATGCTCACAGCGCCTCAGAAAAAAGTAAGAATCGCATGCTGTAGAGAGCTTTTGAAGAAGTTCAAAGTCACTCCGTCTGCGGGAAGCTCATGGCCACAGTTTTTTGGGACTCAAAGGGAATCTTGCCCATTGAGTACAACAAAAAAGGTGAAACCATCAACGCCACATCCTACGCTTCCACTTTGCATAATTTGCGGGAGGAAATTAAAAAGAAAAGACAGGGTAAACTCGCAGCGGGTGTGTTGCTTCTTCATGACAACGCTCCTGTTCACACGGCGCGAGTTTCCAAGGCTGCTGCGCGAGATTGTGGTTTCGAAGAAATCCAACACCCACCCTATAGTCCAGACCTTGCCCCTAGTGATTATTTCCTGTTTCCGGATTTGAAAAAATGTCTTCGTGGAAAAAGATTTTCGGATGATGAACTCAAGTCGGCAATAAATGGGTATTTTGCAGAGAAAGAGGAAATTTATTTTTTTGAGGGTTTAAAAAAGCTTATCTCAAGATGTAACAAATGCATTGATGTTAGGGGAGATTATATTGAAAAATAAAAACAATTTAAATTGAATTCGCATTTTCCTGCATATGGATACCGAGAATATATTGAACACCCCTCGTATCTTCACGCATTGTGATCATCTCTACTTTAATAAGACTTGTTTTAGTTTCAGAATAGGGTATCGTTTTGCAAATTTAGATAGCTAAAAAGTTACATAACTAAAAAAAGCCAACATTATCCAGTGAACAATAAATAAACTCACCTTTTAATGTTATTGTTTTGGCTACAAATGAACGAAATAATTGTTTCTAATGGTTGTTGGTCTAGAACTCTCACGGCATTAAGTTCGTTCGACTTGTTCGCGAAATGTTCGTGAGATGCTTTCCATTCTTCCCAATTGGTATTTAAATCAAAATTTAAACGAAAATACTTCCTAAGTATCTCTTCGTAAAAATCGTTCGGGTGTTCTATAACACTAAACACCTTATACGACACAAAAGTAGAATCTTGAGATAATTGCCAGTAGCAGTCGTAAGCTATACCTTGCCAACTTTCTATATTTCCGCCTTTAATGCTTTTCTTCCACCTACAATGAGATTTTTTATGAATCCCGGTCGCAAATATTTTACTAGTTTTAAATTTACCGGAAACTTTGGCCACCTAAGAGTGTAAGGTCCATGTTTAGTTCATTTTTGGGACAAAAAAGTTGTCCTTCGGCAAAAGTGCACATTTTGATGCAGTTTATGTAAGACACGAATTTGAAATTAAGTTGCCTTGTGAACATAAGCAAATAACTTCATAATGCAAAAATATTTGAAACGTTGACAATACGAATTGTAGTCCTGAGCCACAATTTTAAACGTTCCGCAAAAGATTAATCTGTCAAATTTAAAGGCTGCATTCAGCCAACGGATCAATATTCAGTGTTACCATACATATTCTAAGAACAAACAAAAAAAAACGTATGCTCCAAATTGAATACTGCAATCAGCAATTCCACAGATTTCCTTGTAACGCCGCATAGAGTTTGTGCCTGTTCACATTAGCGCGGTCAGTAAGATTGCCCGAAAGAGAGGGAACGCTTTTTATTGAAGTGGGAAGAAGAAGGGTTACTTCCACCGAAAATCCATTTGTCCGCTTTCACACGTCACAAGTTTCGAAAGATTCAAATGAGTGCAAAAGAGAGAAATAATGAAACAAAAAATACCCAATTAACCAAATTCCCACTGCATGTGGGTAGCAATTTCATTGTCCGCTTTCACACGTTGCAAGTGTGTAATGCGCATGTTCTGGTTATTTTCTTTCGAACTGTCATTCAGTGATGTGCGCAACTCTACATGAAGACTTTCCCCTTCTTTGGGTTTGCATGTTACTTGACAGTTCTTTTTCATTTCATCTTTCATTTCAGTCTTTCATAATTGAAAATGAGCCCCCTTGTTAATTCTTTGGTCCATTTCAGTTCATCCGCCATACTGAAATGTTGTGCTCGTAACACAGCGAAAGAAGTAATTAAGCAAATGCGAAAAAGAAAGAAGAAGGAGAAAAAGAAATGTCAAAAACTTGCAATGAAATTGCTATCCACATGCAGTGGGAACTTGGTTAATTGGGTATTTTTTTGTTTCATTATCCCTTTCTTTTGTACTCATTTGAATCTTTCGAAACTTGCGATGTGTAAAAGCGGACATTGCAAGTTTTTGACATTTCTTTTTCTCCTTCTTCCTTCTTTTTCGCATTTGCTTCATTACTTTTTTCGCTGTGTTACGAGCACAACATTTCAGTATGGCGGATGAACTGAAATGGACCAAAGAATTAACAAGGGGGCTCATTTTCAATTATGAAAGACTGAGCGCCAAAGATGAAATGAAAGAGAACTGACAAATAACATGCAAACTCAAAGAAGGGGAAAGTCTTCATGTAGAGTTGCTCGCATCACTGAATGACAATTCAAAAGAAAATAACCAGAACATGCGCATTACACACTTGCGACGTGTGAAAGTTTTTCCTATCGTTCTTATGTGGTCACCATATACAACATCAAGCAAGATGGCTTTTACACAGCGCATGAGTTTGATGCGAATGTTTTGGTTAATTTCTTTTAAATTGTCCTCCTGTGATTCGCGCATTTTTACACGAAACCTTTTCCCATTCTTTAGTTTTTCATATTATTTGAGAGCTCTCTTTTATTTCAGTTTGGCGCTCAGTGTTTCATAATTTAAAATGAGCTCGAAAATTAGTTCTTTTGTCCATTTAAGTTGTGAGATGTAAAATTGATTCTGGCTTCATTTTGAAGCTACCTTCATGCCATTATGTGTGTAATAGCACATAAGTCAATAATTCACTGCCTGGGCTTCGCTGGCAGTGCTTCAAGCGGAATGTTGGCCTCGAGCTCGTTCAAAGTAGTTGGCTTGTTAGTGTAAACTAAGGACTTGTCATAGTCCCAGAGAAAATAATCGAGTAGTGTCAAATGGCTTGATCGTGGCGGCCAATTGTTGAACGCTCGCCGTGAGATGATCCAGTCGCCAAATTTCTCCTTCACAACTTCAAGCGTTGCGTCGCTTGTACATATGATATGTAGCTCGTTTTGTTGGAACCATAGCTTGGATATATCTATGTTGTCGAGCTCTGACCACAGAAAGTCGGTTAACATCGCTCAATACCTAAAACCATTGACGGTAACAGTGTCTCATTTCCCATTTCGAAAGAAATAAGGTCCGATGATACCGCAATGTCAGCCAATCTCTGTGGATGTATTGATGTTTGGCCGAACACTTATGGATTGTGCTTGCTCTAATGACGGCAATTTTTCTTGTTGGCATAGACGCTGAGCCAAAAATGGGCCTCGTCCGAGGAGGACCGCAAAATAAGCCGGGTTGATTCTTTGGCGATGGGCGCCGAATCGACATTTCTGGGTCTTCTTCGATACTGGGGGGCAATGTTTTCTTTATTTCGCACCAATCTCTGCCTGGTTGGTGGCTCAAGATCCAAAAAAGTGTACTTACGTTGCGACGAATTGCCTGCACACTGAAGCCATGATTACGACCTTCCTCACGACGAAATTCACGTTACGTATTTACAACTGAGCCGAAATTTCGATAACATTTTTTAATAATTTCCGCGCATGATGAAATGGCTGGATATTTTGACAGCTGGATGTCATTGGTAGTTTTGACATCTGCTGAAACTATCATTGCTATCTGGTCACACTATATAAAAATGCATATGTAAACGCATTCCAGAGGTTACAAAGCACTTTAAATTAATAGCCAGAACCAAATTATATAAGAAGTCAATTCTATTTTTTTAACTATATATATATAACAAATATCCTAATTATTATTATAAAATACCACAATTCTGACGTTTCGACTATGCAGAACCTTAAGAAATAAATTCTACATTAAAACTAAATAAAGTCATTGGATTGTTACATTTGTTTATAAGTGCGAAATACTATAATACATCACAGGACTCGGGGGTTGGTATCGAGTTACAGTCCCTAAATCGGGAAGACAGTGGCTGCTGTATTAAGCTATGATATCATGCCAGATCTAAAACCAATTGCAGCACTAGCTACATCATCACAAACCTCGGCGCATGCCAATTTAAACCCCGATTTACAATACTGCGAGATGCGATACGAGAGTCGCATTCGAATTATTGTAAACGAACACATTGAATTACATGTTACGGTAATATTTTTGACAGTTCATGCGCTCTCGTTTTCGAACAACGTATCGCATCTCGCAGTATTGTAAATGGGACTTTAAATGATAAACTAATTCTTTAACCCAAATCTGCCCAAAGTGAACATTTTAATTTTTAAACGGTTTCCGGACATTTATGTATGTTTGCATTATTGTTCTGACCTATGCTATTTTCATTCTCTATTTGTGAAAGTGGTACGTTGCAAAATAATTAAAAAAAAAAGAAATGGAAAAAAATGTGAAAATTGATGACTACAAAAAGTACGTATACATTTATTATATAGTAGTTAAATATTTTTCATAAATTTGTAATTGTTCATATTTTATTAGTTAACAAACTGTAGTTTTATAACTGTAACTGTAACTATAGGTGTGACCATAAGGTCACGCTGGGTTACATATAGGGAGGTGTCATTTGAAATCAGTAGAAAAAAGGCGGTGTGCGTGATCTGCTGGCTGCAACTGGAGCTTATAACTGTGTCAACTGGACCTTATAAGCATGTAAGCTAAGATCTTTATGCAATGTGGTTGCGTATAAGCTCAATTCCTGTGAAAAAAAAATCCTACCAAAAAATAGGAGATGACCCTGAGATTACCCTTGACTTCGAATTGGTCGATTCACTTTTTCATAAGTTCTCGTCGTGGTGGAGTTTGTGTCGTGAAATTGCTGTATGTCTTCGGTATGGTACCAATTGATGCCTCAATAAACTTTGCTTCCTTGTCTCACCAATACCTTCTCAGCCCAGAAGCTACGCGGGGCAAAATTTTGTATCATTATACTTGCTCAAAACATTGATTTTGCAAATGACATCAGGGTTCTCAGACGGGACAAAGCCCTACCACTCAAATATAAACTTCTGAAATATGCTCCATTCATCGATACGTATGGTATACTTCGAGTTGGTGGTCGACTTCGACATTTTCACCTATCCATTGATATGAAACATCCAATTATTCTTTGCAGTAAACACCCGATCTCCACTCTTATCGTGACGGATTTACATCCTGGAGTCTCAGAAACCTTCTCTATCCTTCATCAACAGTTTTTAATTGGGTAGCCGAAACCTCATCCGCAATATCATCTTCAAGTGCATGACTTGCATTATGCAGCGGAAGGAAACTAGCCACCAACTGATGGGTGACTTACCATCATGTCGGATACAGCCTTCTCGACCCTTCATGAACACGGGTTGTGCTACGCAGAGTCAATCACAATAAAGCTGTCGAAAACAAGAAACGCCAAACCACAGCTCTGATAGCTCAATGTGCGTTGAAGCAATCCGCATTGGTTCAATACCCTTAGAAATGCTGGTGTTTATATGAAATAATCCAAAATAAGCGAGATAAATTTGAGAGAAGTTTAACAAACAGCTGATTGAACTGACACTTGACACTAACACTGATACATTGTTCTTATTTCTTTGTCTTTCCAAATATTTCGTTTGCAATCCCACATTTAAAATACCCAACTAATACCTGCCCGACGAAAGAATGGTGAGAGCGCGAGGGAATAAAATGTTTCAATGCGATTTGAAAATATTTATATGATATTTCAAAGCGGTTACAAATTTTCAATGCGTTTTATTATTATTATTATTTATTATTTATTATTTAAAATTACTCTGCAGGTGGTGTTGTGTGTTTATATCAAAATTCAGGATGTTGTGTGTGTCGATTTCTTGAACGCAGATACTTTGAAAGTTTCTGTTGAAATTAACCATGAAGTATATGTCTTTTTGTCTTTTGACAGATTACATATGTTAAGTGTGTTCTTGATCTAATGATTACGGATCACCCCATAACAGGGTTTCTAACTAACGCTCTAAAAAGTAAAAGCAAAAACAATCACGAGTACGTGTCCCACTCGCAGTCTTGATCGGAACGTTGCGGACCAGTCCATCGCTGCCCAGGTGAACGGCTGTTACTCAGCCCAAGCGCCAGTAGTCGGTGGAAGATTCTCTTGCCGCACAGTCACTATGTCGCCGACCTGGATATTATGCTGTCGTCGCTGCCACTTACTCCTCAACTGCAACGTCGTCAGATATTCTTCATTCCAGCGTCGCCAGAAATGTTGATGCACCTGACGAAACCATTGCCACCGTTTGACATGGTTGATCGAGATGTCATCGACTCTGGGCTCCGGTATAGCAATCAGCGGGGCGCCGATAAGGAAGTCTCCAGGGGTTAACGCCAACTTGTCATCCGGGTCATCATAAAGCGGAGTGAGAGGACGGAAATTCAGGCACGCCTCAATGCGTGTGGCTAATGTTTAAAGCTGATTGTACCAGAGCGCCTGTGCTCCAACCAGACGCACGAGATGATGTTTGGCTGGTTTAATCGCGGCCTCTCGCAGTCCACCTTGGTGTGGGGCGCTGGGTGTGATGAAGCGCTACGTAGTTCCACGATTGGCAAGAGCTTGTTGATTGTGTGCGCTATGCCAAGCTTGCAGATCCTCTTGGAGTAGACAGTTGGCTCCCACAAACGCCGTACCGTTGTCACTGTATAAGTTCAAACATGGACCTCGTGGACAAACGAACCTCGTGAATGCGTCCAAAAAAGCTTGCGCTGTCAGATCATCGACGACTTCTATATGGACCGTGTTTAGAATAATCATTAATTACGTTGGCAGAAAAAGATCGTTTTATTTTATATATTTCAACACTTAACATTTTGTGGTTTTTAATTCAAATATTCAACACGTAACATTTGGTCCTTTCGAACCGTAGTTGTGAATCGGTTTACAAAATTATTCGATAATTAAAAATTAATGTAAATTAAAAGTCATTTAATGTAAATTAGCATTTTTAACATTTGAACATAATACAGAAGTACAAATCGGTTTCCCGAGTCGATTAATTTAATTCAGTGTTTAATAAATTTGAAAAAAAAAATTAATTAAATCTACGCAATTTTTCCGTTTGGGGGAAGATCCTGATTGCGTTTCCGGAGACCGTTTTTTCAGCGTACGGAACCAACAGCAACAGTTACGGCACAAATACCGGTGTGTGCTTCATAGGCACCGCTTCGTGCTACGGCTTTCCTATATACGGTACACATATCCGTTGACACCAACCGCAACACAGCAAACACAGCTGTACTTTGCTTATATTCAGACTTTCTTGAAACGGAAATCTGCAATTAAGTTAGAAAGAAAGTTCAATTTAGTACATTAGAAAATCAAATCCCTTTTCTTACCTCGAATTCATTTTTTTGTGTGGCAAAATGAGCAGAACGGAGAAACTACAAAAAAATATCTTCGCTCAAATGCAAAAGGATTTTACGAATTTTGGGAAACGGCCTGAAGCACAGCGTACAAAAAATTATCTCAGCGCTCGGGTAAACATCTTGGATAACAACTTCAATGCTAGCTCCGAGTATAACAAGGAGGCAGTTTCATCAAAGGATGCTGAAAATCGAGAAGAATTAGAGAAGCTGTTCGACAAAATAAAGGATTTGTATGTGGATTACCGGACTGCACTGATGGATAGCATCTACAAATTGGCAGCAACATCCGAAGTAGCAACAGAGAAGAACTCAGGATCAACGGTGAGTTCTGTGGAAACAAATAAAAGTTATTCTAGAGATTTAAAATTGCCCTCGCTTATAGCCACAGTACCCAGCATTGTCCAAGTCGAACGCGCTGCTATTTTTGCCAGCAGCCACACCATTCCTTGCTTCACTACTCTACACATTTGCCTAACACAAACTCACAAAACCCCCATTTACACACTCAACATACTCCACACCGTTCTACAACTTACAATCAACACAACACTACACACTCTAACTTACCACATAACTCAGTATCTTATAATAACTCTGCAAATGGGCGCTCAACTGCGCCTACTACACAATCCTGTCAAGTCCCTACTCTTAATGCCAACACCGCGTCTTTTCACCCATCTGATCGCATTCAGGAGTCAACACCCAGCTGCTCAGGACTAAACATTTTCCACACTTCTAACAATAACATCACCCAGGTACTTTTAGCTACGGCCCTGGTAAGGGTAAAGTCCGCGTCAGGAGTATATCACACCTTGAGAGCCTTAATAGATCCTGGTTCAGAAGCAACCTTTATAACAGAATCTGCCGTACAACTTTTGAGATTGAAAAGTCGTCGAACATTCGTTGAGGTGTCAGAGCTGGGGTTGGTCAGCAGCGGTTCATGTCACAATTATGTTGACATTTCGTTTGGGTCTCTACACTCGACTTTTGAGACATTGCATATATAAGTCGCTGATTGGCCTTCTTCCGGCCAACAAACTGACTTTCCAGCCGTGGAAGCACATAAAGGAGTTGGTATTAGCAGATCCCGCTTTCGATAAGCCAGCCCGAGTCGATATACTCTTAGGTAGTGATGTCTATACTGATTTTATCTCTCCAGAAATTGTTCGAGGAGAAACATTTGCATCGCCTATCGCCCAAAAAACCCAACTTGGTTGGATATTAGTAGGCAAGGTTCCAATGAATCCTCCAAGAAAGGTTCAAAGCTTCATCCAATGTCTAAGCCTAGAAGAGCAACTGAAGAAATTTTGGCAAATTGAAGAGATGCCATTCAAATCTATGGAATTATCAAAAGAGACCAAGCCTGTGAACTGCACTACATGCAACACACTAAGCGACTGCTCGATGGGCGATATGAGGTATCGTTACCATTTAAAGACAGATGTAAACCTGGGTTTGGTGCCTCGAGATTAGGTGCCTTACGTAGGTTTCATCAACTGGAAGGAATATTCTAGGAAAACCCCACACAGCACAATGAGCATTCCAACTGTTTACATAAATGCAAGAAGCTTCGTCAGATGCCAGAGATTGACGAAAAGCATACCATACTGGATACACCACACCATTTCCTTACTCCTCACCATATGGTATTCAATAAGTCAACCAGAACTACGAAGCTTCGTCGCAGTCCTGCGTACTACAAACGACTTGTACGAAACTGCCGGGCACAAGCTGAAAAAAGAGACAGAGGTCCACTAAAGGTAGACGCAATCGGCACAAGAATATTCGAAATTCTTCAAGGAGACACTGCCGTGGAGAAGGTAAGTTACCTTGAGCAAAGGATCTACCAAACGATGACCAACTACTTTTGCCGCAAGTGGAGTGCAGAATACCTGTCCAGGATGAAACAGCGCCCCAAGGGGACAAGACGAAAACCGGAATCAAAACACTTAATTCTCTACAAGGATGAAAGATTACCGCCATTGCAATGGCGATTCGGACGAATCATCAGCGCAAATCCCGGAAAAGATGGACTTGCTAGAGTGGTTACGAAACGAACCGAAACGGGAGAACTTAAAAGGTCACTCAAAAAAATCCGCTACTTGCCAATCAAATATCGCAAGCGAAAAGGAGACTTTTGAACAACACAACACACCATTTTAACGACACAACACAACATTTATAAGACACACACTTTAAATAAATTCACAATAAAAAATCAAAGACATTTCTTTTCTTTTAAAAGCAATTTATTGCTTTAAATAAATACAAATAATTACAAAATTACTTATCCTAGATTTCCCTACACAACACAACACACATACATACAGTCCACTCTATGTCACGCACAAAGCATTCATCCCGGGCATCGTTGTTGAGTTCCGACATTCCAAAATGCCGACGGAAATTGGAGAATCAAAACCCGGACGGCATTTGAAGCTTCACTACCAACGTTGTCCACTCAAAACACAACACAACACTTTAACTGGTATTATTTTAATAAATATTCTAACATAACATATAATACTATATTGTAATAATAAAATATTTAAACACAATCATACACCACACAACATCCGCGAATCGTTTCCGAATATATCACTCATGCACTTTTATAAATTAAACACCCTTTGAAATTATCTCAAATTTACTTTATTTATGATCAATATACATATATTCAAATTACAATACTATACATTATACAAATATACTTAAATTTACATAAATACAGTCCACTAAAAATATTAAAGCACACAAATATTATACATAACACTTTACAAAACATACATACACCCTGAACATATGATCTATATATATATGTGTACATACGCACAAATCAAATATAGGTCATTCATTCATAGAATCTATACACAATTTAAATCTGGGTCGTATACCCAAAGCATACACACACGCACGCATACCAAACTCTGCACAAATCAAAACAAAACAAATAATACATTTCAAATAGCACAATACACACCGAATCAAAATAATTTTAATACAAATAAGGTACTCACCTGGATTATACTCAACAAATCAGCATCAATTTATACATACTAATAAATCCGAAATTAAATTTACGCACAAACTACAAATTGAAACCGATTTAAATTGTTTACGCACTCGCCATTGTAATTCCGCGCACTCTACCTACTGTAATTTCATTTAAAGTATTGAGTCATAGGAGTGATAGGGACAACCGATGTTTTGTCTGTGTTTGTGCTATCCATTATCATTGTCATTTTCGTTAAGTCCGCTTTCATATGTCGCAAGTTTCGAAAGATTCAAATGAGTGCAAAAGAGAGAAAAAATGAAACAAAAAATACCCAACTAAGTCCGCTTTCATACGTCGCAAGTTTCGAAAGATTCAAATGAGTGCAAAAGAGAGAAATAATGAAACAAAAAATACCCAACTAACCAAATTCCCACTGCATGTGGGTCCGCTTTCATACGTCGCATGTTTCGAAAGATTCTAGTGAGTGCAAAAGGGAGGGATAATGAAACAAAAAATACCCAATTAACCAAATTCCCACTGCCTGTGGGTAGCAATTTCATTGCAAATTTTTGACATTTCTTTTTCTCCTTCTTCTTTCTTTTACGCATTTGCTTCATTACTTCTTTCGCTGTGTTACGAGCACAACATTTCAGTATGGCGGATGAACTGAAATGGACCAAAGAATTAACAAGGGGGCTCATTTTCAATTATGAAAGACTGAGCGCCAAAGATGAAATGAAAGAGAACTGTCAAATAACATGCAAACTCAAAGAAGGGGAAAGTCTTCATGTAGAGTTGCTCGCATTACTGAATGACAATTCAAAAGAAAATAACCAGAACATGCGCATAACACACTTGCGACGTATGAAAGCGGACTGGGTAGCAATTTCATTGCAAGTTTTTGACATTTCTTTTTCTCCTTCTTCTTTCTTTTTCGCATTTGCTTCATTACTTCTTTCGCTGTGTTACGAGCACAACATTTCAGTATAGCGGATGAACTGAAATGGACCAAAGAATTAACAAGGGGGCTCATTTTCAATTATGAAAGACTGAGCGCCAAAGATGAAATGAAAGAGAACTGTCAAATAACATGCAAACTCAAAGAAGGGGGAAGTCTTCATGTAGAGTTGCGCGCATCACTGAATGACAATTCAAAAGAAAATAACCAGAACATGCGCATTACACACTTGCGACTTGTGAAAGCGGACTAAGTTATTCATATTGTGATAACCACTTAAATGTGAGCAGCGACATCTAGCAGAAAATGTCGAAACTCGAAGACCAGAAGATTTCGATACTGGAATAACAAAGTCTCGACTGGAGAGTGGAATCGAATTTTCTAGCAAATTGGAAATTGTATGGGACGCTGGATGGCGAGGATTGTTCTCGAAGTATGCCATTCGAGTATAAATACCAGCATCCCAAAGGTATGCAAATGAGTTTTAAAGTGTAATTTGAAGTGTTAATTAGGAGAAGTGATTAAGTGGTTTAAGTAAAAGATAAGAAAAGTATAAGTGGTTGAGAAATTGAATTGTACTGAGAGAAAGAATTAAATAGTGAATTGTAACTGTACTGAATAAAGGGATTTGTATTGAAAAGAATAAGTTCTATTATTTGTACCCACACAAACATTTTACAATATTTAATCAAGTTCTGTTTCTTTACATGTTCTGAGCTAAGTACCAGATATTTTATGGAGGCTGTATGAATAAAATTACACACTGGACACTTTTGTTAAATGAATGGTGGACGACGTGAATGTTGAAGAAAATCAGATCGAGACTTGCGAGCTTCGCTCACCAGGGGGGAGAATGTTTAGAATAATCATTAATTACCATCTATGTACTCACCCTGATGGTAACAACGCCCCCAACAACAACAACTGTGATTAAATGTCAATATAAATGTAAAATGTCAAATTAAGAAGTCAAATAAAATGCATTACACTTTATAACGTTGGCAGAAAAAGATCGTTTTATTTTATACATCTCAACACTTAACATTTTGTGGTTTTTTATTTTAGCTATTCAACACGTAACAGACCGCTTTCGTCCCCATACAAACGAAGACAGCCAGATAGGTTTTAGTTGTTGTACATGACCGCTTCGTCCCAACACGTATGATGAACGGTCCACAATAGTCCACACCAGATGCCAATGTTCCTCCGAAGATGTTTCCGACTTGGAGACCACCGTAATATATAAGCCATAGTATGTAGTAGTCGCTGCAGTGAGCTGAAACGTTCTGTAAGCGCTATTTCATGACTGTTCACTGACCAGTTCAGGCGAATTGAGTTGCTCCGTTCTAATTAAATGAAGTGCGCCCGTTACTAACCATTCAGCGCCTTGCCACCATAGCCTATGCCGTAAAAGTTCCTGTGCACCCAAACCACGGCTTGCGCAATCAGCTAGTTTTGCGCTGACCGGAAATAATACCATCTATCCGGAGAACTGACAGTCTTGTATTTGGCGAATACGATTGGAGACATACGGTTTTAACGTTGTGGGGTGTTTGCGTAGCCAGCTCAGAACAACCGCCGAATCCGATCACAAGTAATACTGCTTATCCTCCAAGGCTAATGCAACACGGAAACTATCCAGCTATTGCGCTAGGAGGTACGCTGCGCAGAGCTCCAGTCGGTGGATGGTAGCGCCTTTCAGAGGACTACTTTAGTATGGGCTGTCAGCAGCGACACGTTAACCAGTCCATCGATGTCACTCGTTGTCAGGTACAGTACTGCGGCGTTAGCGTGCGAAATGGCGTCGCAAAAGCCATGTACGGTAGTAGCTGCATTGTACTGCATTCCCAACCATCTGGGTACTCGTAGTTAGTTAAGTGTATGTAGAGCGCAGCGAAACTGTGTCCACACACACCTCAGCTCTTCAGGAAGGGGAGCATCCCACGTGATGCTAGCAGACCAAAGGGTCTGCATGAAGATTTTGCCCGTAATGACCACAGGTGCCAAGAGTCCGATGGGGTCAAACAATTGGGCAATCTAACTAAGCACTCGTCGTTTAGTTGGTGTTCTATTGTGGTCATCTAGTTCAATCTCAAACAACAGCTCATCAGCTGCCGGGTCCCAGTGTAGACCAAGCACCGTCGCCACTAATGGGTCAATCAAAAGCTCTGGGGAAGAAAAAATGTTACCAGTTAATTGATTTCAGTTCGAGTACCACTTTCGCAACTTAAAGAAACCCCTCGTTAGTATCGTGTCGATATTAGTAGCCAACACCACTGCTTCCGACTCACGACAGTAACTTGTTAACAGGTCATCCACGTAGAATGAAGGTAAAATTGTGTCTCGTGCCTTACATCCCTGCTCTCGATTTGCAATGCAAGTGTAGTTGTCAAGGGCACACTGGTGTAAGTTGCGCACAGCGTTGAAGAGGCTGGACGCCATGCCATACGTTACGTTTCTTAAGCGAAAGACTGAGATCTTCTTTACGTTGGGTTCTAGCCAGAATATCCGTTGGTAGTCCCTGTGTTTCGAAGTCACCAGAACTTGGCGAAACATCTTTTCCACATCTGCTGCGAGCGCAATCGGATACTGTCGAAACCTGAAGATCACATGAGCCAACGTCGCCTGGATAGTTGGGCCCGCCAATTGTGTGTCGTTCAGCGAAACTCCATTGCTGCTGCGCGCTGAATCATTAAATACGAAGCGAAACTTGCTCTGCACAGCATGGTGTGGGACGTAGTAGCAGTTCGTGTGACCGCCAGGTTGACCAACACGCTCCATATGACCAAGAGCGCTGTATTCACGCATGAAACAGATGTATTTCTGCCTCAGTTCCTCATTTCCGGACAAGTGCCGTTTGAGCCCATGGAAATGTCGCAAGGCGTTTACATTAGAATCTCCTATTTGGAGATGCTAACATGGGTGTTATCGGGCGAGAATTTAGTATAGCGTCGACTTCAATTATAGCAGTCTCGATTTCTTCATAAGTTAGTGATGCCGAGGCCATTGTGTGTTGTAGAAGATACTCGTATTTAGCAGACTTGACTGCACCTTCCCACAGTCCCCCGAATTTGTTGATCGGGAAGGTATACAATTAAAGTCGCACCCCTTCCTTGTACATGAGGCTATGATATTCTCTCTATCTCTTGCTGAATCAATAATTTGGTTTAACTCTGGTAATTGATTTTTGGCTCCCACGGAGTTTTTAGCGTTGTCACAGTAAACGAACATGGTTACCAGTTAAAGATGACAAGCTTTTGTTGCGAAGCAGCTTGTAATGTGTGCAGATAGGTCTACAAAAGTCAATGCCTGCGTTCAAGAATGATCGTGCTGGTAGGATTCTGTCACCTGGAAGTTTTCGAATCATTTGTGATAAAAGTTGTGGTCTTGATCTTGAGCAGAGCACACAATTGTGAACGATGGATCGAACGGGCGCTTTGCCTTTTATCGGCCAGTATCTTTGTCGAGCGATTGCCAAGACAGTTTCACGTCCAGCATGCTTGTTCTCCTGGGGAATTTCCATCAATCCATCAGCACTTCGTGAATGGATGGGAATACTTGGCATCATATTGCAGCGCAGGTGGTTCCAATGCCCACCAACGCGAACGGTGTAAGAGTTTTCAGTGGACTCTTATTGGATAATTCATTGTGTTTTTGGAAATGATTTATGTCATCTTGGAACTCAACCTTCTGCATTAATTTAATTACCGTTTTCCGAGCTTGATTATGTTCGCTACTGTTTAGAAATGCATGCTGTTTATCGCCTTTATCAGCATTGCATTGCCCGTTCCTGGATCTCTTTAGTCGAAGCATTTATGAGACGATGCGTATTCCCCTTTGAAATGAGTTTCCATGACTGAGATTGCCCAAGATATCATAGTCTGATAACTGACGAGCTGTGGCTGGCAGTGCAATATTGTATTGACGAATATTTGATTTATTCGCAAATTTGGGTGGCCAGATATATTCTGATCTATGTAAAAACGTCGGTCCATAAAATTAAAAAGTATGATTTTGTAGTAACTCCGCTGCTATTCCGCGTGACAAAATGTCAACTGGGTTCTCCTTTGAGCTTAAGTGAAAATAATTATTTTACTCAACACTATGTGCTTTGACCGGAAATTTTATTCTGCTTTCTGTTTCGAATCTTACAACTGATTATACTACTGACGCGCAGGTCAGATATTTTATTTTTTAAATACAAATAAATATACTGTTATCATTAGGATTTACTGATATACATACATGTTTTTATCGCTAATTGTACCTGGTATTGTGCCTGATGATGATGAATTAATCCAATTGAGGGCTATCTCTGAGTCGGTCCATAAGTAGATTTTATCTAGATGAGTCTCCAATTCGGTTTGCAGGCGATGAATAACTTCCGCAGTCAGCATAACTGCTCGCAATTCTAGGCGTGGAATGATGCTTTGATGTGAAATCCTGTTTTTCTTGGAAGGAGTTATCCTGGATTTGGTGCAAAGTACATAAGTGTACTGCAATTGCACTGCTTTTGTTCTGCGATCGAACGTAAGTTACAGCGTCACAGGCCTTCTCAGATGCATCCACGAATACGTGAATTTGCACATTCTTGGGAATTTTGTGAGAAAAAATATGCCTGGTTATATTAATGTTGTGCAGAGTCTTTAGACCTTCTCGATATTTTACCCACGTAGTTTGCATTTTTTGACATCTGCATCTCAATCTTAAGTAAGTTCCCTTAGCTTTTGCAAAAATATTTTAGTTATAACAACGATTAGGGCCATAAGACCGAGAGGATTAAAAAGATGTGCAATATCTGAGTAAGCAGTTCGTTTTGTTACTCGATCTTTTCCGACCCATGATGATTTGGTGCAGAGGTCGTCAGATTTTCGAAGCCAATTGTTTTGACATGTTCTTCGATGCTGGTATTGAAATCTAATTCGGTTTCGTGATCGCTGATTGGTATGTTCTGGATTGATTGATGGTTGACACACTACTACCGAAGCCTAAATCCAACGATTTATAATAACCCTTGTAGTTATTCTTGAATTGCGAGAAATTCACTTAAACTATCGGATGCTGTCATCACTTCCTCAATATATAGAAATTCCTATGGATTGCTCTTGACGCTAAAGGGAATCGGTTCTGATGATCTCCTGCTAATCGCCGAAGACAATTCATCTTGTATAGTAAGACCTGTTTATAAGACGTCGTTTAATGAGATTTTAGACGATGTCTATGCTGATCCGTCAAAGACTACACTGAGTTTTGTTATGCTGCTTTCAGCCTTTGTTACACAATGATCAGTTCTCTGCGAGCTTTCAAAGTCGACGGTCTCGAGTATTATCTTTTCGCCCATAAAGTTTAACGTACTTAGAACTATTAAACGCGTTAGATCTCTCGACCCTGAGGACATCAATATGTCCTCAATCAAGAAACCCCGCGCCGACTCGTCTTCTCGGAGTGCTAAATTTAAAAAGAATTCACTAGCAAATTATTTGAGTCCACTTCAATGTCATCCAGACAGTGATATGGACGACATTGACTCGAGTGATATTGTTATCGACCCGGATAATGACCCTAAAAAAAAATTCATGTTCCCACCATCAAGCTGTTACACAAAAATCCCGAGTTTGTGCATACTTTGATGAAATCATTTAACACTAGTGACTACTCTATTAAAAAACTTTCTATCGGCATCAAAATTGCCTGTGAATCGTTAGAGTCATATAGAGAAGTGTTAAACTCTTTAAAGCAACGGAACTGCCAATATTTTCGCATGACGTTAAGAGTGTAAAATTATTTAAAGTGGTCTTATTTGGGCTAGAAAATATTGAAGTTGATACTCTTAAAAATGAACTTTGTACTCGCGGCTTAAAATATGTTGAAGTAAAGAAAATTATAAAAAAATACGATCACTACGTTGATACAATCTATCTGGTGTCACTAGAAAATGGTTCTGTTAAATTAGCGGAGCTTAAGAAAAACTACCGATCATTGTTCTATACACAGATAAGTTGGAGTTTCCAAAGAAAATTGAAAGGTAAACTCACTCAATGCTATAATTGCCAAATGTTTGGCCACGGGGAAAAAAATTGTCAAGTTAAGACCTACTGCGCTAATTGCGCCGGCTCTCACAAAACGAGTGAATGTCAAAACTCACTCACCATAAAGTGTGCAAACTGCAGTGGAGATCACAAATCTACCGATCTAAGAAGCTTTTTAAGAACCAAATATATGGAAATTAGAGAAAAATCCCTTAAGCGAGAAACTTCTACATTGTTCACACTTAAAAGCTTCTCGAAAATCCCATCTATTGAAAGTTCCCAAAAGTTCAAAGCTTTTACAACAGCGCCACGCACGGCTCAAACTAACGGGCCAAACGTTTCAATAAGTTCCATGACGGAGTTTCCCCCCTTGCCGCGGCACGTAGCAATGAGTGAAAATTAACAAATTTTGTCTACGTCAGTTCCTCTGAAGAAACGCACAGTGGCGTCGGTCGTAAGCAGCAACTTCATCAATGATTCCAGCAGCAATCTTTTTTTCTTTTGAGGAAATCAACGATTTAGTTATGGACTTATTGTCTGATCTATCCAAATGTACTTCGAGAACTGATCAATTCAGGGTTATTGCACATTTAGCTACTGAGTATCTTTTTACTAATGTTAAATAATATGACTAATACCAATCTCAGAATTATTAATTGAAATGCTAGGGGTATTAACAGCATAAGAATTGAATTTTTGAACTTTTTATTTGATAATAATATTGATATCGGCCTTACAGATTCTCTCTGAATTTTTCTCTAAAAGTCATTCTTTATCTCAAAATTTAGGAGATAATGAAACCAACACCTTGGTTGAACAAAAAATTATGACTTTTAGCAACAATATTTGTAACACCCCAACAAACGCCTTTGTTTCTGTAGCCACTGTTACAAACATCATAAAATCTCTTAAAGTTAATAAAACGGGTGGGTTAGATGGAATAAGAAACAATTACCTGAAGCATTTATCCTTTTTGGGTGTAAGACATTTAACTTTTCTAGTCAACGCGTGTCTAAAATTGCAATATTTTCCGCAAAAATGGAAAATGGCTAAAGTTGTCCCTATATTAAAAGCTGGAAAGCCTGCAGAGTCTGTCACCAGTTATAGACCAATAAGTTTACTCAGCAGCCTAAGCAAAATCTTGGAAAAGGTAATAAAAAATCATATTCTAGAGTTTAGTAGTGATAATTATGTATTCCCTAATATTCAGTTTGGATTTAGGCAATTTCATAATACATCGCATCAAGCTCTTAGAATATGTAACCATATTAAATCTAATCGGTCACAAGGGAAATCAACTGATATGATCCTACTTGATGTTGAGAAGGCGTTCGACACCGTCTGGCATAACGGCCTAGTATATAAAATGATTAACTTTAGCTATCCATTGTATTAAAATTGTCCAAAATTTTCTGTCAAGTCGTAGTTTTCTAGTCCATGTTAATACCTGTTTGTCTAAGTCCACTAATTTCAACTTGGGCGTCCCACAAGGGTCAGTATAGGGTCCTATCTTATATAATATATTTACATCTGGCTTTCCTAGTCTGCCAGATTGTCAAGCTGCAATCTTTGTTGACGATACTGCAATTTACACATAGCATACGTTCGATCTTAACATCGAGAGGACACTTATAGATGCTAGTGAGATAGTAGGAAAGTTTTGCAGTAAATGGAAAATAAAAATTAATAGTGAGAAAACCCAAGCCATCTTTTTCAGTAGAAAAAGAAAAAACTTGCTTCCTTCCACAACATTCGATTCTTATTTATGGAAATGAAATAAGTTGGGACCCTTCAGTGAAATATCTTGGCATACACTTAGACTCAAAACTGACATTTAGTGAACACATCACACAGACTTTGAGAAAGATAAACATTGCGACTGCCTTATTATACCCATTTATTAACAGGAAATCACAGCTATCTAACGTTAATAAAATAATTATTTTTAAAGTTATTTTCCAAGCGATATTGACCTATGGTTGTCCTGTCTGAGGTGGCGCAGCCAAATGTCACCTAAAAAGGCTGCAAGAGTCACAAAACAAAACTTTGAAAATGATTCTTAACTTACCTTGGCGTTTTTCAACTAGAGATCTGCACTTAAGGGCGGATGTTGAACTGATATGCGAACGTATTTACAAGTTAAACGAAAAATTCATAACTCGTTGTTCTTTTGCTGACAATCCTCTTGTAAACAGTCTTTATACTTAAAAATAAAGGTAATATAACTGTTCTATTTATTTGTTTACTTACTTATTTTTATACATGTCTTTTTGTTTATTTCTTTATTTCTTTATTTATTTATTTATTTATTTATTTATTTATTTATTTATTTATTTATTTATTTATACATTTATACATGTATATATCTACTTAACAAATTTTTGTTATTAATTTATTTGTTAATTTATTTATTTCTCTACTTTCTTATGTGAATATTAATATAATTATGTACGTTTCTGTGATTATGCATCTATGCACACTTTTTCAAAAATTTCTTAGTGTATAAAAATATATTGTAAAATGTTTGTGTGGGTACAAATAGTAGAACTTATTCTTTTCAATACAAATCCCTTTATTCAGTACAGTTACAATTCACTATTTAATTCTTTCTCTCAGTACAATTCAATTCCTCAACCACTTATACTTTTCTTATCTTTTACTTAAACCACTTAATCACTTCTCCTAATTAACACTCCAAATTACACTTTAGAACTGATTTGCATACCTTGGGGATGCTGGTATTTATACTCGAATGACATACTTCGAGAACAATCCTCGCCATCCAGCGTCGCATACAATTTCCAATTTGCTAGAAAATTCGATTCCACTCTCCAGTCGAGACTTTGTTATTCCAGTATCGACATTTTCTGCTAGATGTCGCTGCTCACATTTAAGTGGTTATCACATTGCTCCCTCCCTACAGTTGTTCGTCCCGAACAACTTCGTCATTCAGCATCCCGTTGAAATGACACATTCTATCCAAATGGGCCACTTTCAATTTTCCTCGATCCCCACGCTGGATCCGGTAGACAACGTCATTAATGCGGGTTATCACCTTGTATGGACCTTCCCAGTCCTGTTGCAATTTTGGTGATTTGCCTTTCTTACGCTGAGGATTATACAGCCAAACCAGATCTCCTTCGTTGAAACCGGAAGATTTCGCCTTGATATCGTACCTAGTTTTCATGCGGCTGCTTGCTAGCTTCATCTTTTCTCTGGTGTCTTCATGCAATTTACGAATCCTGCTGCGTAAGTCATTCACGTACTCGTTCACCTCTTTGGGCTCCGTCGGTGGGGATCCGAATTTTGCTTCACTTGGCAACCGAATTGTTTGACCAAATAAGATCTCGGATGGTGTGTGCCCTGTTGAGCTATGGACCGCGTTTCGGTAGGCCATTAAGAAGAGGGGTATGTGTCGATCCCAATCCCGCTGGCAGTTGCTGACAACCTTAGATAGATGCTCATTCAAGGTCCGATTGAATCGCTCGACCATTCCATCAGATTGAGGGTGTAGTGGCGTTGTCCTTGTCTTTCTTATTCACAAATATTGGCATATTTCTTGGAAGACTTTTGATTCAAAGTTTCGCCCTTGATCAGAGTGCAGCTCCATTGGGATCCCAAATATGCTCGACCAGTTGTTGACTATCTGTTCGGCTACGGTCTTAGCCTCTTGATTTGGGATGGCAAACACTTCCGGCCACTTACTGAAGTAATCCATGACTACGAGAGTATATCGGTTTCCATTAAAGGTTTCGGGAAACGGCCCAGCGATGTCGATGGCTATTCGTTCGAAAGGTGCTCCGACATTGTATTGTTGCATTTGTCCATGTGGCTTTACTTTTGGCCCCTTGGTAGCTGCACACCTTATGCACTTTTTGCACCAATTCTCGACATCTTGTTTAGCGCTTAGCCAATAGAAACGTTCCCTTACCTTTTCCAACGTCTTGTTTAATCCCAAATGGCCTCCTGAGATTCCGTCATGTATTTCATGGAGCACTTGGTTGACTCTGGACCGTGGCACAATTAGCTGCATACGAGATGTTGTCCCATCTGCACTTTCCCATTTTCTCTTCAGCAATCCATCTTGCACAAAAAGCGAGTCCCACTGTGCCCAGTATGCCTTCAGAGTTTGGCTCCGATCTGATATCTGCTGCCAGCTTGGTCTTTCCTCGTGTTCTTTCCAGGCCAATATTGGTTCGATGTCATTGTCTGCCTGTTGGGAGGAACGGATTTCGTCTATACTCCAACCCTCTATTGGCTCAGTCCTGATCATTTGGATAGCTGCCTGTTCTTTTGCTTCTTTACGATTGCAGTGTTCGCATTTTACTCCGCATGGTCGACGAGAGAGAGCATCAGCATTTGAGTGGAGTGTTCCCTTGCGGTGTTGCACTTCAAAGTCGTAACCCTGCAACTGCTCGATCCATCTTGCAACTTGGCCTTCAGGGTTCTTAAATTGGAGTAGCCATTTCAGAGCTGCGTGGTCTGTCCGGAGAATGAACTTTTGTCCATAGAGGTACTTATGGAAATGCTTCGTAGCCAGAATTAAAGCCAGAAGCTCGCGCCGGGTTACACAGTAGTTCCTTTCAGGTCTGGAGAGTACTTTACTGTAATATGCGACCACTTTCTCTTGACCATCATGAACCTGGGAAATCACAGCTCCGACCCCAACATTGCTAGCGTCTGCGTCCACGATGAACATTTTTCCGGGAGTCGGGTAACCCAAGATGGGGGCATTTCACAGCTGTCGCTTCAGTTCTTGAAATGCTTTTTCGCATTCTCCAGACCACCTGAACTGTCGGCCTTTTTCTGTAAGTTGATGCAGGCTCTTTGCAATGCCAGCAAAATCCTTTACGAACCTTCTGTAATACGTGGCGAGGCCCAAGAAGCTTCTCAGTTGGTGTTTATCTTTTGGAGAAGGCCAACTTTTCACGGCTTCGATTTTGTCAGGATCCGTTCTTACTCCTTCCGCTGATATAATGTGACCCAGATATTTTACTTCCGGACGAAACAAGGCACACTTTTCTGGGTTGAGCTTTAAATGAGCACTTCGTAGCCTCTCAAACACTTCTTTTAGATTTTCGCGGTGCTCCTCGTACGTCTTACCTATGACGATAACGTCGTCCAAATATACTAGGCAGGTTTTCCAGGTGAGTCCTTGCAATGTTCGTTCCATTAGTCGCTCGAAGGTGGCCGGAGCGTTGCACAGTCCAAACGGCATCACTGCAAACTGCCAAAGACCGCTTCCTGTAGTGACGGCAGTTTTCTCACGATCCGCACGATTTATCTCTACCTGCCAGTAACCGCTCTTCAAGTCAAGCGTTGAAAACCATTTCACTCCAGAAAGCATATCTAAAGTGTCATCGATTCTCGGAAGTGGGTAGCTGTCCTTTTTAGTGACATCATTGAGACGTCGGTAGTCTACACAAAATCTCGTGCTGCCATCTTTCTGGAGATGCCCACGGGCTTTGCGATTCTTCAATCACTCCCTCAGCTTTCATCTTCGACATCATTTCGGCAACTTCTGTTTGCTTTGCCAATGGAAGACGCCTTGCAGGTTGACGGATTGGTCGAGCGTCTCCGGTGTCAATGTGGTGTTGAACAATATGCGTACGTCCATATTCTCCGTCTTGTGTAGCAAATATATCAGCGTACTCAGCGATTAGTTTTTCTGCCAGGATTCGCTGATCTTCGTCCAGATTACAGAGGCTGAGAATTTTGTTCTTGATTTTTATGCTCTGAAGTGTTGTGACCGGTTTTGCACCCTTTTTTTCCGTTGTGGTCGATATAGCCTCAACAGGTACGCATTTTCCCCCTATCTACCCCTTTTTCACCTTTACACTGAATGTCTTTGGATTTAGAATCCTTACAGGGACCATGTTGTTCTTTGGCTCCACTAAGGTCTTTCCCACCATGAAGTCTCTTTTCTTTTCTGGCTCCATCAAATAGAATCGGTGGCTACCAGGACCACCTTCCACTTCTGCCCACAAAATTGCTTCTGACGAAGGCTCTAGACTCTGATTGCTGCAGATAACGACGTTTGAGACTGTGGTATTGGCGTTTCCGTATATCATTGGTATCTCCATGTTTCCGTATTTCAGGGTTTGTGCCCCCAAATCGACTACAAGTCCATGTTCTCTCATGAAGTCTGTACCAATGATGCACTCGTCACATATGTCAGCTACCAGAAACGCGTGAGTGAATGTTATTCCGGCCAGTTGGATTTTTATGCGGACTTCACCATATACCTTAATCGTTGCTCCTGTAGCTGTTCGCAAGCTGCAACTGCTAGTGTTATGCAGCCAAGACTTCTGCACAAGATTCCTCCTGATGATTGAGGCCGTGGCACCGGTGTCTATTGTTGCCATCCATTTTTCTTTTCCACTGACTACTTCTACTAGAAGGCTTTCGCTGCATCGTTTTGCCAGCGAGACTTGGATGATGGTCCTGGGGCCGTCGACTCCTGCTACCAACTTCTGCCCCGCGAAGTTGGTGCTTAAGCATTTCCCGACTGATGACTTCGGGAAAGTTGACCGGCTTCTTGATAGCTGTTTCTGCGGGTTTCTTCCTCTATTTGCTTGTCACCACAGTGAGGGCAGTCTTTTCGTCGCACCGGTTCTTTACACTGCCTTTGAAGGTGTCCTATTTTATTGCAATTCCAGCAGCGCATTATTCGTCTATCCCGTCGAGTATCTCGTTCCTCGGCACTAATTCTTGTGCAGGAGCATTCGACAGATGCTACTTCCCTGACGAAATGTGTTCCCCTGGAAGCCTGATTGGCTGCTTCCATCGCCAGAGCGAAGGCAAGTGCTTCAGCAAGGGTTCTTTTCCCGGCCATCCTTACTGCTGACTGTAGCTTCGAATCTGCAATTCCCCTGATAAATGCATCTTTTGCCATTTCGTCGATAATTTCCTGGCCTGCGGTGGGGTATGACAGATGTGCAAGTCTACTCACGTCTGCTTGGAGCTGCTGAAGTGTTTCTCCTCGTTGCTGCGTTCGGCTTTCCAATTGGACCTTGTAGACCTCCTGCATGTGGCTATCCCCAAACCGTTTCTCGATAGCCTGTACTAAAGTCACATAATCTGTATGCTTTTCGATGTCTACTGTTTGCAACAATTCTGCTGCAGGACCGTGCAAGGCCATTGTTAGGGCAAAGCACTTTTCCTCATTGTCCCAGTCGTTTGCACAGGCAGCCATTTCAAACTGCTTCTTATAAGTAGACCATGAGGTCTGGCCATCGAATGAGGGAGGCTTCAAATCTTTTCTCCTTGGACCGCTTAAAGAACATTCTCGCAGTTTCTGTTTTCGCACTGTGTCGAGCTCTTTTGCCAGTTGCTGAACTTTGCTGTCCATTTCCTCGAATTTTTCGCCAACATTCTTCTCTATTCTATCAAATTTGTCATCAACGTTCTTCTCTATTCTTTCAAATTTGTTATCGATTTCTTCGAACTTTTGGTGTAGAACGTTATTTTGTTCTTCCAGTTTTTGGTCTAGACTATTCTTTTGTTCGTCGAATTTTTGTTCAATGCTGCTCTTCTGCTCGTCTAGATTTTTCTTTTGTTCATCCAGCTTTTGTTCGAGGCTATTCTTTTGTTCATCCAGCTTTTGTTCGAGGCTATTCTTTTGTTCTTCCAGATTTTTCTTTTGTTGGTCGAGACTGTTCTTCTGTTCGTCCATTTTTAATAAGAGGAGTTGCATCATTGCAGCCATGTCATTGCCGGTACTTGTCTGTTCACCCTCGTCAACATCAAAGGAATATGCATCAGGATCATGTCCTTCGTTGTTCAACTTCAAGATGTCGCTGCTCACATTTAAGTGGTTATCACAATGTAAAATGTTTGTGTGGGTACAAATGATAGAACTTATTCTTTTCAATACAAATCCCTTTATTCAGTACAGTTACAATTCACTATTTAATTGTTTCTCTCAGTACAATTCAATTTCTCAACCACTTATACTTTTCTTATATTTTACTTAAACCATTTAATCACTTCTCCTAATTAACACTTCAAATTTCACTTTAGAACTCATTTGCATACCTTTGGGATGCTGGTATTTATACTCGAATGACATACTTTGAGAACAATCCTCGCCATCCAGCGTCCCATTTCCAATTTGCTAGAAAATTCGATTCCACTCTCCAGTCGAGACTTTGTTATTCCAGTATCGACATTTTCTGCTAGATGTCGTTGCCGCAGTATGGGACGCTGGATGGCGAGGATTGTTCTCGAAGTATGTCATTCGAGTATAAATACCAGCATCCCCAAGGTATGCAAATCAGTTCTAAAGTGTAATTTGGAGTGTTAATTAGGAGAAGTGATTAAGTGGTTTAAGTAAAAGATAAGGAAAGTATAAGTGGTTGAGGAATTGAATTGTACTGAGAGAAAGAATTAAATAGTGAATTGTAACTGTACTGAATAAAGGGATTTGTATTGAAAAGAATAAGTTCTATTATTTGTACCCACACAAACATTTTACATTGGTGTCAGAAGTGGGATAGGACTTATTGTGTGTAAAAAAAAAGTGTTTTCTGACTATTTGAAAAAGCTAGAATGGGTCGAAAACTATTGCAGTTGACCCTCGTCCAACTCAAATCCGAGTTGAACAAGAGAAGCCTCAGCGCCAGTGGAGGAAAAAGTGACCTGGTGCTCAGACTTCAGGAGGCTTTGAACAACGAGGGTCATGATCCTGATGCATATTCCTTTGATGTTGACGAGGATGAACAGACAAGTACCGGCAGTGACATGTCTGCGATGATGCAACTCCTCTTATTAAAAATGGACGAACAAAACAAAAAAATGGACGAACAGAAGAACAGTCTCGAACAAAAAATGGACGAACAGAAGAAAAATTTGGACGGTCTTCAACAGAAAATGGATGAACAAAAGAATAATCTGGAAGAACAAAATAATAGTCTCGAGCAAAAGCTGGATGAACAAAAGAATAGTCTCGAACAAAAGTTGGATGAACAAAAGAATAGTCTAGAACAAAAACTGGAAGAACAAAATAACACTCTCCAGCAAAAATTCGAAGAAATCGATGACAAATTTGAAAGAATAGAGAAGAACGTTGATGACAAATTTGATACAATAGAGAAGAACGTTGATGACAAATTTGATACAATAGAGAAGAATGTTGGCGAAAAATTCGAAGAAATGGACAGCAAAGTTCAGCAACTGGCAAAAGAGCTCGACACAGTGTGAAAACAGAAACTGCGAGAATGTTCTTTAAGCGGTCCAAGGAGAAAAGATTTGAAGCCTCCCACATTCGATGGCCAGACCTCATGGTCTACCTATAAGAAGCAGTTTGAAATGGCTGCCTGTGCAAACGACTGGGACAATGAGGAAAAGTGCTTTGCCCTAACAATGGCCTTGCACGGTCCTGCAGCAGAATTGTTGCAAACAGTAGACATCGAAAAGCATAAAGATTATGTGACTTTAGTACAGGCTATCGAGAAACGGTTTGGGGATAGCCACATGCAGGAGGTCTACAAGGTGCAATTGCAAAGCCGAACGCAGCAAAGAGGAGAAACATTGCAGCAGCTCCAAGCAGACGTGAGTAGACTTGCACATCTGTCATACCCCACCGCAGGCCAGGAAATTATCGACGAAATGGCAAAAGATGCATTTATCAGGGGAATTGCAGATTCGAAGCTACAGTCAGCAGTAAGGATGGCCGGGAAAAGAACCCTTGCTGAAGCACTTGCCTTCGCTCTGGCGATGGAAGCAGCCAATCAGGCTTCCAGGGGAACACATTTCGTCAGGGAAGTAACATCTATCGAATGCTCCTGCACAAGAATTAGTGCCGAGGAACGAGATACTCGACGGGATAGACGGATAATGCGCTGCTGGAGTTGCAATAAAATAGGACACCTTCAAAGGCAGTGTACAGAACCGGTGCGACGAAAAGACTGCCCTCACTGTGGTGACAAGCAAATAGAGGAAGAAACACGCAGAAACAGCTATCAAGAAGCTGGTCAACCTTCCCGAAGCCACCCAACCTTCCCGAAGCCATTAGTCGGGAAATGCTTAAGCACCAAGTAGTCAGTGGAAAAGAAAAATGGATGGCAACAATAGACACCGGTGCCACGGCCTCAATCATCAGGAGGAATCTTGTGCAGAAGTCTTGGCTGCATAACACTAGCAGTTGCAGCTTGCGAACAGCTACAGGAGCAACGATTAAGGTATATGGTGAAGTCCGCATAAAAATCCAACTGGCCGGAATAACATTCACTCACGCGTTTCTGGTAGCTGACATATGTGACGAGTGCATCATTGGTACAGACTTCATGAGAGAACATGGACTTGTAGTCGATTTGGGGGCACAAACCCTGAAATACGGAAACATGGAGATACCAATGATATACGGAAACGCCAATACCACAGTCTCAAACGTCGTTATCTGCAGCAATCAGAGTCTAGAGCCTTCGTCAGAAGCAATTTTGTGGGCAGAAGTGGAAGGTGGTCCTGGTAGCCACCGATTCTATTTGATGGAGCCAGAAAAGAAAAGAGACTTCATGGTGGGAAAGACCTTAGTGGAGCCAAAGAACAACATGGTCCCTGTAAGGATTCTAAATCCAAAGACATTCAGTGTAAAGGTGAAAAAGGGGTAGATAGGGGGAAAATGCGTACCTGTTGAGGCTATATCGACCACAACGGAAAAAAAGGGTGCAAAACCGGTCACAACACTTCAGAGCATAAAAATCAAGAACAAAATTCTCAGCCTCTGTAATCTGGACGAAGATCAGCGAATCCTGGCAGAAAAACTAATCGCTGAGTACGCTGATATATTTGCTACACAAGACGGAGAATATGGACGTACGCATATTGTTCAACACCACATTGACACCGGAGACGCTCGACCAATCCGTCAACCTGCAAGGCGTCTTCCATTGGCAAAGCAAACAGAAGTTGCCGAAATGATGTCGAAGATGAAAGCTGAGGGAGTGATTGAAGAATCGCAAAGCCCGTGGGCATCTCCAGAAAGATGGCAGCACGAGATTTTGTGTAGACTACCGACGTCTCAATGATGTCACTAAAAAGGACAGCTACCCACTTCCGAGAATCGATGACACTTTAGATATGCTTTCTGGAGTGAAATGGTTTTCAACGCTTGACTTGAAGAGCGGTTACTGGCAGGTAGAGATAAATCGTGCGGATCGTGAGAAAACTGCCGTCACTACAGGAAGCGGTCTTTGGCAGTTTGCAGTGATGCCGTTTGGACTGTGCAACGCTCCGGCCACCTTCGAGCGACTAATGGAACGAACATTGCAAGGACTCACCTGGAAAACCTGCCTAGTATATTTGGACGACGTTATCGTCATAGGTAAGACGTACGAGGAGCACCGCGAAAATCTAAAAGAAGTGTTTGAGAGGCTGCGAAGTGCTCATTTAAAGCTCAACCCGGAAAAGTGCGCCTTGTTTCGTCCGGAAGTAAAATATCTGGGTCACATTATATCAGCGGAAGGAGTAAGAATGGATCCTGACAAAACCGAAGCCGTGAAAAGTTGGCCTTCTCCAAAAGATAAACACCAACTGAGGAGCTTCTTGGGACTCGCCACGTATTACAGAAGGTTCGTAAAGGATTTTGCTGGCATTGCGAAGAGCCTGCATCAACTTACAGAAAAAGGCCGACAGTTCAGGTGGTCTGGAGAATGCGAAAAAGCATTTCAAGAACTGAAGCGACAGCTGTGCAATGCCCCCATCTTGGGTTACCCGACGCCCGGAAAAATGTTCATCGTGGACGCAGACGCTAGCAATGTTGGGGTCGGAGCTGTGATTTCCCAGGTTCATGATGGTCAAGAGAAAGTGGTCGCATATTACAGTAAAGTACTCTCCAGACCTGAAAGGAACTACTGTGTAACCCGGCGCGAGCTTCTGGCTTTAATTCTGGCTACGAAGCATTTCCATAAGTACCTCTACGGACAAAAGTTCATTTTCCGGACAGACCACGCAGCTCTGAAATGGCTACTCCAATTAAAGAACCCTGAAGGCCAAGTTGCAAGATGGATCGAGTAGTTGCAGGGCTACGACTTTGAAGTGCAACACCGCAAGGGAACACTCCACTCAAATGCTGATGCTCTCTCTCGTCGACCGTGCGGGGTAAAATGCGAACACTGCAACCGTAAAGAAGTGAAAGAACAGGCAACTATCCAAATGATCAGGACTGAGCCAATAGAGGGTTGGAGTATAGACGAAATCCGTTCCTCCCAACAGGCAGACAATGACATCGAACCAATATTGGCCTGGAAGGAACACGAGGAAAGACCAAGCTGGCAGCAGATATCAGATCGGAGCCAAACTCTGAAGGCATACTGGGCACAGTGGGTCTCGCTTTTTGTGCAAGATGGATTGCTGAAGAGAAAATGGGAAAGTGCAGATGGGACAACATCTCGTATGCAGCTAATTGTGCCACGGTCCAGAGTCAACCAAGTGCTCCATGAAATACATGACGGAATCTCAGGAGGCCATTTGGGAATAAACAAGACGTTGGAAAAGGTAAGGGAACGTTTCTATTGGCTAAGCGCTAAACAAGATGTCGAGAATTGGTGCAAAAAGTGCATAAGGTGTGCGGCTACCAAGGGTCCAAAAGTAAAGCCACATGGACAAATGCAACAATACAATGTCGGAGCACCTTTCGAACGAATAGCCATCGACATCGCTGGGCCGTTTCCCGAAACCTTTAATGGAAACCGATATACTCTCGTAGTCATGGATTACTTCAGTAAGTGGCCGGAAGTGTTTGCCATCCCAAATCAAGAGGCTAAGACCGTAGCCGAACAGATAGTCAACAACTGGGTGAACAGATTTGGGGTCCTAATGGAGCTGCACTCTGATCAAGGGCGAAACTTTGAATCAAAAGTCTTCCAGGAAATATGCCAATATTTGGGAATAAGAAAGACAAGGACAACGCCACTACACACTCAATCTGATGGAATGGTCGAGCGATTCAATCGGACCTTGAATGAGCATCTATCTAAGGTTGTCAGCAACTGCCAGCGGGATTGGGATCGACACATACCCCTCTTCTTAATGGCCTATCGAAACGCGGTCCATAGCTCAACAGGGCACACACTATCCGAGATGCTACTTCCCTGACGAAATGTGTTCTCTTGGAAGCCTGATGGGCTGCTCCCATCGCCAGAGTGAAGTGTTCAGCAAGGGTTCTTTTCCCGGCCATCCTTATTGCTGACTGTAGCTTCGAATCTGCAATTCCCCTGATGAATGCGTTCTTTGCCATTTCGTCGATAATTTCCTGGCCAGCGGTGGGGTATGATAAATGTGCCAGTCTACTCACGTCTGCTTGGAGTTGCTGCAGTGTTTCTCCTCGTTGCTGCTTCGGCTTTGCAATTGGACCTTGTAAACTTCCTGCATGTGGCTATCCCTGCAGGACCACGTAAGGCCATCGCTAGGGCAAAGCACTTCTCCTTATTGTCCCAGTCGTTTGCACAGGCAGCCATTTCAAACTGCTTCTTATAAGTATACCATGAGGTCTGGCCATCGAATGAGGGAGGCTTCAACTCTTTTCTCCTTGGACCGCTTAAAGAACATTCTCTCAGTTTCTGTTTTCGCACTGTGTGGAGCTCTTTTGCCAGTTGCTCAACTTTGCTGTCCATTTGTTCGAATTTTTCGCCAACATTCTTCTTTATTCTATCAAATTTGTCATCAACGTTCTTCTCTATTCTTTCAAATTTGTCATCGATTTCTTCGAACTGTTGGTGGAGAATGTTCTTTTGTTCTTCCAGATTATTCTTTTATCCATCCATTTTCTGTTGAAGACCGTACAGATTGTTGGCTTGTTGGTTTGTTGGTTTGTTCGTCGAATTTTTGTTCAATGCTGCTCTTCTCCTCTAGATTTTTCTTTTCTTCATCCAGCTTTTGTTCGAGGCTATTTTTTTGTTCTTCCATTTTTAGCAAGAGGAGTTGCATCAAAGCAGTCATGTCACTGCCGGTACTTATCTATTCATCCTCATCAACATCAAAGCAGTATGCATCAGGATCATGCCCCTCGTTGTTCGAAGCCTCCTGAAGTCGGAGCACCAGGTCATTTTTCCTCCACTGGCGCTTAGGCTTCTCTTGTTTAACTCGGATTTGAGTTGGACGAGGGTCAACTGCTTTTTCAAATAATCAGAAAACACTGTGTTTTTTTACACACAATAAACCTTATCCCACTTCTAACACCAATGTAAAATGTTTGTGTCTGTACAAATGATAGAACTTATTCTTTTCAATACAAATCGCTTTATTCAGTACAGTTACAATTCACTATTTAATTGTTTCTCTCAATACAATCCAATTTCTCAACCGCTTATACTTTTCTTATCTTTTACTTAAAAAACTTAATCACTTCTCCTAATTTACACTTCAAATTCAACTGATGCTTGTATTTGTACTCGAATGCCATACTTCGAAAACAATACTCGCCATCCAGCGTCACATACAGTTTCCATTAGACTGTCCATTCACCAATGGTTGAGTTTTTGTCATTCAAGTATAGAAATCTTCTGCTCTTCGAGTATCGAAGTCTTCTGCTATGTAAATTCCTTGTGCTGTTAAAGAAATCGACTCATCCTTTACTGATGCTAATGAGGAGTTATATATAGTGAGTATGTTGTTCGTTGTAGGTTTCGAAATCTGCTCTAGGAGCAAAAGTATGTTGTGTTTCTTGTCACACGTTTTGCGACCTCTGGAGGAGCTTTTCGAAGATGTGTGCCCATCCCTTGGGCAATTTATACAGCTGTAATATCCTTTGTCCATTGCAAATCTTTGTGACAGAGTCATTTGCAAAAATCTATTGCAAGCGAACAATTGATGCCGTTCCTTACAGCATTTGCATTGAAATAGGCCTGTATATCTGCATATGCATTCGCTAATTTGCGTCACGTGCATTAGTATTGGGGGAGCAACTTCAATTGTTGCCGTAGGTTTCGACATCAATTTGTTGAGTACAGCAGCAGTGACTAACAGATGTTTGTTTTCAAATCTGTTATTTACGATTTTCCATGCTGCCTCGTAATTCGCTTCAGTTGGTATTATATACCGTATTAATTTTTCAGCGTCGCCAATCAAACTTGTCTTCAAGAAAAGATCTTTTGGCAATTTTCGATAGGTTGTTTGTGAACTAGTTTGGCAAAAAGATCGTGAAACTGGCGCCATTTCATGTAGTCTCCGTCGAACTGCTGACCATCTTTGGCAGTTTTTAGACAACTCATACAGCTGAGACTAATCTTCTAAATCTAAAAAATGGTGGACATTGTCTCCATTGAAAGCGGGGTCTACTGATTGCTCGTAAATTTAATTATGCAGCTGCAGTATTTCATCCCAATAACGCTATACTTTATTAACCTCAATCTGGTAAAATTATATTGATCTATTCTATTGCTGCTTCCTGCTTTCTAATTAAGCCTGATACGTTGTTGTTGAATTGAAGTGATTGGCGAGCAAATGTAAGTGGTTTGCTAGCTTTACCCTGCCGCCTAGCATTTGTATCAGTTCTGGTCTCATCTGTATCAAGTGTGTGCCGATTAGAGTGTGCGCCTTTTTCCGGAATGGCCTTTCCTTCAGTAGTGGGCGGAGCGATAAATATTGAATTGCACCCTCTCCGTGTGTGAAGTAGCCATGTGACAATTCGTCTCCATGTTCTAAACGAATGGTGTTGTTAGTAGCCTCGAAATCGTCCCAAAGTCGACCAAGCTCTTTTGTTCCTCGGCACAGGGTTCTTTTCCCAGGTTGGAAATAACCCTATTTCCTCTTGCCCGGATGCTATATCGTCCAATGAGGATTCTATGATATTTTAGTTGGGAGTTGTTAAATTATTATATGTTACCAGTGTAAGCCCTGGTAAACGCTTTCTTGAGTTAAAATTACCAGCGTTTAGCAGTGGAATTGCTAAATGCCCCTTATCTCTGGTAGGAGGAAGCAAGTTAGCAGTTGAAATATCACGTCGGGGTCACTAAAATGAATACCGTGCTTTTACTGTAATTGATGGTTAGATCTCAATTCGGTACCGTGACTAACTGTAGTATTTCTAGTACAACACTAGAACACTCGAATTTGAGACAATAAGTTGCAACCTTCCAAGCAGACTCACTTGGAATACAAATCAAAGTCTTAGATATCTGTCAAAATATGTCTCAACCGTTTTTAACACAAAGAGTTCTTAACACAATTAGCTTACTTTACAAAAGAGTTATAGAGTGTAGGTCCATTGGAACCCCAAACCTGCTCACCCAGTTGTTGACTATCTGTTCTGCTACGTCTCAGCCTCTTGATTTGGGATTTTGAACACTTCCGGTTACTTACTGAAGTAATCCATGACCACGAGGGTATATCGGTTGCCATTAAATGTTTCGGGAAACGGGCCAGCGATGTCGATGTTGCATTCGTCCCTGTGGTCTTACTCTTGGGTCGCAGTAACCGCTCTTCAGGTCAAGTCTTAAAAACCATTTCGTTCCAGAAAGAATATCATCGATTTTCGGTAATGGGTAGCTGTCGTTTCGATTACATCGCTGAGATGTCGGTAGTCTACACAAAACCTCGTGCTGCCGTCTTTCTTCTTCACGAGGACCACTGGGGATGCTCACGGACTCTGCGATTCTTTAGTCACCCCCTCAACTTTCATCTTTGACACAATTTCGGCAACTTCTGTTTGATTTGCCAATGGAAGAAATTATGACATTTGCATGCAGTTTTTTTTATTGAATTTTCTACATTGCCAACCTAATAATTTTTATACGTTATAATAGAAAAACAGCAGAGTAAAGCCCTCTGTTAAGAAAAATGAATAATATTACAACTCGTCCAATCTTACACTTGATAGACCTCGATCAAGAAAGAAAAGTAACAAATACTCTAGTTGGAGCAACTGACATTTACGTTATTTTGGTGTCGGGTGGCTGACAGGTGTTAGTGGATTCAGCATTCGACAATTCCCTGGGTTCCAACCACTTACGTATTTTATTAGCTTCTACAACACCGTTATACGGAAGCTGAGCAACTAACAATTTTCCACGTCTCTTACCACTTACCGTTCATTAGCAATACCTTATAAATTAAATACGGGCCGCGGTATTTCTGTATGAAATTTTTATTTTGTCCCATAGTTGTACCAATGTGTGTTATGACAGAAAAGTCTTCAATCGAGTATGTCCTTGCCGGCCGACTTTGTTTGAGAAAATATTGTAAACTGTACTCTTGAGATTTTTCTATATTTCTTAATGCTTTTGACCTATTCCTATACAAATCACGATGTTTCATGTTACTAAATTTGTCATCACCCCGTTGGTTTATTCCGAGCAATAAATGCCTAGGTGTCTCTTATGTAGTACTATGAACAGTATTGTTCATGGCATATTCAACTGGACCCAACTTTAATGCCCAATCTGTATATTCAACGGGCTCAGCCAATTTACTAAGCATTGCTCTTAAGACACGATTTACCGGTTCCACCTGACCATTAGCTTGAGCGGAGGCTACTGAAACTTTAACATGGTTAATCTTGTTCGTCAGCAGGAAATTACTGAACTCATGCGAAGTAAAACAGGAACCCCGGTCGGAGATTACACGTCTGGGGTGACTACAGTAGCTGAAATATTTTTCCAGCACTCAACATACTTCCTTGGTGCTAGTCGAATTGAACGGGTATAGGTGAACAAATATTGGAAATGCATCGATAACTACAAGCACATGTGTTTTGAAATGATCTAAGGCAGGGTACCGAAATAATCCACATGAACTGTATCGAACGGAATCATATTTTTAATTATATTGAACAAATTATGCTCGTTTGAGCGAGCCGGCGCTGAGTTCAGGATGCATTTAATACAATTTTGTGTAAAGTGACCAATTTTATCCTTCAACTTTTCAAACCAATAGTTCTTTCGTATTTAATTATAACATTTGTCTATTCCTAAATGACCTATCTTCTCATGTACCATGGAATGACGTTAAAAACAAGCCCGTCATAGATTTCAAAGCCATCAACAAGACCGGTCTCCAATTTTCCTTAGTTTTCTTTTATTTTTGCATCACGATTTTGCGTCACCTCTATCAGGAAGTCCAGATCGTCATTATCTATAGCGGTAACAGTCTAACATTTTATTATCCTTATGATTGAAAGCATTTTCACGATAGGGTTGCTTTGAATGACATCGACTCAATGTATCGACATGGCCCATAGATACGCCACTTCGGTGTTGAATTGCATAGTTGAAATTTTCTAATTCAAGGGCCCATCAAGCTATCCTCGGATTAACCTGCTTTTTACTCAGGGTCATGGTGAGTGAATTACAGTCTGTGATTATTTTAAATGGAACCCCTTCCAAATGCTCACGAAATCGTTGAAGTGCGTAAATAATAGAAAGAGTTTCCAATTCAAAACTATGATATTACAATATGATTCAGCCGTGCAGGTCGACTTCGAAAAATACGCAACCGGGTGGAATTTACCATCATTCTGTCGTTGCACCAAAGCTGCACCAAACTCATGACTGCTAGCATCGCAATAAAGTTCCATTTCGCATTAGATAGCGAGGACCGGTGCAGGCACTAATTGATCCATATAGTCACTTACCGGACATATACGTAATATAGTCCTCAATCAACGGCAGGGGGAAATTATCCCGAATGGTTCTCTTGCTTAATGCTCTGTAATCAACGCACATACGTGTTGTGCCATTATTTTTAACTAAAATGATAGCCGACGCATAAGGCGGTTGACTTGGTCGGATAATCTTCATTGCTAGTAAGTCACTGGTTATCTTATCAGCACAATCAGCAGGCAAGGCATATGTAGAGAAGAAGGGCATGGACGCAGTCTTCTTTTCAGTTGAGTCAACCTTATTTGTTTTTACCGCGGTAAGTTATGGGGACCCTTGTTTGCTAAATTCACTAACATCTTTTCCCAAATTAATAAATTTATATGCAAGAGAACATATATGTCCTTCAAATTTATTTGCGTTATCTTTATAAGGCGATATATATTTGATTTTACTTTGTATTAGATGAATGTTAAATGTTGTCATGAAGTCGCGCCTCAGAATTACTGGCACTGTCATCGTTTTATTAGGTGTAACCACAAAAGTAATTTTGGATTCATTATGAAGTTATACTAGACATGATATCGTACCGTGAGTATATATTTTTCGCTTTCTAAGACCACGGAATTTAGTCGGTACTAAGACATTTTACAATCTAACGGATTTAGATTTCCTGACGAGTTACGGTACGCTTACACATCTTTATTAGGCTGGTTTTCATGGCATTGTATTCCATCAGTCCCAAGTTCAACACATACATCTTCGCTGTTCCATCTAGCTGGCGCCGGACACCCAAACACTGCTCTGGCGAACCACTTGGTTATGTCATGCTGGGCGTCTCCAGAAAACTTTGGGACTGCGTCATATAATTCTTCGCAGTGCACACGTTGCCCGGTTGACACTTGGGAAACACTCCCTTCCATAAGTCGGATTTGTTGTTGCAGCTCGAGCATTTCACGATGCATTTGTAAAATGCTCAGCTGGCGTACCTCATCGTTCGATATGTTTTTCATGGAAGCGGGTCCACTAATGGATATGGGGGCAGGCATAATAGCGGGCACAGCAGCAGCTATAGCACCGGGTACGGCAGCAGATATAGCATCGGGTACTACTATATCAGCGTTATCAACAGCAGGCGGAGCCCCAATGTTATCAGCAGCAGCGTGTACATCTTCTTCGATTTCAGAGTACTCACAGTAATCCTCAACAATATCTTCAGCCAAAAGTTCGTTATGCGGATTTTGGCAGATAACGACTTTTAAGACGGAAGTGTAGGCGTTTCCGTATACCACTGGTATCTCCATGTTTTCGTATTTCAGGGTTTGTGTCTCCAAGTGAACTACTAGTCCATGTCATGAAGTCTGTACCAATGATGCACTCCCAACATATGTTAGCCACAAGAAACACGTGAGAGAATGTTATTCCGGTCAGCTGGATTTTTATTGCGGACTTCACAACATTTTTTTTTACATAATTTGCGCGCGCTCAAGGGATTTATGTACCCTTAAAAAGTTTACACACAGCGCGGGCGAAGGAAAATCAGGGAGGATGAAAAGAGAGGTACCGGTGAACGCTGGTTTTAAATGTTTGAAGGTTATAATGACTAGGTAACAAAGAACTAGGCAAGGCATTCCATAAACGAGTTGTACGGCTTGGGAACGAATCACGATATTTTAGAGTACGTCCGAAAGTGGGCTTGAGGGTTACTGATGAGCATTCATAGCAAGACGGGTGTTAAGGTTAAAAGTTTGAAGGTGCGGAATGCTACTGGCGATTTCTATGGAGCACTGGTGGTGGAAATAGCTCTCGTAGCGCAAACTGCAACTGATACTGTTATGCAACGAAAACTTCTGCATAAGTACCCTCCTGATGATTGAGGCCATGATACCGTAGTCTATTGTTGCCATCGATTTCCCTTACCGATGACAACTTCTACCAGAAGACTTTTATTACATTCTTTTTGTCAGCGAGACTTGGATGATGGTCCTGGGTCCGTCAACTCTTGCTCCCAAATTCCCGCGACATCCCGACTGATGTCTTCGGGAATATTGACTGGCTTCTGGATAGTCGTTTCTGCTGGTTTCTTCCTATATTTGCTTGTTTCTGCAGTGAGGGCAGCTTTTTCGTCATATCGGTTCTTACACCGTCTTTGAGGATGTCCTATTTTATTGCAATTCCAGCAGCGCATTATTCGTCTATCCCGTCGAGTATCTCGTTCCTCAGCACTAAGTCGAGCAAAACGGCAAAACAAAACAAAACACTGATTAGCACAGAAAGTTCCAGAGAGATATCAGGGGAGTATAAATATCAGCATCCTCCAAGATAAGCAGCTCAGTTCGAAAGTGGAATTTGAAATGTGAATTACGAGTAGCGATAAAGTTGTTTAAGTAAAAGATAAAGAAAAGTAAAAGTGGTTGAGAAAGTTCTGTCATTTGTACTCACACAAATATTTTACATTAGTGTCAGAAGTGGGATTGGGCTTATTGTTTGTTGAAAAAAAAACAGAAAATACGGTAATTGTATCACATATCGATGCAAACGAAAAATTCTCAAGGGCAAACATTTTTTAAAAGCAATAAAACCATTTCCTGACGATGTGCTTTTATATAAAAGAGATTATGTAACAACGTCATTTACGGTCTAATTCATTCACTATGTGATGTTGAAGACTTTTTTCTTAATAATAAATTCGCAATCAAATCAATTGTTGCAACCTAAATTATATTGTTAGTTATAAATATTAATAACGAATGACATAAAAATCGAAATTATTGCAAATCTTCAAGCTGGAAGTGGTCCATTGCACCTAATCGACTGAACTCTACCTTTAAAAACGTCTTTTGCAACCAGTCGGCTAACTATCAATTACAAAATACAAAACATCATAATATTAAACGTATGTAAACTCTCCGTTTGTTTTTGTTTCTAGTTGGTATCAAGACCGTAGTTTATTACAATTGCTATATTTAATATAAAATGTCTCTAAAAAAAACGGAAAATGTAAAACAAACCAATTTAATCCAGTTTTCATTTTGTGATCATAAATCTACTTTGGAAACGATTTTCATTCATCCAGAGAAGCAAGAACCTATATTAGAGGATATAAGAGATTTTTGGAAGTTTGTCAACAAATATGAAAGTATGTTGCGCACTGCTGGTCAACCAATCCTGGCAGAACCGTTTGTGTCCTTTGACTTAAAGGAAGGAAATAAATTTCAAAGTTTTCACAAACGAAATTTCATTCCATTAAAGCTCGCTTATGATCCACAAAGGTGTTTCGACCGGTACATGCACAAAAACAAAGATCTAAGCATGTTAAAGATTCAACAATTTTCAGAAATTGTTTTACTTTATATGGACTTTAAGCAGAAGGAGAAATTTTCGAAAATAAAAAAGCTAAGAAAATCTCAAGCGTGTTTGCCAATAACGAAATACAAGAATGATATTGAACAAGCCTTAAAGGAACGCCAGGTACTTATTGTCGCTGGTGATACCGGTTGCGGGAAGTCAACTCAAATTCCGCAGTACCTATATCAATATGGATTTAGAAATATCGGTAAGTTTTATAAATCTACCGGGTGAGTTTTTTAACTTGAGACATCAAAATTCGAAAAGTACGAAATATCGCGAAAAAGTTTCAGACAAAAGTCACAAGGTTCTGAAGGGGACATAAGATGGTGACCACGAGTTTGATCTTGAGACCCATTTTCAAGGTCAAACGAAGGTCCCTTTTGATTATTCAAATGATAATTCCTGATTTTCATTGCTCATTGACGAAAAAAGGACGCATTTTTGAAAAAAGTGTTTCATGTAAAAGAATTGTAATTTTTCACGCAGATTACGAATCTGTCAAAAAAATAGGGGTTCCCATTAAAAAATCAAAAGTTACCTTCGTTTGACCTTAAAAATGGGGCTCAAGGTCAAACTCGTAGTCACCATCTTATGTCCCCTTCAGAACCTTGTGACTTTTGTCTGAAACATTTTTCGTGATATCGCGTATTTTTCGAGTAATTTGGATGTCTCAAGTTAAAAAATTCACCCAGTATACCTTGATAGCTTATGGATTACAAAATGAAGTTGAATGACAACTTAAAAGAAACTAAGGCGAAATTTAATTTGTTTTGCGAGGGAACTTTTATAAAGACATTTCCAAAGGCAAAATCGATGCTCTCGCTGACCATACTGCTCTTGCACACTCTCATACCAATTATTTTAATCTGTTTTTGAATGTACACTATGATTTAGAGATGCGCAGGTGATTTATACCTTGAAGACTCGTAATTAACACGAAAACCAAATATATGTTCTTTAATACCAAAGGAACATCATGCGATGCCTTTGCATTCTATCATTCACCGAGTTGCCTACGATTTCTTTGAATGATAATGCTACTTGTATCGGAGGCACTTGCTTTGAAGTTGATCGTGTGGCCAATTTCAAATATTTGAGGAACACACTTCCCCTCTGGAACAAATTCTTTACGGAGTTGTTAAAGAGCTCTACAATCTACCTTTCTTACCTGTTTTGAAACAAAATTTACAATAGTCCGCTAAAGTCTAAGCTAGCTATGGGTTATTTTATTGGAATGACTTATTGAATTACATAAAAGACTCTGCCTCATTTGATGAAACAAAAACATCAAAAAGAATTATGCCCACGGTGAACCGTTGTGCACCTAGTTTTTACCTCTATCAGATCCTCGATATTCTACTACTCGTATTAAGGCGGCACTTGTACTGTTACAAAAATTTAAAAATATTTTTTTTTTGAAAATTCTTGGTTTTATGCAGTTATACTACATGAAAACTACAATCGACGTGTCAACAACTTTAACTTGCAAAAAAAAACAATTTATTTGTACCTTTTACAGCAGCTCATCCGTTTAATTCGGTAGCTCTACCTCAACCTTAGATGCGAAAAATTGAAAACAGTTTTTTAGGTAAAATATCAAAAAATTGGTTTTTACTTTTGATTATTCTTTTTATCGTTATGAGTTTATATACAGTGGTTTAACTTTTTGAACACATACTCGTAATGAGTAGAAAGACAGTTTTTTTGTTGTTTAATTTTTAATTTTTAATGCAACGTATTATCAGCGCAGAACGGTTACATATGTTCTAAATGCGCATACACACACAAAAAGACAGATGATATACCGCTAGGTTTCGGAGACTTTTGAAAATCCTTCTTCAAAGTAATGTGATCAATTAGTTGACACAACCTGTGTGCATTGTGTGTGATCATTTGCCATGAAGTTCCCAATGAATTTCCAGAAATGTCAAACATTTGCCAACATTAATTTTTCGAAACATACGCCATTAAATGCTCTACTAAGTTTTTGCGATATCACGAACGGTACCGGAGCTGGGTTTGTGACAATCGCAAACATGCAAAAAACAAAACATAGCTGTTATTAAAATTGAAAAGCGGTAAAAAAAATCAATTTATTTGTATTTTTTTAAGAACTACTTTTTTAAAAAAAAAACTAATTTTTTTGTTTTGATATCATACGAAGGAACTAAACTGATCTAAAGTAGAAGTCAAAAGGCTTATCGGTGCGAGATGAACCCACTATGAATGTTAGAGTTTCATTGGGTCCATCACGAAAATAAGAAAACAATTTCAGGTTTGAAGGCTGAGGAAAAACCAATTTTAAATTCAAAGGCGTATTTTAAGACAAATAAAGTACGGAGTGCACTAAATGAAAAAATAAATGTATTATATGAGATTATAAGAAAAGTTTTGTGCAAAAACGGTTTCCACGGACGTGTAAAAATGGAAAAATCCCTTTTAACAAAATGACATAAAAAAATCGAACATAGAAAAATTATACGATTAATGACAGGGCAAAAGTTGTGTGTCAGACGAAACTTAAATTAATCGCTTCGACTTCGTTGATCGCCAATAAACCTGGAAAAAAACCAGCAAAACAAGGTCCGCCACGTGAAGACAACACTTAAATTTGGTATTAGAAATTTATTATTATGGGGGTGTATGATAATGTATAATGAGCGCGCGCTCAAGGGGTTTATGTACCGTTAAAATGTTTGTACACAGTGTGGGCAATGGAAAATTAACGAGGAAGAAAAAAGAGAGGTACCGGTGTTAAGGTTGAAAGTTTGAGTGGGCGGAATGCTACTGGCTATTTCAGTGCAGCACTGGTGGTGGAAATAGAGATAAAACAAAGTAAGACAGGAGACATTATGCCGGTGTTCGAGGGTGTCTATTGATTCTGGGATTGTTGAGCTGGCCGCAAAATGTGCAGTCAGCAGATTGGCCTTGTCCAAAGAGCTGACAGCTGGAATGCCATTGTAAATGAGCGTTGGGATGGAGGATGAGGCAGAATTTCTAATGTTTTTGACGAACCACCAAAAATGTTTACTACCTTTGGGACATTGCAGTATTTTTTGTCTCAGTTTTTGGTTGTATTGGAATTTCACACGCTTAAGAAAGGCATTGCAGTCATTTCTGGCTCGTTTGAACTTTTTTCGGTTTTCCTCTGCCGGGTTGGTCTTGAAGGACCGAAAAAACATTTCTCTAACCCTGACGGGCTCTTTATAGCTCGAGTCGTACCATGCCTTTTCTTTGGGTTTGATACTCTTCATTCCAAAGAGAATGGTGTCTGTAATCATACCAGCAGCGGCATCCACGTCGTTATCGAGGAAACATAACGACCAATTAAAATTCTTAAAGAAGCTGTTAAGACCGCTCCAGTTGGCTTTCTGGTATTGCCATACGGTTCTTTTAGGAATCTTTTCTCTAACTGTGTTGTCGGTGTACGAGAAATTAGCTGATAGACGCAATGGTCCGACGCACCTAGAGGGGAAAACACATCAACGGCGTACTTATCAGGGTGAGAAGTTAAAAACAAGTCCAGGGTGTTAGCGGTATGACTGTCAACGTCTGGTATTCGCGTGGGCTCATTTACAAGCTGTGTTAAGTTGTTTTCCGCAGCGAAGATCTCAACACACCGTGTTGTCTGTCCATAATGTCGAAACCACACAGAATTGTGTATATTGAAATCGCCGTAATAACGATTTCAGTGTAAGGATACAGGGATACAATTCTTTGAATGGAGTCAGACAGCGCATCAAACTCGTTAAAAGTCGAATTACTGTCCAGTTTGGGACTTCTGTAAGTAAAGCAGTAGTGGATAATTTGCCTATGGAGATAGAATTTTAACTACCTGAAATTGAATTCCGCATTGTGGTGGAGTATGGTAGGCTACATCACTACGCACGTAAATGGCAAGACGGCGGTGAGAGAAGAATAATGGCACTAGTTCGCAGCCAGGTGGCTTCAGATCAGAATGATCTGAGAGGTGTGGGCGGGGATCTACATGTGTTTCACTAAGTGGCAAAACAGATGGAGTGTACTTACAGACATGGATGTACGCAGAAAAGTGATTACTTTTTAGCCCGCGTATATTGGCTACGTCTACCCTGAGTTCCCTAGTTATAATTACAGACAAACACAAAAAACACAAACACCGACGATACTAAGCAAGGCCGCGAAGTGAAAATTGGTTTACTGAATCAAATTGCTGTACGTGTTATGCCTTTACAACGATATGAAACAGTGAACCAACAAAATTTTCACTCACAACCCGCTATCCATCAGTTGTTATATACACTCAGTCACTACCCGTACCGTAAGGTAAATACAGTAACGGCAGTGATTGAGTGCAAATAACAGTACTTCAACCAGGAGCGGGAGAGATGGGGTACCCGCACTGTGTGATATTTATGTTTTTTTTCATTTCACTGCACTATTTTTTTATTTTTTTTTATTATTTATTTATTCTTTTTTGCACACGCGCGCGGTGTTTTTTTTTTATTTTTTTTTTCGTTTTGGTTGCGCAGCACACGATAATATACGAGTGCACTGGTTAACGCGCTCGTCGGTGATGGTCGGACGACGGATGCATGCCACCCAATACGTCAGGTCTACTAAAAAGCTTGCATGATTAGAAAAAAATGTGTCAGACATAATCTTCCAGCAAGAAAAGGATCCGAAACACACTGCCCGATTGACTAAAGCATGATTTGAAAATAAACAGTTTCAATTATTTGATTAGCCATAACAATCTCCCGATCATAACCCGATTAAACATCTTTGGATTGAAGTCAAACGATAGTTTCAGAATTGCCAGGAGTTTGTCCAGATCTATGCGATTTGTCAGATCGGATCCAAACTGCTTGGATCAATTTAAGCTCTAGCAAATGTAGAGCACTTGTAGAATCTTTGCCAGCAAGAAGTAAAGCTGTTTTTAAAATAAAAGGCTGTCATACAAATGATTAAAATGCTGACGTTTATCAATGCCAACTTATTGATCAAATATAAAACATTTTATGTTTACTCGTATTTCCCATTTTCTGAAAAACAAAATAAATAAATATCGGGTTTTCCAATAAGGACTTGACAACTTTTTTTTTAAATAGAACTCAAACCATTTGAGATATTTCAAAAACTTTATTATCGGCTTGAAGTACAATCAAAACATTTGCGAATGGAACTCGACTTCGTTCATATGGCAACCGCGGGCACGTTTGCAGCAGTCGATTCGTTGGACCCAATTTTCAACGACTCGGCCACACCTTTCGGCCGAAACGGCCGTTATTTCGCGTTCAATGTTGGCTCTGAGCTCTTCTCGTCGGCGTGTTGGCATAAACCAATGACTTAACGTAGCCCCACAGAAAATAGTCAAGCGGCGTTAAATCGCACATACGAGGCGGCCAATCGACTGGCCCATGTCTTGAGATAACACGCTCACCATACTTACTGTGTGGCTTGTGGAACCATCCTGTTGAAACCACATGTCGTCCAAGTCCATATCTTCCAATTCGGGCTAAAAATAATCGGTGATCATGGCGTGATAACGCTGACCATTCACAGTAACGAGCCGATCGTTATCGTCAACGAAAAAATATGGCCCAATAACGCCGCCGGCATGCAAACCGCACGAAACAGTTCTTTTTTGTGGATGAAGTGGTGATTCATGAAGCACTTGTGGATTTTCACCCGACCAATAACGCATATTTTGCTTATTGACGAACCCATTGAGCCAAAAATGAGCTTCGACCAACCCGTTGTCTCACTGACACGGCAACATCACACAACGAATATGTAGACTCAAATTTTTGCACCAAACTTGTTATTGCCTGTCCACTAGGGCAAGAATTACGACCGAAAATTGGAGTTAACGCTCTTAAAGTTGCAGTCACCGACTCCGAATTTCGGTAGAAAATTTTTATAATTTGCAGACGTTGCTCGTTTGTGTACCCTACTATGATGAAAATGTTGAGTTTACTGAATAAATTTACAGTGACAGTTTGATGATTAGTCAAAGAGTGCGTTCACAAATTAAATTCAAAGTTGTCAAGTCCCTATTGGAAAACCCTTTATTATTGACGACTCAAAAAAATAATAATTTTTATTTATAAATAAAAAATTTACAAAAGGAAAATTATGTTTGTACTGATTATGTTAAATAAAAGTTGAGTCGTTGTATATGTTGAATAACCACTAATTTTGATGTTTCTATTTGTTCCGAATCAACTTTTAACAAAATGTTACTTACTTTATTTCTGAAAAATACATTCGCCTCTGGTCACTTTGACAATTTAGTGTATTTTCTTCTATTTCTTGCATAAGTTTTAGATCTTTTAGTTTAGTTTTGCTAGAAAACCTTATTTCTTTAAAAATTTAAAAATTTAATAAAAATAATAATAATTAATGACTAATTAAAAATTAATTTAGTTAATTTGAGTTGAAGGAAAAAAAAATTCACTTGAAGGAACATTTTTTTTATTATTTTATTTTATAGAATTGAAATAAAAAATTAAACATTTTTTAACAATTAATATTTATTTTATTGTTATAATTTTATTATTATTTATTCATTTTTTAGTATAGACATAAACATAACAATTCCCAATTTCTTCTTAAGTTTGTGTTTACGGAGTAAATTTGTTGGCGTTCTTGTTTTAAAAAGTACAGCCCTTAAGTCATAAAATGAAATTTGGTTATAGAATTCTATATAAATGTAGGTCTGTTCACGTATTGTCCAAAAGTACGATAAACAACAACTACTCGTACTACATGGGTGGGTTTTTGGAAGTGTTGGGCTGTTTTTCTTAGTTTTGAATATTTTTCAAACAGAAGTTATGTAAATGATGTTTCTTTTTTACCTGATACAATAGATCTTTCAATAGGGATGATTATCAGAATATTTGGCAAATCATCATAGACTTACACAGGAAAAATACTTCCATATCATTAAATTTTATTTTGAAAATCGGTCAATTCGTTTAACTTGTAGAAGATTATGTACTCGTAATATTTTTGGTTTTCATAAGCGACCAATTAGTTCGCTCTTCATCGTATTATGTTATCCATTTTGTACCACATACACTACATAACGCAATGCCAAAAACGCGTCAACGTAATGCGGGTACAAAAGAAACTGTAGCCGCTGGGAGCGAAAATTTTTCGGAAGATACGGAATTGTGAATTCGCCATTAATCGGAGCAGTTTGGCCTATACTCGTCCACTATTTGGTTAATTTTGGATTCGGAGTTGGTGGATTGCCCAACTTATTTTTATAGAAAATTCGTGTTTAGTGAATATGTTCGCTTTTTGCGCAATGGGGTTGCAAACAACCAAAATTGCCTTCCTTTCGAATGAGGCAAATTCAAAAGAGATTCATCAGAGTTAATTACAGCCAATAAAGTGCACCGTCTTGAGTGGTCTGTTATTTTTCCTTTATACTTCTCGTACATCGTCCAATATTATGATTTCTATGCTAAACCTATACGCTTGTGACATACGCAAATCTTTAGCTTTAAACGACATTTTTCGGTTACTGTTGTTATGTTATTACATCAAGGTCTTATTGACCAATAGACAATTTCGGATAAAATCAAATTATTTCTATTCTTTCAAAAACTTTAGATATTTCACCTTTCGGTAATCGTGTTCATAAGTGCATTTGAAAAATTATTTTATTTTAAGCAAATTAAAAACTTGGAGACTCATAATATGCAGATGAAGACGTTTTCCATAATTTTTGCCAATTCACGCCCTGGAGAAACCGCTCTGAGTCGATTGATTTTTTTTTTAAGAACTTAACACTCAAGATGGTATTACTACTCTTAAAATGCCTGAGCACGTGTTAAGTTTTTCGGAAAATTGGGTAGAGAGAGAGAAAGATTTTTGAACTCAGTGGTTAGTTCGCTCCATCGGTGTCATCTAATATTTAACGGGGAGACTAAAATTATAAATGTACATTGACTTGCTTAGGCACCATTCATCTCAAAGAGATTTTAGTTGCCTGAAAAAAAAATTTCTCTCGGTCGCGACTGGTATTGAACCGCGAACCGATTTGGAAGCCAATACACTACCACTTGAGCCACGGCCACCCATGATGATGCTTAAAAAAAAATATATATACGAGTATATATTGAGCAAATAATTATTACACAAAAGTAAAGGAACACTATAATGTCATAATGCCATCAATGCCGTGTTTTATTTTTACTCGTGATCCATGTATGTAGATCACACGAGTTAAATAAAACAGTCTACTCGTATATCAGCGAAATATTTTTATTTGTGTTGTGGTAATTTTTTTTCTCCATTGCAATTACACAGCTGGGTTTATTTTTTCCTTTTAGCGCGAAGTTACCATGAAACCGAATATTTTTTATAAAAACGAAAATTTGATACACTGCGAACATTTGTACAATTTATTGTATTTTATTCTCATCTTCCTATTATAATATAAATTCGGACACAGTACACTACATTACGTGTACATTAGAAAGGTGTATTTAAAGGACATCTATTTTAGAAGTATATGGGAATGAGTCGTTGTTCCTACGTACACACATGTTGCTTTTTATAAAATCCGGGAAATTTTCATGTTCCTGTATGAACACTCTCGTTTTTGAAAGGAGCAAAATATTATATTTATTAGCATCTATCAAATCAAAGTAATATTTTTTAGCTTACATTTCACGATTATATCGCTAATTATTGTACATATATGTAGGCAGAATATTAATTGATTGGAAAATAAGAAATATCTCCAAATAATATTTCATATTATAATGTGGCAACATGGACGCATGAAAATCGTCGACAGTGAGAAATATCACGAACTAATTTTTGGATCACCAAAATTGATCCTGATCAAAAGCAAGATCCTGTGTTGTTGTTTTAATGCATGCAAACCAATAATATATATGAATCATGGGTGATAAAAAAATACGGCTAATGTCAAAAGAGACAGATGAGTTATAAAGCGGTGGTGAAGATCAACAAAAAAAGCGATTAAAAGAGAAAAACAAATCTAACAAGACAAGTGTGAAAAGAATAGCTGAAGAGCAGTGGAGCGAAAACAAGTGAAATAATGATAAGTTCCTAGTGAAATCTTAGTAGAAAATTTGAAATTTGGTGGTTTTTAACGGGAAAGAAAATTTATTTTCAGATAAAACAAGAAAAAGTAGAATCAAACCCACGATGGGCAAAACAAACTCAAGACGGTTTAAAAGTGGACTGCACTTGTTGACGGTTTAATTTCTAAATCATCAAAACACAAAATTATGAGCTAAGAATAAGTTAACATTGAAACATAACAAAGAGTTGGAAAAGAACAGTTACAATTTTCCGTTTTCATATTTTGCTTTGTGCAAGCAAGTGCATAAAAATATACATACATGTTTCGATTGCATTTAGTTAAACAGAACAGTTTTGTTCGGCGCGATGGGCTTATGTAATAATGAAATTAGGTATATAATAAGAACTATTACATAACACATGAAATTTTGATAACAAATAGTGTTGCCATCTTCTTGTAATTCAATTAATTAATATTATATAATATTTAGAAGGCAATTAAATTAATGATAATATACGTATGTAATAATCTTGACTCTTGAATAAAATTAAAAACCTTTCAATCACCATAACGTAAGAAGCTCCATCTAGTTAGGAGTAGAAACAAGTGAAGTAAAATAAAAATAATAATAATACTGAATAGTCAAGAAATATTACAATCTTGAATGAATTCAAAGAAGAACTAAAAACCGAACTGAAAAAAGATTTTAAAATGGCCATCAGAGTTGTAAAAGAATGCATTCTTAGAATTTGAAATCAAGGTTTTAATTTCTTTATAGATGCAATCAAAATCAAATAAGACTATGATTTGAAAAAAAGTCAAAATTAATAAATTAAACAAGAACTCAACTTGGTTAAACAAATAAAATAACATTTTAGAAACTAAGATGCTTAAATTTCCTCTATGTTATTAACCTTTGATAGCACCAACCGTTCAAAATTGTCGTCCGCGCCTCGCTGGGGGGTGTTAATTAACCTTGCAAAAGAAAACAATCTTATTGCACAGCAGCTGAAGAAGGCAATGGAGGATTGTATTTAAGATCAGCTTTCTTTTTTTTAATATTAACTAACGATCCAACTTTTTGAAGTCAGTTGCAGGATCGGCCAGATATGTATACAACTTTCTAATAATTGATCTCAAATACAAAATATTATGCATAATAATTTATTCTTTAAGTTGCATATTTATATATCCATATCCATACCCATAATTGAAAAGTCGAAAAAGAAAAGTTCAGGGTTGTCTGAAACTGATGATGGAGCAACAGAGCTATCTTCACTCTCATTCTGACAATGTATGGTCTCTTTCACCAAAGAGGTAATTAAAGTGATTTTTACTTCTGTAAATGACGAGTTTTCAGCTTCACTATCGGGCAATAATATGTATTCCCGGCGATAAATTGAAATAGCAAGAAAATCTTTTTGTCAGCGCGTCCTCTAATTTTTTAGCAATGTCATAAGTAACTACAAGTAAACGACTTGTTTAAGTGAATTTTTTTAAGTCCTCAAAGTTGCTAAAGTAGGGATAAGGTAATCGTATACCATCTCCTTTTCTCGTTGAAGAAAATCAATTGATTTTGAAATCGGCTTTAGCAATTCGCTTAAATTATTCAAGGCTGCTACAGAGTTCACCAAGATTTTGCTTCTGAAATATTAGATCTTTAAAGGAATCATATAATGAGTTCCATATAGTCGCAGAAGGATATTTCAATTGTTTACCTAAAATTGATAAAATACTGGCATATATGTATGTACTAGGTGGGGTGAAAAGTAACCTCCTTATGGTTAATAGTGCCTTGAAGTCATATTTAGGCAGACATGCCAAATTTCAATGCGATACTGTCTTTAGTTTTGTTTTGACAGCTGATTGTTGTTGACGTGTTTGGCATCATGTTGAGTATGGACAAAACGATTTTCGTTCTCTCATAAAACATTATTTTTTGAGAGGCAAAACGGCGAAGGAAACAAAAGAAAAGTGGGATAAATATTATGGGGCTAATGCTCCGTCAGATTACACCGTCAAATATTGGTTTCGAGAGTTTCGTGGTGGCCGCAACTCCACTACCGATCAAGTCCGCAGCGGCAGGCCCTCCGATGCGGTTACAGAGGAAAATGTCAAAAAAATACATGAAATGGTTTTGCTTGACCGGAAAGTGAAGGTGCGCGAGCTAGCAGATACCACAAAGATTAGTACTGAGCGCACACTCCATATTTTGGGCAATATTCTGCATATGAAAAAGTTATCCTGCCGCTGGGTGCCGCGCATGCTCACTCCTGACCAAAAACACGAACGCGAGAGCACTTCGAAAGAATGTTTGGACTTGCTAATGTGGAATCGGGCGGACTTTTGGCGTCGATTGGTAACTGTTAATGAAACTTGGATCCACTATAACACACCAGAGAACAGAATGAGTACCCGGCAATGGACTGAAGCGGCCAAGGGAGGCTCGATGGGTAGGAAAGGTTATGGCGTCGGTTTTCTGGGATTGTCATGGGATACTCTTCGTGGACTACTTTGAAAAAGGAAAAACCATCAACAGCGAGTATTACTGTGCAACAGCGAGTATTACATGGAGCGATTGAAGGCCGAAATTGCTGCAAAACGTCCTCACATGAAGCGAAAAAAAATTTTGTTTTTGCAAGACAATGCGCCGGCGCACAAGAGCATCGCAACCACGGCTAAAATCAATGACTTACGGCTCCAATTGCTGTCGCATCTACCGTATTCGCCCGATTTGGCTCCCTCGGACTATTATCTCATCGCAAAACCTCAAAAGATGGCTCATCAATGAAAAATTCAGCTCACGCGAGGAAATTATCGACGCCTCGGAGGAGTATTTTGCAGACCTTCCGGAAAATTACTTTTCGGACGGGATCAAGAAGTTGGAAAATCGCTGGAATAAGTGTATCAAGCTAAAACGGGACTATATTGAATAAAATAAAAAAACATTTAAAAAAAAAAAATTTCATTCCCAAGGGGGTTACTTTTCACCCCACCTAGTACTTTTGCTTTGACAGCTGTATTTTGAAATATTTGCAAATAGAGGAATAAGTTTCAATGCGTCAACTTATGACTTTTAAATAAGGATTGGCAAACCTCAAAAGCCTCCTAAAAATTGATCTGCATCAATAGACACAGTCAACAAGGAGTTTTGGTAGTTGTCTGATTAAATTGGATGTTACTTATTTTCACGGTTTTAATGTTGCTCGGCAGATGCAGCATTCAACTAAAATTCTATTTCTTTACCGTTGACATTCTGTGCTGTTAAGTTACATAAAGAAAAAATTTACTTAAAAGTTAGCCTCTTTTGTAAACTATTTTGATATAGATTTCAACTTGATTGACCAAACAAATGTATAGTATTTAAGTGTTCGAAAAAAAAGCAGAGGTCGAAATTAAATGCAAAATTTAATTATTTTACAACTCTGGTAGCCATGAGAGAAGATATAAAGATGGAAATACGAAGTGAAAATTTAAAATATAAAAATTTAAAAAATAAGAATTTTACATTTAAAAAAAAAATTCAACACCATGAAAAAGTAAAAAAAGGAAAAAACATGTACGAGAAAATGAAGTAAAAAACCTAAAAGACATAATAAAATTACATAATAGACATAAAGAAAATTAAAAATAGGAAAAAGTGATCGAAGCAACAATATATTAATATTTAAAGTTAACGAAATAGAGGAAAATAAAGAAAAGGTGATGAATCTAGTTAAACAATTGATGAAAACTTTATAAAAAGAATTGGAAAACCTAGTAATGACAATAAAACGAGACCCATTTTGGTTGGACTAGTATGACAACTCAAAGCTGATTTCCATGCAACAAAAAAGAAAATTGAAAGGTACAGCTTGGTACATTGCAAATAATCTACTGAGGACAGAGCGTGAAAGGAAAAAAATTAAAGTTGCTCATAAGCTAAAAGAAGATGAGGCGTCATTAGAAATACGAAATAAACAAATTGTTTGCTAATGGAAAAGCAGTAGATCTAATAAACACAACAACAATAAACAATGACACATATAAAAAAAGAATCAGATCAGCGGAAGAAACGAAAAAGATAAAATGAGGCTTGGCGGAACAAATGAGAAACAAAGATAAACAGAAAAGATCGATTAGTAGAGGAAGATAACGGCATGAAGGAATATCAGAACTCCACCAGTAACAACGGTCTAATTAGATAAAAATGATCTAATGGTTTAGAACAAGGCTACGAAATATGAAAAATGATAATGAAATAAATTAAACGTAAGAAAGAAATATAGAAAATGAATAATTAAACAAAAAGGTAAGAGGCAATAATAATAATAAATAAAAAGAAAACTGGAATACCTCGGGCTCATCGAGAAACAGCAAATACGAACTTCTACTATTTATACCACAAGGGAAAATAGAAGGAAGGAGAGTGGTTGGGAGACAAAGACTAATGTGGCTGTCAAACATGAATGGATTAACCTTTCAACTTTTTAAATTACATATGAGAGGATCAAAAAACAAACAAACTATAAAAATGATGATTTCCAACCTCCGACGGAGAGGAACTTTAAGAAGAAGAATTGAACATAATTCTTATTTTGAAAACATAAATAATTTAAAAACTCTTAGCATACTACGAGTAAATATCACTTTTGAGTGTGTTTATTTTTCAGAGTCACTATATAAATTTTAGAAAAAGTCTATTAAATATAAACATATTATCTATTTAGCATTGAAAAACAGTTTCTGTCAAATTAAAGCCTCTCATCAGCATCATTAGATCGTAAATGCTCAAAAACTTATTTTAAGTTGATGCAAATATCGGGCAACATAGCTATTCGAGCGACCCTTTAATACTTGGGAATAATACCTATTAAAAAGATTTTCAAACAAAATTGATTTTTTCAATTGTTATCAAAAATCTTCTTTTTCTTTTATTAACTGTTGAAATATGTAACGCGTGTAATTATATCTAATGTTACATATTTTTTCCTCTTATTTGTATTGATACTGCGCCGCTTGTAAGGTTGGCTAAATTTGCAAACTTTAGAACCATTCTACAGACCATTCTATTTTGGATCACCACTTAGTGAGCCCAAGATCTTACTAATTTTCTGGTTTTCGTATTTGAGTGATTTTTGTTCGTTCGGCCTGTTCTTTGAACCTCGTCTGGAACTTGGGCCTCTATAGTTTTTTTCATTCTTTCTATAGCTTTGCTAACTTGGATTTTGTAAAATCTGACGTGCGAGAATGGTACTGCGCGATTGGACACCCTTGGTCCTAAAGCTAAAGTTTCATCAACATTTTCCTCGTGTGATTTCCTAAAACTTTTACCACCGATGAAGAATGTAAACGACTGTTTCTTAAGTTTATGAATAATGATATAAAAAAATTTTTCTCCGAAAAACCCAACATGGAATATCTTTTGCAGTTGTCGATCTAGAAAGCGGAAAAGTTTGATTTTTTTTTTTGCGACAACGTCTCGTACACCCGTACAAAATCCAGCTGGTACAAGACCTAAAGCCACGAGACCGTGGCCTGCAGCAGGAGTTCTCAGATTGAACTCTTAACCAACTTGAAGTCGATCCTTATATTTATCGACGAATCGTGGTTAGATACAGTCTCTATTCTCTTACAAAATTTACTGATTATTTTTATTTAGATACATTTAATATTTTTGTATTATTGCCTGGGCTTAAGTAAACATATTATATCAGAAATCGAAGGTGTTAAGCTAAAATATTTGTTTTGTTTTAATAAAATAATATTTTAATTATTAAAACAAAAATAAACTTTTTTATTTTGTAGCTTGCACTCAACCAAGAAGATTGGCATGCGTTTCCCTTTCAAAACGAGTTGCTTTCGAAATGCTTGATGACTATGGATCAAAAGTTGGGTTCCAAATTCGATTTGAAAAAAATAAAACTTCCAACACAAATATACTTTTTATCACCGAAGGACTATTACTACGACAGGTAAATACATTTGTTTCCAGCCTCACCATGTCAGCGCACATGTTAGTTTAGTTAAAACGGGCCTAAGTCAAACCAAATAACTTTTAATTGTTGTTTTGTGATTCATAAAAATGTATAACACGTAGAAGCTCTAACATACGTAACAAATTTCTCCTATAATTGTTCAGTCACAAGGGCTGGATGATTCTGCGCTATTTTAACCATCTCATTCACTCGAAATTTTACTGTTTATGAATGAACGTGGAAATTATTGGAAGCGATGAAATAAAAACCGATAAAATTAATGACTTTCAAACCGTTAGTATCGAGATCTAGCCTGTATAGTCACCGTCGTATATACGAGAACCTCCTCTTAAACAATACTTTGTTCTTTTCTTTCTTTAGAACATTATTTACTTTCCCAAACGTGCGCATAGCCCATTTACAACTGAAGCCTACTATTTGATGTGAAAATGGCCCTGGGGCCAAAAAAGCACCTCAGGAGCCGGTTCTCTGCGCTTGCAGAAGATCCGCCATCCGAGAAACCAGAAACCTAAGAAACAAAAAATCCTTTCTTCACTTACAAGTGAATTTCCCTCACTGCCACAAACTTACATAAAGAAAAATCCCCGTTACATAGCAATCTCTGCCAAAAGCCCCGACATACTTTTTCCAACTCTATATAAGCATATTTGCCCTAAAAAAATCAATCGACGCCATCAATTCCGAGCATGAAAAAATAACTCAACTCAAAGATGGTAGCATATTACTACTGGTAAAAGACGAAAGAGTAGCCAACAGATTCGTAGCAATCAACACACCTCCAAACACATGCCCCGTAACAATCAAACTACATGAACGCCTCAATAGTACCAAAGGTATAGTATATTCCCCATGTTTAATCAATGTCGACGAGACAGAGATAGTCTCTGAGTTGAAATCACAAGTTATTACGGCAGTATATAAATTTACAGAAAAACGCGGCGGAAAAAATAATCATCCAACTGGACTTACTCGTATGTTGTTTACGTTCGACCGACATCAACCACCGGAAACAATTGGTATAAAGCAAAAGCTTCAGCATACATCCCCAACCCCATGAGTTGTCGCAATTGCCAACATGTGAAAAATGCAACTTACCACCCCATCACCCAAACACATTCTTCCGCGTGATGTGCGCTAATTGCCTTTCCCTCCACCTCTCCTCTGTCAAATCTTGCCCGAAATATATCCAAATGAAGGAAATACTATCCAAACCAATAACAAATGTAATTCGTCTGAAGCCAAACGCATGCACAAAGAAAAACACTCCATCCATGTCAATTCAATTACACCATCATATGCAAAAATAGTAAGCCCCACAAGTAATTTGACAGCTAAAAAAATGCCTACAATATCAAATTCAGGCGAACCAACAACTACAAAAAATATATCTACTGATAAAGCAGTTAGGCAAAATGATATGGTTTTACCAAAGCACTCCATAAATAACATGAAACAACTTCTCACCTCACCACGAAAACCAACACCACCATCTCACGCTTACACAAACAAAAATAACATAGAGAACTCTGTTTCTCACCACAAAAATCAATATCACCATCTCACTCTTCCAAAAGCACAAATAACTTAAACACGATTATCTCCCTCAATCAGACACAAAACCACTCAAGTTCTCTACAACCTCAAAAACCACCTCCAGATAAATGCACTCAATCTACCATTAAAAGTCATCTTGTTTCTTTACAACCAATATACAATACTTCCACAAGCCAATCGAACAACAACCTCAAGCCCAAAATTAACAAAATAAATAACCACAATCCTAACTCTGCCATTCTGGGGCGAAGTGACCCTGGCTCTTCTCGCATCCCGGACAATGGCTACACAAATAATTGCAATGAACTCCATATCCTAATAAAGTGGTCTTCCCCTAAAATAATTACCACACTCCCATCAACTACAAAATGTATCCCCAAAACATACTACAAAATTCATACAGCGGAATATCCTTATTTATCTACGACTCAATCCAGCACCATCCTATTACTGTCAACCAAGATATAGAAGCAGTAGGATTTACCGTTCACTCCAAAATAAAATTCAACATAATAACTGCTTACATACACCCAACAAAATACTTAAGAAGAATCTTAAAAGCGTGTTTAGTCATTCTCCCCAACCAAGTCTGATTACAGGCGATTTTAATAGATTTTCGCAAACGAACAACCGTCGTGATAACATAATAGCTAAATAGATAAACCAATCGGATTACGATGGTTTCCCGACTCACTATAGCACACATCACACCTCCACAAACGTCGACCTCACTTTCGGTTCCCCGAACCTGCAATAGCTATCAATTTTAAATGGCAATCCTTAACAGTCTATTTTAGAAGCGATCACTACCCAATTATTATCTCCATGTTCTACTTGCAACGCATCTTGGCTAAACGAAGGCCAAAATTTAAGACCGACGAACTAAACTGAAATTTATATGTCGAACTCGCTGAAAGCTACAACTTACGAGGGGCGTTCAACATATTCTCGGTATCGGGGTGAAGCTGTGGTTGTATATATAAATTGACTTATTTATCAAGTAATACTATTATTTTAGTGCATTCATGTAAAATTTCATATAAATGTGATTATTAATTCGCGTTTTATCTCTAGTTAAACAGAATCATAATGGCAACTGAGACGATGATGGTGAAAATTGAGCATCGCGCTGTAATTAAATTTCTCACTAAGCAAGGAAAAAGTCAAAAAACTATTCATGAAGAGATGGTGGCTGTTTACCAGGGTTCCGCACCTTCATTATCAACTGTGCAAAAGTGGTCAAGTGAGTTCAAGAGAGGCAGAGAGAGCATTGAAGACGACCCCCGCTCCGGCGCCCCGGCTACTGCTTGTACGGGAAAAAGCATCAAAGAAGTCGAAAAACTTGTTCTTGAGGATGCCCGAATAAAGGTGAAAATGATGGCAGAGATCACCAAGCTTTCAATTGGTACTCGTACCATTCACACCATTCTTCATGACCATCTTAACCTTTCAAAGGGCAGTGCCATGTGGGTGCCATGAATGCTCACAGCGCCTCAGAAAAAAGTGAGAATCGCATGCTGTAGAGAGCTTTTGGAGATGTGTAGTGAGAACGCGGACGGTGTTATGGATCGAATTGTTACTGGGGACGAAACATGGGTCCACCACTATGACTCTGAAAGCAAACAAGAGTCCATGCAGTGGCATAAAAAAGGAACAGACCCCCGAAGAAGTTCAAAGTCACTCCGTCTGCCGGGAAGCTCATGGCCACAGTTTTTTGGGACTCAAAGGGAATCTTGCTCATTGAGTACAAAAAAAAAGGTGAAACCATCAACGCCACATCCTACGCTTCCACTTTGCATAATTTGCGGGAGGAAATTAAAAAGAAAAGACGGGGTAAACTCGCAGCGGGTGTGTTGCTTCTTCATGACAACGCTCCTGTTCACACGGGGGGAGTTTCCAAGGCTGCTGGGCGAGATTGTGGTTTCGAAGAAATCCAACACCCACCCTATAGTCCAGACCTTGCCCCTAGTGATTATTTCCTGTTTCCGGATTTGAAAAAATGGCTTCGTGGAAAAAGATTTTCGGATGATGAAGAACTCAAGTCGGCAATAAATGGGTATTTTGCAGAGAAAGAGGAAATTTATTTTTTTGAGGGTTTAAAAAAGCTTATCTCAAGATATAACAAATGCATTGATGTTAGGGGAGATTATATTGAAAAATAAAAACAATTTAAATTGAATTCGCATTTTCCTTCATATCGATACCGAGAATATATTGAACGCCCCTCGTAATATGGCAACAGAGCAACAACATTAACCAAGAAGCTGCGCAAATACACAGAATTATACTGCAAAGTGCGAACCCCAACCACATAACCATGCATATACGCACAATGTTCCTTGGTGGAATAACAAGCTGCAAACACTAAAATAAAAAAAAAATTAAATATGGAAAATTGTAAGCAGAAACATCTCAACCGAAAACATTATTATCTATAAAAAAGCGAACGCCCTATTTACAAGAAAGATAAAATTATGTAAAAAAGATTCTATCGAGAAATTCACTGCCGAACTAAATCCATCAAGCCCCACTTATAAAATAAGGTCAAATATTCGAAGGCTATGTAGTCTCAAATCATATAACAATATCCATTCCATCAGCTCTCATCATACTCTCATCGAACCAGAACTAATAGCGTCCGAATTTACAAGATATTGGTCCCAGCAATCTTAAGATACAACCTTCCCGGACATCTTCTGTCAAAAAAGGTGATCTTCGACCTCTTCTATTAACTATGTTCCTTGCAATTCAGCTTTACAACTGGAAAAAGAAATTATTTACTTAAAGCTCTCCTCTGCTCTTAACAAGCTCCATGGGAAAACCTCGGCAGATTCGCTAGGATATCATACCCTTTAATTAAAAACATACCGGATCCCTGTAAACAACGACTCTTAAAGCTCTGCAATAGAATTTTCGAACATAACATTCCACAATCGTACAAGGTGAGCACAATTATCCCGATAAAAACCAAACTTAGACAAATCTCAAATCAATGCGTACAGACCAATATCCCTTAATCCTTGCTGTTCAAAAGTAGTGGATAAAATCATTGCCAATAGACTACGGTGGTTTGCCTCAGCCAACAAGCTGATAAGCAGTCATCAAATGGGTTTCCGAAAAAGCAAATCGATTTCGCCAAAGCTTTTGACAAAATAGGAACACACACACAATTATAGACCAGCTAAAAACATGGAAATTGGAACCAAAAATAATCAATTATATTCACTTTATGACCAACAGACAGATAAAAACCCGAATTGGAAATCACACATCCAGCGCACAACCCATTTACAACGGAATACCGCAAGGATCTCCTATCTCAGTAATTTTGTTCCTAATTGCCTACCAAAAACTCACTGAAATATTAACAATTTACAAAGAAATCGACTTCTGTGCAGACGTTGATGATTTTAACATAATAAAACATCTAATAAGAACAACTGCGGCAACATTGACTTCAGCCCCCTATTCAACAAAATTGCAAACTGGTGTCGATACTCGGGCTCTCAACCGCTAAATGCAAGCACTTACACATCTGCCATTAAAAACAATGCACATCCAACACTCTTTTTGGTACCACATCTATCCAAAGAGTACAATCATTAAGGATTTTAGGCGTCCATTTCAACAACAAATATATATGGAACACGCACATTGAATATTGTAAAATGTTTGTTTGGGTACAAATGATAGAACTTATTCTTTTCAATAGAAATCGCTTTATTCAGTACAGTTACAATTCACTATTTAATTGTTTCTCTCAGTACAATCCAATTTCTCAACCGCTTATACTTTTCTTATCTTTTACTTAAACCACTTAATCACTTCTCCTAATTAACACTTCAAATTTCACTTTAGAACTGATTTGCATACCTTTGGGATGCTGGTATTTATACTCGAATGACATACTTCGAGAACAATCCTCGCCATCCAGCGTCCCATACAATTTCCAATTTGCTAGAAAATTCGATTCCACTCTCCAGTCGAGACTTTGTTATTCCAGTATCGAAATCTTCTGGTCTTCGAGTATCAACATTTTCTGATAGATGTCGCTGCTCACATTTAAGTGGTTACCACATTGCTCCCTCCCTACAGTTGTTCGTCCCGAACAACTTCGTCATTCAGCATCCCGTTGAAATCACACATTCTATCCAAATGGACCACTTTCAATTTTCCTCGATCCCCACGCTGGATCCGGTAGACAACGTCATTAATGCGTGTTATTACCTTGTATGGACCTTCCCAGTCCTGTTGCAATTTTGGTGATTTGCCTTTCTTACGCTGAGGATTATACAGCCAAACCAGATCTCCTTCGTTGAAACCGGAAGATTTCGCCTTGATATCGTACCTAGTCTTCATGCGGCTGCTTGCTAGCTTCATCTTTTCTCTGGTGTCTTCATGCAATTTACGAATCCTGCTGCGCAAGTCATTCACGTAGTCGTTCACCTCTTTGGGCTCCGTCGGTGGGGATCCGAATTTTGCTTCACTTGGCAACCGAATTGTTTGACCAAATAAGATCTCGGATGGTGTGTGCCCTGTTGAGCTATGGACCGCGTTTCGGTAGGCCATTAAGAAGAGGGGTATGTGTCGATCCCAATCCCGCTGGCAGTTGCTGACAACCTTAGATAGATGCTCATTCAAGGTCCAATTGAATCGCTCGACCATTCCATCAGATTGAGGGTGTAGTGGCGTTGTCCTTGTCTTTCTTATTCCCAAATATTGGCATATTTCCTGGAAGACTTTTGATTCAAAGTTTCGCCCTTGATCAGAGTGCAGCTCCATTGGGACCCCAAATCTGCTCACCCAGTTGTTGACTATCTTTTCGGCTACGGTCTTAGCCTCTTGATTTGGGATGGCAAACACTTCCGGCCACTTACTGAGGTAATCCATGACTACGAGAGTATATCGGTTTCCATTAAAGGTTTCGGGAAACGGCCCAGCGATGTCGATGGCTATTCGTTCGAAAGGTGCTCCGACATTGTATTGTTGCATTTGTCCATGTGGCTTTACTTTTGGACCCTTGGTAGCTGCACACCTTATGCACTTTTTGCACCAATTCTCGACATCTTGTTTAGCGCTTAGCCAATAGAAACGTTCCCTTACCTTTTCCAACGTCTTGTTTATTCCCAAATGGCCTCCTGAGATTCCGTCATGTATTTCATGGAGCACTTGGTTGACTCTGGACCGTGGCACAATTAGCTGCATACGAGATGTTGTCCCATCTGCACTTTCCCATTTTCTCTTCAGTAATCCATCTTGCACAAAACGCGAGTCCCACTGTGCCCAGTATGCCTTCAGAGTTTAGCTCCGATCTGATATCTGCTGCCAGCTTGGTCTTTCCTCGTGTTCTTTCCAGGCCAATATTGGTTCGATGTCATTGTCTGCCTGTTGGGAGGAACGGATTTCGTCTATACTCCAACCCTCTATTGGCTCAGTCCTGATCGTTTGGATAGTTGCCTGTTCTTTCGCTTCTTTACCACTGACTACTTCTGCTGGGAGGCTTTCGTTGCATTGTTTTACCTGTGAGACTGGGATAATTACCCTGGAGTCGACTCCTGCTACAGACTTCTGCCCCGCGAAGTAAGCATTTCCTAACTGATGACTTCTGGAAATTTGACCGGTTTCTTGGTAGCCGTTTCTGCCGGTTTTTCTTTCTATTTGCCTGTAACCCCAGTGCAGGCAGCCTTCTCGTCGTACCGGTTCTTTACAATGCCCTTGCAGATGTCCTACTTTATCGCAGTTCCAGCAGCGCATCCTTCGTCTCTCCCGCGGGATATTTGGTCTTGAGCAGGAGCATTCACCAGATACTATTTCCCTGACGAAATGCATTCCTTTGGAAGCCTGATTGGATGCTTCCATCGCCAGAGCGAAGGCAAGTGCTTCAGCAAGGGTTCTTTTCCCGGCCATCCTTACTGCTGATTGTAGCTTCAAATCTGCAATTCCCCTGATGAATGCGTCCTTTGCCAGTTCGTCGATTATTTCTTGGCCTGCGGTGGGATATGACAAATGTGCCAGTCTATTCACGTCTGCTTGGAGCTGTTGCAGCGTTTCTCCTCGTTGCTGCATACGGCCTTGTAATTGAACCTTGTAAACTTCCCGCATGTGGCTATCCCCAAACCGTTCCTCGATAGCCTGCACTAAAACCATATAGTCTCTATTCTTTTCGATATCGATTGTTTGTAACAATTCTGCCGCAGGACCACGTGCTTCTTATAAGTAGACCATGAGGTCTGGCCATCGAATGAGGGAGGCTTCAACTCTTTTCTCCTTGGACCGCTTAAAGAACATTCTCGCAGTTTCTGTTTTCGCACTGTGTCAAGCTCTTTTGCCAGTTGCTCAACTTTGCTGTCCATTTGTTCGAATTTTTCGCCAACATTCTTCTCTATTCTTTCAAATTTGTTATCTATTTCTTCGAACTTTTGGTGTAGAACGTTATTTTGTTCTTCCAGTTTTTGTTCTAGACTATTCTTTTGTTCATCCAGCTTTTGTTCGAGACTATTCTTTTGTTCTTCCAGATTTTTCTTTTGTTCGTCGAGATTGCTCTTCTGTTCGTCCATTTTTTGTTCCAGACTGTTCTTCTATTCTTCCAGATTTTTTTTTTGCTCATCCAGCTTTTGTTCGAGGCTATTCTTTTGTTCTTCCAGATTTTTCTTTTGTTGGTCGAGACTGTTCTTCTGTTCGTCCATTTTTAATAAGAGGAGTTGCATCATTGCAGCCATGTCATTGCCGGTACTTGTCTGTTCATCCTCGTCAACATCAAAGGAATATGCATCAGGATCACGTCCCCCGTTGTTCAAAGCCTCCTGAAGTCGGATTTGAGTTGGACGAGGGTCAACTGCAATAGTTTTCGACCCATTCTAGCTTTTTCAAATAGTCAGCAAACACAGTTACTAGATTTATGTGATTACCACGTTACTCTATTAATCAAATTACTAGATCTATAGAAAAATGCCTTTAAAATTTTGAAGCAAAATAGATGAGGGACAGGAAGATTTTTGCGATCGTTAAATAATGTATAGCTCGGATATAAGCGATTTTTCCCTCATATTTTCCTTATAATATGCTTTCGGAACACTATAAATGGTTGAATTTTGTTCCGGAATTTGTCCCAACAATTAATTCCATATTGAAGTTTGGAATGGAAGATTCCACAATCAATTATTTTAAGGAGATGTTTGAAGTAGACATTCCTAAAAGTTGTGCGAAAATATTGCTTTAAGTCGTCTATATGGTTATGGAAAGACGTTCTAAGATCAATAATAAGGCCAAGGTATTTAAATTATTTAACGTTTCCAATTTGAAAACACTTGCCGCACAGTGTTAAGATTGCTACAAAATGTTATATTGGAAGTGCTTGGACAGCAGAAGCAGCTCAACATCTTAAATGTTTGGCATTCAGTTGCATGAAAGAAGGCTTCGGGGTCTAAATCATTTAGCGCTGAAGGACTGAAACATATTAATTTTGTTTTAAAAACAATTATCAGTTTATGCGCCATAAACCATATTCTAAGCAGGTCCAAGTTCGAATTTTCATCCGCAATTAAATTTAGAGGAGTTACATAACTGTAGGTTAAGCCTACATCATCTACAAAAGCAGTGAGATGGCCGTTGAAAGGTAGCTAAAATATTGAATTAATATAGATCAGAAAAGGAACCGGTCCCAGAACAAATCCTTGAAGCACCCCTAGATTTATGAGTTTTATTCCACTCCTAATGTCTTCAACCTTTACTCTTTGAGATCCATCCTGAGTATGTGACTCGAACCACTTGAGCATAAAACCTTGCATTTTTATTCTTAAGCAGCAGGATTTCATGATTTACAATGTCAAATGCTTTGGGAATATCGACGAATAGACCTGCTGTCCAATTTTTGTCATCCAAGCTCTTGAGGATTTGTGAATAGAAATTCAATAGTGCATCTTCCGAACTTTTACCTTTTTGAAATTCAAATTGAAATGAGCTAAAGAAACATGTTTTATTCAGAGAATTAACGACCCTAGTTTTTATAACTTTTTCCAAAGCTTTATTAATTGAAGGAAGAAGCGAAATTGGACTATAATTTTTAACATCATTAGCAGCACCCTTTTTGGAAAGTGGTATCTGCAGTTTTAAGGGCTTTGGAAGAGACCCCAGGCAAGACAACAAAGCATGCAATATGTTTCAATGCAATCAAAACACAGAAATTTGAATTTTTGAGAGTGTCTGTAATTTTTAACAACTGTAAGCCCGTAATGGGCTTAAAGAGAAAGGTAATGCTTTGAGCACTTTCGTACTGAGTACTTCTTCCTCTCAAACTTCATCTCCGCTCCGGAGGTTGGAAATAATCATTTTCATAATTCATTTGTTTTTTCCTCCTCTCTAATTTCTAAAGTTGAAAGGTTGCCATTCACGCAGGTTTGACAGCTATGTTAGTTTTGGTCTTCCGACCGCTCTTCTTCCATCTATTTTCCCTTGTAGAATAAGTTGCAGAAGTTCCTATTTACTGTTTCTTACAATATGCCCGAGGTATTGAAGTTTTCTTTTTTTATTATGTACATTAGCTCTCTTTTCATCCCTATTTGTCGTAGTACTTCTTCGTTTGTCATTCTGTCGACTCAGGAGATACGTATTATTCTACTGTACATATATCCACATTTCCTCTATTTTTCTTATCGCTGCTCTGTGTAACGTCCATGTTTCAACTCCATATAAGAGCACCGACCAAATGTAACATTTAACTAATCTTATCTTGATGTTTATATTGATTTCTCTGCTACGTAATATATTTTTTATTTTACAAAAAGCGGTACTCGCTTGTTCTATCCTGCACTCGATTTCTTCACTAGAATTCGCATTATTATTGATCAACTTTCCTAAGTATGTAATGCTGTTGACTCTTTCTATTATTTTGTTGTTTACTGTTAAATGTAATGCTTTTAAAGGCTTTTGCTATTTCTTACTTAGAACTATAAACTTTGTTATAGTGGTGTTTATTCTTAGTCCATAGTTATTGCTTACATCTTTTAGTCTGTTCATCATGTTACTCAGTTCGTTTAAGTTGCTTGCTATTATGACAGCATCGTCTGCGTATCTTTGGTTGTTTATATTAACTCCATTTACTTTTATTCATCCGTCGTGTTTTGTGATTGCTTCTTTGAATTTTCTTCTGATTACATGTTGAAAAGCACAGGTGATAAAATGCTCTTCGAATTTTTTTTGTTTTCATTCAATTTCAACTCGTCCCTGTGAGGTCACTCACTTACATTTTTTGAGCCCGTATTTAGTTTCTCATATATACAATACTCTCAACATTATTACCACTTATGTAAATCAAAGTATCACCAGCAAGCAAAATAATCTTACAATATTTAACACAAGATTTAATGTGTACCGGACCTTGTGGTACATCTAATTCAACATTTAATGAATTCGACAACACCCCATTCACTTTGGTTCCTTGAGACCGTCCATATAATTAAAAATTAAACCACTCAAGTCCTGTACTTTTCACACCAACTGTTCAAGCGCCCTTTTTAAGTCCAAAAACAGCGAGATCACTGAATTTCCAGGAGTTACGTTCGGAACTTTATGCACGGAAGTTGTTTCAGTGTACGGTCCTAACAAGAAAAGAAAAGTTAAAAACAAGCAAAATTCCCAAACGCGTACGATTGACTTATGGTGAAGATCCTCAGTCTCCAATTAATAAGTTCCGCAAAATGGGATTTAAAGATAAAAATTCTCGAGATAACTATTTCGCGCCCCTACAGTGTCTACCAGATTCTGATAATGAGGAAATCGAATGTAATGACATGGTAATAAATTCATCGTCTTCGAAAAAAGTGAAAACTCCATCTGTATGTGTTCTACATAAATCGACCACCGAAGTTCATTCTCCTTCGCGAAACGTTAATTGATAATTATTATATAAAAAAAATATCTATTGGAATCAAAACAAATTGTGAAAGTATTGAATCATACAATAAATTATGTGCAGTGCTTAGGTCTAAGAACTGGCAATTTTTTACTCATGACCTTCCTGCATCAAGGTCATTTAAGGTGGTGTTGTATGGACTAGATGAGATACCTGTTGAAAATCTCACAAAAGAACTTTTAAATTTTGGTCTTAAATGCCAGAATATAAAAATGATAAAGGTCAAACATGAGCTTTTTACTGAGGTGCTCTTTCTAGTGTTGCTTTGAATTGGCTCTGTGAAACTATTTGACCTCAAAACAAAAATTAAGTCAATTTTTAAGACTCAAGTCAAGTGGGACTTTGCACGCAGGCAGCGCAACAGGTTGACACAATGTTATAATTGTCAAATGTACGGGCATGGCGAGAAGAATTGCCACGTAAAAACCCATTGTGCCAAATGCGCGGGGAGTCACAAAACGAGTGAGTGTGATTCCAACACCATTCTTTGCGCAAACTGTAAGGGAAATCATAAATCCAACGATCCGTCATGTGTGAGCGGTTTAGCTTTACCAAAATGAAGCATAAGCTTTCAACAAAAAACAATATGCTTCGTTCGAAGAACAAAACGTCAACATTTAAAATCAACTCTACGGATTTTCCTGCTCTTCCATTGCATCACAATACAACTGTCACCAAAGTACCTAAACCGGTTGATAACCGCAACACGTCTAATATTTGGTCAAACAATAACCTTATCGGTAATAAGACAAGCGAGCTGCTTTTTTCTATGGATGGGATTAATGCACTCACAACAGAGATGTTAACGTTACTTGGTAAATGCACAACTAAGGCTGAGCAATTTAGTGTTATAACCCAATTAGCTATTAAGTATGTATATAAGTCAAAATGAGTAATCGTAGTCTAAAAATAATTTGTTGAATGCTAGAGGCGTTCGAAGTAAATAATTGGAATTATATGCTTTTTTTGTCAAATATAAAATTGATGTCGGGTTAATAACGGAAACTTGGCTAGATTCAAATGTTAATATATCGAACCCTATGTATATTTGTTATCGCCTTGACAGAGAAGAGAGAAGAGGGGGTGGGGTTGCAGTTATAGTCAAGCGTTCAATCCAACATAAAGTTCTACCAATTATTGGAACCAAGAGCATTGAAAACATCGGAATTGTAAATGGTTCGTCTTTAAAAATATACAGTGCTTATTTTCCGGGTGGGTCTTTTTCACGACAGAGACGCGAAAACCTTCGTCACTATATAAGGAATTTGATCAGTACCAACGATACTTATTTAGTAGGGGGGGATTTTAATTTTCGGCATAGAAACTGGGGATGCCTTAGGGCGAACTCTTGGGGTAATACTCTTGTTGACCTCAATTCCAGCCACCCTTTTGATATTCTTTACCCTCCCCATCCAACTTATTTCCAATCAAGTAAAAGGAACAATCCATCTACTTTGGATCTGTTCTTTACCGACAGGACTGAACTATTTACACAGCCTGTTGCAATCAATGAACTTAGATCAGATCATCTTCCAGTTTTATGTAGTGTCCGTCTTTCCCCTATTCATACTCGTATAACTAATCTGGTTTATGACTTTCTAAATGCAGATTGGGTAAAATTTAATAGACATGTACGAAATAATCTTCCCAACAGAGATGACTTAGCCACAACTCATTCGCAAATAGATCAGTCCGTTGAAAAATTTACCAAACTGATCTCTGATTCTGTAGATTTATCTGTGCCTAAAAAATCTCTTCCCAATAAAAGCTTTACAACTCTCCCTTGCTATATTATAAAATTCATAAAAATTAAAAATTCACAGAGATCGCTATGGAAGCGAACGAGGAACGAAATATTTCTCACATCGCTTAAGTTTTGGAACGAGATTGTAAAAAATTCGATTGATAGCTTTAGAAATAAATGTTGTTGATCTCACATACGGATCAAGCGAACGCCCTGGCAATAGAATTTGCTGATAACCATTTGATCACCAATAATATCACATCTTCACCCAGTATTAAACTTTCAGTTGAACAGTCTATGGGTATTCTCAATTCGTACATTTGCAACAGGAACTATAATTTTGTATCTAAAGATGAAGTTGAAATTGCTGTAGCAAATTTAAAAACACGCACAGCTTCTGGCTTCGATGGGATTAAAAATTCATGTCTCAAACATCTTCCTGACGCGGGAATTAAATATCTCCAACGTATTGGGTATTTTTCGAATGCTTGGAGAAATGCCAAAGTTGTACTCATCTTAAAACCTGGTAAAGACCCAAATGTCACTTCTAGCTATAGGCCAATAAGTCTGTTAAGTTGTCTTAGTAAATGTTTTGAAAAAATAATTAAAAATAAAATCGTTGCCTTCATGGATGCGAACATCATTCTACCCAGAGAACAGTTTGGTCTCAGGCCTTTTTGTGGCACAGTTCATCAAGAACATCGCATTACGAAAAATATAAAAAATCAATTTACAGCAGGAAAAGCACTGGCTTAATATTACTAGATGTCAAAAAAGCATTTGACTCTGTTTGGCATCAAGCTTTGTTGCATAAAATAAAATGATAAGATACAACTTCCCTTTGTCTATTGTAAAAATAGTGCAGTCCTTTTTGACGTGTCGTAGCTTTAGGGTCTCCGTAAATGGGTCACTATCAAGGGCAAACCAAGTGAAAGCTGGAGTACCGCAAGGATCAGTACTTGGCCCAATTTTATTTAATTTATACACCTCTGACTTTCCTATACTTACCAACTTATTCGCGGACGATATTTGCATCTACTCGTCTGATGCAATTGGTTCTAATATTGTAACCAATTTGCAATCCTCATTAAAAATTGTCCAAGAATACTATAATAATTGGAAGATTAAAATAAATGCTTCTAAGACTCAGGCTCTCTTTTTTACTCGAAAAAGAAAAGCCTGTTTCCTTCCAAGCCACAGTCTTTCCCTTAATGGCAATCACATTGAGTGGAGCTCGAGTGCCAAGTATCTTGGGATCTATTTAGATACACGACTGAATTTTAAGCTACATTTTCAAGAAACAATAAGAAAAATTAACATTACAACCAGAACACTATATCCGTTTATCTGTAGGAACTCTAAAATGACCAACAAGATTTTAATTTATAAGGCCATTTTTCAATATATAATCTTTTATGGGTGTCCTGTCTGGAGAAAGTGTGCCAAAAGTCACATACTTAGGCTTCAAACAGCTCAGGATAAAGTTCTTAAAACCATGTTAAATCTTCCCTGGTTTTTCTCTACTGAAGAACTACATAAACTAACTAAATTGGAAAAAGTCATCGACAGAATCGCTAGACTGCATGAAAAATATAAAACTTCATGTTTAACATCGGACAACGACTTGATTTCAAACTTACCTTTGTAATACGAGTACTGAGCCTCTAAATTGTTATCTAAATAACTCAGTGTTTAAATGTAAACTAATTTATTTATTGCTATGATTGTTTTCCTTTAAATTATTTATTTGTGTTATGTACTTATTTACTTGTTATTTATTTATTCTTTACTTATTTATTTATTTATTTAATTATTTATTTGTTTATTTTTTTTTTTGTGATTTTTGTTTTCCTATTTATTTATATATTTATTTAATTATTTATCTATTTATTTATCTATTTACTTATTTATCTATTTATTTACTTATTTATTTAGTTATTTATTTTTCACTAAGCTGAATTCAAGCCTTGTGTTTTTGGTTCTGACCGAAGTTCTTCTCTCTTCTCTGTCCAAGCGGCGTACTCATTCTAAAGAAGGTTTTTTGACTGTGGAATTTTCCTTCAAATCTATTGTCATTTTTTCTCTGTCTAATTGTATTATTGTAAGGTATATATAAAACCGTATCTCTGTAGAATCATAAATATTGTTATACAAATTTAAGTTTTGATCACAAATAAAATAATTAACTAACTAACACTGAATTTCCATAATAAATTTCTGTCCACTCATAAATTAACCAATTTAAAGCTGTGTCGTATCAGTATTTTCTCCTGAATCCCGACTGTTTCCTCAATTATCAGTCTATTCTCTTCTAAATAATGTTGAATTCCTCTCAGCTGAATGCCTTGCATATATACTTTCGGTATGAGGAAATAATCCAGATTTCAGTGACGCGTTAAATATTTTTATTAAAATAGGACAAATTAATTAAATCGAATTATTAATCCCGTTAAGACCTTTTTTTTATTGTTGCACTGTTTAATTACGAATATATCAAATAATTACCACATTGTAATTTAAAAAAAACTATACACAGTAATATGTGAAGAAGTGTATTGCATAATTGGGATCGAAATATTTATTACAGATATACTGGCTATAAAGTATTGTGATAACCACTTAAATGTGAGCAGCGACATCTAGATTCACAGAGCAGAAAATGTCGATACTCGAAGACCAGAAGATTTCGATACTGGAATAACAAAGTCTCGACTGGAGAGTGGAATCGAATTTTCTAGCAAACTGGAAATCGTATGGGACGCTGGATGGAGAAGATTGTTCTCGAAGTATGTCATTCGAGTATAAATACCAGCATCCCCAAGGTATGCAAATCAGTTCTAAAGTGAAATTTGAAGTGTTAATTAGGAGAAGTGGTTAAGTAAAAGATAAGAAAGTAAAAGATGAGAAAAGTATAACCGGTTGAGAAATTGGATTGTATTGAGAGAAACAATTAAATAGTGAATTGTAACTGTACTGAATAAAGCGATTTGCATTAGAAAGAATAAGTTCTATCATTTGTACCCACACAAACATTTTACATTGGTGTCAGAAGTGGGATAGGACTTATTGTGTGTAAGAAAAGAAAAAAAAAAAAGTGCTTTCTGACTATTTGAAAAAGCTAGAATGGGTCGAAAACTATTGCAGTTGACCCTCGTCCAACTCAAATCCGAGTTGAACAAGAGAAGCCTTAGCGCCAGTGGAGGAAAAAGTGACCTAGCGCTACGTCTTCAGGAGGCTTTGAACAACGAGGGACATGATCCTGATGCATATTCCTTTGATGTTGACGAGGATGAACAGACAAGTACCTGCAATGACATGGCTGCGATGATGCAACTCCTCTTGTTAAAAATGGACGAACAGAAGAACAGTCTGGAACAAAAAATGGACGAACAGAAGAACAGTCTCGACGAACAAAAGAAAAATCTGGAAGAACAAAAGAATAGCCTCGAACAAAAGCTGGATGAACAAAAGAGAAATCTAGACGAGCAGAAGAGCAGCATTGAACAAAAATTCAATAGAAAATGGATGAACAAAAGAATAATCTGGAAGAACAAAAGAACATTCTCCAGCAAAAATTGGAAAAATCGATGACAAATTTGAAAGAATAGAGAAGAACGTTGATGACAAATTTGATAGAATAGAGAAGAATGTTGGCGAAAAATTCGAACAAATGGACAGCAAAGTTGAGCAACTGGCAAAAGAGCTCGACACAGTGCGAAAACAGAAACTGCGAGAATGTTCTTTAAGCGGTGCAAGGAGAAAAGAGTTGAAGCCTCCCTCATTCGATGGCCAGACCTCATGGTCTACTTATAAGAAGCAGTTTGAAATGGCTGCCTGTGCAAACCACTGGGACAATAAGGAGAAGTGCTTTGCCCTAGCGATGGCCTTACGTGGTCCTGCAGCAGAATTGTTACAAACAATCAATATCAAAAAGAATAGAGACTATATGGTTTTAGTGCAGGCTATCGAGAAACGGTTTGGGGATAGCCACATGCGGGAAGTTTACAAGGTTCAATTACAAGGCCGTATGCAGCAACGAGGAGAAACGCTGCAACAGCTCCAAGCAGACGTGAATAGACTGGCACATTTGTCATATCCCACCACAGGCCAAGAAATAATCGACGAAATGGCAAAGGACGCATTCATCAGGCGAATTGCAGATTTGCTACAATCAGCAGTAAGGATGGCCGGGAAAAGAACCCTTGCTGAAGCACTTGCCTTCGCTCTGGCGATGGAAGCATCCAATCAGGCATTAGAAGGAATAAGTTCTATCATTTGTACCCACACAAACATTTTACAGTATGAATTTAACTGGTTTGTCATTTGAGATAGCACGTACAACGGGTCTTGGTCGAACTTTAAAGTGAATAAGTCTTTATTTTTAATTTTTTTTTAAATTAAAACATATTGTAAAATGTTTTTTTAATATGACACATATAGTAAAATGTTTGTGTGGGTACAAATGATAGAACTTATTCTTTTCAATAGAAATCGCTTTATTCAGTAAAGTTACAATTCACTATTTAATTGTTGCTTTCAATACAATCCAATTTCTCAACCGCTTATACTTTTCTTATCTTTTACTTAAACCACTTAATCACTTCTCCTAATTAACACTTCAAATTCAACTGCTGACCTGCTTGCATATCTTGGGGATGCTGGTATTTATACTCGAATGACATACTTCGAGAACAATCCTCGCCATCCAGCGTCCCATACAATTTCCAATTTGTTGCAATTTTGGTAATTTGCCTTTCTTACGCTGAGGATTATACAACCAAACCAGATCTCCTTCGTTGAAACCGGAAGATTTCGCCTAGTCTTCATGCGGCTGCTTGCTAGCTTCATCTTTTCTCTGGTGTCTTCATGCAATTTACGAATCCTGCTGCGCAAGTCATTCACGTAGTCGTTCACCTCTTTGGGCTCCGTCGGTGGGGATCCGAATTTTGCTTCACTTGGCAACCGAATTGTTTGACCAAATAAGATCTCGGATGGTGTGTGCCCTGTTGAGCTATGGACCGCGTTTCGGTAGGCCATTAAGAAGAGGGGTATGTGTCGATCCCAATCCCGCTGGCAGTTGCTGACAACCTTAGATAGATGCTCATTCAAGGTCCGATTGAATCGCTCGACCATTCCATCAGATTGAGGGTGTAGTGGCGTTGTCCTTGTCTTTCTTATTCCCAAATATTGGCATATTTCCTGGAAGACTTTTGATTCAAAGTTTCGCCCTTGATCAGAGTGCAGCTCCATTGGGACCCCAAATCTGCTCACCCAGTTGTTGACTATCTGTTCGGCTACGGTCTTAGCCTCTTGATTTGGGATGGCAAACACTTCCGGCCACTTACTGAAGTAATCCATGACTACGAGAGTATATCGGTTTCCATTAAAGGTTTCGGGAAACGACCCAGCGAAGACGATGGCTATTCGTTCGAAAGGTGCTCCGACATTGTATTGTTGCATTTGTCCATGTGGCTTTACTTTTGGACCCTTGGTAGCTGCACACCTTATGCACTTTTTGCACCAATTCTCGACATCTTGTTTAGCGCTTAGCCAATAGAAACGTTCCCTTACCTTTTCTAACGTCTTGTTTATTCCCAAATGGCCTCCTGAGATTCCGTCATGTATTTCATGGAGCACTTGGTTGACTCTGGACCGTGGCACAATTAGCTGCATACGAGATGTTGTCCCATCTGCACTTTCCCATTTTCTCTTCAGCAATCCATCTTGCACAAAAAGCGAGTCCCACTGTGCCCAGTATGCCTTCAGAGTTTGGCTCCGTTCTGATATCTGCTGCCAGCTTGGTCTTTCCTCGTGTTCTTTCCAGGCCAATATTGGTTCGATGTCATTGTCTGCCTGTTGGGAGGAACGGATTTCGTCTATACTCCAACCCACTATTGGCTCGGTCCTGATCGTTTGGATAGTTGCCTGTTGTTTCGCTTCTTTACCACTGACTACTTCTGCTGGGAGGCTTTCGTTGCATTGTTTTACCTGTGAGACTGGGATAATTACCCTGGAGTCGACTCCTGCTACAGACTTCTGCCCCGCGAAGTAAGCATTTCCTAACTGATGGCTTCTGGAAATTTGACCGGTTTCTTGGTAGTCGTTTCTGCCGGTTTTTCTTTCTATTTGCCTGTAACCCCAGTGCAGGCAGCCTTCTCGTCGTACCGGTTCTTTATAATGCCCTTGCAAATGTCCTACTTTATCGCAGTTCCAGCAGCGCATCCTTCGTCTCTCCCGCCAGATATTTCGTTGCATGGTAGTTAGTCTTGAGCAGGAGCTTTCACCAGATACTATTTCACTTACAAAATGCATTCCTTTGGAAGCCTGATTGTATGCTTCCATCGCCAGAGCGAAGGCAAGTGCTTCAGCAAGGGTTCTTTTCCCGGCCATCCTTACTGCTGATTGTAGCTTCAAATCTGTAATTCCCCTGATGAATGCGTCCTTTGCCATTTCGTCGATTATTTCTTGGCCTGCGGTGGGATATGACAAATGTGCCAGTCTACTCACGTCTGCTTGGAGCTGTTGCAGTGTTTCTCCTCGTTGCTGCATACGGCCTTGCAATTGAACCTTGTAAACTTCCCGCATGTGGCTATCCCCAAACCGTTTCTCGATAGCCTGCACTAAAACCATATAGTCTATATTCTTTTCGATATCGATTGTTTGTAACAATTCTGCCGCAGGACCACGTAAGGCCATCGCTAGGGCAAAGCACTTTTCCTCATTGTCCCAGTCGTTTGCACAGGCAGCCATTTCAAACTGCTTCTTATAAGTAGACCATGAGGTCTGGCCATCGAATGAGGGAGGTTTCAAATCTTTTCTCCTTGGGCCACTTAAAGAACATTCTCGCAGTTTCTGTTTTCGCACTGTGTCGAGCTCTTTTGCCAGTTGCTGAACTTTGCTGTCCATTTCTTCGAATTTTTCGCCAACATTCTTCTCTATTGTATCAAATTTGTCATCAACGTTCTTCTCTATTCTATCAAATTTGTCATCAACGTTCTTCTCTATTCTTTCAAATTTGTCATCGATTTCTTCGAATTTTTGCTGGAGAATGTTCTTTTGTTCTTCCAGATTATTCTTTTGTTCATCCATTTTCTGTTGAAGACCGTGCAGATTGTTGGTTTGTTCGTTGAATTTTTGTTCAACGCTGCTCTTCTGCTCGTCCATTTTTTGTTCCAAACTGTTCTGGAGAATGTTCTTCTGTTCTTCCATATTTTTCTTTTGTTCGTCCAGCTTTTGTTCGAGGCTATTCTTTTGTTCTTCCAGATTTTTCTTTTGTTGGTCGAGACTGTTCTTCTGTTCGTCCATCTTTAACAAGAGGAGTTGCATCATCGCAGCCATATCACTGCCGGTACTTGTCTGTTCATCCTCGTCAACATCAAAGGAGTATGCATCAGGATCATGTCCCTCGTTGTTCAAAGCCTCCTGAAGTCGGAGCACCAGGTCACTTTTTCCTCCACTGGCGCTGAGGCTTCTCTTGTTCAACTCGGATTTGAGTTGGACGAGGGTCAACTGCAATAGTTTTCGACCCATTCTAGCTTTTTCAAATAGTCAGCAAACACAGGTTTTTTTTTTTTTTTTACACACAATAAGTCCTATCCCACTTCTGACACCAATGTAAAATGTTTGCGTGGGTACAAATAATAGAACTTATTCTTTTCAATACAAATCCCTTTATTCAGTACAGTTATAATTCACTATTTAATTCTTTCTCTCAGTACAATCCAATTTCTCAACCACTTATACTTTTCTTATCTTTTACTTAAACCACTTAATCACTTCTCCTAATTAACACTTCAAATTACACTTTAGAACTGATTTGCATACCTTTGGGATGCTGGTATTTATACTCGAATGACATACTTCGAGAACAATCCTCGCCATCCAGCGTCCCATACAATTTCCAATTTGCTAGAAAATTCGATTCCACTCTCCAGTCGAGACTTTGTTATTCCAATATCGAAATCTTCTGGTCTTCGACATTTTCTGCTAGATGTCGCTGCTCACATTTAAGTGGTTATCACAATATATATATCAAGTAATACATATATGGATAAAATATATTGAAATAAAAATAGATGCGAGTACCTATTTTATAGATTAACCTGTGCACTTTAATTATCACTTCAATTCAGTTCAATTACTTATTATTTACATGCACTGCATATTAATAACACGAATAATATTTTGCTGGTCAAACTTCAATTACAAAATGTAAAGAAATATTCGACTTTTCCCGCCTTTGAATTGTTCTTTCTTACATACACACCCATACGCTCAAACAAAATACCAATTCATGAAAAATTACATAATTTCCTATTGCAGTCGAATGAAAACAAACAGCCAAGTCTTCATACTCCTTCCCGCAAACCCCTTGCACATGTTTTTCATATTCCTTTTGCCACTACCATCAACTTGTGGTGAGAGAAAAAAAATCTCTCAGTAAACAAAGCAAGAAAGAGCGAAAATATAAGGCTTTATATTACTTCGAAAGCTCGTGTCGGCTGGACGAGTGAACCATTGAGCCGGCTGGACGAGTGAACCATGAGCCGACAAAAAGTGAACCATTTTTTTCTACAGGGATGAGACATCTGTATAGATTTATTATCTGTGCTAATAGGTACTCTGATGATGGTACTAAGTACGTGAAATTCCCGTTATGCCAATTTGGTACTGGTAACACACTGAAAACCTTGAATTCTTCGTTGAACAGTAAGGGAATCGTGATATCAATAATAATGTTTTCATCTGTGACTCTTCCCTTTGGATGAAGGTTTTTATAGAGTTAGAGAATCCGTTCATGTTGTCGTTCCCCCGGTATCATTAATGTGCGAGGGATGTTGTCATGTATCCTTATAAATTCTTTCTTCAGCTGAATCTGCTGATGATGAACCCCAGAAAGTCAAAGTGCATTGTCATATCGAGGAAAGCCTTAAACATCTCCCGGATCTCACCGCTCCACCTCAATGACGATCCCATTGAATATGTAGATACCGCTAAAAATCTAGGTATCACTTTCAACAAAACCTTAACATGGAGCGATCACATCAATAAATCTGCGGGCAAAGTTCATGGTATCCTTCGCTCCCTGTGGGCAACGCATATCTTCACTCCGATAAAAACAAGAATTCTTCTCACTAAAACACTCATCACTCCTATACTCACTTATGGTTGCGAAGTCTTTGGAAAGTGCGACTCTATCAACAGGCGGAAACTTAATGTGGCATATAACAACGCCGTTCGATACACTTTTGGCTTGCGAAGGTATGATCGCATTTCACACTTCTCCTACCGGATCTGTAACCTCACGTTTGATAGCCTTTTGCAATACCGTACAATAACTATGCTGAATAACATCATACATACGCATCAACCCCGAAACCTTTTTAATAGAATAACGCCGTGTGCATCTGTAAGAACAGGGCAATTATTACTCCCGCGAATTTCTTGGTAAACTCTGCTCGACTCTGGAATTCCCTCCCTCGCCAAATTAAAGAAATAAAAAAGAAAAAAAGATTTCAAAAAGAATTCAAATCTTATCTTTCGACTTTGTAGTTTATTTCAGCTTTTTGATTGTTATGTTAAATTATTATCTTTATTGTTTTTATTTAACCTTTGATCGACCGTTTGTACTTTTTTGTAACATTGTTAGTCTAATTTGCTAGTAGCTTTCTTCTTTATTTTTATTAACTCATTTAAATAAGCTTATCACTACCTGAAAATATAATGTATCTTACTGTGTAAGCCATCTTAATAAACTGAAATTGAATTGAATAAGAGCATGCACTCTGCCCTGATGTTTTGATAGTACAATATCCAGTATTATGTTCTGAGTGTTCTGGTCTCATCGTGGTGATCATCATTAACATTGCATTCATTGCGGTAGATACCAAAATTTTAAATAAGTTGAACTTATCGTGTTGTTTATTCAAGACATTTTTAAGAGAAGTCAGAAAGGCTTGTTGTTTTTGGTTGGATATTCGTTCCTCCTTGAATATATTGATTGTTGAATCGATGATGGTAGTTTGATTCTTCATTAACTGTAATATGCGTGCTTTATTTCTTTGCACCATTTCAATTGCTTGTTCGTTTTTTTTAAGCAAATCGTTGATCCAACACTCCAAAGAGCTCTTTGGCCAATTACTGGTTCAGGTAAGGCGCTTAGCGCAGATCCAATTAAAAAGTGACCTGAAGTGAGTATCAGCTTATCTTCAATATCGTTGCTTACGACGGTAAGGGGTCGATAATTTAGGCATGCTTCTAGTTGGTTAAGTAGCGTTGAAAGTTCCTCAAACGTAAGCGTTGTTTCACCAATTATTCTTTTGATATGATATTTCACCGACTTAACACCTGCTTCCCATAATCCGCAAAAGCGTGGGGCAGCAGGCGGAATAAAATGCCATTTGATGCCATCAACTGCCAACCTCCCAGTGATTTCCTCTCTCCACTGTGCTGTAGTCAACTTCATTGACATATCTGTCAAAGTGTTAGTCAAACGCATTTTAAGTGGGCTCTAGGAAAATATTAAATATTTCAAAGATTTCGAAGCTATACTATTTTAAAAGTGCTCTATCTACAAACAATATTCGTAAGTCATATACGGCGATAAAAGAACTTTGGTGAGTCAAACCCTTTTTGCTCTAAATACAACAAATTCCAACGCAATAATGAATAGGGGATCAAAAATTGCAAGAACACCGCCTAAAAACAACAGTAACAATAGCACCGAGATACCGGTACCGGCACATACTTCCGAACGGCGTATCATAGAAACGTCACCGGAATCACTGCCAATTAAAAAAGCTTGTCCGCAGCAAAATGCGGTGGTCAACATGTCTATCTTAGACCTAAAGACACTGATTGAGGGTTCCATGGCTTCACTGCTGGATGACAGGCTGAAAAATTTACCGACCAAGTCCGATTTGGCTGACATATCACAGAGCAATCATGCAATAAAATACTCAATGCCAAAGTGCAGCTCATGGAAGACCGATGTGAATTTCTAGAACGCAAAGTCGAATTCCTGGAAAGAAGAGCGATTGAGAAGAATATCGTAGTGCATATCCCAATGCAAACTGGAGTGGAGCCGGAGTCTAGAGCTAAAGAATTATGTCTGGAACTCTTGAACACAACGGACAGCTCAGTAGTTGCAGATATGCGGACGTTACGACCAAAAAACAACCTGGAAAATGTCATAGTTAGAATGCGAAACAGGGCAGATGTGGAACGTATGCTACGATCAGCAACTACAACTACACAAATATTACACGGCGGCATTCAGAGAAAGGAGGAGACAATTGCTAAAAGTAAAAACCGAAGTCATAAAAAAAACAGCAACATAAAAACTCAACTACAAGGGCAAACACTCAGAGCAGGTGACGACGTTTTTTATTTTGACAAAAACAATAACATTCAGTGTGACAGCGCGAACCGAAAGGCAATACTCCAACAAATGTGCAATGACAGAATGAAAGCGACAGTGACAGAACGTGGAGACCGGAATGCTTATGGTGCAAACACAAGCGGGAATCTCAACACTGCTTCCCAAACTAGAGAAACCAGGCTCCAAAATCGTTTTTAATTGTAATGCCGTCTGCCATTCTATAATTAATGCTAAAGTAAACAAAAATAGTCATAAGTTTAAAGAATTTAAAATATTGTCTTATAATATAGCAGGGTTAGGTAATAAGTCCCTATTTACAGAATTTTATAACTTTGTTTATAAATTTGAATTTATATTCCTATTTGAAACATATACAACAGAAAATAATTACAAGCTTTTTGAAAATAAGTTTCTAAATTACGAGTATAAGTGGATACCCGCCACAAGAAGATTTACAAGAGGAAGAGCCAGCGGAGGATGTTATTTTGGTTTTAGGAGAGATCTCGACATAAGCTGCGAGTTTAGAATGTTCGAACAACTCCATATGTGAGTCTGCGATTGGACAGTAAGGATTTTTATATAATCCCGGTATATCTAAACTGCAATTATTGGGAACGCGACTTCGGGAATCTTCAGGAAGCAATGATATGCTGTGATGAACAGAACGTCCTTATAATTGGAGATTTGAATGCGCGAGTAGGAGTGAACTGTGGTGTGGAAAATTATGAAGCCGGCGTAGAACGACGGTCTAAGGATTCATTGTGTAACGAGAGAGGAAGGAATCTTATAGAGTTCTGTGATTCTTTTGGTTTTCGGATCCTGAATGGTACAAGTGCGAGTGATGAAAGGGGTGAGTTGACATACATTGGAGCTACTGGGACATCAGTTATAGACTACTATTTGGCAAGGGGAGATTGGAACTACCACGTTACTGATTTAGAAGCCAAACAAGTCATATACGCTGATCATTTACCTGTTATTGTTACGGCTAGTCACGCCACGCAGACAAACGAGCAAATAAGGAATATGAGGGTGCTACCAAAGATGGTATGGAAGGAGAACAAAGCCGCCCAATATAGAACGAAAATTGATGAGAAGTTGCAAGGAAGAAATATTACGACCATAGCGGATATGGAGCAAATAATTAAGGAGTCATATCCCACAGTAAACACAAACCGCCGCAAACAGAATAAAGAGCCGTGGTTTGATAAAAATTGCCGGAAAGTAAGACGGGTGTCATTTGCGTGGCTTAAATTATTTCGTGCCTTCAACACTGATTTTCTTAAAAAGGCTTACCTAAGAACGAATCAGGAGTATAAAGATGTTTGCCGACAAAGTAGGCGAAACTACTCTGAAAGAGAGGCGTGCAGACTGGGGTGTTGTAATAACGCATCCGAGTTTTGGAAACTAGCAAAGTCACTTAATGGAGGAAGATATGTGATCAACAGAGATCTTAGCCCTTATATCCTCCTAGATCATTTCAAGAGGTTACTGAACCCATCGGTGGGTGGTCCTAGTTTTCAATATGCAGTGCCAGATATACAAAACAACATTCTAGATGACCCTATATCTCATCAGGAGCTCACGGGTGCGCTGCTTGGTTTGAAAGATAGAAAGGCTGCAAGGTCGGATGGTATACCAACTGAATTTTTTAAATATAGCACAAATGGGCTGAAAGACAACCTCATTGGCTTATACAACAACATATTATACCATGGGATAGTGCCCCAACGGTTTAAAGAAGCTCTGATTTTCCCCATCCACAAAAAGGGCGATACATCAGATCCTGCGAACTATAGGGGAATATCGTTCTTAAATGCGTCTTACAAAATCTTTGCAGCAATATTGCAGAGACGGCTAGCCACATGGATAGAGGCTAATAATCTGCTAAAGGAATTCCAGGCGGGTTTTAGGTCTGGCTACTCAACTGTCGACCATATTTTCGTATTGAAAAGCTTAGCAGATACATTTATAAGCCGAAATAAAAAAAACTCTACGCCTTCTTTGTGGAATTCAAAGCGGCCTTCGATTCTGTGAACCGAAACGCCTTATTTTATAAGTTATATAGTATGGGAATGTCATCAAAATTCGGAAGTGTATTACAAAACCTATATGAAGATACCAAGACAGCTGTTTGGAATGGTGAGACGCTTTCAGAATGGTTTCAGACGGAGGCTGGAGTAAAACAGGGATGTTCGCTGAGCCCTAATCTATTCGCCCTCTTTATCGACGATATAGTGGACTTTCTCCCAGGAGGAATACAAATTGCAGGAATTCTCATTAAAGCCCTCCTGTTCGCAGACGACATTATACTGTTGGCCAGCTCACCGGAATCCTTGCAATTGATGATTAACAAATTGCATGAGTACTGCAGCATATGGAGCCTGGTCGTGAATTTGGATAAATCCAAGATAATGATATTTAAAAAGAGAAAGTATAGAAGTTGTAAATGAATACAGGTATCTTGGAATCCTTTTAACAAGTAGCCTTAGTATGAAAAGAAATCTGAAGGAGCAACTCACGAAATCTAAAACCGCCATCAAAGTAGTGTGGAAAAACTGTTTCAACAACCCACAGATTACGCACAGCAGTAAATTCAAAGTATTTGAAGCTGCATCGGAGGCATTAATGCTCTACGCGGCACAAGTATGGGGTTATAGGCCTTATGAGGAAGTTGAAAAACTACAACGTTTTTTCATTAATAAATCCTTCCACCTCCCTGTAAACACTCCGAACTATATGCTTATGCTGGAAACAGGCCTGTCTTCGCTATTCCTTAAAACGCTGAAATTGCAGGTAAACTACATACTAAGTGTTATCAACGTGTCAGATAACCGACTTCCAAAGATAGTGGCCTTACACGCGATTCGGAACAAAATAGCATGGTTCGAAGAATGGCTAGAGTTTGCTCGCGGGTGTGGTGTAGAGGTGAATGTGGAAACCATGAACTGGGAAAACTCACTATACCAGCTGATAACGAGAGTTGATGAACAGGCCAGAATGAAGTTTGTAGAAGAAGCGACGGGATCGCTACATCGTAGTACGTATAGCCGACTAAATCACAATCTTGAAGATAAAAACTACTTCAAACATATCCATACCATTCCCGAAATATCAACAATACTTAAACTTCGCGGAGAACTCCTAAAACTCAATATCCCGCATAGAGAAGATCTTCCTATATTCTGTAGTATGTGCAATTTGGAAGAAAGAGAAGATACCATGCATTTCCTAGGCAAGTGCCCAATTCTAAGGGAAACAAGGAGAAGTTTCTTTGGAAAAGACTTCCTATCGGAACAAGAAATGATATCCCTTCTCAACGAAGTGAACGTTACTAAATTATATGGATACTGCAAAATTGCTTTAAAGTATAGGGAGAATATACTAGCAGAAACCTTATAAAATGTTTGTAAATGTAAATAGTAAATATAAATAAATGCAAAACTTATTAATAGTTCTATTGTCAATCTGGCAGACGGCAATGCCATGCTAACTGATTTTATATTGTTATTATATTATTATTATTATTTTTAAATAAATCAAACTATCTATCTAGTCAACTTCATTAAGATCTGTATCTCTTTATTTGCTCCTATAAATGTCGTGCCACAATTAGAGTAAATATCTGAACATACACCTCTTCTTTATGTAAATCTTCGAATTTAGCTAAAAACGCCTCGATGTGAGGTTGCTTACTAGTTCTATGTGAATAGCTTTAGTAGCTAAGCACACAAAAACAGCTATGTATCCCTTTGTAGTGCGATTATCTCTTCCTTTGGACAAAAGAATTTTTAGTGGGCTAGCATAGTCTAAACCAGAGTAAGTAAAGGGTCTCGAAGGTGTTACTCTTGCTGTTGGTAACATTCCCATTATTTGAGCTTTATTTATTGCTCTAAAGCGACGACCAATAGGCCTGTCTTAAAGTTGCTAAATTCAGTTGGGTACTTCCATGCAGTGTTTTTTCGTGAGTTTGTATCACCAACAACCTTGTAAAAATACTACGGTATGGTAGTATAATTGGATGTTTCTGGGATTATGTCAGAGGTGCATTTTCCAGTCGACCTCCGACTACTATAATGTTGTCCTAATGAACTATAATGTTCATTAGAGGATTCAATGATAACAGCTTACTCCTCCTGTCTAAGCTACGTCCACCTTGCAGACAGACCCATTCTTCTTGGAATTCCCTTTGTTGAACGACGCGTATGACGGTCTTACGACTGGCTTCTAATTTCTTTGTTGCCAATGGTCCTACGTGTGTATTCGTCCTTTTGCAATTTAAGTCTGTTATATGAGGAAAATCTTGTGAAATGATTGCGACCTCAAACACCGTCATTGTCATAGTTATCTTTACCTCAGGAACAGTAACGTCAACAGCTAATTCTGCCGGCCAATGGGATGAAGGGAATTTTAGCCATTTGGGTCCAGTCCACCATAACGAGTGATCCTTCAGTTCGTTTGGTGCAATGCCTCTAGACGCACAGTCAGCGGGATTTTCAGATGAAGTAATGTGGAGTGCTTTGTTGTAATTTTTTCCTGAATTTGCGATACCCTATTAGCTACAAATGTCTTTAACGTAGAAGGACATCGTTTAATCCAGGCTTGGGTAATTGTCGAATCTGTCCACCCAAAAATATCTCCCAATTGTGTCCGGAATACCTATTGCGTTTCCCAGAGCAACCTTGATAGCAAATGAGCTCCACACAATTCTAGTTTTGGAAGTGTAATTTTTGTTTTGATAGGTGCCACCTTTGTCTTTGCCATTAATAATATTATTCGGTGTCTTGAAGAGATATTCTGGAGTACACTACTGCAGCATAAGCGCATTGTGAAGCGTCACAAAACCCGTGTAAGTCAACTTTGTGTTTCTTGTTAGTTCCCATCCATCTTGGGATTTTTATGTCTTCAATAGTGTTCAAATTATTTCTGACACTATTCCAGGATTTTTGTAGCTCTGAAGTTAAAGGTTCATCGCACGATAAGTTTGTCTTTCATAGTTCTTGCATTAATAGCTTTGCCCTAATAGTGACAGGTACCAACCATCCCAACGGGTCGTACAACTTAGCTATATCCGAAAGTGTGGCACGCTTTGTTCAGGTTTGATGATTTGGTTTTTCCTTGACTTTAAAATGAAGTGTATCAGACGAAAGACTCCAGTGTATACCTAGTACCTTCAATTTCTCGGTGCCCCTGATTATCAACTTCTCTGTCTTGTAGCTTAATGTTGTTCGCTACCCATTTCCGGAGATTGGATCCTGCTTCTTTCAAAAGTTGAATGAGCTGTGCCTTTGCTTCTTTGCATTCGCTCAACGTGCTTCTTCCAGACATCAGATCATCTACAAAAAAGTCATTTTTGAGGATGTCGGATGCAATCGATGGATTGTTGAAGGGTTTTGACCGCTAAATACGGTGTCGATGCGGTTCCATATGTCACAGTTGTGAGTCAGTATTCCTTTATCTGTTTACTTTCTGAGTTTCCCCCCAAAATTCGTTGATAATCCTGATGGTAGTTGTTGACCTTTATCTGGCGGTTTATTTTCTCTATATCCGCTGTAAAAACGTACTTATGATGTCTCCATCGCAATAAGATTGTTGTTAAATCTTCTTGCATCTTGGACCCCACCAGCATGAGTTGGTTTAAACTCACGCCTGTTGTAGTTTTAGCCCATGCGTCAAACACAACCCGTAGCTTTGTCGTCGTGCTATCAGGTTTATGAACTGCGTGGTGCGGCATCATTTATGGTGCTGTTGGCTGGAGGCGCTTCGACCATATGTCCAAGGTCTAAAAACTTCTTCATAAACTTTGTGTCTTCTTCTTTTAATTTCCAATCTTTACTAAACTGCTATTCCAGTTGACGTAGCCTGGCCTTTGCATCAATTTTATGTTGAATGGTATATTCACCACGTATCTCCCATTATTATCTCTGTATTGTGTTTCAATGTATATTTGCTCACATTCCTGGTCTTCCTCTTTTAGATAGTTGCGGTCTTGAAATTCTTCCAGTTCCCAGAATTTTTAAAGCTGCTTTTCTAAGGAGGTTTGTACCACCATCACAGTTACCCTGACACCATTGCCTTTCTGGGGAGATGTTCGACCTGTTATGAGCCATCCTAAATGAGAATTTTGTGCTATTGGGAAAGCCTTTGTGCCTAGTATCATGTCGATAGTACCTAGAGCATTATATCATGGATCGGCAAGTGTAAGCTCTTGAAACTGTTTCGCTTTTAAAGTTATTGTTTTCTCGGCTGGCAGCAATCTTGTTAGTTTTGGTAGAATAAGGGTTTGTGCGTGTATCTTGAATTCTGATGCTACTCTTGATGATATGGAGAAATTCACTTTACTATGTGCAGTTCCTGCATTTGTTGCTCCTAGACAACTAACGGGTACAAACACTCTTCCTTTAGATAGTCTAAACGATTGAGCTACTTCTTCTGTGACCAAAGTGAGCCTGGATCAATAAGGGCTCTTATTTGCCTGCTTTCCCCGTTATTATTTTTAGCAATGATTATGGCTGTGGCAAGGAGGATGGTTTGGTTATGATCACCGTGGTTAACTTAGGGTTGCTCTGATTGAGTTATATTAGGTTTTCGTTTTTCGAAATGTTCCATTATTATTCCAATTATGTCTTTTATTACAATGTTTGTACAGTCTCTTGCTGAGGCATGCACTCTGTTTGTCATGGCGTAAAAAATTCACACCTAGTTTTATTGATTTCACCTGCTCATAACGCTTTTGTGGGGTCCAGCTCAAAAATTTATTGCAACCGTAAATAGCATGTTCACCTTTGCAGAATGCGCATTCAGTTGCTGTTCCAAGATGGCAGTTGCGTGCGGTAAATTTCAATTCCTCTCTTGGTGTCTTCTGCTTTGATGACGACAATACTTCCAACACTCGGTATCGTTTGTTATAAACTCAAAGAGTGCTTCTTGAGTGGGCATCTGGACATGGTAATGATTTTTCTTTCATTGGCATATCGTGCCTTTAAGGTTTCCCAGGCATGTTGATAATTATCACTTGATATTGTGAAATGTTGCATTAACTGAAGAGGTTCGCCTTCTAAGTGCGTTTTAAGATCGTCCATTTTTTCTGTTACGCCCAGAGTAACTTTGTTATGAATTAATGTCGTAAAAATGTCGGAAAATGATTGCCATTCTAAATAATTACCCTTGAATGTTGGTATTTTCAATTGGGGATGGCGGATTTCTGGAGTGGAAGAGGAGTGGTTTTGATTATTTGTTTCTGATGATCTCAATGCCATTCGTAAAAGGCAGTTGTTTACGTCATCTTCAACTTCCTCGTAACGATTTTCCTGCATTTAGGGTATCTTACAATCCTGTTCTGATGCTTTAGACAAAAATTCTTCATTGAGTTCAGTTAGGTTCCTCCACTGTTCCAACAACATTTTCTGCTGGTATTCATGAACTTCGTTTGAATACTTATGAAATGTCTGCTCGAAAGCATCGATGCTCCTTGTTATCGCCGCTATTTTAAAGTTCAATTTTTTGAGCCTCTGTGTCTGTTGCTCATTTCCTGCTAGTTCTTTTTTATTACTACTAGCCGAAGATACATTTTCCATGGCATTTTTCAATTTTTCGTACATAGACTTAACCACTTGAACGGTATTTCTTTGTGTATACGGTGTGTCCGGTTTAACCTCTTTAATTTTTTGCTGATTTGTTTGGAATTCAGTCCAGATTTTTCTGATTTTCTGTAGTCTTTCCTGTATGAAGCGAGTTGTCTTTCTAGATGCGCTGTCTTTTCCGAAATTTGTTTGTATTTTCTCCAGTATCCATATCCTCCATATTTTTGTTACTTTTTTATTTAATTTTTTTTTCACAACAAAAATTACCCAGTGTTGCTAGCCCTGGTAACACTTTGTTTTTTTTTTCAATTTTAGTTATGTCTTCGTATGTAGTTTCACCAATTTTTGTAACCCTGGTGACGCTATGTTAAAATAAAAAAAAAAATGTTCACTTAGATGTACCAGTGCTTGTAGCCCTGGTAACGCTTTCCTTTTTTATGGCTTCGAAGGACCAAAGTTTAATTGAAATGTTCTGACGCCTTACCACTTGTGGGGGGAAGTCAATAACAACACAACTATCTCAACGAACTGAATTTTATTTAAATTAATTTTGCCTTAAATACTACAATTTTGCTTATTCTACATTATTTACACATCTTAAGTAGGCTAAGAAACAAATCGTAAAAGGTGTTCAGTTACGTGGCATATGCAAGTAACTTAAGTAAGTTGTGCGCTTTGGAGTGCACTACTTAGTTCCCAAAAAAATTCAGAGTTTTAAGTTGTGCGTTGTTCGTCATTTGTTGTTCGATGCTCGTTGTTGTGATTATTCACAACATCTCTCGTTAATCGGTCTTTATTGTTCTAAAACTACTTGCACCTTATGTAAAACCTAATTACTAAACTCTCAACATATTACGAGCATGTACATATTTTTGTTTAGTTTTAAGCATCTACTTCCTCTTGCATGTTAAATGTATCTTAATCCAATCATATTTACCTGTTTTTTAATGTTTATTGAACATTACAAACATATGTATACTTAAAAGGGTTCCCGAACGTTATCGGTTCTGTAGAATAGTGTTCTTATTTATATAATTATTTCTATACCACGCACTTTAATATCCATATACAAAATGTTATCCAAATAAACGTATTATACGTTCATATTTGGCAACACCTAAAGCACTTTTCGATTAGTTAACGAGGGAAACAGCTTTTGCTTATGAAAACACAAGCGGAAAAACAATATCTCTTTGTTATTCGCAAAATTAATACTGTTATCTCTGGTGCTGTTCGGAGAATATCATTTGCGAATAAAGATGCAATTCATCATTTTGCCTCCGATAGTGATGGGAACTATCAACAGAATTCGACTAACGTTAATTAGTAACTGAATGATTTCAACTATAGAATAATTTTATTCATTCATACATCCGTAAACATTTTGTCAACCCGGGGGTGAGTTTCCAACACTATCATTCTTATACACATTAGTCCAAATTTCTTGTTGCACCTCCGATTCCACATCACCCATCATTTCAGGTAGAAGCTCATACATACATAAAAACAATCGAACCTTTCTTCCAACTCCAATAGTTCACAGTTCAAACAAGTGGAAAAACCATTCAAATGAAAAAATCCATCATTGTGAAAGACCCTGTTTAAATGGTGAATCTCGACTACGTCATGTCGTGTTTATACACTGTAGTGCTCACTCCTGCACTATTCCTTCCAACCCAATAGTCCACAGTACAAACGAGTGAAAAAATGATTCATTTGTATGAAAAACAATCGAATATTTTAATGTTTTTTTCATTCGATTGGTTTGAATGAATGATTTCTGAAAAATAGTAATTGAACGATTTTTATATAACTATTGAATAAATGAATATTTTGCAACCATGGAATAATTCAAAAATTTTTGTTGTAGATAAATTCTTTTTGCTCCAGTGCAGAAATATCATGGTCAGAAAGTTTAATACACTTTGGATGAAAATCGGCACGTCTATTCTATACGGTTTTCACTCGTATTGATTAGGCATTCTACTCTACAATATGTTTTGGCCCAAAAAAGGTTGTCTTAATACCTTAAAAAGAAGAATTTTTGGTGAACGTCCTAAGAAAAGTCCATTCATAACGAACTGTGAATATTCGCAAATTTTGACAGTTTATTCACCACTATTTTTCATTTAGTTGCAGCGAGCTGCGAACAAAACAAATCAAAATAGGAGAATTTCGAGGTTAAATTCGCGCGAAAGTAGATAGGGTTCCACATTTGTGGAATGCGACTAACAGTTCGCAAAGAGCATACGCTATTCGCGGAGCGATAAATGAATCATTGATTTCTTGGCAAAAACAAATTGAACTTGCCTTTCTTTAAATGTGTTAAAAATGATTTTTTCGCAGTCATTTCATTAGCATTTCGCTCAGCTGTAAATGGACCTTAAGAACCTGCAACGTGTTCATAAGTATCTAATAATATAATTAATTTTCATTATCATATGTACGCTGTCTATACATATTTCTTATTATATTAATTAAATCAGAGGAAAATAAGTAGGAAGTAATGATAAGATAGTATTTTAATACATATATATATATTTTTTTTAGCTTGCAATCGATTCCAATCTTGAACAATATGATGTCCTAATATTGGATGAGATCCATGAAAGAAACCTCTATGGCGATTTTCTACTAGGAGTAACAAAGTGCCTACTTCGAGCAAAACGAGATTTAAAATTGGTTTTGATGTCGGCAACCATAAACATTGAGCTATTCAAAAATTATTTTAAAGATGAGGGCGCTAATTTAATTGAAGTACCTGGTCGGTTGTTTCCAATTAGAACAATCTATTTACCCCCACCAGCCCTGGAATTAAGACGAAGTGGAGGGCGAAGTACGTCTGTTCGACTGGATCCCGGACCATATACACAGGTTTTAAATTTAATTGATCAAAAGTATCCATGTAAGTTCCTATCACACGATTTATTGGTTTTTTAAAGCTAAAACAATATATTTCGTAGTAAGTGAAAGAGGAGACGTTCTTATATTTGCCAGTGGTGTAAATGAAATAACAACAATTTGTGATGCCGCAAAGGAGTATTCAGAAAAAAATAATCATTGGATAATATTAGCTTTACATAGCGGGCTGTCACTAGCAGATCAAGATAAGGTAAGGTAAAACAGAAAATCATTAAAATTCATAGGGAGACTTTCATTTCGGTAATCTATAAAGTAATTTTGGTCCCACTCTTATGGTAGAAATTGAAAGAAGAATATAAAAAAACTAAACATTTCTAGTGGTGGCAAAAACCCAGCGGTTAAGCTCGTCGACTCGGTACTGCGCCAGTACCAGATCTATTCGCAACCCACCTCCGAAAAGCAGAAAAAGTGATTTTTAGGCGTCCCATAAAATATTGGTTCGAAATCAGCAAATAACCGTGATCCCCTCTCTTTGAGCAGAAACTAACCAGAAAAAAACAAAAAAATTAAAGGACAAGACCTTTTTTTTATTTTTATAATTTATACTGCCGAGCAACATCCCTCATGTCGCGACTCCCTACCGCCCTACTGAACCGGAGACGCTCCGTACTGCTGTGTGCGACGTCTCTGTCGTAGTGGAGTCGCCTGTCCGCAGCTGTTCTAGCGACGTGGAAGATTAGCGGCACCGCCAATCTGACTTATATCAGACCTTTACTATCTAGATAGAGGAACGCTTCTGGAGGAATAAAGCCGTCAAAGCGAACTGTCTCGTGATGCATATAATTGGGGTAGAAAGCCCCGGAGATCAGGTTGTTTATTGATCTAGCCAGATCCCAAGGTATTTCACTACATTTCGACAAGCAAGTGGCTGTCCGTCTTGTCCGACGATAGAAAACTTTCGCCAATTTTTTCTGGTATCCCTAGAGGCAATATCGCTTAATTTTGTCGAAGTCACGTTGCAAAAGCATATTAATGACCTCAATCTTTGGACCCGATCTGTACGCGATTAAGTCGTCTGCGCACGCTATGACATGGTGAAGTGAACCTATCAGATCACTCGTGTAAATGTTGAACAGGATAGGCGAATTCACCGCACCCTGTTGCAGACCGTTTTTAATGTTAAATGTTCCCGCAGAAGTCACATTCTTCACGATGAACTGTCTACTGGAAAGCATATCAAAAAGAATATACAGCAGGGGTTTACTAATGCCCAACCTGTCCAGCTTGAAAAAGAGTCCTTCTAACCATACGGTATCAAAGGCCTTCTCCAAGTCAATCAGGCAGTCACCAGTACCTTGGTTCTTGCCTTTGTTCCATTGGATATCAGAAACCAGTTTATACGCAGCATGAATTATATCATGCCCCGCCTTGAAACAGAATTGATTATCCGGAACTATATGTTTGTCCTCAACCCACTTAGTCAGGACTCTATTGGTCATCTTGCCGAAAACCTTACTGATGTTTGGAAGAAGACTGATCGAGCGGAGATTCGCCGGATTGGAAGTGTCTTTATCCCTTTTGGGGATGGGATGTACCACCGCAGTTTTCCAACGCGCTGGACAATGTGCATTATTCATTGCATTATTAAAGAGGGTGGTATAAATGTTCACCGCTTCTATTTCGGTATTTCATCGGTTCCCACTGATTTCTTACTTATAAGTGATTTGAAGATCGCTTGGAGCTCTTCCTTCGAAATGAACGGTGGTTGGTGTCAACAATCGTTGGTGTTGACATTATTTGCCATATTCTCGTCACTGAACTGGGTGAAACCCGAGCTCTCGAATAGCCAATTCACAATTTCATTGCGAAGGTAGAAATTGTGCACAAGGACTCGATTCTCCAGATCGTGGTTCGGGCCAATGATAACATTCGCCTTGTACACTTCCTGGAAAGTCGCTCCTATAGCCTCCACCTGCTCCTGCGGATCCGCGATCACAAAGAAGTTGTCATCATCAACAGCCTCATTTGGATCTATGCCTGCTGCTAGCAGTATTTGTTCGTTGTTCGTCGTTCGGGCGATTTTAAGACATGGAAGGTCGTTCTGATTATTTCTCCGAAATATTTTATTTATTTGTGGGAACATAATGTTTGGAGGTTTTTAATCGACGATTTCATTGTCTTGATCTCCGGGTTATGTCTGCCAGTAAACTGTCTGTACAAGGTTTTTAGTCTTGACAACAGTCTACTTTTATGTCGGTGCAGTGCGTCAATAGTTGCGTTGTGGAATAAGTCTTCTTCGTCAGGGTGTTGGTACCGAGGTATCGTTTTGTCCATTGTTCGTTTGATTGTCTCGTCCATTAGTCTTAGATACCTGTCAATCTCCTCGTTTGACAGATCTTTGTTGGACGGTGGATAGAGCGAATTCGAGGCGAGTGCTCTAGTCAGTGTTATGGTGAAGTGTGTCCAACGCACCCTACTATAATTGTAGGAAACCGCAATGGTCACTGTCATACACGAAATTGCGTAGACAGTTTGTAGTTTGTTGGTTAGTGCATGTCAGTTGTATTCGTGAGTCGAACAGCAGAAGATCCAAATAGGACCCGTGTCTGGGAAACGACGGACTATCTGTCGCCTTAAGCCCGAGTCTATACATTATACAGTGCTGACCCCACCAATTGAACAGTAGGTTCCCTCTAGTATTTAGTGTATTATTTCCCCAATCACTATGTTTGGCGTTGAAATCTCCGCCGATAATAAAATAGTTGTCTTCCAATTCCAGCCTCAGGAATCGAAAAAGCGTCTCGAGCTCTGAGATGAATAAAGTGGATTGAGTAGCCTTAGGTGCATACACAGACACCATGTATTTTACAACCGCTTTCCACTACGAAGGGGGATATACGCGATGCATGCTTTCAGCACCTGGAACCCACGTACTACACGACTGTATACTCTTTTAAAACGTATACCTTTTCATACGAAAATCGCAACGCCTCCTCCCTGAATGGAGTTGGGTCGGTTTCTCCGTATCAAAATACAAAATATCTTCTGTGCTTCATTTTGTGTCTCTTGGTAAGCTTAGTTTCGCTAACCAAAAGCACATCAGGGGCTTGGTCTTTAAGCAACTTAAAAAGTACGGCTCGTCGTTCGAACCTAATCAGTGAATTGACATTCACAGCAAGGACCTTCAGGGTTTGCTCCGCCACGTACGTACCCATTACGGCAAAAGGCGCGTTAGGCCAGGCAGCAGCGCGTATACTTGTTCAGTTAAATGACGTTGGAGCTGAGCCATCTGCCCCTGGATAGAGAGCAAGATAGCTAGCATGTCAGGTACTGGTTCCGATGCTCTGGGCGCTGGGGCGTGAGAAGCAACCTTCGCTTGCTGTAACGTATTTCCCCTGCCTGCCTTCATTTGGGCGTAGGTAACACGGGTGGACGTTTAACTTCCACTTTCTGCTGCCGGGCCAGATTTATTCTTTTGATGTACTGGAATTTGGGACAACCCCCATAATTTGCGGTGTGTCCCGTGTTCCTACATAAAGCACAAGAGAGTTGAATTTTTTCAGACTCTCCGTCCGTACCCAGAGCGCATTCCTTGGACTTGTGGTTCTTTCCGCACTGCACGCATCGAGGCTGCATTTCGCAGTTCGCCGCGGCGTGCCCGAACCTCTGGCAGCGAACACATTGTAAAATGTTTTTGAGATACGAGAAATTATCTTTGGGTGCCATTTGTTGTGCTGCTGCCCTTTTTGGTGTTGTTGGTACCCCTTCCCTCGCTCCGCTAGGCAGCTTTTCTGTAGATGCTGACAGGGAAGTGCACTTTATTAGGTTCGGAGTGGGCCTTAGCTTCCTCCTCCTCTTCATCTTTGGCTCGACCACTACTGCTGGTTGGCTTGAACCACTCGATATATCGCCTGTCTTTTCAGCTGGTCCCGCTATTGGCTTAACGGATCGCTCTTCAGAATACATCGCGTGATGTTGTTTCACACTTTTTATCATTTATTTTTAAATTAAATTAAAAAAAAGTTTGTTATTCCACTCGGATTCAAACCCACGACCTATGATCTATCGGGCGAACACGCTGACACTCTGCTAATTGGCGCCTATAGGAATCCTCTCAAATGTCTCTTTGTGTCTTATTTTACTAATCGCTATGCACTCACAAGCCGAATCACGTCTGCACTCTACGGAGAACAATGATCGACTCAGGGACAAGACCTTGGTCCCCATCGCATTGCTCCGTGATTAATATATTATATTTATTTAAGTATTTAATCATTTCCGAGCAGTTTTTGGAAAACAGTGTTAATAACATTAGCAAAAAAATAATTGAGTGTATTCAATATAATAAGTTGTGGGGTTTAAACGGTACAATTAACAACTTGCCTATTAATTCTATTGCTAAATCGTGTTTTAAATAAAGCGTTGTAACCACAGTTTTTCCACCTTGATGACACGCAAATTTGGGAACAAATAATCGCTGATCATCACATTGTACGGGTGTCTAGTAACAGTAACTTGTGCTGGGGTCTCATTTTTAAAGAAATGATGCCATCGGTGTACAACCGCTACATACTGTACATTTTTCTGAATGCAATGACATCTGGTGAACTTCTTGAGGATTGTCATCGACCCAAATATGACAACTTTGTTGTTTACGTAGCCGTTTAACCAGAAATGAGCCTCATCTCTGATCAAAATTTTACGGTAAAAAACTTCACCTTCCAGTTAAATAAAAGCCCAATCACTGAAAACCCGACGCAATAAATGGTCACGCGAGTCTTATCGCACGGTTTTGAATCCTACCTAGCAGGTGTGGAGTATGGGCATTGTACTCCAACTTGGACGGATGAATGCCTTATATAATGTTGCGAAATCAGATTTAGAATCTGAAAACATAAAAAAACGAAAGCAACAAAAATTAAAAGAAAACAAGTCCTACCAATGCTTACTTCACGTTTTGTTTACGTACCCGCAGTCTCCGTCTTACTTTCTTCGAGTACGTTTCGTGGAGATTATCACAGCAAATTGTTTTCTTCTTTATCTTTTCATTTGTTTTTCACTGCTGTTTTCGTCGCATTCGCTCTTAAGACTCAGTTGAATTGTTTTTTCTTCACTTCTCTCTCCGTTCTAAGACTACGTATAGTGCATATAGTCTTCCCCCCAGAATCTGCTGGGCCACTGGGCCAAGCATGAAAGGGAACCGGTTTAGCGGGTTGTCCCCTGAGACTCCCCTTGAAACCCCCCCTGCTAAACGCCTTAAACCACTGAATTTAACTGAATATCCAAATTTACCTTCTAACATTATTAATAAAAATCCCAAATTCATATTGATCTCACAAGTGACCCAAATAAACCCCTCACAAGTGTAAGCATATTTGTTTTAAGAAAAGCTATAGACGGAATAAGTAAAGAGTACGAACATATTTCGCAACTCCGCGATGGCAATATTCTCATTTTAACTAAGAACAACAGAATCGCTGAAAAATTTATTTCGGTGTCTAACCTCGCCAATCAATGTCCAGTGTCTATAAAATTCCACGAGTCTCTCAACACCTGTAAAGGTATCGTTTATGCACCATGCCTTATCAACATTCTAGAGTCTGAAATTATCTCAGAAATGTGTACAAATTTTCTAAGCAAATAGAAGGGAAACCCCGCCCCTCCGGCCTTATGTTATTTTCTTTTGACCTATATAAACCTCCTAACGCTGTAGAGATGGGATGGTATACAACAAAAGTTAATGAATACATTCCAAATGTAATGCGTTGCAAAAATTGTCAATTACTAGAGCACATAGCTAAAAGGTGTAACAATGCTTCAACATGCGAGAAATGTAATCTTCCACTACACACTCCATTGAGCTGCGCACGCACAATGTGCGCCAATTGCCTCAAAACAACTCATACATCCTCCGATCTAGACTGCCCAAAATATAAACAAAATAAAGAAATATTATCTATAAGAACTAAGAATAAGTGCAGTATGAATCCTAACATAAAATCTCAAAACGACATTAGTTTATACATGAATATTTCTGACTCAGATGGCAATATATAAACTTGCAATCACTAGAAGCTCATATTTTTTAATGTTTAATTTGTTCTTTTTGAAAGAAATAAAAACAGTAACTAATCTTACTCATCTTGCCCAATTTTTTTCCCACCCCCACTTTGCTATATTAACACTAAAACTGTACCCAGCAACCATTCCTATATCACTGTTTTTACAATAAATTTCTACGATATTTCACTTTATCTTGCGAGATATAGTACAATTATCGCTTTGCCTTTTTAGTATTACGTGGCTTTTTTTAATATGTATATTGGATTGTATTACCTTTGAGAACTACGCCTATGACGTTGAATATAGTCCAATGGAACATGAAAGGCTACTTTAATAACTACCACGAGCTACAGTTGCTTATCAAAGAACAACAACCTTCAGTTATTTCTTTACAGGAAACCCACGTTATGAACAATCCTAACCCTTTTTGGACTAAGCAATACGCCTCCTTTTTTCATAATTTAAGCCACATTACAACAGCAAAGCATGGTGCTGGTTTTTTAGTCCATAAATCAATCCCAAACTATTTTTCTGTTATAAACTCAACAATTTTAGCCATAGCAGTTGAAATTGAACTCACATTCAAACTAACTATAATCTCAGTTTATATTCCCCGCGATCAGCCCTTTTCCTGTTCTGATCTTGAAAATGTGGTCAATCAGTTCAATATACCAGTTTTGCTGACAGGCGACTTTAATGCCTGGAGCCCAATTTGGGGTTCTACCTGCACAAACACCCATCCCGTGGCAAAATATTTGAACAATTTGTGTATAACTCAAATTTAGCAATTCTTAATGATGGCTCTCCGACGCACTTCTCGACTCACAATACCTTTACACATGTTGACATAACACTTGCTTCCCCAAGACTTATCCCAAATACCTCATGGACAGTTGACTCCGATCTCTATGGAAGCGATCACTATCCCATAATTACAAAGATCATGTATGCTAAAGAAACATCACCAAATGGCTACCCTCCAAAATTTCAATTTGACAAAGCAGACTGGAATCTTTTTGCTAACAAAATTTCAGCGTTGCTTCACAACAAGGAAGAATCTAATAATATTAACCATGAAGCGGCTTAATCCAAAAAAGCATTAGATTTACTGGAAACATAGCTATTCCCCAATCAAGACAAGGGCAAAATATTAAACCAATCAAGCCCATTACTCCTTGGTGGAACAAAACTCTCAGTGAGTTAAGACAGGTAAAACAAGCTGCTTGAAAAACCTTTAAAAGGTATCCAAATGATTTAAACCTCATAGCATATCGCAAGGCCAAATACAAGTTTCGTAAGGAAACAAAAACAGCAAAGCTGAAAGCTTTAAGCAATTTACTCTTAATATAAACCCAGAGACTTCGTTCAAAAAACTATGGGCCGATATAAAATTCCTTTCTGGAAATTACAGACCTCAGTCTGTAAAAATGATTAAAACACCATCCACGAATTTAACCTCCCCATTCGAGATTGCCGAATATTTTGCCAGCACTTGGGAGACTCTCTCCAATGAATTAAACTTTAACATTGAATTTCTTCATGAAAAAAAAACAAATTTAAAACTGTATCTCCAACTTATATCATTAACCCTTCCGCTAAACATATTGAGGCAGATATAAACATTTTTCCGCGTTAAAATCTCAAGCGTCTATTCACAAATACACAACCTTAATAATGGTATTCCCCAGGGTTCACCCCTCTCCGTAATTCTTTTCACGATCTCATTCAATGAATTAACACAAATAATTCAAAAACATAAAAGAATTGGGTATTATTTGTATGCTGACGACTTAATAATATTCTCTAAACTTAAAGACCTTAATTTAACAGCTAACGATTTTTTAAACATTTTAACAGATCTATTTAATTGGGGAATCCGTTCCGGATCCATAATATCGTCAGAAAAAAGTAAAATTCTACACATATGTAAAAAAAACAAGCTGTAGTAAGTTTGTAAATGTTCCAAGTAATAATACACAAATTGAATATGTTAATTGTTTAAAAATATTGTGTATAGTTTTTGATTGTAAATTTAACTTTAGAGACCACTGTGTTTATGTTAAAAAGAACCTTTCCACCAGGGTTAATATGATAAAATATCTATCTTCTAAAAATAGTTTTTGCAATATTAATACTCTAATTAATGTCATACGTTCAATAATACTTTCTAAAATTGATTATGGCCTTCCGGTTTATGGAAAAACGACAAAGTCTTCACTTCAGTCTTCGAGGGCGGACTACCAACAATTCCGGAGCGTTTTAAATACCTTAGCTCATCTCTAAAGTCACCAGTTAACAACATAGCTAGAAAAATTTTACGTTCTAAAAGGTTCAAGAAATATCCGTCGTCCATTTCAAATGCGCTTCTATTCAAAATTCCGATATTCAATCATTCAACATTCCGATAGTTATTCAGGAGAAGAGGGGATCCAACTCCCCTGGTACCTACATGAAGATTCCATATGTACCGATCTACAAAAATACACCAAGGCAATCACAAGCATTGAGGTATATAAAGCAAAATGCTAACAACAAAACAGAAATCATTGAAAATTCAGAGACAAGTTAATTGTACGCAATAAAAAGCTCAAACTTATCTGGATCACAGGACACGTATGCATTAAAGGCAACGAAGCTGCAGATAGAACTCCAAAAGATGTTTTCAGCGAGCCAGCTATTCAATTTTACGCCTTCAACCAGAAAGATCTTAAAAGAAAGATTATTCACTGTTTTGAAACTAGGAGAAAAACTGAGTGGAAGAACTACGTTCACCATTACACCTTCATTAACTCTCAAGCAGGAATAGCGCTTTATCCAATTGATGTACCAATTAAAATGCTGAAGATATTTATACGACTCCGGCTAGGACACACTAAAATTACGCATAGCCATATAATAGCAAAAACCGAACCACATTTGTGCAACTTTTGGCACAAGAACGAAGTCCACACTATTAAACACCTGATAAGTGAATAAGATAAAGTTAGTTCAACCGTTATGGATCCTTGTGGACAAACACAACTAGTTGATATATTAAGAGTTCCTTCAGAATAAAATATAAGAAACGCATTTAAACTGCTATCTATGCTAAGAATTGTAAATAACCTGTAAAGTATCTATAATCTTTTTCCTTTTTAAACTTTAGTTTTTCAACAACCCTGGTAGATGGTATACAAATATTGTAATTTCAACGAGCCGAAGGCCCTAGAAGCTAGTGCTACTTCTTTTGTATATATTGGTATTGTAATTTATTTACATATTAATAAACTTGAAATAGTTGCCGTTTCCTGTGACGTATATCTTCCTCAACCATGAGTGGTCTGTGAACGAGCGGTGGATTTAAAGACGTTACAACGGATGCACGAAAACTGGAGACCTTCAAACAGAAGAAAAACAGCGGAACAAACAGAAAAGAATCGAGGCATATAAAACGGACAGAAGACTGGGAAGAAAAAAAAGTTACGAGTTAGCAGCCAAAGCAACAGGGACATTCAAGACAAATTAATTGAACGAACGAAATAAAAAAAAGTTTACCTCTCGGGAATCAGTATTTTCGTAGTTTCATTTTAATCTCTGATTACATTTCTGTTGTTTCCGTTCGGCTATCTTAGGTCTGGGCGAATTTCGTTGCAATATTAAGGCCACATCAGAGAGGAAAAGTACATCGTACATTGTTTGAGGAAACCTAGACATTTCGCAGCATTTTTGGCGACGTCAATATGTGGTCATTCCAACGTAGGTTGTCATTGACACACATACCGAAAATGGAAAGTTTTTCGGTTTCAACGATGCAAGTGCCATTCATGGATAATGGCTGGGTGTTTGGATTTCGCTTTAACGAGAGCAGACAGCATTGTGTTCTGGAAGAATTAAATTTCACTAGTGATTGTTCCCCAATTGATGATGCTCGGAATTTAATGAGTTTAGCATACGCTGCCGTTCCCTTTATATAGCCAAATAACATGGACGTGAGTCCGGGAATGAATATGAAAAGCAGAGAGTACTGGATTAGAAGTAGCAGACAAGAGATTATTAATGAAGATTAAAATGAATGTCGGAGACAGACCGGAGCCCTAGGGCACGCCAGCATTTACGAGAATTTTGTGGATATCAGACTTGAAACCATCCAAGCCAACTTAAATTGAACGTTCCGAAAGGTCAATCTGACGCGTGTGGGGTACACACATGTCGGAATTCCCTCAGTTATTAGTCATTCATTCTGCCTATAAAACACGTAGAGTTTAAATTTAAAGTTTTGGGAACTTTCATCAACATTAGAACATAGGTCATTAAATTCTCACCATAGTGAAGCAAGTGCATAGAAAAAAAAAGTAAAGAAAATGATTTGACTATGCTCAAAAAAAGTTGAACGCGCTGATGTAAAAATAGAGTGCAACGACTGTTAAAAACTGTTTCATGCTAAGTGTGTGAATGTGCTACTCCATGATATAGAGTACATGAAAAAAAAACTTGGAGATGCTCTCAGTGTATAACATCGAGAAGAAACTCTCTTTGTGCAGAAAATGTACCTCTTCCTCTCCCACATAGAAACCAAATGGACAAAGAAAAAGAAACAAGTGATAACATAAAAATAATTGAAATGATATAGAAAGACATTCACGGCATAAAAAATGTAAACAGTGAAATCTTAACGAAATTGACTGTCTTACAAAATGAAAACGATCAGCTTAGGTCTACAGTAAGTGATTTAGAAGAACGCATACATGTTTTGGAACAATTAAAACTAAATAAATCCATAGATATATTTAATGTGCCCAATGTTGACAATTCGACTGCACTACAAACAGCATTAAAAATCGTTCGGGATGGTGTCGGTTGTGTTATTGATGAGATGACATTGACTCTCTTCGACTCTGAAAGTGAGGTGTTTTGATGTCCTCAATGAAATTTAAATAAAAAAAAGTAAAATGAAGCAAAATATCTCACCTAACGCAAGAAATTATGGCGTTCCTCCCACTACTACCCTTCTTATACATCAACACAATCGTAGTATGAGAAAAAACTTCGATACATTATTATCGCACTTGAATGCATGTAACTTTAATAAAAACACTCCTAAAGAGACTTATCTAGCTGACTTCCTCCGCATTGCTTCATTCCTAAAGGAGACAGGGTGGACATTCCTTTTTACGGACGGCTCTAAGATAAACAACAGCACCTCTTTTGCAGTTACCAAAGAAAACGGGGAACCAATTAGCGCAGCTATACTACCCACACATGCATCTGTTCTCACGGCAGAGGCCCGACAGAGGAGATCCGCAACAGCATCATCAAGGCACCCAAAAAAGTCAAGTTAATGTGGGTTCCAAGCCACATAGGTATAAAGGGAAACGAATTAGCAGACACAGAAGCTGGTCTTGCTCACCGTGCCCCGCTGTACCTTTTCGATGCTACTACTAAGCAAGAGAGCCTACGCCTTCTGAAGAACAAACTTGACGCTAAACTTTTATCTAACTGGGAAAAATATCAACATCATTACACGTCGCTCAATCCAGATCGCTCCAGCCTAACATACCCTAACTCCACCTCAAAAACATCAAACACAATCTTCACAAGACTACGCTTGGGACACACAGTATTTACACACCAGCACTTACTTAAAGGCACCTCCCCCCAACATGCAACACCTGCACTAGACAGTACGACATCAACCACAATCTGGGGCTCGCACGCTGCAATCAAAACACGCATCCATCAGTCTGTCAATTGCTCACATGCCCTACCTATAATAATATAACCCTTATCCACAATTTCATCAAAAAATTAAATATAGATATCTAAATATGTACAATAGAGCCGTAAGCCCTGGCAGCTAGCGCTCTATACCTAAGTTAGTATGTAATTTAATTATATGCTAATAAATTATAATAATAATAATAATAACAATAATTAAAATTTTATTGTTCTAACAGAGATTTGGTTGTACGACTATGAACTATCCACATATAATATTCCAGGATACGAACCTTATTTTAACTGCACTACTTCATACAGCTCAGGTGATGTCGCTGTATATATTAAATAAAAAGCAGGAAGCATCAAATAACAAAGTTCGCAAAATAAATTTAGAGAGTGCTGATGTCCTAAAAATTTGTTGTGGTATATGTAATGAATGTTTTACTATTCTGTGCATATACCATTTGCATAAAAAGGCATATTGATAATTGCACGGTCACTATTAGATCAGACAATTCAAAGCTAAAACGTCTTAGGCCGTGGATTAACAAAAAGTTGATTGTAAAAATAAAAAACAAAAATTCGCTAAGAAAAAAATATCAACGTCACCCTCGAAATACAGCATTAAAACATATTTATTTGAAACTATGCCGAGACATAAAGAAAGAAGTAAAGGTTTGTAAGTATTAATATTATTCAACTAAACTTCATAATTGCAAAGCTGATGTAAAACAAAAGTGGATAGTAGTAAACAGCATCCTCAGCAGAGGAAATGAAAAAAACGATATCAATAGACTTGAAGCTAATGGACATTGCAAATCAATTTAATAAGTTCTTTACCACTATCGCTTCAGATATGAAACCCAATCTTAGCAACTACAGCTGTAATTGTAATATGTTTCCTGACTGTGAATGTGTTATGTTTCCTGATAGTGAATGATATTTCTTTTAGTAATAGTTTCGTTTTCCGTTCATTTACACCTTTCGAGATACATAAATGTATTATGTCATTCGATAATAAAAATTCCTGTACATCTGACTGTATTACAAACAACCTTTTGAAGCGTATTTCTTTTTATGTAATTAATGTGCTAAGTCATGTTTTTAACTTAAGTGTTCATTGTGGTATTTTCCCATCTTCTCTAAGAGATGCTGAAATTATTCCTTTGTTCAAAAAAGTTAACCGAGCGTTAATAACTCAATACAGGAATATCTCCTTACTTCCAAAATTCAATAAAGTTTTTGAAAAACTAGTAATAACGCGAATTGTATCATTTTTAAACAAAAAAACACTTCAGAAACGAAAAATATGGTACGTATGCAACAGCACGAGTGAAGTATTATACAAAACCCAAAAACATATAATAAAAATAATTTGCAACCAAAATCGATTAGCACATAGTTGGCCACTATTCCTATCTTTGGTGTTTTTCCTTTAAACCACAATTTGGAAGTGTTGAGCTGGCCGCAAATTGTGCAGCAATCAGATTGTCCTTGTTTTAAGAGCTGATAGCTGGAATGCCATTGTAAATGAGCGTTGGGATGAAGGATGAGGCAGAATTTCTGATGTTTTTGACGAACAACTAAAAGCTTTTACTACCTTTAGGACATTGTAGTATTTTTTACCTCAGTTTTTGGTCATATTGTCATTAGTCATTCCTGGCTCGTGTGAACTTTTTTCGGGTTTCCTCTGTCGAGTTGGTATTGAAAGACCGAGAAAACCTGACAGCCTCTTTACAGGTCGAGTCGTACCATAATTTTTCTTTTCTTCTTTTTTCTCTTTCCATTTTTTTTCTTTTTTTCGGCACAAAAGAGAAGAGGAAAATTCACCACCCGTCGGTGGTCGACTCGGTGCTGCCATATGCGGCAAACCTAGGCAAGAAGTCTTGGGCTTCCGACACGTGAGCGAGCGTCTTATGACAATCCGCATTAAGGCTAAATTCGCTAACATAAGCCTAATATGCGCCCATGCCCTACGGAAGACAAGGACGACGCCACCAAGGAATGTTTCTACGAGCTCCTCGACAATGTATGAAGTATGACAGTATCGCCTAGTACGATTTTAACGCGAAGATAGGAAAGTAGGACATCTTTGGTGGGACAGTTGGTAAGCATAGCCTACACGAGACCACGTCTGACAACGGAATTAGGCATAGGCAAGAGGGCATGGTGGTCTCCGGATTATCAAAAGCTAAATTAAATTGATCATTTTGAGATAGATGATGTAAGGCAAGCCTCCAGTATTCTGGACGTCCGAACGTTCTGGGCAGCCAACATAGACTCGGATCACCACATTGTTGCAGCCAAAGTGCAAATGCGGATTTCCAAAGCGGCACAACAAAGAAGAACTACTGTGAGAAGATATAACGTAGAAAAGTTGTAATCGCAAGAGACCGCCACAATCTTCGCCGAAGGCGTACTCCGAAATCTCTCAACAGCTGCTATACCGCCAGCATCAAGTACAACGTGCCATCAGAGAGGCCGCAACTGATGTGTTGAGTTTCAGCCGACCGCTATCAAGAAATCCCTGGTTTGATGAAGAATGCCAACAAGCACATGCAGCTAAACAAGAAGCCTACAAAGCGACGCTGCAACGAAGGATGAGAGATGCTCGTGAGCTCTACGAGCAGAAGGGACGATAAGAACATGCTTCTCCAGAATAAAGAAAAAGAGCGCGAGAAGTACGTGATCGAAGATATTGAGAGGTTGTACTCCAGGAATAACGTAAAGATGTTTTACAAATGGGGGTGTCCGTGGTGTAGTGGTACTAGCAATCGCTTCTCACTAGGAGGGTCAAAGTTCGAATCCTGCCCATGACAAGTCTTTCAAGTTTTTCATTTGTGTAATTGGAACTCAGACAAAAAAATTCTGCGTTGGAAGGCATAACACTGACACGTAGATTTGGCTGTTGTATAGCTTCAAGCACAAAAAAATAGTGCGTATTATAAACTTCAAATCACTCTGAGTGAAGAAAAAACTCTCCGTCCTATTCGGACTCGCACCCCCTGGAGATCGAATATCGAAACCAAACACACCTGAGTTTTAAACCACTACAAAAACAATTTTTCTTTTCTCCTTCTAACTTTCCGCCCGCGCCCTGGCAACAGTAAAAGGGTATCTAACTCCTTAGTAGGGTTGCCAACTTTTTTAAGAAGGAATAGAGTGTATTTGATTTCAGAGAGGATAAATAAAGAGTACAGTTTAATAAAAAAGAGTATCATTTATTTCACTTAAAAATATATTTTTCTGTACTTTTTGCAGTACATACAATTTTTTTTTTTTTTTATTAATTGTATGAATCTAAACATTCTAACTCTAGGTTCATATAGACCAGGAGCTCATTTTTAATTAATTTTAATGATTCCCTGTTCTTATCTTCTCGCCACTTCACGTTTTATACAATTGCAAATTAGACAATTAAAATGACACTCGCCTGAGTTTTAGGCTTGGTTCACATTAGCCGGTCTTTATTATACAAAGGAGGAAGACAACAAGTTTGTAACATTTGTGTACGCAGGTAGATGGATGGTATGGAAATATTGTTGAAAATGCTTTCGTTACAGAAAATATATATAAATAGAAAAGGGAAAAAAAGTTAGTTTAAGTAAAAAAAAGAGTATTTTTGTGTACTCTATTAAAGTACACCTGAATGAAATAGAGAACAATACTCTATTTTAGAATACGGTTGGCAACCCTATTCCTTAGGCGCGCGTAAATTATAAAAAAAAGAACGTGTCAAGGCAAGAAAGAAGACCCGTACAGAGATGAAGGAAACGTTGTAGTGGAGTCACAGTGGGTGCATAGAATATGGAACAACTTTTTCTGCGGACTATATAACGGCGAAGAAGCCTTACATGCTGCCGTTAGGCAGAATAGACCATTCAACTTAGACAATGATAGCCAAAACTTCCATTCACCTGACCAGAACGAAGTAAGGATAGCAATATCTAGGCTAAAATCTAACAAATCAAAGCTATTGGAAATGATTTTATAGAGAGCACCCACCTCGTCAGAAGAGTGTATGCCTGATGAATGGAATCTCAGCACCGTATGCTCGATCCACAAAAAGTGACAACCCCGCAACTGCGGCAACTATGGCGGTATAAGTCTACTCAGCATCGGATACAATATCTTATCTGCTATATTGTGTGAACGTCTGAGACCCTTCGCCAACAACCTGATTTTTCCCTATTCGTGCGGTTTCAAGCCAAGAAAATCCACAATCGGCCAAATCTTCACACTCCGACAGATCCTGAAAAAAACTCAAGAAGTCTAAATCGATATCCACCACCTTTTCATCGATTTTAAGGCCGCATATGATAGCATTTATAGATACAACTATATAGAGTCATGTCTAGTTTAGGCATCTCTGCCAAACACGTCCGTCTCTTCAGAATGAGGATTGGGAAGTTCGCTGCTCGCTGTCAAGGTCGGTAACGACTTAACCGTACTTGAAAAAATTGTGCGGAACTCACAAGTGAATACTGGAAGCACAATCTTTCAAAAGTCTGCAACTATGTACTAGCGTACGTCGATTATAGGGATATAATGGGGAGAACTCAGCGGACTGTCACCGCTGCGTTCGCTAGTATTGAAATGGAAGCTGCCAAAATACCAAGTATATGCTGTCAACAAGAAGGGACACACAACACCGACGAATTGGACATAATTTCACAATCGACAGCTATAATTTCGAGGTAGTTAAGGACTTTGTCTACCTTGGATCAGCTAGAGTTCTGGTAACAACACCTCAGCAATAAAACTAAAAATCACTCTTGACAATCGTTGTTTCTTCGGGTTAAAAAGGCAATTGATTAGAAAGACCCTATTCCGAAAAACTAAGGAGACTCTATATAAGACCTTAATCATCCCAGTCCCATTTTATGGCACAGAAGCATGGACGATATCAAATTCGAATGAAGATATCCTCAGTCGTTTCGAGAGAAAAATCCTTCGGAAAATATTCGGTTCCGTTTACGTTGACGGGTTTTGGAGGAGAAGATTCTGTACGACTTGGCTTGGACATATAAAGCGAATAGACACCAATGCTCCGGCCCGTAGAGTCTTCGAATCTAACCCGGAGGAACCTTATATGGCGTGCAAAAGTAGAAAGGGATCTCAACTGACCTTTATTGCGCAACTGGAGCAGTTAGCTAAAGATCGGACTAACTGGTAAGGCTTGTTAGTTGAGGCCCAGGTTCTCCCCGAACTGTAGCGCTACCTAAGTAAGTAAGTAAAGGATGGACAAAGGCCAATTTGATACGAACGACCACGAATCGATAAATTGTGTTGTCCTCTTCAACACAGTCAATATTTTCTTCCGAACACACCGTTCTCATTCTTGTTAGTGTGTGAATATCCAATAGCGTGAATTGGGTGCGAAATTTTTCAATAATTTGATAAACAGTACGGGATGTGGCGGATGATGTCTACCTAAATTTCACGAACAAAGCTCCGATTTTGGAAATAAATATCAGCGATTTTAAATCGTTAATGTGGCCCCAATCTTTCCATGATGAAACGGCAAACTGTATTGAAAATAAATGAAGCTTTGCTGCTCAATGTGACAGCTGACTTGACACTTAATCCTTATTCTACATATACATACACTGGCGATCACTAGGATGAGGCCATACATTTTGCAATCGATTTTCACTCTTCATACCTGTTGGAAATTTTGTACCCGAAAACTTTTACTACCTGTGAACAGGTACATATTTTCTCAACAGAATGTTATAAAATTAAACGATAAATAAGAAACGACCGTTAGAATTTCCCAAGACCAAACAATGACCTACTCGAAAAACGTATAAAAGATGCGCAACTAGGATGAGGCCATTGCGAATATTTCGTTGCAGGAGTTCACATCAGCGATTTTTTTCAAGTTTTGTTAAGAATATTTAAAAAAGCGGTGAAAAGAACTGTTTTTATTTAGTTTAAAAAAAAATGGGTTCCCGAAAGGCTTTGACAGCGACAGAAAGAGGAAAAATAGATGCTTTCAATGAGTTGGGACTCTCGGCGTGCCTTAAATTTTACTCTACCAGCGACTAAAATAAGGTCTATCAGCCAGCATAGCAAAGGTCCGAAGGATAATCCGAAAAAGTGGGACTATAAAGAGGAGAAAACTTAAAGAGAAACCTGCTTTGAGGAAAGTACACAAGGAGAACATGTCGCTTGGGTGAGTGAATGGAAACGCGTTGTCTTTTCGTATTAAAAAAAAAGTTTAACCTTGACGGCCCCGATGGTTACAATTTTTATTTCCATGATCTAAGAAAGGAAGAGCTTATTTTGGCAAGACATCACAGCCGTACATCAGGTGTAATGGTGTGGGGAGCTATTACCTACTATGTCACAAACGAGTTGGAGTTTTTGTCCGCAACAACGAACGGAAACAACTACAAATTTTGCTGGAACGGTCATTTCCAAAAGTGAGAAACATTTTCGGACCCCTGCCTTGGATATTCCAACAAGAAAATGCCCTCATCCACACTTCCAATGTTCTTAGAAGTTGGATTCAATCAGAAGACGTGGAACTTTTGCCATGGCCGCCCTATTCACCGGACTTAAACATAATCCAAAATGTTTGGGCATGGTTATCTCGTAAAGCGTATGAAGGCGGCAGACAATTTGTAAACAAGGACACTTTAATCGAAGCTATTCGTGATGCCTGATCCCAAAGTTATCTTTATTATTTAAAAAGAACTGTATGATTCTATTCCAAACCGTCTTATAGAAGTCATACCGAAAAATGGTGAGCATACTCATTATTAATGTAGAAGAACGTAATAAATAAATGTTTCAAAACCATAAAATATAAACATTTTATTAATTTTTTCCTTTCTTTCGAAGATTTTGCATGTGGCCTCATCCTAGTGGCACATCTTTTTATACGTTTTTCAAGAAGTTCCTTGTTTGATCTTGGGAAATTCCAACGGTCGTTTCTTATTTACCCTTTAATTTTATGACTTCCTGTTGAGAAAATATGTACCTGTTCCCAGGTAGTAAAAGTATGCTGGTATAAAATTTCAAACAGGTATAAAGAGTGAAAATCGATTGCAAAATGTATGGCCTCATCCTAGTGATCGCCAGTGTATATCATACATAGAATATTGGCAAATTGACTGAGAGTGTTTACACGATTAACTAGAAAGAATGAGTACGAGTACATAGAAGAATTTCACTCTCTAGTTACATAACCATATGAAATACATTTTTCTCATTATTTAACGTCTACAAAGTTAACCTCTGTAATTAATAAATATCAAATATATTCCTCAGAAAACAAGCAACAACTTCCAAGCCTTACAATTTGAAGTCATGATTTCAGAGTTGTCAAGTTTATTAAGATTTTATGGAGTCACTGGAAAACCATGTGATATAAAAAAAATTACTTTTACATGTCTAATCCGCCTTCAAGGAAGATAGTCGACTCATACTAAAGGTAACTGCTAAAAGGCTTAACATCTTCGAAACAATAGGAGTTTTAGGTTTGAACCACTGGCACTGCATGTAATCATTTTTAAGGCAGGCCGGAGAATTTTTTTTTGTGACCGCTGAGAAAGATTAATATCATCTTAAAAATTTATTATATATTGTCTTTCGATCGCAATCCTAAGTTACACTTAAGTTGGCGTTGTAGTTCGGTGTAAACCTTGGCCTTAATCCCATTTACGCTTAACGCTACTAGTTACACACGACTAGATGATTAAAGTCTTTTTATACTTCAGCAGGCCACTAAAGACAAGATCCTCGCCTACGGCATTGTCCCTTCAGGATGAATTTGAAGATTTTCCGATTTGAGGCGTTAAAATTCATTCGCTCTAAGAGTTCTAGTCTATGACTTCGTAACTTTCTGACAACTCCAATGACGTGCATAGCCCATATGCCTTTTAATTTGATCTTCATCTTTAATTACGCTAATTTTTTCTAGGCAACCAAGGGAATTTTCATCCGTTTTGGAAAATAGAGTAGATTTTGTGGTTTTAGATCGATGAAATACCAACTGGGTAAAGTAATCCTATGGTTTGTTCAGAGCTATTTTACTCCACTTCATTCTTGCGTTCGGATTTTGTCCAAATTGTATTGGACATTTTGTTTTTACTTGTTCCATTTTACTTTTTTACTAAACTTTGAATTGTATTAATTTGAATTGATTCTGCTGAACTGAAATTAAAAAGACTAATAGTTGATCCTGTATCAATCATAGCTATAAAGTTGTCCTTTTCCAAAGTTATTTGTAGACATATCTTTGTATCATCCGAGGCTAACTGATAAAAAACTCGTGTTTTTCAATTTGATTTATGTCAGCTTTATTCAAAGCATCTACATCCATTGGTTCTAATCTATGTTGATTTGATCTGTACTAGCCTGAGTTTCTATTGTTATAAGTATTCTGATGTCTTAACTGATTACTATTATAAGTATGTTTTATTTGTCCTGGGTTCTGCCTAAATTGACCTGAATATTGGTTTTGTGTTAGTGTTGTGTTTATTGTGGTTCTGAACGTATTGTGTTTTGTGTACCTGGTGGATTTTGTGTGTTTTTTCTATATTTAAATTATATTTATAATGCTCTATGTATTTGCATAAAACTGTTCTTATTGCCGTAATTGTATTATCATGTATATATCATGTAGTTCTGAGGCTAATGATCCTGCAGATATTTCTTTGATTCTTAAGATTAAAGCACTATTGAGACAATTGGCTATATCTAAGATATTTACATTAAAGGCTGCACATTCTGTTATGTTATTAATAATTTCCTGAATCGTATCTAGTAATTGGTTAATTGTAAATACCTTGAGCAGCATCCTGCTGATTTGATCCTTTGTGGGCCTGTAGTGAATTTTTAATTTTTCCTTGCATTTTTCCCATGTTGCGGTGCTTCAGTCGATAAATAGTTTTTTGCTGCTCCCGTAATCTTCTCATTGTAAATGGTGATAAATACCTGGTGTGCGTCCGCTCCGAATTTTTCTAGGACTTGATCGACTGTTGCAAAAAAGGATGGTAGAGTGCCTGGTTCTCCACTGGATAAATTTTATCTGCTTCTCTACTAATGTTCTCCAGTTTTGAGGAGCGTTTTATCTTGCTAAGATGTCTGTTAGTGCTACTAAACACTGTTCTAGAACTGATAGATTTGCCATGTCATTTTAATTGTTTTGTTTCTTTTTGTGTCTTGGCTTGTTTCTACATGCAATGTTAAATTTTAATTCACTGTACTACGTTTTCTACCTTATCGACGTTAGAGTATTTATTGTCACTTTTTATATTTTAACCGATGGCGATCTCTTTGTTCGCGTTTTAACTTTCACTCTTCTCTACGGAACAGTCGGAATAGGGAAGTACCGACTGCGCCAGTTGCAATTCAGGTTGTGGCCAAATTAATAAAAAAAAACTTTATTTTCTTTATTTTTTATTTCTGGTCACCCTTGGACCTTACGTCGTATTACTGGACGACGATCGATGTCTCTGCTTGGCATTATATAGTCCGATATTGATGACGCTGTTTTATTATGCTGACCCATATTTACTGGTTGGTTGCAGCTTGCCTTCGTTGTGTCATCGTTTAGTAGTGGCGTAATTGGGGTAATGTTGGTTATTGCAGGTGTTGCATATATTGCTTGGTGTATTTAGGTTGATGTCGAATGATCTACTCCTTGGTGGTTTGGGTGGATTGACCGTCGTTGCGGAAATAGCCTTTGTATACGTAACTCGCGTCGTCCGTACGAATGCGGTAATAAAGACAGTACCTGAAGTGAACGAATTCGGAGAAATCCCCTTAGGAAACAGAAGATCATGTCCAAGGAACTGGACATATCAACCAGATCCCCCATGTCTAGGCTGATTCGGGATGATCTGCATATGAAAGCTTATCGTCGATCAACGGGTCATCTTCTAACTCCTCAACTAAAAAAAATTAAGCTGGAAGGATGCAAGCGACTTTTGCAGTGGAACGCGGACAATGTCCATGAAAACATTTTGTTACTGATGAGAAAATTTTTACCGTGGAAGAAGTTTTCAACAAACAAGATCTCTCACCATGATGTCACATCACTCCAATTTCTGTGAAAAAGGATTAAAAACTGGTGAGGTTTACCAAGAAGATATGCTAGAGAGTGTTGTGAAGGGTTTGACCAACACCCTTTTCAATGGATACAGATGGATCTTCCAACAGGACTCTGCTCCAGCGCACAAAGCCACAACCACGCAGAAGTGGTTCGGAGTCAAAATTACTGCTTCATAGCAGCAGAAAATTGGCTGTCGGGGAGTAAAGATCTGAATTCACTGGATTATGGTTCGTGGTCAGTATTGGAGAACATGGCCTGCAAGACTCCCCACAGAAATTTGGGATGCATTAAAACACCATTAACCATTACCGCCATAGACCAATGGCCACACCATTTGGAAGCTTGTGTTAAAGCAAAAGGCAGTCATTTCGAGTTTTTTTTAATAATCAATATTGTGGTCTAATAAATGAAACAATTTTGAATACAATATGTTTACTGGAACTTATGGCAGGGCTAGGTACATTACAACATGTACTTCATTTTTTTTTTCAATTCGTTTTACATAATTAAACAATTTTCCTGTACTTTATCACTAAAGAAATAACTTTCCCAGTTAAAGAGTATATAATGATAATTTATATTACTTTCCTTCAGTACATTTCTTACTAATGTACCTAAAATAATAATAACTAAAATAATAATAAAAATAAAAATACGTTTCAGAACCAGAAACACAGGTAAATTCAAAAATCTGATTATCAGATCTCAAAGTCATTGGCTTGGTTGGTTGTTCTGATTCTGATGTCATTTTGTTAGGATAAGGATAAATAGGATTATTTATTGCTGACTTCATGTCGCTGGTTTCTACGTTACTGCTTTCTTTCCTCTATAACTGCAGATTTTGGCTTGTCAGTAATCTGTTCTAAATTCCCCTTTTCCCATGGTACTTCAGGAAATTTCGGTATATTTTAACCGATTCATTCTCAGTAATCGCATTACGTTTTCGAGCATGCTGATCATACGAGTAGCTTATTTTCATTTTGTTTTGATATTCTTAAACTTTCCCACTGTATAAGTATTCATTTATGACTGCTGGCTTTAGCTTAGATTTGCGTTCCGGAAGCCGAATCCTTAATTTCCTCAACATTAACAACTGTGCCGATGAGAAGCTTAATTGTGAAACTGTTTGAATTGTTTAGAAGTCCAAGGTAGAGGTCGCCGTCTGTTTCAGTGCACTTTTTTACTGTCTGTTTTTACGAGTCCGTTAGATTGCGGATAATATGTACTACTTCTGACATGTTCAAATTTCCAATTATCTGCGAATTCCTTAAATTCTTTGGAGGTGAATGGTGGACCATTGTCTGACATGATTTCAGTTGGTATTCCACGTCGTGCAAACAAGGGATTGAGATTGACAATTTAGACTTAATAAGCTCTATATTGGGAATAGGATAATGCTCTCGGTGTAATGCCTGATTGAGGTAACGTGGGTCCAAACAAATCCTAAGAGAACCATCATCTTTCTCTACAAAGACAATAGAGCTGACCCAAGACGTTGGACTATTGACTCTGACTATAACTTTATCTCGTTCCATTCTATCGAGCTCTTGTTTTAGTTTTAGATGTAATTTAAAGGGAATTCTCCTGGGTGCATCGGTTATTGGCCGTGCTTGAGGATCAATTTTCGAATTAAATGTTCATTGTAAACAAATTAATCCTCTGAATAAATGACAGAGTTTTTGTTTAATATTTTTAATCAATGTCTCTGAATCGCTTTTTATCTCTTTAATCGAAGCTGAATAATTACGTTGTACTAGACCTAGCCTAATGCAATCAAATTTTCCTAAGACTGTGCTAACATTTCCGTCGATGACTATGAAATCAGTGTTTTCTTTGTTGTTGTTTTTTACACGGAAAAATACCTGCATAGAACATTGACCAAGAATTTTGACTTTGGATCCCGCAAATGATGTTAGATGCCTATGCATTTGCCAAGGTTTAGTTTATTGTTTGTATTAAATGTATTAAATGTATTTAAACTCATTACGTTGGCTTCTGCTCCCATGTCAAAGGTTCTAATTCTATTTGACATACATTATTTGGCGAAGTGATTATGACCCTTGCATAAGTGACAAATCTGATCCATGGCTGGAGATTTGGTACGATGATTATATTATAGTTTTCGCATCTTTTGAACTTTTTATTTGATTCGCTTCTCTTGACGTTGGACTTTGTATTGCGGTGTGAGTTGACGCTTTCTCTAGTACTGTTGCTCTGCTTGGACTGCAATTGTCTGTTGTTGATTTTGGGCGTCTGTAATCTGCTATTGCGGTTGTTGGGCTTCTGAATGTAGTCGATTTTATGTTCCGAATTTGTAATGACTGTAGACATTTCTTGTGACTGTGACTGATTGAGAATATACGATTTCTCGCGTTTTTCAGCTACTTCCAAAGTGAGATCGTCGATGTCGATTAATAATAATCGGCGTAGTTTATCGTCATTTAGACCAATGCTGAACACATCACGCACCATTGCCTACTGAAGTATGCTGTATCAAATTTTAGGTTTATTGGAAACGTGTTGTAAATATGTAGACCTTCATCGCCGATGTATGACAAAATCGCGTTGACTTTTTTGTCTTCCTCTTTGATTCCCAAAAACTGTAGAAATATCTCCAACTTCTGGATCCAAAATTTCCAAGCTGCCAGTAAATTCGGTTGATTAAAGTTAACTTCTTTTGGCAAACGAAAGCAAATGAAAAATCCATTGTTTTAACCTCTTTCTACTGGGGCTTTTGGTGACGATGTGCTTTGATTAAACGTGTATGAAAGATTTTCACAAATATTGACTGACTGCTTCTCCTGGGAATCCTCTGCGTCCGATAAATGAGTCGACTTCCACGTGATGCCTGAGTCAGCTACCGATCGATCTTGGTTTTTATCCAGCCTGGCAATGGTATTGGAATATATATGTAGTGTGTGTATGTATGTCAGTTTGGCTATTTAAACATCATCTGACACCATGTTATGTTCAATGTTCAATATAAAAACAAGTGTTCTATTTGAGTTCAGTTTACAGATTGACTTCATTATCGGTTCTTTATTGAAAATACAGTGTATGTCTTAATATACATATGATAAAATGAGAGTGAAAGTCTTTTACCCTTGGGCGGATGGGCTGTACCGCCGCAGCCAATACATTACCACTTACGCCACGACCAACCACTAAAAATCTTATTCATCAAGAGCCTATGTAATATCCTTAAGCCTATATTCTACAAAAACCCATGTGCTCTGAGAAGAGCAGTTGTACTTATAGAAAGCGGATATTTGAATTGTGGATCGCAAATAGCTGCTCGGTGCTGTCAAATCAAATTATCAAGAAGTATTTTAAGAAAAATAACGCCACCTCGGAGTCCTGCTGATATATAGTGCTGGCCCGGACCCATCTGAACTTAAGGTGAAGACAAAACATCTAAAATAGCGAGCCTGCCTATCGCCTTCTTCATGTTGATGGTTCTGTTTGGTAAACGAACGTCCGCTGTGCGCACTACTCATTCAGAACCTGGATATATGGGGTGGCCGTGGTGTAGTGGTACTAGCAATCGCTTCTCACTCGGAGGGTCCAGGTTCGAATCCTGCCCATGGCAAGTCAGTTTTTCATTTGTGTAATTGGAACTCAGACAGAAAAATGCTGCGTGTGAAGGCATAACACTGACACGTAGATTTGGCAGTTGTAGAGTTTCAAGCGTGGAAGAAAATACTGTGAATTATACCTCGAATCACTCTGAATGAAGAAAAAAAAAAACTCTCCGTCCTATTCGGACTCCCACCCCCTGGAGAGCGAATATCGAAACCAAACACACCTGAGTTTCAAACCACTACAAAACAATTTTCCTTTCTCTTCCTTCTACCTTTCCGCCCGCGCCCTGGCCACAGTAAAAGGGTATCTAACCCCTTAGGTGCGCGTAAATTATAAAAAACAAAAAAAAAAAACCACAGGTCCCAGCTGCCACGCAGATACAATACTACAACTTGTCACACTTCCACTTGTTTTGTAGTCTTGTACCACTGTCTTAGACCGTCGTGTGATTTCTGGAAGATATTCGTGGTACTATTGTTTGGCGATGAGACATCAGATGCTGAGAATGTCGACTGTACAATTTGCTACATGCGCCTCTCTCACAAAATACTCCAGGAGCCGTTGTATCTTTGTCCTCTTCACCAAAGAGGACTGAATTCGGGGTAAGTGGTTTCGGGTGCTCTTGGTAAACTGGAAAATGTGTAAGCGGACGTCGGTTTATTTGCATTTGGGCTGCTATAAAAGCATTTCGAAACACATCCTTCAGTGTATTATGTTTGAATCCCGGCAACAGTTGCGTTGCCCCGACTCAAAAAATAACACTCTGGGATCTAACTATCCCAGCGCACAGTTCTTCGACCAGTGGACAAAAATAAAAAAAATTGATTGCGCGTAGAGACGTAGAATGTACTAGACTAGATCAAGTGCATATCGGAAAACTGTAATTTACGTGTTTTTTTCAATTTGTACATTGAAATTTGTAAGATAGTAAATCTTTGGGAGATCACGCATCAGTTTGGAAACATCAGTTTGTGTTTCCGAATTTGCAGAACTCGTCGGCAGTTCGTTTATTAAAAAGCAAATAATACAATTTTCTGATTTATTCTTTCTGGATATTAACAATGGCATCTTTAAGTACGGGTATGTGACTTTTGTTGAAACCCAATTTTTCTAAAATTGTATAAATTTGTGATATCTTTTTTGAACATAAAAATTGGCTTTAAGTTAGCCTGTAATTAGTAATTAACCTGAAATACCTGAAAATTCAATTCAGTTTGATCGCTAGTTTTTTTTTCATAACATGTATGTGCAACTTGTTTGGTACTTTTTGCTAACGACTGAAATTTTCAACTTTCTTCAGGAAAAGTTACAACTAAATATTAAAATCAATAAACTTTTTGAAAAATGGCTTGAACATGGCGAAAATTCTAAAGTTGATGGCCTTATCAATTACGTATTGGAAACACTTATAATCAATGATTTGCCAAAAAATCAAATGCAAGATTTAAAGCAAAAATATTCCCTCTTCAGCTCGAATTGTATGAATCGATGGAAGCAATGTTCGCGAAATCGCAATCTACTTAAAGAGCGTCACCAAATATCGCCAGTTAAAAGAGACGCTTCAGAAACTTTTGCGTCAGTACACCTCCACGATTTGTTAAATAATACTGCTGAACATATTTTGCAAATCATTAATATACGAGTAAATTGTGAAGAAACAACAGCTTCATTAGGCTGGCTTTGATGGAAGTTCTGGGCATAGTCAATACAAACAAACATTTTCTGACCCGTTTTAAGACATGACAAGTACGCGATTCTGGCCATAAAACAATTTACGCGTACAGAAAACAAGAAATTCAAAAATCTTTTAAAACAAGAATGGGTCTGATTGTCGATAAGCCAAAACCAGTGATGGAAATACCGCGAGACGTTTTTGTTTTCAAATAGAGAACTGACATCTCAAATTACAGGAATCGACAAAAGATTAATAAGAGAGTATTTCATAGAGTATTAGCTTTTTAAAAAAATATAGATATTACGAAATTTTCTGCATTGTTGAAACGAAAGATCTGTATCTTAAACTTTACAGTGTCCACAAATTGATAACGCATGGCCCAGATATAATTTCATCGTTCGATTTACCTATTGGTCTTCTTTCAGAAGGAGGCAAGCCATACGGAGTTCCGAAAATTATCCCGAAAACAATCAAACGAAGATGTAATGACTCATTTTTTATTTTTTTTTAAAGGAACTTAACACTCAAAAGGGTTTAACTACTCTTAAAATGCCGGAGCACGTGTTAAGTTTTCCGGAAAATTAGTTAGAGAGAGTGAGAGTGAGAGAAAGAGAAAGATGTTTGGGCTCAGTGGTTATTTCGCTCCATAGATGCCATCCATCATTTAATGGGGAGACTAAATTATTGGTGCAAATTGATTTTATGTTGTATTTAGGCAACCATTAATCTCACGAGATTTTAGTTGCCTGAAAAAAAGTTTTACGGGCACGGCTGGCATTGAACCCCGAACCGTCCGCTTGGGAAGCGATGATGTCTCTGAGAGTCACTTTTTTTTAATGAGCCTGATTAGATTATGTGTAAAATTTTCATTAAAAAATTAAAATAGTGCATTTTGTAAATTTTATTTGGTGTTTTAATCTGAAAATTTATCGATCTTATTTTTTGAAATCATTTTTTAACCTAAAAATTGTTATATATGCGTTCAAAGCACTGTGCAGCGGTGGGTTCTTTTAGGTATCGCTTTAATTTCAGCTACACCTGGGCAGAAAGAAAAACGAAGTTGAGCGCCACTGGATTTTTTTTCTTATTAAAAATAACGAAACCAAAAAAAAGAAAATTCCATGAAAGAAAAAGAGAAAAAAAACAGATCTTCAATCATGTTATAACGGCTTCGTTGAAGCTCGCCAGTACACCGGACGGTAGGGCGACTCGACCGTCTTGTCTATTTTCGAGAATTTTTCGCACGCATGGCGGACCGGAATTTTAATTGTACAATTTAAAAAAAAAGAAACATTTTCCTACACTGTTAACTGTATCGCTATAGTCTTCATTCCTTTCGTTACTCGGCTCATGTATCGTTCTTCCTGTACTTGTCCTTTTCTTTCTCCTTTTGTTGTCTGTCCGCCAACCAAAAAAAAAAACACCTCTAAATGACTGTAGCGTGTTCCATGCGGAAATTTTGGCGATTATAGAAGCTCTGTCCTGGCTGAAGAAAAACGTGATATCTGCAAAGGATATCCGCATCTTTTCGGAAAGTCAGGCCGCTATCAAGTCCCTGGACTCAGTGGAGGACGAGGAGGAAGAAGAAACAATCCTCCACCTACTCTGTACATATCCAACTCTCTCCCAGAGAAGAAAACTTCACTTAGCAGCTTTCTTCTACAATGACTTAAACGATTTAAAGAATATAGACGTAAACAGTCTCCTACGCTTCATCATAAGCTCAAACTGGTTCCATGAGTACGAGGATAATAGATCCACGTGGCATCACAATGGCCCAATAGGCCTAAGTGGATTGGTCTTTCCAATAGCCACCTACAAATGGGCTTCTTTTCTGAATTGGCATGTTTTTCTCATATGCAAAGGTTATGTTATATGAGAGGATCAGATGTCACAAGTAACCTATTTAGAAAGTAAGAGATGTAAATAATAGTATAACAAATATGTTAATTGTTACTTGACATCTGTTTTTATTTAACTTCAGATCCGTGCCACGGGTATAGCTTAGCCGTATCGTGTGCAAATATAGCAAATTTGGACAGTGCTTCTAGAATGACTTTCAATCTTAAAATTAATTAATTAATTAAACAGCTGTTATTTCGACAACTTCTTCTAGGTCCAAAATCTTCGACTGGTATTGCCATCATTCGAATTGCTTGAACCAGGTTTCGGTACATACACGATGAGGCCTAGTTTGGTTCTAACTTCTCCTAGTATTTCGGCTTTCTTCTCTTTTATAATATCTTTATCGTCCTGCGTTCGAAGCTGCCATTTTTTAATGGTATGCAAGATGAAGAAAGTTTTCAAAAAAAGGTATTCTTGCATGCAAAATTGATCAATCAAACTTCAACACGTTCCTATTAGCTTCTTTTGATTTCGTTAAATCATTAAAATGTTTCGAAATAGCTCTGCAAATATAACATTTTAATGTTGACTTTGTATTAATTGTTGCATTATAAATTTTGCCATCCACCTTATTGTAAATATGAACGTATGCCTAATATCGTTACCTCTGCCCTCTATAACCACCGTGTGGCGCTCGCATTGTTCCGATTTGAGTTCTGTTTTGTTAAGTTGGTAAATCTGTTGTTGGCATTCCCTCTAAACCTTAGCGTCATAGCTTAACATTTGCAAAAGTTACGTAGCCAAGAGTATATCTATCTCTGTGTGTTTTGGCGATTTTTTACAATTTTAGAAATGGATTTAAATTTGCAACAACGAACTTGTATTAAATTTTGCGCAAAAAACGGATTTAATGGTGCGCGAACGTTGGAAATGTTGGAAAAGTGTTTCGGCAACGATTCTCTAAAGAAAACGGTCGTTTACCAGTGGCACGAGCGGTTCAAAAGTGGTCATGAGTCAACCGAAGATGATGAACGCAGTGGCAAACCATCGACATCGAAAACAGACGAAAACATTGATGGAGTAAAAGAAATGTTGGTCAATAACCGCAAATTAACCATTAGAGAGATAGTGGAGGACTTGAACATTGCCTATGGATCCGTCCAAGACATTTTGGTTAATGATTTGGGTTTCCGTCGTGTAGCAGCAAAGTTGGTGCCAAAAGACTTCAATTTCATGCAAAAAAGAGACCGCGTTGACGTCGCAAAAGAGAATCCAGACATCAGGCAAGTGAATGGCGTTCACCAAATGAGCCGAGACCAAAACAACCACGTCGTTTTTAGTCAGAAAAGACGGCAATGCTCACGGTTTTCATGGATTACAACGGTGTAGTGCATCATGAATTTTGGCCAGAAGGCCAGACAGTAAACAAAGAGTATTATATGGGCGTTATGAGACGTTTGCGTGAAGCTATTCGCCGAAAGAGACTAGAATTGTGGGCAGAAAACTCGTGGATTTTGAACCATGACAACGCACCGTCGCACAGTGCCATCATTATTCGTAATTTTTTGACGAAAAATGCAACAAATACCATCCAACAGCTACCGAATTCACCTGATTTGGCTCCCTGTGACTTCTTTCTGTTCAATCGAGTTAAAAAACCACTACAGGGAAAGCATTTCAGGAGCCGAGATGAAGTAATGGAAAAATCGCAGGAAGCACTGATAGACATACCGAAAACCGAATATAAAAAATGTTTCGAGGATTGGAACAAGCGCTGGCATAAGTGTGTTGCAGTCGATTGGGATTACATTGAAGGGGACAATATAGATTCAGATGAATAAACTTGTATTTTTAATTTTCTGAATAAATTCCGGAATTTTTGATCAAGGTGGTATTTCGCTTTGCATATAATCAACAGATTCCTTCGCAAAACTTATTTTTTTAGATCGGCAATACCGTGGTGAAGAAGGTGTTGGAATTTTTGTTTTAACTGGAAAATAATCTCAACGGTAGAAGTGAGATGTGGAATATGTGTTCAATATAGCATCCGAATCAGTGCTATTTTCAAACTTTTGTTTGTGTTGAGTTTGCTGTGAACCATCCCCATTTCGATATAAGTTCCAAGGAAGTACACTAGTTTTTACTCAAGGTTTGTATACCTTATCCAAATAAAAAATTATTCTTCCGCAGTATATTTAATAACTTCAGCCAAAGTTTCCGTTACAGTATATATATGACTCTGGGCCAGGGTTCCATTGATTTTAAATATATACAAAGAAAAAGTTTTTGTTGCTAGTCCTTATTATTTCGTATTGCTTGTATGATAAATGCCCTTCAACAAAAATACACAGAGCTTTCAGAATAGATAATTTTGTATTTTTCGATTTCATACTGTCGGAAAATGTTTCTTTGTATATTTTTTGCGTTTCCAGGAGATTGTGCCATTTCCTTAAGCACTTTCGTGGCATCTGTCTTCCCAGTTCCACGCAACTTCATCTGATTGCCGTATGCTAGCTCTTCCGTTTCAATATTATATGGTAAGTATTGTTTTGTTATAATACTAAAGCCGGATGATCCTTCAAGCAAAATAAATTTTGATTCTAATATGTATACAGAATAGAACTCACAACAACTTATAACGGACGTAAAAGTGTCAAAAGGTAAAAATGACCAGTTAATTTGCGATAAACTACAAACATATTTGAGCCTAGAAATTTTGTTTTATTATCCAATACCAACATTTGTAGCGAATAAAATACAATATATAAAAAAGTCCATGATTCACAAATAATAGACAAAAAATATTTTGATTTTATTTTATTTTATTAAATTTATTTTATTATAATGTGATAACCACTCAAATGTGAGCAGCGACATCTAGCAGAAAATGTCGAAACTCGAAGTCTAGAAGATTTCGATACTGGATTAGCAAAGTCTCGACTGGAGAGTGGAATCGAATTTTCTAGCAAATTGGAAATTGATTGTTCTCGAAGTATGTCATTCGAGTATAAATACCAGCATCCCAAAGGTATGCAAATCAGTTCTAAAGTGAAATTTGAAGTGTTAATTAGGAGAAGTAATTAAGTGGTTTAAATAAAAGATAAGAAAAGTATAAGTGGTTGAGGAATTGAATTGTACTGAGAGAAAGAATTAAATAGTGAATTGTAACTGTACTGAATAAAGGGATTTGTATTGAAAAGAATAAGTTCTATCATTTGTACCCACACAAACATTTTACATTGGTGTCAGAAGTGGGATAGGACTTATTGTGTGTAAAAAAAAAAAAAAAAAGCTAGAATGGGTCGAAAACTATTGCAGTTGACCCTCGTCCAACTCAAATCCGAGTTGAACAAGAGAAGCCTCAGCGCCAGTGGAGGAAAAAGTGACCTGGTGCTCCGACTTCAGGAGGCTTTGAACAACGAGGGACATGATCCTGATGCATATTCCTTTGATGTTGACGAGGATGAACAGACAAGTACCGGCAATGACATGGCTGCAATGATGCAACTCCTCTTATTAAAAATGGACGAACAGAAGAACAGTCTCGACCAACAAAAGAAAAATCTGGAAGAACAAAAGAATAGCCTCGAACAAAAGCTGGATGAACAAAAAAAAAATCTGGAAGAACAGAAGAACAGTCTGGAACAAAAAATGGACGAACAGAAGAGCAGTCTCGACGAACAAAAGAAAAATCTGGAAGAACAAAAGAATAGTCTCGAACAAAAGCTGGATGAACAAAAGAATAGTCTAGAACAAAAACTGGAAGAACAAAATAACGTTCTACACCAAAAGTTCGAAGAAATAGATAACAAATTTGAAAGAATAGAGAAGAATGTTGGCGAAAAATTCGAACAAATGGACAACAAAGTTGAGCAACTGGCAAAAGAGATCGACACAGTGCGAAAACAGAAACTGCGAGAATGTTCTTTAAGTGGTCCAAGGAGAAAAGATTTGAAACCTCCCTCATTCGATGGTCAGACCTCATGGTCTACTTATAAGAAGCAGTTTGAAATGGCTGCCTGTGCAAACGACTGGGACAATGAGGAAAAGTGCTTTGCTCTAACAATGGCCTTGCACGGTCCTGCGGCAGAATTGTTGCAAACAGTAGACATCGAAAAGCATAAAGATTGTGTGACTTTAGTGCAGGCTATCGAGAAACGATTTGGGGACAGCCACATGCAGGAGGTGTACAAGGTCCAATTGCAAAGCCGAACGCAGCAAAGAGGAGAAACACTGCAGCAGCTCCAAGCAGACGTGAGTAGACTTGCACATCTGTCATACCCCACCGCAGGCCAGGAAATTATCGACGAAATGGCAAAAGATGCATTTATCAGGGGAATTGCAGATTCGAAGCTACAGTCAGCAGTAAGGATGGCCGGGAAAAGAACCCTTGCTGAAGCTCTTGCCTTCGCTCTGGCGATGGAAGCAGCCAATCAGGCTTCCAGGGGAACACATTTCGTCAGGGAAGTAACATCTATCGAATGCTCCTGCACAAGAATTAGTGCCGAGGAACGAGATACTCGACGGGATAGACGGATAATGCGCTGCTGGAATTGCAATAAAATAGGACACCTTCAAAGGCAGTGTAAAGAACCGGTGCGACGAAAAGACTGCCCTCACTGTGGTGACAAGCAAATAGAGGAAGAAACCCGCAGAAACAGCTATCAAGAAGCCGGTCAACCTTCCCGAAGCCATCAGTCGGGAAATGCTTAAGCACCAACTTCGCGGGGCAGAAGTTGGTAGCAGGAGTCGACGGCCCCAGGACCATCATCCAAGTCTCGCTGGCAAAACGATGCAGCGAAAGCCTTCTAGTAGAAGTAGTCAGTGGAAAAGAAAAATGGATGGCAACAATAGACACCGGTGCCACGGCCTCAATCATCAGGGGGAATCTTGTGCAGAAGTCTTGGTTGCATAACACTAGCAGTTGCAGCTTGCGAACAGCTACAGGAGCAACGATTAAGGTATATGGTGAAGTCCGCATAAAAATCCAATTGGCCGGAATAACATTCACTCACGCGTTTCTGGTAGCTGACATATGTGACGAGTGCATCATTGGTACAGACTTCATGAGAGAATATGGACTTGTAGTCGACTTGGGGGCACAAACCCTGAAATACGGAAACATGGAGATACCAATGATATACGGAAACGCCAATACCTCAGTCTCAAATGTCGTCATCTGCAGCAATCAGAACCTAGAACCTTCGTCAGAAGCAATTTTGTGGGCAAAAGTGGAAGGTGGTCCTGGTAGCCACCGATTCTATTTGATGGAGCCAGAAAAGAAAAGAGACTTCATGGTGGGAAAGACCTTAGTGGAGCCAAAGAACAACATGGTCCCTGTAAGGATTCTAAATCCAAAGACATTCAGTGTAAAGGTGAAAAAGGGGGAGATAGTGGGAAAATGCGTACCTGTTGAGGCTATATCGACCACAACGGAAAAACAGGGTACAACACTGGTCACAACAGTTCAGAGCATAAAAATCAAAGACAAAATTCTCAGCCTCTGTAATCTGGACGAAGATCAGCGAATCCTGGCAGAAAAACTAATCGGTGAGTACGCTGATATATTTGCTACACAAGACGGAGAATATGGACGTACGCATATTGTTCAACACCACATTGACACCGGAGACGCTCGACCAATCCGTCAACCTGCAAGGCGTCTTCCATTGGCAAAGCAAACAGAAGTTGCCGAAATGATGTCGAAGATGAAAGCTGAGGGAGTAATTGAAGAATCGCAAAGTCCGTGGGCATCTCCAGTGGTCCTCGTGAAGAAGAAAGATGGCAGCACGAGATTTTGTGTAGACTACCGACGTCTCAATGATGTCACTAAAAAGGACAGCTACCCACTTCCGAGAATCGATGACACTTTGGATATGCTTTCTGGAGCGAAATGGTTTTCAACACTTGACTTGAAGAGCGGTTACTGGCAGGTAGAGATAAATCGTACGGATCGTGAGAAAACTGCCTTCACTACAGGAAGCGGTCTTTGGCAATTTGCAGTGATGCCGTTTGGACTGTGCAACGCTCCGGCCACCTTCGAGCGACTAATGGAACGAACATTGCAAGGACTCACCTGGAAAACCTGTCTAGTATATTTGGACGACGTTATCGTCATAGGTAAGACGTTCGAGGAGCACCGCGAAAATCTAAAAGAAGTGTTTGAGAGGCTGCGAAGTGCTCATTTAAAACTCAACCCAGAAAAGTGCGCCTTGTTCCGTCCGGAAGTAAAATATCTGGGTCACATTATATCAGCGGAAGGAGTAAGAACGGATCCTGACAAAATCGAAGCCGTGAAAAGTTGGCCCTCTCCAAAAGATAAACACCAACTGAGACGCTTTTTGGGACTCGCCACGTATTACAGAAGGTTCGTAAAGGATTTTGCTGGCATTGCAAAGAGCCTGCATCAACTTACAGAAAAAGGCCGACAGTTCAGGTGGTCTGGAGAATGCGAAAAAGCATTTCAAGAACTGAAGCGACAGCTGTGCAATGCCCCCATCTTGGGTTACCCGACTCCCGGAAAAATGTTCATCGTGGACGCAGACGCTAGCAATGTTGGGGTCGGAGCTGTGATTTCCCAGGTTCATGATGGTCAAGAGAAAGTGGTCGCATATTACAGTAAAGTACTCTCCAGACCTGAAAGGAACTACTGTGTAACCCGGCGCGAGCTTCTGGCTTTAATTCTGGCTACGAAGCATTTCCATAAGTACCTCTATGGACAAAAGTTCATTCTCCGGACAGACCACGCAGCTCTGAAATGGCTACTCCAATTTAAGAACCCTGAAGGCCAAGTTGCAAGATGGATCGAGCAGTTGCAGGGTTACGACTTTGAAGTGCAACACCGCAAGGGAACACTCCACTCAAATGCTGATGCTCTCTCTCGTCGACCGTGCGGAGTAAAATGCGAACACTGCAATCGTAAAGAAGCAAAAGAACAGGCAACTATCCAAATGATCAGGACTGAGCCAATAGAGGGTTGGAGTATAGACGAAATCCGTTCCTCCCAACAGGCAGACAATGACATCGAACCAATATTGGCCTGGAAAGAACACGAGGAAAGACCAAGCTGGCAGCAGATATCAGATCGGAGCCAAACTCTGAAGGCATACTGGGCACAGTGGGACTCGCGTTTTGTGCAAGATGGATTACTGAAGAGAAAATGGGAAAGTGCAGATGGGACAACATCTCGTATGCAGCTAATTGTGCCACGGTCCAGAGTCAACCAAGTGCTCCATGAAATACATGACGGAATCTCAGGAGGCCATTTGGGAATAAACAAGACGTTGGAAAAGGTAAGGGAACGTTTCTATTGGCTAAGCGCTAAACAAGATGTCGAGAATTGGTGCAAAAAGTGCATAAGATGTGCAGCTACCAAGGGTCCAAAAGTAAAGCCACATGGACAAATACAACAATACAATGTCGGAGCACCTTTCGAACGAATAGCCGTCGACATCGCTGGGCCGTTTCCCGAAACCTTTAATGGAAACCGATATACCCTCGTAGTCATGGATTACTTCTGTAAGTGGCCGGAAGTGTTTGCCATCCCAAATCAAGAGGCTAAGACCGTAGCCGAACAGATAGTCAACAACTGGGTGAGCAGATTTGGGGTCCCAATGGAGCTGCACTCTGATCAAGGGCAAAACTTTGAATCAAAAGTCTTCCAGGAAATATGCCAATATTTGGGAATAAGAAAGACAAGGACAACGCCACTACACCCTCAATCTGATGGAATGGTCGAGCGATTCAATCGGACCTTGAGTGAGCATCTATCTAAGGTTGTCAGCAACTGCCAGCGGGATTGGGATCGACACATACCCCTCTTCTTAATGGCCTACCGAAACGCGGTCCATAGCTCAACAGGGCACACACCATCCGAGATCTTATTTGGTCAAACAATTCGGTTGCCAAGTGAAGCAAAATTCGGATCCCCACCGACGGAGCCCAAAGAGGTGAACGAGTACGTGAATGACTTACGCAGCAGGATTCGTAAATTGCATGAAGACACCAGAGAAAAGATGAAGCTAGCAAGCAGCCGTATGAAAACTAGGTACGATATCAAGGCGAAATCTTCCGGTTTCAACGAAGGAGATCTGGTTTGGCTGTATAATCCTCAGCGTAAGAAAGGCAAATCACCAAAATTGCAACAGGACTGGGAAGGTCCATACAAGGTGATAACCCGCATTAATGACGTTGTCTACCGGATCCAGCGTGGGGATCGAGCAAAATTTAAAGTGGTCCATTTGGATAGAATGTGTCATTTCAACGGGATGCTGAATGACGAAGTTGTTCGGGGCGAACAACTGTAGGGAGGGAGCAATGTGATAACCACTCAAATGTGAGCAGCGACATCTAGCAGAAAATGTCGAAACTCGAAGACTAGAAGATTTCGATACTGGATTAGCAAAGCCTCGACTGGAGAGTGGAATCGAATTTTCTAGCAAATTGGAAATTGTATGGGACGCTGGATGGCGAGGATTGTTCTCGAAGTATGTCATTCGAGTATAAATACCAGCATCCCAAAGGTATGCAAATCAGTTCTAAAGTGAAATTTGATGTGTTAATTAGGAGAAGTAATTAAGTGGTTTAAGTAAAAGATAAGAAAAGTATAAGTGGTTGAGGAATTGAATTGTACTGAGAGAAAGAATTAAATAGTGAATTGTAACTTTACTGAATAAAGGGATTTGTATTGAAAAGAATAAGTTCTATCATTTGTACCCACACAAACATTTTACAATAATAATATGATTAATACAAATTTCGACATAAAAGCAGCCCTACAGATTATGAAAATAGGTTTATAATAATGTACATACCTGGCATTGAATTATCCATAATTAAAAACTTATCACACAATGGGTGGAAAATTAACGTTTTCGCGTAAATTTTCTGTTAAATGAATAAACCTTTTGACCGATAACTTGTGTACATAAAATAATTGCGGTGCATTGTTTCATTGTTATTTCGCAACCGCTAGGAAAAAAATTATTTCTTAACTTTACATTTTGAAAAATCCACTCTTGGCCAGCTGTAAATAGTTCTATGTGCGTCGCTAGTTTTCACGTAGAACCAATGTGTAGGCGAGGTTGAGTCAAGAATTTCGCCCACGCGGATTGCAGCAAATGATGGAAATTTAAATGTCGTTGAATTAATACAAAATAGCACCGTCTTCGAGTTTGAAAGGAAAATCACTCTGCCCATCACCGATAGCTTCTTCACTTTCACGAATTCGTCATAACTAATGACATCTGCATATCGCATCCTGCTCAAGTCAAAGGTAGCCCTCGACAGCTAAAGCCTTTTCCAAAGCATCGAAGAAGACGATGAGATTAACTTCTGATCTGTCCAAAAGACATATCCCCGACAATTTCTAAGTCTCTATGACTCCTAGCAACTTCACGAACTGTAACCACTGTTGTTTCAACTGATTTGAGACTGAGTCGTCCCAATCGAAGCCCTCCCGCCAAACTTCTTGAAGAATAATTCTTCCTCTAATGAGGAACAGCGAAATGAGTCCGAGTGGGCCAAAAATGTGCATAATCATATGCAACCTATGCATAGGAGGTCGGAACTATTGGATTGAATTCCAACGAAATCAAATTCCGTAGTCTTATGGATTCGGATCGCGTCTTCAGTCACGGCAGCAGCTTCCCCGACCCTATCGGACACTCAGTTTGAAACTTACTTGCATGGTGATTCTTCGCAAACTGCGCACAAGTGGGGGAACATCTTGGACCCAACATCATAACCTTCATTATATAGACCCTGAGGGGCTACAAACATCCTCATTTCTCCACAGAAAAAATGAATCAATGTCCTCAGTTTTCATCCGGGTTCGGTGAAATATCTCCTTCACATTGGCGTTCACTCCCACCTCACGCTCGCGGAATTTAAACAGTCCGTCATGAAGAGGCACTAAGTTGTCCAGCCCCTTGGGCAAAAAGGTATTAAGTGACACGCCATCCACTTTAGCAGCGATATCTGCTCCTACCCTTGGTTACGGCGGAAATTTTTTGGGGTTCTCTTCAATAAAGGTGGAGCACATCAAACTCGTGGTCACACCACCACCATGACCCCTACTGTAGGTACTCTTGCGCAACGCTTTGTGGCTGCTTTCTTAGTGGGTTCCCGAGACCGATAAGATGTTTGAGGGCCATCGGGAAACTCTTGGGGAGTCTAACGTTCTCCTTCTTCCAAAGCAGACGCTAAGACCATTCTTGAATTCCTACGTCTGTTTTATTATGTTTAATGCTCGACTGTCTCCTCTGTAGATTAAATCTGCTTTATGGGCATCAACTCCAAACTCGTCTGTAGAAAAATCTCGTTTGACAAGATCGTCTAAATACTCTTCACCCTTGATAGCGTTGAGGAACATTAGTTGAATGAATGGCTTTGATACTTGTTGAGTACACTCTACTCTGATCTGTGGGGCTGTTCTTCCAAAAACGATCTATCCCAGTAGAGTCTTCAGTGCAGACGACTCGTTATCATTTCCATGGCGTTGTTTGTAACCTATCAGGAATTTCGTTGATCTAAACCAACGAGGATCTTTGGCTTCGCATCGACGGGCATGGTTGCTATTTGAACGCCGAAATAGTTTTATTTGCATTTTTATTTCAATTCATTCATTAACGCTGGCATGCTATACAAAAGAATTAGAAATTAGCTTAATTGACTATAATATTAAGTATTTTATTCTAACTTACGGGCCCCAAGTCCCATGTTTAAACTAGTATTATTGACTGTCTATCTGTGAGAATATTGAAGAGAATGTACAGAAGTGGTTTGCTAATGCCCAGCCTGTTCAGCTAGCAGAAGAGTCCCTCTAACCATACGGTATCGAAGATTTTCTCCAAGTCAATCAGGCAGGCACCGCGGTGCACTGGTTTTTGGCTTTGTTCATCATGCCCCACCATCATCATTTGGAAGTATATTTTTGTCTTCAACCCACTTTGTCAGGACTCTATTGATCGCTTTTTTTAAAAACTTACTGGTATGCGGAAGAAGTGTATTTATCCCTTTTGGGGAAGGGCTAGACCACTGCAGTTTTCCCATAAGCTGGATAATGGGCATTATTCATTGGTGGTTTAAATGTCCACCGCTTCTAGTGGGCAGATGTTGAAGCACCATGTTCGGTACTCCATCGGTTTCCTCTGATTTCTTACTCGTACTTCTCAGTGATTCGAAGATAATTTGGAGCTCGTCCTTCGAAATGAGCGGGTGTTGTTCCCTCACATCGGCGATGACATTGTTTGCAATATTTTCGTCACTGAACTGGGTGAAGTTCTCGAATAGCCAGTTCACCATTTTACTTCGAAGCTAGACACAGTGCACAAGGACTTGATTTTCCAGGTCGTGTTTCGGCCTATGGTGTCATTCTTGTCTGCGTTTTACACTTCCTGGAATGGCGCTCCTCCTATAGCCGCTACCTCCTCCTGCGAATCTTCAATCACAAAGAAGTTTTCATCATCAACAGGCTCATTTGGATATACTCCTATGTCTGCTGGTAAAAGTGTTTGTTCAATGTCCGTCGATCGGGCGGTTTTAAGACACAGAAGATAGTTTTGATTTTTCCTCCGAAATATGTAAAAAATACTGCAATATCCCAAAGGTGGTAAAAGTTTTTAGTCGTTTGTCAAAAACATTAAAAATTCTGCCCCATCCGCCATCCCAACGCTCATTTACAATGACATCCTAGCTGTCAGCTCTTTGGACAAAGCCAATCTGCTAGTTGCACATTTTGCGGCAGCTCAACGCTTCCACATTTTCACACTGTAGTAGCAAGAGTACTTAAAGAACTTAACGTACACAAATCCGCTGGTCCAGATGGTAAATCTCCCCGTCTTCTGAAGAGGTGTTCTTCCACGCTGTCAAAACCATTGCGTAAGCTTTTTCGTCAATCCTACCCTTCTTTCTAAGGTCATGGAAACACTGATAAACCGTCAGCAACAGGTCCACTGGTGATTTGATGGCATGCCTCACCGATAAGCGTACATCAATCTGACGAAAGGAAGATAGTTGCACTTGATATTTCCAAGGCATTTGACAGAGTTTGGCATCATAGACGATACCATTTTTCAATGGATTAGAAACTACCTTTCAGAAGCTCCAGCCGCAAGCCTCTAGTAGCTAGTGCTGTTATTCCTATTACTATTATGTAAATTTATTTTATATTGTAATAAATAATAATAATAATAAAGGTGTTATTACCTATTATAAAAGGAACGTTTAATTCTTATCTCTTGGATGGTTTCAAGCCTAATATTCACAAAATAAATGCCGGTGTGCCCCAGGGCTCCGTTCTGTCTCCGACACTCTTTTTAATTTTTATCAATGATCTCTTGTCTGCCACTTCTAATCCAATATATTCCTTTGCTGATGACAGTACTCTCTGCTTCTCATATTCCTTCCCGCACTCACTACTCTGCTCTTCGGCTGTAGAACGGGAACGGCAGCGTATGTTAAGCACATTAAATTCCGATATAAGCAGCATTACTACAATAATTGGGGAACCATCAACAGAGTGAAATTTAATGTTTCCAAAACATTAAAGCGAAATTTAAATACCCGACCATTATTCACGAATGACACTCGCTCCATAGAAACAGAAAAACTTTCCATTATCGTTATGTGCATCCATGACAACTCACGTTGGAACGACCACACAATCGATGACGCCAAAAAATATGCGAAATGTCTAGGTATCCTTAAGCGATGTAAGAAATATTTCACCCCCTCTGACCTGGCCTCAATATACTCATATAAGGTATTTATCCGCCCAAAACTGGAGTACAATGCCCATATCTGGTCAGGTGCCCTTAAAACCTTTTTGTGCTTGCTAGATAGAATCCAAAATCATCCGGTAAAACTCATAGCTGATGTCAATATTACACAGTCATTCGACACCCTCGAACACCGACGTAATGCCTCCTGTCTCACGATATATCGCTATTTTCACCACCAGTGCTCCACCGAAATTACCAGTAGTATTCTGATCTTTCAAACTTTGAGCCGTAACACCCGTCTCGCTCTGAATGTTCATCAGTACACCCTCAAGCCCAACTTCGGACCTATTTTGAAAAATATCCTAATTCTTTCCTAAACCGTACAACTCGCTTATGGAACTATAACTTGCAAACATTTAAAACCAACGCACATCCCTAACTTCCTTTTGCCCGCGGTATGTGCAAACATCCTAAGGGTACATAAAATCCTTTCTGCCCGCGCTCATAGAAAAAAGCGAATCCTCAATCATTTTCTACAATTATCAACGTTGAACCATCGATCGGCTAGAATAGCCAACGTGCCCACGAACGTTTTATTATTTCCGTAAATAAGAATGACAGCGATCTTGAACATAACTGGTAGATTGCGTTTATCTTGAGAAGAATGAAGTGAACTCTGTGGCAGCTACATTTAAATCAACCTTCGACAAAGTGGAAGGCTGGTGCAACAGCGGATGGTGATGTCCAGAACAAGTATTTGTATCACACAACCTTGATTTGCACAGGCTCTCCAATGTTGTTGCGCTGGAGCCAAGCAAGCAAAGCAAATAGACTTTTCTTTCGTATGCGCCAAACCCAACTCGGGTGTCAGCGCCTTTAACTCGTTACACTTGTCCAAAGTATGCTGTTTTTGGCCATCTTTACTACACAAAGGGACTGTTTAACTCAACGAAACCGGATGGTGTGTCAATACTCGACTAGAAGACTGCCACTACGTGTGCCTTGTTGTTAGAATCCGATGGCTGCGGCTGCACCAACTCGGGTCTATATCTATGATCTTCTCCGTTAAGAATCCTGCAAAATCCCTTGCTGTGTTACCAGTGATCGACATCTTCCTCCATTATTGTTGATATAAACCGGAGCAAGTCAGATCTATGAGGATAAACCCAATGGCAAGATCCCTTTCCCATTTCATCGCCTTAATATCTGCCTCAAAACCATTTACTCTAACTGCAGATAGGTGTACATTTGGATCACATTTTGAGGTAAGATTCGGCAGATTCACAAATCCGACGTCAGCCTATGGACTAGAAGTTCAGGGCGTCCAAAGATCGATCGAAGTAATTCGATAATTGCTGCATCGTCTGACCAATACTTCAGTTACTCACTAACTAACTTCACTCTGCAGAGATTTACGAAACGTTGTTTGCACCACAGCAGCACCCTCAATTAGAATGTGCACTCCTACATCAACGGGATCATTTTGGACAGATGGCACGTCTCTGGATTTACTCGTAGGATTGAGTTCTTTTGAAATTTCATTCGGTCTTGCTTCAAAAACTAGGGGTCGGCTGACTTATATACATATATCCGGGTACCACTATGCAACCACCTCCTCGTTTTACGACATTCCGAATAAGTGCACGAATATCTAGTCCTACTCATGATAAATTAAACCTTTCAGAGTAAGCGGCGATCGATAGATTTCATGATAAAATGACGATCAATAAAATTAATTTATGTTGCTGCAACAAAGTTTGCTCTTTTTCTGCTTGGCTCTCTCCAAAATAAACATCGAATTGTTCTTTAGATCTGATTTTATTTTCTGAAATTCAATTATACAATTGTAAAATAAAAGGAAATTAATATGGATTCTTACATTGGTATGAGCAAAAAAGAAGTTATATTTTACACCAAACAGTGACCTTTTCGAACAATAGGCAACGAAGTTTCTATGCAGAAAAAAGCATGTGCTCTGAAAAGAACAGATATATGTTACTTATAGTTTAGCCGAGGGACGTGAGGATGAAAGAGGAAGCAAATATTTTAATTTTGGATTGCAAATAGTTGCTTGCCACTGCCAAATTATAAATTATCAAGGAATATTTAAAGAAAAAGAATGCCACCTCGGGGACCTGAAGATACATAATGCTGGCTCGATGACAACAGATATCTAAACTAATGGGCTAGACAATTAAGCGAACAATGGGCAAAACGATACCTTGTTATAAACACACTGACAATGAATAACTATTCCGGATCGCACTCATTGACGTACCGCATAAATGTAGACTACTGTCAAGACTTAAAACATTGTACAGACAATTTATTGACAGACAAGACACTGAAGTCGTCGATTAAAAACCACCAAATATTAATAAAATAAAATTACAGAGCTTCTGTAAGTTTGCATTGGAAAAATAAAATTCGGGCTGTAAATACAATACCAGCAACCCGAATACGTTCCGGCAAATAAATAAAATATTTCGGAGGAAAGATCAAAACTATCTTCCGTGTCTTAAAACCGCCCGATCGACGGACATCGAACAAACACTTTTACCAGCAGGCAGAGGAGTATATCCAAATGAGCCCGGTGATGATGACAAATTCTTTGGGATTGAAGATTCGCAAGAGGAGGTAGAGGCTATAGGATGAGCGGCTTTCCAGGAAGTGTAAAACGCGGACAAGAATGACATCATACACCGAACCACGACCTGGAAAATCAAGTCCTTGTGCACTGTAGACCCTTCGAAGTGAAATGGTGAGCTGGTGAACTGAATATTCGAGAGCTCGGGTTTCACACAGTTTAGTGACGAAATTATGGCAAACAATGTCATCGCCGATGTGAGGGAAGAACACCTGCTTATTTCGAAGGAAGAGCTCCAAATTATCTTCGAATCACTGAGAAGTACGAGTAAGAAATCAGTGGAAACCGATGGTGTACCGAACATGGTGCTTCGACATCTCCCACTAGAAGCGGCGAATATCCGGTCTTCTTCCACATACCAGTAAGCGATCAAAAAGCGATCAATAGAGTCCTGACAAAGTGGGTTGAAGACAAAAATATACTTCCAAATAACCCATTCGGTTTCAAATGATGAACAAAGCCAAAAACCAGTGCACCGGTGCCTGCCTGATTGACTTGGAGAAAATCTTCGATACAGTGTGGTTAGAGGGATTCTTCTACAAGCTGAACAGGCTGGGCATTAGTAAATCACTTCTGTACATTCTTTTCAATATTCTCATAGATAGACAGTTAATAATACTAGTTTAAACATTAGGTTAACATGGGGCATGGGGCAGTTATAATGTTACCTTTTAGTTTTAAATGAAATAAGAAAAAAATATTTTCAGACAGATATCGTGCTTTATTCTTTTTACTTAATAATCTGAATACTATTTTTTCTTACAGTACTATTTATAACATTTTACTGTGGGAAAATACAATTTTTGATAATTGCTTTATGTCAGCATTAATACTTAAAATACAAAAATATTCCAGACAGATACGAGTATCTGATCCATATCCGCTGGATATGCATGCAGGTGTTTGGCGCGTGTGCTGACGAAGCTTGTTTGTGTGTGATAACTGGGCCAGTAAGTAAGAATAAGATACATAATATTAAGTCAATTAAGCTAATTTCTAAGCATGTTTTTTTGTATAGCATGTAAGAGTTAATGAATGAATTGAAATAAAAATGCATATAAAACCGAAAGTGTAAATAATTTAAAATCTGCGTTCAAAAAGTAACCAATCCCGAAAGACATTCTTTGTGGTTGATTAGAATATAATAATTTAGTATCCCCATTAAATGTTGGATGCCACCCGTGTAGCGAAGTAACCACTGAGTCCAAATATCTTTTTTCTCTCTCTGTCCAATTTTCCAAGAAACTTAACATATACTCTGGCATTTTAGAAGTAGTCATACCCTCTTGAGTGTTACCTTCTTAAAACAGAAAACAGTGGTATCAAAAAGTTTTGTCTCCACTCAGCTTTAAATCTTTTTAAAGTGCTTTTTTTCATAGAGTTGGGAGGATTTGAGGCATTCGGAGATAGATTATAGGAATGAGTAGTACTCCTAATCCAAGTTATGGAGGAAGTATGGGGGTTAAATTGAAGCTAAGAGGTTGATCGGAGTTAGAGACGGAGTGCGCATTGGTGTTTTGCAATAGGTATAGGACACCGCGCGGAGAAAATGATGTACTCATATATCTACACTAGATTAAATCATGTTTTTTATTCAGGTTTTTGATTACGCTCCTGAACGAATGCGAAAGTGTATCGTTTCAACAAATATAGCGGAGACGTCATTAACAGTGGATGGAATACGATTTGTTGTGGATTCGGGGAAGGTAAACATCAGTAAATAAAAAGTAAATATTATTTAAAATATAATAATACTTTATATTTTGTAAGGTTAAAGAAATGAGCTATGACGCTTTAAGCAAAGGACAGAGGCTAAAGGAATTTTGGGTATCAAAGTCATCTGCCGAACAACGAAAAGGGCGAGCTGGTCGTACTGGTCCAGGAGTAAAATATTTGGTAAGAGTTAAAGTAAGGATTTCTCATATCTGAACTTTTTCAGGTTTGCTATAGAATATTCTCTGAAAAACAATTCGAGACTCTTGAGCCGTATCCAACACCAGAAATTTTTAGAGTACCACTTGAATCTATTCTTCTTCAAATGATCTCTATGGGGCTGCCCAATGTAAGAGTTTTTCCATTTATTGAGTCACCTACAGAGGAAAATATTGAACAAACTATTTTGACTCTTAAGCAGCATGTAAGTTTACCAATAGTATTTAAAAAATTAAAAATTTAATTTGTCCTAGAAAGCAAAAAAAAAAGAGTTATTTAGTAATTTGATTTGTATTCAGAATGCATTATCAGTGGATGAAAAAATAACTCCCCTTGGTCGAGCTCTGTCAAATTTACCAGTGGATATAACTATTGGCAAAATGCTTTTAATGGGATGTGCTTTAACCGATACCGTTGATAAAATTCTTACACTTGCAGCTATGCTAAGTGTGCAGACTCCATTTACTAGTCGAGCTTATATCGATAAAACATGCACAGTAAATAAAATATCGTTGAATGTATACGCTGAAATAAAAGTAATATTTTCAGGAAAAACGTTTACAATTTGAGTCAGATCAAGGCGATATTTTCACATTATTAAACGCTTATCACGAGTGGCTTGGTTTAAAATTGGATAGATTAGAGAATACACGCAAATGGTGCTACAAAATGGGACTTGAGGAGCAGAGGTATATACAGATAATCAAAATACGAATTATGTGCTAGTCAAATTAAACTAGTTAACCTTTTTTAATAACTCAAATAACTCTAGTTATAAATTCATATACTCGTATTTATTTTGACTAAATATTTTTACATTGTTGACACATGTAACATATACTTACTTATACCATAACATCTCACAGAAGTTTTTTATTGTGGTTCTAAATTTCTTTGTTTTATTCACAACGTAAAAATATTTAATCACTTATAAATTATTTTATTATAGATGTGGGATATTTCCGACATTGTAGTTTATTCCAACACTTCTTAATTTTTTTTGTTGTACTTTTCTTAAATATAAACATTAAAAAATGAAATAACTTAAAGTAAGCGGCAATAAGGACATCTTGTTGCGCTGAGTAGTATATGTGGTCGGAGTACGTTTAAATTAAAAAAAAAACATTTTATACAGGGTATTCCCTATTAAGTGTCATAACTTTGAATGGTGACTTCTTCATATCTTTTTAGATACAGTGGTTTAAATCAAAGCCTTGCCCCGTTTTGTATCTTATTAAATGCGTCATCTCTCGAATTGACATTTACATGGAAACTAGTAGGGTATCAATAAAGTTACCAATACTTTAGGTATCTAAATGTAACATTATTATTGCATCAACAATTATTTAAGGTCAGAACTAATTTAATTAAAAAAAAAAGAAAACGTTTTGATTTGAATATTTTTTTTTCGAAAAAATACATTATTAAGCCCTTTTTATAACACAAGAATATGTATGTAACATTTACAATATCAAAAAATTAGGCGTTTTGAAATATTAAATATTTCAAGTGCAAATCATTGTTTTTATGAACCCCAGAGCCCGTCTTTAAAAAGGTCTTGTCTGCTACTTCTAATTTCTCTCTGATTTTCGCATCTATCGAATGTTGTTATTTCTGGTGAGTTAAGGATGTCATTTATCTATCTATTGGAATCAAGACTAGGGATCTTGAAAGTCACCGAATGGGTCTATTTTTCCCTATTCACTAATTTTCATATTTTCCAGTGCCAGCCCGCCAATGGAATAACTAATTTCAATTGACAAACTTCAACGGAAAATAACCGTAACCCATTCTCTGAAACACTTTTTAACTCTCGTTTAACGGCTATGCGTGTGCAGGCATTTTGGATAATTATGTAATTTAACCAGTTCGGTTCACTCAACCTTAATTTGGATATCTACGAGAAGCTTTTCAAGAACGAGTTACCAGAAGTTTTAGAACCATGCTGCTGCAACTAAGAAGATTTTGTTGCCGTAGGATGGCGCCCTTATAGAATAGACACATAATGTGGCCTCCGAGATCTCCGGACTTGGCGGGAATGAATTCTTATATAATTATATAATTCTTATATAGTCGGGAAACTTGTTCCCGAAAATATTAGTTACAGCGTGAAAATATCGATAAAGCAAGACAAGGCAAGAGACACTTCGTGGGTTTTCGAGAATGTCAACATTGTATGATATAATATTAGCATCATCCATGAGTTTTATCGCACGATTTTGAATCTTTTCTACCAAGTGCAGAGCGGTCGTTAGACCACCCGACCAGAACATCGTACTTCAATCTTGGGCCGATAAATGCCTTATATTAGGTTATCAATAGCGTAATTTCGGTTTTTACAAGTAGCTTTTGCTTACACCTGTTGGTATAGTTTCAATTTCAATGTAGCGTGCACCAACAAACATTTTCGACATATATCGATGTAAATGTCCATATGCTAAGTTTTTGTAAACAAATTTTTTTCTTATCTTTAAGTATAGAAGATAAGTATTTATAAATAAAATGTAACTGCAGTCGAAAGACATAGATATAAGTATTCAGAGTAGCTTAAAGTGCCTGTGTGGGGCCAGTAAGTTAGTATAAGATTGTTAAGTAATTGTAAGCTAGCATTTAAGCATTTTTTGTTAGAATGTAAGAGTTAGTGTTAAGAAAATAAAATGCATTTAAAACTGAAAACTCGACATATATCGAGTCGACCAACGATGAGTGCACACGTTGACCAATGCACTCGTAAATTCTACCGTTTCTCCTGTGTGGTGCAAAAACAAAAAGAAAAATAAGTCGTGCAGTACAGTGTGCAAGGAAAAAAAAATTACACAGTGCGGGTATCCCACCTCTCTCGCTTCTGGTCGAAATATTGTTGCTTGTATTTATCTGTTATAGTCCGTACCAATTCAGTTTGCCAACGGTCGTTTACAATGCCTAACCCAACTTTACGTGGCTATGAACTAAAATGCTGTTGCATAAGTTACTTTATTTTTTTTTATTATGAGGTCGATAAATTTCAACGCACTTCATATGTAATGCTACCTATTATCTAGGGTGTGATTGGCAAAAAATTCAGGGCATAGGTATATTTGTTGAATTTGTATACACTATTCCGATCGTAATTGATTAGGTTCTCAACGTTTTTTATGGTATTATTATTTGTGGTTTAGGTTTAGGTACCTATGTATGTGGCGTGTTTCCATTTATTTTATGGTTTTTGCTTCTACCTGTGGGACTTTAGTTCATATTGTAGGTTTTAGGATAAGATTTTATGTCTTAGAAATAAAATTGTTTAAGTGTTTTATTTCATTTAAAAAAATTTTTAACGCCATACTTTTTATTCAATTACTACCAAAAGTCCATTACTTTTTTTAGTTACATGCACCTAATTAGTAATAGTAATTGTTTAATTATTAATTACATGTAATTGTAATCAAGCTAGACCCAACGCATATAAATGATGGTTTTGCTATTTGGAATCCAGTTTTACGAAAACAATAGCTTTGCTCGAACAAAAGCTTATACAAATACAGGAAATTGTCATGGATTCTTCGCGAAAAGGAAAATCAATAGGAAGTCAGGCTCGTAATATCGTTTTTAACATGTATAACAAAAAATTATAAGAAGCTATGAGTTTATGTTTGGATAATCCCATATCGTACGCAAACTCGCAGACTAAGGAGTTCACTGGAATTTCGGCCCGATCAATACGAATGATTATCAAGGAATATGAGGAGAAAGGTGTTACTAAATCACCAAATAAAAAAGTACCACACAAAAAATGGAAAACTGCATTAGACGACTTTGACATCACAGCTATTCGGCGAATTATATACAACTTTCACCTTGAGTAAAAAATTATGATGGGGTAGCCGTGGTGTAGTGTAGTGGTACTAGCAATCGCTTCTCACTCGGAGGATCAAGGTTCGAGTCCTACTCATGACAAGTTTTTCATTTGTGTAATTGGAAGTCAGTCAGAAAAATCTGCGTGTGAAGGCATAACACTGACATGTAGATTTGGCTGTTGTAGAGTTTCAAGCACAAAACAAGCGTGAAAATTGATGACCTTCGAATCATTCCGAGTGAAGAAAAAACTCTCCGTCCTATTCGGACTCCCACCCCCGGAAAGTTAATATCGAAACCAAATATACCTGAGTTTCAAACAACTACATCACAACAATGTGTTCTTTTCTCCTCCTTCTAACTTTCCGCCCGCGCCCTGGCAACAGTAAAAGAGTATCATAACCCCTTAGACGCGCGTAAATTATAACAAAAAAAAATGATTACCTTAAAAATGTTGAGACAACGGGTCCAGGAAGATTTGGAGCTTAACTTAAGCATTATGTCGCTACACAGGATTCTAAGAAGAAATGGATTTTCCTATATAAAACGGAAAACAACCGTAAACTTAAGTGCGAAAAAAATTAAGTTAAACTTTTACAAGTTGAGAAAGGTGCGGGAATACAGATCAATAGGATATGAGATCATTTATTTGGACGAGAACTATATTCACAGCTCACACACAAGACCAAGGGCATGGACTGAGAGGATCAGACGTGGATTTAAGGCGCTAATTTCAAAGGGTCAGATGTTGATAAATAATGATAAATAATGTTGATAAATAATTTATTTAAATCTGGAACTAAAACAGGAGACTACCACGATGAGATGAATTTTGAAAATTTCTCCAAATGGATGACAGATCAAGTTTTGAATAACATAGAAGAACCTTCAGTTATTGTAATGGACAACGCATCATATCACAACAAATGGGAAGACAAGCAAATTAGTTCTGGTTCCGGAAAATTTGAGATGTTACAATGGCTTTCACACTACAATATACCACATAGTTCACAGATGCTCAAATTCGAACTTTATGAGCTTATAAAGGAACATCGAACTATACATCATCCAGAGCATAATATTGACGCTATAATTCACGGCGAGGGACACGAAGTACTACGATTGCCACCTTATCACCCACATCTCAACCCTATTGAAAATATTTGGGCAACTGTCAAGAGTGGGAAACCGAAACACAACATTTAAATTATCGGATGTTCAGAAACTAGCTGAAAAAGAATTTTCAAAAATTACAGTTGAAGATTGCCGCAAAATTTGTGCGGACAGAGGAGGAATACTTTTCTCATGAGCTGATGTGGGACACAATATCGGATGCAATAGTTATCAGTCCAGGAGATGATTCCTCAACAGATTATAAAACTGAAAGTTCTTCAAATTGAATTCAATATACCTAGTCCTGCCATAAGTTCTGCTACAAATATAAAACGCTATAAAAAAAACAGTAAACATATTGTATTCAAAATTGTTTTATTTATTATAGACCACAATATTGATTACTAAAAAAACATTTATTGTATTGGTCAAGTCAAGCACCAGTTATTACGCCTTTCAAGATTATAATGTAATTTCAAGTATTTTGTTGTTAATTGGAAAAGAGTTCGTTTTTTTTAAAAGATTTTGTTCATCAAAATGAATATTTAGATATTTTTTTAATTTTATAATTCTTCGATGCTGAGTTACAAGTAGTTTCCTTAAATTTGTGACAGGAAGACAAAAATATTGAAAAATAAGGTAAAACTCAGAAACTAACCAAAAAAGTTTGGTAGAATTGTAGTATTTATTAATAAAAATGAAGTTACCGAATTTAAAATGCTCCTACTAACATTTAGTAGACTTGAAAGTTCACAAAACTATTTTTCGATAGATCATGATCTCTGGGTCCTGTGCTTCTTCTAATAATTCGTTTGGCTGCACTTGACTTCAAATGATTTATCAATTACCAGCCAAATGTTTGCTTAGTATTGGACTATGACTGTATTTTTCCTGTTATTTACGTAGTGTTTAGATAATAGTAATGACTTAATTATATAATAATGATAATAATAATAATAATAATAATAATAATAATAATAATAATAATAATAATAATAATAATAATATTAATAATAATAATAATAATAATAATTTATGTTCTACACGGTCGACATACAAATACGAGTATAAAAAAAACTATGAATGTCAATGCGGTTTTGTGGGAAATAAGTTGACATATGACGCGATTCAAAGTTTATAGACAATGATGTAGAAACATCAACGTAAAAATGAATGTAAAAACAAACCAGACATAATCGGGGAATTCGAAATTAAAGTTGGAATACTACAATCAGAAATTTCAATGACAATATCGCACAAAATGTTAACGGAGGTTTTTCTAAATGCTACCAAAACTTCACAGTCTTGTAACAGAAAAATTTCGCTTAAACTTAAATGTTTGCTATACTCGACAGTTTTGCTTCAGTCCTTAAAATACGAATCACATTATTGGACGATATGCGAGAAATATAAGCCAAAAATTGAGCGACTAAAATGAAAGTCGGTAGGTGTAGCAAAGCACTATCTTATAAGAAGAATGCATGTTCACTTTTTTCGCCATGCTAACAATATAATAGCAGAACAACTTCAGGCTTATTGTATCAGCTAGCGTTGCCATGTTCAAATAAGTTCATCAAAAAATCGAATGCGAAAATCAATAGAACGCAAATGGTCTGTAAAATGTACTAAATATAGCCTGCATGAATAGGTGCGCCTCATTTTTCCAATTGGATTATATGAAGTCACGCGTGTTATCTTTTGAAATATTTGTTTCCAAATTGTCCACCATTTAATCATAGACATTTCAACAAAGTTTGCAAATCATCAAAATTTTTTTTTATCAAAATTCGCGGCTTACTTTTTGTGTTGCTTTTGCGTATATATTTCAATAACCACACATGTGCGTACATACAGTTCGCATCGGGTCAGTCGATCGTTCGCACTGGTGTAATGTAAACCTTAACTGAAATAAAGATTAAGTTTGTTACGAAAGAAGTTTTCTTTTTTATTTTCGCATCGCTCACAACACACTTTGCGTGCGTACACCCTAACTTTCAACCGTTATAATCGCCGCAATAAGCGAACCGAAGACCCGGATTTTCACCAGAAAATCTTCCTCAGTGACGAGGCATATTTTTGGTTATATGGCATTCTTAATATTGTATAATAATCATAATTGCCGCATTTGGTCAAGCGAACGATGTCCAACCAACAACACGATTGTATAAGTGGTTTCCATGCCGGATGAATTATCGGGCCGTATGTCTTCCGAGATTATGCAGGCGAGTCCGTTACTGTCAATGAAGACCGCTATCGCTCCATGTTAACCAACTTTTTTGGGTTAAATTGGAATTGGAAGGTTGGGAGGAAATGTGGTTTCAACAGCACGGTGCCACTTGTCACACGGTCCCACGGAATGACCCTGTCAGTTGGTCTATTCGATTGTGCGATTAAACACCTTGAACTCCTTTATTTGGGGCTACTTAACTTTCTGGTCTAGGCCAAAAATCCATATTTCATAACTAAAGGTATAAACTATATTTCAATCCAAAATATTGTACTACATATTTTCATTAATACTTTTCATTTGAAAAACTCCTTGTATTTATACATTTTACAAGTTTCAATGGTAGTTAAAAGAAGAGAAATACACCTTAAATGACCTGCTATTTGTTCATATTATTATTTATTAACCCACTTCTGGATGGTTGAAAAATCTTAAGAAGGTGTATCAACAATTAAGCGTATTCGTTGTTGGAATTCCTTTTGTGTTTGAACTTTTCTTCTTTTTTCCCTTCTTATGTATAATTATGTCCAATTTATGCAAACCCATTTCTTTTAGGTTTTATGATATAGCAAAGCTAAGAAATCAATTTCAAAATATTCTCGAAATAAATAATATGCTGCACTCAAGAAACAAAGATTCATTGTCTAGTGCAGATCGATCTCGTCGCCATGGTGAAGTTCGAGCGTTAAAGGCTATAAAACGTAAACAGAAATATCAAGAACCAAGAAAACGGAAAGTTCTTAAACGTTCTCAAGAAAATGAAGACGATTTCACCGTAAACACTGATGATATTCGCGACGTTGATTTTAGGTTAACATACGATTTGAAAAAGATGGAGGTAAAATATCTGACGCACTCATTTTAATATTATTTATTTATTATTAATCGTATTATAATTATTTAAAGATATTACATGCATCCTCCGAAGCTCGTATGCACAGAGATGTTATATTATTAAAAATAATTGCGGTAAGCGGTTTTTATCCGCAAATTTCTTTTCCAGATGAATTTAACTATTGCAAAGTTTGTTCTTTTGATATACATAACCCTCATATATATGTAATTTAAGCCAAATATTTTTCAGAGTGGAAGTCAACAATTTTTTCATACACATTTAAAGCAGTTTATTTCTGTACATCCGAATTCAGGGTTTGCAAAAAATTTTGAAATATTGAAACTAAATGACAGTGATATCCTGGATAAACCTAGTTATTACACACCAAAACAACCTCTAAGTACAGCTCATCAAGTTTTGTGTTACCAGTAAGTAAGAGCAAAGTAGTGTTTGACTTCAAAACTCAAATTAAATCAAAAAATTTAAGAAACCTCTTGGAAACAGCAAAGGTCTATCTAATGAACCCTATTCGCATGCCAGCTGCGCAAACCTTATTACTTTTTTCTTTCACCATTGATACGAATATATCAATTAGTCGTATTGTATGTGATTCATGGCTTTGTTTAGAATTTCCCATCCCAGAAACCGGAAAAGAACTACTGAAACGTGCAATTAAATTGCGAAATAAGTGGTCACGAGTTTTGAATGCTAAAATTAAAGGTACAAGTTTGTAGGCTGTACTAAATTGTTTTAAAAAAAATCAAAAATTTTAGATTTCTCAAATTCACTAGAAGCTGAAGCTATGAGTAGTAAGAAAAATACCAAAGAAGATCACATAGATCTGTGGGATGATATGACTTCTTTTATGGATACAAATGTTGCTTACACTGTAAAGCGTCTTCTTCCAGCTGATCTAAAAGTAAGTAAATTCTATTATACCAATATAATATTTAGTAATTTGTAGGTCCGTCAAAAGCATGTAAATTGTTATGACGCGTAACTTTTTGTACTGACCAAAATCTTTAACGAAATTGTGTTTCCTAAACTTATGAAATGTAAATAAAAAAAATACAGTTTTCTGCTCATAATTGTCATTCAGTCAAATCTTTTTCAACGTTACCTAAAATGTAATACAGCATAACTGATATTTTAAATGAATAATTTTTTTTTAGCTGTATATAATTTATATGGAATTTAACCATAATTTTTTTATTCAAGAAAACATTTTGAGAATGAAAAAAAAAACATGTTTTACATTTTTTTCATAAGGAAACACTCCGTTTTTTCTTTTGTTTATGTTTTTTTTAAATTTATTTTGGTTAATTAGTGTATTAGTAATGAATTGTAAAAAGAACAGTACGCGGTGCGGTATGTTACAAAAAAACAACAACAACAAAAGACATATACTCTAATATGACATTAAGGTGTCAAGAAAGTGTTTTTACTTAAGATTTATTACTTACAGCTGTGTAAAATTAAAGAAGTAGTTCATACTTAGTATGCCACCTTAGACGTCTGCAACAGCTTGGAGGTTTTTTAATTGAATTAAATGTGGAACCGACATTTCAATTAGTATGAATATGGGACATTTCATTTTTTTTGTGTTGTTTTTAAATGGTAAATGCAACGGTGCTCTAGTCAATGGGCTGGATAAGTGTGTCCAACGTACCCTACTATAATTGTAGACTTTTGAACAAACTCTTCCAATGACGCAATTTCGTTGGACGCGGTTATTTCGGTACTGAGACCGCCGCCATACGTGAACGTGCGTATACAGTTTAAAGTTTGTTCGTTCGTGCCTGTCTTTTGTATCTGCAATATGTGTGGAACAACAGAAGATCCAGGAGAACGACAGCAATTTATACGTAAATTTCACTATGTATTTGTAAAATGTCATATACAACCGTTTTCAACTACAGGGATGTACACCATGAATGCCTCAAGCTCCTCAAGCCACCGTACACTCTTTTAAATCATAAGCCTTTTCTAATGAAGATTGCAACACCACCTCGTCGAACGGAGTTGGGTTGGTTTCTTCTTACAATTTTTTATTTTCTCTGTCCCATTTTGTATTTTTAGCTTAGTTTCGCTAACCAAAAGCACATCCGGGAATTGGTCTTTGAGCAACTTATACTTATATATGAGGCTCTTCTTCGTCCTTCTCCTAAGCAGTTCAAAGAGCTCCTCGGGATCAGTATGCGGTTCAGTCCCCCTCAGCAGCATTCTTTGCAGTTTCACCCCCTTCTAAAGGAGAAGAACTCTGTCGTTTATCCTTATTATATTGTAGCGCTCCACTGAGTTACATTGGATTGCATGCCTATCCATACATAAACGTTTAATAAGAAAGGCATTTCCTATGGCTGCCTTACCTAATTCAACTGTGTCTTTAAAGCGGCCGATACACGATCAATCGATTGACGTCAATCACTTACATATTGTAGAATGTTTGTGTGGGTACAAATAATAGAACTTATTATTTTCAATACAAATCCCTTTATTCAGTACAGTTACAATTCACTATTTAATTCTTTCTCTCAGTACAATTCAATTTCTCAACCACTTATACTTTTCTTATCTTTTACTTAAACCACTTAATCACTTCTTCTAATTAACACTTCAAATTCAACTTTGGAACTGATTTGGCAGAAAATGTCGATACTCGAAGACCAGAAGATTTCGATACTGGAATAACAAAGTCTCGACTGGAGAGTGGAATCGAATTTTCTAGCAAATTGGAAATTGTATGGGACGCTGGATGGCGAGGATTGTTCTCGAAGTATGTCATTCGAGTATAAATACCAGCATCCCAAAGGTATGCAAAATGAGTTCTAAAGTGAAATTTGAAGTGTTAATTAGGAGAAGTAATTAAGTGGTTTAAGTAAAAGATAAGAAAAGTATAAGCGGTTGAGAAATTGGATTGTATTGAGAGAAACAATTAAATAGTGAATTGTAACTGTACTGAATAAAGGGATTTGTATTGAAAAGAATAAGTTCTATCATTTGTACCCACACAAACATTTTACATTGGTGTCAGAAGTGGGATAGGACTTATTGTGTGTAAAAAGAAAAAGTGTTTTCTGACTATTTGAAAAAGCTAGAATGGGTCGAAAACTATTGCAGTTGACCCTCGTCCAACTCAAATCCGAGTTGAACAAGAGAAGCCTCAGCGCCAGTGGAGGAAAAAGTGACCTGGTGCTCCGTCTTCAGGAGGCTTTGAACAACGAAGGACATGATCCTGATGCATATTCCTTTGATGTTGACGAGGATGAACAGACAAGTACCGGCAATGACATGGATGCGATGATGCAACTCCTCTTATTAAAAATGGACGAACAGAAGAACAGTCTCGACCAACAAAAGAAAAATCTGGAAGAACAAAAGAATAGTCTCGAACAAAAGCTGGATGAACAAAAGAAAAATCTAGACGAGCAGAAGAGCAGCATTGAACAAAAATTCAACGAACAAACCAACAATCTGCACGGTCTTCAACAGAAAATGGATGAACAAAAGAATAATCTGGAAGAACAATAAAAGAACATTCTCCAGCAAAAATTCGAAGAAATCGATGACAAATTTGAAAGAATAGAGAAGAACGTTGGCGAAAAATTCGAAGAAAAGATTTGAAGCCTCCCTCATTCGATGGACAGACCTCATGGTCTACTTATAAGAAGCAGTTTGAAATGGCTGCCTGTGCAAACGACTGGGATAATGAGGAAAAGTGCTTTGCCCTAACAATGGCCTTGCACGGTCCTGCAGCAGAATTGTTGCAAACAGTAGACATCGAAAAGCATAAAGATTATGTGACTTTAGTACATGCTATAGAGAAACGGTTTGGGGATAGCCACATGCAGGAGGTCTACAAGGTCCAATTGCAAAGCCGAACGCAGCAAAGAGGAGAAACACTGCAGCAGCTCCAAGCAGACGTGAGTAGACTTGCACATCTGTCATACCCCACCCCAGGCCAGGAAATTATCGACGAAATGGCAAAAGATGCATTTATCAGGGGAATTGCAGATTCGAAGCTACAGTCAGCAGTAAGGATGGCCGGGAAAAGAACCCTTGCTGAAGCACTTGCCTTCGCTCTGGCGATGGAAGCATCCAATCAGGCTTCCAAAGGAATGCATTTCGTTAGGGAAATAGTATCTGGTGAATGCTCCTGTTCAAGACTAACTACCATGCAACGAAATATCCCACGGGAGAGACGAAGGATGCGCTGCTGGAACTGCGATAAAGTAGGACATTTGCAAGGGCATTGTAAAGAACCGGTACGACGAGAAGGCTGCCTGCACTGGGGCTACAGGCAATTAGAAAGAAAAACCGGCAGAAACGGCTACCAAGAAACCGGTCAAATTTCCAGAAGCCATCAGTTAGGAAATGCTTACTTCGCGGGGCAGAAGTCTGTAGCAGGAGTCGACGACTCCAGGGTAATTATCCCAGTCTCACAGGTAAAACAATGCAACGAAAGCCTCCCAGCAGAAGTAGTCAGTGGTAAAGAAGCGAAACAACAGGCAACTATCCAAACGATCAGGACTGAGCCAATAGAGGGTTGGAGTATAGACGAAATCCGTTCCTCCCAACAGGCAGACAATGACATCGAACCAATATTGGCCTGGAAAGAACACGAGGAAAGACCAAGCTGGCAGCAGATATCAGATCGGAGCCAAACTCTGAAGGCATACTGGGCACAGTGGGACTCGCTTTTTTTTCAAGATGGATTGCTGAAGAGAAAATGGGAAAGTGCAGATGGGACAACATCTCGTATGTAGCTAATTGTGCCACGGTCCAGAGTCAACCAAGTGCTCCATGAAATACATGACGGAATCTCAGGAGGCCATTTGGGAATAAACAAGACGTTGGAAAAGGTAAGGGAACGTTTCTATTGGCTAAGCGCTAAACAAGATGTCGAGAATTGGTGCAAAAAGTGCATAAGATGTGCAGCTACCAAGGGTCCAAAAGTAAAGCCACATGGACAAATGCAACAATACAATGTCGGAGCTCCTTTCGAACGAATAGCCATCGACATCGCTGGGCCGTTTCCCGAAACCTTTAATGGAAACCGATATACTCTCGTAGTCATGGATTACTTCAGTAAGTGGCCGGAAGTGTTTGCCATCCCAAATCAAGAGTCTAAGACCGTAGCCGAACAGATAGTCAACAACTGGGTGAGCAGATTTGGGGTCCCAATGGAGCTGCACTCTGATCAAGGGCGAAACTTTGAATCAAAAGTCTTCCAGGAAATATGCCAATTTTTGGGAATAAGAAAGACAAGGACAACGCCACTACACCCTCAATCTGATGGAATGGTCGAGCGATTCAATCGGACCTTGAATGAGCATCTATCTAAGGTTGTCAGCAACTGCCAGCGGGATTGGGATCGACACATACCCCTCTTCTTAATGGCCTACCGAAACGCGGTCCATAGCTCAACAGGGCACACACCATCCGAGATCTTATTTGGTCAAACAATTCGGTTGCCAAGTGAAGCAAAATTCGGATCCCCACCGACGGAGCCCAAAGAGGTGAACGAGTACGTGAATGACTTACGCAGCAGGATTCGTAAATTGCATGAAGACACCAGAGAAAAGATGAAGCTAGCAAGCAGCCGCATGAAGACTAGGTACGTTATCAAGGCGAAATCTTCCGGTTTCAACGAAGGAGATCTGGTTTGGCTGTATAATCCTCAGCGTAAGAAAGGCAAATCACCAAAATTGCAACAGGACTGGGAAGGTCCATACAAGGTGATAACCCGCATTAATGACGTTGTCTACCGGATCCAGCGTGGGGATCGAGGAAAATTGAAAGTGGTCCATTTGGATAGAATGTGTCATTTCAACGGGATGCTGAATGACGAAGTTGTTCGGGACGCACAACTGTAGGGAGGGATCAATGTGATAACCACTTAAATGTGAGCAGCGACATCTAGCAGAAAATGTCGATACTCGAAGACCAGAAGATTTCGATACTTGAATAACAAAGTCTCGACTGGAGAGTGGAATTTTCTAGCAAATTGGAAATTGTATGGGACGCTGGATGGCGAGGATTGTTCTCGAAGTATGTCATTTGAGTATAAATACCAGCATCCCAAAGGTATGCAAAGTGAGTTCTAAAGTGAAATTTGAAGTGTTAATTAGGAGAAGTAATTAAGTGGTTTAAGTAAAAGATAAGAAAAGTATAAGCGGTTGAGAAATTGGATTGTATTGAGAGAAACAATTAAATAGTGAATTGTAACTGAACTGAATAAAGGGATTTGTATTGAAAAGAATAAGTTCTATAATTTGTACCCACACAAACATTTTACAATATGTTTGTGAAAATGCGTTTGATGAAGTCTGATTGGCGAAAATCAAAAGGTGATTGATTTTGCATGGTGAGCGTCATGCTGATTCATGCCATCATCATGCTGTAAGGGTTAGATTGACCTACTTGTAATTACTTCATTACAACGAATAATTAGTCGCGTCTTAAAAAAGGTGGCGACATAAATCTAAAGTATACCAATGATATTTTAATGTTCAGCTTTTATTTAAATTAAGGAAACTATTACATTTTCATCGAATCTATTACATAACATTTGTTTGACGATTTATATTCGCATTTGAATTTGGTTTTTTTTTATAGTCGTGTGGAAATATTTGTAATTAATGAAAAATGATTTCGAGTTCCGATAAAGACATGCATATCGATATTCAACTATGTTAATTGCGGAATCAGTACTTTCCTGAAGGGTAAAATTATATAAAAAGAGAATAAACCCTATACCATATACTTGCCACTCGTAAGTCGAAATAAACAAAATCAGCTGAGATTGTTTTCTTCTGTTTATGCATATAAAACGGTGATGCCAATACTCTTTGTTGGCTCCCTTTTTCCTTCCTAAATGGAAACTGGATTCCATAAGAGTTATTTTTTAAAACCAAGTTCTCGTATGTAGTAATTAAGTATGTAGTAATTGACTACTCATTTTGAATTTTTAGCATATTTTCGTGGTTCAGCTACGAATTATACCTGTTATTTACATTTTTTTTTTCATTGTTCTGGATTGAAAAATAACGACGAGGAAGTGTACGCAAATCAGATGCTGTTTATACGTCACATTATACCGGAGGTGCTCTACGTCGGCCATTTTGTCCATACAAAAAAATATAGGATGTCGAACAAAACAATAGCACTCAATTGCAGTTGGTTACTTGAAGGAAATTGTGGGCCCCCGCCCAATTATCAAGGCTTCGCCCATCAATGACGTTGTCTAATAAAAAGCGGGGGCAGAGCAAAGTATTGGTCTTATCGTAAACATCTTCAGATGACGCTACCGAAGGTTGCTACGATTTGATCAGTTACAAGTTGCCGGTCATAGGTCTTGTTGGCGGCTGGACCACCGGTAGTTCCTACAAGGACTTAAATCACGGTACCATGGGAGTCAGGAGCCCCCGGATCTCGGTCCGGGCCTGACTTGTAGAGGTAGGCTCCCTTGTGGGAGCGTCATGGTGGCTGTGGTTTAAACCCAAATCGCGGGAAGGGTCTTCCTGTTAGTTTTTACCCAATGTAGAGTTGAAATAAGTACTAAGAGCAGTAAGAGGTTTTAGGTCGGCCTCGGCTGTTACCAAGGGTGGAACTTGTGCCGGCAACATAGTTTCGAATTGATATCAATGGAATGACAGAGCAAGGCGTATCCTTGCTCCCATGGATGTATTGGTATCCCGTAAACTTAAGTCTACACGACAGGCGTTTACATTAAAATCTAGACACAGTTGAAGAAAATTGTGAAACTTTATTGGAATTAAAGGAATTTTATTTTGGTAACGTTGGTCAACACTAGCTTTTAAAATGCAACAAAACAAATAATACTACTTACACAATTGAAAATAAAACCAAAAATATATGGATTCATCGAAAGTATCTGGCACTGTTTTTATATTTTTATTTCTCCTGTAAAATTTAGGACATAAACGCGGTCGCAATTCTAAATCGATGAAGAGTCTATGCAGATCTGTGAAATGTTCCAGCGGAACTCATTCTTTGCAATAAACTGTTTACTGGTGAGGATATTACAATGGTTTGCATATATTGCAAAGCAGGCCCTTTTTTTTATAATAACAGTGCACGCTGAAGGGGTTGACGTACCCTTAAAATGTTGGAACACATCGGGGGCGAAGGAAAATTAGGGAAAATTTAAATCAAAAGCAAAATAGGTCCCGATGTACGTTAGTTTTAAATCCCTGAATGTTACTATGACTAGGAAATAAGCCAGTAGTATGGCTTAATAACGAATCACGATATTTCAGAGTACGAGTACGTGCGAAAGTGTGCTTGAGGGAATGCTGATGAGCATTCATAGCGAGACGAGTATTACGGTTGAAGGTTTGAAGAGGTGGAATGCTACTGTCGATTTCTGTGGAGCCCTGGTGGTGGAAATAGCGATAAAACAAAGTGAGACAGGAGACATTACGTCGGTGTTCGAGGGTGTCAATTGACTGACTGATATTAGTATCACCTATCACGGGGCCCTGGGGCACACCAGTATTTATATTGTGAATATCAGACTTGAAACCATCCAAGGCAACTTGAATTGAATGTTCCGAAAGGTAGTCTCTAATCCATTGAAGAAGAGAGTTGTCGATTCTAAATGCCTAAGAAATACTAAGTGCAACTATCTTGCTTTCCCTAGATTGATGTATGCTTTGGTTAACCTGTTGCTACGCAAACCGTACTGCCGGCCATTAAAAAGTTTTCGTATTTCGAGATATTTCATGAACTGACGATTTGTCAGCGTTTCCATGATTTTGGAAAGAAGGGGCGTAAGTGTCTTTTTAGAGGAGGGAGAAAGAGATTGATGAAAAAGCTTACGCAGTGGTTTTATCAGTGTGGAATAACATCTGCATTGTTTTTAGTTTTTATTTCATTGTATTTCGGATACCAGTTAAGACGCAGCTTAACACGACCCCTTTAAACCGAATTGGTTATTTGGAAATATATTTTTCTTCAACCCAAAGAGGCTGGGCTTAGATAATCAATTTTCCGGATACCTAACTGATATTCGAAAGGAGACTAATCGAACGGACATTCGCTGGATTGAAAGTGTCTTTGTCACTTTTTGGAATAGTCTAAGCACGGTATTCCGCCGTTCCCGGAAGTTGACTTCTCAGTGATTCGAAAATTGCTTACTTACTTTTACTTACTTATATTCTGTTTCCCCTTGCGGGTCCTAGGGTCTCAACTGCACCTACTTGGCATCGTGTACGGTCCCTGGAAATAAGCTTCAGCTCTCTCCAACATTTTCCCAATTGCTGTGACTCCTCAACCGTTCTGCGCCATGTGTTTCTATGGCCGACCCGTTCTTCTACCGTTTTGTGATAACGGATACCATTGCATCGTCTTTTCGAAGTGTCTAACCAATCCATTGCCGTCGGGTGGTTCTTGACCGGTTCTCTGCTAAAGATGTTCATTGGAGATACGCTTAGGCCAGAAAACCCTTAAGATGTTCCGTAGGCACTTATTAACGAACGTTTGTAGTTTTTTTTTTTTGTGATAGCAGAGGTGACCCTTCAAAAGCTGCGCCCACAGTACGGATTCAGCATTTGAACAGAGCAGTCGTAGCTTGGTGTTTAAGCTGATTACATTGCTTCGCCATATCATGGACATCATCTCAAACTCAGACTTTGCTCTGCCGATCCGGTTAACAATATCCTGTGCGGTTCCACCTTCGGCAGAGACAATACTTACATGATATTGGAAACTCTGTATCGGTTGTCCAGCCATGTTAATTTGTGTTTATGAGATAGTACCGAGGTTGAAGTTTTTGCTTTTGGTAAACCCACGGCATTTGCCTCCCTCTTTACTATTGCTGTCATTTGATGCAGATCTATAATCCCGTGAGAGAGTAAACAAATGTTGTCCGCGTAGTTCAGTTGAAATGTAAAAATCAAACGAATTCCCCCGTTTCCAGTAGACAAGGCTGCGCATAGCATATCGCTAATCACCAATAAAAAACGTATTGTCGGAGCCCACTTTGGATCTCGAATTCCTCTGACAACTTTTATCGATGCATGACATTTAGACCCATAATAGGTAGCTTTGAACTGTCTGTTGATACTTTCAAACGGCTTCTCAAAATCAGTGAATAACAGGGGAAGTGGTGATCGGTATTAAACGCGCTTTTTAATAATGATCCGCAGGTTGTTGATGTTGTCGACACAGGAGGATCTAGAACGGAAACCTGCATGTTCAATATTGAGTGTATCTCCCAGATGTTCCTTTATTCGCCCAAGAACTGATTTGATTATTACCTTAGGAACTTCGAGAAGAACGCAAATGCCTCTCCACTCTATAAAACTACCATTTTTAGGGAGCATTTAGGCGTAAGGACATCGAACGTGTACTAATTGATGGCTCTGTTTCTACCATATTCAGAATTCGTACCTCTAATTCTGCATCTCTCACCACTACCGCATGTGGTTCCGCTCGATTGTATTATAAGCCGTTGTTGCAGTTTCTCGCAATCTTCTACGAGTCTTTGTAAACATACTGTAAAATGTTTGTGTGGGTACAAATGATAGAACTTATTCTTTTCAATACAAATCCCTTTATTCAGTACAGTTACAATTCACTATTTAATTCTTTCTCTCAGTACAATTCAATTCCTCAACCACTTATACTTTCCTTATCTTTTACTTAAACCACTTAATCACTTCTCCTAATTAACACTCCAAATTACACTTTAGAACTGATTTGCATACCTTGGGGATGCTGGTATTTATACTCGAATGACATACTTCGAGAACAATCCTCGCCATCCAGCGTCCCATACAATTTCCAATTTGCTAGAAAATTCCACTCTCCAGTCGAGACTTTGTTATTCAAGTATCGAAATCTTCTGGTCTTCGAGTATCGACATTTTCTGCTCTGTGAATTTAGATGTCGCTGCTCACATTTAAGTGGTTATCACATTGCTCCCTCTCTACAGTTGTTCGTCCCGAACAACTTCGTCATTCATCATCCCGTTGAAATGACACATTCTATCCAAATGGACCACTTTCAATTTTCCTCGATCCCCACGCTGGATCCGGTAGACAACGTCATTAATGCGGGTTATCACCTTGTATGGACCTTCCCAGTCCTGTTGTAATTTTGGTGACTTGCCTTTCTTACGCTGAGGATTATACAGCCAGACCAGATCTCCTTCGTTGAAACCGGAAGATTTCGCCTTGATATCGTACCTAGTCTTCATGCGGCTGCTTGCTAGCTTCATCTTTTCTCTGGTGTCTTCGTGCAATTTACGAATCCTGCTGCGCAAGTCATTCACGTAGTCGTTCACCTCTTTGGGCTCTGTCGGTGGGGATCCGAATTTTGCTTCACTTGGCAACCGAATTGTTTGACCAAATAAGATCTCGGATGGTGTGTGCCCTGTTGAGCTATGGAGCGCGTTTCGGTAGGCCATTAAGAAGAGGGGTATGTGTCGATCCCAATCCCGCTGGAAATTGCTGACAACCTTAGATAGATGCTCATTCAAGGTCCGATTGAATCGCTCGACCATTCCATCAGATTGAGGGTGTAGTGGCGTTGTCCTTGTCTTTCTTATTCCCAAATATTGGCATATTTCCTGGAAGACTTTTGATTCAAACTTTCGCCCTTGATCAGAGTGCAGCTGCATTGGAACCCCAAATCTGCTCACCCAGTTGTTGACTATCTGTTCGGCTACGGTCTTAGCCTCTTGATTTGGGATGGCAAACACTTCCGGCCACTTACTGAAGTAATCCATGACCACGTGGGTATATCGGTTACCATTAAAGGTTTCGGGAAACGGTCCAGCGATGTCGATGGCTATTCGTTCGAAAGGTGCTCCGACATTGTATTGTTGCATTTGTCCATGTGGCTTTACTTTTGGACCCTTGGTAGCTGCACATCTTATGCACATACCGCGAAGTAAGCATTTCCTAACTGATGGCTTCTGGAAATTTGACCGGATTCTTGGTAGCCGTTTCTGCCGGTTTTTCTTTCTATTTGCCTGTAACCCCAGTGCAGGCAGCCTTCTCGTCGTACCGGTTCTTTACAATGCCCTTGCAAATGTCCTACTTTATCGCAGTTCCAGCAGCGCATCCTTCGTCTCTCCCGCGGGATATTTCGTTGCATGGTAGTTGGTCTTGAGCAGGAGCATTCACCAGATACTATTTCCCTTACGAAATGCATTCCTTTGGAAGCCTGATTGGATGCTTCCATCGCCAGAGCGAAGGCAAGTGCTTCAGCAAGGGTTCTTTTCCCGGCCATCCTTACTGCTGACTGTAGCTTCGAATCTGCAATTCCCCTGATAAATGCATCTTTTGCCATTTCGTTGATAATTTCCTGGCCTGCGGTGGGGTATGACAGATGTGCAAGTCTACTCACGTCTGCTTGGAGCTGCTGCAGTGTTTCTCCTCTTTGCTGCGTTCGGCTTTGCAATTGGACCTTGCAGACCTCCTGCAAGTGGCTATCCCCAAACCTTTTCTCGATAGCCTGTACTAAAGTCACATAATCTTTATGCTTTTCGATGTCTACTGTTTACAACAATTCTGCTGCAGGACCGTGCAAGGCCATTGTTAGGGCAAAGCACTTTTCCTCATTGTCCCAGTCGTTTGCACAGGCAGCCATTTCAAACTGCTTCTTATAAGTAGACCATTAGGTCTGGCCATCGAATGAGGGAGGCTTCAAATCTTTTCTCCTTGGACCGCTTAAAGAACATTCTCGCAGTTTCTGTTTTCGCACTGTGTCGAGCTCTTTTGCTAGTTGCTCAACTTTGCTGTCCATTTGTTCGAATTTTTCGCCAACATTCTTCTCTATTGTATCAAATTTGCCAGCAACGTTCTTCTCTATTCTTTCAAATTTGTCATCGATTTCTTCGAATTTTTGCTGGAGAATGTTCTTTTATTGTTCTTCCAGATTATTCTTTTGTTCATCCATTTTCTGTTGAAGACCGTGCAGATTGTTGGTTTGTTCGTTGAATTTTTGTTCAATGCTGCTCTTCTGCTCGTCTAGATTTTTCTTTTGTTCATCCAGCTTTTGTTCGAGACTATTCTTTTGTTCTTCCAGATTTTTCTTTTGTTCGTCGAGACTGCTCTTCTGTTCGTCCATTTTTTGTTCCAGACTGTTCTTCTGTTCGTCCATTTTTAACAAGAGGAGTTGCATCATCGCAGCCATGTCATTGCCGGTACTTGTCTGTTTATCCTCGTCAACATCAAAGGAATATGCATCAGGATCATGTCCCTCGTTGTTTAAAGCCTCCTGAAGACGTAGCACTAGGTCACTTTTTCCTCCACTGGCGCTAGGCTTCTCTTGTTCAACTCGGATTTGAGTTGGACGAGGGTCAACTGCAATAGTTTTCGATCCATTCTAGCTTTTTCAAATAGTCAGAAAGCACTTTTTTTTTTTTTTTTCTTACACACAATAAGTCCGATCCCACTTCTGACACCAATGTACGAGGGGCGTTCAACATATTCTCGGTATCGGGGTGAAGCTGTGGTTGTATATATAAATTGACTTATTTATCAAGTAATACTATTATTTTAGTGCATTCATGTAAAATTTCATATAAATGTGATTATTAATTCGCGTTTTATCTCTAGTTAAACAGAATCATAATGGCAACTGAGACGATGATGGTGAAAATTGAGCATCACGCTGTAATTAAATTTCTCACTAAGCAAGGAAAAAGTCAAAAAACTATTCATGAAGAGATGGTGGCTGTTTACCAGGGTTCCGCACCTTCATTATCAATTATGCAAAAGTGGACAAGTGTGTTCAAGAGAGGCAGAGAGAGCATTGAAGACGACCCCCGCTCCGGCGCCCCGGCTACAGAAAAAAGTGAGAATCGCATGCTGTAGATAGCTTTTGGAGATGTGTAGTGATGTGACCCACCTTGGGCCATATTTAACACCAGGCGGTCTATATTAGCCGCAATTTTTTCAAAACTGCATTATGAAGTTCCATAATAAAATAATCGCTAAAAGCAATATACCAGTTTTTTCCGTTTTTTTTTTTTGGAAAAAAAATACGTAATTTTCTAGGGAAATTATTTTTTTTTATTCAAAATATTAGCTATCTGAATAGCATGCCAGAAAAACTGCTCGTCTTTTACGGCAAACCATTCGCCGAACCATTTTCCAATTTCCTCGAAATCGCTGAAGTGCTGCTCTGTGAACTCGTGCCCCATTGATGCGGCTGGGGAGTACGGCGGGTGCAGAGAAATAAATCCATTTTTCGTAACACCCGTCCCCCGTCACAATACGATGCAAAAGTAATTTCCTTTCGTGGCATTGAAGCAGCATTTCACAAGTGACTGCAATTTTCCATTTGCCGTTCATTCAAATCGTGTGAGACCCATTGGCCGAGTTTATTGATATTCCCCATTGCTCGTAAACGTCTGCTGATTGACACATGTAATGCTTCTGCTAATTGCCGTTGAGTTTGATTTGGGTCATCATCCTGCAATTGCTCGTCTTCGCATTTTTGTGGTCTACCAGAGCGCTCAATATCTTTCACATTGAAATCACCACTTTTAAATTGTCGAAACCGTGTGTCCCATGTTTTCATGTGTTTCTACCAGCAAACCATGACCTTCAACAGCCTTTTTCTTTTGATTAAATAAGAAAAGCAATGCGTGCCGCAAAAGTTCTTTTTCAGGCACAAAACTCGGCATGATCACTAAACGATAAAACAAAGGCGCTAGTTTTTGGCGGACTGTGTTTGTAGTTAAATGTCAGATGAACAAAATGACGTATGTGCCAAATTAATACGCTGCGTACTTTTCGCTGGCGCCATCTTTTAATTAAACCGGAAAAGACTTATGCATAACCTGGTATTTTAGGTTACCCATTCGGAGTAAATACATTACACAGTCAGTCACAGACTAGCTCTCGTGCTGAACGCATCGCTGCAATCTATCACCTTCTTCGGCGCATAAGTACTTGGCTTTTTCTCTTTTTTTTGTGCTCCCCATTATCAAAAAAATATTTTTTATTTTTCTATCACTTTAATCAGTAGTGCTCTCGCGTGTGATAGTGTGTTTTTCCCACTAAAAAATGGCCTCAGGGCTAAAAATGAAACCCGGAAATAGGTTTAGTCTACTATCCGAAGTTTCGATATCCCAACCGCCCCCGAAAAAAAATAAAAGATCTGTAAATCCTCCTAAAGCTTACCCTGAACTTCCTAACAATACAAGCCAGAAAAATCCTAGATTTGTCATCATTGCCGCTCAAAACGAGCCGAAACCCCTTTCATGCATTAGTATTTTCGCCCTGAGAAAGGCAATCGACGCAATTAGTAAGGAGTACACCCAAATCTCCCAACTAAGAGAAGGGAGAATTCTAATTTTGACAAAAAACCAAAATGTAGCAGACAGGTTCATTGCAACCAAAAATCTTTCTAAAAATTATCCTTTTATGATAACACTACACAGCCAGCTTAACTCTTCTAAAGGCATTGTCTGAAGCAGAAATTGTCATAGAAATGAGTATACAAAAAGTAACAGACATATACAAATTCACCAAACAGATCGATGGTCGTCAAAAAGCAACAGGATTAATGCTCTTTACTTTTGACATATACCAGACGCCTAATTCTGTAGAAATCGGCTTGTACAATTCCAAGGTTAGCGAATACATCCCTAACCCAATGCGATGCCGAAATTGCCAGCTTCTTGGTCACACCATAAAAAAATGCAATAACACTCCCATGTGTCACTTATGCAATCTTCCACCTCATACTAACGTCGAATGTTCCCGAACCATGTGTGCGAATTGTCTTGCCCCCCATCCCTCAACATTAAAAAAGTGTCCCAAATTCATTCAGATGAAAGAGATTTTAAAAATCAAAACGAGGAATAAGTGTAGCATTGGTGATGCTAAACGCATACACAAAGAACAATTCCCCTCTCTTATCACTAATACCGACTCATTTGCCCAAAAGCTAAAGCAGTCCAACAACACACACACTTCTACACCACTTCTTAACACTCCATTAAATCAAAAACACATCACCCCCAAATCTTCAATTCTTCAAACGCAACCTCTACCCTCCAATAATAAGCACACTAAAGAATCATCGCCCTCCCCTTCCCGCCCCTCACCATCTATTGCACCGTCACCTATACAGCTATCCACATAAGCCGTCGCGGCAGCGCTTAAGGTTAGACAATCAATACCAACCGCATCCAAACTGAACGAATCCATCACTACAACAGCTATACCACCACCAATACCCTCAACATCCAGGAACACTACAACCGAAAATAATAAAAACGATTCCACTATTTCCAATTCCAACTTGTTTACTACTACATACTCGTACAATACATACAACTCAAATTTATCACCGTTATCCAAAACCACTCAATCCCTCATCGACAACCAATACGAGTACTACGTTCCCACTCCACTATCATATGATGACGACGGCAATCAACAAAACAGACATTACCGCTCTAGGGCAGTGTCGGGCGCGACCCAAAACCTGCCATCTCGTCAACCAACAAACTCAAATCAATAGGACATGCAAGATCCTGCAATGGAATATGAAAAGTTACCTCAACAACTACGATGAACTAAATGTTCTTATAAAGGAACAAAGCCCCTGTGTTGTTAGCCTACAAGAAACACACTGTTCATATAATTTTTCACCAGAATCACCTAAAGCTTCACAGGGTATTTTCATAACTTTGTTCATAACAATACGTCAAAGCAAGGTATCGCTGTCCTAGTAAAAAAACGGTATTCCTCACAATAAAATCCCTATCAATTTCAAACTCCTAACCCTTGCTTTCGAAATTGACCTCACAATTAAATTCACAGAGGATGGTGAATATACATACATACATACTACCTGATCAATCATTTTCGAAACTGGACTTAGAAAACATTCTTTTGGTGTTAACGGAGATGTTAACGCCTTGAGTGTACTATGGGGTTCTGATAGGACAAACACAAGGGGAACTGTATTAGAACAATTTTTATTTGACTCAAGGCTGGTAATACTAAACGACGGTTCTCCTACGCACTTCTCCACACACAACACCTTAACTCATATTGACGTTACCTGCTGCTCTCCTGAACTTTTTCCAAAGACTTCTTGGGAAATTTTGGATTATCTCTGTAATAGCGACCATTTTCCTATTATTTCCACTATTGCTCTTGGTCCGGTTTACTCCAAAACACCTGTAAACCTTAAATTTAAAATTGACCTGTCTAACTAGGCTTGTTACACCAAGCACATAATAGACTTCTTGTCAGACAAAGCTATCTCCGCCAATATCAACAAAGAGGCTGCAGTATTACACAAAGCCATTAGGACAGCAGCAAATAAATCCATACCACAAAGTACTCCTTGTGCGGGAAAACGTACCGTACCATGGTGGTGTCCTCTTTTAGCTTCACTTCGACAAGATAAACTCGTAGCGTGGAAGTATTTGAAAAAGCACCCCACTAAAATCAATCTAATTTTCTATAAAAAGGCCAACGCAAGGTTTCGCAGAGAAGTAAAAGAAAGAAAAGCAAAATGCTTAAGCGATTTTACCTCAACCCTTAAACCAAAATCGTCACCCGCTCAAATCTGGCACATCATTCGTACTCTAACAAACAACTCTTCGCCGCACGTTATCAGTTCCCTTTCAACACCTCAAGAGCAAATATCAGTTCCTCAAGATATTTGAAACTTATTTGCACAGAGATGGTCAAAGGATGATTTTTTCCCCACAAACTTCAAGTCACAAAAAGTTACTGCCTTAGCCTCCCCTCCTCTATTTAACCTTAGCACTATCACAGGACCAGCAAAACACATTGAAGCCCAAATTACCAAAATAGAACTTGAATGCAACTTAAGAAAACTAAAAGGGAAAACACAAAGCAGAGACCGTGTAGTATTATACCCAATGATAAAAAACCTTCCTCAGTCCGCAAAATGTAGCCTGATCTGCCTGTACAACAACATCTTGGAGGCAGGTATAATCCCACAAAATTGGAAACAAGCAACAATTCTGCCCTTTCTTAAGCCAAAGAAAAACTTGAATATCGTGGAAAGCTACCGTCCGATCTCGCTTATCCCCTGCACAGCAAAGGTTCTCGAAAAAATAGTTGCCCGGCCCATATTGTGATTCATCGAATCAAAAAATCTTTTAAGTCCAAACCAAGTAGCATTCAGACCAAACAAAGGCTGTGCCGACGCTCTTGTACATATGGACTTTTATATATCCAACGCTCTTTCCGTCCACAATCATATAACTATTCTTTCTTTAGACTTCGAGAAGGCCTTCGATAGAGTAGGTATCCACTTAGTGCTTAATAAATTGAAAGAATGGGAGTTGGTCCAAACATTTTTAATTATGTGAAATCCTTTTTGACCAACAGGAAAATTTGCGTAAAAGCTAACAATTGCTATTCCTGCACTTTTCCACTTTTCAATGGTATCCCTCAGGGATCCCCACTCTCAGTGGTGTTATTTATGATCACCTTTGACGGTCTTTCAGCCAGAATTGCTAAACATAAGATCACTGTGATCACTATTAGATCACTGTGTTTATGCGGATGATATATTTGTCCTTTGTAGACGCAATGACTTGAACAAGACAAAAAAATTGTTTTCAGACCTAGTAGACGATATTTCGTCATGGTCCGAATTTTCTGGAGCAAGGCTCTCATTTGACAAATGCAAAATATTGCATATTTGCCGAAAGAAATCGTGCTGTAGTTTGTCACTTAAAATTAAGAATAGTGTCATAAAAAATGTAAATAGCTTAAGTATTCTAGGACTAGTTTTAAATAACATATACAATTGGAAATCGCATTGTGTAGAACTTAAAAAGAGCCTAGCTGCTAGAGAAAATATTATCAACTATCTTCCGAGCAAAAAATGTAACACTGACATTAACACATTATGTAATATAACCAGATCACTAGTGCTAAGTAAGATTGACTACGGCTTATTCATCTACGGCAACTCTCCGAAATCAACAATCAACTCCATAAAACCCACATACCATCAAGCGGCCCGCAAAAGTATCAACGCGTTCAGAACAACTCATATGAAAAACGTACTGGTTGAAGCTGGGCTTCCTACAGTAAAAGAGCGAATTAAAGCTTCTCTTGCCAAAATTTTGTTAAGCTTGTACGCGCAATAGCCAAGGACTTCGCTTCATCAAAGAACAGAAAAATACATAAACGCATTCCATCAGCCATAGCACAAGCTATTCTTGTCCCCAAACACCTGGATCTGCCTCAGAAAGTAACCAACAAAGATGTTTCTCTATCTCCACCCTGGAGCATCAACCCTGAGTCATTTATCTTAGACCTGACACAATATGACAAAACTAACACATCAAACGAAGTATTTCGAGCGTCGTTTGTCCGCATATCTACAACGCTTAAAGCGGATAAATGGGTTCTGGTATTTACAGACGGTTCCAAAACCAAAGACTGCACATCTTTCGCGGCGTGCAAGGAAAACGGCTAATTGGTTATCACAGGCCTACTTTCATCACATGCATCTATCTTTACTGCAGAAGCCTTAGCCATCTACAAAGCAGCAACGTTATGCCTAAAAGATCGTGGTAAGCATGTTATCTGCTCCGATAGCTTGTCAGTGATTAATGCAATAAGGAACCCCAATCAGGATACAGCGTTAATCTCTAACATAAGAAATTGTTTAATTAGAGCAAAAAAAAATAGCAAAGTCATGTGGATTCCGAGTCATGTCGGCATAAAAGGCAATGAACTTACTCTCTCACCGTGCCCCACTTTGACTGTTTTACTGAACTCGACATTTTGCGGTTATCAAGAAAATCACTCCAAGCTGAATTAGAAGCTGATTGGCGTAACTACCACCTACGCCTCTATAAATCCCAGACGCTCCCATCCGCTCTACCCTAACACTACATCCAAGCTTTCAAACACCACTTTTACAAGGCTACGTTTAGGACATACAGCTTTTACGCACCGACATTTATTGAAAGGGCAACCGCCTCCAACATGTATCTTCTGTCATTCACGCTACGATGTTGACCATGTACTATGAACATCAGGCTGTTCAGCCAATGAAACGAGCACTTCTCCACCACTCTACCACCTACTAAAAGCTCCTAGTCATAGAAATATTTGCATTGTTTTCAATTTAGTTAAGAAACTTAATATAGACATAGAAATTTAGAATCATTTATATAAAACTCAGCCAAAAACCTCAGCAGCTAGCGCTCTCTCAATGTTACTCGTAGCTATGCAATTTTAATTATATATAAATATAATCTACTCTGTAGCTACAAATCGAACAAATCAACGTATCGTGTAATGTCAAAGTGAGCAATTCCAATTTTTTTTTTACAAAAATGACAATAGATCTGATAGCCGATAGTTATCAAACGCGCGACGAAGTATGGAGTAGCTCTAGTAGCTTTCATGTCGAGTTTACGATATTTACGATCAAAAGTGTCAGAAACGACTGAGGCTACATTTCGGATTGCTCCATAAGAGCCCATTGTTTCTACTCAATATGTCAAAGCGCGAACGCGACATTGTGGTTTGGCCATTATGGCCAAATTTAGCATGCTTCACACACGCTTTATTGAGACTCGGAACGAAAATTCTGGCGGATATTTTTTGTAATATATCGACTATATAAATTTCTGACAGATCGTTGGCGGGAACAAATTCGTATGAAAAGTGAAAATTAGGCACGGAATATTATTATTAATTTTGTTAAAGAAATTTTTGTTTTCAAATACGTGTTGGGTTAAAATGTCGAGAAAAGATACGCGAGTTTCGATATAAGTGCTTGTGAAGTGTTTAGATGGGATAGTTTAAATAGAATCGTGCTTTAAAAAATGTAAACAAAGCATTTGTTTAACGCGAAGAAATTGTTTTTCTTGTTATTTCTTTATTCAATATTAAGTTCGTAGTGAATAATATAAAGTGTTTATCTAGCCGAAAGCCCTGGTAGCTAGTGCTATAGTATAGATTAAAAAAATTGTACTTGTATTACCTTTTTTTTAAATAAAAATAAATAATAAAGTGTTTATTTAATATATTGTTAAACAAGTCAATAAAGAAATGCAACTTAAAATTTTCATAGATGGAATCCTATTAATGTTACAGCAATATTATTTCAAGGAGAATATTTCAGTTGGTGAAACTAAAAAGTTGGTGCAAATTGGCTTGGTTCTTACGAGTAAGTTATAATTGAAGCAGGATCAAGTGCAAGAGAGTAATTGCAACCAGCTTTAAGTATTCTTTCACTTTCACCAAACGAAATAGTCCTTTCAAAATATTTTGCTATGAGTATATGCAAGTGCAAGAGAGTAATTGCAACCAGCTTTAAGTATTCTTTCACTTTCACCAAACGAAATAGTCCTTTCAAAATATTTTGCTATGAGTATATGCATATACATACACATGTGTAGTATTCCAACTATGCGAATTTTCAGCAGCATTTCACTATTTTATTGATTTGTTTAACCATATATTTAACAAAAAGACACTATATTACACAGTATTCACTAAATATTTAACGGAAAAGTAACAACACAACGATTTCTTCGTGTTCCACAAGTGCTTTGTTTACATTTTTTTAAGCACGATTCTATTTAAATTAACCCAACTAAACACTTCACAAGCACTTATTTCGAAACTCGAGTATTTTTTTCTCGACATTACAACTTTGTGCTTATCAGACAAAAATAAATTCTTTAACTAGTTTATTTATTTTGTTCCACAAACTTTACGTATGATTTTGCTCCCGGCCAAAATCTGTCCAGTCGTGGAGGTAAAAAAAATGCCACCAAGGGGCGCTGAAAGCACTTTACCGGGTGTTAATATCGAACTTGCGATAACTTGCATCAAAAGCACGAACTTATCGCTTCGGCGTAGGGCTGACAGATAAAGTACTGTTCCCTCAAATTTCTAATATATGAATTCTTTGCACGAGGTAGAGTAGAAATGCACTCTTCTTATTTATACTAAAATTTAATTAGGAGAAACAATTTCAAAACAATGGGCCTTACTAACAACGAATCGTTAGTTGCGACTTAAAAAAGGTGTCGACTTAAATATTAATACAGACTTAAGTCAAAAGTGTACCAATAAACTTAAACTTCACTCTTTGAAAGAAACTACTACATTTTCATTGCATCTACTAAATAACATTGGTTTGACATTTGAATTAATTTAAAATGATTTGGATTTCCTATGAGGAAATGTATAATATGTGGATAACCAATTAATTGCGGAATCAGTTCTTTCGCGGGCGGTAAAATTAACTAGCATTTCATCTTTCTTGTCCAATTCATGCAGCACGGACGTTATTTTACATACATACATCATAGATATGTACATCACCAAACGCCAATACTCCTGGCACTCGAAAGTCGAAATCAACAAAATCAGCTGAGATTGTTTTTTTCGTTTGTGCATATAAAAAGGTGATACCAATCTACAGAAGTTAATACTCTCTGTTGGCTCCGTTTTTCCTTCCTAAATGGAAATTGGATTCCATAAGTGTTCTTTTTAAAACTCTAATTCAACATTATTTTCATCAAACAATAGCTTCTGTGTAAATCCTAAAATTTTTAATAATTTTTTTTATTGCTTTAAAATGTTCTAAAGGTTATGTAGAATTAATACGTATTTAAAATATTTTCTGAGTTACAGCATTAAGAAGTGATAGAGAAGGGTAGCAACGTACCGGTAGGACATAAAACAACATTTTTTTATGGCATCCAACAGACATTAAAAATATAGCAACCGATACGAATACTAATGCGATTTTGAAAAAACTTTTTAACGCTGATAGTGATGATATATAGTGATATGTAACGCACAACACGCATATCGTTTTATTGAGTTATACTATGCTATATATACTCGTATATATGGAAACTTTAAATGTGTTTTTCTCGAAACAAAGTTTTTTGAAACTGAGCTTATCCCCTGACTGGATGAATCGCGTTAAAATATTGCGTGTTTCTGTTAATTTGTCGGTGAACCTACAAAATTTTAAATACTTTGATAAGAAATATGTGTTTTTTAATGTTTAAATAACGAAAGTTGTACGAAAAAATCATTCGTTTTTAAACTTTCCATTGACACTTTTAATTTTTTGCACATTTTCGAGGTTTAGCTACGAATTATACTTGTTATTAACATTTTTTTATTTTACTGTATTCAAAAATAAGAGCGGATAGTGTACGCAAATTAGATGTTTTATTTTTTGCATTTTAATTTATTGCTTCAATAAAACATTTACGAAAAACACATTTTAACCAGATTTTACTGCAATATATTTCAATAAATTATAATGAACGTAAAGGAATTTTGAATTCAATAACACAATTTCAACTAAATTCAATTACCTGTTTACACACAATTTTAGTATTTTAGATACCAGATCAAATCTTTTTCAGTATTTTTCTTAGTACTAAATTAGTACATTGACATCACTCTGTTCTTTAATGTCATATTTAAAAACTTAGACATGACCTTCTCTACATTAAAATTTAACTCCATTCATACACTAAAGCCGACTATTAAATTCGTTATTGGTACAAACATTTTGGAAAATGTGGAGATTATACTTAAGCTGTATACTTAATTTGGTTGTTAGTAATGCCCAATGTATTTTAAAAAACAAATTAAAAAAAACAACAAATACACAAATACATAGTTCAAATTACTATGTTGTGCAAGAAAACCATAATAAGGTAATCGCAAAAGGCAATATATTGGAAGTTACCCATTCGGAGTAAATACATTACACTATAACCATAGATAATAAATCTATACAGATGTCTCATCCCTGTAGAAAAAAATGAATCACTTTTGTTCGGCTAGCCGACACGAGCTTTTGGAGTAATAAAGGGTTTTCCAATAGGGAGTTGACAACTTTGAATTTAATTTGTGAATGCACTCTTTCATTAATCATCAAACAGTCACTGTCAATTTATTCAGTAAACTCAATATTTCCATCATGGTAAAGTACACGAACGAGCAACGCCTGCAAATTATAAAACTTTTCTACCGAAATTCGGAGTCGGTGACTGCAACTTTAAGAGCGTTAACTCCAATTTTCGGTCGTAATTCTCGCTCTAGTAGACAGACAATTACAAGTTTAGTGAAAAAATTTTAGTGTACATATTCGTTGTGTGATGTTGCCATGTCAGTGAGACAACGGTTGGTCGAAGTGTCGAAAATATCGCTGCCGTTCAGGCGTCCGTAGCAAACGATTCAAATCAGTCAATTCCACGGCGTTCTCAATAATTGGGCATCGCTCAGACCACATTATGGCGTATTTTGTGTAAGGATCTTGGTTTACACCCATACAAGATCTAGCTGACTCAAGAATTGAAGCCGATGGACCATTTGCAGCGACGTACGTTCTCCGTTTGGGTTCTGGAAAAGATGCGCCATGATGATGAATTTCATCGCAAAATCATCTTCAGTGACGAAGCTCATTTTTGGCTCAATGAGTTCGTCAATAAGCAAAATATGCGTTATTGGTCGGGTGAAGATCCACATGTGCTTCATGAATCACCACTTCATCCACAAAAAAGAACTGTTTGGTGCGGTTTGCATGCCGGCGGCGTTATTGGGCCATATTTTTTCGTTGACGATAACGATCGGCTCGTTACTGTGAATGGTCAGCGTTATCACGCCATGATCACCGATTATTTTTAGCCCGAATTGGAAGATATGGACTTGGACGACATGTGGTTTCAACAGGATGGTTCCACAAGCCACACAGTAAGTATGGTGAGCGTGTTATCTCAAGACATGGGCCAGTCGATTGGCCGCCTCGTATGTGCGATTTAACGCCGCTTGACTATTTTCTGTGGGGCTACGTTAAGTCATTGGTATATGCCAACACGCCGACGACGTTGGAAGAGCTCAGAGCCAACATTGAATGCGAAATAGCGACCGTTTCGGCCGAAATGTGGGGCCGAGTCGTTGACCGCTGCAAACGTGCCCGCGGTGGCCATATGAACGAAGTCGAGTTCCATTCATAAATGTTTGGATTGTACTTCAAGCTGATAATAAAGTTTTTGAAATATCTCAAATGGTTTGCGTTTTATTTAATAAAAAAGTTGTCAAGTCCTTATTGGAAAACCCTATACATATAAAGTTTTCTTTTATTTTCTCTTTCTCGCTTTGTTTACTGAAAGAGTTTTTTTCTCTCACCATAAGTTGTGGGCAGTGGCACAAAAACTATGAAAAACATGTACAAGGGGCTTGCGGGAAGGCTTAGCTGTTAGTTTTCATTCGACTGCTAAAGGAAATTACATATATAATTTTTCATGAATTGGTATTTTGTTTGAGCGTATAGGTATGTATGTAAGAAAGAACAATTAAAAGGCGGGAAAAGTGGAATATTTCGTTACATTTTGTAATTGAAGTTTGACAAGCAAAATATTATTCGTGTTATTAATCTACAAACGCGCGAAAAGCATAAAATTCAAGATAAAATCGATTCATTACATGGTATTCATCAAAATGCTATGTCATTTTCGAAGCTCATTGTTGATGGAGTATCATTCCATCAACAAAAGACTAAAATTTTCATTTGTGGGTTAGGTTGTTGAAAAGGTCAGCATCAGTAATTTTCATCTAAACGCTGTTTTTGACAATTCATTTCCATAGTTAGGCCAAGTTTCGCTTCGGTCTTTCAAAATTGATGATGTTGCCAGGTGTGTCAACACTCATCTTATCACAGGGTAAAAATTAATACACCGAAGAGGAGAAATGGATTTCGCAGTGCACCTTATTTCGTTCAGCTGCCGGTTACAACTTTTTGCGGGGTCAACTTGAGATCCACTTGCCACATCCATCTTCATTGCACAGGTGGATTAAAATTAAAAGTGTCACCAGGCTTAAATAGAAATGTCATGCAGGAAATTAAGGAAATAACCTCGAAATTACCACCAAAAGAAAAAGAATTTGTCGTTATATTTGACGAGATGAGCCTTCAAACGGATCTAGCCTATAATAAATTTAAAGATAAAATTGAAGGTTTTGTTGATTACGGAAGAAATCAAAGATATAATTCATACGCTAAGTCTGCATTCGTCTTTATAACATATATATTTATTTCGCAATAATTTTCTTTACAAGTATGGCTTAAGTTTATATTTGTGAAGATATACGATAGTTAATTATCTTTTATCTTAAACATTATTAACAAAATTTGAAATAAAGTATAGTTAAATTAAAAATTTTTACAAAAGGAAAAGCGAGAAAAATCTTTTATTTAAAGACAAAAAATAATAATAATAATAAGAATATGTATATATACAATATATGAGTTGGTAAGTCAGAAAAGTTAAAACAATTGTTGATAATAATTCAATGGCAAGTAATACATACAAATGGAATGGGAATGAGTGAATTGGTGAAAGAGAGCAAATAAATGAATAAATAAATTAACAAATAAATAAATACATAAATAAATAAATAGATAAATAAATAAGTAAACAAATAAATAAATAAATATAAATAATTAGGTAAATAAGTTAATAAATTAATAAATAAGTAAATAAAAAGATAAATAACTAAATTAACTAATAAATTAATAAATATGTTTATATAAACAAATAAGTAATAAATAAATAAGTAAAGAAATAAATAAACATAAATAGGCAGCAAAAGTGTGTATAATAAATAATATAATCTATACAAACATAGAAAACATAGAAAATACGAGCTTAGTTTGGATGCTGCGTATATAAACATTTAACAAGAGGATTTTCTGCAGTGGAACATTTATCAACAAAATTAAAAGTAAGCTTGGCAACTCTTTCGCTAATCAATTTGACATTCGCTCTTTGATGCAGTTGAACGGTTGAGTAATGCCATGGAAGGTTAAGCATCATTTCGAGTACTTTGTTTTGAGCGATTTGCAGTTTTTTCAAATGACATTTGGCAGATTGACCCCATACTTGACAGCCGTAGCATATAGTTGTCTGGAAAATTACATTATAAATAATCAGTTTGTTGTCTTCTGAAAGATGAGATTTTCGATTTATAAACGGATAAAGCATTTTTATGGCAATATTCACTTTTTTGATTGTGTGGTTTATGTGGTCCTTAAAAATTAATTTCGAATCCAGATTTATGCCTAGATACTTAACCGAGCTTTCCCAATTAATATTCGTATTTCAGACACTGAGGCTGCTCCCTGGAAGGTAGCCAGGGATAGCCTTCACCTTCGTAGAATTAAGTTTAATTTTCCATTTTTTTAAATATTCACTTACTACTTCTGTCGCATCATTTAAATTTCTCTCAATGTTGAGAGGAAATTGATGAGATGAGAGTAAAGCAATGTCATCGGTAAACATTGTGACTTTACAGTTTGATAATACAGGAAAGTCGAACGTAAACAAAATATACAATAAAGGACCAAGAACTGAACCTTGCGGAACACCAGATTTGACATCAAAAAAACCGGAGACAGAACAATTGACGTGAACTTGAAATACACGATTTTTCAGAGAACTTCGAACAATATTGCACAGATAAAGAAAGCGAGGGTAATAATTTAATAATTTGTATAAAAAACCATTATGCCAGACAGTGTCAAAGGCTTTTTCGATATCTAGCCGTATCATTCCTGTTGATTTTCTTTGATCACGACTTGTTTTGACAATATTGTTTATTCTTATCACTTGGTGAATAGTGTTATGATTTTGCCTAAAACCAAATTGTTCATTAGGTAAAATATTGCTCTCAGAAATTATATTCATTAATTGTTCTTTGATAATTTTTTCAAGCATCTTACTAAGTGGGCTAAGTAAACTTATTGGCATATAGCTCTCGGCGTTTTCTGGAGGTTTACCAGATTTGAAAACTGGAACAATTTTGGCCTTTTTCCAAATATCCGGAAAATATTGGAGCTTTAGGCAAGAGTTGAAAATAAATGTAATATATTTTATACCTACCTTAGGAACATACTTGAAGAAATTATTTTTAATTAGATCAAGGCCTAGAGCTTTTCTCGTTTTAAGATTTTTTATCAACAGTGCATCCTTGTTTCCAGAAACATAAATATTTGGTGGAGTCATACAGCTTGAAGCGTCAAAGTTTGCAATTTGTGAGTCTACTCGAGAAGTAAAAAAAGGATCACTTAGGTTTGAGGCAATTTCATGATTTTTTATAAAAACAACTGCCAGAGCCTTGGCTTTTTCCTCATCAGTGTAAAAGATAGAGGAAGGGCTGATTAACTCTGGAATATTTTGATGCTTGTTTTTCAACAACCCGCATAATGTTCCAGAACGGCTTCCCAGATTTGTCCAAAGCGCTAAGCTTGCAGTTCCATTCAACATTTCGTTGACTAGCAATAAGTTTTGTAATCAATTTATTGAGAGATCGGACATACTTCTGGAAGTTAGGGTGTCGGAATCTTTGCCAGTTCCTTTTCTGTATGTTCCTAATTTTTATTAAGTTAAGTATAAATGGGGTGAAAGTAGGAGTTTTATAAACTTGAGATTCGTTTATTCCCAGAATCATTAACCGCACAAACAAGTAAGTTAGTAAACATTTCAATAGAGTGATCAACATCTTCAATATTGATGGCGTTATCGAGGCAGATGGAAACATCACGCAAATTTGCCCTAATGATCCTCTGAAAAAGATGCCAATTTGTACTTTTTATGTCCTGAACATACTGGGTTTTTATTTGCCCAGAATTTAGAAGTTGACAGAATACGGGATTCTGATCAGAGTTAAGCTCACTTTTGCTAACCGGATTGGATATATAGTTGGGACAATTTGTAACAAAAAAATCTAACACCGAGGGACTACCACGTGAAGACGAAGGGAGGGACTAGGTGGAAACAAAATAGCATAATGAAAAACAAAAGAAAGACTAGAAAGTATGTTACCCCAAGCGTTTACCCGACTACAGCCCCAGTTTCTGTGTCTGCAGTTAAGGTCACCTCCCAACATGTAATTTCCTCAGGAAGAAGTTAGTTTCCTTATATCACTTTGAAAAGCCCTTCGTTTACCATCAGACGACATACAACCAGGATAGTAAACACAATAAATTTTAACCGGTTGGTTGTTAACGAGGTTAACTTCTATCCCTACATTTTCAACACAAGTTGTGTTTATAAGAGGTAAGAGCGAATGCTGTATAGACCGCTTAATTAAAATTGCAACTCCACCACCTCTGCGTCTAGTTCTGTCCACACGGTAGCATTTGTATACAGATGTAGATAATTTAACGTTTGATCGCAACCAAGTCTCAGTAACAAGAGCTACATCAACATTGTTGCTATGCAAAAAGTTGATAAACTCTAAATACTTTTTACGAATGCCTCTTGCGTTCCAGGTAACAATGTTTAAGTATGTATTACATACTTGCCATTTTATAGCTAGTTGAGAAATTACATTAAATTGGTCTATTTTAGTATTACATTGAGAAAGTTTAGTTATCATTTCTAAAGTTAAACAATTGAGTTCATCTATGGAAAATAAATCGGATTTGTTGATACTGTTGTTGTTGTTGACGTTATTGATGTTATTGATGCTGGTTGATGCGTTGTTGATGAGCCAAGTTGGGAGAGGTAATGACGAAGAGTGTGTAGCAGAAGAAATATGAGTTTTGCGGCGAACTGATTCTATAGTTGGAAAATCTGTGAGAGAACTTAGTAAAACAGGTTTTTGTTTTACAGGTTTTACAGATTTCAACTGTACATCAGCAAAGGTTCTATTACGAGCTTTCGTTTCAGAAATTTTGTTCTCTGACAATTGCCATACGAATCAGTTGCTTTGTGTTTCCCATTGCAGTTTGCACATTTTATTTGATTGTGGTTAGTGCAATCAGAAGTTATGTGTGACCCAGCACATGATGCACAATAACTTTTAACATGACAATTTTTTCGCCGTGTCCAAACATTTGGCAGTTTCAGCATTGTGTGAGCTTACCCTTCTGCTTGCGTTGGTAATTCCATTTTACTTCATTATGAAATAGAGCTCGAACATTTTTCTTTAAGTCACTTAGCTTGACCGTACCGATTTCAAACGAAACAGTCTGTGAAGTCTGTGAAGTGTTCATACTTTTTTGTTATTTTTTTAACTTCTAGGCATTTTAGTCCTACTTTAATAAGATCAGTTTTCACCAACTGCGGATCGATATCGTACAATCCGTACATTACAGGTCGTTTTCGAAAACGTCATTTGATCGTCATTTTGATCGTCAAATTGATCGTCATTTGCAATACTTAAGGGTTGCGAACAACAAACTGCAAACGTCTTCATTTGGTATCGTCGATCTATGTCATCTACATGATTTTTTTCCAACAGAGCGGTTCTAATAAGCATAATATTTAGTTAAAACAAATTAGCCGATTTTATGTACTTACTGTTCACGAGACTGAGATTACCCTGAATATTCGGATTCACTCATTTTTTTCCAATTTTTTTAATCCACAGCGCAAATTTGTGGCTGCTTTTTTGAAGCCCAGTTGACGTTTAGGAACAGCTGCCCTGCAAACACTGCATTATCGAACATGCTGCAAATGAAGTGTGATTTGTGATGTTGTTTTCGAACAAATGACTTTCGTAGCTTTTTTTAAGAACATTTTGCAAAAGCAATTTGATGCAGATGACGTTTTCGAAAACGTCCACAGTTTTAAACGATTTGTTCTTGGACGTATCGTGCGTGAAAAACTGACAAATATTATCTTTTAGTTTAGCAAGTACTTTTTCGTATGAGACAATAGAGTCACATCGAATTTTTATACCGATTGATAAATTTTTGATTGCATAATCTGATATGCCTAATGATTTCATCATATTGTGGATGTAGTCACACGATTTTTGCAACACTCTGATGGGAGGCACAACCACTCTTTTAACTTTTTCGGTAGTCATAATTTCATCGTCACTATCGCTGTCTGGTAAACACTGTAATGGACTTCAGTAATTTCTTCTGGAGTCCTTTTTTTTGGAAGTACTAGACATTTAAATTCGCGGTTTTTTATCTAGACATATTAGTGAGCCCTTAGGCTCCGGGGATCTGTTGCGCTTTAATATAATGCCGATCGAAATACACAATGAGGAAATATGTCAAACGGAAATTTGAAGCAAGTTTTATATCACGTCGTTTGTCCGAGCAATATACCCACCAAAGAACTTAAAGTTGAGGTATATAACTGATATATGCGCAGGGCTGAAATTAAATGTAGGAGCTATTTGCTGTGATCAAGGACCCACTAATTGTAGTTTATATAGTAAGCTTAGTATAAATGAATAAAACCTTATGCTTTATTTACAAAAACAAATCCATATATGGAATGTATGATATCCCACATCTTTTGAAAAGTATTCGAAGCAACTTAATAAAATACAATCTGTCAAAAGATGTGATTTCTTAGAATTAGTTTTCCAATTTTGTACTTACGCCGCCTTTTCTTATGTAGGCCAAGAGCAGTGATCAATTATTATACCGGTATATAAAGTGGTGATCAGAGAATTAGAACGATAGGAAAAATAAATGATCGGCAAAAGTTATGCTTTTTTGCAGGTCACTGTAATAGATACGTAAGTATTGTGTTTTTGTTTACCGCTTATCAGCTCCTTATGTACAGATGTCTATAACGGGTTACACAGGGTACACAGTTACCATTTCATATATTATTGTGAGAGTTGATGAACGTGTGTGGACAAAGAATTAGAAACGATTAAGGAAGTATTTCTTTCTCAGCAGCTAGTTGTTTTAAGTTCACTTTTGTGGTGTTAAATAAAATGAGGAATATAACATAATTAATAATAAATAATAAAATGTGCAAAAAGAAGTCGTGTACGAAAAGACTTTTGCGAAAAGATTTGGCTGCTCTAAGAAGATGGTTTTTGGAGCCGTGCACACTTTTAAGAAAACAGAGCTATGAAAATTCTAAGAGAAAAAAAAAGAGGCAGAAAAACAACAGCAAGTGAGGACTAATTGATTACTCGAGCTTCGAAAGCTGATCCCTTCTGGACTTCTACAGGTATTAAGGAAGTCGTTGGGCCGCAAATCAGCCAAGAAATATCAGCCAGAACCATACGGCGACGACTGCTCGAAAATGGCCTTCGTGGGTGCATTGCACGAAGAAAACCGTATGTTTCGGCCGGTAATCTTGAAAGACAATTATGCAAAATGCATGCCAATCAACCGATTGCATTTTGGAAAAAAGTCCTGTGGAGTGATGAATCGAAATTCAATTTGATGGGATCAGATGGAAAAGTGTACGTAATGCGCCCCCCCCAACCAGGCACTTAATCACAGATACACAATTAAAACGGTTAAGCATGGAGGAAATGTTAAAATTTGGGGTGCATTTTCTTGGTATGGTGTGGGTCCTTTAGTTCGTATACAACGCATTATGGATCGATTTATGTACAAAGAAATACTTAAAGAATCGATGGAGCCCTACTGCTTCGAAAACATGCCATGTACGTACATTTTCCAGCACGATAATGAGCCTAAACACACCGCAAAAGTTGTGAAAGAATAGCTTATGGAAGAAAAAATTAATGTTTTAGACTGGCCAGCGCAAAGCGCCGATTTAAACCCCATTGAGAATTTGTGGGCAGATGTGGAAAAGGTCTTTTCCAACATATTCAAGAAATATGGGAGAGCATACATCCTTCAAGATGTCGGGCTTTAGTGAAAACTATGCCCCGAAGACTTGATGCAGTTATAGCGAACAAGGGTTTTCCAACCAAATATTGAGTTTTTTTATTTATGTTTTTAATGATTTATTTTTAAAAGGAATTTTTATCTTTTCGTTTCTAATTCTCTGACCAGCCTTTTACTGAACTATTTTTGTTTTCTATAAATTGTTGTTTGTTAATATTACCGTTAGGATTACAATTCAAATTAATAAATTACCTGAATGGTCCCTATCAGTGCATTTTCACGCCAGGAAAGTCAACAATCGATCAGATTTCCACACCGGCAGATCCTGAAGAAAACTTAAGAAGTCACACCCACCACCTGCTTATCGATTTTAAGGCTGCCTATGACAGCTATATAGAACGATGTTTAGTCTTGACATCCCTGCCAAACTCATCCGTTTGTGCAGGAAGACGATGGATAACGCCCATGGCTGATTGATATGTTTGCGCAATGTTGGCTATATGATTCTATTCAGTGTGTGAACGTGTAAAATCCCATCGTTCCACAAAAATTTACCGAAAGCAGTGTGACTTCCGGCCAGCAAAATCTTGGAAAGAACTAGCCAGTTCCAAGTCAATACGTCACCTATGCTTATGACAGCATCCATTTTACTTTATAATGCGATGGCCTAATTCGGGGTCTCAAGAAAACTTATCCGGTTGGTGTCGCATCACACTAGAAAATTTGCGATGCGCCTTACAGCTTGGAAACAAAACCTCCGAATTTTTCCAAACCTCCACCGGATTCCGGCAAATAGATACGCTCCCATAATATGGTTTTTTCCATTTCATATTAAAATACTCGTATTATGTAACCGCAGACAGTTATAAGCACAATAAGGATCTGCCCAGCTATTGGGACTCGTCAATGATAAAGCCACTGCAGGGTGGCCGAAATCTGCCGCCATTCTAAAGTAGATTTTATCGAGCAAAGATAACCCCGTCGTCTACCAAATCGTACAATCTGTCACTGTAAACATTCATTACTTTAGAGGACTTCCTCTTCCTCTGGGTTAATGCAAACTGCACAAATGACACCTTGTCGAAGATTACCACCAGAATAAGGCAAGGCAACCGGCGCTACTTCAGTCTGGTTTAACAAATTGGATCCAAAGTCCTTACTCCAAGGAACAAAATCATACTTTATATAATATTGATTTTGCTAGTTAAAATATGGTTCATTCATGGCTGTCGGAAAAATATTTCCTATATACTTACTTACTTAGGTGACGCTACAGTCCGGGGTGGACCAGAACCTCAACCAACAAGCCTTTCCACCTGGCGCGATCTTTCACCAGCTGTTTCCAGCGGTGCTGCACTCTAAGTTAGTTGAGATCCCATTCCACTTGTTCGCACTACCATATATTCGGCCGTACCTTACTGCGTTGTCCCCGAGTCCCGGAATTGAAGATTTTCGATCTTTATATTGTAAAATGTTTGTGTGGGTACAAATGATAGAACTTATTCTTTTCAATAGAAATCGCTTTATTCAGTACAGTTACAATTCACTATTTAATTGTTTCTCTCAATACAATCCAATTTCTCAACCGCTAATACTTTTCTTATCTTTTACTTAAACCACTTAATTACTTCTCCTAATTAGCACTTCAAATTCAACTGATGAACTCCTTGCATACCTTGGGGATGCTGGTATTTATACTCCAATGACATACTTCGAGAACAAGCCTCGCCATCCAGCGTCCCATACAATTTCCAATTTGCTAGAAAATTCGATTCCACTCTCCAGTCATCAATGGTCGAGACATTGGTCACATTGCTCCCTCCCTACAGTTGTTCGTCCCGAACAACTTCGTCATTCATCATCCCGTTGAAATGACACATTCTATCCAAATGGACCACTTTCACCACGCATGATCCGGTAGACAACGTCATTAATGCGGGTTATCACCTTGTATGGACCTTGCCAGTCCTGTTGCAATTTTGGTGATTTTCCTTTCTTACGCTGAGGATTATACAACCGGACCAGGTCTTCTTCGTTGAAGCCCGAAGATTTCGCCTTGATATCGTACCTAGTCTTCATGCGGCTGCTTGCTAGCTTCATCTTTTCTCTGGTGTCTTCATGCAATTTACGAATCCTGCTGCGCAAGTCATTCACGTAGTCGTTCACCTCTTTGGGCTCCGTCGCTGGGGATCCGAATTTTGCTTCATTTGGCAACCGAATTGTTTGACCAAATAAGATCTCGAATGGTGTGTGTCCTGTTGAGCTATGGACCGCGTTTCTGTAGGCCATTAAGAAGAGGGGTATATGTAGATACCAATCCCGCTGGCAGTTGCTGACCACCTTAGATAGATGCCCATTCAAAGTCCGATTAAATCGCTCGACCATTCCATCAGATTGAGGGTGTAGTGGCGTTGTCCTTGTCTTTCTTATTCCCAAATATTGGCATATTTCCTGGAAGACTTTTGATTGAACGTTTCGTCCCTGATCAGAGTGCATCTCCATAGGGACCCAAATCTGCTCACCCAGTTGTTGACTATCTGTTCGGCTACGGTCTTAGCTTCTTGATTTGGGATGGCAAACACTTCCGGCCACTTACTGAAGTAATCCATGGCCACGAGGGTATATCGGTTACCATTAAAGGTTTCAGGAAACGGCCCAACAATGTCGATGGCTATTCGTTCGAAAGGTGCTCCGACATTGTATTGTTGCATTTGTCCATGTGGCTTTACTTTTGGACCCCTGGTAGCATCTTATGCACTTTTTGCACCAATTCTCGACATCTTGTTTAGCGCTTAGCCAATAGAAACGTTCCCTTACCTTTTCCAACGTCTTGTTTATTCCCAAATGGCCTCCTGAGATTCCGTCATGTATGCCTTCAAAGTTTTATCTCCGATCTGATATCTGCTGCCAACTTGGTCTTTCCTCGTGTTCCTTCCAGGCCAATATTGGTTCGATATCGTTGTCTGCCTGTTGGGAGGAACGAATTTCGTCCATACTTCAACACTCTATTGGCTCTGTCCTGATCATTTGGATTGTGGCCTGTTCTTTCGCTTTCTTACCACTGACTACTTCTGCTGGCTTTCATTCCATTGTTTTACCTGTGAGACTTGGATAATTACCCTGGAGTCGACTGCTGCTACTGACTTCTGCCCCGCGAAGTTAGCATTTCCCAACTGATAGCTTCGGGAAGATTGGCCGGCTTCTTGGTAGTCGTTCCTGCCGGTTTTTCCTTCTATTTGCCTGTAACAATGCCCTTCTAGATGTCCTACTTTATTGCAGTTCCAGCAGCGCATTCTTCGTCTCCTCCGCAGAATATTTCGTTGCACGGTATTTAGTCTTCAGCAGGAGCATTCACCAGATGTCATTTCCTCCACGAAATGTATTCCGTTGGAAGCTTGATTGGCTGCTTCCATTGCCAGAATGAAGGCAAGGGCTTCAGCAAGGGTTCTTTTCCCGGACATCCTTACAGCTGACTGTAGCTCTAAATCTGCGATTCCCCTGATGAATGCGTCCTTTGCCATTTCGTCGATTATTTCTTGGCCTGCGGTGGGATATGACAAATGTGCCAGTCTACTGACGTCTGCTTGGAGCTGTTGCAGTGTTTCTCCTCGTTGCTGCATACGGCTTTGAAATTGAACCTTGTAAACCTCTCGCATGTAGCTATCCCCAAACCGTTTCTCGATAGCCTGCACTAAAGCCATATAGTCTCTATTCTTTTCGATATCGATTGTTTGTAACAATTCTGCGCAGGACCGTGTAAGGCCATCGCTAAGGCAAAGCACTTCTCCTTATTGTCCCAGTTTTTCGCACATCTAGCCATTTCAAACTGCTTCTTATAAGTAGACCATGACGTCTGGCCATCGAGCAAGGGAGGTTTCAACTCTTTTCTCCTTGGACAGCTTAAAGAACATTCTCGCAGTTTCTGTTTTCGAGCTGTTTTGCCAGTTGCTCAACTTTGCTGTCCATTTGTTCGAATTTTTCGTCAACATTCTTCTCTATTTTTACACATTTCTCATCTGGAGAATGCTCTTTTGTTTTTCCAGATTTTTGTTTTGTTTGTCCATTTTCTGTTGAAGGCCCTGCAGGCTGTTCTTCTGTTCGTCTAGATTTTTCTTCTGTTCGTCCACTTTTAACAACAGGAGTTGCATCATCGCAGTCATGTCACTGCCGGTACTTATCTGTTCATCCTCGTCAACGTCAAAGGAGTGTGTATCAGGATCATGTCCCTCGTTGTTCAAGGCCTCCTGTCATCAATGGTCGAGACTTTGTTATTCAAGTATCGAAATCTTCTGCCCTTCGAGTATCAACATCTTCTGCTCTGTAAATCTAGATGTCGCTGCTCACATTTAAGTGGTTATCACAATATACAAATATTTTGCGTACAGTTTTTGAAATAAAAGGGAGAAAATATGTACTCGTAAATATACATTTTCCCGAATGAGTTCGATGCTGCTCAATGCTTTATCAAATTTTGTAGGTACTTAATGTCCTGAGCACAAAATTTGACAAAAATATAAATCGGAAAATTGCTCTTGCGCTTATGTACATACATATGCATATCTTCAACACCATAACATGTATTAGCCCCTAACAACTCGTGCTTCAAATACAAATCACTTTTATAGTGTGGTGCAACGTCATATCCACCCCCTCCAGCACCTTCACCTTCCCGGACCGACGATCTCATGATCTTAAAAATTATATTCCTACCCCCATTTAATTTACATAGCATAACAAGTTAGAAACAAAATAACAAGCACACGTACATAAACCGAAGCAAACCGGTTATATGGGGCAACATCAACGTATGATGCCTTTGCAAATCGCAGTCCATTCATATTGAGATGGACGAATTATTTTTTGTTTATTTATTTCTTTCGTTCACGTATTGTTTTTGCATAGGAGTTGATAGGAGGTAAACGACTTTGCATGTGTGAGTGACAAGTGGCAAGAGAAAAAAACGAAAAGAAATAAAATGATTTTTCTACTCTCTGTAAGAACTTGCAGCTCTTTAAAAAGCTCATTTTTTAGCTCGATTTCATTTTCATAGGACACAACACAACATTACACAACATCGTGTAATGTCAAAACGAGTAATTCCAATATTTTTTTTAAAAAAATGACCGTAGAGCTGATAGCCGATAGCTGTCAAACGTGCGGCAAAGTAGAGTAACTCTACTAGGGCTTTGATGTCGAGCTTACGATATTTACGATCAAAAGTGTCAGAAACGCCTGAGGTTACACTTCGGATTGCTCCATTAGAGACCATTGTCTCTACTCAATATGTCAAAGCGCGAACGCGACGGTGTGGTTTGGCCATTACATGGTTAAAGTCCTTTGGGCTAATTCTTGGTAGAGATATAAGGGAGATTCTTTCTGTAGCATCTTTTTGTGCTATAAGCTATCTCGTTACTATAAGGTACGGTTTCTATTTGAGAGAGTACGTCCTGAATTTCTTCTTTATTCAACAGATTAGTATTAACAATTCCTTTCTTCGCTAGTTGAGCTGCGGAAACTATTTCGTTCAGATCGTCTTTGATTATTGTTAGCTTGTTGTAGAACATCTGTTCATATTTGTCTACACTTGTGCCGTCTATTTTCTTGATGTCCTTGTTGTAAGTTTCGAGAATTACTTCTGCAACAGTTGTCAGTTCTGCGAGATTGTGGTTTAGCCATTAAGATCTGCAGTACGTGTATTTTTTATTTTTAAGGAGGGGGTAGTTAACACAGTATGCACTGTGTTCCAAACAAGGGAAATATTAGATATCACCTCGAACACACCCAATTAATGTTTAAGTACAGTGCACCTGTGTGCATAATGGAAATGGTAACACATGCCGGAACACGATCCGTTGTGATCATGGCATATTACAGATTCCCACTTGGAATTGGAGAATTGCTGATTGGGCAATTAACCTTGCACGCGCTGCCTATTCAGTTAAGAACTAAGTTAGATTTAAGAAATAAGTTCTTGTCAGAAATTAGAACCGAGTAGACGAATAAACTAATTTTATATATTGGGTACAACATGAAATGTTCGATTTTCTCTCAGTCGGAAATAAGAAGTCTCGAGTGAACATCTGTGCCAGAACGTTAAATTTTCTTTTATTATAAGATAAAGTGGTACGTGTGCTTGACGTGTGAGAATTTTAGTGTTCGTTATAAGTACCGTTATTCTTTTTCTATGAATTATTTACTATGCTGTCGGCAGTTCAAATTCGAACTCTTCCTTTACAAATTTAAAATGGGACATAATGCGTCCTTGGCAATGAAAAACATCAATGGGCAGTTGAAAACTGACCCTAATTTTCATCGAAAAATCATCTTTAGCGATGAGGCCCATTTCTGGATGAATGGGTACGTCAACAAACAAAATTGTAGAATTTGTGACGATACCAATCCACATGAGATCTAAGAGCGTACAATTCATCGCGAAAAATCACTGTTTGGTGTGGATTCTGGGCTGGCGGCGTCATATTTATTTAAGATGGCCAGGCCATCATCGTCAATGGCGAGCGCTATAGGTCCATGAATAGCAACTTCTTTTGACCTGAATTGGATGATATGGATACCAACGACATGTGGTTTCAACAGGACGGCACTACATGCCACACAGCTCACGCCACATTGGAAATACTGGACAATGTTCCAGGGTATGGTTCATCACCTTGCGCATTAAGCTGTCATATAAACTAGGTAGTTGTAACCCATCGGAAAAAAGTTCCGATCGGAGGATTTATTTGCTTCATAGTATCCGAATCGTAAACGAAATATATGCGCGTACCAACGCATGTATTTTATTTAATTTTGTGAAAGTACTCGTAGATGATTCTTCCATAATTTTTACTTACACATTCAAAAAAAATTTTCGTTTACGCAAAAGTTCTCCCATGCCTGCGGAACGTTTGTCATATTTGTTTTGATGTCGGAGACAATCGGAAAGATAATCATGTCATGCATCGGAATGCATCACGTGAATTTGAAACGCGTTGCTGTTATTTTGACACTTTGCAGTCATACATCGCACAAGAAAATTTGTTTTCGGATGTTTGTCCGATTAGGTCATCGGAACAGATACCATGATACAAAATTCGTAAAAATCGGAGATTTCGGAGGAAATTCCGTTCCGATCGATTACGATGGATGATAGACACGAATGGCATCGATAGGCCTTTCAGACGAATAAAAAATGTCGATGATATCTCACACACACTTTGTTTTATTCAAATTTAAAGAGAGGAAGCGCTTAATGAAATACCCTTTATTTACTTCATACTATAATTTAACAATTTTATGATTTGCAATTTTATGAATTTTTAATGATTTTTGCAAAATTTACTTTCAGAATTTGTATAATGAGCAGCAATTAGATCCGAAAGTTTTAAATCCAAATCCGTTTTTGGAAAACGTTGATACTGTAGCAAATAAAGAAAAAGGTGGATTGAATTTAACCGAAAACGTCGTATATGGCTGGTAAGTTATTTAAATTTTATGAAAAGAAAATCTTTTAAAGATGTGAATTCAAAGTTTAAGGGAAGTTCAATGGACTATCGAAATGGACGCCCAAATGATGGAGCATACCTGGGAATGTCCAGTTTGTAGTGAGGTGGTGCCAATGAATGGAATCAATAAATTGATCCATGAAGCTAGTAAGTTAAATGAAACTGCATTAAGCCCTTATCAAATATTAATAACAACTGTTGATTTTTTATTTTAAAGAATGTGTGCGAAGCAAGGAGAAACCGAAGAAACAGGAGGAGAGAAAGCATAATATAGGAGATACTGAGTATACTTGCGCAAAATGCAATAGAACATTGTTTTTATCTGGAATAGATATCCTTAGACATAAAAGAAAATGTTAAAATTGGGGTAGCACAATCACATGATTAATTAAATAATTACTGAAGTTTATTGAAGTTTATTGAAGTTTTTTCTTTTATCGTGTATCTGTCTACCAGTTGTTCATAGTTACTCGTATAAAACATATGTATAATTTTTGATTACGGAATCAAACAAACGGATTCACTATTACAATATTTAAAACAATGATTAAAGATTCATTAAGGTATGGAGATTGTTTAAAAGCTAATTATGATATAATCAAAATGTGATTATGCATTTACCTTCGAATCATTAACCGTCAATGTCTGAAAGGCATACATAACCGGAATATTTACAGAGGGTGTTCAAAATATTAGGAAGACTGCATTTTTTTCACATATTTTTTATTTATTGCTGTGTATTTTGATTTTGCAGCATAAAATAAAAAATTCAACTTTACAATTTTAAAATTTATCATATTTATTTATTATTTATCGAGGCAACAATTTTTTCCATTTGATATTTTGTCACACCTCTCTTAACTTTTTTTAACGCACGAATTCGTTCTGGCATTGTTTTCATATTTTTAATTAAATTTTTGAAAGTGTTCCTAATATTTTGAACATCCTCTGTTGACATCCAGATACGCAGTTTTCCATAGTGGGTGGACGTCTCTCAAGTGGTAGTGGACTGGCTTCCAAATCGGAAGGGTCGGCGTTCGAATTCTAACCTCGCCGGAAAGGCATTAATTTGTTCAGTTAACAAAAATCAAGTAAGATGGGTAGTTGACTAGAAACTAACAACAAGCCAACTTCCACTAAGAATTTAGTCTCCCCATTACTGAGCCCAAACGTCTTTCTTTCTCTCTTTATCACATTTTGGAAAAAAACTTAACATGGTCAGGCATTATAAGTGTATTCATACCCACTTGAGTATAGTTCTTTAAAAAAAGAATACAAATATTGCCACCAATTTTGCAATAGCTTTAGACAGGTCCACAAAAATCGATATCACGCCTAAGAACAAAACGAGAGGCGATCACTGTTTCTGCTAGTAGAATCCCCATCACTAGAGGTTTTGATTCGGCATATTAGGGAAATGAAGTTGTTAAACAACAAGTCTGACAAAGCGACAATCAGTTGGAAGAAGGAGGGGTTGTTTCCTTTTCACCATTCTTTAAACGATCTCTTGTAATAAATAAAGTTTCCTTTTTTCTCACAATTAAAATGTTGACTGCGTGCACTTACGATGCAAATGGCGAAAAAATTATGAATTCTATGAAAAATATATAACTACACTGAAACCATTTAATAGTTAGATCAAGGCTGAGGCTGCCTTTAAATACGAACCCTCTTCTTCGAACGGTAAAGTAAGGGAAGTTTTTGGATTCCAAAAAGTTCCTCCTTTGGTACGTGAGCTTGGTAGCTGTCGTACGTAAATGGCACACTGAAAGAATGTCAACTTACGACACTCGAAGCTCGATAACGTGTGCAAGAATACCACATGTGTATTTCTCAATGACGAGTAGCTCGGTTACGTGTGCGGTAATTTTCCCCCTGGGAATAAACACATTATAGGAAATGAATGTACTGACTCGGCAGCTAAATCTATAACCAAGGAACCACTAATTACCTTCTATGCATACAACAACAAAGCCATATACCACACAAGAAATACTTCTTTGTCCAACTATCACTACATTTAACCCAAACGCAGAAAAAGCCATTTATCCAAACAATGTTTCGGAAAAAAACTGAGAATGTGCCTCACCAACGCTACCCATATCCATCTTATAACAAGGGATGCGGCCAGCTATGCGTAGATATATCTAGTGTGAAAATTAGTAATCATAACAACTTCCTACAGAAACTCTTATCGAACTTCTGGCAATATTTTTACTGGCAACAGTATATAAATTAATACTAAAAACATTTTCAAATCGCATTGAAACGTTTTACTCTCTCGCGCTCTCATCATTCTTCCATTATCGGGCAGGTAATCAGTTGTGTATTTAAAATGTCCGCTTTCATACGTCGCAAGTTTCGAAAGATTCAAATGAGTGCAAAAGAGAGAAATAATGAAACAAAAAATACCCAATTAACCAAATTCCCACTGCATGTGGGTAGCAATTTCATTGCAAGCTTTTGAAATTTCTTTTTCTCCTTCTTCTTTCTTTTACGCATTTGCTTCATTACTTCTTTCGCTGTGTTACGAGCACAACATTTCAGTATGGCGGATGAACTGAAATGGACCAAAGAATTAACAAGGGGGCTCATTTTCAATTATGAAAGACTGAGCGCCAAAGATGAAATGAAAGAGAACTGTCAAATAACATGCAAACTCAAAGAAGGGGAAAGTCTTCATGTAGAGTTGCGCGCATCACTGAATAACAATTCAAAAGAAAATAACTTGAATATGCGCATTACACACTTGCGACGTATGAAAGCGGACAATGTGGGATTGCAAACGAAATATATAGAAAGCCAAAGAAATTAGAATAATGTATCAGTGTTAGTGTCAAATGTCAGCTTAATCAGCTGGTTGTTAAACTTCTCTCAATTTTCTCTCGCTCATTTTGGATAATTTCATATAAACACCAGCATTTCTAGGGTATTGAACCACTTCGGATTGCTTCAACGCACATTGAGCTGTCGTATAAACTGGGTAATAGTCAGACTGTACTATCCTTGTGTTCACAAACGTCAATATATCGTCATACTTGCGCAGATTAGTTAGAAGATTTTTGTGCGAAATAGTTTTTTTCTCGAAGAGCAAACATGGAAGAGCTATTGGAAAAAATATGTAATAAAAATAAACAACAACGTTTTTGAACGCAAACCAAATGAACGACCGTACTAAGTGCCTGTTCACATTGGTGCGGGCAGGAAAGATTGTCTGAAAGCTTTTTATTAAAGTGGAAAGAATTAGGGTTACTTCCACCGAAAATCCATTTCTGAAGAGGATTGCCGTGTGAAGCACGTCGTTTTTTTCCATATCGTTCCATTTCTGACATATTTTTTCATTTTAGTTTTGATCGTTGATGAGCAAGGAAGTCTGAAGAATAGGAAAAAATGTATCTTTCAGGCCAACTGCTTAAATTTAAAAAATTTAAAAAATAAAAATCCTACGATTCACTTGTCAAAAAGTTTTTCAACACCATGAAAATGTGAACACGACGGACGTTCATGGTGAGGACTTTCATCCCGTCGCCAATGTAAACAGGCACTAAGATAACTTGCGCAGTGAATGCATTCAAAAACATACAAGGAAAAATCTGCGATTGTACTAAGTCCGCTTTCATACGTCGCAAGTGTGCAATGCGCATGTTCTAGTTATTTTCTTTTGAATTGTCATTCAGTGATGCGAGCAACTCTACATGAAGACTTTCCCCTTCTTTGAGTTTGCATGTTATTTGACAGTTCTCTTTCATTTCATCTTTGGCGCTCAGTCTTTCATAATTGAAAATGAGCCCTCTTGTTAATTCTTTGGTCCATTTCAGTTCATCCGCCATACTGAAATGTTGTGCTCGTAACACAGCGAAAGAAGTAATGAAGCAAATGCGAAAAAGAAAGAAGAAGGAGAAAAAGAAATGTCAAAAACTTGCAATGAAATTGCTACCCACAGGCAGTGGGAATTTGGTTAATTGGGTATTTTTTGTTTCATTATCCCTCCCTTTTACACTCACTTCAATCTTTCGAAACATGCGACGTATGAAAGCGGACTAAGGAACAAATGCTGTCGTTTATGAACTCACCCATCTACAATAAAAATCCGCAGTGCACGTCGTTATATTGTAATTAGAAGAGTTTTTTTTTTCAAACACTGGTGGCTGCCGCTCAGTTTACGATTCTAAATTATCTAAAGTTCCATTGAATTACCACTACTTAACATTGAAATTATTGTTTTAATTGCTCTAAAAATCCGCAAGATACCCTATGCGATCAGTTTGCCACAATCGGAGAGAAAATGGTTAGTATGTGTATGCGCAATTCAAACCTGTTGGATTTTCTTCTATGACTACTATTATCAGCTTCAACTTGAAGAAAACGATATTGTTTCTTGGTTTTGTACTAGTGTCTTTGTTTTTTTGAAAGATGAACTTGTTTAGTTGGCAGGACACAAAGTGATACGATTGTTGCAGTTATCACGATATTTGTGTGGATTCCCACATCCACGCCGGACGATGGTTTAATATTTCAAATTTGGATTATCCCATGTCCAGCCTTCTGCTGCGTAAAGTTATTGTTTCAAATTACTATACTTTTGCTGATTAATTTAAGTTTAGGTAACAATAGAGCCGTAAGTCAAAGTTGTAATCAGTAATCAGAATTAATTTGAACATAATAAAGAGACATTCGTCTCAAAAAAAATATTTTTTCGTAAATCTTCTTAAAAAGCTGTTTACTGGCGCTCAACGTAGGGCTGCCGTGTAACAGTGATTAGTCGAAATATTAATGAAGGAAAAACGAAGCAGCCAAAAAGGAGAAATACGGACTTTCAACAAGAACCAAGTACGCCGCAACTTAATTGAAGCAGCAGATGGAAACGTTGCAACCATACTCAACAACGAAAAATTCCAGTGTACCGAACCATAAGATGATGCTAAAAATCATCTTAATATTGTAAGTTGAACTTTTTCTCACTATTTTAAGCAAGCTAAAAACTAAAAACTAAAATATATTAATAACTGCAAGAAAAACAAAAACTTGTATGTATAAATAAAGAACACAAGAAAGAAAATAGCTGTAAGAGAAGAATTGTAATGAAAAAAATTTTAAAATATTAATATATGTAAGTATAGTAAGGTACACAAAATATTGCTACACACCCACACGCTAATAGTAGTAAAAAAGTAAAAAATCCAATATAAATAAAAAATGCCATAACAATGGCCTTGCACGGTCCTGCAACAGAATTGCTGCAAACAGTAGACATCGAAAAGCATAAAGATTATGTGACTTTAGTACAGGCTATCGAGAAACGGTTTGTGGATAGCCACATGCAGGAGGTCTACAAGGTCCAATTGCAAAGCCGAACGCAGCAAAGAGGAGAAACACTGCAGCAGCTCCAAGCAGACGTGAGTAGACTGGCACATCTGTCATACCCCACCGCAGGCCAGGAAATTATCGACGAAATGGCAAAAGATGCATTTATCAGGGGAATTGCAGATTCGAAGCTACAGTCAGCAGTAAGGATGGCCTGGAAAAGAACCCTTGCTGAAGCACTTGCCTTCGCTCTGGCGATGGAAGCAGCCAATCAGGCTTCCAGGGGAACACATTTCGTCAGGGAAGTAGCATCTTTCGAATGTTCCTGCACAAGAATTAGTGCCGAGGAACGAGATACTCGACGGGATAGACGGATAATGCGCTGCTGGAATTGCAATAAAATACTACACCTTCAAAGGCAGTGTAAAGAACCGGTGCGACGAAAAGACTGCCCTCACTGTGGTGACAAGCAAATAGAGGAAGAAACCCGCAGAAACAGCTATCAAGAAGCCGGTCAACCTTCCCGAAGCCATCAGTCGGGAAATGCTTAAGCACCAACTTCGCGGGGCAGAAGTTGGTAGCAGGAGTCGACGGCCCCAGGGACATCATCCAAGTCTCGCTGGCAAAACGACGCAGCGAAAGCCTTCTACTAGAAGTAGTCAGTGGAAAAGAAAAATGGATGGCAATAATAGACACCGGTGCCACGGCCTCAATCATCAGGAGGAATCTTGTGCAGAAGTCTTGGCTGCATAACACTAGCAGTTGCAGCTTTCGAACAGCTACAGGAGCAACGATTAAGGTATATGGTGAAGTCCGCATAAAAATCCAATTGGTCGGAATAACATTCACTCACGCGTTTCTGGTAGCTGACATATGTGACGACTGCATCATTGGTACAGACTTCATGAGAGAACATGGACTTATAGTCGACTTGGGGGCCCAAACCATGAAATACGGAAACATGGAGATACCAATGATATACGGAAACGCCAATACCTTAGTCTCAAATGTCGTCATCTGCAGCAATCAGAGTCTAGAGCCTTCTTCAGAAGCAATTTTGTGGGCAAAAGTGGAAGGTGGTCCTGGTAGCCACCGTGGGCATCTCCAGTGGTCCTCGTGAAGAAGAAAGATGGCAGCACGGGATTTTGTGTAGACTACCGACGTCTCAATGATGTCACTAAAAAGGACAGCTACCCACTTCCGAGAATCGATGACACTTTGGATATGCTTTCTGGAGCGAAATGGTTTTTAACACTTGACTTGAAGAGCGGTTACTGGCAGGTAGAGATAAATCGTACGGATCGTGAGAAAACTGCTTTCACTACAGGAAGCGGTCTTTGGCAATTTGCAGTGATGCCGTTTGGACTGTGCAACGCTCCGGCCACCTTCGAGCGACTAATGGAACGAACATTGCAAGGACTCACCTGGAAAACCTGTCTAGTATATTTGGACGACGTTATCGTCATAGGTAAGACGTTCGAGGAGCACCGCGAAAATCTAAAAGAAGTGTTTGAGAGGCTGCGAAGTGCCCATTTAAAGCTCAACCCGGAAAAGTGCGCCTTGTTCCGTCCGGAAGTAAAATATCTGGGTCACATTATATCAGCGGAAGCAGTAAGAACGGATCCTGACAAAATCGAAGCCGTGAAAAGTTGGCCCTCTCCAAAAGATAAACACCAACTGAGAAGCTTTTTGGGACTCGCCACGTATTACAGAAGGTTCGTAAAGGATTTTGCTGGCATTGCAAAGAGCCTGCATCAACTTACAGAAAAAACCGACAGTTCAGGTGGTCTGGAGGATGCGAAAAAGCATTTCAAGAACTGAAGCGACAGCTGTGCAATGCCCCCATCTTGGGTTACCCGACGCCCGGAAAAATGTTCATCGTGGACGCAGACGCTAGCAATGTTGGTGTCGGTCAAGAGAAAGTGGTCGCATATTACAGCAAAGTACTCTCCAGACCTGAACGGAACTACTGTGTAACCCGGCGCGAGCTTCTGGCTACGAAGCATTTCCATAAGTACCTCTACGGACAAAAGTTCATTCTCCGGACAGACCACGCAGCTCTGAAATGGCTACTCCAATTTAAGAACCCTGAAGGCCAAGTTGATGATCCAAGATGGATCGAGCAGTTGCAGGGCTACGACTTTGAAGTGCAACACCGCAAGAGAACACTTCACTCATATGCTGATGCTCTCTCTCGTCGACCGTGCGGAGTAAAATGCGAACACTGCAATCGTAAAGAAGCAAAAGAACAAGCAACTATCCTAATGATCAGGACTGAGCCAATAGAGGGTTGGAGTGTAGACGAAATCCGTTCATCCCAACAGGCAGACAATGACATCGAACCAATATTGGCCTGGAAAGAACACGAGGAAAGACCAAGCTGGCAGCGGATATCAGATCGGAGCCAAACTCTGAAGGCATACTGGGCACAGTGGGACTCGCGTTTTGTGCAAGATGGATTGCTGAAGAAGAGAAAATGGGAAAGTGCAGATGGGACAACATCTCGTATGCAGCTAATAGTGCCACGGTCAGTACGGTCAGCCAAGTACTCCATGAAATACATGACCGAATCTCAGGAGGCCATTGGGGACTAAACAAGACGTTGGAAATGGTAAGGGAACGTTTCTATTGGCTAAGCGCTAAACAAGATGTCGAGAATTGATGCAAAAAGTGCATAAGATGTGCGGCTACCAAGGGTAAAAAAGTAAGGCCATATGGACAAATGCAACAATAAAATGTCGGAGCACCTTTCGAACGAATAGCCATCGACATCGCTGGGCCGTTTCCCGAAACCTTTAATGGTAACCGATATACTCTCGTGGTCATGGATTACTTCAGTAAGTGGCCGGAAGTGTATGCGATCCCAAATCAAGAGGCTAAGACCGTAGCCGATAGTCAACAACTGGGTGAGCAGATTTGGGGTCCCAATGGAGCTACACTCTGATCAAGGGCGAAACTTTGAATCAAAAGTCTTCCAGGAAATATGCCAATATTTGGGAATAAGAAAGACAAGGACAACGCCACTACACCCTCAATCTGATGGAATGGTCGAGCGATTCAATCGGACCTTGAATGAGCATCTATCTAAGGTTGTCAGCAACTGCCAGCGGGATTGGGTTCGACACATACCCTCTTCTTAATGGCCTACCGAAACGCGGTCCATAGCTCAACAGGGCACACACCATCCGAGATCTTATTTGGTCAAACAATTCGGTTGCCAAGTGAAGCAAAATTCGGATCCCCATCGACGGGGCCCAAAGAGGTGAACGAGTACGTGAATGACTTACGCAGCAGGATTCGTAAATTGCATGAAGACACCAGAGAAAAGATGAAGCTAGCAAGCAGCCGCATGAAAACTAGGTACGATATCAAGGCGAAATCTTCCGGTTTCAACGAAGGAGATCTGGTTTGGCTGTATAATCCTCAGCGTAAGAAAGGCAAATCACCAAAATTGCAACAGGACTGGGAAGGTCCATACAAGGTGATAACCCGCATTAATGACGTTGTCTACCGGATCCAGCGTGGGGATCGAGGAAAATTTAAAGTGGTCCATTTGGATAGAATGTGTCATTTCAACGGGATGAAATGTAGGGAGGGAGCAATGTGATAACCACTTAAATGTGAGCAGCGACATCTAGCAGAAAATGTCGAAGACCAGAAGATTTCGATATTGGAATAACAAAGTCTCGACTGGAGAGTGGAATCGAATTTTCTAGCAAATTGGAAATTGTATGGGACGCTGGATGGCGAGGATTGTTCTCGAAGAATGTCATTCGAGTATAAATACCAGCATCCCAAATGTATGCAAATCAGTTCTAAAGTTGAATTTGAAGTGTTAATTAGAAGAAGTAATTAAGTGGTTTAAGTAAAAGATAAGAAAAGTATAAGTGGTTGAGAAATTGAATTGTACTGAGAGAAAGAATTAAATAGTGAATTGTAACTGTACTGAATAAAGGGATTTGTATTGAAAAGAATAAGTTCTATTATTTGTACCCACACAAACATTTTACAATATGTTAGTAATGTGCACAACCATAATGAGCGAAATAGAAATAACTTTCGCCTTCCTTGTCTTAGAACTCAAAAAGCACAAAATACAGTATTCTATAACGGTTTTAAAATATTAAATGAACTACCTGATGAATTAAAGCAAGAGAACCAGCTAATAAGATTTAAGCAAAATATTATGACATATGTAAAAATGAAGTATGATTAGATAAATGTAAATTATTTAATTTTTTCTCTATTTAATTATTTTGTTGTAATAGAATAGCTAAACATTGCTAGATAAACAAATTGAATTGAAAGAAACGTCGCGCATGGCAGTGCGGAGCGTCTCCGGTTTAGTAGGGCGGTAGGGAGTCGCGACATGAGGGATGTTGCTCAGCAGCACCAACAATTTCGTGGCTTTTTGAAGGGGAGGATGCTTCGTCGTCGAACTCCTCCAGTGATAGGTAGCTTCATGTGAAGCAAAGTGGGCCAGCCTAAATTTTTTTGTTTTAGCCATGGCCGGCTGATAGGCTTTAGGACTAAGTTAGTTTTGAGAAAAAAATATATAAAAACACAAAAACTAAATGAATAAAAAAAAAATATATTGTGATAACCACTTAAATGTGAGCAGCGACATCTAGCAGAAAATGTTGATACTGGAATAACAAAGTCTCGACTGGAGAGTGGAATCGAATTTTCTAGCAAATTGGAAATTGTATGGGACGCTGGATGGCGAGGATTGTTCTCGAAGTATGTCATTTGAGTATAAATACCAGCATCCCCAAGGTATGCAAGTCAGTTCAAAAGTGAAATTTGAAGTGTTAATTAGGAGAAGTAATTAAGTGGTTTAAGTAAAAGATAAGAAAAGTATAAGTGGTTTAGAAATTGAATTGTACTGAGAGAAAGAATTAAATAGTGAATTGTAACTGTACTGAATAAAGGGATTTGTATTGAAAAGAATAAGTTCTATCATTTGTACCCACACAAACATTTTACAGTACTATTTCATTTTATTGTAAGTGCATAACACCTACAATACAATTTGATTCGCTAAACCAACGTCTGAATTTTCACTTCGCAGCCTTGCTTAGCGTCTTCAGTGTTTGTGTTTTTCGTGTTTGTTTGTTTGACTAGCAAATTTCGAGTGGACATACATAGCAAATATACGCAGGATAAAAAGTAATCACTTTTCTGCGTACGTCCACGTCTGAAAATCAAACCAGCTGTCTTGGCACTTAGTGAAACACAGGTAGATCGCTGCCCTCACCTCTCAGATCACTCTGATCTGAAGCTGCCTGGCTACGGACTAGTGCCACTATTCTTTCCCCACCGCGGTCTCGCCATTTAATTGCGTAATGATATACTCGTAGCTTACCAAACTCCACCACAATGTAACCCCTGTTCCAATCCGGAATTCAATTTCCTGTGGTTAAAATTCCATTTTAACTACTCGTACTTTTGCTTTGTTTTACAGAATTCCCCAACTGGACAGCAATTCGACCTTTAACGAGTTTGATGCGCTGTCTGACTCCATTCAAAAAATTGTATCCCTATGTCCTCATACTGAAATCGTTATTATGGGCGATTTCAATATACACAATTCTGATTGGCTTCTCCATTCTGGACAGACATCACCCGAAGGACGGTGTGTTGAGATCTTCGCTGCGGAAAAGAACTTGACCCAGTTTGTAAATGAGTCCACGCGAATACCAGACGTTGATAGTCGTACCACCAACACCCTGGACTTGTTTCTAACTTCTCACCTGATAAGTACACCGTTGATGTACTCTCCCCTCAAGGGTCATCCAACCATTGTGTCATATCAGCTAGTTGCTCGTATACTGACCACACAGTTAGAGAAATGATTCCTGAAATTATCGTAAAGCCAATTAGAGTGGACTTAACATCTTCTTTAGAATTTTTGACTAGTCACTGAAACTATTCTCTTTGGAATGAGATCCTTTATTCCTCATCGGATGAAGACTATCAAACCAAAAGGAAAGGCTTGGTACGACTCGAGCTTAAAGAGGCTGTCAATGTCAGAGAAATGTTTTTTCGGTTCTATAAGTCCAACGCGACAGGGGAAAACCGAAAAAAACTAACGAGCCAGAAATGAATACAACGCGTTTCTTAAGCGTGGGAAGTTCCAATACGGCCAAAAACTGATTTAAAAAATACTACACTGTCCCAAAGGTAGTAAAAACTGTTGGTCTTTCGTCAAAAACATTAGAAATTCTGCCTCATCCTCCATCCCAACGCTCATTTACAATGGCATTCCAGTTGTTAGCACTTTGGACCAGGCCAATCTGCTTGCTTGCGGCCATGTGTTGAGCACATTTTGCGGCCAGCTCAACACTTCCACATTGTGCTTTGTCTCCGCCTACATTTGAGTGCGTGGAGTCTTCAATGGGACGAATCTATTTTCGCACTCAAGTAGTAACAAGAGTACTTAAAGATCTTAATATACACAAATTCTCTTGTCGTGATGGTATATCTCCCCTTCTTCTGATAGGGGTTCTTTTACGCTTGCAAAACAACTGCATAAGCTTTTTTTCATCAATCCTGTCCTTTAGGACTCTTTCCGAGCATATGAAAAACAGCATTTGTCCAGCTCATTCCTAAAAAAGGCGCACTTTCTTCTCTTTCCTCCTACAAACCCATTGCACTCACGTCCCTTCTTTCTAAGGTCATGGGAACGTTGATAAACCGTCAGTTCATGAAATATCTCGAAACACGAAAACTTCTCAATGACCGGCGGTACAGTTTTCGTAGCAACAGGTCCTCTGGTGATTTGATGGCATGTGCATCAAATTGCACAATTCCGAAACTACCGTTCGGAACGTGCAATTCAAGTTGTCTTGGATGGTTTCAAGTCTAATATTCACAAAATAAATGCTGATGTACCCCAGGGCTCCGTTTTGTCTCCAACATTCTTTTTAATTTTCATCAATGATCTCTAGTCTGCTACTTCTAATATACTTCAATACATTCCTTTGCTGACGACAGTACTTTCTCGTTCCCGGACTCACGTCCCTGCTCTTCGGCTGCAGAACGGGTCCGTCAGCGTATGCTACGCACATTAAATTCTAATATTAGCAACATAACCAATTGGAGAACTATCAACATAGTGGAATTTAATGCTTCCAAAACGCAATGCTGTCTCCTCTCGTTAAAGCGAAATTTAAGTACGCAGCCATTATCCATGAATGGCACTTGCACGTCGAAACCGAAAAACTTCCATTTTCGGTTTATGTGTCAATGACGTTTTAATGACCACATATTTGTTGTCGCCGAAAATTTTGCGAAATGTCTAGGTTTCCTCAAGCGATGTAAGAAATATTTCATTCCCTCTGACCTGGTCACAATATATAAGGTGTTTATCCGCCCAAAAATGGAATATACAATGCGCACATCTGGATAAATGTGATGGACATCCGCCAAAACCTGAACTTCAAGAAACACCGATTCCTACTTACTCCACAGAAATTATACACACGGATATTTTCGGTATAGACCGGGAAAAATGGATTACCTGCGTTGACAAGTTCTCTGAATTACCGAAGTTCTTCCATATAAAAGAGTAGTCGGCACTGTATTTAAGGGAAGAAAAATAATTACGATTCTTCACTATGTTTGAGTGTCTCAACTTATCGTTACTGATACCGAGAGCAGCTTCATTAGTCCCATAATTTCGAATTAGATTAAGGCGCTTAGAATAAAAACCTATCTGAGTCCTCTTCAAAAAAGCAAGGTTAATGGAACTATAGAAAGGGTTCATTCGACTATATTAGAAATAACGAAATGCTTACGGAAAGAATATCAAAATCTAACAATGAAGGAAATTGTTGAAATAGCCGTAGACCGATAAAACAATTCAATCCATTCGGTTACCAAGAAGAAGCCTAGCGATGTATTTTTCGGAAGAAGCCAAAGAATGAATTACCAAAATCTCATTGACTTTCAGGCTAAAATTAACGAAGATCTTACCGAACTCATCAAAAGGAGCCAGAAAAGGAAAATCAGCCGAGAAAACAAAAAAAAGAAATATTCCAAAGACATATCAAACCGGGAAAGTTATATACGCAGCCGTCAAACGACGTGATGGTAGAAAAAACCCCTCTACACAAAAGAAATAGTACAACGGGATAATAGAGTTACGGTCACTACCGAAACTGGCAAAAAGGTCCACTAGTCCCAAATCAAAAAAACTTCTGTTTATCCTTTAATTTCAGATTGATTGAAGGGATGGCATTCGGCATCGTCAACATGTTTGAGTATAACTCACCGGTAGTCACCTTGAAGCTAGGGAATGGCAAGATCATTAGGGAAATTTTGAAATAGTTCACATTATCAACCTGACGAGCTATGGAATATATCATAAACGAACTAACAAATCTGATAGGAAATCAAATAGATACGAGCAGTATTCTACGACCGCAATTGCTTCACCAGATTCAACAAACCGAACGATTGTTAAGATAGCGAAGTGGAATAAACCAAAGGAAAGCGAGATCAATAAATTGGCTATGATCCACGTGCAAGTGGATAGCAAGCACACCTGATTCGACAGATTGGGATGATCTATTGGAAACCCAAAATGTCTTTATTGAAAATAAAAACGATACAAAATAAACCAGCACCTACAACTGTTGCAGAAGTAATTCTCGAAACTTACAACAAGGTCATCAAAGGAATAGACGGCATAAGTGTAGACAAATATGAGCAGATGTTGTACAACAAGCTAACAAACGGCCATAGTCATTTGTTCGAAAACAACATCATAAATCACACTACATTTGCAGCATGTTCGATAATGCAGTGTTTACAGGGCAGATGTTCATAAAAGTCAACTGCGCTGCAAAAAAGCAGCCACAAATCTGCGCTGTGCATTAAAAAAATTTTGCTCTGTTCGATAACATCAAATGCTCTTGCAAGAAAAAAAAATCATGTAGATGACACAGATCAACGATACCAAATGACGTTTGCAGTTTGATGTTCGCAACCCTTAAGTATTGCAAATGACGATCAATTTGACGATCAAATGACGTTTTCGAAAACGGCCAACAATAATCAAAGACGAACTAAACGTTCGCTCTTTGACATATTGAGTAGAAAGAATGGGCTTTTATGGAGACCATTGGAGAGACACCTGAGCTCTGACACTTTTAATCGTAAATATCATAAGCTCGCCATCGTCGCGCGTTTGACAACTATCGGCTATCAGCTCTGCTGTAATTTTTGTAAAAAAAAATTGGAATTGCTCGCTTTGACATTACACGATAAGTTGATTTGTTCGATTTGTAGTTACAGGGTAGTTTATAGCACAGATAATAAATTTACCCAGATGTCGCATCCCCGTACAAAAAAAATGTTGATCTTTTTTGCGATGAGCAAACAACGATGGGCAAAAAAAAAGTTTTTCTGCTTCGCAAAGAAAAAAAAAAACGGAAAATACATTTTCTGTGCAAAAGCCCTTTCTTTTGCTTTGCCAAAAGCTTTCACCACCAGCGTAGATTTTGTGACATACCTACAGCGAAATATATATTTTTTGTTTAGTTTTGTATTCTCGTATTTTTTGTCCTGGCCTGGGACTTTGGCACAGACAGAGCAGAAATATATGTACCTACATATGTACATTAAATTAGGATAGGTTAAGATCAAGAATAATTTTAATGCGATCTGCGATGATGTTAAGAATTTGTAGGTGCGGTACAAAAAATTTAAACAGTAGGTACTGTAGGTATTGTAGGCTAACTTTATTTTACTTTACTTTATTCATGTGTACATATGTAGGTATGTACGTATTATAAGATTGAGGCTGAGACAAATAATTATGTTTATTTATTTCCTAATTGTTTGAATCTATCTGTCTTTTACAAATCCTTGTGGTACTCATACACTTATTTAGAGTATGTTTGGTGTTTGTTCCTTACATTTTACATATAAGAGGAGGTCTGATAGGTAGCTATAGCCACTCTTTTATTATTTATTTGTTCATGCACGTTAAACAATAGAAAACAAAATCAACTCTGTTCTTAGCCCACTTTAGTTAAAGACATTTTTGTATGGGAAAATGAATTTGCAAAATAATTTTGTCTTTAGACAATTACATAATACATATACATATATTAGTAGTATGATTTTTAGCTATTCACAGTGCCTTAACCAAAGTGGTTTCCAGGGGACACGAACGCCAACGTGGTAGTACATTGACAACCACCACCTCCCTTACCTCACCGCCACCTTGGTTTTTTTCCAAATATTCATACATTATGTACATAGGTAAATATTTATTTTAGTTTACATATTCATTAAATTTAGCAACTTTTTTGTCTTTTGTTTTGGATTCCTTTTCTTGTTTATGCTCTTGTCAATAAACCACTTACAGTTTTTCCAAAGGGTAGTGCAAATTTGTTTTTAAGATACATTGCTAAACTATATTTTCTCTAAGACTAGATTCAAATGGACATCTATGAAAGAAAGTATATATACGAGTATACTATATATATATACTTGTATATGAAGTCGACATATTTTGAAGTACTTGATTGATGGCCAGACAAGTTTTGGATTTTCATTCGAGTGTTCATATTCTTTCATTTGATCAATATTTCCGTGAGATCGAAATTGTTGTTGTCCTTTGTCATTTCTTTGACACAGTTCTCACAAACTGCATTCATTTTTTTAAGTAAAATACTGTAATATGTTTGTGTGGGTACAAATGATAGAACTTATTCTTTTCAATACAAATCCCTTTATTCAGTACAGTTACAATTCACTATTTAATTCTTTCTCTCAGTACAATTCAATTTCTCAACCACTGACACTTTTCTTATCTTTTACTTAAACCACTTAATCACTTCTTCTAATTAACACTTCAAATTCAACTTTGGAACTGATTTGCATACCTTTGGGATGCTGGTATTTATACTCGAATGACATACTTCGAGAACAATCCACGTCATCCAGCGTTCCATACAAGTTCCAATTTGCTAGAAAATTCGATTCTACTCTCCTCGACTGTCTTTGCTAATCCAGTATCGAAACCTTCTAGTCTCCGAGTTTCGACATTTTCTGCTAGATGTCGCTGCTCACATTTGAGTGGTTATCACAATACCATTTCTGTCATTTTTATTGAAATCGTGTCTTCATCTGATAATTCTATCGCTAGAAGTTCGGATTCACAATATTTGGCTAGATCGGATATGTTTTCATTTACTCTTGCTCCTGTTTTAGGACAATCTTTGTTTTATTTTCAGTATCCAACACAGCATTCCAATCTAACTGTAAATATTCAGAATCTTCTTCTTCACAATTAGAAAAGTTTGACTTAAACAACAATTTTAGAGCCATAATTTTGGCCAGTAATGAGCCGAATTCAGACGCGTTTGGATTATTTTTATTAAAATTTCTTGTTCTTATTTTTCCAAAAAGGTTTTCAAGTGGGTCCTAATTGAACTTCTTAACATATACATATATAATGTAACTCACAGTAATCATTGAATAATTTTTTCTTATCATTAAAATAATTTCAATCGTCATAATCAGGCCCTTAAGGCAGAATTTGTTTTAAATATGATTGCATTTCTTTTAAAAATACAATATTTGAGTCATTTCATGTTTTGGTTATTTTCTTTTGAACTGTCATTCAGTGATGTGCGCATTTTTACACGAAAGCCTTTTCCCCTTCTTTGGTTTTTCATGTTATTTGACAGCTCTCTTTCATTTCATCTTTGGCGCTCAGTGTTTCATAATTGAAAATGAGCCCGCTTGTTAATTCTCTGGTCCATTTCAGTTCATCCGCCATACTGAAATGTTGTGCTCGTAACAACAGCCAAAGAATGCTACTTCCCTGACGAAATGAGTTCGCCTGGAAGCCTGATTGGCTGCTTCCATCGGCAGAGTGAATACAAGTGCTTCAGCAAGGGTTCTTTTCCCGGACATCCTTACAGCTGACTGTAGCTCCAAATCTGCGATTCCCCTGATGAATCCGTCCTTTGCCATTTCTTCGATTATTTCTTGGCCTGCGGTGGGATATGTCAAATGTGCCAGTCTACTGACGTCTGCTTGGAGCTGTTGCAGTGTTTCTCCTCGTTGCAGCATACGGCTTTGAAATTGAACCTTGTAAACCTCTCGCATGTGGCTATCCCCAAACCGTTTCTCGATAGCCTGCACTAAAGCCATATAGTCTCTATTCTTCTCGATATCGATTGTTTGTAACAATTCTGCCGCAGGACCGTGTAAGTCCACCGCTAGGGCAAAGCACTTCTCCTTATTGTCCCAGTTTTTCGCACATCCAACCATTTCAAACTGCTTCTTATAAGTAGACCATGAGGTCTGGACATAGAATGGACCTTGGACCGCTTAAGGAACATTCTCGGAGTTTCAGTTTTCGCACAGTGTCGAGCTCTTTTGCTAGTTGCTCAACTTTGCTGTCCATTTGTTCGAGTTTATCGTCAGCATTTTTCGCTATTCTATCAAATTTCTTAACAACATTTTTCTCTATTTTTTCAAATTTGTTATCGATTTCTTCGAACTTTTGGTGTAGAACGTTATTTTGTTCTTCCAGTTTATGTTCTAGACTATTCTTTTGTTCGTCGAATTTTTCTTCAATGCTGTTCTTCTGCTCGTCAAGATATTTTTTTTGTTTATCCAGCTTTTGTTCGAGGCTGTTCTTCTCTTCGTCCATTTTTTGTTCGTCGAGATCGTTCGTTCGTCCATTTTTTTTTCGAGGCTATTCATTTGTTTGTCTATTTTTAACGAGAGGAGTTGCATCATCGCAGCCAAGTCACTGCCGGTACTTATCTGTTCTTCCTCGTCAACATCAAAGGAGTATGTATCAGAATCACGTCCCCCGTTGTTCAAATCCTTCTCTTCTTCTCTTGTTCAACTCGGATTTGAGTTGGACGAGGGTCAACTGCAATAGTTTTCGACCCATTCTAGCTATTTCAAACAATCACAAATTTTTTATTTTTTTTTATACACAATAAGCCCTATCCCACATCAATGTAAAATGTTTCTGTTGGTACAAATGATAGAACCTATTCTTTTCAATACAAATCGCTTTACTGAGTACAGTTACAATTCACAATTTAATTGTTTATCTCAATACAATCCAATTTCTCAACCGCTTATACTTTTCTTATCTTTTACTTAAACCAATCAATCTCTTCTCATAATTAACACTTCAAATTCAACTGATGAAGTCACTTGCTTACCTTGGGGATGCTGGTATTTACATATACTCGAATGACATACTTCGAGAACAATCCTCGCCATCCAGCGTCCCATACAATTTCCAATTTTGCTAGAAAATTCGATTCCACTCCCCAGTCATCAATTGTTGAGTCTGTGCTATTCAAGTATCGCAATCTTCATCTCTTCGAGTGTCGACATCTTCTGCTATGTAAATCTATCGTTATTACAATCTAATATTAAATATTTTTCTGCTCATTCTAAGACACGGAATGGACCTTCATAGGGTGTTTGGAGCGGCTTTCGAATTGCATCTGTACGGACAAATACGAATTGTGAAGTTTGAGATTCTCTCTCGACAAAAACTGTGTTTGACGAATAGTTACTCATCGGCGATGTTCTATGCGATTTCATCGTGTTCTTGAGTTGCTTAACAAATTCGTGTTCGAGGGTTACATTAGAAGTTTTCGCGAAAAACTCACCGGGAAAACGAAGTTGAGTTCCGTACACCATTTCAGCAGGTAATGCTTGCAAGTCTTCTGTCCAACGTTCTGTATTGTGACATTTGATGGCGGATTATGAATTAGGTCTCTGAACAGTTGTGATGTAAGCTGTCGGCCTTGGTCCGTAGTTATGCGTACTAGTATTCCAATCCTTGGAAAATATTGCGAGCACAGCGTAAGTATAACAGCCTCTGCTGTTATATCCGCCATTGGATAACCTTTGGGCCAACGGGTATATCTGCCGATGCAGGTCAAACAATAACGATATCCATATGAAGTTGGTAGCGGACCTACGGTGTCCACATTGATGTGTTCAAATCTACGATAAGGAAGTTCAAGCGATCCAATTAGAGACCTGTTGTGACAGTGTACTCTAGACACGACTTCACCCATCGCCGACAATATCTTTTCATCCTTGGTCAAACGAATCATTCAGAAACCATCTACACTGTTTTGTTGGTTCTGGGGTGCCTTAACCCGTGAATACTAATGAAACCTAACTTTCGAAACCAACATCGCTGCGACTCTACAGCGATGTTGTGGTGAAATCGCAGTACTCGTAACTTCGATCTGTGCCTGTACCTGGAACGATAAAAGTCTTTAGTTTAAGTGCAGTATCATTTATTAACAATTTTTGCAACTTCTCGTCCGTCTCTTGCACTTTTGATGACTTCATAGTTGATAGCAGTTGGTAATTGGATTTTGTCAATGCGTCAGAAGCTATCGGCAACAATGTCCTCGCATTCTGGGATTTTGTAATTAATTGGAATTGGAACTCAGACAGAAAAATTCTGCGTGTGAAGGCATAACACTGACAAGTCGATTTGGCTGTTGTAGAGTTTCAAGCACGGAAAAAAATACTGTGAATTATAACTCGAATCACTCTGAGTGAAGCAAAATCTCTCCGTCCTATTCGGACTCCCACCCCCTGCAGAGCGAATATCGAAACCAAACGCACCTGAGTTTCAAACCACTACAAAACAACTTTCCTTTCTCTTTCTTCTACCTTTCCGCCCGCGCTTTGGCAACAGTAAAAGGGTATCTAACCCTTTAGGCGCGCGTAAATTATTGTAAAATATTTGTGTGGGTACAAATGATAGAACTTATTCTTTTCAATACAAATCCCTTTATTCAGTACAGATACAATTCACTATTTAATTGTTTCTCTCAATACAATCCAATTTCTCAACCGCTTATACTTTTCTTATCTTTTACTTAAACCACTTAATAACTTCTCCTAATTAACACTTCAAATTTCACTTTAGAACTGACTTGCATACCTTGGGGATGCTGGTATTTATACTCGAATGACATACTTCGAGAACAATCCTCGCCATCCAGCGTCCCATACAATTTCCAATTTGCTAGAAAATTCGATTCCACTCTCCAGTCGAGACTTTGTTATTCCAGTATCAACATTTTCTGCTAGATGTCGCTGCTCACATTTAAGTGGTTATCACATTGCTCCCTCCCTACAGTTGTTCGTCCCGAACAACTTCGTCATTCAGCATCCCGTTGAAATGACACATTCTATCCAAATGGACCACTTTCAATTTTCCTCGATCCCCACGCTGGATCCGGTAGACAACGTCATTAATGCGGGTTATCACCTTGTATGGACCTTCCCAGTCCTGTTGCAATTTTGGTGACTTGCCTTTCTTACGCTGAGGATTATACAGCCAAACCAGATCTCCTTCGTTGAAACCGGAAGATTTCGCCTTGATATCGTACCTAGTTTTCATGCGGCTGCTTGCTAGCTTCATCTTTTCTCTGGTGTCTTCATGCAATTTACGAATCCTGCTGCGTAAGTCATTCACGTACTCGTTCACCTCTTTGGGCTCCGTCGGTGGGGATCCGAATTTTGCCTCACTTGGCAACCGAATTGTTTGACCAAATAAGATCTCGGATGGTGTGTGCCCTGTTGAGCTATGGACCGCGTTTCGGTAGGCCATTAAGAAGAGGGGTATGTGTCGATCCCAATCCCGCTGGCAGTTGCTGACAACCTTAGATAGATGCTCACTCAAGGTCCGATTGAATCGCTCGACCATTCCATCAGATTGAGGGTGTAGTGGCGTTGTCTTTGTCTTTCTTATTCCCAAATATTGACATATTTCTTGGAAGACTTTTGATTCAAAGTTTCGCCCTTGATCAGAGTGCAGCTCCATTGGGACCCCAAATCTGCTCACCCAGTTGTTGACTATCTGTTCGGCTACGGTCTTAGCCTCTTGATTTGGGATGGCAAACACTTCCGGCCACTTACTGAAGTAATCCATGACTACGAGAGTATATCGGTTTCCATTAAAGGTTTCGGGAAACGGCCCAGCGATGTCGATGGCTATTCGTTCGAAAGCAGCTCCGACATTGTATTGTTGCATTTGTCCATGTGGCTTTACTTTTGGACCCTTGGTAGCTGCACATCTTATGCACTTTTTGCACCAATTCTCGACATCTTGTTTAGCGCTTAGCCAATAGAAACGTTCCCTTACCTTTTCCAACGTCTTGTTTATTCCCAAATGGCCTCCTGAGATTCCGTCATGTATTTCATGGAGCACTTGGTTGACTCTGGACCGTGGCACAATTAGCTACATACGAGATGTTGTCCCATCTGCACTTTCCCATTTTCTCTTCAGTAATCCATCTTGCACAAAAAGCGAGTCCCACTGTGCCCAGTATGCCTTCAGAGTTTGGCTCCGATCTGATATCTGCTGCCAGCTTGGTCTTTCCTCGTGTTCTTTCCAGGCCAATATTGGTTCGATGTCATTGTCTGCCTGTTGGGAGGAACGGATTTCGTCTATACTCCAACCCTCTATTGGCTCAGTCCTGATCATTTGGATAGCTGCCTGTTCTTTTGCTTCTTTACGATTGCAGTGTTCGCATTTTACTCCGCATGGTCGACGAGAGAGAGCATCAGCATTTGAGTGGAGTGTTCCCTTGCGGTGTTGCACTTCAAAGTCGTAACCCTGCAACTGCTCGATCCATCTTGCAACTTGGCCTTCAGGGTTCTTAAATTGGAGTAGCCATTTCAGAGCTGCGTGGTCTGTCCGGAGAATGAACTTTTGTCCGTAGAGGTACTTATGGAAATGCTTCGTAGCCAGAATTAAAGCCAGAAGCTCGCGCCGGGTTACACAATAGTTCCGTTCAGGTCTGGAGAGTACTTTACTGTAATATGCGACCACTTTCTCTTGACCATCATGAACCTGGGAAATCACAGCTCCGACCCCAACATTGCTAGCGTCTGCGTCCACGATGAACATTTTTCCGGGCGTCGGGTAACCCAAGATGGGGGCATTGCACAGCTGTCGCTTCAGTTCTTGAAATGCTTTTTCGCATTCTCCAGACCACCTGAACTGTCGGCCTTTTTCTGTAAGTTGATGCAGGCTCTTTGCAATGCCAGCAAAATCCTTTACGAACCTTCTGTAATACGTGGCGAGTCCCAAAAAGCTTCTCAGTTGGTGTTTATCTTTTGGAGAGGGCCAACTTTTCACGGCTTCGGTTTTGTCAGGATCCATTCTTACTCCTTCCGCTGATATAATGTGACCCAGATATTTTACTTCCGGACGAAACAAGGCGCACTTTTCCGGGTTGAGCTTTAAATGAGCACTTCGCAGCCTCTCAAACACTTCTTTTAGATTTACGCGGTGCTCCTCGAACGTCTTACCTATGACGATAACGTCGTCCAAATATACTAGACAGGTTTTCCAGGTTAGTCCTTGCAATGTTCGTTCCATTAGTCGCTCGAAGGTGGCCGGAGCGTTGCACAGTCCAAACGGCATCACTGCAAATTGCCAAAGACCGCTTCCTGTAGTGAAGGCAGTTTTCTCACGATCCGTACGATTTATCTCTACCTGCCAGTAACCGCTCTTCAAGTCAAGCGTTGAAAACCATTTCGCTCCAGAAAGCATATCCAAAGTGTCATCGATTCTCGGAAGTGGGTAGCTGTCCTTTTTAGTGACATCATTGAGACGTCGGTAGTCTACACAAAATCTCGTGCTGCCATCTTTCTTCTTCACGAGGACCACTGGAGATGCCCACGGACTTTGCGATTCTTCAATCACTCCCTCAGCTTTCATCTTCGACATCATTTCGGCAACTTCTGTTTGCTTTGCCAATGGAAGACGCCTTGCAGGTTGACGGATTTTTCGAGCGTCTCCGGTGTCAATGTGGTGTTGAACAATATGCGTACTCACCGATTAGTTTTTCTGCCAGGATTCGCTGATCTTCGTCCAGATTACAGAGGCTGAGAATTTTGTTCTTGATTTTTATGCTCTGAACTGTTGTGACCGGTTTTGCACCCTTTTTTTCCGTTGTGGTCGATATAGCCTCAACAGGTACGCATTTTCCCACCATCTCCCCCTTTTTCACCTTTACACTGAATGTCTTTGGATTTAGAATCCTTACAGGGACCATGTTGTTCTTTAGCTCCACTAAGGTCTTTCCCACCATGAAGTCTCCTCTCTTTTCTGGCTCCATCAAATAGAATCGGTGGCTACCAGGACCACCTTCCACTTTTGCCCACAAAATTGCTTCTGACGAAGGCTCTAGACTCTGATTGCTGCAGATGACATTTGAGACTGAGGTATTGGCGTTTCCGTATATCATTGGTATCTCCATGTTTCCGTATTTCAGGGTTTGTGCCCCCAAGTCGACTACAAGTCCATGTTCTCTCATGAAGTCTGTACCAATGATGCACTCGTCACATATGTCAGCTACCAGAAACGCGTGAGTGAATGTTATTCCGGCCAATTGGATTTTTATGCGGACTTCACCATATACCTTAATCGTTGCTCCTGTAGCTGTTCGCAAGCTGCAACTGCTAATGTGAAGCCAAGACTTCTGCACAAGATTCCTCCTGATGATTGAGGCCGTGGCACCGGTGTCTATTGTTGCCATCCATTTTTCTTTTCCACTGACAACTTCTACTAGAAAGCTTTCATTGCATTGTTTTGCCAGCGAGACTTGGATGATGGTCCTGGGCCGTCGACTCCTGCTACCAACTTCTGCCCCGCGAAGTCCAAATATCATGAGGGCGAATTCGAACATGCTGAATGGGGCGATGATAGCCGTATTATGGGTTGTCGTTTGGCTCAACCTGTATTTGGTGATACGCCATTTACAAATCTATTATTGAAAGAATCTACTTCCCCTCTAGCGAATGTGTGGGATCGAGTTCGATTACACTGTTAAGGCGTCTGTAACCGCCACACGGCATCCACTCACCATTAGATTTTTTGACAAAGTGGAGGGGGCCAGCACATGGACTGCGGGACTGCTGACATCGATAGGCGACGTGAGTGACTAAATAGTAGTGATCCTTTGTAACAATATGGTGAGTTACTTGATGTGATGCAGACGGTGACAAGGTACTACGTGTGATGTCCCTGAACTCGTAAGGTAATTTCTGAAAGGGCAAGAATTTATCAATTGTTGATAGGTTAATAATTACTCCTTTCCATTTGGCTAAATTGGACTTAAGATGAATTGTTTGTTTGACAATCGACGAGCTTTCTGTTTCGGAGGTCAACTTGCAGATTAAAGTATTGCAGACTTAAACTTCTCACAAATACACTGTAAGTGAATTACCAACATTTTTCCAAGCCTGTAAACTGATAAAATGACAGCAATTCACGCGTAAAATGCATTATGTAGGCGCAATATGGATGACGTTTTTGTGTAAAATGTGGGGAAATTGATATTGTTAGCAATTCATACGTATTCACAGACAAGTTCCCACGGATAGAGCCTATCAGTGAATAGCGGTTTTTGGAACGGCCAAATCTGGAAAATTTGCCATCTGTCAAATGTTTTGTTGGAGTAGCCATTTTATGACGTTAAAACGGGATAAGCACGTAGCCGATCGAAAATATATTTATCTGCACAAGTTGTCGGGGTCACCATTTATGTGGATATTTTGCTCGCATATAAAATATAATATATATATATATATAAATATATATAAATATATATAAAATATAATATAAAAATATAATAAAACCACGAGACGTAGTAATAGAATTTTTATTTCGAGCCCACCTGAACACCTTTCTCTTTCCACCTGAACTGTCTGTCATGGTCATCATCTTTTCATTCTCTATTACAAGTTTTGTCAGGTTCACATTATTTTTTTAGCTTTACATGAATTCATAATTGTGAAAAAATTGCTATAAATTTACAGCAAAACTTGAAAGCATCAATGAACACAACTTTTGCAGAATTGCTGTCGCAGCTTCTTAACTTTAATGAATGCCCAGAACGCGAAAATTAATTTACTAAAAGTGCAATGTCTTAAAAGCTTATTTTGACAATTTTGTGTATATATCTAAGCTAGTTTAGAGAAACTGTTTTTTTTTCTCCTAATATGATCTGATTCCATCGCTAAACATATGGAAATTAATAGTTTAATTTTTGCTGAAAATCTTGAATCCGTAATTTTCCCTAAAACAATACAAATAATGTTTGTTTTTGTTTTTCTAATTCTTAAAACTGTTACTTACATTTTTTCTATCCTTTCGGATCACAACTACAAAATAAAAACTGCTGTAGAATTGCAATACAAAGACAGTCATTTGAAGTTTGTGAACGCAAGTGTTACCAACACATTTGGGACAGTACTACAGTCCTTTTAATTTATAAACACAAACTCTGCAAAGTTACATATTTGTACAATTATGAACTCATCCTTTGTGTAAATGGTTCAACACAGTTTTGTGGTTAATGCCTATCTCCATACCAATATCGACAGTGCTGATTAGCTGTCTTGCTCGGCATTTTCAAGAATTTGGTTAACCAGAGCATGGCTTCTTTTTGAAGAAGTTCAAATCCTGAATTTCTGGCTGGAGTATTTTTGGTATTCAGAGAACTTATTCAATATTCTCTATTGACATTACTTTAATGAATCGTCAAACAGCAATCAAGGAACATCAAGGAGTATTGCATATGTTACACTACACGTACATATGTTACGAGTAGCTTCCTTATTCGGTATCATTTCTGATCGATCAAAGAAATTTCCTTCAAAATGGTTACACTAGGGAATAATTTGTACGCTTTAAAATTGGTATACTTTTTATGATGCATCACATATATTTGGAAAATTGGATCGGCGGTTATAACATAGCATAAATTTTGTCAAAAGTGGATGAAAATACCCTAGTATTATCAAGGAAAATTTTTTCGAATGATAGTCTTTCCTAATTGCACTAAAATAATTTGAAAAATATAATACTACAAATATCTGTAGTGGCACAACAAAGTTGAGCTTACCAAAGGGTTCGAATTCATCGAATTAATTGGCTGGGGCATCTTAATCAAATGAGAACCAAAAAGTCTTTAATGCTATTCCGGGGGAAAATAATTATGCCTTCTATGTGGGAAAAAGAAAAAGCGGAACAAATTATAAGACTATTTATAAGACAAAATTAGCTTTCGGTATACTCGTAAGTATCGTCGGATAGAGCTTCAAGCTTAAGGACTATCATATATCATATTCAGGCATGCCTAAAAGAATATTTAAATTAATACTTTCATAGAAGAGAAAGAAAAGGCCGAATCTTCGTTTAAAAGTGTAAATAATTAATATTAATTGGTCTTAAGAATGGAAACATGTGTACATATTAGATATGTGATCTATGTATGTCGTTTGCGTATTCACATTTTCCGTAATTTTTTGTTGGTAAATTTGTGAAAATTTTCATAGCTTTTATTTACTTCGAATTCAAATCTAGTTTAACTTTGTTTCGCAAAAGAAAAAGTGAGATTTAAATAGAAAATTGATTAAATAGTAAAATTTCAAACCGAAAGATGTTTTACAGAAAAAAATATATTGTAAAGCTGACAAATAAGACTAAAATGCTGTCAGAACACTTTCAATCGTCATTTGAAAAAAAAAGGCCAAACAACATCAAATAAAAGACATCTGACATTTGTCTGTACAAAAATTTATAAAATCCGTTCGCTTACTTTTTAAAAAAATTTTTCTCTAAGAGGGAAATTTTACTTAACATTTTTTACATATCTTTTACAAAAAGTAAGCGGACAGACCAATCATTGATGCGTAAATTTGTATGTGTTGTACAGGACGATCTAAAATCATCTCATATGTTGCGCAGACTCCTGCTATTGATACCATGGTATAGAAATACTGTGTTCTATGCCACATGTCTGTCACTACAGTACTACTGTAATAGTTAGTATACCACGAAACATTCCTAGACCTTCTTACTGATTGCCAAAAGAGGGCGAACACTTTTTTATTGAAGTGGGAAAAAGAAGTGTTACTTCCACGAAATTTCTAACACCGCGTCTCCACGAGACACAAATATGTCAGACTAAATTTCAGACATTTCGTCTGACATATTTTCTCTTAACTTAAGTGGGCAAATTATTGCATGACATTTCATTCTGTGAGTGTGATTTGGTTGGTAAGCAACTACATTATAGTAGAAAAATGGCGGCGCAAATGTAGATTTCTTGTTCTTTTTTACATACAGATGGCAGGGTGGTGTATGAAGTCCGCCACAGTTTGTTATTGTTTTTCCCCCCATTCCGAAGTCAAACTGACAAGCCCTGTCAACAAAATTTCAGGGTTGATGTCTACAGAGACATCTTGAATAAAACCCAGACATTCATTTCTTGAAAAAATTCTTGTCTGCAAACTACCCGTCTCCACTGGATATTTTGATTTCATGAAAATTTTTTTAACACCAGCGATGTCTCGTGGAGACGCGGTGTAAAGTGGATTTTCGGGTGAAGCACGTCGTTTGATGAGCAAGGAAGTGTCAAGAATAGGAAAAAAGGTGTGTTTCAGGCCAACTGCTCAAAATTAATAATGCTCCGATTCAAATGTTCCACTTGTCAAAAAGTCTTTCAACCCCATGAAAATGTGAACACGACTTTCATGGTGTTCCTCGCCAATGTGAACAGGCACTTTGACAATTCAAAGCAAGTAATCACAGTGGAAAAGTATAACATTCTTTTTGTATAATGGATTCGAAGAGAACAATTTTATCCAAAGGCGAAAATTAATACCAGGGATGTTTCGTGGTATACTAGCTGGTATAGAACACAGTATTGATATACCATGGCATCAATACCATATTACGTATGTACGTGTTAACATATTTATGTATACGTTAATATGATATATTCTGAGATAATAATCAAACAGAAAACGATTTATTTCATAAATATATGTTTGATTTTTTAATTTTATACGTCCTTTTTTTTATTAAAAATAGATCTTGGCAGCTGGATTTCGAAAATTATACTACTGTTTTGGAAAAAACCTATACATTATCAAATTTAGCTGCTATTTTTGGTGCCTTTGGAGTCTTCTTAGATAACATAACCTATAATTGAAGCATAATTAATTATCTAAAATGTTTGATGTTTTTTTTTATAACTTACTGTCTTTTCTTGACCGCCAAGCTGATGGTTAGTTGAAATGTCTGGTAAAGATTTTTCGACATCAGAAGATGCCTTTTTATGTGACGTATCGATAGCATAGTTTTTTATCTATAAAATAAGAATGGTTTGTGAATAATTTGTAAATAAAGTAAAAGCAGAAAAAGTCTTTATATCGAATTAGATAAACAAGATTCATAAGATTGCATAAGGCCCATACATATATAGATATATCAAAAAATAAAAGACTGTTCAAGTTATTTCTTTTTCTTTTTAATTAAAAGAAGAGTAAAATGTAATTATGTCCTAATCAGGTGAGGAAAAGAACATTAATTTTAATTTAAAAAAAAACAGTATTGTTAATTTCTATAAATTGTAGTATGATGCATAGACAAAGCTATAAATCCACTTCAAAGATTTTTGATTATCTGATATGCGACAATTGCAAAAAATTTTATATATCCGGACAAATTGTTTTGTCAAAAGGCTGCACAAACAATTTACCAATCCTCATTCAAAATATAAAAAATATATAATATACACTAGCGATCACTAAGATGAGGCCATACATTTTGCAATAAATATTCACTCTTTATACCTGTTTGGAATTTTGTACCCCCAAACTTTTACTACCTGAGAACAGATAAATATTTTCTCAACAGGAAGTCATAAAATTAAAGAGTAAATAAGAAACGACCGTTGGAATTTCCCAAGATCAATCAATGAACTTCTTGAAAAGCGTATAAAAAGAAGCGCCACTAGGATGAGGCCACTTGCAAAATCTTCAAAAAAAAAGAAAAAAGCAATAAAATGTTTATATTTTATGGTTTTAAAACATTTATTTATTACGTTTTTCTACATTAATAATGAGTATGACCGTTCCAGCAAACATTTGTAGTTCTTTCCGTTCATTGTGCCATAGTAGGTAATAGCTCCCCACACCATTACACCTGATGTATGGCTGTGATGTCTGGTCAAAATAAGTTCCTCCTTTTTAAACTCAAGATTAAACTTTTTTTCACCCGATAAGACAACGCGTTTCAGTCCACTGCTCCAAGCGACGTTTTCTCCTGCAAAATCCATTCGATGCTCCTTGTGTACTAGCCCCAAAACATGTTTCTTTTTAAGTTTTCTTTTCTGTATACTACCACTTTTTCGTTGCTATGCTGGCTGATACTTTGCTGTTGGACCTTATTTTAGTCGCTGGTAGAGTAGAATTTGAGGCAATACGTAGAATTAACCGCTTTTCTCCCAATGTTGTTGCTTCTGCCGTGCGTCCTTTTTGATTTTTCCGATTTTTCCCGTAGTGTTGTGGATCCGCAAGATTACTGTTTACAACAGTCTTACTTCTATTAAGCATCCGTGCAATTTCTCGGCCTGAGAGTCCTAACTCATTGAAAGCATCTATTTTTCCTCTTATTCACCCTTTAATTTTAATTTCCTGTTGAGAAAATATGTACCTGTTCACAGGTAGTAAAGTTTGTGGGTACAAAATTTCAAACAGGTATAAAGAGTGAAAATCGATTTGCAAAATGCATGGCCTCATCCTAGAGATCGCCAGTGTATATATACAATAATTTTGCAACAACAGCATGAGATCTTTTGACTTTTTTTTAATTACGATACATATTTGTTTTGCCCCTCTCGGCGCCCTTTTTATAACAAAATACCGTCAAAAATGTTTTTAATACTATTCAAAATATTTTAAATGCTATTAAAACTATTTAAAGTATTACTTACTTTTATTTGATGTGGAAACAAAAATTAGGAAAGTGCAATGTTTTTATACTTATTTACAACAGATAAGGCGAAATCCAGTAACGTAGCGACATGAACTAAATAACGTAAACAATATTGCAAAGAAAATAGCTTCAAGAAAAATTATCTTAATAGACTTACAGCTATTTCCATGAGCGCATCAACTAAACTTAAATCGAAAGCCCTTTGAAGCGAAAATAGGATGACGCCAATTGGAAATGTATACAACTTTGGGTCCCAGATCCGCCTCGGACTGTAGCGTCGTCAAATTAAGTAAATAGATAAAATAATAAACCAACAATAAATACCTATTCCTTTTCTCAACACTTGAAGATTCCATCTACTGAATAAATTTAATTGAGCAATGACAGAAAACGTAATTCATATGCATATCTTGCATCCATTATTCACCTTTTTAAAATTTGAGAAATAGCCCTATTCTTTTTACACTCCTTTTTGAAATATTTGAATGTTATCTAACTTGTTCCACCCTATGACAAAAGTGAAGAGATATAACCTGACTAACCCGCATAAAATTGGGATAGAAGATTTTTATTCATCATTTTTATGGATACGAATTTCTATACAATTCTGGTTATAGGCCGACCAAAACTCTCGAACTTTTAAAAATAGTTTTAGAAAATATTAGCCAAAATTTCGATTTGTTCGTTCACCAAAAGTAGTATTGTTCAAATGCTTGCCAGACTCTACGGATATAAAAAAAAATCTTTAGTTGTTATTTGTGTATCTGTGATCATTGGATTTTTTTTACTACGAAACAGCTATCTGCCAGATATATTATACTCTAAGAGTCAGCAGTAAATTTTGTCAAATATGCCCGTCTGGCAGCACATAATGGCAGCTTAAGGGTGTAACTGTATATCAAAAACACCTATTATTCAAAAGAGAAATACAGAAAACTTGAAACTTTTAGTAAACAACAGAGTATGACCCCATCAGTACAAATTCATATATCCAAGACGTTGTAGATGTAGGCAAGACTCTGCCAGACGCGGCGGAAGTGCGCAAAAATTCCAAATCTTGAATAATTAATGTAACCACATCAATTTTTCGTGAAATATAGAATAATACAACATGAATATATATACATAAATTTTTGAATGCTCTCAATTCACTGAAGTCACCTTGAAGTCACTAACATTCATTGCATTCACTTGAAGTCAGTGAAGTCTTTGAAGTCATCTGAAGTCATTGAAGTCTTTCAAGTCATTGAAGTCATCTGAAGTCTTTGAAGTGTTTGAAGTTTGAATATTATATGGAAACAATCCATTTTATCAATTTCATTTCATAAAAATAATATTAATTAATTATAAAAACAGAAATACAAATAAAAGATATAGAATAGATAAGAGCTAAAACTATTAATATAAATAATATTTTTATCAAAATGTGATTCCTACCTGGGAAAGAGTTTAGTGTCTATCATATCGGTTAATGCTTTCAATTGCATTCAAGAATAAGTAGGTACTGCTAGACTAACAGTGCTAGTAATACTGTTTAATTGCATTTTGAAGTCTAAATCAAATATACATACATATGTACGAGTATTGATTTAAATTATTTATGTTTGAACTATATTATGTATTGCTTTTAGGCAAAGTTGTGCATACATTATTTTTATAATTTATGTAGTCGTTGTTCATTAGTCATTATTTTTATTTATTTATTCTTCTGGTAGGCGACAGTAAAAAACAAATTCAATATCTTGAATCACTTCAAAGACTTCAATGACTTGAAAGACTTCAATGACTTCAAAGACTTCAAAGACTTCACTGACTTCAAGTGAATACAATGAATGTTAGTGACTTCAAGGTGACTTCAGTGAATGAAGAGCATTCAAAATGATTGCATTCATTTTGACTTAAAAATTATGAATGCAAAAAATGATTGCTAAATCATGACTTCAGAATGAATGGTGATTTATTTTTTTTAAATTGAAGTCATTATTGAAGTCATTGAAGTGAAACAAATCCATGTGAATTCTTAAGGGGATTTCAATGAATGCATTCCGCAATGATTGGATTCTTTCGCAGCCCTGATAAATATGAAGGTCCAAGACGTTTTGGGTGTCGCTAAGATGCAACCACATACAGCTAGGTTCCACATTTCACTTTCACACGATACGAAATTAAAATCGATCGAAAATGAAATTTGGTGTTCTATATTTCACTATTATCGATTTCAAATTCTTCGAAATTGAACCAAAGTGAAATTTTTGTGTTCCAGAATTCGATATTGTCGATTTGCAAGTGATTTCAAATCGAGTTTGTCATTCGTTGTGAAATAGTGGAAGATAGCAAACGTTTTTGAGCATGTAAGAAAGAAATTGCATTTTTAACAAGCTTATTTGGCTAAAAATATATTTTAAACAGGGGTAAACATAAAAATAATGCGCAGGAGGCAATATTTGTCAAATTTATGGAGCAGCACAATGATTTGTGCGAAGACTTAAAAACTGATCTCAACAGTCATGGGCCACCGCAAAAGGATGCGAGTGGATGGAAAAAGGTAAATAACTTGCAAAATTAAAAAGAAGAAAAATTAAGAAGTATACAATTAAATTGTACTCGTATGTCATTTTGTGCAAAGGTTTGGACGGACTGGAAGTCATCTATAAGAAAGAAACTATCGCACAACAAGGCCGAACTCGTATGTCATTTTGTGCAAAGGTTTGGACGGACTGGAAGTCATCTATAAGAAAGAAACTATCGCACAACAAGGCCGAAGATGTATCAACTGGAGGGGCCCATTTAACAAGATTATGATATCATCCACGGAAGATGCAATTGCAAAAATTAGCGGAATTTACACGGTGCATATTTCCGCCTTTCGGTCTGCAATACCGCAGCAATTAACACAGCATTCATTACAAAATCTTTTAAATGCTTTAAAACGCGACAAAAACCAGTTTTTTTGCAATCACAATTTTTTTAAATGTAAAATAGTTTAACAACGCCTGAAATGACAGATATCAGCTGTTTTCAATTTCACAAAAGTGATTTCGAAAAAAAATTCGGAATTGGCAAATCGATCGAAATGTGGAACACTGAAAATGAATTCACTCGATTTTCAATTTCGATTTCATTTCACTCGATTTCTGGAATCTAGCAGATAATTTTTTTTCAGAACTTAGAGCTCAGCTCCCTGATTACAAATATATAACTCCAAGACGTTTTGCTTGTCGGTAAGTCCTTGCAGACGCATTCAAAGGATCGAAATTAGTTACAAAATGCCCTATTTATCGACATAAAACATACAACAGGACCCTAAATAATAAAACTAACCCCACGAAATCTTACAAAACGAGATACCAGGAACAGAAGTTCATAAGTCCAAGACATTTTACTTGTCGCCAAGTCCTTGCCAGACGCATTGAAAGAAAAAAAATGTTGGCATTAGAGCAACATACTCGTATTAACGTAGAATCACAGATAATAAAGTTACATAGATATCGCATGCAGAGAAAAAAAAGACCACTTTTTCAACGACAATAAAATTCTCAAACCTAAGGGTTGTTGCTTCAATTCGGTATGAAACCATTTTAAGTTGTATAATTGTGGATATCAACCATCCTTCAGTGAGTTGTATTCGATATACACACATTTTTTTCATATTTCGTTTTGCTGCAACCCTTTATTTTGCTTTACGTCTCAATCGATCTTGCAAACGAACATATACGAATGTATAGGGTCCGCCATCTAACGTTTTTTTTTTCAACTAGTGCTTATTTCGTGAATGGTAACAGTTAGCTCATGTCTGATTCGACAGATAATTAGTTGTATCCTTCCGCTGAACGAATATGGTTATGCATACGCTTGAGCAACGCTGGGAACGTGGGCCTGCGATCGACTTAGAGAAGATGCCGATTTTGCCAAAAAAAATCATCTTTTCAGATGAAGCTCATTTTGATCTTGGCGAGTATGTAAACAAGCAAAATTGTCGCATTTGGGGCACAGAAAACTCGCACGCATACATTGAAAATATATGAAAATGTATCGGCACACCCAAAGCGAGTCACTGTTTGGTGCGGATTTTGGTCCAGAGCCATAATTGGGCCATTTTTCTTCGAAAATGAGCAAGGAGTGGCCGTTACAGGGCCATGTTGAACGAATTTTTGTTCACAAAAATTAAAGAGGAGGATATTGGCAACATTTGGTTTCAACAGGACGGCGCTACGTGCCACACAGCCGCAGCTACACTCGATGTTTTGCGATTTGCCATTTGAATGAAATTATTTTCCATTATTAACCGGAAGGATTGTACTTTCAAATAAAAAAAGAAATTTGAGAAAATATTCAGTAGTTTTTTTTTATAGCATTTTCAAAAAAAAAATATTTTGGCGGACCCTATATATTATATATTATTATATTATATTATATATGACTGACTGTGTCGCTCGTGTTTATCAGGATCGCTACACCGTGGTGTGCTTGTGTGTATATATTTATTGAGGAGGCACATCGTACATATATACATATATGTATATATTTTGAGAAGGCCGTTAATGTCGGTTTTGTTCGATTTTATTTTTCAATTTCATTTTCATTCGCCGTCAACTTTCCAGGGATTTGGCTGTTTTGGGTTTATGATTGAGCGGTTTTTTCAGCGGTATATTTTTTAAATGTATGATACACGTAAAAGGAAGTCTGGCGTTTCTTGTTCGTTTGTAAAAAATCGAAAAGAAATTTTGAGTAATTTGTGGGAGGCAGGCATGCAATTTTAAGAGCGAAGGAAAATATTTTGTTTGTCAAAATCATTTTTCTTCGAAATTTATTGGCAGAAAAATGATTAAAAGGGACGCTGTTCGCTCCTTAAATCTAAATTGTAATTTAATTTTAGACTTAAGTTTAGAAAATCTTTCATCTTTGCTGCCAAAGGAGAAGGACCTCTAGTAGTTCAAAAATTTCTTGCGTTAGATGCAATAATTTTGAATTGAAAAAAAAATATATATATATTAAGCTGCAGACTTAAAATTCAAAGCTTGAGAAGAAAACTTCGCTCTAGAACTAAAACACAGAACGCTCTACGAACTAGCAAAATATCAACTAGTTTATCATCGCAAATTCAAGTAATGTATATTTCAGAGCATTCAAAAATTGTTTGTGGTATATCCAAGTCCAAAATATATAATGTTGCCGAAAGAGAACTTTCCCAAAACATTTTTTACAGATCTCAAAACGCTTATAAATTTCTTCGAGATAGACTTCCCCACGTATCCACATTTTATCGTTGGGCACCTTTTAAAGGCTTACAACCTGGATTCCAAAACAATGCACACTGTTTTCTGAAAGCAAAGTTTGCATCATTAAGGGGTTACATATTGTGATAACCACTTAAATGTGAGCAGCGACATCTAGCAGAAAATGTCGATACTCGAAGACCAGAAGATTTCGATACTGAAATAACAAAATCTCGACTGGGGAGTGGAATCGAATTTTCTAGCAAATTGGAAATTGTATGGGACGCTGGATGGCGAGGATTGTTCTCGAAGTATGTCATTCGAGTATAAATACCAGCATCCCAAAGGTATGCAAATCAGTTCTAAAGTGAAATTTGAAGTGTTAATTAGGAGAAGTAATTAAGTGGTTTAAGTAAAAGATAAGAAAAGTATAAGCGGTTGAGAAATTGTATTGAGAGAAACAATTTAATAGTGAATTGTAACTGTACTGAATAAAGGGATTTGTATTGAAAGGAATAAGTTCAAATCCGAGTTGAACAAGAGAAGCCTCAGCGCCAGTGGAGGAAAAAGTGACCTGGTGCTCCGACTTCAGGAGGCTTTGAACAACGAGGGACATGATCCTGATGCATATTCCTTTGATGTTGACGAGGATGAACAGACAAGTACCGGCAATGACATGGCTGCAATGATGCAACTCCTCTTATTAAAAATGGACGAACAAAACAAAAAAATGGACGAACAGAAGAACAGTCTCGACCAACAAAAGAAAAATCTGGAAGAACAAAAGAATAGCCTCGAACAAAAGCTGGATGAACAAAAGAAAAATCTAGACGAGCAGAAGAGCAGCATTGAACAAAAATTCAACGAACAAACCAACAATCTGCACGGTCTTCAACAGAAAATGGATGAACAAAAGAATAATCTGGAAGAACAAAAGAAAATTCTCCAGCAAAAATTCGAAGAAATCGATGACAAATTTGAAAGAATAGAGAAGAACGTTGATGACAAATTTGATAGAATAGAGAAGAATGTTGACGAAAAATTCGAGGAAATGGACAGCAAAGTTCAGCAACTGGCAAAAGAGCTCGACACAGTGCGAAAACAGAAACTGCGAGAATGTTCTTTAAGCGGTCCAAGGAGAAAAGAGTTGAAGCCTCCCTCATTCGATGGCCAGACTTCATGGTCTACTTATAAGAAGCAGTTTGAAATGGCTGCCTGTGCAAACAACTGGGACAATGAGGAAAAGTGCTTTGGCCTAGCAATGGCCTTACGCGGTCCTGCGGCAGAATTGTTACAAACAATAGACATCGAAAAGCATAAAGATTATGTGACTTTAGTACAGGCTATCGAGAAACGGTTTGGGGATAGCCACATGCAGGAGGTCTACAAGGTCCAATTGCAAAGCCGAACGCAGCAACGAGGAGAAACACTTCAGCAGCTCCAAGCAGACGTGAGTAGACTGGCACATCTGTCATACCCCACCGCAGGCCAGGAAATTATCGACGAAATGACAAAAGATGCATTTATCAGGGGAATTGCAGATTCGAAGCTACAGTCAGCAGTAAGGATGGCCGGGAAAAGAACCCTTGCTGAAGCACTTGCCTTCGCTCTGGCGATGGAAGCAGCCAATCAGGCTTCCAGGGGAACACATTTCGTCAGGGAAGTAGCATCTGTCGAATGCTCCTGCACAAGAATTAGTGCCGAGGAACGAGATACTCGACGGGATAAACGAATAATGCGCTGCTGGAATTGCAATAAAATAGGACACCTTCAAAGGCAGTGTAAAGAACCGGTGCGACGAAAAGACTGCCCTCACTGTGGTGACAAGCAAATAGAGGAAGAAACCCGCAGAAACAGCTATCAAGAAGCCGGTCAACTTTCCCGAAGTCATCAGTCGGGAAATGCTTAAGCACCAACTTCGCGGGGCAGAAGTTGGTAGCAGAAGTCGACGGCCCCAGGACCATCATCCAAGTCTCGCTGGCAAAACGATGCAGCGAAAGCCTTCTAGTAGAAGTAGTCAGTGGAAAAGAAAAATGGATGGCAACAATAGACACCGGTGCCACGGCCTCAATCATCAGGAGGAATCTTGTGCAGAAGTCTTGGCTTCACATTAGCAGTTGCAGCTTGCGAACAGCTACAGGAGCAACGATTAAGGTATATGGTGAAGTCCGCATAAAAATCCAACTGGCCGGAATAACATTCACTCACGCGTTTCTGGTAGCTGACATATGTGACGAGTGCATCATTGGTATAGACTTCATGAGAGAACATGGACTTATAGTCGACTTGGGGGCACAAACCCTGAAATACGGGTTTGTGCAGTGATGCCGTTTGGACTGTGCAACGCTCCGGCCACCTTCGAGCGACTAATGGAACGAACATTGCAAGGACTCACCTGGAAAACCTGCCTAGTATATTTGGACGACGTTATCGTCATAGGTAAGACGTACGAGGAGCACAGCGAAAATCTAAAAGAAGTGTTTGAGAGGCTACGAAGTGCTCATTTAAAGCTCAACCCAGAAAAGTGCGCCTTGTTTCGTCCGGAAGTAAAATATCTGGGTCACATTATATCAGCGGAAGGAGTAAGAACGGATCCTGACAAAATCGAAGCCGTGAAAAGTTGGCCTTCTCCAAAAGATAAACACCAACTGAGAAGCTTCTTGGGACTCGCCACGTATTACAGTCTCCAGACTCCTGAACTGTCGGCCTTTTTCTGTAAAGGATTTTGCTGGCATTGCAAAGAGCCTGCATCAACTTACAGAAAAGCAATTTACAGAATGCGAAAAAGCATTACAAGAACTGAAGCGACAGCTGTGCAAAGCCCCCATCTTGGGTTACCCCACGCCCGGAAAAATGTTCATCGTGGACGCAGACGCTAGCAATGTTGGGGTCGGAGCTGTGATCTCCCAAGTTCATGACGGTCAAGAGAAAGTGGTCGCATATTAGAGCAAAGTACTCTCCAGACCTGAACGGAACTACTGTGTAACCCGGCGCGAGCTTCTGGCTTTAATTCTGGCTACGAAGCATTTCCATAAGTACCTCTACGGACAAAAGTTCATTCTCCGGACAGACCACGCAGCTCTGAAATGGCTATTCCAATTTAAGAACCCTGAAGGCCAAGTTGCAAGATGGATCGAGCAGTTGCAGGGCTACGATTTTGAAGTGCAACACCGAAAGGGAACACTCCACTCAAATGCTGATGCTCTCTCTCGTAGACCGTGCGGAGTAAAATGCGAACACTGCAATCGTAAAGAAGTAAAAGAACAGGCAACTATCCAAATGATCAGGACTGAGCCAAGAGAGGGTTGGAGTATAGTCGAAATCCGTTCCTCCCAACAGGCAGACAATGACATCGAACCAATATTGGCGTGGAAAGAACACGAGGAAATACCAAGCTGGCAGCAGATATCAGATCGGAGCCAAACTCTGAAGGCATACTGGGCACAGTGGGACTCGCTTTTTGTGCAAGATGGATTGCTGAAGAGAAAATGGGAAAGTGCCGATGGGACAACATCTCGTATGCAGCTAATTGTGCCACGGTCCAGAGTCAACCAAGTACTCCATGAAATACATGACGGAATCTCAGGAGGCCATTTGGGAATAAACAAGACGTTGGAAAAGGTAAGGGAACGTTTCTATTGGCTAAGCGCTAAACAAGATGTCGAGAATTGGTGCAAAAAGTGCATAAGATGTACGGCTACCAAGGGCCCACAAGTAAAGCCACATGGACAAATGCAACAATACAATGTCGGAGCACCTTTCGAACGAATAGCCATCGACATCGCTGGGCCGTTTCCCGAAACCTTTAATGGAAACCGATATACTCTCGTAGTCATGGATTACTTCAGTAAGTGGCCGGAAGTGTTTGCCATCCCAAATCAAAGTCTAAGACCGTAGCCGAACAGATAGTCAACAACTGGGTGAGCAGTTTTGGGGTCCCAATGGAGCTGCACTCTGATCAAGGGCGAAACTTTGAATCAAAAGTCGTCCAGGAAATATGCCAATATTTGGGAATAAGAAAGACAAGGACAACGCCACTACACCCTCAATCTGATGGAATGGTCTTGCGATTCAATCGGACCTTGAATGAGCATCTATCTAAGGTTGTCAGCAACCGCCAGCGGGATTGGGATCGACACATACCCCTCTTCTTAATGGCCTACCGAAACGCGGTCCATAGCTCAACAGGGCACACACCATCCGAGATCTTATTTGGTCAAACAATTCGGTTGCCAAGTGAAGCAAAATTCGGATCCCCACCGACGGAGCCCAAAGAGGTGAACGAGTACGTGAATGACTTACGCAGCAGGATTCGTAAATTGCATGAAGACACCAGAGAAAAGATGAAGCTAGCAAGCAGCCGCATGAAAACTAGGTACGATATCAAGGCGAAATCTTCCGGTTTCAACGAAGGAGATCTGGTTTGGCTGTATAATCTGAGGATTATAATTCTGAGGCGTAAGAAAGGCAAATCACCAAGATTGCAACAGGACTGGGAAGGTCCATACAAGGTGATAACCCGCATTAATGACGTTGTCTACCGGATCCAGCGTGGGGATCGAGGAAAATTGAAAGTGGTCCATTTGGATAGAATGTGTCATTTCAACGGGATGCTGAATGACGAAGTTGTTCGGGACGAAAAACTGTAGGGAGGGAGCAATGTGATAACCACTTAAATGTGAGCAGCGACATCTAGCAGAAAATGTCGATACTCGAAGACCAGAAGATTTCGATACTGGAATAACAAAGTCTCGACTGGAGAGTGGAATCGAATTTTCTAGCAAATTGGAAATTGTATGGGACGCTGGATGGCGAGGATTGTTCTCGAAGTATGTCATTCGAGTATAAATACCAGCATCCCAAAGGTATGCAAGTCAGTTCTAAAGTGTAATTTGAAGTGTTAATTAGGAGAAGTGATTAAGTGGTTTAAGTAAAAGTTAAGAAAAGTATAAGTGGTTGAGAAATTGAATTGTACTGAGAGAAAGAATTAAATAGTGAATTGTAACTGTACTGAATAAAAAACATATTACAGTATAAAAGGATGCCATACGCAAAAAGACAAATCTTACAACGCGATAGAATTTTTCCCCAGTCATTTGATATTTTGATATTTATTGATTAAAAAAACGCTGTACATTAAGAAAAAGAACTTTTAGATTTGCACAGGATATAAACTAACAAAGAAATTACATACAATAAGCAAATTATACAAAGTAAGTTACAACAAAATAAAATAAAACAATGAGCACAAAAAAAATTAGTAATACTATTAATAATAACAATTATAAGGATGAATAGATAGAAACAAAAATAAAATAAATTAAATATGAGGAAAGAAAGTCCATACGCTGTGACCAAAGGTATGCAAATCAGTTCCAAAGTTGAATTTGAAGTGTTAATTAGAAGAAGTGATTAAGTGGTTTAAGTAAAAGATAAGAAAAGTATACGTGGTTGAGAAATTGAATTGTACTGAGAGAAAGAATTAAATAGTGAATTGTAACTGTACTGAATAAAGGGATTTGTATTGAAAAGAATAAGTTCTATAAATTGTACCCACACAAGCATTTTACATTGGTGTCAGAAGTGGGATAGGACTTATTGTGTGTAAAAAAAAAAAAAAAAAAAAAGTGTTTTCTGACTATTTGAAAAAGCTAGAATGCAAAATATTGCAGTTGACCCTCGTCCAACTCAAATCCGAGTTGAACAAGAGAAGCCTCAGCGCCAGTGGAGGAAAAAGTGACCTGGTGCTTCGACTTCAGGAGGCTTTGAACAACGAGGGACATGATCCTGATGCATATTCCTTTGATGTTGACGAGGATGAACAGACAAGTACCGGCAATGACATGGCTGCAATGATGCAACTCCTCTTATTAAAAATGGACGAACAAAACAAAAAAATGGACGAACAAAACAAAAAAATGGACGAACAGAAGAACAGTCTCGACGAACAAAAGAAAAATCTGGAAGAACAAAAGAATAGCCTCGAACAAAAGCTGGACGAACAAAAGAAAAATATGGAAGAACAGAAGAACATTCTCCAGAACAGTCTGGAACAAAAATTGGACGAACAAACCAACAATCTGCACGGTCTTCAACAGAAAATGGATGAACAAAAGAATAATCTGGAAGAACAAAAGAACATCCTCCAGCAAGAATAGAGAAGAACGTTGATGACAAATTTGATAGAATAGAGAAGAATGTTGGCGAAAAATTCGAGGAAATGGACAGCAAAGTTCAGCAACTGGCAAAAGAGCTCGACACAATGCGAAAACAGAAACTGCGAGAATGTTCTTTAAGCGGTCCAAGGAGAAAAGATTTGAAGCCTCCCTCATTCGATGGCCAGACCTCATGGTCTACTTATAAGAAGCAGTTTGAAATGGCTGCCTGTGCAAACGACTGGGACAATGAGGAAAAGTGCTTTGCCCTAACAATGGCCTTGCACGGTCCTGCAGCAGAATTGTTGCAAACAGTAGATATCGAAAAGCACAAAGATTATGTGACTTTAGTACAGGCTATCGAGAAACGGTTTGGGGATAGCCACATGCAGGAGGTCTACAAGGTCCAATTGCAAAGCCGAACGCAGCAACGAGGAGAAACACTTCAGCAGCTCCAAGCAGACGTGAGTAGACTGGCACATCTGTCATACCCCACCGCAGGCCAGGAAATTATCGACGAAACGACAAAAGATGCATTTATCAGGGGAATTGCAGATTCGAAGCTACAGTCAGCAGTAAGGATGCCCGGAAAAGAACCCCCTTGCTGAAGCACTTGCCTTCGCTCTGGCGATGGAAGCAGCCAATCAGGCTTCCAGGGGAACACATTTCGTCAGGGAAGTAGCATCTGTCGAATGCTCCTGCACAAGAATTAGTGCCGAGGAACGAGATACTCGACGGGATAGACGAATAATGCGCTGCTGGAATTGCAATAAAATAGGACACCTTCAAAGGCAGTGTAAAGAACCGGTGCGACGAAAAGACTGCCCTCACTGTGGTGACAAGCAAATAGAGGAAGAAACCCGCAGAAACAGCTATCAAGAAGCCGGTCAACCTTCCCGAAATCATCAGTCGGGAAATGCTTAAGCACCAACTTCGCGGGGCAGAAGTTGGTAGCAGGAGTCGACGGCCCCAGGACCATCACCCAAGTCTCGCTGGCAAAACGATGCAGCGAAAGCCTCCTAGTAGAAGTAGTCAGTGGAAAAGAAAAATGGATGGCAACAATAGACACCGGTGCCACGGCCTCAATCATCAGGAGGAATCTTGTGCAGAAGTCTTGGCTGCATAACACTAGCAGTTGCAGCTTGCGAACAGCTACAGGAGCAACGATTAAGGTATATGGTGAAGTCCGCATAAAAATCCAACTGGCCGGAATAACATTCACTCACGCGTTTCTGGTAGCTGACATATGTGACGAGTGCATCATTGGTACAGACTTCATGAGAGAACATGGACTTGTAGTCGACTTGGGGGCACAAACCCTGAAATACGGAAACATGGAGATACCAATGATATACGGAAACGCCAATACCACAGTCTCAAATGTCGTTATCTGCAGCAATCAGAGTCTAGAGCCTTCGTCAGAAGCAATTTTGTGGGCAGAAGTGGAAGGTGGTCCTGGTAGCCACCGATTCTATTTGATGGAGGCAGAAAAGAAAAGAGACTTCATGGTGGGAAAGACCTTAGTGGAGCCAAAGAACAACATGGTCCCTGTAAGGATTCTAAATCCAAAGACATTCAGTGTAAAGGTGAAAAAGGGAGAGATAGTGGGAAAATGTGTACCTGTTGAGGCTATATCGACTACAACGGAAAAAAAGGGTGCAAAACCGGTCACAACAGTTCAGAGCATAAAAATCAAGAACAAAATTCTCAGCCTCTGTAATCTGGACGAAGATCAGCGGAAGGAGTAAGAACGGATCCTGACAAAATCGAAGCCGTGAAAAGTTGGCCTTCTCCAAAAGATAAACACCAACTGAGAAGCTTCTTGGGCCTCGCCACGTATTACAGAAGGTTCGTAAAGGATTTTGCTGGCATTGCAAAGAGCCTGCATCAACTTACGGAAAAAGGCCGACAGTTCAGGTGGTCTGGAGAATGCGAAAACGCATTTCAAGAACTGAAGCGACAGCTGTGCAATGCCCCCATCTTGGGTTACCCGACGCCCGGAAAAATGTTCATCGTGGACGCAGACGCTAGCAATGTTGGGGTCGGAGCTGTGATCTCACAAGTTCATGACGGTCAAGAGAAAGTGGTCGCATATTACAGCAAAGTACTCTCCAGACCTGAACGGAACTACTGTGTAACCCGGCGCGAGCTTCTGGCTTTAATTCTGGCTACGAAGCATTTCCATAAGTACCTCTACGGACAAAAGTTCATTCTCCGGACAGACCACGCAGCTCTGAAATGGCTACTCCAATTTAAGAACCCTGAAGGCCAAGTTGCAAGATGGATCGAGCAGTTGCAGGGTTACGACTTTGAAGTGCAACACCGCAAGGGAACACTCCACTCAAATGCTGATGCTCTCTCTCGTCGACCATGCGGAGTAAAATGCGAACACTGCAATCGTAAAGAAGCAAAAGAACAGGCAGCTATCCAAATGATCAGGACTGAGCCAATAGAGGGTTGGAGTATAGACGAAATCCGTTCCTCCCAACAGGCAGACAATGACATCGAACCAATATTGGCCTGGAAAGAGCACGAGGAAAGACCAAGCTGGCAGCAGATATCAGATCGGAGCCAAACTCTGAAGGCATACTGGGCACAGTGGGACTCGCTTTTTGTGCAAGATGGATTGCTGAAGAGAAAATGGGAAAGTGCAGATGGGACAACATCTCGTATGCAGCTAATTGTGCCACGGTCCAGAGTCAACCAAGTGCTCCATGAAATACATGACGGAATCTCAGGAGGCCATTTGGGAATAAATAAGACGTTGGAAAAGGTAAGGGAACGTTTCTATTGGCTAAGCGCTAAACAAGATGTCGAGAATTGGTGCAAAAAGTGCATAAGATGTGCGGCTACCAAGGGCCCAAAAGTAAAGCCACATGGACAAATGCAACAATACAATGTCGGAGCACCTTTCGAACGAATAGCCATCGACATCGCTGGGCCGTTTCCCGAAACCTCTAATGGAAACCGATATACTCTCGTAGTCATGGATTACTTCAGTAAGTGGCCGGAAGTATTTGCCATCCCAAATCAAGAGGCTAAGACCGTAGCCGAACAGATAGTCAACAACTGGGTGAGCAGATTTGGGGTCCCAATGGAGTTGCACTCTGATCAAGGGCGAAACTTTGAATCAAAAGTCTTCCAGGAAATATGCCAATATTTGGGAATAAGAAAGACAAGGACAACGCCACTACACCCTCAATCTGATGGAATGGTCGAACGATTCAATCGGACCTTGAATGAGCATCTATCTAAGGTTGTCAGCAACTGCCAGCGGGATTGGGATCGACACATACCCCTCTTCTTAATGGCCTACCGAAACGCGGTCCATAGCTCAACAGGGCACACACCATCCGAGATCTTATTTGGTCAAACAATTCGGTTGCCAAGTGAAGCAAAATTCGGATCCCCACCGACGGAGCCCAAAGAGGTGAACGAGTACGTGAATGACTTACGCAGCAGGATTCGTAAATTGCATGAAGACACCAGAGAAAAGATGAAGCTAGCAAGCAGCCGCATGAAAACTAGGTACGATATCAAGGCGAAATCTTCCGGTTTCAACGAAGGAGATCTGGTTTGGCTGTATAATCCTCAGCGTAAGAAAGGCAAATCACCAAAATTGCAACAGGACTGGGAAGGTCCATACAAGGTGATAACCCGCATTAATGACGTTGTATACCGGATCCAGCGTGGGAATCGAGGAAAATTGAAAGTGGTCCATTTGGATAGAATGTGTCATTTCAACGGGATGCTGAATGACGAAGTTGTTCGGGACGAACAACTGTAGGGAGGGAGCAATGTGATAACCACTCAAATGTGAGCAGCGACATCTAGCAGAAAATGTCGAAACTCGAAGACTCGAAGGTTTCGATACTGGATTAGCAAAGTCATTGACTGGAGAATAGAATCGAATTTTCTAGCAAATTGGAAATTGTATGGGACGCTGGCTGGCGAGGATTGTTCTCGAAGTATGTCATTCGAGTATAAATACCAGCATCCCAAAGGTATGCAAATCAGTTCCAAAGTTGAATTTGAAGTGTTAATTAGAAGAAGTGATTAAGTGGTTTAAGTAAAAGATAAGAAAAGTATACGTGGTTGAGAAATTGAATTGTACTGAGAGAAAGAATTAAATAGTGAATTGTAACTGTACTGAATAAAGGGATTTGTATTGAAAAGAATAAGTTCTATAATTTGTACCCACACAAGCATTTTACAATAAGATAAAACAATTACTAAAGGACACGACGACGGAGTTTTTCTCCTTCACACCGAAGGGTGAACACTATGCCACTGAGGGGGTCCACTGATCCGGAGGAACTCCTCGCACTGCTCAAAGAGAAGGAGTGCGCCGAGCTCAAATTCGTGGGAGTTAAGCCATTCGTCACAGCTAGAGCCAAAAGGGAAAAGCGGAAGCTACCATTCTTCCTGGTTCAGTGACTCCAATAGCAAACTGGATGGTCTAAGAAGCATCAAAGTCCTGGACTACCAGATTGTGTCATGGGAAAGGGTAAAGCGGAGCGACAACATTTTACAATGTGTTAGCTGCCAAAGGTACGGGCACGCCGCGTCGAACTGCGAAATGCAGCCTCGATGCGTGAAGTGTGGAAAGAACCACAAATCTGAGGAATGCGCTCGGGGTAAGGACGGAGCGTCAGAAAAAAGCCAACTCTCTTGTGCCTTATGTAGGAACACGGGACACACCGCAAATTATCGGGGTTGTCCCCAATTGCAATACATCAAAAGAGTAAATCTGGCTCAGCAGCAGACAGTGGAAGTTAAATGTCCAGCCGTGCATATACAAACTCCAGTCGTTACTCCCCATATTACCTACGCCCAAATGGCGGCAGGTAGGGGAAATACGGTACGACAAGCGAAGGTTGCTCCTCAGGCCCCAGCGCCTAGAGCACCGGAACCAGTACCTGACATGCTGGTTATCTTGCTCTCTATCCAGGGGCAGATGGCTCAGCTCCAACGTCGTTTAACTGAACAGACCGCGCGGGTGGATCAAGTATACGCGCTGCTGCCTGGCCTAACGCACCTTTTGCCATAATGGGTACGTACGTGGCGGAACCAAACCCTGAAGGTCCTTGCTGTGAATGTGAATTCACTGATTAGGTTCGAACGACGAGCCGCACTATTTAAGTTGCTTAAAGACCAAGCCCCTGATGTGCTTTTGGTTAGCGAAACTAAGCTTACCAAGAGACACAAAATGAGGCACAGAAGATACAAAATAGTACGGAGAAACCGACCCAACTCCATTCAGGGAGGAGGCGTTGCGATTTTCGTACGAAAAGGTATACGTTTTAAAAGTAGTGTAGTACGTGGGTTCCAGGTGCTGGAAACATGCATCGTGTATATCCCCCTCCGTAGTGGAAAGCGGTTGTAAAATACATGGTGTCTGTCTATGCACCTAAGGCAACTCAATCCACTTTATTCATCTCAGAGCTCGAGACACTTTTTCGATTCCTGAGGCTGGAATTGGAAGACAACTATTTTATTATCGGCGGAGATTTCAACGCCAAACATAGTGATTGGGGAAATAATACACCAAATACTAGAGGGAACCTACTGTTCAATTGGTGGGGTCAGCACAGTATAATGTATAGACTCGGGCTTAAGGCGACGGATAGTCCGTCGTTTCCCAGACATGGGTCCTATTTGGATCTTCTGCTGTTCGACTCACGAATACAACTGACATGCACTAACCAACAAACTACAAACTGTCTACGCACTTTCGTGTATGACAGTGACCATTGCGGTCTCAGCACCGAAATAACCGTTCCCAACGAAATTGCGGTATTAGATGAGTTTGTCCAAAGGCATTCCTACAATTATAGTAGGGTGCGTTGGACACACTTCACCAGAACACTGACGAGAGCACTCGCCTCGAATTCGCTCTACCCACTGTCTAACAAAAATCTGTCAAACGAGGATATTTCGGAGAAAAGATCAAAACTAACTTCTGCGTCTTAAAATCGCCCGAACGACGGACAACCACAACATACTTATAGCAGCAGGCATCGATCCAAATGAGGCCGTGGATGATGACAAACAACTTCTTTGTGATCGAGGATCCGCAGGAGAAGCTAGAGGCTATAGGAGCGACTTTCCAGGAAGTATATAAGGCGAATGACATCATTGGCCCGAACCACGATCTTGAGCATCGAGTCCTTGTGCGCAATTTCTACCTTCGAAATGAAATTGTGAATTGGCGATTCGAAAGCTCGGGTTTCACCCAGTTCAGGGACGAGAATATTGCAAATAATGTCATCACCAACAAAAGGGTACTACCACCATTCATTTCGAATCAAGAGCTCCAAACGATCTTCGCATCGCTTAGAAATAAGAAATCAGTAGGAACCGATGAAATACCGAACACTGTGCTTAGACATCTCTCTCTAGAAGCGGTGAACATTTATACCACCCTGTTTAATAATGCAATGAATAATGTACATTATCCAGCGCATTGGAAAACTGCGGTGGTACATCCCATCCCCAAAAGGGATAAAGATACTTCCAATCCGGCGAATCTCCGCTCGATTAGTTTTCTTCCAAACATCAGTAAGGTTTTCGAGAAGGTGATCAATAGAGTCCTGACTAAGTGGGTTGAGGACAAACATATACGAGGGGCGTTCAACATATTCTCGGTATCGGGGTGAAGCTGTGGTTGTATATATAAATTGACTTATTTATCAAGTAATACTATTATTTTAGTGCATTCATGTAAAATTTCATATAAATGTGATTATTAATTCGCGTTTTATCTCTAGTTAAACAGAATCATAATGGCAACTGAGACGATGATGGTGGAAATTGAGCATCACGCTGTAATTAAATTTCTCACTAAGCAAGGAAAAAGTCAACAAACTATTCACGAAGAGATGGTGGCTGTTTACCAGGGTTCCGCACCTTCATTATTAACTGTGCAAAAGTGGTCAAGTGAGTTCAAGAGAGGCAGAGAGAGCATTGAAGACGACCCCCGCTCCGGCGCCCCGGCTACTGCTTGTACGGGAGAAAGCATCAAAGAAGTCGAAAAACTTGTTCTTGAGGATGCCCGAATAAAGGTGAAAATGATGGCAGAGATCACCAAGCTTTCAATTGGTACCATTCACACTATTCTTCATTACCATCTTAATCTTTCAAAGGTCAGTGCAAGGTGGGTGCCACGAATACTCACAGCGCCTCAGAAAAAAGTGAGAATCGCATGCTGTAGAGAGTTTTTGGAGATGTGTAGTGAGAACGCGGACGGTGTTATGGATCGAATTGTTACTGGGGACGAAACATGGGTCCACCACTATGACCCTGAAAGCAAACAAGAGTCCATGCAGTGGCATAAAAAAGGAACAGACCCCCCGAAGAAGTTCAAAGTCACTCCGTCAGTTCATGGCCACAGTTTTTTGGGACTCAAAGGGAATCTTGCTCATTGAGTACAAAAAAAAAGGTGAAACCATCAACGCCACATCCTACGCTTCCACTTTGCATAATTTGCGGGAGGAAATTAAAAAGAAAAGACGGGGTAAACTCGCAGCGGGTGTGTTGCTTCTTCATGACAACGCTCCTGTTCACACGGCGCGAGTTTCCAAGGCTGCTGCGCGAGATTGTGGTTTCGAAGAAATCCAACACCCACCCTATAGTCCAGACCTTGCCCCTAGTGATTATTTCCTGTTTCCGGATTTGAAAAAATGTCTTCGTGGAAAAAGATTTTCGGATGATGAAGAACTCAAGTCGGCAATAAATGGGTATTTTGCAGAGAAAGAGGAAATTTATTTTGAGGGTTTAAAAAAGCTTATCTTAAGATGTAACAAATGCATTGATGTTAGGGGAGATTATATTGAAAAATAAAAACAATTTAAATTGAATTCGCATTTTGCTTGATATCGATACCGAGAATATAGTGAACGCCCTTCGTAGTTCCGAATAATCAATTCGGGGCATGATATCATTCATGCTGCGTCTAAACTGGTTTCTGATATCCAATGGAACAAAGGCAAGAAACAATGCACCGGTGCCTTGACTTGGAGAACACCTTCGATACCGTATGGTTAGAGGGACTCTTTTTCAATCTGGACAGGTTGGGAATTAGTAAACCACTGCTGTATATTCTTTTTGATATGCTCTCCAGTAGACAGTTCATCGTGAAGAATGGCGATGTGACTTCTGCTGGAACATTTAACATTAAAAATGGTCTGCAACAAGGTACGATAAATTCGCCGATCCTATTCAAAATTTACACAAGTGATCTGATAGGTTCTCTTCACTATGCTATAGCGTACGCAGACGACTTAATTCCGTACAGATCGGGTCCAAAGATTGAGGTCATTAATATGCTTTTGCAACGTGACATCGACAAAATTAAGCGATATTGCGATGACTGGAAGTTGAAAATCAACTTTCAGAAGTTGGAAACCATTCTGTTTAGGACGCATTTGTCTGGGGCCTCTAGGGATACCAGAAAGAATTGGCGAAAGTTTTCTATCGTGGGATCTGGCTAGATCAATATCTGTATTTTAACAAACATATAGATGTTGCTCTGGCCAGAGACAAAGGTGCTTTTGCCCTTACAAAGAGACTGTTTTATAACAGCCAACTCGATGCGAGGGTGAAGGTGATCTGCTACATGGCCCTTATCAGGCCTATGCTTGTATTTGGATGTCCCGTGTGGTTCAGCACGTTTATTGGAAAGAGCAATTTTGTTGGAAAGAATTCGGGTGTTTGAGAGGGCTTGTCTGACTTGTCTTCGCTTATAAAGAACACCGGAGTCAGAATACATAAAATTCTATCCTAATGAGGTCTTGTACAATAGGGCGAACCTAATAAGAGTGGACAATTTCGTCATTAAGTTAACGAAGGCACGTTGCAAGAGCAATGACCTCATCGAACAACCTGATCTCCGGGACTACCCCAATTATATGCATCACGAGAGAGTTCGCTTTGACGGCTTTATTCCTCCAGAAGCGTTCCTCTATCTAGATAGCAAAGGTCTGATCCAGGACAGATTGGCGGTGCCGCTAATCTTCCACGTCGCTCGAACAGCTGCGGACAGGCGACTCAACTACGACAGATTGTTTTGGAACTTCGGACAAAATTCTTAAATTATACGAAGTTTTGTTAGACTTTCAAAGGTCGAAATATGAAAATATAAGTGAAGTACTAAACAATAACGCAAAATCATTAACAGATAAAATTACCGAAATGACTAACACAATTCAAAAAACATTATATAAACAAAACGAACAAAAAGGGAATGATGATGAGCGGTTAAAAGAAGGAGTACAGATGATTTCCGCAACAGTTACGGAAATAAAAGAAAAATCTTTGTTGAACACAAAATTAAGCGTGAGTGAGAAAGAAGATCATTTAAGTGAAGGTGTGAAATATATATCAAAGACGGTTGATGAAATAAAAAATGAATTAAAGAAAAGTAATGAAAAAAGCGTAAAAAGGAAAAGCATCATACGAGTATGCTGCACAAGTTAAAAAAGGTCCACAAGTAATACTGAAACTTAAATGCAATCAAGCAAGTACAATAACAAAAGAGGAAATAAAAAAAAAAACAAATAAAACCTTCATCTATGTCGATCAACGTTAATGGCCTATCAAACAAGAAAAATGGTGCTATTGCAATAAATTTTGGTAATGAAGAGGCTAGTGATAAAATACAATCAGTGCTTAAAGAAACAAAGATGAGTGACAAATATGATATTCAGATTCAGAGAATGAGAAATCCAAGAGTTTTGGTGTGTGGTATGAATGAAAAATTAGAGAAAGAAGAAATACAGTGTTCTACTAGGGCGCAGTTTAAATCGCTAAAATGTGTCAATGTTTACGAGTCGCCTAAAAGAAGAGGAATGTTTAATGCTATTCTTGAAGAAGATGGTGATGCGTTTCAAATGATGATGAATGTAAAAAAAATTAATATTGGATGGGATAGATGTGTCATATATGAAGAGTTAAATGTAAAAGGGTGTTTTAATTGTTTGTTAACACTCGGCTAAAGTGTGTATAAATAAGATGGCATGTGTTAAATGTGGTGACGAACATAAAAAAAAGGATTGTGTGAAATGTACCATCTGCATCAGAAGTAGGGACCTTCTTCATCTACCAAATATAGAGGTTGATCATGACAAAAGGAATGAGAACTGTCCGGTCCTTAAACGGAAGTTACAATTTGAAAAACAAAAAATTCTATACTAGCCACTAACAGAATGTATATTCTTAAATATAGAAGGACTAATTAATAACTTTAATGAAATTTAAAATATAATGAGCACGCGTAAATACGAAATTGTTTGTTTAACAGAAACACATCTAACATCCAAAAATGTAAGACAATGAAATTAATATAGAAGGTTTCCAACCAGTCAGATGCGATTCAATTTCATCACATCCAGGAGGTGTTATTTTTATGTACGCGAACACTGGAGAATTTAACTTTTGGAGAATATTCCATTAGGTATGGAAAGTTGGTGGTTAGTAACAAGACTTTTTTATAGAGAACATTTTTAGTATTGGCCGGCCTATATAAAGGTTCCGCCATCTAACGTTTTTTTTTTCAACTAGTGCTTATTTCGTGAATGGTAACACTTAGCTCATGTCTGATTTGACAGATAATTAGTTTTATCCTTCCGCTGAACGAATATGGTTGTGTATACGCTTGAACAACGCTGGAAAATATTGCGACATTACATTGAAAACCATGGTAATGTTGCAGAATGTGTGCGAAAATTGCGTACGGATTTTGGAAGAAGAGAAGCACCGTCAGCTCCGTATGTTCGTTATCTTGTGAAAAAAGTGAAAGAAACTGGCATCCTCATCGATAAACCAAAGCGTGAAAAGCCAAAAACAGTGCGTACACCCGAGAATATTGCTGCTGTGGCAGAAAGTGTGCGTGAAGCGCCATCAACATCAATTCACCGTCGTTCTTAACAATTGAACATTTCGGAGACATCATTGAGACGAATTTTGCATAAAGACCTTGGTATAACGCCATACAAAGTCCAATTGGTTCAGGAGTTGAAGCCAACTGACCATCCAATGCGTTTTCGCTTCGCTAAGTGGGCCTGCGATCGACTTAGAGAAGATGCCGATTTTGCCAAAAAAAATCATCTTTTCAGATGAAGCTCATTTTGATCTTCTCGGGTATGTAAACAAGCAAAATTGTCGCATTTGGGGCACAGAAAACTCGCACGCATACATTGAAAATATATGAAAATGTATCGGCACACCCAAAGCGAGTCACTGTTTGGTGCGGATTTTGGTCCAGAGTCATAATTGGGCCATTTTTCTTCGAAAATGAGCAAGGAGTGGCCGTTACAGGGCCATGTTGAACGAATTTTTGTTCACAAAAATTAAAGAGGAGGATATTGGCAACATTTGGTTTCAACAGGACGGCGCTACGTGCCACACAGCCGCAGCTACACTCGATGTTTTGCGCCCTGTTTTTGAAGATCGCATTATCAGCCGCAGAGCTGATGTCGTTGGGCCACCTCGGAGCTGCGATTTGACACCGTTGGACTATTATTTGTGGGGTGCCGTAAAAGATAAGTGTTACGCCGACAAGCCAGAGACAATTGACGCTTTAAAGGACAATATTCGTGAAGCCATTGGTGAAATACAGCTGCACACAATCGATAATGTGCTTAAAAATTGGACCGATTGTGTAGGCTACTGCATGGCCAGCCGAGGCAGCATACCTCGGGCATAAATCAGTGGTTTAACAACAACGCCGACATAGCTGCCAATTTTGCACACAGCGCTCCAGTGCACAAGTTTGCAATTCACACCAGACCTGATATGTTAAGATATACTAACAAAAAAGGTTATATCTAGGCAACTCTTGGCTTGGAATAACTACCATCACCATTATTCCACCATCAACACGGACAGATCGCAGCCAACCTACCCTACCACAACTTCAAAAGGCATGAACACTACCTTCGTGAGGATGTGTTTAGGACACACAGCATTCACCCACCAACATCTCCTCCGAATCTCCGCCATCTTGCCAATCCTGTCACTCCCAAATCAACATCAGTCACATCCTAGGAATAGGTGAATATCGTAACTGCCTACCAAAAAACCAACATCCACCCTACGAATTTTTAAGTAAACCCAACCACGAGAATATTGTCCAAATTAGCAATTTTACAAATAAATTTAATCTACAGATTTAAGTATCTTTACTAACACATATTAATTTAGTTTATAACTAAGTACCATAGAGCCGAAGGCCTCTGCAGCTAGTGCACGTTTTCTATGTATTAACACATGTATTTTAATCATATGTTAATAAATTATAATAATAATAATAATAATAATAACAACGAACTTAAAATAATGCGTAGTAAAAAAATTTATAAACATAGGTTGGCTGTATTGTCAAATTCACGAAGTGACTGGGAAAACTACAGACTAGCTAGAAATAATTTTTTAAATCAGCACTTGAAAAGGCAAAGAACGATTTTGTTACTCAAAAAATACAAACAGCTAAGACCAAAAAGCAATGTGGAGAACCGTAAAATCATTAGCGCTAAAAAAACAGAAGAGTACAATAAAATGTGTTGTTTTTGATAATATTCCAATAAATGACTGTAGAACTATGGCAAGTAAATTGATGTGTTCTTTGTTGAAAGTGTGTGTAAGTTAAATAGCTCTATTCCCTGCGTACCCTATGTAAATTTTGTTCAACCAATAAACAAAAGTTTTTTAAATGTATAACCGGTAATGAACTACAACAAATTTTAAAAACTATGAAAAATAAAAAAGACACAAATATGTTAAGTGTGAGCATAATTAGTGACGCGTTGTACAGCATTGGTCCCAAATTGTGCAAAATTATAAATAAATCAATGACTAATGGAGTATTCCCAGAAATATGGAAAGAATCGATTGTAGTGCCAATTGAAAAATCAAAAAATGCTACGAAACCAGCTGATTTTGGTTCAATTAATATGCTACCCAATGAAGCAAAAATTTTGCAAAAGGTGGTGCAGCAGCAGCTTCAGAAATACATGGAGGACAATCAGATGTTTGCTGAGTGTCAATCAGGCTTCAGGGGCAAACATAGTTGCGAGTCGCTGCTTAATCTGATTACTGCGGATTGGAAGACTGAGATTCATTCCAAAAAAAGAAAATTGCTGCTTTTTTTATCGACCTCAGACGAGCTTTTGAAACATTTGACAGGGGAATCCTACTCGATGAATTGGACAAGTACCAAATTAAAGAAAACGAGTTGAAATGGTTCGAGTCATACTTGCAAGGGCGTACACAGAGAACAAAATTGGATGATGTAATATCAGATGCAATAAATGTAGTTCTAGGTGTACCACAAGGATCAGTTTTAGGGGCATTATTGTTTATAATATATGTTAAATGTTCTCGTTTGCAACTGTTTGCTGACGATGGTCTTTTATATGTTTTGTGTAATGAGATAAATGAATGTATTCAAAAAAATTAATTGTGATTTAAGTCAATTGGAAAAATGGTTTCAAATGAACAAATTAAGTTTAAACGTGAGCAAAACCAAATGTATGTTTATAAACGGACAATCTGATAATAATATATTAATTAATAATGAAATAGTTGAAAATGTCAACGAGATTAAGTACCTAGGAATTATAATCGATACGAAGTTAAACTTTAATAGTAATATTGAGTACATATCAACAAAAATAAGTAAAAAAATTAGTTTCATTGGAATATGTCAATAATAAGTGCAATAAGTGTATATAATTCTGTAACTAAACCACATTTTGAATATTGTTCCACAATCATATATTTAGCGAATAGCACAATGTTAGATAGACTGCAGAAGTTTCAAAATAGAGCAATGCGAAGTATATTAAAATGTCATTGGCTAACACCAATTGTAAACATGTTAAGTGTATTGAAGTGGTTAAGTGTAAAACAAAGGACAATTATGAATTGTACTTATGTTTGTATTTAAGAAATTGAATTGAAAATGAATTGTTACCTAGTTATCTATGTAATAAAATATTATATGTTAGTAATGTGCACAACCATAATGAGCGAAATAGAAATAACTTTCGCCTTCCTTGTCTTAGAACTCAAAAAGCACAAAATACAGTATTCTATAACGGTTTTAAAATATTAAATGAACTACCTGATGAATTAAAGCAAGAGAACCAGCTAATAAGATTTAAGCAAAATATTATGACATATGTAAAAATGAAGTATGATTAGATAAATGTAAATTATTTAATTTTTTCTCTATTTAATTATTTTGTTGTAATGGAATAGCTAAACATTGCTAGATAAACAAATTGAATTGAAAGAAACGTCGCGCATGGCAGTGCGGAGCGTCTCCGGTTTAGTAGGGCGGTAGGGAGTCGCGACATGAGGGATGTTGCTCAGCAGCACCAACAATTTCGTGGCTTTTTGAAGGGGAGGATGCTTCGTCGTCGAACTCCTCCAGTGATAGGTAGCTTCATGTGAAGCAAAGTGGGCCGCCTAAATTTTTTTGTTTTAGCCATGGCCGGCTTATAGGCTTTAGGACTAAGTTAGTTTTAAGAAAAAAATATATAAAAAACACAAAAAATAAATGAATAAAAAAAAATATATTGTGATAACCACTTAAATGTGAGCAGCGACATCTAGCAGAAAATGTTGATACTGGAATAACAAAGTCTTGACTGGAGAGTGGAATCGAATTTTCTAGCAAATTGGAAATTGTATGGGACGCTGGATGGCGAGGATTGTTCTCGAAGTATGTCATTTGAGTATAAATACCAGCATCCCCAAGGTATGCAAGTCAGTTCAAAAGTGAAATTTGAAGTGTTAATTAGGAGAAGTAATTAAGTGGTTTAAGTAAAAGATAAGAAAAGTATAAGCGGTTGAGAAATTGGATTGTGTTGAGAGAAAGAATTAAATAGTGAATTGTAACTGTACTGAATAAAGGGATTTGTATTGAAAAGAATAAGTTCTATCATTTGTACCCACACAAACATTTTACATAGGTGTCAGAAGTGGGATAGGACTTATTGTGTGTAAAAAAAAAGTGATTTCTGACTAGAAAAAGCTAGAATGGGTCGAAAACTATTGCAGTTGACCCTCGTCCAACTCAAATCCGAGTTGAACAAGAGAAGCCTCAGCGCCAGTGGAGGAAAAAGTGACCTGGTGCTCCGACTTCAGGAGGCTTTGAACAACGAGGGACATGATCCTGATGCATACTCCTTTGATGTTGACGAGGATGAACAGACAAGTACCGGCAGTGATATGGCTGCGATGATGCAACTCCTCTTGTTAAAAATGGACGAACAGAAGAACAGTCTCGACCAACAAAAGAAAAATCTGGAAGAACAAAAGAATAGCCTCGAACAAAAGCTGGATGAACAAAAGAAAAAGCTGGAAGAACAAAAGAATAGCCTCGAACAAAAGCTGAACGAACAAAAGAAAAATATGGAAGAACAGAAGAACATTCTCCAGAACAGTCTGGAACAAAAATGGACGAACAGAAGAGCAGCATTGAACAAAAATTCGACGACCAAAAGAATAGTCTAGAACAAAAACTGGAAGAACAAAATAACGTTCTACACCAAAAGTTCGAAGAAATAGATAACAAATTTGAAGGAATAGAGAAGAATGTTGGCGAAAAATTCGAACAAATGGACAGCAAAGTTGAACAACTGGCAAAAGAGCTCGACACAGTGCGAAAACAGAAACTGCGAGAATGTTCTTTAAGCGGTCCAAGGAGAAAAGATTTGAAGCCTCCCTCATTCGATGGTCAGACTTCATGGTCTACTTATAAGAAGCAGTTTGAAATGGCTGCCTGTGCAAACGACTGGGACAATGAGGAAAAGTGCTTTGCCCTAACAATGGCCTTGCACGGTCCTGCAGCAGAATTGTTGCAAACAGTAGACATCGAAAAGCATAAAGATTATGTGACTTTAGTGCAGGCTATCGAGAAACGGTTTGGAGACAGCCACATGCAGGAGGTCTGCAAGGTCCAATTGCAAAGCCGAACGCAGCAAAGAGGAGAAACACTGCAGCAGCTCCAAGCAGACGTGAGTAGACTTGCACATCTGTCATACCCCACGGCAGGCCAGGAAATTATCGACGAAATGGCAAAAGATGCATTTATCAGGGGAATTGCAGATTCGAAGCTACAGTCAGCAGTAAGGATGGCCGGGAAAGAATCAGGCTTCCAGGGGAACACATTTCGTCAGGGCAGTAACATCTATCGAAGAATGCACAAGAATTAGTGCCGAGGAACGAGATACTCGACGGGATAGACGGATAATGCGCTGCTGGAATTGCAATAAAATAGGGCACCTTCAAAGGCAGTGTAAAGAACCGGTGCGACGAAAAGACTGCCCTCACTGTGGTGGCAAGCAAATAGAGGAAGAAACCAGCAGAAACAGCTATCAAGAAAACGGTCAACCTTCCCGAAGCCATCAGTCGGGAAATGCTTAAGCACCAACTTCGCGGGGCAGAAGTTGGTAGCAGGAGTCGACGGCCCCAGGACCATCATCCAAGTCTCGCTGGCAAAACGATGCAACGAAAGCCTTCTAGTAGAAGTTGTCAGTGGAAAAGAAAAATGGATGGCAACAATAGACACCGGTGCCACGGCCTCAATCATCAGGAGGAATCTTGTGCAGAAGTCTTGGATGCACATTAGCAGTTGCAGCTTGCGAACAGCTACAGGAGCAACGATTAAGGTGTATGGTGAAGTCCGCATAAAAATCCAATTGGCCGGAATAACATTCACTCACGCGTTTCTGGTAGCTGACATATGTGACGAGTGCATCATTGGTACAGACTTCATGAGAGAACATGGACTTGTAGTCGACTTGGGGGCACAAACCCTGAAATACGGAAACATGGAGATACCAATGATATACGGAAACGCCAATACCACAGTCTCAAATGTCGTTATCTGCAGCAATCAGAGTCTAGAGCCTTCGTCAGAAGCAATTTTGTGGGCAGAAGTGGAAGGTGGTCCTGGTAGCCACCGATTCTATTTGATGGAGGCAGAAAAGAAAAGAGACTTCATGGTGGGAAAGACCTTAGTGGAGCCAAAGAACAACATGGTCCCTGTAAGGATTCTAAATCCAAAGACATTCAGTGTAAAGGTGAAAAAGGGAGAGATAGTGGGAAAATGTGTACCTGTTGAGGCTATATCGACTACAACGGAAAAAAAGGGTGCAAAACCGGTCACAACAGTTCAGAGCATAAAAATCAAGAACAAAATTCTCAGCCTCTGTAATCTGGACGAAGATCAGCGGAAGGAGTAAGAACGGATCCTGACAAAATCGAAGCCGTGAAAAGTTGGCCTTCTCCAAAAGATAAACACCAACTGAGAAGCTTCTTGGGCCTCGCCACGTATTACAGAAGGTTCGTAAAGGATTTTGCTGGCATTGCAAAGAGCCTGCATCAACTTACGGAAAAAGGCCGACAGTTCAGGTGGTCTGGAGAATGCGAAAACGCATTTCAAGAACTGAAGCGACAGCTGTGCAATGCCCCCATCTTGGGTTACCCGACGCCCGGAAAAATGTTCATCGTGGACGCAGACGCTAGCAATGTTGGGGTCGGAGCTGTGATCTCACAAGTTCATGACGGTCAAGAGAAAGTGGTCGCATATTACAGCAAAGTACTCTCCAGACCTGAACGGAACTACTGTGTAACCCGGCGCGAGCTTCTGGCTTTAATTCTGGCTACGAAGCATTTCCATAAGTACCTCTACGGACAAAAGTTCATTCTCCGGACAGACCACGCAGCTCTGAAATGGCTACTCCAATTTAAGAACCCTGAAGGCCAAGTTGCAAGATGGATCGAGCAGTTGCAGGGTTACGACTTTGAAGTGCAACACCGCAAGGGAACACTCCACTCAAATGCTGATGCTCTCTCTCGTCGACCATGCGGAGTAAAATGCGAACACTGCAATCGTAAAGAAGCAAAAGAACAGGCAGCTATCCAAATGATCAGGACTGAGCCAATAGAGGGTTGGAGTATAGACGAAATCCGTTCCTCCCAACAGGCAGACAATGACATCGAACCAATATTGGCCTGGAAAGAGCACGAGGAAAGACCAAGCTGGCAGCAGATATCAGATCGGAGCCAAACTCTGAAGGCATACTGGGCACAGTGGGACTCGCTTTTTGTGCAAGATGGATTGCTGAAGAGAAAATGGGAAAGTGCAGATGGGACAACATCTCGTATGCAGCTAATTGTGCCACGGTCCAGAGTCAACCAAGTGCTCCATGAAATACATGACGGAATCTCAGGAGGCCATTTGGGAATAAATAAGACGTTGGAAAAGGAAAGGGAACGTTTCTATTGGCTAAGCGCTAAACAAGATGTCGAGAATTGGTGCAAAAAGTGCATAAGATGTGCGGCTACCAAGGGCCCAAAAGTAAAGCCACATGGACAAATGCAACAATACAATGTCGGAGCACCTTTCGAACGAATAGCCATCGACATCGCTGGGCCGTTTCCCGAAACCTCTAATGGAAACCGATATACTCTCGTAGTCATGGATTACTTCAGTAAGTGGCCGGAAGTATTTGCCATCCCAAATCAAGAGGCTAAGACCGTAGCCGAACAGATAGTCAACAACTGGGTGAGCAGATTTGGGGTCCCAATGGAGTTGCACTCTGATCAAGGGCGAAACTTTGAATCAAAAGTCTTCCAGGAAATATGCCAATATTTGGGAATAAGAAAGACAAGGACAACGCCACTACACCCTCAATCTGATGGAATGGTCGAACGATTCAATCGGACCTTGAATGAGCATCTATCTAAGGTTGTCAGCAACTGCCAGCGGGATTGGGATCGACACATACCCCTCTTCTTAATGGCCTACCGAAACGCGGTCCATAGCTCAACAGGGCACACACCATCCGAGATCTTATTTGGTCAAACAATTCGGTTGCCAAGTGAAGCAAAATTCGGATCCCCACCGACGGAGCCCAAAGAGGTGAACGAGTACGTGAATGACTTACGCAGCAGGATTCGTAAATTGCATGAAGACACCAGAGAAAAGATGAAGCTAGCAAGCAGCCGCATGAAAACTAGGTACGATATCAAGGCGAAATCTTCCGGTTTCAACGAAGGAGATCTGGTTTGGCTGTATAATCCTCAGCGTAAGAAAGGCAAATCACCAAAATTGCAACAGGACTGGGAAGGTCCATACAAGGTGATAACCCGCATTAATGACGTTGTATACCGGATCCAGCGTGGGAATCGAGGAAAATTGAAAGTGGTCCATTTGGATAGAATGTGTCATTTCAACGGGATGCTGAATGACGAAGTTGTTCGGGACGAACAACTGTAGGGAGGGAGCAATGTGATAACCACTCAAATGTGAGCAGCGACATCTAGCAGAAAATGTCGAAACTCGAAGACTCGAAGGTTTCGATACTGGATTAGCAAAGTCATTGACTGGAGAATAGAATCGAATTTTCTAGCAAATTGGAAATTGTATGGGACGCTGGCTGGCGAGGATTGTTCTCGAAGTATGTCATTCGAGTATAAATACCAGCATCCCAAAGGTATGCAAATCAGTTCCAAAGTTGAATTTGAAGTGTTAATTAGAAGAAGTGATTAAGTGGTTTAAGTAAAAGATAAGAAAAGTATACGTGGTTGAGAAATTGAATTGTACTGAGAGAAAGAATTAAATAGTGAATTGTAACTGTACTGAATAAAGGGATTTGTATTAAAAAGAATAAGTTCTATAATTTGTACCCACACAAGCATTTTACATTGGTGTCAGAAGTGGGATAGGACTTATTGTGTGTAAAAAAAAAAAAAAAAAAAAGTGTTTTCTGACTATTTGAAAAAGCTAGAATGCAAAATATTGCAGTTGACCCTCGTCCAACTCAAATCCGAGTTGAACAAGAGAAGCCTCAGCGCCAGTGGAGGAAAAAGTGACCTGGTGCTTCGACTTCAGGAGGCTTTGAACAACGAGGGACATGATCCTGATGCATATTCCTTTGATGTTGACGAGGATGAACAGACAAGTACCGGCAATGACATGGCTGCAATGATGCAACTCCTCTTATTAAAAATGGACGAACAAAACAAAAAAATGGACGAACAAAACAAAAAAATGGACGAACAAAACAAAAAAATGGACGAACAGAAGAACAGTCTCGACGAACAAAAGAAAAATCTGGAAGAACAAAAGAATAGCCTCGAACAAAAGCTGGACGAACAAAAGAAAAATATGGAAGAACAGAAGAACATTCTCCAGAACAGTCTGGAACAAAAATTGGACGAACAAACCAACAATCTGCACGGTCTTCAACAGAAAATGGATGAACAAAAGAATAATCTGGAAGAACAAAAGAACATCCTCCAGCAAAAATTCGAAGAAATCGATGACAAATTTGAAAGAATAGAGAAGAACGTTGATGACAAATTTGATAGAATAGAGAAGAATGTTGGCGAAAAATTCGAGGAAATGGACAGCAAAGTTCAGCAACTGGCAAAAGAGCTCGACACAATGCGAAAACAGAAACTGCGAGAATGTTCTTTAAGCGGTCCAAGGAGAAAAGATTTGAAGCCTCCCTCATTCGATGGCCAGACCTCATGGTCTACTTATAAGAAGCAGTTTGAAATGGCTGCCTGTGCAAACGACTGGGACAATGAGGAAAAGTGCTTTGCCCTAACAATGGCCTTGCACGGTCCTGCAGCAGAATTGTTGCAAACAGTAGATATCGAAAAGCACAAAGATTATGTGACTTTAGTACAGGCTATCGAGAAACGGTTTGGGGATAGCCACATGCAGGAGGTCTACAAGGTCCAATTGCAAAGCCGAACGCAGCAACGAGGAGAAACACTTCAGCAGCTCCAAGCAGACGTGAGTAGACTGGCACATCTGTCATACCCCACCGCAGGCCAGGAAATTATCGACGAAATGACAAAAGATGCATTTATCAGGGGAATTGCAGATTCGAAGCTACAGTCAGCAGTAAGGATGCCCGGAAAAGAACCCCCTTGCTGAAGCACTTGCCTTCGCTCTGGCGATGGAAGCAGCCAATCAGGCTTCCAGGGGAACACATTTCGTCAGGGAAGTAGCATCTGTCGAATGCTCCTGCACAAGAATTAGTGCCGAGGAACGAGATACTCGACGGGATAGACGAATAATGCGCTGCTGGAATTGCAATAAAATAGGACACCTTCAAAGGCAGTGTAAAGAACCGGTGCGACGAAAAGACTGCCCTCACTGTGGTGACAAGCAAATAGAGGAAGAAACCCGCAGAAACAGCTATCAAGAAGCCGGTCAACCTTCCCGAAATCATCAGTCGGGAAATGCTTAAGCACCAACTTCGCGGGGCAGAAGTTGGTAGCAGGAGTCGACGGCCCCAGGACCATCATCCAAGTCTCGCTGGCAAAACGATGCAACGAAAGCCTTCTAGTAGAAGTTGTCAGTGGAAAAGAAAAATGGATGGCAACAATAGACACCGGTGCCACGGCCTCAATCATCAGGAGGAATCTTGTGCAGAAGTCTTGACTGCATAACACTAGCAGTTGCAGCTTGCGAACAGCTACAGGAGCAACGATTAAGGTATATGGTGAAGTCCGCATAAAAATCCAATTGGCCGGAATAACATTCACTCACGCGTTTCTGGTAGCTGACATATGTGACGAGTGCATCATTGGTACAGACTTCATGAGAGAACATGGACTTGTAGTCGACTTGGGGGCACAAACCCTGAAATACGGAAACATGGAGATACCAATGATATACGGAAACGCCAATACCTCAGTCTCAAATGTCGTCATCTGCAGCAATCAGAGTCTAGAGCCTTCGTCAGAAGCAATTTTGTGGGCAAAAGTGGAAGGTGGTCCTGGTAGCCACCGATTCTATTTGATGGAGCCAGAAAAGAGAAGAGACTTCATGGTGGGAAAGACCTTAGTGGAGCCAAAGAACAACATGGTCCCTGTAAGGATTCTAAATCCAAAGCCATTCAGTGTAAAGGTGAAAAAGGGGGAGATAGTGGGAAAATGCGTACCTGTTGAGGCTATATCGACCTCAACTGAAAAAAGGGTGCAAAACCGGTCACAACAGTTCAGAGCATAAAAATCAAGAACAAAATTCTCAGCCTCTGTAATCTGGACGAAGATCAGCGAATCCTGGCAGAAAATTTAATCGGTGAGTACGCTGATATATTTGCTACACAAGACGGAGAATATGGACGTACGCATATTGTTCAACACCACATTGACACCGGAGACGCTCGACCAATCCGTCAACCTGCAAGGCGTCTTCCATTGGCAAAGCAAACAGAAGTTGCCGAAATGATGTCGAAGATGGAAGCTGAGGGAGTGATTGAAGAATCGCAAAGTCCGTGGGCATCTCCAGTGGTCCTGGTGAAGAAGAAAGATGGCAGCACGAGATTTTGTGTAGACTACCGACGTCTCAATGATGTCACTAAAAAGGACAGCTACCCACTTCCGAGAATCGATGACACTTTGGATATGCTTTCTGGAGCGAAATGGTTTTCAACACTTGACTTGAAGAGCGGTTACTGGCAGGTAGAGATAAATCGTACGGACCGTGAGAAAACTGCCTTCACTACAGGAAGCGGTCTTTGGCAGTTTGCAGTGATGCCGTTTGGACTGTGCAACGCTCCGGCCACCTTCGAGCGACTAATGGAACGAACATTGCAAGGACTCACCTGGAAAACCTGCCTAGTATATTTGGACGACGTTATCGTCATAGGTAAGACATACGAGGAGCACCGCGAAAATCTAAAAGAAGTGTTTGAGAGGCTACGAAGTGCTCATTTAAAGCTCAACCCGGAAAAGTGCACCTTGTTTCGTCCGGAAGTAAAATATCTGGGTCACATTATATCAGCGGAAGGAGTAAGAACGGATCCTGACAAAATCGAAGCCGTGAAAAGTTGGCCTTCTCCAAAAGATAAACATCAACTGAGAAGCTTCTTGGGACTCGCCACGTATTACAAAAGGTTTGTAAAGGATTTTGCTGGCATTGCAAAGAGCCTGCATCAACTTACAGAAAAAGGCCGATAGTTCAGGTGGTCTGGAGAATGCGAAAAAGCATTTCAAGAACTGAAGCGACAGCTGTCCAAAGCCCCCATCTTGGGTTACCCCACGCCCGGAAAAATGTTCATCGTGGACGCAGACGCTAGCAATGTTGGGGTCGGAGCTGTGATCTCCCAAGTTCATGACGGTCAAGAGAAAGTGGTCGCATATTACAGCAAAGTACTCTCCAGACCTGAACGGAACTACTGTGTAACCCGGCGCGAGCTTCTGGCTTTAATTCTGGCTACGAAGCATTTCCATAAGTACCTCTACGGACAAAAGTTCATTCTCCGGACAGACCACGCAGCTCTGAAATGGCTACTCCAATTTAAGAACCCTGAAGGCCAAGTTGTAAGATGGATCGAGCAGTTGCAGGGCTACGACTTTGAAGTGCAACACCGCAAGGGAACACTCCACTCAAATGCTGATGCTCTCTCTCGTCGACCGTGCGGAGTAAAATGCGAACACTGCAATCGTAAAGAAGCAAAAGAACAGGCAACTATCCAAATGATCAGGACTGAGCCAATAGAGGGTTGGAGTATAGACGAAATCCGTTCCTCCCAACAGGCAGACAATGACATCGAACCAATATTGGCCTGGAAAGACCAAGCTGGCAGCAGATATCAGATCGGAGCCAAACTCTGAAGGCATACTGGGCACAGTGGGACTCGCTTTTTGTGCAAGATGGATTGCTGAAGAGAAAATGGGAAAGTGCAGATGGGACAACATCTCGTATGCAGCTAATTGTGCCACGGTCCAGAGTCAACCAAGTGCTCCTTGAAATACATGACGGAATCTCAGGAGGCCATTTGGGAATAAACAAGACGTTGGAAAAGGTAAGGGAACGTTTCTATTGGCTAAGCGCTAAACAAGATGTCGAGAATTGCTGCAAAAAGTGCATAAGATGTGCGGCTACCAAGGGCCCAAAAGTAAAGCCACATGGACAAATGCAACAATACAATGTCGGAGCACCTTTCGAACGAATAGCCATCGACATCGCTGGGCCGTTTCCCGAAACCTTTAATGGAAACCGATATACCCTCGTAGTCATGGATTACTTCAGTAAGTGGCCGGAAGTGTTTGCCATCCCAAATCAAGAGGCTAAGACCGTAGCCGAACAGATAGTCAACAACTGGGTGAGCAGATTTGGGGTCCCAATGGAGCTGCACTCTGATCAAGGGCGAAACTTTGAATCAAAAGTCTTCCAAGAAATATGTCAATATTTGGGAATAAGAAAGACAAGGACAACGCCACTACACCCTCAATCTGATGGAATGGTCGAACGATTCAATCGGACCTTGAATGAGCATCTATCTAAGGTTGTCAGCAACTGCCAGCGGGATTGGGATCGACACATACCCCTCTTCTTAATGGCCTACCGAAACGCGGTCCATAGCTCAACAGGGCACACACCATCCGAGATCTTATTTGGTCAAACAATTCGGTTGCCAAGTGAAGCAAAATTCGGATCCCCACCGACAGAGCCCAAAGAGGTGAACGACTACGTGAATGACTTACGCAGCAGGATTCGTAAATTGCATGAAGACACCAGAGAAAAGATGAAGCTAGCAAGCAGCCGCATGAAAATTAGGTACGATATCAAGGCGAAATCTTCCGGTTTCAACGAAGGAGATCTGGTTTGGCTGTAAGAAAGGCAAATCACCAAAATTGCAACAGGACTGGGAAGGTCCATACAAGGTGATAACCCGCATTAATGACGTTGTCTACCGGATCCAGCGTGGGGATCGAGGAAAATTGAAAGTGGTCCATTTGGATAGAATGTGTCATTTCAACGGGATGCTGAATGACGAAGTTGTTCGGGACGAAAAACTGTAGGGAGGGAGCAATGTGATAACCACTTAAATGTGAGCAGCGACATCTAGCAGAAAATGTCGATACTCGAAGACCAGAAGATTTCGATACTGGAATAACAAAGTCTCGACTGGAGAGTGGAATCGAATTTTCTAGCAAATTGGAAATTGTATGGGACGCTGGATGGCGAGGATTGTTCTCGAAGTATGTCATTTGAGTGTAAATACCAGCATCCCCAAGGTATGCAAGTCAGTTCAAAAGTGAAATTTGAAGTGTTAATTAGGAGAAGTAATTAAGTGGTTTAAGTAAAAGATAAGAAAAGTACAAGCGGTTGAGAAATTGGATTGTGTTCAGAGAAACAATTAAATAGTGAATTGTAACTGTACTGAATAATGGGATTTGTATTGAAAAGAATAAGTTCTATCATTTGTACCCACACAAACATTTTACAATATTTATATATTTCGTATATATATGTTATATTATGTATATGTATATTTATTGTATGTCTATATTTGTGTTAAATGTAAGTAGGTTAAGTAGATTAAGATTTATTTTTAGGTAATTTGTAGGCTTTTAGTTTCAAGTTTTATAAAAAATTAAAAAAATTTCCATTTACTAAGTTTTTGCTTAAAATTTATTTTCTTAGTTTTATTTATAAACTGAAAGCTAACCGTCAGATCTTGAAATATCTCGGGACGCAAAAACTTCTGAATGACGACAGATCCAATTACTATTTTAAGGTAAGGTGGTCCGCCATCATGTGGCTTCTGTGATCTTAATTTTCCAAAATTTGTGAATCTCGTAAGATAAATATAGTTACACAATTTTATAAAAGTCTTTGCAACTATTGTAACACAGTTGCATACAGTGACGACATTGATATGAACGTAGCAAACCATTAGTTGTGTATTTGTAAGCATTCATACAGAATTGACAATGATCCAATCGACAATCGAATAGAACGTCACAATAGATAGGTATTGTGATAACCACTTAAATGTGAGCAGCGACATCTAGCAGAAAATGTCGATATTCGAAGACCAGAAGATTTCGATACTGGAATAACAAAGTCTCGACTGGAGAGTGGAATCGAATTTTCTAGCAAATTGGAAATTGTATGGGACGCTGGATGGCGAGGATTGTTCTCGAAGTATGTCATTCGAGTATAAATACCAGCATCCCCAAGGTATGCAAATCAGTTCTAAAGTGTAATTTGAAGTGTTAATTAGGAGAAGTGATTAAGTGGTTTAAGTAAAAGATAAGAAAAGTATAAGTGGCTGAGAAATTGGATTGTACTGAGAGAAAGAATTAAATAGTGAATTGTAACTGTACTGAATAAAGGGATTTGTATTGAAAATAATAAGTTCTATTATTTGTACCCACACAAACATTTTACAGTATGTACATGTAACCAACCGCTATTAGCTTTGTCCGTAAATATCAATTTCTTTCAGTTTGCAAATGTACGAGTATATTTGGTTGTACTAAATATGTCATTTTCACTCCAGTCCGGAATAAGAAGCTCTCGAGTTCAATTTTCTTTTTTTTATAAGATAAAGTGGTACATGTGAGAATTTTAGGGTACGTTATTTTTTTCTATAAATTGTTTGGCATTCTGTCGGTAGTTCAAATTCGGTTCTTTTCATCCAGCAATTTAAACTGGGACATAATACGACTCTAGCAGTAAGAAACTGTAAAATGTTTGTGTGGGTACAAATGATAGAACTTATTCTTTTCAATACAAATCCCTTTATTCAGTACAGTTACAATTTTCGGATCCCCACCGACGGAGCCCAAAGAGGTGAACGAGTACGTGAATGACTTACGCAGCAGGATTCGTAAATTGCATGAAGACACCAGAGAAAAGATGAAGCTAGCAAGCAGCCGCATGAAAACTAGGTACGATATCAAGGCGAAATCTTCCGGTTTCAACGAAGGAGATCTGGTTTGGCTGTATAATCCTCAGCGTAAGAAAGGCAAATCACCAAAATTGCAACAGGACTGGGAAGGTCCATACAAGGTGATAACCCGCGTTAATGACGTTGTCTACCGGATCCAGCGTGGGAATCGAGGAAAATTGAAAGTGGTCCATTTGGATAGAATGTGTCATTTCAACGGGATGCTGAATGACGAAGTTGTTCGGGACGAACAACTGTAGGGAGGGAGCAATGTGATAACCACTTAAATGTGAGCAGCGACATCTAGCAGAAAATGTCGAAACTCGAAGACTAGAAGGTTTCGATACTGGATTAGCAAAGTCTCGTCCGGAGAGTAGAATCGAATTTTCTAGCAAATTGGAAATTGTATGGGACGCTGGGTGGCGAGGATTGTTCTCGAAGTATGTCATTCGAGTATAAATACCAGCATCCCAAAGGTATGCAAATCAGTTCCAAAGTTGAATTTGAAGTGTTAATTAGAAGAAGTGATTAAGTGGTTTAAGTAAAAGATAAGAAAAGTATATGTGGTTGAGAAATTGAATTGTACTGAGAGAAAGAATTAAATAGTGAATTGTAACTGTACTGAATAAAGGGATTTGTATTGAAAAGAATAAGTTCTATCATTTGTACCCACACAAACATTTTACACTACGCATTATTACTTGCCAAGCTGAAGGTAGAAATTGCGGAAAAACGGCCACATTTGCAGAAAAAGAAAATCTTGTTTCACCAAGACAACGCGCCGTCTCACACCTCAGCAGTTTCCATGGCGAAAATCCATGAATTACTGTTTGAACTGCTTGACCACCCGCCTTATTCACCAGATCTAGCGCCAAGCGACTTCTTTTTGTTCCCTCATCTAAAAAATTGCGCTCGGAGGACAGAGATTTTCGTCAAATGAGGAGGCAATCAATCACCTTCGTGAACAATTATTTTGCAGAGAAAAAGACCAAGTACTATTTGGACGGGTTAGAGAGACGGGAGCATCGCTGGGAGAAGTGTGTAGAGATACAAGGAGACTATGTAGAAAAATAAAAATAAAAATTGAGAAAAAATGTCTTATATCATTGTTCGGTCGGAAACTTTTCAGACCACCCTCGTATAAGTGGCTATAATTTCTTGAACATTTTTTTTACTTTTTATTTCTTTAAATTAACAATTTAGGACTAAATTAACACAAGAAATGAAAAGTAATGCCTTTATCGTCGCTATATCTGCGAAACTCACCGATTTAGAAATCTAAAATTTTCTCAAATGCACCCGATCATTCGTACATAAGGTTCGCCGTGTATTGGAAGCATCAGGTGGATACAGAATCCGTTGCTAAACGCAAAAAGCATTAGGAACGTTCTAACATTGTTAGAACCGCACAATTTGTCCAACAAGTGCAAGCGATCTTTGAAGAAAACCCTTTAAAGTCAATGAGAGCGCTTGCAAAGGAGCTTAATGTTTCTGAGGGACTGATCCGTCGAGTTGCCTATGAAGACCTTCGCTACAAATCTTATGTTATGCGCAGAGGATAGTTTATGTCAGAAAAAACACGGGAAAAGAGACCTATCCGATCTAAACCTCCTTTGAATAAGCTTAAACACCCTGAGAGGCCTAAGATATTATGGTTTTTTTTCGATGACAATTTTTTTTGCCAAGAGCAGAAGATCAATCGTAGGCGGTCTAAAGACCGCCTAGCTCTCCAGCCCTTAATCCCCTGGATTATTACGTATAGGGCGTAGTTGAGCGTGAGTCTAATAAGCACCATTTGTTCGTTGAAGGTTACTATAAATACCATTATGGTCAATATGAATAAGGAACATTTGATCCGTGCATGCAATCGTTTCCGGCACCGGATAGAGGAAGTTATTGCTGCTAATGGAGATTTCATTGAATAAATTTATTGTTATATGATAATTAAAAAATGTGTAAAAATTTCATTGAATTCTAATAAATATTGTAAAAATACAAGCAAACTAGTTTTACTCTCAATTTGTCCTCAAATACCGTACGCACCATGTAGGTATATTATATTATAATTATATAAATGCCGTGTAGACTAAATCAGTAACAGAAGATAAAAAAGTACAATATGAGTTGATAAAGGCAGTGTACAAAATTAGTTGCTTTTTAATGTCGTCCAAAAATTGTTCTTTTGAAGCAGTACCTTAACGAGTCTCTCTTTTTCGCCAATGATACGCTTTTATAAGCAACTACGTGACAGCCCTTCAGGCTACTCTTAATAATGGGATAAAAGCAATAAACGGATTACGAATCAGACGTTCTAAAACTGATTATCCGCTTTTCCAAACCCAACTACTGACATTTATTTAGATAGGAGTCATCGTGCAAAACATTTAAATACTGAAGTTCAGTCATTAACCAAAATGGAAATCGAAAATGCCATTAGGATGTCGTACATACAATCAGTATGGGGTGGTTTAAATGGCGCGAAACATCCGCGGAATTTTGTGAGAGAAAAAGATTTGTTATACACTAGAACTGAAGTCCAGCTTTAACATAAGCATTGCAATGATATACGATGTACGAGAAATATAAAGGAAAAATGTCAGCAATGAAAATAAAAATGTTATGAATGCCAGCGGTTGAAAAACACGTTATCTAATAAGAATTAAGCGTATTCGTGGCTGCTTCCACATTAAAAAACCGATAATGGTGAAACTTGAGGCTTAGCAAATCAGTTGGTTTTGTCATGTTCAATAAAGGTCGTCGGAAAATCCGGTTCAATAGCAATAGAGCTTTAGGTTTCAGCCGAAGTTCGAAAAGGAAGCCTAAGATCAATATTTGGATCAATAATGTATTAAAACATTAGCAACCTCTTGGCCTTAGCAACGAAGTAACCCAAAATAGAGCGGTTTGTAAAATGAATTTAAGGTTCGCAAATTTAGTCATACGTGTTGCAATAGCACTGGAGATGGGGAATTATGTACGAATAGCATTAGATGTAATGATTCGAAGACGCAGAATAGAATAAATAAACTAAAAAAAACTAATTAAGAGACTAATGGGGAAATCACGGATGAATATATTGTACAAATTAATAACTATAACAATATAAATAACTAAATAATACAATATGCATACACAAATAACTATAAACATAAAATATCTAAACATATATGTATACGTGAATTTAATAAACAAAGTAAAATTATGTACAATTATGTTGATAAAGTATTACTCGTATACAGCCCATATAATTAAACATACTCGATATAAAGAAGATCGTTTTTTTGGCAAAAAAGTTTACAAATTTCTTCAGAGATCATTTCAACATTTGCTACGTAGTCGTGTAGTGTTAACGTATTTTTAGCTACATTTAATCTAGCTTATTTTTCCATATTTGCCGCTTGTTTTTGGATGGTGCAGTTTCGTCAAACCGCACATCCACACAAAAGTGTTGCCTGAAAGATTACCTAGGTACTACGAGTATTTCGGTTCACAAGCGAAAAAAATCAATTTAAAATAAAAAATCACTCATTTTTATAAATATTGATATAAAACTGTTTATATGTGACTTTGCAGTTATAAGTCAGATTTCGCTGGAGAGCGCTGGTGTATAAGGCACATCTTTAACTTTCCAAAATAAAATAAAAATAAATTTATTTTATTTTGCTTCTCCATATCGATAATAGAAGGGGCTCTCAGTCAGATTAGAAAAAAATAAATCTGAAAAAAACAAAAGCAATGGCATTGTAAAATATAAATCTTCTCTAACTCTCTAACCGTTATGACCGCCTACAGACGGCCTGTTTTTAAACGAGCATATTTTGACCAAGATTTGTTTATGAGCGATGAAACCGTTATATATATGTTTACAAGTACCGTATGTTCACGCTGCTGCTGTTTTGTGTGTTTTGTGGAAGTTATTGTGAGTTGAACGCCATAAGGCATCGCAGTGTTTGCAGTTTATTAATTTGTGTAAAAGTGATTTTTCAAAAGTATATAAAATATTAATTATTCATATATTTTCATCTTAAAAATTACGGTAAGTGTTAAATACTATGTTTTATTAGAATATATTATCAGATTTGTAAAAATAAATAATAGAATATAATTTTGGTAACGTTTTTTGAAGACCATCTGCAGACGGTTATAACGATTTGCGTCAAAAACTTTTTTTCTTTGATTTTTTATCTATGTAAGAATTTTCAGTAAAGAAATAGGTAAAGATCGGTGCGCTTATCAAAATGATAGTAAAAATGTATTGAAATCTCCGGAAAATAGGCGTCGAAAGTGTAATCTTTCGAAAATGACTGAGGAGGAAATTGAAGAAATTATGTTCGAATTTGATGATGAGCATATCAACGATGACTTCGATAGTGATGATTCTGCGGCTGACCCTGATTTTCAGGTCGAAGATCAGAATAAATGAAGAGAAATAACAGAATTAGCAATTTCGCAATGCTTACATGAAATGGAAGCATATGATTCAAGTTCACATATATATATATATAATATATACAAATATTAGAAATACTCCATTGACTAGCCTAAGTTAGTACAATTTCTGTTGTTATAATTTCTTATATTATACAATTTTTTTTTTTGCAACTTTAGTTCCAAACGTATCATCAAGTAAACCAGCTCAGTCAACATCAACGCCTTTATCTTTCAGGTCATCAAAACGAGAACGGTCACCATTACCAGAAGTAGAAAGTGATGGTCCTCATATAACTCCATCTGCTGGTGGTTTTAGTGGAGGAAATTTGCGGAATATTGACGTAAAATCAAAAGAATTTTCAAATATTTTGTGGAAACAAAAATCAATGCAACTACATGTCAATGAGGTATATGCTCTCCAGTAGACAGTTCATCGTGAAGAATGGCAATGTGACTTCTGCTGGAACATTTAACATTAAAAACGGTCTGCAACAAGGTGCGGTGAATTCGCCGATCCTATTCAACATTTACACAAGTGATCTGATAGGTTCACTTCACCATGCCATAGCGTACGCAGACGACTTAATCGATTACAGAACAGGTCCAAAGATTGAGGTCTTGCAACGTGATTTCGATAAAATTAAACGATATTGCGATGACTGGAAGTTGAAAATCAATTTTCAGAAGTCGAAAACCATTGTGTTTAGGACGCCTTTGTCTGGGGCCTCAGGGATACCTGAAAGAATTGGAGAAAGTTCTCGATCATGGGGCAGAACGGGCAGCCATTTGCTTGTCGAAATGTAGTCAGATACCTTTGGGAGTTTTAAGAAGAAAAAAAAAAAAAAAATAAATAAAAAAAAAATCACAAAAAAACAAATTATATTAGAATAGAGGTGGGTAACACTCTCTAAAATAAGGAATTATATATACATATATACAATTAGATAGTTTAAGTAGGATTAAGTAGGTTAAGATTTAGTTTTAGGTAGTTTATAGGTGTAATTTTAAGTTTTATATTATAACAAAAATTCCAGATACTAAGTTTTTCTTCTTAAAGTTTATTTTCTTAGTTTTAGTCTTAATAAATGCAAAAACAAGAATAAAAATAGTCTGTAAGAAACGTCGAAAGACATTGATTAAGTATTATGTTTAACTTAGAGTGCCCGCATGGGACCAGTAAGTTAGAATAAGATTATTTATAAGTTATTTAAGCTATTTTTTTGTTTAGCTTGTAAGTGTAGATGAATTCTAAAAATAAAACTGCATATAAAATGAATGAAAATGAATGTTGCTTTACAGCATTACGAAAAATCATATTTTTTTTTGTTTTTGGGATCGTTCGCAGTTCTTTGAATATACATACATACGAGGGGCGTTCAACATATTCTCGGTATCGGGGTGAAGCTGTGGTTGTATATATAAATTTATTATCAAGTAATACTATTATTTTAGTGCATTCATGTAAAATTTCATATAAATGTGATTATTAATTCGAGTTTTATCTCTAGTTAAACAGAATCATAATGGCAACTGAGACGATGATGGTGGAAATTGAGCATCACGCTGTAATTAAATTTCTCACTAAGCAAGGAAAAAGTCAAAAAACTATTCACGAAGAGATGGTGGCTGTTTACCAGGGTTCCGCACCTTCATTATTAACTGTGCAAAAGTGGTCAAGTGAGTTCAAGAGAGGCAGAGAGAGCATTGAAGACGACCCCCGCTCCGGCGCCCCGGCTACTGCTTGTACGGGAGAAAGCATCAAAGAAGTCGAAAAACTTGTTCTTGAGGATGCCCGAATAAAGGTGAAAATGATGGCAGAGATCACCAAGCTTTCAATTGGTACCATTCACACCATTCTTCATGACCATCTTAACCTTTCAAAGGTCAGTGCAAGGTGGGTGCCACGAATACTCACAGCCTCAATGCCTCAGAAAAAAGTGAGAATCGCATGCTGTAGAGAGCTTTTGGAGATGTGTAGTGAGAACGCGGACGGTGTTATGGATCGAATTGTTACTGGGAACGAAACATGGGTCCACCACTATATCCTTGAAAGCAAACAAGAGTCCATGCAGTGGCATAAAAAAGGAACAGACCCCCCGAAGAAGTTCAAAGTCACTCCGTCTGCCGGGAAGATCATGGCCACAGTTTTTTGGGACTCAAAGGGAATCTTGCTCACTGAGTACAAAAAAAAAGGTGAAACCATCAACGCCACATCCTACGCTTCCACTTTGCATAATTTGCGGGAGGAAATTAAAAAGAAAAGACGGGGTAAACTCGCAGCGGGTGTGTTGCTTCTTCATGACAACGCTCCTGTTCACACGGCGCGAGTTTCCAGGGCTGCTGTGCGAGATTGTGGTTTCGAAGAAATCCAACACCCACCCTATAGTCCAGACCTTGCCCCTAGTGATTATTTCCTGTTTCCGGATTTGAAAAAATGTCTTCGTGGAAAAAGATTTTCGGATGATGAAGAACTCAAGTCGGCAATAAATGGGTATTTTGCAGAGAAAGAGGAAATTTATTTTTTTGAGGGTTTAAAAATGCTTATCTCAAGATGTAACAAATGCATTGATGTTAGTGGAGATTATATTGAAAAATAAAAACAATTTAAATTGAATTCGCATTTTGCTTCATATCGATATCTAGAATATATTGAACGCCCCTCGTACATACATATGTAGTTCGGTTCAGTAACAGCTGATATGAGACCTTTTGCTGCAGCATCAATGCAATCGACAGTTTTGTAATGACCAGCATAGACGACGCAATCTGTTAAAACTGTCACCGTACAAAAACATCTTGCAGATGTGATATTGTATTGATTGGAAATTCTTTTTTAAGTCTTTAAGTGAGATCGAACTACTTCCGAATAATAAATAAATATAAATATACATACATAACATACATATAAATAAAATAATAATAATAATAATAATAATAATAATAATAATAATAATAATAATAATAATAATAATAATAATGTGATAACCACTTAAATGTGAGCAGCGACATCTAGCAGAAAATGTCGAAGACCAGAAGATTTCGATATTGGAATAACAAAGTCTCGACTGGAGAGTGGAATCGAATTTTCTAGCAAATTGGAAATTGTATGGGACGCTGGATGGCGAGGATTGTTCTCGAAGTATGTCATTCGAGTATAAATACCAGCATCCCAAAGGTATGCAAATCAGTTCTAAAGTGTAATTTGAAGTGTTAATTAGGAGAAGTGATTAAGTGGTTTAAGTAAAAGATAAGAAAAGTATAAGTGGTTGAGAAATTGAATTGTACTGAGAGAAAGAATTAAATAGTGCATTGTAACTGTACTGAATAAAGGGATTTGTATTGAAAATAATAAGTTCTATTATTTGTACCCACACAAACATTTTACAATAATAATAATAAGATATAACAATAAATAAAATCCGTGCCCTCACTATATTTTTAAGTATTGTTTTTTTACTCCGTCGATTTTAAATCTAGTTTAAGTTATTCTGCTTTAAGAATATTTATAATTCATATATAGCGTAGAGAACAACTTTAAATTTCCTTTCTATTTGAAGGTCATACGAAAAGAATTTACATTTCTCGTCTTTCAATTTAATTATCACGTTTTGTTACGAGTCAATTGAATTGCAAAACATTAAAACTGCATCTTAATAAGCAGGAAACGTGGAAAAACGGAAGGAAAATTGCTTCCAATCCCAAATCACTTATTCATGTTGATAAATTGCAACCGATTCCAAATACGAAAAAGGGCCACCACTTTCTCTTTGCTTTTCTCAACAAAAAATCGTTGTCCCGGAAAAGTCATACTAAAGATGGAGACTACTCGTGAGATATTTTGTTTTTCACATAACTTTATTATTTAGAGGTTCGCTAAACGTCGTCTAATGCACATTCTGTCAATAGCACCGTTCAGCCTATTATAGTCGAGCGTATCAAAGGCTCTACTGAAATCCATATCCAGTTCAATATCACCAATATTTTGAAGTATTTGAACGCAATAGAAATTTCTGAAAGCATACCATGAAACTTTTGTTTGGAAGGCATTGTGCAGACGCTTAATAGGGCAATTTTGTTAAGCGAGGATATAGGTCGTTTCCTGAAGCAGATTACTTATCTTTATTTTATTTTTCAAAATATCAATACAAATAAATTTGTAAGGTCTGGGGTTTTACGCCGGGCTACTATGCCCATGTGGCGTTGTCAACAGCATGCAGTATTCCGGCGATTTCCAAACCAAATCCATACAGAATATGGATTTTAAGAAATTCAGTTGCGACGAAAATGTAGAAAAGCATGTTATATACAAAAAAAAAAACGACTGCAATGCGATATTTTGTAGGATATCTATCTATCTGTTCAAAAAGCTTAAAAAAAAATAACATGTCCGTCTAAGTTTTTTTTTTTAAATTCGCGAATATTTTTTTCTCAAAATAGCGATCTTTGTAGTCTGTTGGCTCCTACTAATGAATATTTCAGCATATGTAAGTTGCATTTCAAAGTATTTCATGCAATTATTAGACAGCGCCCCCACATACAAAATATTAGGAAGACTATGGCTTTGGAATGCATTTGACAAACAAATTTCCCAGATCCTAGTTGGTTTGATAAAAATTACGTTTGCTTTACCCATCGAAAAGAATTGCTTTATTTTCCTATTACGCAACTACTGCTAATGGCGAATGAACAAATAAAATTAAAGCAAGCGTGTTGTAGTTGCGCTCAAATAAAACCCACCGTTCAGTTTGAGTATTTTTATTACGAGGCGCTGCTGCAGAAGTTGCCTTCGTCAACATATTCTAGAACTGATGTGTCAGCAGGTATCGAAACAGGATTTGCATCCACCATTCCGAATTTCGAGATGATTTGGCCTGATGACGAGATGAATTCACCTGACTAAGATGTATTCTGAGAATTCTGCTGAATCTCCAGCAAGTATTTTGCCTCAAAAACCTTAAGGGAAAATTCTTCCTTCAGGTAGCTGATAAGTGCTGTTATTTCGTTGTCGTCAACAGCTGCGATAAAGACTGGAGGAAAGAGTTGAACTTCTCATTCCAACATCTCGACGCCTTTGAGTATTTTATTAGGACTAAGAGCTATACAAGAAAGGTACATGTAAGAGGTATATACAATATAAGTGAAGGCAGTGCGAAAGAGAAAGATAATATCTTTCGTATAACAATGTTCATATATTAATTAAAGAAACTCATACTGGTTTGGTTCGAACAAAATTTTGCAACTGGGACGTTAATAGTAAATCCCAATTTATGAAAATATGTAATTTTTTTCCTTCGGCGTGCAACATCAGTAGTAGAGGAAGATCGCGACTTAGGTGGCAAATGGAAGGGGAGCTTAACCACCTGAGCGTGTGAAACTGGAGCCAGCTAGCTAAAGATCGATCTAGCTGCAGACACTTGTTAGCTGAGACTCAGCCCCAACCCGGACTGTAGCCCCACCTTAAGTAAGTAAGTACGTAAGTGCGATAAATTATAATATTTGTGATCTTGCTCTTTTCAAAATACCCTAAAATTTAAACAACCGTAAAGTGTAAGTTCACAATGAAAGAAACAGATTAGGACAGTCACAGCCACCGCTACTTTGATAGAAAAAGCTTTTAAAACCTTTGACGTGTCTTGAAGTAAATTAGCAATAGCAACAGCAATTTTCATTTATTTTTTTCTTCTTCAATCTTACCAAAACAAAAGAGAAAAGGTTTTGCATCATTAATATTGAATTTTTTGATTATTTATATGCGTATTATTCCTTTTATCATAAAAGAAAATAGTTTGTTGGTAAAACTGAAATATGTAGCCAGAAAGTTGACTGTACAGCAATAGCGAACTTAAATCGTAAACTAACGTTCAAGTTAGCTTTTGTATTTGCTATTGGAAATATTTGCTGTGTCGTTGCAAACCATTTATCTAAAATGTTTATGTTGCTGTTCCTGTCCTTATCTGTTTCCATTATAACTGCTTTCTTTTTCCTTAAATTCCAAAAAAATAACAAATCCATAATAATACTAACAAACACAAAATTATGTAAATAATTTTTCTAATAATTGATAATAAAACCATAGAATAACTACCTTGTTTTCAATTTTCCCTAAATCGATAGAATCTTGAACCAAATTATTGGGGCAGCTCTTCATGACTTGTAGCGGAATAAATGCACCTTTATGACTTAAACTAACTGGGCTGTAAAAATTATCATTGACGAACGGAAGCTGCTGTTGCGGCTAAAAAAACATGTATATGACTAAAATAAAATAAACATTCTAGCGAATAACATTTACCGCAAAATGAGGAAGGCATTTGCCATAGTAGTATAATGGAACATTTTTATTTCCTTCATCCATTGGACACAACGCCAACATTTGCTCATTGTTATTGTTCAAAAATATATCATTATTTCTCCATTTTGGGGGTGGAGGGAACTGTGAAGCATTCACTAGAGGCTATACAAAGAAAAAATGAGGTTTTAAAAATTGTTTTCTATTTTGTATAAATTACTGTTGATGGTAAGGTGGTATTAGTTTCACTTGCACTGGGCTTCTGCAGTCCAAGCAAATTTTTAAGTGCCTCAGTTCCAGAATTATACTCATCCCCATCATTATTGCTATTAATTTTTGGGGCAATTTTTTTTTGAAGTGTTGAGGAAGTATTATTTTTTTCTACATGGTGATGATATGATTTTTGATTTGATGCCTTCTTAGCACTGTCCGCATTTATATCATAATGTTTACTTTTAGAATCCGGAGTTGGCATCCAAAAGTCTTCTTTTGATACATTCGTTTTCAATAAACATTCATTGATATTGTGTTCATTTTTCTTGATAGCAGACGTTTTAGATTTTGTATTGGATTGAATATTCGGAGTAATTGTAGTGTGGCTGTAATTATTTGGTACTTGAATCTTCGAAAGTGCTTTGCTTTCATTATTTTCGTTACGGCTGTTGTTATCTGAAATATGGAAAAGCAGATGCAATTTAGATTTTTTCTTTTTTTCTTTAATTAGAGAATTATTTAATTTTTTAGTTAGAATCAAGAATAAGTTAAAACAATTTTTCTGAATATTGCTCGCAAAATACATAATATACAAATCTATACATATTTGCACATACATGCCGAGAAAAAAATTACTGGTTGAAGAACACTTAACGATACAGGAACTAATTTTAACGAAACACTTTTATGCTTATTTATTTATGGAATAAATTAGCAGTCCAAAATAAATAAAATTACATGAGGATTCCTTAAGGCCACTCTAGGATTTTCAAAAAATCGATTTTTTTTATTGCTTTCAATGGGCCCTCAGGACCTCATAAGTGATATCCCATAATATTGTAAAATGTTTGTGTGGGTACAAATGATAGAACTTATTCTTTTCAATACAAATCCCTTTATTCAGTACAGTTACAATTCACTTTTTAATTCTTTCTCTCAGTACAATTCAATTTCTCAACCACTTATACTTTTCTTATCTTTTACTTAAACCACTTAATCACTTCTCCTAATTAACACTTCAAATTACACTTTAGAACTGATTTGCATACCTTTGGGATGCTGGTATTTATACTCGAATGACATACTTCGAGAACAATCCACGTCATCCAGCGTCCTATACAATTTCCAATTTGCTAGAAAATTCGATTCCACTCTCCAGTCTCCAGACTTTGTTATTCCAATATCGAAACCTTCTGGTCTTCGACATTTTCTGCTAGATGTCGCTGCTCACATTTAAGTGGTTATCACATTGCTCCCTCCCTACAGTTGTTCGTCCCGAACAACTTCGTCATTCAGCATCCCGTTGAAATGACACATTCTATCCAAATGGACCACTTTCAATTTTCCTCGATTCCCACGCTGGATCCGGTAGACAACGTCATTAATGCGGGTTATCACCTTGTATGGACCTTCCCAGTCCTGTTGCAATTTTGGTGATTTGCCTTTCTTACGCTGAGGATTATACAGCCAAACCAGATCTCCTTCGTTGAAACCGGAAGATTTCGCCTTGATATCGTACCTAGTTTTCATGCGGCTGCTTGCTAGCTTCATCTTTTCTCTGGTGTCTTCATGCAATTTACGAATCCTGCTGCGTAAGTCATTCACGTACTCGTTCACCTCTTTGGGCTCCGTCGGTGGGGATCCGAATTTTGCTTTCCCCATCAATAGTTTTACTGTTAAAATTATGTCTAAAATGATAGGTACATTCGCCTCTTGTTCTAACAATAGAATGTTCTTCACTATTTCGATCAAAAATGAAAAAGCTTTGTAGATTTAATATTTTGAAATTGTGTTTATATTGTAGAATGTTTGTGTGGGTACAAATAATAGAACTTATTCTTTTCAATACAAATCCCTTTATTCAGTACAGTTACAATTCACTATTTAATTCTTTCTCTCAGTACAATTCAATTCCTCAACCACTTATACTTTTCTTATCTTTTACTTAAACCACTTAATCACTTCTTCTAATTAACACTTCAAATTCAACTTTGGAACTGATTTGCATACCTTTGGGATGCTGGTATTTATACTCGAATGACATACTTCGAGAACAATCCTCGCCACCCAGCGTCCCATACAATTTCCAATTTGCTAGAAAATTCGATTCTACTCTCCGGACGAGACTTTGCTAATCCAGTATCGAAACCTTCTAGTCTTCGAGTTTCGACATTTTCTGCTAGATGTCGCTGCTCACATTTAAGTGGTTATCACATTGCTCCCTCCCTACAGTTGTTCGTCCCGAACAACTTCGTCATTCAGCATCCCGTTGAAATGACACATTCTATCCAAATGGACCACTTTCAATTTTCCTCGATTCCCACGCTGGATCCGGTAGACAACGTCATTAACGCGGGTTATCACCTTGTATGGACCTTCCCAGTCCTGTTGCAATTTTGGTGATTTGCCTTTCTTACGCTGAGGATTATACAGCCAAACCAGATCTCCTTCGTTGAAACCGGAAGATTTCGCCTTGATATCGTACCTAGTTTTCATGCGGCTGCTTGCTAGCTTCATCTTTTCTCTGGTGTCTTCATGCAATTTACGAATCCTGCTGCGTAAGTCATTCACGTACTCGTTCACCTCTTTGGGCTCCGTCGGTGGGGATCCGAATTTTGCTTCACTTGGCAACCGAATTGTTTGACCAAATAAGATCTCGGATGGTGTGTGCCCTGTTGAGCTATGGACCGCGTTTCGGTAGGCCATTAAGAAGAGGGGTATGTGTCGATCCCAATCCCGCTGGCGGTTGCTGACAACCTTAGATAGATGCTCATTCAAGGTCCGATTGAATCGCTCGACCATTCCATCAGATTGAGGGTGTAGTGGCGTTGTCCTTGTCTTTCTTATTCCCAAATATTGGCATATTTCCTGGAAGACTTTTGATTCAAAGTTTTGCCCTTGATCAGAGTGCAGCTCCATTGGGACCCCAAATCTGCTCACCCAGTTGTTGACTATCTGTTCGGCTACGGTCTTAGCCTCTTGATTTGGGATGGCAAACACTTCCGGCCACTTACTGAAGTAATCCATGACTACGAGCGTATATCGGTTTCCATTAAAGGTTTCGGGAAACGGCCCAGCGATGTCGATGGCTATTCGTTCGAAAGGTGCTCCGACATTGTATTGTTGCATTTGTCCATGTGGCTTTACTTTTGGACCCTTGGTAGCCGCACACCTTATGCACTTTTTGCACCAATTCTCGACATCTTGTTTAGCGCTTAGCCAATAGAAACGTTCCCTTACCTTTTCCAACGTCTTGTTTATTCCCAAATGGCCTCCTGAGATTCCGTCATGTATTTCATGGAGCACTTGGTTGACTCTGGACCGTGGCACAATTAGCTGCATACGAGATGTTGTCCCATCTGCACTTTCCCATTTTCTCTTCAGCAATCCATCTTGCACAAAAAGCGAGTCCCACTGTGCCCAGTATGCCTTCAGAGTTTGGCTCCGATCTGATATCTGCTGCCAGCTTGGTCTTTCCTCGTGTTCCTTCCAGGCCAATATTGGTTCGATGTCATTGTCTGCCTGTTGGGAGGAACGGATTTCGTCTATACTCCAACCCTCTATTGGCTCAGTCCTGATCATTTGGATAGTTGCCTGTTCTTTCGCTTCTTTACGGTTGCAGTGTTCGCATTTTACCCCGCACGGTCGACGAGAGAGAGCATCAGCATTTGAGTGGAGTGTTCCCTTGCGGTGTTGCACTTCAAAGTCGTAGCCCTGCAACTGCTCGATCCATCTTGCAACTTGGCCTTCAGGGTTCTTAAATTGGAGTAGCCATTTCAGAGCTGCGTGGTCTGTCCGGAGAATGAACTTTTGTCCGTAGAGGTACTTATGGAAATGCTTCGTAGCCAGAATTAAAGCCAGAAGCACGCGCCGGGTTACACAGTAGTTCCTTTCAGGTCTGGAGAGTACTTTACTGTAATATGCGACCACTTTCTCTTGACCATCATGAACCTGGGAAATCACAGCTCCGACCCCAACATTGCTAGCGTCTGCGTCCACGATGAACATTTTTCCGGGCGTCGGGTAACCCAAGATGGGGGCATTGCACAGCTGTCGCTTCAGTTCTTGAAATGCTTTTTCGCATTCTCCAGACCACCTGAACTGTCGGCCTTTTTCTGTAAGTTGATGCAGGCTCTTCGCAATGCCAGCAAAATCCTTTACGAACCTTCTGTAATACGTGGCGAGTCCCAAGAAGCTTCTCAGTTGGTGTTTATCTTTTGGAGAAGGCCAACTTTTCACGGCTTCGATTTTGTCAGGATCCGTTCTTACTCCTTCCGCTGATATAATGTGACCCAGATATTTTACTTCCGGACGAAACAAGGCGCACTTTTCCGGGTTGAGCTTTAAATGAGCACTTCGTAGCCTCTCAAACACTTCTTTTAGATTTTCGCGGTGCTCCTCGTACGTCTTACCTATGACGATAACGTCGTCAAAATATACTAGGCAGGTTTTCCAGGTGAGTCCTTGCAATGTTCGTTCCATTAGTCACTCGAAGGTGGCCGGAGCGTTGCACAGTCCAAACGGCATCACTGCAAACTGCCAAAGACCGCTTCCTGTAGTGAAGGCAGTTTTCTCACGGTCCGTACGATTTATCTCTACCTGCCAGTAACCGCTCTTCAAGTCAAGTGTTGAAAACCATTTCGCTCCAGAAAGCATATCCAAAGTGTCATCGATTCTCGGAAGTGGGTAGCTGTCCTTTTTAGTGACATCATTGAGACGTCGGTAGTCTACACAAAATCTCGTGCTGCCATCTTTCTTATTCACGAGGACCACTGGAGATGCCCACGGACTTTGCGATTCTTCAATCACTCCCTCAGCTTTCATCTTCGACATCATTTCGGCAACTTCTGTTTGCTTTGCCAATGGAAGACGCCTTGCAGGTTGACGGATTGGTCGAGCGTCTCCGGTGTCAATGTGGTGTTGAACAATATGCGTACGTCCATATTCTCCGTCTTGTGTAGCAAATATGTCAGCGTACTCACCGATTAGTTTTTCTGCCAGGATTCGCTGATCTTCGTCCAGATTACAGAGGCTGAGAATTTTGTTCTTGATTTTTATGCTCTGAACTGTTGTGACCGGTTTTGCACACTTTTTTTCCGTTGTGGTCGATATAGCCTCAACAGGTACGCATTTTCCCACTATCTCCCCCTTTTTCACCTTTACACTGAATGTCTTTGGATTTAGAATCCTTACAGGGACCATGTTGTTCTTTGGCTCCACTAAGGTCTTTCCCACCATGAAGTCTCTTTTCTTTTCTGGCTCCATCAAATAGAATCGGTGGCTACCAGGACCACCTTCCACTTTTGCCCACAAAATTGCTTCTGACGAAGGCTCTAGACTCTGATTGCTGCAGATGACGACATTTGAGACTGTGGTATTGGCGTTTCCGTATATCATTGGTATCTCCATGTTTCCGTATTTCAGGGTTTGTGCCCCCAAGTCGACTACAAGTCCATGTTCTCTCATGAAGTCTGTACCAATGATGCACTCGTCACATATGTCAGCTACCAGAAACGCGTGAGTGAATGTTATTCCGGCCAGTTGGATTTTTATGCGGACTTCACCATATACCTTAATCGTTGCTCCTGTAGCTGTTCGCAAGCTGCAGCTGCTAGTGTTATGCAGCCAAGACTTCTGCACAAGATTCCTCCTGATGATTGAGGCCGTGGCACCGGTGTCTATTGTTGCCATCCATTTTTCTTTTCCACTGACTACTTCTACTAGAAGGCTTTCGCTGCGTCGTTTTGCCAGCGAGACTTAGATGATGGTCCTGGGACCGTCGACTCCTGCTACCAACTTCTGCCCCGCGAAGTTGGTGCTTAAGCATTTCCCGACTGATGGCTTCGGGAAGGTTGACCGGCTTCTTGATAGCTGTTTCTGCGGGTTTCTTCCTCTATTTGCTTGTCACCACAGTGAGGGCAGTCTTTTCGTCGCACCGGTTCTTTACACTGCCTTTGAAGGTGTCCTATTTTATTGCAATTCCAGCAGCGCATTATTCGACTATCCCGTCGAGTATCTTGTTCCTCGGCACTAATTCTTGTGCAGGAGCATTCGACAGATGCTACTTCCCTGACGAAATGTGTTCCCCTGGAAGCCTGATTGGCTGCTTCCATCGCCAGAGCGAAGGCAAGTGCTTCAGCAAGGGTTCTTTTCCCGGCCATCCTTACTGCTGACTGTAGCTTCGAATCTGCAATTCCCCTGATAAATGCATCTTTTGCCATTTCGTCGATAATTTCCTGTCCTGCGGTGGGGTATGACAGATGTGCCAGTCTACTCACGTCTGTTTGGAGCTGCTGCAGTGTTTCTCCTCTTTGCTGCATACGGCTTTGCAATTGGACCTTGTAGACCTCCTGCATGTGGCTGTCCCCAAACCGTTTCTCGATAGCCTGCACTAAAGTCACATAATCTTTATGCTTTTCGATGTCTACTGTTTGCAACAATTCTGCTGCAGGACCGTGCAAGGCCATTGTTAGGGCAAAGCACTTTTCCTCATTGTCCCAGTCGTTTGCACAGGCAGCCATTTCAAACTGCTTCTTATAGGTAGACCATGAGGTCTGGCCATCGAATGAGGGAGGCTTCAACTCTTTTCTCCTTGGACCGCTTAAAGAACATTCTCGCAGTTTCTGTTTTCGCACTGTGTCGAGCTCTTTTGCCAGTTGCTGAACTTTGCTGTCCATTTCTTCGAATTTTTCGCCAACATTCTTCTCTATTGTATCAAATTTGTCATCAACGTTCTTCTCAATTCTATCAAATTTGTCATCAACGTTCTTCTCTATGCTTTCAAATTTGTCATCGATTTCTTCGAATTTTTGCTGAAGAATGTTCTTTTGTTCTTCCAGTTTTTGTTCTAGACTATTCTTTTGTTCGTTGAATTTTTGTTCAATGCTGCTCTTCTGCTCGTTTAGATTTTTCTTTTGTTCATCCAACTTTTGCTCGAGACTATTCTTTTGTTCATCCATTTTCTGTTGAAGACCGTCCAAATTTTTCTTCTGCTCGTCCATTTTTTGTTCCAGACTGTTCTTCTGTTCTTCCAGATTTTTCTTTTGTTGGTCGAGACTGTTCTTCTGTTCGTCCATTTTTAACAAGAGGAGTTGCATCATCGCAGCCATGTCATTGCCGGTACTTGTCTGTTCATCCTCGTCAACATCAAAGGAATATGCATCAGGATCATGTCCCTCGTTGTTCAAAGCCTCCTGAAGTCGGAGCACCAGGTCACTTTTTCCTCCACTGGCGCTGAGGCTTCTCTTGTTCAACTCGGATTTGAGTTGGACGAGGGTCAACTGCAATAGTTTTCGACCCATTCTAGCTTTTTCAAATAGTCAGAAAACCTTTTTTTTTTTTTTTTTTTACACACAAATAAGTCCTATCCCACTTCTGACACCAATGTAAAATGTTTGTGTGGGTACAAATGATAGAACTTATTCTTTTCAATATAAATCCCTTTATTCAGTACAGTTACAATTCACTTTTTAATTCTTTCTCTCAGTACAATTCAATTTCTCAACCACTTATACTTTTCTTATCTTTTACTTAAACCACTTAATCACTTCTCCTAATTAACACTTCAAATTACACTTTAGAACTGATTTGCATACCTTTGGGATGCTGGTATTTATACTCGAATGACATACTTCGAGAACAATCCACGTCATCCAGCGTCCCATACAATTTCCAATTTGCTAGAAAATTCGATTCCACTCTCCAGTCTCCAGACTTTGTTATTCCAATATCGAAACCTTCTGGTCTTCGACATTTTCTGCTAGATGTCGCTGCTCACATTTAAGTGGTTATCACAATATTATGGCCGGGAAATATCTCGAAGTACTTGGTTTTCAAAGTATAGTACAAGGCCGACAGGTAGGCAGCGAGCGTCTTTAAAATTTTAAACGCGTTTATCTCAAAACTTCATTTTTCAAGTTGGTCGCACCCATAACTTGAACAATTTTCAACCAATTCACTTCAAATTGTAACTAGATTTTTAAAGATATATTGTCTACGTAGGATTTTTTTATATGGCATAGTTCATTCTTTATTAACAAATGTTAATGTTAGGTTTTTCGGAAAATGGGAGTTTGGGCTCAGTGGTAATTTTGCTCCATATTTAATGGGGAGACTAAATTCTTAGTGAAAGTTGGCTTGTTGAATTGTAGTCAACTACTCATCTTACTTGATTTTCATTAACTGAAAAAATTAATGTGTTTCGGGCGAAGCTGGGATTCGAAAACCGAACCTTCCGATTTGGAAGCCAGTGCACTACCACTTGAGCCACGGAAGTGAGCCATGCACCAGACCTTGAAATGGCTCATGACGCTAAAATCACCAACCGGAAGGTTCGCCAGATGGGCATTACAGCTACAACCGTATAATATCGATATTCGCTATACTCCTGGAAAAACGAACACAGTCGCAGATATGCTTTCTAGACCACCATGCGCGAACCCAGAAAATAGTTCTTGAAACCAACTGGATTGTTACAGACGATTTCAGGTAACAAAAGGGTTGAAGTTATAGCCGTGGACCTAATTCGGACCCCTACCAAAAACCCAGGAGGGCTACTACTGGATTTTCATTATCGAAGACGTTGCAAGTAAGTGGACCGAAGTGTTCCCACTAAAAGAAGCCGCTTCAGAAAACTGCGCAACGATACTTCTGAATGAAGTATCGAAGGCGAATGATAACCGACAATGGAGTCCAATTTATCTCAGTGTTAATGCAGCAATTACTACATTGTCTTGGAGTACAGCAAACTCTTACTCCAGTCTATCACCCTGAAGCGAATCCCGCCGAAAGAAGAAATAGGGATATGAAGACCCAACTCGCGATTTTAGTTGGCAACAATCATTCTACTTGGGCAGATCATCTATCGTCTATAAGATTTGCAATGAATACTTCCAAATGTCAGAGCACAGGCTATACTCCAGCATATATAACTTTCAGACGTGAGTTTCGTACATTAAACGATGTAAGAAACGATATACGCAAAATTGCCGAGTCTGATAATTTGATACCTCAAATAACAGCAAAACTAAAGTCACTGTCGAAAACACTGCATGACGCTCGCGAATCAACAGAAAGGACGAAAGATCGAAACAAAAACCATGTCGATAAAAAGCGACACCCCACACCAGAGCTAAAAGTAGGTGACGAGGTATTGGTAACAACGCATGTGGTAAGTCAGTCTTCCAAAAATTTAACATCAAAGTTCGTGCCGCGAAAAGACGGGCCATATATAATCATTAGTAAAATCAGCTCATCCACATATCAAATCGCGAACAAAGATGAGCCATCTCTAATAGTCGGAACCTATCACGCATCGGCTATTACCAAATGTTCCTGTGGCAACTTGAATACACCAAGCGCCGCTCCAATCCGAAGACTTCGAAGAAGAGGACGCCCTAAGAAGAACAACTAATTCCTGTCACATCATCGGGCCGATTTGATGCTCCAGAGGGGGAGACTGTAGCAACCCCATAACACATACAACACATTTTAACACATTTTGTATAACAAAAATCGTAAAATTAAAACATTTGTATTTATATATTAAATTTGATACTGGCAATGTCACTTAATAAATAAATGTAGTACTGGCAATGCTGCCTCTTTAATCTTGAATTATAAAAGCTCTTCAAGCTAAACAACAAAAAAGCTCTCTAAGCTAAATATTAAAGCTCTGTGAAAATGTATAAAATACAAGCTTATGAAATAAATGACCACTCTTGGTTTGGCCACTGATCAGTTCGGCAGCGTTCCTCAGCCTCTGATTAACCTTAGAAAGAGTTTTTCCAAGTGGCCTTTGTGCTTTTTTTTCCTTCCTCGTTTACCCGCAGCGAACCTTACCCTCTGCCTGAAACCCACTTTAGCTCTCGCAAGTCTCGTAGCGATTTCGATCGATAAGACCATTGCCAGTTGTCTAGCTCGGTAGAGTTCCTCAGCCTCTATACAACTCATTGGCAGCATTATCGTCAACCAGACTACCAGCGTTACAAGCTGAGTTAAGTTGTTTTCCACAGCGTAGATCCCAACACACCGTCCTTAGGGTGTTGTCTGTCCAGAATGTCGAGGCCACCCAGAATTGTGTATATTGAAATCGCCCGTAATAACGATTTCAGTATGAGGATACAGGGATACAATTCTTTGTATGGAGTCAAACAGCGCATCAAACTCATTAAAAGTTGAATTGCTGTCTAGTTTGGAGCTTCTGTAAATAAGCCCCAGCGTAGTGGATAATTTGCTTACGGAGATGGAATTTTAACCACATGAAATTGAATTCCGGATTGGAACAGGGACTACATTGTGATAGAATTTGGTAAGCTACATCACTACGCACGTAAATGGCGAGACCGCGATGAAAAGAATAGTGGCACTAGTTCGTAGCCAGGTAGCTTCAGATCAGAGTAATCTGAGAGGTGTGGACGGGGATCTACCTGTGTTTCACTAAGTGCCAAAACAGCTGGTCTGAACTGGACGTACGCGGAAAAGTGATTACTTTTTAGCCCGCGTATATTTGCTATGTCCACTCTAAATTCCCGAGTCATTACAAATTAACAAACACAGACACAAACACCGACGATGTCTGTAAGGCTGTAACGTGAAAATTTTAAAGTTGGTTTACCGAATCAACTTGTTGTAGGTGTCTTACAACAAAATGAAACTGTGCACCAACAGAATCCACACTCGCAACCCGCTACTCATCAGTTGTTACATGAACTCAATTACTGTCTCTGCTGCATAACAGAGTTATACAGTAATGGCAGTGGCCAAGTGCAAACAACAGCACTCTGCCAAGGGCAGGAGATGTGGGAGTGCCCGCACTATGATTCTTTTCCCCGATTCACTGAACCACAACACTAATTTTGTGTTGCACTATTTTTTTTTTAATTTTGTACTCGCGCGCGTGGTTGGGATGTGCAGTGTTTTTTATTTTATTTTTTTTATTTTTTTTTTGTACAAAGCCAGATCGAGAGTACGAGTGCACTATGTCTCGTGTGCACTCGTCGGAGGTCAGCTCGGCACTGGTCTTAAGTTTATCTTTCTGAAATCATTGTGTTTAACCTTTAGCGGGGCCTATTAGGCTCCTTTTTGGGGCCTTAAGGAGAGAAACCAGTTTAGACGGTTCGAAAAAACGACTTTTTTTGTATTCCATAAATTTCTAGTAAAATTATTTAAGAATATGTTGCCAACGTTTGAAAACAAAATTCCTATTTCTTCCGATGCTATGAGCAAGGAAAGTGTACGCCCGTCGGAGCGTTCGCTCAGGTAATCTCTTGACCAGTTACCTGGCTCAATACCCCCGTACTACTTGATTTGCGAGAGAGAGATAGGGGGATTTCGGCAGATGTTCTTGATTGTAAGTTCTTACAATAGAGGCGTTGCCTTAAATTTCCCGTTTTCGGTACCTTTTCTTTCAAATGCGGTTTTCTCGAAACGGCTTTTGTTAAACTCGTGGAAATTCTAGCTCGAGTTGTTAACCAAACGTTTTGAAAATTTGTGTGAATATTCTTTATTCAATTACAATCAATATGAACTAAACTCTGGGATGATATTATTATCTAAAATATTTTTTTCTTTTGCAAAAAAGGTGAAAAAACATGGTATAAAAACATGCATTTTGTTCAAACACCTCAAAAACATGCAATTTTCAACTTTTTCGATCAGAGTTTGGTTCATATTCTTAGAAAATATGTTGCTAACGAGAAAAAATAATTAAAATGATTCCAGATAAAAATTGTGACTTTCGGATTTTCCACGAGCAGCTAACTCTGATGGCGACCGTTTATGGACCGCAACTTCTAACTCCACTATTTCCATAGGAAATGACTAAAACATTACAATATGTACTTAAAAATTAAAACATTAATAAAATATCCTCGAGGTTTAAACAAATGACAATAACTGGGACGATACGAAAGATTAAACAAGGAGTCCCACTAGGGATGAAGATTGCTTCAAAAAATCCTCCAGACACCAAATTTTGCCACGAGACAGAGATTACTTTGCTTTCTTATACTCCAAAGAAAAATAAAATTGTCCTCGTAGCTAAAACATCTCATATTATCACATGAGAGAGATAAGCAACAATAAATCAAATATGATTTTATGGTATGTACATTATATTGTGACAAACGGAGGCACCAGTTATGTCATGCGTACACCGCGTCATTTTTTGATATTTTTTGGCATGCCTGATCAAGCAATCGTCAACGCGGGGATCATTTGGAAATTAACAGAGGTAAATTAAGAAAAAAAGTAAAACTACAATAATTATCACTATGATACGTTAAAAAAATTGGACAATGAAATTGAAAAGGTATTATTTGATAATGCGCGAAGGAGCACTGTATGCGCAGGACAAAAAGATAGGAAGATAAAATTTGGATGTTCCTCATATAGAAGAACAGTTTTTGATGACCATCGGTATACTCGTATACAACGAAAACTCTCTTGGGCGGACAGCGACCGTCGGGCATTTTTTGTCCGCTCAAGAGGAGTGTCCGCCTAATGGAGGGGACCTGATTTAAGTTTTTTTTTTTTTTTTAATTTAAGAGATCCAATTTCTCAGATTTTATGTTTGATTAAAGTTTTTTAATGTATTTAACAAACGAAATTTTTTTTTTGTTTAGTACATACATGTATACGCAAATTTTACACAGTACATAAAAATAACAGAAAGCAAAAGACAACATTACTTAACCTCTTGTCGACACATTTCAAAAAAGAGGCACAATATTCACTTAAACGTGTCAAAATTAAATAATGCAATGCAAGCAAAATGAATCAAAACCGCAAACATTTCATTCGGGGAAATCCTCAATTTGATTTGTTTTGTTTCTACGTATATGTATTTTATAACGCATTTTCGTGCTTCACGTCCGGCTAAGAGAAGTTTTTTTTTACAAGGAGGTCCGTTTAAGAGAGGTAAAAATGTTCGAAAAAGTATTGAAGAACAATGGTTAAAGAGAAAATGTCCGTCTAAGAGGAGTGTCCGTTAGGAGAGTTTTCACTGTATATACTCGTATGTATAGATTATATTGAGAACTGAATTTTTTTATTATTGTAATTTGAATTGTCAATGTAAAACATACATATATAGTTATATGCCAATATATGTACGTATTAATACTTGTACTTACGTTATTTGTCCTATTAAATAGTTAATTTATAATTTTTGTTATTTTGTCAACAGTAATAAATGCATTTTTTTCAAATAACACCAGCAGCTATTATTTTCTTCAAAGTACCTTTCTTTAAGCCCTTAATATGTTAAAAAGACGTACTTATGACTTTTTATTGAAATAAAGTAATTTTTAGTGTTTTTTTGATATTTTCATTTTTTTTTAACTATTTTACTCAAAAAAAAGCAATGAAAAATGATTTTAGTTAATAAAGTTGAAATAACTTATAATTTTTTTCCAATGTCATTACTTCTTCTACCGCGAGCATCGAACTTGTCGAGTTGTAGAGGCTGAGTAGGGTCAATGAATCTCGAGAAGAAATTCTCCTGACGTGTCCTGAAACCAAAGGGTGCTTCCCCCCCCCGGCCTCCTCCCAACCTATCCTTTTTTCCCCTGGGCTGGATCAAAGTGTCATACGACCCGTGCTGAAGATCAACATGGCTGAGGGCCCAGCATCTCCAAAAATAGCTCAGTCGAGAACGGAATATCCGGATACCTGGCGACCTCCGGATTAGCTTGCCTTATCTGTATACAGCGGATCTCTGTACATATGGACCACCCTTTCTCCGCTACTCGTGGGACCGCATTATGCAAAACCCATTAAACTAAATAAAACCCGAAGCAGGTATTCTTTTAATACCGGGCGATAGAACGGTGACTGCACCAGTCCTATCACTTCCTCCACCCCTATCAGCAGCAAGTTTTGGGCAGGCCACGGACTTGTCACTTCTACCAAAAATCTCCTCTCCCAAGGAGGAATCTGGAGCTCAGCCGCATCGGCAAGCTTCATCTAAGGCGATCTACGTAAGACGCCGAAATGCTTCACGCATCATCAAAACCTTCGGATCCATTCCGGAGATTGAGAGAAGTGCGGACGTAAGGGGCAATACTGAGTGGGCTAACAACATCCTAAAAGACGGATTACCCACTGCTTCCATTGCTCCCAAAATTTCAAAAGACTCCTCCAAGGGCCAGAGATCGTTGGAGGAAACCGTGCCGGCTCCCAAGAGGCCTAATACGCACAAAACGATACCGACGGTTCCATAACACCTGAACGGTGGCAGCTGGGCAAGCTGAAGCTTTCGAGCAACTTCTTGGCCATCATGCGGGAAAACCTCGGACCACCTCCCATCACAAGCGACGCTGGCTGGCACCAAGGCCACGTCAATCTCATCGCATGTGATCTCTTGATCTCTTCACTAAGGCCATAGGTAGTTTAGGAGAGATTTGGCCAGGTGCAAAACTCGGGGTCGTGTCTAAGGAGGACATCCCTAGCAGACCTCGAATTCGTACCAGCGGAACCCTCCTCCGCAGAGAGTATTCTGCAAGTTATCAGGTTCAGTAACCCGACCCTTTGGATTCATGGCTGGAAAGTCGAAAAACTGGAGGAACTAAGGGGCTCTTATAGATGCGCGTTGATCGTGATCAATAAGGAGTCCCTTAACCCTCTAGCGCAGATAAAAGGCATGATTCGGTTCGGATTCGAGTCTACTACAAAAAAGATGAGCTGGATGCTGATAAGCAACCTCCTCCTCCTCTAACAGAGACACCAAAAAACACAACCTTGGATCTTGGAGCGTCGATATCCTTTCCAGAAATGGATATCCAATCTATCTGAGGTGACAATTGAGCCGTCGGTCTCCTCTTCTGACACCCTGTCGGAAATGGAAACAGATGACGAAGGAAAAAGAGGTTCTATACGATCACAGGAAGAAGATGAGCTCTTAGGCACATCTTCAGAATCTGAGTACCTCAACAGCACCGTGGTGGAGGCTACTCTGGAAAACTGTAGCAATGATACGGTTTCTCCAGATTAATCTCCATCACTCAAAAAAGGCTTCGCCCGCACTCATTCTGTGTCTTTCAAAAAAACGCGGAAGACATTATCCTAATCTAGGAACCATGGATTGTAGAAGGCGTGGTTCGTGGACTTACGACACCCGTATACGCTCCGTTCTATACAAGAGATCAGAACTTGTATATTAATGAAACTAGGAGCTTTCTTCTACAATGACCTAAACGATCTAAAAAATATATACGTCTCCTACGCTTCATCATAAGCTCAAACTGGTTTCATTAGTAAGAGGATGGAAAGCTGTCAAGGATCCTATCCTGCTTTCTCTAAATTCTGTTCCAGATAAATAAAAACCAAGAAGCTAGGTTAATAAAAACCAGAACAAAATGCTCTTCAGCTAAAGAAAGACGAATTTACGAAAAAAATCATCCTGTCCAACCACTCAGAGAGTCATAGGCGTAAACCGCGAATAAAATAACCAGATTGCCCAAGCGCTTGATGCACTTACCCCTAACACTAAAAATTCAAACGGGGATAAAAACACTACTACTATGTATATATATATGCCCATATGAATTTTAATAAATCGCTCCAAACAAATACAACTCAATTTGACCCTAAATTTATAGTTATTTCTTCCAGTGAAGTAAAAAGGCCCCTCTCGTCCATAAGCATATTCCTAATTAAAAAAGCTATCGAGGGCATAAGCACCGCGTACGAAAGCATCACGGAACTGTGTTCTTCTTGCGAAATCAAAGAAAATAGCCAATTTATTTCTATCTAAAAAACCCTCGCTAGTCTCCATCCTAACCTAAACTCTTGTAAAGATACCGGATACGCCCCTTATCTAATACATGTGCCTGAAAATATTATTAACCCTTTGCTTCCTAGTGGTTTCGCAGTGAAACCACACACTTAATATTTTTTCTCTATATTCCTAGTGGTTTCATGGTAAAACCAAGTGTATTTCTATGAACTGTTATTCATTTTCTAATTTCGAATTAAAATTTTCGGATAATTTGGAGTGCGTTGTAAGTGATTTTTTGTGCATTAGTTTGATGGTTCGTGTCATTGGAAGTGGTTTTTATTTTGCAGTGTATTTGCAATATTTGTACCAAAAAAGAGTTCCAAGAAGAAACAGGTCGCGCTATTCCTGCAGATTTTGAAACACCTCACAGCCTCACCGTACAAGGTGGTCCTGTTCTTTCTGCGAATTGTTATTATATTGTAACCTTTTTTCTTTGTTTTTTTTTTCTTAGTTTCCTACTAGTTACGTGGCGAAACCACTTCTAAAAACACATTAATGAAATATTTAAAAAAGTTAAACAATTTTTTTATTTAAATTCATTATTAATAAAACAGAGTTTATCTAAATTTCAAAGTTTTACAAAAATATTTTAAAAAATTGACACTTCCGGGAACAAAGGATTAAAGAAACAAAAGCCCAAAGAGTAGCAGAAATTTATAAATTTAAAAAAACACAACATCTGATAACAATCTTCGAGCACCGGTCTTGTTCTCTTTTCTTTTGATCGCTTCCGTTCTCCTAGTACTGTCAACATTGGGTGGTACAATGCAAGAGTGCAGTGCAATATTTCAGTAATCCTACACGCTGCCGCAAATTCCGCTGCCACCTCCCACCTCACCAATCCAATAACTGCACACGTACTTCTTGCATCCATCATCTTCTAAAATGTGCAAACGGTACCTCGATACCAAAGAAATTCTCAAAATAAAAACAATATAGAAGTGTACCACATATTTACTACAACATACTATCCAGTATATAGTAAGATTCTGATATTTCGAACACACACATACAAAACAAAGTAGCTAACCAAGCCACACAAAAACATCCAGACACAGAAAACAACCTATCCCCGGCAATATCATTCAATAATGAAACAAAACCCCATAATCAAACAAGATACCAACAAAAATTTGACAAATATTTTCCCCTCTTCCCGTCTATACCCTCTTGAGCCCATCAACCCAATAAATCACTCTTACACACACAAAATAATCTTAATAACACAACATCTAACATCAACAATACAATCTCTTACTAGCCTATCATCTCATCTCCTACAAAACAATCTAAATTTTCTTTAACAGCATCGAACTCACTCACGCCTACTGAAACTATTCAATCACAAACACCATCCTACCTTTCATCTCCCCTCACAAATATAACTAATGCTTTTCTCAAATAACAACTACTATATAACTGATAAAAACAATGACAGTGAATCAATCTAAAAATGTAAAATTTATCCAAAACAAACTCCGCAGATTGGAAATTAAACCAACCAGACCTACGATCATAAGTATTCTTCGCTTGCAACAGACCAATTTCTCAGTATTCTACAACGGATTATCTCCTTACAAGAAACTCATATACCATTCAATTTCAAACCATTCTTACCTAAACAATATCATCCATATTTTCATAATTCTGACTCTATCACAACTTCTAAGCAAGGTGTATGTCTTCTCATTCACAAATCAATCCCCCATAGCCCTATCACAATAAATTCAAATATATCAGCAAAAGGATTCGAAATCAATCTTAATATACATTTTACAGTTAGACCCTGAAGGTGTTATAGATGGAATAAGAAATCCAATATTAATAACAGGCGACTTAAATTCATGGTGTCCTTCCTGGGGTTCTGAGAAATCAAAAAAACGCGGTAAACGAATAGAACATTTCATTGCTAACTCAGGCTTAGCGATTCTTAATAACGTCGGCCTACCCACTTTTCCACCCATAAAACATTAACCCACGTCGACCTGTCCCTCATTTCACCTTCATCTAAATCTACCTGGAATATTTCCGATAACCTCTCTAGCAGCGATCACTTACCTATTCTCATCACCCTCACATCTGGTCCCTACAATCAGCTACTTCAACTTCAAACAATTTTTTTGCTTGACAGAGCAATCTGGGATCTTTTCTGAAGCACAATCTCAAGTGAATTACTCACGAGGATAGGCTCCTCCAACATCAACAAAAAATCTGCACAAATTCATAAATCTATACGCACTGCAGCAAATCTAGCCATCCCTTAAACAAACAACAAAATACATATAAAAACTGTTCCTTGGTGGAATAAGGAAATTAGCTCAATCTACATGCAAAAACAAAAAGCTTGGTACAATTTTAAGTAATAATAATCTTGTCCTCTACCGGAAGCTAACTTTAACTCGTCCTCTACGTCCCAGAAACTCACTTGGCCTGTGAACAATTTGCGGATGACTCGCAATTCAACTGTCTACCTTTATCAACGAAAAATTAATTAATTAATAATAACCCAAATGGGTCTTTTGATCCCAGTAATTCAGCTCTTTGTAGTGAATCCAATCTAAGCATATCAGAGCTCGTCTCATGTGTACATACGGTAAAAGGTAAAACACCGGGTTTCGACCGGAACTCTTACGAAATGCTAAAAAAACTCTCCTACTTCTTTAAAAAAAAAACTCGCCTTTTTTCATTGTACAACAACATCTTTAACACTGGAACAATTCCACATTCCTGGAAAGTTGCGAACATAATCCCATTACCAAAACTAAACAAAGATCTTACCTCCTCCACTAATGGTTACCAACCAATCTCACTTCTTCCTTCTACAGGGAGTTTCCCTGTAAATTATTATCGCCAAACGTCTGTGTTGATTTCTTGAACAAGAAAAAAAAAAAAACTTAGTAGACAATCGGCAAGTCGCGTTTAAAAAAGGTAGAAGCCCCCCTCTACATCGACCATTTCATCTCTTCAACATTGTATGAGAGAAACTAGGCTTCGATCCTCAGTTTAGACTTTGACAGAGCCTTTGGCAGGATCAGGGCACACGTTGTCTTGAAACAACTTTTAAAATGGAACACTGGCCCAAAAATATTTGGTTTCATTAAGTCTTTCCTTTCCAACAGGAGCTTTCGTATTAAAAAATGGTATCCCCCAAGGATCACCATTATCAGTATTTTATTTACCATAGCTTTTAATGGAATTAGCAAAATAATAGATAGCTTATAAAAAAATTGGACATACACTCTTCGCCGACGATCTTATGATTTTTTTTTCTAGTTGGAAAGAGCTTCATGTATTGGGTGATTATCGAAGTCCTGTGTGAATACTCAGACTCTATTATTTCATGCGCTAAGTCCGAAATATTTCATATTTACAAGAAACCCACGTGTAATAAAACTAGTGTAGTAAACAATAATCATATAAATTATATTAAACATTTTAACTTTATTAAAATTCTTAGGCTTATTTTTGATCCTGTTTATTTTTAAAAATCAGTACATACATTAGAAAAAGCCTCACTGCCAGGGTTAATACAATTAAAATTTTATCTTCAAAAAACAGTTGTTCAAATGTCAATCTCTATGCTCTAAATCTTCCCTACAACACCTTCTCACGCTGCCGTGAGAACAAGATTTTTCAAAATCACAAAAGTAACAGGCAACCACTCTGAAACCTTTCAGGCTCTGTGATAAATACTAAACTTTGTAACTATACCAAATCTGCAACCAATGATACCATTTACAAGGTTTTATTCCGTATCATCGCAAACAAATACAAATCTCTTGGTTGGAGTCTTCATTTCACTGACGCCTCTAAAACTGACAACCACACGTCATTTGCAGTTGATGACGAAAATAGTTTAGATGGTTTAGTTTACTCCAAAGGACTACTACCAAGTTTGTTGTCAATATTCACTGCAGGATTTTTAGACATACTGGAACCAAAGGCAACGAAGTAGCTAATAAGGCAGCCCGGCCAGCGATAAAAGAACCTTGTCCTAGAAAATTGGAAATACGAGTACAAGAGGAAAAATGCTTGGACAAATTACAACCACACCTATAAACATTTTAACCTTAGCGGCGTTAAAGTAATCTAGACAATGCGCATTGGTTCAATACGCATAGAAAGGGTGGTGTTTATATGAAATTATCCAAAACCGAATCCAAAATGAACTATAGAAAATTGGGAGAGTTTAACACACAGCTGATTGAAGTGACAGTTTGGTAAATTCGAAGTGCGTGTAAATTAATTCGGATGGTGAGAGCGCGAGAAAGTAAAGAGTTTCAAGGCGATTTGAAAGTGTTTATATGAGATTTCAATGCGGTTTCAAACTTTCAATGCGGTTTGAAATGGTGTTTATATGAGCGTATTGAAGCAATGCGCTTTAAGCTGTCATATAAACTAGGCAAATGTCTCTCAAACGAAACTTAAGACCTACATCAGATTTATATTTGGCCACTCATACACCACACGCAAACATCTTTTCTCCAAAGAAGCATCTACATTATGTCACCTTTGCGAAGAAAAACCCATTCTTTCCATGTTTCATTTTCTAGCTGCCTAAAGTTTCTTCAACCTGTAAAAATTAGAGGTAGGTCGTTTTCGTTTTTTGTGTTAACGAAACGAAACAGTTCAAAGAAATATAACTATTTAAAAAACTAAAAAACATTTTCATTTTAACTGTTAGAACTACATTCACGAAACGAGCGAAAAACGTTTTTATATCATTTAGTGCAAACGAACAAAAAACGGAAAAAAAACGCGGAAAATGTTAAAAACGAAAAAAACGATAACGAGTGCGTGAAGTAGTTAGTGTATATATCAGGGGTGGAATCATGTTATTCGTTTTTCCCCTTCACGCGTTTTTCATGTTTGCGGAACAGAAAGATCCGTTCGCATGACTGAGTTGAATTTTGTGTATTCTTTGTTTTGTTTTGTTTTTTTTTTTGTCTGCTGGGCTCGTTTTTTTTGGCAACTAGTTCCAAAAAATTCTTATTGATTTTGTAATTTACTTACACTTTAATAAATTTACAATAATAATAATAATGAATGTAATAATAATTATAATGAATAGTAATTCTAAAAAGAAATGCCCCCTTAAATATTTAATTTACTTCTTCTGTATTAACCGTTAAAATATGTAACACGTCTAATCTAATGCTTCATGTTGCTCGCAAGGCATTAAAGGTCAAGAACAAAATGCCTAAAAAACTCATATTTGATTGAGACTCTATTGAGTCTTCATAAATACTTCCCTTGATTGTCGCAATAACATTTCTTGATAAAAGTTACATTTTATTTATGAAGTGTTCCATTTTAAGAATGAAGAACAGTATAAAATATGAGGGGTACAGGTTTAACTGCAGCATTTCCATATAATTGTTTAAGTATTCCTTTAAAATAAGCACTCACCATTATCGAATATCAAAAGTATAGCTGTTTCAGGTACTCTCATCACTCTGCCTCCAGCTATTTCATATATAGAGTTACCAAAGGCGATAGTCTTATCAAAAAGTACATCTAGGAAATAAGTTATCTGACGTACGCACTCCAAACGAACAGGATTGGCATCCAATACTGGTAAAATTCCAATCACAGTACCTTTTGAACCAACAGGAACTAAATACGTGTTTCTCACTACTACTATACGATCAAATAGTCTTATTGGCCGCTTTGGTTTATACTGTTCAGGTAAATTTACATCAGGTTTCATCAATAAATGTGGTTTAACTTGAAGCTTAACAGTTTTAACAGGAAGAGTCTAAAGAAGATAAACATTTGAGCCATGAATATTTTTAAACAATAATAAATATGGAAAACTAACTTTTAAATTTTCTATAGATTCTAAAAGTTTTTCAATCGCTTCCTTTTCAACACGCTTAGTTCCGCATGGTACACGCTCTGCTTGAGAGAACTCTTGTTCCGCAAGCCATTTGACGATTTCATCAACATTATTTCCACCAACCTAAAATTCGTTGAAGCGTTAAAATAATAATTCAAATAGATATAAAACTATATTATACAAACGTTGTTTGGAAAAAGATCCGATTCATGGCAATATTCATAGTTTTGCGAAGAACAGCTTTGCGTAAGATGGTTTATTACTACAGGAAATTTTTTAAAATATTCTTCAATTAGCGTAATAGCTTTTTGTGAAAAAAACCAAGAATTGTCTTTTTTGCGGGTATATCCAGATAGTTCTTCATTCTAAAAATATATTTATATAAATACAAATATGAAATGGTTTATAGAATTTATATTTGTGTTTTCATTTTTCAAAAAAACTCACTTGTTTTGGAAATCGCATATGTAAACCAATGTTCACTTTTTTTGCGCCCTCTAAGGCGACAGGCTTCTTCTCACCCATTATAAGAAGCATTTGAGCAGTTAATCGTAATAAGCATTTTGCACTTATTCCCAGGACTGATTGAGCTTGATACGTATTCAAGTAATCGGATTCTAAATAGCTCTGAAGCGCTCTGGGTTCAGATAAATCTGGTTCCGGTAAAACGGTCATACTAACTGAAAATAATATTGTGTTTACTTTGAAAATCCCTGATATAATTGTATGTTAAAATTAAACCTTTAAGTCTGCCGCACTCATACACCAGCATAGGATTTAATACTAGTCCTTCACTACCAAAGTATGGATTTCCGACGAAAAATATTCGACTATCAACTGGAAAGATGTTTTCAACTTTTTTAAGTATAAGATCGTGTGTATTATGGACGCTTATATCCATAACAACTATTTGGGCTGGATAATTGATTTCACCCTCACTCCAAACATCTTGAATGATTACCTTTCCCTGACTTCCGTAAGTTATAGATGATCCAATTAATATCTTAACGTGCACTAATGCTTTACATTCTCCTATATCAATTCCCATTCGAGATGAAAGACTATATGGATAAGAATACAATATCTTCACACTTTAAGAGGATATTGAAAAATATTATTTTACTCACTGTTCGCGTACGGATTTTAACTGTGTTTCGAATATTCGACTATTGTTTTCTTTGGCACCACTCGTTGTTATACAAAGCTTCTCATTAGATACAGATGTAACTTTTGCTTTAATCAAATGTGGCCATCCAATATAAACAATTTGATTTAAAAACCTTTTTGATACACTCTCAATGTCATCACAATTATTAGATGGCTTCGGTAAAAGTATTATACTCTCATTTCTTGCAGGATAGTCAAAAACTTTTACACGAGCATTTCTCATTTCAAACTAAAACATAAATAAATAAACAGTTTTATAAATAAAAAAGTTGTAAATAAATAAATAATAAATTTACAACTAAAATAAATATGTTATGAAACTACATACAGTGTACTTAAGATGCTTCATAGTAGGAAATCCAGGGTAAAACACATTACGATGTTCATCTTCTAATTCAACAAGTGGACTTTTTTTGTTAAATACAAACAATTTATCTCTCCACAAAGGTTTTTCGCTACACATGATATGGCTAACAGTTTTTGTACACGAACTTTGGAATTCGTTTTGTGATTCCAAAGTAAAATCATACTGTATCATTGGACCATGACTATTCCGCTTTTCCTCATCAGGTTTTAAGTTCGATTCACATTTTTTCATAGAGCGGAGTAAAAGATTCTGAAAAATATTTTTATATTAGGCAATAATTTGAAATAAATAAATAAAAAATACACACTTCATCAATAAATGGTATAAGTACCACAGCTTCCCATTCGTTTTTCTTTCCGTTTAAATCTGTCTCAAAATTGTTTGGATAAAAGTGTATAATTTCGCTGTCAGGGCTCACAAATAAATCTTGGTACGCCACTGGTAGTAAATTTCTACTTGCCGCGGGCAAAACAGCTAACAACTAAAAAGAATATCTAACACGTCTTTTATTAAATAAATTTTTAGACATACCTGTTCGAATGGTAAAAAAGGTTTCCCTATATCAAACTCTATGCTTAAATCTTTAAAATTCTTGAGATCGCTTATAAAAGGCGCATAATGATGTGGGTAATACCAGCTCCATGATGGTACACCCAAATAGTAGTAATTCAGGATCCACTGCAATGCAGTCACATAAATTTTACTTTGTGCCGCCAAAACATCGCTAAAATTAATTGTCTTTATTTATATTCAATAACTCAGAAAACTTTATTTGCTTACGATGACATTTCTTCATAGTTTAATTTTTTTATATAATAGTCTCGCTTATATGACTTGAATTCGTCTAAAATGTGTTGCTCTTCATCTTCACTAGTTATGTCATTAATGTCATTTCCTTCAAAGAACTAGAAAACAATTTATATATTATTGTATTAAATAATGACTTATAAATGAATTTAAGTTAACTTACCAGTCTACTATTTTCAATTAACTGTGCTAAATCATCATCGTGGTTTTGTTCTACGGTGTCATTAACTTCAAAATCAAAAGTTTCGTCATTCGTATTCTGCAATAATATTTTAATAATTAGTCATATGACATGCAATATCGCTTATTGGTAAAATATTATTTATTATTCATAGACATACGAGTTTAGGCAATAAATTCAGTGGAAAAAGTAATGACTATAAAAGAACGCACACACGAAATTACAGAAATGTGCGATTGTGGCATAAACAAGTTGTTCGAAAATTAAGACGTTGTTTATTGCCTTTTTCTGTTGGTTATTTTACCGCAATATTTTTAATTTCATTCATACGAATCTAGGCAATAAATTCAGTGGAAAAAGTAATGGCTATAAAACAACGCACACACGAAATTACAGAAATGTGCAATTGTGGCATAAACAAGTTGTTCGAAAATTAAGAAGTTGTTTATTGCCTTTTTCTGTTGGTTATTTTACCGCAATATTTTTAATTTCATTGGACTGTAGAATAGGTATGATATGATCTTTACCTGATCTTTTAGCAGCAAGATGTTAAATATGAAACAAACGTGAAAAATAAAACTCGTATACGACAAAAGGCAAAAATAAATTCTTTATGTTGATGTTGAAATAGTGATATAAGTAAGTATGCTACTTTATTACTTGTTTTTCCCTTATCTGGTGATTGGGCATTTGACGTATAATAAATAGTAAACCTTGCTGTTCATATTGAGGGTTTACCTACAAGTAATCTCCTTCTTTTATCAACCATTGAAATATATAACGCGTTCTAATGTTACCTATTTCTCCTACATACCAGCATTGCTGCTGTGCCCCTTGTGGGATTGGGTAAATTATAGTACCATTCTACAGGCCCATCTTTTTTGAATTGAACCTCATAAGTGAGAACAAGATTTTGCTGATTTGTTTCTTTTGGTCTGTTCTTTTACTCTGGCCGGAATTTGAACCTCTATTGCTTTTTGGATCTGAACATCACATCTGTTCAACGGCCAGCCAAAACCAGCTGATTCGCTTAGCCTGAAGTTTCTTGAACATACTAACGGTTTCTTAAATGTAGATTTCCGCGACACTTTTTAGTATCGCCTTTATACAAAAGATCAAACAATTTCTCTCTCCACTGGTTAGGCATTCAATCGCTTTTCATCCTTTAACAAATGCGAGTCATTTAAATTTAAGATTTCCGGTTGCTAAAGTGCCTGAATTTGTTTTTCCACTTAGTCACCTTTTACGACAAGCAGAGGAACGAACTACGCCAATATTCTATGAGCCGTTGCCGCACGGTATGGGCTAGGCTAAACAACCAGATTTCTAGTTAAATGAACTATGTAAGACATCACATTTAGGCTATTTATGATAGATTTTTAATATTTACATCATTTGTGGCGACATATTTTCTTTCGACTACATATTTGCCGGTTTTGATTTCTTTTAGAAGCAAAATTCCTTACGGTTCAGTCTCTGGGTTACTGGGACTCATCAAACTCATCAGAAAACATTTTACATTTATATTTTACATCCTTTCATGAAATTCAAGATCCTACTTTACGATTACTCTGGGCGAAATCTTTTGCAATGTAACGTAAATTATCCGGATACCATATCTATATACAGCGGATCTCTGTACCGATGGGATCCATGGACCAAATTTCTAAAAAAACAAAACAAAACCCGAGACTGGTACTCCTTTAATACCGGGCAATAGAACGGTGACTGCACCGACTACCGGCAAGTCGAGCGGAGGTAAAACTCTGGCAGGCCATGGTGCACCACAACTGATTGGTATCCATATACGAGCTAAAATTGATCCAAGACTTTTGTCAACGGCTCTTTCGTTGTCGCTTTCCTGAACATAGAGGATGCTTTTATACAACGTCAACACATCCGCAATCACGACTGTACTGCCAACTCTGCAGGTAGACGACTCACTTGGATAGTTGATCAGTCTTATGCTAAATAGCAGAATAAATCAACTTCAAAATGGGTGGGTTTCTGCTAAAAGGTGCGTCAGCAAAGGTACGCCGCAAGGCGGTGTCCTTTCTACCCTTCTATGGAACTTTGTGGTTAATGAACTGCTGATATACCTGGCAACGGGTAGTAGCATGGTGATTGCATCTTAACACAGTTAAAGACCTCCTTCAGCTAAATCTTAACAGATTAACCTGTTGGGCAGATCACTGCGGATTGGAAGTAAACCTCTATAACACTGATCTTGTCCTCTTTTCCAGGAAATATAAAATTCCAATCATAGTCCCTGCCACAATAAACGGTACACGTCTAGCTTTTTCCGAGCAAAATATCTGGGTCTTACAGCAAACTCAGCATGTTTAAGTTCTACTCTCTCCGCGGCACTGGATATTCTGTTTCAGTTGACACCCATCGTTATCTTCAGCTAGGTGGAATACCACAATGAAGAGCAGATGCACCTACAGATTGATCCCATACATAGACGTTTGGAAAAACCGAAGGCATGGAAACTATAACTACTATCTTACGCAGTACCTATCCAGTCACGGCGGGTATAGAAATACTTACACCGCTTCGGGTACGATAGCTCATCTTTTTGCCCAGGCCGCCCAAATCAGAATGAAGACACAGATCATGCAATATTCCCTGGCATACGCTTTCTGGGATTGAGAACAGACATACCAAACCCACAGTCAATAATTGACCAAACGTTGCGATCAGAAAAAAATTCGGTGGAGATTTGCACATTCTACAATTAAAGAAAATTAAGAAAAAATTTTGACGTTTTTTAAATCATTTTTTAGAATCATTTTCTACCTAAACGACCTTTGGAGTAATAATCTACACAGATATACATTTTCTTGATGTTTTATCTTTAAGATGTCATTTAGACTTGCAAAAGTATCTTTTTTCGGGTGCATCCTTTGTTTATGGCCAACAATTACTGTCCGGAGGATGTGAATTCCGAAGAGAAATTAAAGGAAAATATCATTTAATTAATGGTTTGTAAAAGTAAATGAGAAAGTTCGTGGTTTTCTAATGCAAAAAAATCAAAATATGTGTATCTTTTTCAATATATGTATATCTTTTTTTAATAAAATAAAAAGAACCCCAAAAACGAATTAAAATATTTTTATTGTTATTGTATTTTATAGTTATTATTTTTATTATTATTATTATTGTTTTTATTATGGAAACCCAAACAACCCACTGTAACCAACCTGTGTGGATCGTGGGTCGGGATTGGCGAGAGCGGGAGACCCCATTGGAATAGATAGATACCTGATGAGGGTTATGAAACTGATGACGACGTTGAAATATTTGGAATTGGTTGCCGAGAGCTGGTGGATGCAGTATTCTGTTATCTTAATAACCAAGAGTGACATCTTGCAGAAACGGCTTTCAGGCTAATGCTACATCCGCCCCGTCCCATTAACACTGTGGCTAGGTTTTGAGTCCGTCGCCGTTAAGTTGGTGGTGCAGGTTCAGTTGAGAACAAGTCCTGATTTTGCGCTTAAGTCCCGGATCTGAACATAGACTCTCATAAGAACTTATGTCAACCCTGGCGTGGCCTCCCTAAATCCATAGATAACCACATGGATTGTTAGAAGCGACCGTACGAGGATAGCGGCTCAAAGCGGGGACCCAACAGAAAAAAAAATTAAGAAAACACAAAAACAATTACAAGCAGCAAACAGACACACACCAAGCGCTAGAAAAGGAGGGTACTGAAGAATACGCAAGCATATTTAAAAGCAGTAGAACTGCTCGAGGTAATGGAAAGTTACAAGCGAAATAGGCTGAGCACGTAGAAGCAAACAACACGACCAAATTCAACCTCTTTGAACAAGAAGGGTCAGCAGGTTGTGTTAATAGAAGACACTCCAAGGACCGCAAAGAAGAAAAGAGTAGCAGCGAGCCCAGCAGAAACTGAATCGCTTAGACAACCCAACAAGAACGTAGGAGAAAAGTGGCATATAGTTACAAGGAAAAAAGCTCGAACACACGAAGAACAGGGGGACTCAAAAGAGGAGAAAGCTCCCCAAAAACAAAAAATAGACGAAAAAACAGGAAAGGAAATTACATCAAGGAATAGACAGAAAAAGAAAAAGCAAGCCAAGCTCCGACCCGAAGCAATTATTACTAAGCCGAGAGTGAAGAAACGTATGCAGGGATCCTAAAGGAGATACGCAGCAGCGCACACCCCGATGACTCTTGAACTGTCATAAGAGCAATGTGCAAAACGAAAGCAGACGTAGCCTTTGGAAGGTCGCTGCAAAATATCTTAGGCGAAAAGGCAGTTGCTCGTAATCTTGAACCGAAAACAACACTCGAAATAGGGGATATGGACGAACTTACCACTGTAGAAGAGGTCCACCAAGACATAAAGAACAGAGTTAGTGACCCCACATTAGACATCCGAGCTTTCGTCACTAAACACAACCGAAGTGGCTAACAAATTGCCATAGTAGAGGTAAACGCTCGAATAGCCGAAGAACTAATGAAATCCCCTAGGATTAAAGTAGGATGGATTCACTGCACAATCCGCCGAAGGGTTGTAGTCCCATGCTGCTACAGATGCTTCGGGTATGGTCACCTGCAAACTTCCTGCGCAGAAATAGATCGAAAGAGCCTGGGACTCTGTACTAAATGCGGAGAACAGGGACACAAAAAAGAAGACTGCACGAAAAGCGCAAAGTGCTGCTTATGCACTGAGCTAAAGAATCCATCACTAGGACTGAATCACGTGCCAGAGTCAGGCAAATGTCAGGTGTTTAGAGAGGTCATTCAAAGAGCAAAGAAAATAAACGCCAAATGAGCAGAATATTCCAAGGAAATCTAAATAGAAGTCGAATGGCGGACGATCTCCTAACCAAACTCTTAACTAAGCTGAAAGCAGACATAGTTATCACCAGCGAACAGTATAAGAATAAAAAACGCCCAAACTGGATCAGAGACACCCTGGGAACCGGCGCTGTTGGATCCCAAAAGCGAGTAAAATTACTGTTAAAGAACAAGGCATTGAAAGAGGCTTCGCCTGGATGAAATGCACGGGACTCACACTAATAAGCTGTTGTTTCACCCCACACGAAGGCATAAGCGAGTTCCGAGAAAAACTGGATGGATTAGAAGACTATATACAAGAGACGGAGCGGGAAGTGCTAGTCGCCGGTGACTTCAATGCTAGAGCACAGGAATGGGGTATGCCAAATACACACTCATGCGGAAGGTACATACTCGAAATGGCCGCAAGAAGAATGTAGTATTAATGTAGTCAATATAGGCAACACGTCTACATTCAGGAGACCTAGATATGAAGAGACAATCCCAGATATAAGCTTCGCATCAGAACAAACTTCGGCCAAGATAAAAAATTGGAGAGTTATGGAAGACTTCACAGGCAGTGATCATCAATCGAAACCGAAAAACACGATGGGATGTTAACAGACTCAATGAAGAGCTACTCAGATCTGCTCTCGAGGGGACCGTAAATACGACCACAGAAATAGCGGGGAGTGCAGAAACATATACAGAAGCCACGATGCAGCTTATACGAAAAGCATGCGACGCACCGATGCCACGCGTCCGTTTCAGGAACCACCGGTGTACTGGTGGACCGACGAGATCGCTGCTCTCCGAAGAAAATGGCTACATCTGAGACGCAGAGTCACCAGGGGGAGAAGAAGAAATGCGGAACTCACTGCAAACACAGTAATTCAGTAACGCAAGGACTAAGCTCAAGAGAGCAATAAAACAAAGTAAAAAGCACAAATGGGAAGCCCTTCGCCGAGATGTGAGCAACGATCCTTGGGACTAAGCTATAATATCGTAATGCGAAAGCTGGGAAGACGGATGACAAGCCCGGACCTCAGCGAGGAAAAAATGAGGAACATAGTGGAAACTTTATTCCCAACTCACCCCACCAGACCCACCGGCATCCCCACGACTCCACTACAAGAAGTCACAATATTCACCGAAGAAGAGTTTACTCTGGCGGCGAAAAGCCCCCGGCCCTGACGGAATACCAGCAGAGGTTCTTATCAAATATCCCCACAACTATATTGAACATGTACAACAAATGCCTGCAAGAAGCGGTGTTCCCCAGAAGATGGAAAATGCAACGACTGGTACTAATAAGAAAGGGGAAGGCAACTTAGACACCCCATCAGCGTACAGGCCTCTTTATATGCTGGATATCGCAGGGAAACTTCTGGAAAAACTGCTGAAGATGAGGATAACAGCAGCCATAAAAACAGCAGGTTTAGCCGAAAGACAGCATGGCTTCCGAAAGGGACACTCTACTGTTGGAGCAGTTAGAGATAAAGTCCACCCAAATGGCCCAACAAGGAAATCACCACTCAAGAAAGATTGTGCTACTAGCAACTCTGGATGTCCGAAATGCTTTTAACTCAGCCAGATGGACGGACACAATACACGCGCTCGAACACGATTTTAGCATACCCGAGTACCTCTTGAGGATGGTGAAAAACTACCTAAAAGATAGAGAGCTAATCTATGACACCAAATAAGGCGCGCGGAGAAATCAAATCACCGCTGGAGCAGCGCAGGGTTAAATTCTGGGACCTGACCTCTGGAACATCGCTTATGATAACATCTTTCGCATGGAGATGCCAGAAGACACGCTTCTAGTAGGGTACACGGACGACATCGACGCAGTGATAACAGCAAGAGATACTCATAATGCACAAATAGTCCTACCCTGGATGCAAGAACATGGCCTAAGGTTAGCTGCAGAAAAGACAGAGATACTCCTGCTAACCAAAAAGAGACAATCACCAGCAAGGAAGCGGTCAAGTACCTGGGGGTCCTTAATACGAAACTCACCTTCTGGCAACAAATAAAGAACGGGCTGCAAAAGTAACGACAGAACTAAGCCGACTAATGGCTAACATAGGAGAACCGACGGCTAGTAAAAGAAAACTTCTAATGTCGGTAACAAATTCTATTCTTCTGTATGGGTGTGAAATATGGGCTGAAGCCCTACGCCAGGAGAAATACAGGAAACAGACGGCCGCAGTCCAAAGACGCGGTGCCCTACGCATCGCGAGCTCATACAGAACTGTACCAGAAGCAGCTATATTAGTATTCGCAGGAACAACCACCATCGATCTCCTCGCAACAGTGGGAAAGCACATCTGCGATAAGAAATCCAAAATTGGAACGGAAGTAGCTGTTCTTGAGGCGAAAGAATATACGAAACAGCAATGGCAAGATATGAGTGGTCTAACTGCAAAACTCACATTCTCCACTTTCGATAACTTTTGGCAAATTGCAAAAAACTTATAAAACCTTGCTTTAGCTAAATTGTTTAAATTTTTATTTTTCAATTGTTTATGTTGACGCATATTAAGGTCTACGAGGAAAGAATAAGAAACAACTTATCAGGAAAATCAAGCTTTTAAACTATAAATTTTGGAGAATGTGAGAAAGTGAGAAAAGTTGGAGAATGTGAGTTTTGCAATTAGACCACTCATATATGGAACTCTAACGTGGACTGCTAATCTAATCAAAAGCGCTTACAAATGCGCACAACGAAAATATGGCGAAGTAATTTATTATGTCATCCAGTTTCTAACAGGACATGGTTACTTCAGCAGCTACCTAAAGAAGATCGGGAAAGCTAGGAGCGCTTTTTTCCAGTATGGAGACTCTGAAAACGATGACGCCAAACACACGTTTTACGAGTGCACCAGATGGCTAACAGAAAGAAGTGAGCTGGAATAACTGCTCGGCCCAATTTGTAACCGTATTACTCATCTGATATCATTCATTTTTATAACATGCCCTACCCGATTCAATTTTTAATTTTTAGCCATTTCTATATCGTCTCTCTATTTTGCTTGTACTCTGTCATCGCCTCCTATTCTTAATTGTATTGAGATTTTAATGGTTGTTCGTTATATTGCACTTTGACACACCTGAAGTATAAAAGTGATTTTTGCATATTTTCGTCACGCTTAAGAGCTATACATATATGTACGAGTATTAAGATTGGAGGTATTGCTACGTCTAACAAATATTTCTTTAACTCCGATGTTATACTTAAGTTCATAATTTCTTCTATAACCCATTATTATTTCCAAGCGTTGTTATCGGAAGCATATTCAAGGATCTCATTGTGAAGTATAATTTTTTAGGGTTTTTTCGTTGCTCATTAGCTCTTCTCAGCTTTGTTCAATTTAAAGCAAAGCTTCGGAGAACGTATTATTAAAATGTTGATCATTTTTTAACTCAAAAGGGAAAAGATTCTACTAGGATTACATCAACGATAAATAATATTGTAGTTGACTAGAAATAAACATGAAGCCAACTTCCACTAAGAATTTAGTCTCCCCATTCAATGTTGGACGCCACCCACGGAGCGAAATAACCATATCCACTTGAGTCTTAAGTTCTTAGAAAATAATAATAAAAATATGGATCCCCATATGAATCCATTTCAGTCAGTTCATTTTTATGTTAGTTGAGTTGCAATTAAGTCGGAAATAGAGTAGTTGAGATTGGATTCCATGGATTTCCTATCTGAAAGGGGCAGCTATCATTTCTTATCTCATAGTGCCTTAAAAATCATTGTGTGTTCAAATTTATCGAATGCCTTACTAAAATAAGTCAATAAATCCGTAGTGCATTTTTTGTTCTTAATGTCGTTTTCGATTGGGTTATCAGAAGACCTTTTTGTTGTGTACCCTGATTTTTTATTTCAATGGAACACTCAGGATTACTTCGGACTTTTATATTTTAGATATATTTGGTTACGAATCAATTTGAACACTGAATAACAAAATGGCCAAACACAGCCGATTGCATGAAAACAGAAATCTAGTTTGACACACAATACTATTTGACGTTTATAGATTTTAACAAAGGAATTTCGATTCTCAAATTAAAACGAGAAGCGCGATTTTGATTCTGAAAAAATGAAGGGAAATGGTGTGACGTCACTTTTCTTCTTCCGAACACGGAGAAAAGCCCAATCGAAAACGACATAAGCTAGTCTATTTGCGAGAAGTCTCATTTTCAGCGATTTCCGTCTTAATAAAAACATTTTCGAACAGCGTACAAATTATTAATATCATACTTATTACTCTACAAGTATTAACGTAGTTTCTGCATCATTTTTAAAGAATGAGTATTATTGTATTTCCATTGATAGTCTGTTCTTATGTGTTGTTAGGACTTTATTGATTTTTTTTCTTAATTTTGATTCGTTTACTAGTTGATTAATTTATTTTTCGGTTTCTAGTTTTTGTTTTTAGATGTTTGTCATATACAGGTCGTTGGTCGTCATTTGCAATTTGTTTGTTTTGTTCATTTGTTACTTGAAAGCTTATTAACCTTGTTACAGTAGAGAAATTTTAAGCAATTAGCATTCTTTGTCTTATAGTATTCTCATCCTTCTCATCCTATATTACATTTTGCAACAAATTGGATCCTGTATGAGCGGATAGTTTTTTTCATCGAAAACTTTTAGAATAAATTTGTTTTGCAGATTAATTCTGCTTAATGTGATATGGTTTCCTTATATATTTTTTTATCTAAGTAATCTATAATTCCTAATCAAGAATAATAGATTAAGAACGCTTTCGTCTTAAAGCCTTTCCTCAGCTTGAAAGAATAAATTAGATTTCTTTTTAAATAATTCCGTCCAGTGTGGATTATTTCTTAAAAGGGATTTTTTCAACGGAAAAGCAAAGAAATGAAATGAGTTTTCACCTTTTGCATTCCTATATCCCAATCCTAAATTGCCTATACTAATATAGGGCCTTACTAACAAATCCTAAATCCTAAATGTAAATCCCAAAATGTTGATTACTATAAAATGTTCTAAAGGTTACATAGAATTAATATTTAAAATATTTTCCCGAGATATAGCATGCAGACATATTCAAGAGATGATAGAGAAGGGTAGTTTATAAGCAGGCCGCTAAAAATGTTTTTATGGCATCCAATAGAATGAAGAATATATAGAGGCAGATGCGAATACTAATGCTGTTTTGAAAAAAACTTTTTAACGCTGATAGTGATGAAGTGATATGTAACCAACAACGTGCATATCGTTTTATAGAGCTATACTATACTATATACATATACATATGTATACATATATATATATATGTATACAGAAACTTTAAACGCGTTTATTTCGAAACAAAGTTTTTTGAATCTGCGTACACGATAATTCGAAAACGACTGGATAAATCGTGTTAAAATGTGGCATGCTTCTTTTAAATTGTCATAATTTCTCGGTGAACCTACAAAATTTAAAATATTTTGATAAGAAATATGCGTATTTTAATAGTATAATAATGAAATTTTTACGAAAACTTTCAATTCATTATTCATTTTCAATTTTTTGCACATTTTCGATGTTTAGCTATAAATTATATGGTACTTGTTATTAATATTTCTTTTTCATTGTTCTGGATTCTAAAGTAAGGACGGGGAGTGGCCACTACCCTGTCAATAAAAAATGTATATATATATATACAGTATTAAATACTTTCAATGTTACTTAGTAATACTTATATAGTTTTAATAATTTAGATATAATACACATATATATATATGTAAAACTGCATGAACATACTTTTTTTTGCCTTTATCAATTATCATTGTTGCAGAGCATACGCTCGAGGAACAATACTGATGTATTAGTTTATTTCCTTTTTTCTTTTCGACTATTCGCAAAGAATTCGTTCACTTGATCTTTATTCATTTGCTGTTTTTCCGCCAGCAAAGAGGCGAATAAACTGCGAAATAAACGTTGAATTTGTACGCCAGAGGTTTCGCTTCATTAAGAGGTTAAAGTTTCGAATCCCTTCTCAGCGCCAGCTGCTACACTTTTTATTTCCCATTTTGCAATTCGCAAGCCCACTATCAACGAATACAACGAACACCACCAAGAAGAAGTTCTTGTCTTCAGAAAGTCGCCAGCAACCAGCAAGTCTTTTCTAAATATATGGACCCAGAAAATACCGTTAAACCGAATGCCGCAAGCTCAGCCACACAGATAACTCCAACTCTTCTTGCCAATACCACTACCTCAGCCACCACAAAGTGGTGCTTTAACAAAGACTTGGAATTTTACATGCTGACTAAGTCTGAACAGACAATTATTTGATCCTCTGCTGTTTTGTAGGGGTGTAAGCTTGAATTATTGACAATTTTGATCTTCCAGGTTTCTGACAAAAAAAAATTTTTTGCGTAATTTTTTCATTTAGTCCCCATTATTCTGTTTCACTTGAAACCCCTCGATATTTTCAGCAGGCAAGTAGCTGCTAATGAAGCTGTCCGCTTTATAGCGACTACACAGTGGACATATAATTTATTTGGCTAGGCTAATATTCTTAATATATTAGGAATCATCACAGAGAACATGAATTATAATATACACGGACTTTGGTTTGACAAAGACTTTCATCCTTCTGGGAGGAAGATGCTTTTATGGACAGGACAGACAGGACAATCCACTTTTACACAGATGGATCTAAAACTGATAGCGGGGTTGGTGACGGTGTTTTCTCAGATAAGTTAAATCTATGCCTCTCCCTCCGTCTTTAAAATCATTGTAACGTGTTCCAGGCGGAAATTTCGACGATTAAAGAAGCTCTCTATCGGCTGAAAAACGTGATATCTTCAAAGGATATAAACATCTTTTCGGATATTCAAACGGCTATCAGGTCCCTGGACTCAGTCTCATTAAATTCTAAAACCGCCCTTGAATGCCGATCATCTTTATTGGCTGCCGGGCTAGTGAGACCATTCCAGGGAATTGTAGGGGTGATGAACTCGCCAAAATTGGAACCACTCTACCTATTCTACCGGAAAAGGGTAGCATAGGTATACCTGTCTATACGTACAAATCAATATTAAAGCTGGATGATAATAAAAGAATAGAACTTAGGTGGACTCTTGGACCAAAATGTCTTTCGACTCCCAAAGAAGAAAACTTAACCTAGGAGCTTTCTTCTGCAATGACTTAAGCGATCTAAAGAATATACGCTTCATCATAAGCTCAAATTGGTTCCATGAGTAGGAGCATAACAGATTCACGTGGCATCACAATGGGACAATAGACCTAAGTTGTTTACTTACCCTCCTACCTAGCTACCTACCTACTTAGTTCCTATTAAACCTTAAATGGTCAGAAGGTGCTATAGCATTGAGTAATTGAAAACATCTTAACTTAATCGAAAAGATTTATATTGTATATTTTTCGGCAAAGCTCGTATACAGTGGAAAGGATACAAATCAGCACAGATACACCACCATAAAATAAATAAAATAAAAACTATAATTATGTCCAGTCATCGACTGACCGCCGAGCTGGCAAGTTGTCTTCCTCTGTGTTCTGATCGCCCCTATCTCTGTATAGGTAAAATCCCGCTACCTCTTCAACGTATATACGTACATTCCACTGTATTCGTAGATCGTTACAACTGAGTGAAACAAAAAAAAAAAGTAAATCCAGTGCAAACAATAAGTGTCATGGCCCCTGGGCCACACGTGCTTTCGGGCAACCGGTTCAGTGCATTAGATTTTGATTCGCTGTCCGAGCCCAAACATAAAAGAAAATAAAACCTAATTCTCCCACAGCTTTTGATTTCAATACACCCCTTCCAGTGCAATCCGATACCAACAACCCGAAATTTATTGTGATCTCGCCAGCTAAAGACGGTAAACCACTCTCGTCATATACGAGCAGATATCGCAGTTACGCGACGGCAACTTATTGATTTTGGTCAAGTCAAAAAAATAGCGGACCTGTTCATGGCCAAAAAGACCCTTGCTGATGTCCCATTTCAGTTACTCTTCACCAACAACTTAATTCGTCTAAGGGCATTGTATATGCACCTATCCTTCTAAACCTCTCAGAAAAAGAAATAGTGCAGAATTTGCAATCCCAAGCAGTCACGGACGTGTACAAATTCAAGAAAACTGAAGCAGGTAAGCAACGCGAGACAGGCCTAATGCTATTTACATTTGACCGCTGCATTCGCAACTGCCAGTTACTTGGTCACACTGCCAAATGGTGAAAAGGGAATGCGTCTTGTGTAACGTGCAACCTTCCTCCTCACGATCCTAACAAGTGCACACGGGTCTCCTGCGCTAACTGCAGTAAAGAACACCCATCTTCCTCTCAAGATTGCAAACGCTTTCAGCAGGCAAAAGAAATTTTAAAAATAAAATCCACTGGCAAATGTAGCATGGCAGAAGCCAAGTAAATCTATAGAGTACAAAATCCAACCCTCTCTACCAACCCATCTTATGCTGCAGCTGCAAGAAAGGCAATTCAAACTGAAAATACATCAAGTGCTAGGAATGACTCAAATGACGATAACATTAATACCCCATTAATTACGCCTACCTCTTCGCTTACTCAGCACCAACCATCCAATTCTCATACAACACATCTAACAACACAAAACCCTCAAATTCGCCTCAAACGCATCAGCAACAAATCAATAATCAATTGACTCACTCACATCTCAAAACAATTCTCCAATCACCCAATCCAATTCAACAGATCCGCAAACCTCCAGCAAATTAAACTCAGACAAATATTTCAATACACCATACACTAAACATATCGATAGCAACATACAAATACTACCTTCTCCAGTAAATAATACTGTTCATACCCCTACACTCACCTCATCCCCCATCACTAGAGTTACCAAACACCTAATCTCAACTAATCAATATTTTAAACCCCATGAAAGCAATGACATCATGCAATAATAATCTAATCAATAACCCCAGACCCGACTCTGCTGTTCATTGGTCGAGTCAACCGGTTTCCATAAGTAATCTCGTTGGCTCGACCTCTGGTCAGCAGAGACGCGTCTATCAACCCAATAACCCTCATCACAATCACGCCTTTATCGTCTCTTCAACCCATGGCGGATCGACACAGCAGCTCAGGCCTTGTATATCGGCCAGGTCTAGTCAGTTTGCTTGTCTTTCCCCTTCCACCTCTGTTAATAGTAAAAATATAATGACTCTCAAACTTCTACAGTGGAATGTAAAAGGATATATAAACAACTATGACGAGCTAAATATTCTTTTAAAAGATCACAATCCTGACGTCTTTTTACTGCAGGAAACGCATTGCCCATACGGATTCTCTCCTCATCCTCCAAAAGGCTGCATAGGGCACTTCTCAAATTTTTCAAACAACACAACTGCAAAGCAAGGCATTGCAGTTCTACTCAAAAGCAATATCCCATTTGATATCGTGCCCTTAACTTCAAATTTACTAGCCTTTGCAGTTGAGCTAATACTCTCGACTAAAATCACCATTTGATCTATCTACATCTTACCTAAACAAAACTTTTCCAACTACGATCTCGACAACCTGCTGCAGCAGGTCAAACCCCCCCTTATACTAGCAGGTGACATTAATGCATGGAGCGTACTATGGGGATCCCCGTCCACGAACAGTCGTGGATCTGTTCTGGAAAACTTCATAGCCAGCTCCAATTTATCAATCCTTAACGACGGTTCCCCAACCCATTTCTCCACACACAACACCTTAACCCACATAGACATAACATGTTGCTCCCCTGAACTTTTACCCAAAATCACCTGGCAAACGCTTTCCGGTCTACATAACAGTGACCATTTTCCCGTCATCACGACAATCAAATCTTAATAACCGTAAGCCTGCTTCTTCTGTAAACAAGGAAGCTGCTAATATACTTAAGTTTATTCGTAGTGCTGCTAATCAATCCATCCCGCAGTCTTCGCAAAAGAAACGTAAACACTCTGTTCCATAGTGGAATTTGGAATTATCCATCCTGAGAGATAAGAAAGTTATTGCGTGGAAAGCCTTTAAGAAAAACCCTAGCCAAATCAACCTAATTGTTTATAAAAAGTCAAACGCCGCCTTCCGTTGGTTACTCAAATCGAGCAAGCTTAAATCCTTTAATAAGTTCACTTCTGCCATTAATCCAAATTCTCCCATCAAACAAATTTGGCACAACATTCACACTTTGACCGGTGACAATGTCAAGCAACCAATAAAATTTATCAATACACCAGCAGGGTCGACCTTCCTTCCTCAGGAAATCAGTAACTGCTTCGCACAAAGTTGGTCTGATGCATCGGATGATAACAATTTTCCAACCCCCTTCAACTTAAGAAAGCGGGAAGTTTTAAACGCGATCTCTCACACAAATAATTCAGAGGCCCTATGTTTAGAAGAGACTTTATTACTCTCAGAATTCGATTACTGCTTGCAATGTGTCAAAGGTAAAACTCCTGGTCGCGATCGCATCTCGTACCCGATGTTAAAAAGTCTACCGCTCACGGCTAAAGCACGAATTGTAAGTTTGTACAATACAATTTTCGATAGCAGCGTTATACCCCAAAGCTGGAAAACGGCGTCGATCATCCCCATCCCCAAGCCAAAAAAAGATTTAACTAAGGTTGATGACTATCGTCCCATTTCCCTTATTCCCTGCTTATCCAAAATCCTCGAAAAAATTGTCGCAAATCGACTTCACTGGTTTACCGAAACCAAAAACTTAATTAGTAAAAACCAAGTGGGATTTAAACCAAAGCAAGGGTGTATCGACGCCCTTCTACATATCGACTTCGTAGTAAACAATGCTCTGTCCGCTCGGAATCACGTTTCGATCCTAGCCCTGGATTTCGAGAAGGCTTTCGACCGGATAGGCATTCACTTGGTGTTGAGTAAACTCAAAGAATGGGGAATTGGCCCAAAAATACTCGGTTACATTACTGCGTTTTTGAGCAACAGAAAGTTTTGCGTAAAAATCGGTAACGTCTTTTCTAATACCGTTCAGCTTTTTAATGGCATCCCTCAAGGATCACCACTATCTGTGTTATTATTTTCAAACGCATTTGATGAAATAAACAAAATCATAACCAGACATAAATATTTGGAACACTGTGCTTACGCTGCTAAGCAAAGAATTTCGTCAGCGATAGGAAACTTGTTAAAACTCGGCAAAATTTTAAGTATTCCATACAAATTTTTCCCCAAACACACAGTCTCGCAGCCACCGTGGTCCATCAAGACGGATTCTATTATATTGAATCTCTGCAAGTACCGAGAAACACACTCAAACAATCGTATATATCAGTCAATGTTCCTATATATATCCTCGGACCTGACTTCTAAAGGATGGGAATTTTTTTACACGGATGGTTCCAAGACAATAAACAATACTGCATTCGCCGTCACCCTAGAAAATGGTACACTCCTCAAACAAGGTATTATGACGGAGACTGCCTCTATCTTTACTACAGAAGCACATGCCATTTTAGAGGCGCTGGTGTTAGCAGATAATACGCATGGCAAGTACGTCATATGCTCAGACAGCCTTTCAGTACTACAGGCAACTGCAAACCCAAAGTATGATTCTCAAATAGTCTGCCGTATCCGAGACATCCTCTTGAAAAGACAGGTATACGGGGCAATGAAGTCGCCGACCACGCTGCCAATCTAGCTGGTGTTAGTCCAACCTATCTATTTGACACATACAGCAAACATGACCTACAACGCACAATAAAAAGCAAAACAAAACAGGCACAAATGAACGATTGGAAACTATATCTTCACTTTTATTCGAGCAAAATCAATCCCTGTAAAACACCGCCAGCTTATTCACCCTCTGTCTTTAAGTCAGCCACCACTAATTTCCTTCATCTTCGCCTTGGACACTCTGTAGCCACTCACCAATACCTACTAAGAAAGGAGTCGCCCCCAATCTGCTCCTCATGTAATATCCACATCCTAAACATGGAACACATCCTTGGTTCCTGCTTCTTCTCTTCAAACACGGCCAGTAGTCACCTTAAAGACAACATTTTTAAAATATTAGACAATCCATCCCTAGAAAACTTAAATATAATAAATAAGCTTGTAACATTATTCAATATCAAATTATAGTATATAAATGTACATTAAATCGAGCTGAAAGCCTTTGCAGCTAGTGCTCTAATTCTTGTATTTACATGTAATTTATTTCATGTCAATAAATATTAATAATAATAATAATAATAATAATTATGCCACTACCATTCAAACATACATATATCTCAACAGCCATATATGAAGGATCGAACAAGCGTTTAAATTTCCCCAAAAGTGTAAAATCATGATTACATTGGATATTGGACGAGAAATGGGAATATTATAGGTAATTTTGGCTTAAATCATTTATAATAGAAGTCATAAACTAGTAAAATTCTGTCAACTGCACGGCCTAAACAATTTGAAAACTTCGTTTGAACTCAAATCCCTGGGACATCCCCGACACATAATAATATGCTAATAAAAAGAAAATTGATGATATTTTCGTTAAGCAAAGACTACGTAAAATTATCAAATCCAATACCCAAACGCAGATGTAGAATGGGATCATTATCTTATATTGGCCAAAATAAAAAATTACATGAAAAAGATTGTGAAAAAACCGAACATCAGAAAAATAAATGTCAATCTAACCTTTAAATTACAAATAATATAAGAATAGAACTAAAGAGACAACTTCTTCAAGTAGATAATCGTACAAACAAATTAAATGAAAACCCCATCAATCCTAAGCAGACTGAGAAAAAAAAAATAATGAAAGCAATCAAGAAACACATGTTCGTGTCAGGAACAAGCAAGGTACTGGAACTCGTATGAAAAAAACAAAATAAATCAAGCTTGAGTATATATAACTTTAAAATATTTAGGGCGCGGTTATTATTTCTGATAATAACGTCTCACAAGAATTCATACAAAAACTTACACTAGACAACTGCAGTTTCTTCGGACTACAAAGCCAATTGAGAAATGAGGTCTTGCCGAAAAATATGAAAGTAATCAGGCAATGGGAAAGCTCCGAAAGTGAAATCTTTAGAAATATGTACAAAAACCTGTCCCCGCCCGAAAAAAATTGTAAAAGCGGACGCCTTGAGAGAGTAATTCATTTCCAGACCATGCCAATTTTTACAAATTTCTGCACGAGAATTATAAAAAACGTCAAATCAATTAAATTTTAAAAGAACTGACAAACTGTTCGTAAAAGTTTAAATTTGTATGAATTGCGACAATTTTATGCAAACTAACCCAAAAGATGACTTGTACATGGACAAAGGAGAAAAGGAGCTTCATATTGAAACGAATTTTTCGCCGAATACAATAGAAATCATTAAACACATATTACATTAATAAAACAGTAATAATAACCAATCTAAAAATCTTCCTCCTGTTATACCATTCCTTTTTTGTTTTGTTTTTACTTGTTACTTTTGACGTTTCAAGCACATTTAACAATAAAATAGGGTTTTCGAAATGCAACGTTTACTCTGTGCTTCTACACCGAATGGAACATGGATTTACGTTAAATGATTTCAAAATATGGTTCTATAGAAGAATACCGCGCATATTCTGAACTGGCAGGGTATCAAATAAAGGAATACTGAAACGCACAACGATTGAGAAGGGTAGGCTACCAAATCTTTGAGAAAGACTAAATTTTTCGATAACAAACATTAACAGAGGAATTAAAAAAAAATAAAAAAATACAGTACAAATTATGATAATCGGTCTTCGAAACGGAAACCTTAAAAAAATATAATTTTTTTAAATTTTATTTTACCTTTGACTGTTTCGCTTCGAAGTATTTTAAATCAGCATAGTTTTCTTGAAATATTTGAAATTCTACTTTCGAAAGAGCTTCCAGAAATATCTCGAGTCGTCCCAAATTAAGTACTCCGTATTCATTTATGTTACCTAATAAAAAAAAAATATTATTAGTCAAAGAATACGTACAAACATAAAACAAGAGGTAGACCTTGCAAGTCGTGGGTCAAAGCGCTAAGTAACAAAAAAAAAACTGTTTCGTAGAAGTCACTCCAACTGAAAAAAACAGTTTCTAACCTCTCTTTCCTTAAAAGAACTAAAGTTACAACAAAGAGAATTTACAAATAGAGAGAGAGTAACTTATATCATAACACATGTCATTCTTCCCAAATCAATAAAACTTATAATTATAATTATTTTCTTAGCCATACTTCTTGTTATGACTTCTTGAGTTGGATTAATATTCACATCATTTTGATTAACTATATTATTGGTACAAATTCGAAGATTAACTGAACGAGTAGTGAACATATTGGTTGATTGTAACACATCTTTTTTTTAAATTGATTTATATGAGCCTGTTTCTGTAAGTTGTTAACTAATATTAAGTATCTACATCCAATTTGTTTTTTTTTTTAAATTCTACCTGGAATCCATTTAACCGTATTAGAAAATACATTTCAGCAAAGTATATTTTCATTATTACTATATTCACCATGTTTTGCTTTACTGTCGATTTGCTACAATTTTTCTTTTGTTTTTCTCTCTCCGGCTGATTCAAGTTAAAATACTTTATATATTTTTTAGTTTTATCATTTAACTTTAAAATATCTAGTAAGGTGTGAGGTTTGTGTTGGAAAATCATGTTAACTGGTGATACTTTCAATTGGCATAGTTCCAATCTCTTAAGCGGATCAACAAACGTCATTTTTATTCCATTTTTAAAGGTTTGAACGGGCCTTCCTGAACTCCCATTCGATTGCGGATGGCAGAGTGGTGATTTAAGTATTGTCACTGCCGATACTGTATTTATCATACGGTACGGGCAGTGACTGAGTGTATGTAACAACCGGTGGATAGCCGGTTGTGTCTGTGAATTTTGTCGGTGCACTGTTTCATATTGTTGTAAGGGCATAACACATACAGCAATTTGATTGGGTAAACCAACGATAAAATTCTCACTTCGCAGCCTTGCTTAGCATCGCCGCTATTTGTGTATGTTTGTGATTATGACTAGGGAATTCAGGGTGGACTTTTCTGCACATGTCCACGTCTGTAATTACAGACCAGCAGTTTTGGCACTTAGCGAAACACAGGTAGATCTCAGCCCACACCTCTCAGATCACTCTAATCTGAAGCTGCCAGGTTACGAACTAGTACCATTATTCCTCCCTCATGGCGGTCTCTCCATTTACGTGCGTAGTGATGTAGCTTACCAAACTCAACCACAATCTAACCCCTGTTCCAATCCGGAATTCAACTTTATGTGGTTAAAATGAAATTTCCGCAAGCAAATTATCCACCGCTGACTTATTTACAAACTGGACAGCAACTCGACCTTTAACGTGTTTGATGCACTGTCGGACTCCATACAAAGAATTGTCCCTGTATCCTCATCGTGAAATATTGAAATCGTATTTACATGAGATACATTTTTTTTTTTTTATAATTTACGCGCGCCTAAGGGGTTAGATACCCTTTTACTGTTGCCAGGGCGCGGGCGGAAAGATAGAAGGAGGAGAAAGGAAAATTGTTTTTGTAGTGGTTTGTGAAACTCAGGTGTGTTTGGTTTCTATGTTTTGCTCTCCAGGGGTGGGAGTCCGAATAGGACGGAGTGTTTTTCTTCACTCAGAGTGATTCGAGATATAATTCCCAGTATTTTTTTCATTGCTTGAAACTCTTATAACAGCCAAATTTACGTGCCAGTGTTATGCCTTCACACGCAGAATTATTTTGTCTGAGTTCCAATTACACAATGAAAAACTGATTTGCCATGGGCAGGATTCGAACCTGGACCCTCCGAGTGAGAAGCGTTTGCTACTACCACTACACCACGGCCACCCCTCATGTACTATTCTGGTTGACTTCGACTTTCTGGACAGACAACACCCGAAGAACGGTGTGTTGAGATATTCGCTGCAGCTTGTAAATGAGAGCACGCGAATACCAGACGTTGATAGTCATACCGCCAACACCCTGGACTTGTTTTTAACTTCTCACCTTGGTAAGTACACTGTTGATGTGTTTTCCTCTCTAGGCTCGTCGGATCATTGTGTCATATCAGCTAATATCTCCTACACCCACTACACTGTTACAGATTCCTAAAAAAATCGTATGGCAATACGAGAAAACCAATTGGAGCGGACTTAACAATTTCTTTAGGAATTTTAACTGGTCGTTATGTTTCTTCGATAACGACGTGAATGCCGCTGCTGATATGATCATAGACACTATTCTCTTTGGAATAAGATGCTTTAACCCTCACCGGATGAAGAGTATCAAACCAAAAGTAAAGGCATAGTACGACTCGAGTTGTAAAGAGGCTGTCAGGGTTGAGAAATGTTTTTTTTCGGTTCTTCAAGACCAAACCGACCGAGGAAAACCGAAAAAAGTTTCAACGAACCAGGAATGACCGCAACGTCTTTCTTAAGCGTGTGAAATTTCAATACGACCAAAAGTTGAGACAAAAAATACTACAATGTCCCAAAGGTATAAAAAACTTTTGGTCGTTTGTCAAAAACATCAGAAATTCTGGCACATCCCTCTATCCCAACGCTCATCTACAATGATATTCCAGGTGGCAGCTCTTTAGATAAAGCCAATCTGCTAGCTGCACACTTTGCGGCCAGCTCAACATTTCCAGATTTTGCTTTGTCTCCGCCTACCCTTGAGTGCGTCGAATCTTTAATGGGACGAATCCACTTTCGCACTCGTGCACTAGCAAGAGTACTTAAAGATCTCAATATACATAAATCCGCTCGTCCAGATGGTATATTTCCCCTTCTTCTTAAGAGGTGTTCTTCCACGCTGACAAAACCACTGCGTAAGCTTTTTCATCAATCCTACTCTTTAGCATTTAGCAGATGGAAAACAGCATTTGTCCAGCCCGTCCCTAAAAAGGGCGAATCATCTTCTCTCTCCTCCTACAGGCCCATTGCACTTACGTCCCTACTTTCCAAGGTCATGGAAACGCTGATAAATCGTCAGTTCATGAAATATCTCGAAATAAGAAAACTTTTCAATGACCGGCAGTACGGTTTTCGTAGCAACAGGTCACTGGTGATTTGATGGCATGTCTCACCGAAAAGTGGAACCAAAGTGTACATCAATCTGGCGAAAACAAGATAGTTGCACTTGACAGAGTTTGGCATCAGGCTCTTTTGTCGAAGATGCGTGCATTTGGGATCGACGACTCTCTTCTTCAATGTATTAGAAACTACCTTTCGGAACGTTCGATTCAAGTTGTCCTGGATGGTTTGAAGTCTGATATTCACAAAATAAATGCTGGTGTACCCCAGGGCTCCGTCTCCGACACTATTTTTAATTTTTATCAATGATCTTTAGTCTGCCACTTCTAATCCAATATATTCCTTTGCAGTACTCTCTACTTTTCATATTCGTTCCCGGACTCACGTCCCTGCTCTTCGGATGTGGAACGGCACCGTATGTTAAGCTCATTAAACTCAGATATTGACAGCATAAACAATTGGGGAACTATCAACAGAGTGGGATTTAATGCTTCCAAAATACAATGCTGTCTGCTGCCATTAAAGCGAAATTTAAACACCCAACCATTATCGATGAATGGCACTTGCATCGTCGAAACTGAAAAACTTTCCATCTTCGGTATGTATGTTAATGACAACTTAAGTTGGAATGACCACATATTCGATGTCGCCAAAAATGCTGCGAACTATCTAGGTTTTCTCAAGCGATGTAAGAAATATTTCACCCTCTCTGACCTGGCTTCAATATATCGTGCGATAAACTCATAGGTGATGCCAGTATTACACAGTCATTCGACACCCTCGAACACCGGCGTAATGTCTCCTGTCTCCTGTCCTTGTTGCATCGCTATTTTCATCATCAATGCTCCACTGAAATTGCCAGTAGCATTCCGCCCCTTCATGCTTTTAACCGTAACACCCGTCTCGCTATGAATGCTCATCAGTTCACCCTCAAGCCAATCTTCGGACGTACTCTGAAATATTGTGATTCTTTCCTAAGCCGTACAACTCGCTTATAGAATGCCCTGCCGAGTTCTTTATTTCCTAGTCAGTATAACTTGCAAACATATAAAACCAACGCACATCCGCTCTCTTGGAGCGGACTTAACAATTTCTTTAGGAATTTTAACTGGTCGTTATGTTTCTTCGATAACGACGTGAATGCCGCTGCTGATATGATCATAGACACTATTCTCTTTGGAATAAGATGCTTTAACCCTCACCGGATGAAGAGTATCAAACCAAAAGTAAAGGCATAGTACGACTCGAGTTGTAAAGAGGCTGTCAGGGTTGAGAAATGTTTTTTTTCGGTTCTTCAAGACCAAACCGACCGAGGAAAACCGAAAAAAGTTTCAACGAACCAGGAATGACCGCAACGTCTTTCTTAAGCGTGTGAAATTTCAATACGACCAAAAGTTGAGACAAAAAATACTACAATGTCCCAAAGGTATAAAAAACTTTTGGTCGTTTGTCAAAAACATCAGAAATTCTGGCACATCCCTCTATCCCAACGCTCATCTACAATGATATTCCAGGTGGCAGCTCTTTAGATAAAGCCAATCTGCTAGCTGCACACTTTGCGGCCAGCTCAACATTTCCAGATTTTGCTTTGTCTCCGCCTACCCTTGAGTGCGTCGAATCTTTAATGGGACGAATCCACTTTCGCACTCGTGCACTAGCAAGAGTACTTAAAGATCTCAATATACATAAATCCGCTCGTCCAGATGGTATATTTCCCCTTCTTCTTAAGAGGTGTTCTTCCACGCTGACAAAACCACTGCGTAAGCTTTTTCATCAATCCTACTCTTTAGCATTTAGCAGATGGAAAACAGCATTTGTCCAGCCCGTCCCTAAAAAGGGCGAATCATCTTCTCTCTCCTCCTACAGGCCCATTGCACTTACGTCCCTACTTTCCAAGGTCATGGAAACGCTGATAAATCGTCAGTTCATGAAATATCTCGAAATAAGAAAACTTTTCAATGACCGGCAGTACGGTTTTCGTAGCAACAGGTCACTGGTGATTTGATGGCATGTCTCACCGAAAAGTGGAACCAAAGTGTACATCAATCTGGCGAAAACAAGATAGTTGCACTTGACAGAGTTTGGCATCAGGCTCTTTTGTCGAAGATGCGTGCATTTGGGATCGACGACTCTCTTCTTCAATGTATTAGAAACTACCTTTCGGAACGTTCGATTCAAGTTGTCCTGGATGGTTTGAAGTCTGATATTCACAAAATAAATGCTGGTGTACCCCAGGGCTCCGTCTCCGACACTATTTTTAATTTTTATCAATGATCTTTAGTCTGCCACTTCTAATCCAATATATTCCTTTGCAGTACTCTCTACTTTTCATATTCGTTCCCGGACTCACGTCCCTGCTCTTCGGATGTGGAACGGCACCGTATGTTAAGCTCATTAAACTCAGATATTGACAGCATAAACAATTGGGGAACTATCAACAGAGTGGGATTTAATGCTTCCAAAATACAATGCTGTCTGCTGCCATTAAAGCGAAATTTAAACACCCAACCATTATCGATGAATGGCACTTGCATCGTCGAAACTGAAAAACTTTCCATCTTCGGTATGTATGTTAATGACAACTTAAGTTGGAATGACCACATATTCGATGTCGCCAAAAATGCTGCGAACTATCTAGGTTTTCTCAAGCGATGTAAGAAATATTTCACCCTCTCTGACCTGGCTTCAATATATCGTGCGATAAACTCATAGGTGATGCCAGTATTACACAGTCATTCGACACCCTCGAACACCGGCGTAATGTCTCCTGTCTCCTGTCCTTGTTGCATCGCTATTTTCATCATCAATGCTCCACTGAAATTGCCAGTAGCATTCCGCCCCTTCATGCTTTTAACCGTAACACCCGTCTCGCTATGAATGCTCATCAGTTCACCCTCAAGCCAATCTTCGGACGTACTCTGAAATATTGTGATTCTTTCCTAAGCCGTACAACTCGCTTATAGAATGCCCTGCCGAGTTCTTTATTTCCTAGTCAGTATAACTTGCAAACATATAAAACCAACGCACATCGGTATCTCTCTTTTTTCCCTCCCTAACTTTCTTTCGCCCGCGCTATGTGCAAACATTTAAGAGTACATAAATCCCTCGTGCGCGCGCCAATTATAAAAAAAAACATGATGTTTGCAACCATGTCTATAACTATTGATTTTTTTAGTATTTTCGACTGACTGGTATGATTTGAGACTGATTATATCGTAATTAATCAGTTAGTAAGACAAAATAATATAAATGTCACCTATTTTTAATAATTTGTATTTAAATACAGAAGACATCTAATTTTTGCTCCTTTTTGTTAAGGATTTATACAATCCTACAAAACTTTCTTATAAATAAAAAATAATAAAATATATTTGTGTTTTATTCAGTTATTAATAATGTAACAATTCATTGAAGTTATAAAAAAAAGAATAATTATTTTAATTTGTAAAATAAATCGGGTTATAAAACGTGCGCCTGTAAGGCGCATGTTTATCTTTTCAGTACTATAAAATAAGACTATCTTTCTAGGGTTAAAAGGATACGAAGAAAAGTCGATTGCCTGACAGCAATTAAAGTATATAAAACTATCATTAAGCCTCATTTTGAATAATACTCGACTATTTTATACACATGTTGCAATCGCAGTCAGATAGAAAGACTTACACCAATAAGATGCATTCTAGATGCGCTTAAATGGCTGAGCATACGAGAAATATTGGCACTCAACACGTTGATAGCAGTCTTCAAAATGAAGCAGGGTGCTGAACCAAACTATGTGATACCTGTATTTCCTACGTCCACTCTGAATTTCCGAGTCATAATTAAAAACAAAGACAAAAATAAAACACAAACACCAAGAATGTTAAGCAAAATTCTGACATTGGTTTACCGAATCAAATTGTTGTAATAGTTACAAAAATAGGAAAAAGTGCACTAACCAAATGTTCGTTCACAACCCGCTATCCATCCATTGTGACGTAAGCTCAGTCTGCCTTTGCCATATCACCATGTTCTTTGTGCGCGGATGTTGTTTTTTGTTTTTACTTTAAAGCGATTCAACTATATTTCAAATGATGTTTTGTTAACAAAAGTTTGTTTTGACTTCCTGCATTTTGTATTTGTTTATATATGTTTATAACTTATCAAACTGGGCAGTCCTAAAGACATTTCAAACATTTTAAATTTAAAAAATGTATCACTTCATAAACATTTTACACAGTTATACATATGTTTATATATGTTTATGTTATACTCGTTTTCTTTTAATTTGGAACGTAAATCACTACTTCTTTAAAAACATCTGTTCATTTATGTTCTGTTCTTTTGAAATGTTAATGATATTTGCTTTTATATTTCATTTTAGTAAAATGTAACGTTTGCAAAACATTGAAAATTAGGGAGTCCATTGAGAAAAATAAGGTTTTAGGTAAAAAAAAAGAATAACGTTTCAAACTAAATAAGAAAATACGCGCTAGCATACTGCTTTCGCTATACTACTTAAAGAATAAATTTAATTTAGATAACAATTGGAAATGTAATAATTAATTATTAAGAGCATTCCCAACTCTTTCTAGTTCAGAGCAGAGAAGCAGACCTACGAGTGAACCATACAATTTTTTCTTGCCACGACAAAACCTACCATCCCTGAAATCTTGACCATTTTGTATATGAAATGATTTATGTATTGATCACTTACCCCCTAATTTTGGATATACTTCTATATAAGCCTGGTAAACCAACGGTAGTGCGTTTGATGAGATATGCAGACAAGGTAAATGAGGAATAAAATCGTTTCCTACCAGAAATCCCATTAGTACCCAGTCGTCAATAAGTTTTGACATACTGAACGACTCATACTCTTTTAAATCAGAAAATTCCATCTCCAAATATTCTCTGAAAAGTCCCAAATGAAGAAGAAAAAATCGAGTTTCCTCAATGGATGCTCGTTTAGTTTTCTTTCCAAATTTAACCTGCCAAAATAATATACACATAAAAATATTTTATTTAAGTAAAATCTAATGCAAATTTAACCTCTTCTCGCAAAACCACAAAATGTAGTTCATGTGTACATAATCCTAATATAATAAGATCTGCATCCAAGCCATATAGGCAATGTCTAGTGTGCTGATCAAAATCTTTTTGTGATTTAAGGTAACGTATATAGTCCATTATTTTGTGCTCTCCTTCTCCAGGGGTCTAAACAAAAATAACAAACATCAACAAAATAAAGATAAGTTTCAAAACTAATTATTTTACATCGTGACCACTAAGAATCACCCGACACTTTTGCCATAAAGGATCTGTGCAGATCTTTTTCTTTACAAAAGTGCGAAGCGCATTATGTAAACGTTCCATAAATTCTGTTCCGGGAGTAATACAATTCGAGTCAAAAGGTGGATTTTCTATTAATTCACCACGTGTTTTTGCTTGTAATGAGAGTAACTCAGCATCTTTTGCCGCTCGAAATCTGTTAAGCAAATTGAAATTTAAAATACAAATAAACATTTTATAATACAAGTATAGTGACAACATATACCTCCGACTTCTTTGCTGATTCATTTTAGCTCTAGGAGCCACTCCATCCACAGCCATGAAAAATAGTTTTTGCGGCTTAATCAGAAAAAATAATTTATCAATATAATTAAATATATCCTTAAACATATCCTCCTCAGTTATAGAAAAATGAATGTTTCCATCATCGGGATGCGAACAATTATGTATGATGCCATTCATATCTAAATATAGATTATCGAAATCAGGTATCTAAAAGCAAAAAAAAATATATATATGGACATATATTTCTCATTTTATTGAAATGATATACCTGAAAGTAAGTATATTTTTAATAGAACAATAACATAAATAAATACTGTTCTGATTAATCACTTGATCCATAACACATACAAGTTTCAGATATCATAAATAGACCTAGACCACAAATTCGCTTGGTCACTAAAACTTGCCTGTACCCCATCCTGCCCTACACTAAGCAACCGCAGAGGATCTCCAACCACTCCCCTGCAAGAATGTGAATAACTTTAACTGTGCCAAACTATCTAGAGCGGAAATTGGCAGTTGTAAAGATTTTAAAATGAGAAGTAGGGAATGTAGTCTCGATGATTGGATCACTATTACAAGCAAGTCCTTGCAACTACGACAAGAACTGTCCAAAACACAATGAATTAAGCACCTGGATTGACTTCTAGAAAGAATTCTTAGATCTGCTTCTAAGACCTCACTCACAACCCTTGCTAAACTTCAACAACCTACCTCAAACCTATTTGAGACGAAAATGTCACCACCTTCAGATCAACCCCGACATTATCAGCTTTGAACCTTACAACGCAACAGAACCGCATGATTTTTTCCATGCACAATTACATAATGCGTTGCAGCATGTAACGAATACGTCAGTCGTTCACAGACCTTCGGACAGAGATGTGATCCGGAACGAAACAAATTGTTAGATAGATAATCTTATTAGTTAAAAATAACTTTTAAGTATTTGTGCAATTAACAATTTTGAAATTTTTTATTTTACATAAATTAAAAACAAAAAAGTTAAAATTATGTTTCATAGATGGGGTTTTTTATAAATTTGCAAATTTTTTTTAAACCCTAGTAATCCTAGGTTTTTTTATATTAAATCACAAGTTGTTAAAAAGTATTATTCCTCGATAAAAAATTGATGTGTACTTGTCAATCCGCATCTTGATGTTCTTATGTTCTTATACTTCTCAAGTTATCCGGCTGGGCATCAGAAACTTACACTACGCTGTTTGTCATACGAGTATATTCTGGTAGCAACCCATTCTTCATTCTAAATATGAAGACCATTGATATTAATCCATTTTAAGCATTCAACCATATGCTTTTAGAATTGTCCGCATCGCATTGTTTTGTAATTTCTGGAGTCGATTTTTAATTTCCAGGTTGCACATGTAAAAAAATAGCAAAGGCTATTCCAAAGTCTGGTTACATGAATGAAGAAGAGGCGGGAATAATTAATATACGAGGGGCGTTCAATATATTCTCGGTATCGATATGAAGGAAAATGCGAATTCAATTTAAATTGTTTTTATTTTTCAATATAATCTCCCCTAACATCAATGCATTTGTTACATCTTGAGATAAGCTTTTTTAAACCCTCAAACAAATAAATTTCCTCTTTCTCTGCAAAATACCCATTTATTGCCAACTTGAGTTCTTCATCATCCGAAAATCTTTTTCCACGAACACATTTTTTCAAATCCGGAAACAGGAAATAATCACTAGGGGCAAGGTCTGGACTATAGGGTGGGTGTTGGATTTCTTCGAAACCACAATCTCGCGCAGCAGCCTTGGAAACTCGCGCCGTGTGAACAGGAGCGTTGTCATGAAGAAGCAACACACCCGCTGCGAGTTTACCCCGTCTTTTCTTTTTAATTTCCTCCCGCAAATTCTGCAAAGTGGAAGCGTAGGATGTGGCGTTGATGGTTTCACCTTTTTGTTTGTACTCAATGAGCAAGATTCCCTTTGAGTCCCAAAAAACTGTTGCCATGAGCTTCCCGGCAGACGGACTTTGAACTTCTTCGGGGGGTCTGTTCCTTTTTTATGCCACTGCATGGACTCTTGTTTGCTTTCAGGGTCATAGTGGTGGACCCATGTTTCGTCCCCAGTAACAATTCGATCCATAACACCGTCCGCGTTCTCACTACACATCTCCAAAAGCTCTCTACAGCATGCGATTGTCCCTTTTTTCTGAGGCGTACAAGCAGTAGCCGGGGCGCCGGAGCGGGAGTCGTCTTCAATGCTCTCTCTGCCTCTCTTGAACTCACTTGACCACTTTTGCACAGTTGATAATGAAGGTGCGGAACACTGGTAAACAGCCACCATCTCTTCATGAATAGTTTTTTGACTTTTTCCTTGCTTAGTGAGAAATTTAATTACAGCGCGATGCTCAATTTTCACCATCATCGTCTCAGTTGCCATTATGATTCTATTTAACTAGAGATAAAACGCGAATTAATGATCACATTTATATGAAATTTTACATGAATGCACTAAAATAATAGTATTACTTGATAAATAAGTCAACTTATATATATAACCACAGCTTCACCCCGATACCGGGAATATGTTGAACGCCCCTCGTAATTAAAGTATGGTATTGCCAGCTTAAGAGTGCTGGTCGATTGGGGAAATATAAGTTTTTTCAAAAAGATATGCGCGGGATCTATTGTTTACAAGACGGTGCATAAAGAGTTCAAGAGTTGCTGAAACGTACAACCCGAAACCAGTTTGGATAGTGCATGTGATCGTATCGACGTAATCAATACAAGTATATTATGGCATCGTTGAATGCAACAAGCAACTTGTGGTGGGATTGCGAGTCAATTTTGAGGTACCCAAACGGTAGAGCAGTCACATATACGCAGCAATAAAACTTTGACAATTCTCAGTTTTTTTTCTACTGTATGGTATGGTATGGTCTACTGCAGAAAGTGAACGATTTATTTTAAAACCAAGGTTTGTAACTTTTTCAGCAAATGGAGTTTGTTGCTTAAAAGCACAGGTGGAAAGTCATTCGTATCGCAATACATTCTCTAAATTATCTGCATTCGGGTCTAGACTGTTCGAAAGTGACCAGTTGTAGATTCTTGAGCGATCGTCATTTATCCCAGCAATGAGATCATCAACTAATCCGATTAGTTGTAACAAGTATACTTGGGCATCGTCCGCATAGAATAATGGAATCATTAGCGTATAATAGTAGACCCAAAATGGAGCCCTGCAGTATTAATATTAATAAGGGTCTGAGCTCGGAGTTTGCCATTTGCCATCGTGTACCACTCTTTGGTAACGATTACTTAAATAATCCCTTATGAGACATAGCAACCTTTCACCAAAGCCAAAATATAACTTTAGTTTCTGACACAGCACGTTGTGATCCACTCTATCAAGAGCTTTGGATAAAGCAAGCAAATAAGAAACCGTTAGGTAATCCAAGTTATGTTATATCTAATTGTTATATCATCGAGAATTTTAATCAGCGGTAACGTGCTCTGATCCCCAATTGGACCGGAGAAAACAAACTATATTGACCCAAATAACTCTATATTTGCTTAACGAGAATCCTTTCAAAATTTTTTGATAGACATGGCAAAATATTGATAAAACAGGTGGGTGAGGTTTTTTAGGAACAGGAATAACTTTAGCCAATTTCCAACTATCGGGAAAAGTAGATGATGCTATGGAAAAATTAATAATGTGTGTAAGGCAGCTTATGATGTGAATCAAAATTATTTTAAGGAAACGAAGATACACAACGTCCTCACCGACAGCATTAGAATTGCTGTAATACACCGGCAACGCCCCCGCCTGTTGTATTGGTAACTCTACCATTACGAACTAGTTTATACCCCGGGATTTTGTATAGCTGATGTAACGCATCCCTTTTTTCTTTGTCTTTTGGAGACACAGCCAAGTTTCACTAATACACATAATGTTAACGTTGGGCCCATTAAAAATATATTTATGTAGTCCAATGTAGATAAATTGAAGCTACGTGCACTAAGGTAGTTTATTTTTAGCCATATGCGTGAATTTGGCAATTTTTTTATAATTTATTTGCAACGCCAGACGAGGGAAGCGTATTATTAAACATTTTACTTAAAACATAAGACACGTAATTCTAACTCTATTTATGTTAATAGTTAATAATTCAAAAACAACACTCAACACTTTCCCACCCGCTTTTAAATCTCTTCCAGTTATCGATCTCTCAAGGTGAATTTCCACAGATATGGAAGTTTTCTTTCATAACACCGATACACAAAAAGGGATTAAAGAGCGAAGTCACTAATTACCGCCCCATAGCTAAACTTTCACATATACCCAAACTCCTCGAAAGCATTTTGTACGAAGCCTTAAGCTTCCAGTGCAAATCCCTTATTTCCCCTAATCAACACGGCTTTCTGAAAGGTAGATCAACTACCACTAACTTCGACGAATTCGTGTCCTCTGTTCTCTCAGCCTTAGAAAGTGATAGAGAAGTTGACGTTATAACAACTGATTACAGTAAGGCTTTTGACAAGATATCTCACAAACTGTTCAAATTGTCCGTCCTGAGCTTTGAACCCATTTTGCTAAAATGGATATATTCTTACCTGGATAATCGCTTTTATAGTATTAGATTCAGGACTGCCCTATCGGCCCCCTTCTTGGTAATTTCAGGTGTTCCTCAAGGTAGTCACCTAGGTCCACTCCTCTTCATCCTAACTATTAACGACCTTCAAAGACTCATTCAATACTCAACACTTTCTCTCTATGCTGACGATACCAAATTTTTTAAACCCATTCCCTCACAACAAGACTCCAGCCTCGTTCAAATAGATCTAAATAGTTTTTCCACTTGGTGCATCAAGAACTGCTTAGAATTCAATGTCTCCAAATGTCAATCGATTACTTTCTCACGTAAGTGCAATAAGTCTCCTCAACGAATTTACTATCTCCACGGCCAACCTATACCCCTTGTTGAATCTATCCGCGACCTTGGCATATTATGCGACAGGCAGCTTAATTTCCGCTCGCATATTGATGAGATAATTTCTAAAGTAAACTCATCACTCGGCTTCGTTAAAAGATAGTCCAAAGAATTTTGCAACCAGATCACTATACATCATCACTTACGTTCGCTCCCTTCTCAAGTACGCTAGCCAAGCGTGGTGTCCCTTTCACCGAGTTCATATATTCCGTATTGAGAGCATCCAGCGTCGTTTTCTTCGATTTGCTCTTCGAGGTCTACCTTGGAATGATCCTATAAACTTACCTCCCTATCGAGATCGCCTCAAGCTCATTAACCTGAATACCCTTGAGGAACGAAGGGACGCAGCTGACATTCTTTTCATTCACCGACTGATCTCAGGCTCCGTCGATTGCACGTCTCTTTACAACTCCATTTTCTTTCAGACTAATCCTCGTAATCTACGTTGTCATCGCCTCTTTTACCTACCAATCCATCGCACGACATATGGCTCTAACGAACCAATCTCCCGTATGCTGCATAGACTCCAACCTTTCCGTTTTTAAGCTTGTATTAAGCCAAATAAATGGGAGCGTTTGCCCTCACCAAAATTAAATTAACTTAGCACCCAATAATTTAGGGAAGTTTCGCGTGAACGGTCGTTTCTAAATCAAGTGGTGGTGTGCTGGCTTCCAAGTCGGAACGTTATGTGATCGAATCCTAACCGCGAACGAAAGACACACATTTTACCAGTTAACTAAAATCAAGTAAGATGCATAGTTGTAATGCACTTGTTGTATATCCAATGACACTAATAATTTAGACTCCCCATTAAGTTTTGGATGCCACCCATGGAGTGAAATAACCACTGAGCCCAAAAATCTTTCTTTCTCTTTCTGTCCCGTTTGGCTAAAAGCACATAATACGTGCTCAGGCACTTTAAGTATAGTTATACCTACTGAAGTGTTAAATTCTTTAAAAAAAAAAAATGTTCATCTTTGTCCGCATGTAACTGCTACTCATGCTGTTAGAAAACAGGTTTTATTCAACTCTCTATAAGAATTTCCTGCACTACCGCATCGCCGTCAACAGCTTTCAAGAAATGGGATAGAGAGTACTTCTTGCATAAACGTGGGAGAACACTGTCAACTCCAATTTTAATACTGGTCGCATTCCAAAATTCCTGTCAATAGTTCCTGCAACACCTTTTTCACAACTGAAGAACTTAATTCTCTTGCAATGGAGACGATCAATAAATTATCAGTTTGTAAAACTGATGGACCACCATCCAAATATTCACACTACGGCAGACCTTGAAAAAAACCCATGAGCTCCAAATCGATACACACCACCTATTCATCGATTTTAAGGCCATGGGCGACAGAATATATAGAGACTACCTATACAGAGAAATGTCTAATTTTGGCAGCTCTTCCAAACCCGTCCGCTTGTGCAGGATGACGATGGAGAATGCACGTTGCTCAATCAAGGTCGGTAAAAACTCACCGACACCTTTGATGTCAAAAAAGGATTTAACCCAGGCGACTGTCAAGCGATTTCTTTATCATCATTCTTGAAAGTATAGTGCAAAACTCACGCCCCAACACAAGAGGCACAATCTTTCAAAAGTCCGTCCAATTACTTGCATACGCCGATGATATTGACATAATCGGAAGAAAGCAGCGTGATGTCCGTGGAACTTTCGCGAGACGGAAGCGGCGAAGATGGGCTTAACGGTCAACGAGACAAGACTAAGAATATTCTGTCAAGCAGAAAGGACACCCAACACCGAGGTCTCGAACAGAACGTCATCATTGAAAGATATTACCTCAAAGTTGTATCTAAGTTCAGAGGTTAGGCCACTCTAAGATTTTTAAAAAATCGATTTTTTTGTTATTGCTTTCAATTGCCCCTTAGAACCTCATAACTGATATCCCAAAAGATTATGGCCGGGAAATATCTCGAATTACTTGTTTTTCAAAGAGTAGTACAAGACCGCCAGGTAGGCAGCGAGCCTCTTTGAAATTTTAAACACGTTTATCTCAAAACTGAATTTTTAAAGTTGAAACCCATAACTTTAACAATTTTCAATCAATTCACTTTCAATTTTAACTAGATTTTTACAAATATATTATCTAAATAAGTACGTAGGACTTTCTTTTATATGGCATAGTTCATTTGTTATTAATTTTTTTTTGGCGATTTTTCTGCGAACTACCTAGGCTCCGCTATTAGCCCTTTCTCGAACAACAAAAGCGACCCTATACTCGTATAAGACTTTAATAATCCCAGTCCTGATCTATGGCGCAGAGGCATGGACTTTATCAAAAATGGATGAGGGTACTCTTGGCAGCTTTGAGAGAGAAATTCTTCGGGTGATTTTCGGCCCCGTCTGGCAGTACAGCGACATCGACTTCAGCCAGAAGAGTGAAGATCGAACGACTGAGATAGCTGGGTCATGTAGAACGGATGAACATCAATGCTTTGGCTCCAAAAGTCTTCGAATCCGCCCCCGAGTGACAGCGCAATAGAGTAAGGCCGCGACTTAGGTGGCGCATGTAAGTGGAAGAGGCCCTCAGCCAACTTAGTGTGCGAAACTGGAGGCAGCTAGCTAAAGATCGAGCTGGCTGGAGACGCTTGTTGGTTGAGGTCCAGATCCACCCCAGACAGTAGCGCTACCTTAAGTAAGTAAGTAATTAATTCTAATTATAAATGTTATAGAAATAATAGAATGAGTGAGGCAATTCTACCATCTTAGTCTTTACTGTAGCCTGCACATTTTAAAGCTTGTCTACAATGGTTTATTGAAATCAAAGCTGCAGTATGAAATAACTTGTTGGGGTGGTACGTATTTCAATAATATAAAAGATCTTTTAACGAAGCAAAAACACGCGATCAGAATTATGTGTAAAGTCAATCGTCGAACTCCTCGTTTTGATTTGTTTAAAAATCTTGAATTTCTCCCTTTACGACATTTGTATTGTTACAAGGTTCTAAAAATATTTTTTGAAAATTCAGGGTACTACGAGTATGTTGTTAGATTTGAAGAAAATTACAATTTACGAGTCAACACTAGGAATTTTGTAAATGTGCCCAGAATCACTAAAACACACTTTTCAAGATTTTATTTTGTTACTGCGCCTCGCCTATTTAACTTATTACCAGAGAACTTTAGATGTCAGAGAGTGAAAACTGTGTTCTTATATAATATTAAAAAATGGTTATTCTCCTTCAACCATTGCGCAATTGATATATGCTTTATGCCTTTTGTTTAATTTGAGTTTTGTTTGAAATTTCTTTTCTTTTTCTTTTGTAATAACATTCTGTGCTTTAACTTTTTCTAATTTTTATATATTTTCCCCATCAATAGTTTTACTGTTAAAATTATGTCTAAAATGATAGGTACATTCGCCTCTTGTTCTAACAATAGAATGTTCTTCACTATTTCGATCAAAAATGAAAAAGCTTTGTAGATTTAATATTTTGAAATTGTGTTTATATTGTAGAATTTTTGTGTGGGTACAAATAATAGAACTTATTCTTTTCAATACAAATCCCTTTATTCAGTACAGTTACAATTCACTATTTAATTCTTTCTCTCAGTACAATTCAATTCCTCAACCACTTATACTTTTCTTATATTTTACTTAAACCACTTAATCACTTCTTCTAATTAACACTTCAAATTCAACTTTGGAACTGATTTGCATACCTTTGGGATGCTGGTATTTATACTCGAATGACATACTTCGAGAACAATCCTCGCCACCCAGCGTCCCATACAATTTCCAATTTGCTAGAAAATTCGATTCCACTCTCCAGTCGAGACTTTGCTAATCCAGTATCGAAATCTTCTAGTCTTCGTGTTTCGACATTTTCTGCTAGATGTCGCTGCTCACATTTAAGTGGTTATCACATTGCTCCCTCCCTACAGTTGTTCGTCCCGAACAACTTCGTCATTCAGCATCCCGTTGAAATGACACATTCTATCCAAATGGACCACTTTCAATTTTCCTCGATCCCCACGCTGGATCCGGTAGACAACGTCATTAATGCGGGTTATCACCTTGTATGGACCTTCCCAGTCCTGTTGCAATTTTGGTGATTTGCCTTTCTTACGCTGAGGATTATACAGCCAAACCAGATCTCCTTCGTTGAAACCGGAAGATTTCGCCTTGATATCGTACCTAGTTTTCATGCGGCTGCTTGCTAGCTTCATCTTTTCTCTGGTGTCTTCATGCAATTCACGAATCCTGCTGCGTAAGTCATTCACGTACTCGTTCACCTCTTTGGGCTCCGTCGGTGGGGATCCGAATTTTGCTTCACTTGGCAACCGAATTGTTTGACCAAATAAGATCTCGGATGGTGTGTGCCCTGTTGAGCTATGGACCGCGTTTCGGTAGGCCATTAAGAAGAGGGGTATGTGTCGATCCCAATCCCGCTGGCAGTTGCTAACAACCTTAGATAGATGCTCACTCAAGGTCCGATGGAATCGCTCGACCATTCCATCAGATTGAGGGTGTAGTGGCGTTGTCCTTGTCTTTCTTATTCCCAAATATTGGCATATTTCCTGGAAGACTTTTGATTCAAAGTTTCGCCCTTGATCAGAGTGCAGCTCCATTGGGACCCCAAATCTGCTCACCCAGTTGTTGACTATCTGTTCGGCTACGGTCTTAGCCTCTTGATTTGGGATGGCAAACACTTCCGGCCACTTACTGAAGTAATCCATGACTACGAGGGTATATCGGTTTCCATTAAAGGTTTCGGGAAACGGCCCAGCGATGTCGATGGCTATTCGTTCGAAAGGTGCTCCGACATTGTATTGTTGCATTTGTCCATGTAGCTTTACTTTTGGACCCTTGGTAGCTGCACATCTTATGCACTTTTTGCACCAATTCTCGACATCTTGTTTAGCGCTTAGCCAATAGAAACGTTCCCTTACCTTTTCCAACGTCTTGTTTATTCCCAAATTGCCTCCTGAGATTCCGTCATGTATTTCATGGAGCACTTGGTTGACTCTGGACCGTGGCACAATTAGCTGCATACGAGATGTTGTCCCATCTGCAGTTTCCCATTTTCTCTTCAGCAATCCATCTTGCACAAAAAGCGAGTCCCACTGTGCCTAGTATGCCTTCAGAGTTTGGCTCCGATCTGATATCTGCTGCCAGCTTGGTCTTTCCTCGTATTCTTTCCAGGCCAATATTGGTTCGATGTCATTGTCTGCCTGTTGGGAGGAACGGATTTCGTCTATACTCCAACCCTCTATTGGCTCAGTCCTGATCATTTGGATAGTTGCCTGTTCTTTTGCTTCTTTACGATTGCAGTGTTCGCATTTTACCCCGCACGGTCGACGAGAGAGAGCATCAGCATTTGAGTGGAGTGTTCCCTTGCGGTGTTGCACTTCAAAGTCGTAGCCCTGCAACTGCTCAATCCATCTTGCAACTTGGCCTTCAGGGTTCTTAAATTGGAGTAGCCATTTCAGAGCTGCGTGGTCTGTCCGGAGAATGAACTTTTGTCCGTAGAGGTACTTATGGAAATGCTTCGTAGCCAGAATTAAAGCCAGAAGCTCGCGCCAGGTTACACAGTAGTTCCGTTCAGGTCTGGAGAGTACTTTGCTGTAATATGCGACCACTTTCTCTTGACCGTCATGAACTTGGGAGATCACAGCTCCGACCCCAACACTGCTAGCGTCTGCGTCCACGATGAACATTTTTCCGGGCGTGGGGTAACCCAAGATGGGGGCTTTGCACAGCTGTCGCTTCAGTTCTTGAAATGCTTTTTCGCATTCTCCAGACCACCTGAACTGTCGGCCTTTTTCTGTAAGTTGATGCAGGCTCTTTGCAATGCCAGCAAAATCCTTTACAGAAAAAGGCCGACAGTTCAGGAGTCTGGAGACTGGAATACGTGGCGAGTCCCAAGAAGCTTCTCAGTTGGTGTTTATCTTTTGGAGAAGGCCAACTTTTCACGGCTTCGATTTTGTCAGGATCCGTTCTTACTCCTTCCGCTGATATAATGTGACCCAGATATTTTACTTCCGGACGAAACAAGGCGCACTTTTCTGGGTTGAGCTTTAAATGAGCACTTCGTAGCCTCTCAAACACTTCTTTTAGATTTTCGCGGTGCTCCTCGTACGTCTTACCTATGACGAGAACGTCGTCCAAATATACTAGGCAGGTTTTCCAGGTGAGTCCTTGCAATGTTCGTTCCATTAGTCGCTCGAAGGTGGCCGGAGCGTTGCACAGTCCAAACGGCATCACTGCAAACTGCCAAAGACCGCTTCCTGTAGTGAAGGCAGTTTTCTCACAATCCGCACGATTTATCTCTACCTGCCAGTAACCGCTCTTCAAGTCAAGTGTTGAAAACCATTTCGCTCCAGAAAGCATATCCAAAGTGTCATCGATTCTCGGAAGTGGGTAGCTGTCCTTTTTAGTGACATCATTGAGACGTCGGTAGTCTACACAAAATCTCGTGCTGCCATCTTTCTTCTTCACCAGGACCACTGGAGATGCCCACGGACTTTGCGATTCTTCAATCACTCCCTCAGCTTTCATCTTCGACATCATTTCGGCAACTTCTGTTTGCTTTGCCAATGGAAGACGCCTTGCAGGTTGACGGATTGGTCGAGCGTCTCCGGTGTCAATGTGGTGTTGAACAATATGCGTACGTCCATATTCTCCGTCTTGTGTAGCAAATATATCAGCGTACTCACCGATTAGTTTTTCTGCCAGGATTCGCTGATCTTCGTCCAGATTACAGAGGCTGAGAATTTTGTTCTTGATTTTTATGCTCTGAACTGTTGTGACCGGTTTTGCACCCTGTTTTTCCGTTGTGGTCGATATAGCCTCAACAGGTACGCATTTTCCCACTATCTCCCCCTTTTTCACCTTTACACTGAATGTCTTTGGATTTAGAATCCTTACAGGGACCATGTTGTTCTTTGGCTCCACTAAGGTCTTTCCCACCATGAAGTCTCTTTTCTTTTCTGGTTCCATCAAATAGAATCGGTGGCTACCAGGACCACCTTCCACTTTTGCCCACAAAATTGCTTCTGACGAAGGCTCTAGACTCTGATTGCTGCAGATAACGACATTTGAGACTGTGGTATTGGCGTTTCCGTATATCATTGGTACGAGGGCGGGTCAATAAGTCTGTGACTTTTGGAATAAAACACAGATTTTTTGATAAAGACATAATTTTATTTTTCAACGTAGTCTCCCTTGAGCTCTATACATTTTGTCCAGCGCTTCTCCAATTTTTTTATCCCTTCCAAAAAAAATGATTTGTCGAGGTCCTCAAAATAGGCCTTTGTTTGCAAGATGACTTCATCATTGGAGTCAAATCTTTTTCCACCAAGCCATTTCTTCAGGTTTGGGAACAAGAAGTAGTCGCTCGGAGCCAAATCTGGAGAATAGTGTGGATGAGAGAGCAATTCATAGCCCAATTCATGGATTTTTGCCATGGCAACTGCACATGTGTGCACCCTTGCATTGTCTTTTTTCCCCTCAAATTTTCTCCTCAAATTAGTGAGTAGTCTGATAAAAATGGCTGTCAAACACAAACTAACTGACGCAGCAAGTTTAAATTTTGACAGGAGTCAACTGACAGATGCCTGTTGACAGGAGCAGTGTTTCAGTAAAGAGGTCAGAAATTCAAAAAGTCACGGACTTATTGACCCGCCCTCGTATCTTCATGTTTCCGTATTTCAGGGTTTGTGCCCCCAAGTCGACTACAAGTCCATGTTCTCTCATGAAGTCTGTACCAATGATGCACTCGTCACATATGTTAGCTACCAGAAACGCGTGAGTGAATGTTATTCCGGCCAGTTGGATTTTTATGCGGACTTCACCATATACCGTAATCGTTGCTCCTGTAGCTGTTCGCAAGCTGCAGCTGCTAGTGTTATGCAGCCAAGACTTCTGCACAAGATTCCTCCTGATGATTGAGGCCGTGGCACCGGTGTCTATTGTTGCCATCCATTTTTCTTTTCCACTGACTACTTCTACTAGAAGGCTTTCGCTGCGTCGTTTTGCCAGCGAGACTTGGATGATGGTCCTGGGGCCGTCGACTCCTGCTACCAACTTCTGCCCCGCGAAGTTGGTGCTTAAGCATTTCCCGACTGATGGCTTCGGGAAGGTTGACCGGCTTCTTGATAGCTGTTTCTGCGAGTTTCTTCCTCTATTTGCTTGTCACCACAGTGAGGGCAGTCTTTTCGTCGCACCGGTTCTTTACACTGCCTTTGAAGGTGTCCTATTTTATTGCAATTCCAGCAGCGCATTATTCGTCTATCCCGTCGAGTATCTCGTTCCTCGGCACTAATTCTTGTGCAGGAACATTCGACAGATGCTACTTCCCTGACGAAATGTGTTCCCCTGGAAGCCTGATTGGCTGCTTCCATCGCCAGAGCGAAGGCAAGTGCTTCAGCAAGGGTTCTTTTCCCGGCCATCCTTACTGCTGACTGTAGCTTCGAATCTGCAATTCCCCTGATAAATGCATCTTTTGCCATTTCGTCGATAATTTCCTGGCCTGCGGTGGGGTATGACAGATGTGCCAGTCTACTCACGTCTGCTTGGAGCTGCTGCAGTGTTTCTCCTCTTTGCTGCGTTCGGCTTTGCAATTGGACCTTGTAGACCTCCTGCATGTGGCTATCCCCAAACCGTTTCTCGATAGCCTGTACTAAAGTCACATAATCTTTATGCTTTTCGATGTCTATTGTTTGTAACAATTCTGCTGCAGGACCGCGTAAGGCCATTGCTAGGGCAAAGCACTTTTCCTTATTGTCCCAGTTGTTTGCACAGGCAGCCATTTCAAACTGCTTCTTATAAGTAGACCATGAAGTCTGGCCATCGAATGAGGGAGGCTTCAACTCTTTTCTCCTTGGACCGCTTAAAGAACATTCTCGCAGTTTCTGTTTTCGCACTGTGTCGAGCTGTTTTGCCAGTTGCTGAACTTTGCTGTCCATTTCCTTGAATTTTTCGCCAACATTCTTCTCTATTCTATCAAATTTGTCATCAACGTTCTTCTCTATTCTATCAAATTTGTCATCAACGTTCTTCTCTATTCTTTCAAACTTGTCATCGATTTCTTCGAATTTTTGCTGGAGAATGTTCTTTTGTTCTTCCAGATTATTCTTTTGTTTATCCATTTTCTGTTGAAGACCGTGCAGATTGTTGGTTTGTTCGTTGAATTTTTGTTCAATGCTGCTCTTCTGCTCGTCCATTCTTTGTTCCAGACTGTTCTTCTGTTCTTCCAGATTTTTCTTTTGTTGGTCGAGACTGTTCTTCTGTTCGTCCATTTTTTTGTTTTGTTCGTCCATTTTTTTGTTTTGTTCGTCCATTTTTAATAAGAGGAGTTGCATCATTGCAGCCATGTCATTGCCGGTACTTGTCTGTTCATCCTCGTCAACATCAAAGGAATATGCATCAGGATCATGTTCCTCGTTGTTCAAAGCTTCCTGAAGACGGAGCACCAGGTCACTTTTTCCTCCACTGGCGCTGAGGCTTCTCTTGTTCAACTCGGATTTGAGTTGGACGAGGGTGCAGACGCTAGCAATGTTGGGGTCGGAGCTGTGATTTCCCAGGTTCATGATGGTCAAGAGAAAGTGGTCGCATATTACAGTAAAGTACTCTCCAGACCTGAACGGAACTACTGTGTAACCTGGCGCGAGCTTCTGGCTTTAATTCTGGCTACGAAGCATTTCCATAAGTACCTCTACGGACAAAAGTTCATTCTCCGGACAGACCACGCAGCTCTGAAATGGCTACTCCAATTTAAGAACCCTGAAGGCCAAGTTGCAAGATGGATCGAGCAGTTGCAGGGCTACGACTTTGAAGTGCAACACCGCAAGGGAACACTCCACTCAAATGCTGATGCTCTCTCTCGTCGACCGTGCGGGGTAAAATGCGAACACTGCAACCGTAAAGAAGCGAAAGAACAGGCAACTATCCAAATGATCAGGACTGAGCCAATAGAGGGTTGGAGTATAGACGAAGTCCGTTCCTCCCAACAGGCAGACAATGACATCGAACCAATATTGGCCTGGAAGGAACACGAGGAAAGACCAAGCTGGCAGCAGATATCAGATCGGAGCCAAACTCTGAAGGCATACTGGGCACAGTGGGACTCGCTTTTTGTGCAAGATGGATTGCTGAAGAGAAAATGGGAAACTGCAGATGGGACAACATCTCGTATGCAGCTAATTGTGCCACGGTCCAGAGTCAACCAAGTGCTCCATGAAATACATGACGGAGTCTCAGGAGGCCATTTGGGAATAAACAAGACGTTGGAAAAGGTAAGGGAACGTTTCTATTGGCTAAGCGCTAAACAAGATGTCGAGAATTGGTGCAAAAAGTGCATAAGATGTGCGGCTACCAAGGACCCAAAAGTAAAGCCACATGGACAAATGCAACAATACAATGTCGGAGCACCTTTCGAACGAATAGCCATCGACATCGCTGGGCCGTTTCCCGAAACCTTTAATGGAAACCGATATACTCTCGTAGTCATGGATTACTTCAGTAAGTGGCCGGAAGTGTTTGCCATCCCAAATCAAGAGGCTAAGACCGTAGCCGAACAGATAGTCAACAACTGGGTGAGCAGATTTGGGGTCCCAATGGAGCTGCACTCTGATCAAGGGCGAAACTTTGAATCAAAAGTCTTCCAAGAAATATGTCAATATTTGGGAATAAGAAAGACAAAGACAACGCCACTACACCCTCAATCTGATGGAATGGTCGAGCGATTCAATCGGACCTTGAGTGAGCATCTATCTAAGGTTGTCAGCAACTGCCAGCGGGATTGGGATCGACACATACCCCTCTTCTTAATGGCCTACCGAAACGCGGTCCATAGCTCAACAGGGCGCACACCATCCGAGATCTTATTTGGTCAAACAATTCGGTTGCCAAGTGAGGCAAAATTCGGATCCCCACCGACGGAGCCCAAAGAGGTGAACGAGTACGTGAATGACTTACGCAGCAGGATTCGTAAATTGCATGAAGACACCAGAGAAAAGATGAAGCTAGCAAGCAGCCGCATGAAAACTAGGTACGATATCAAGGCGAAATCTTCCGGTTTCAACGAAGGAGATCTGGTTTGGCTGTATAATCCTCAGCGTAAGAAAGGCAAGTCACCAAAATTGCAACAGGACTGGGAAGGTCCATACAAGGTGATAACCCGCATTAATGACGTTGTCTACCGGATCCAGCGTGGGGATCGAGGAAAATTGAAAGTGGTCCATTTGGATAGAATGTATCATTTCAACGGGATGCTGAATGACGAAGTTGTTCGGGACGAACAACTGTAGGGAGGGAGCAATGTGACAACCACTCAAATGTGAGCAGCGACATCTAGCAGAAAATGTCGAAACTCGAAGACTAGAAGGTTTCGATACTGGATTAGCAAAGTCTCGACTGGAGAGTAGAATCGAATTTTCTAGCAAATTGGAAATTGTATGGAACGCTGGATGACGTGGATTGTTCTCGAAGTATGTCATTCGAGTATAAATACCAGCATCCCAAAGGTATGCAAATCAGTTCTAAAGTGTAATTTGAAGTGTTAATTAGAAGAAGTGATTAAGTGGTTTAAGTAAAAGATAAGAAAAGTATAAGTGGTTGAGAAATTGAATTGTACTGAGAGAAAGAATTAAATAGTGAATTGTAACTGTACTGAATAAAGGGATTTGTATTGAAAAGAATAAGTTCTATCATTTGTACCCACACAAACATTCTACAATATATTGAAATATACTTCTACTACTTCTTTCTAATTTTTCGGAACAGTACATTTTGTAAATGTATGTAAATTTGATTTTCAAAGAGATGTGTACGCCACGGCACTCAGAGAAGAACAATGCGCTGCTTAGAGAATTGAAAAAAACTGTTGTCTCCAATAGTTGCAGGGATTCAAACAAACATTCTTTTTTAGGGAACTTTTGGTATTGGTGCGATGTTTTGTTTTTTTTAAGGGACATTTTTTTCCGGGCCTCTGACAAAACAGCAAAATTGTATTTTCTTGATTGTTATGACTTTTCACAGCCGATTAATGTGTGAGGTCTGTTCAAACCATTTTATAGCGATTTGTATGGAACAATGTGAACATTTTACTTCTTTCATAATTCTATATTTTATTAAGTTAATAACGGATCTATTCAGCTTACGAAAGACTCGTATACTGATTGCATACTACAAAATGGACCAACAATTTCAAAATCAGTATTTACATTACCTCCTCGTCATGTAATTTCGAATCACATAGTCAAAAAATTGTATCTTATATAGTAATAAAAAAGATAGGAGATCAATATAGGGCGCCTTATACTTTTGAACAAGTCTGTGTTCTTATAACAATATTTATCTTTCGGAAGATATAAAAAAGAATCAGTTTTATTAAGTTTAGAATTTAAAATAAATTTTAATAATATAGTGATTATAATAATTAATTTTTAAATTAAATTTAATTTGTTAATCGTTTTTTATTTTGAATTGCAGCAACCAGTAGAAAACGCAAATGCCAGCATAAATCGGTATCCGCTTGCGATGAAGATGATGTTTAATTATGACATTCAAAGTAATGCGATGTCAATATTACGGGCTATGTACAAAGAAACAGTACCAGCTCGTCGTCGTGCTCTCAATGAATCTTCTGAGGAATGGGAGAGACTTATTCACAACCAAACCCATACTTTACCTCCACACCCTAACATAGTCTTAATGTTTGGATATTTCTGTGGAGAAGTACGTACTTTTCGCGATGGTCATATTTTATACCCAATTGCTCAGCCACCACGTATAAACCCGCAAGGTTATGGAAGGAACATGAGCCTTTATCTATTAATGAAACGCTATGACTACAGCTTACGAAATCTTCTCGATAGCACCGAATTAAGCACGCGAACAAAAATTCTATTGTTCACCCAACTTCTTGAGGCCGTCACTCACATAAATCGGCATGGTATTGCACATCGTGATTTGAAGTCCGACAATATTTTAATAGAGATGAACGATGATGGTACACCACCAGTTTTAGTGCTTTCAGATTTTGGTTGTTGTTTAGCTGACAAGATACACGGGCTGCAGATTCCATACACATCTTTTGATATCGATAAGGGTGGTAATGCGGCCCTCATGGCTGCTGAAATAATAAACAAGCGACCAGGACCATTTGCCGTATTAAATTATTCAAAGTCCGATTTGTGGGCATGTGGAGCTATAGCGTATGAAATATTTGGAATGAAGAATCCTTTTTACTCGGGTAGTGGAAGAGTTGTTGCTGCGAAAGAAGGAGAAGGATTGACATCTCTAAGAAATGTCGATTATAAAGAAGAAGATGATCTGCCTCAGTTAAACGAAGAGTGCCCTTATATTGTACAGCAGTTAATTTATAATATTTTAAATCCAAATCCAACGAAGCGAGTTAGTCCTGATATAGCCGCTAATATTATGCAGTTGTACCTATGGGCACCGTCCAACTGGCTTAAAACTGGTGGAATGCCGTCAAGCCCAGAGGTTTGTTTTAAAAAAAAATTTAATTTCAAGTAGATATTATCTTTCTTTATATTTAATGCGTTAACGCACGAAAGGATTGGAAATGTATTCGAGATATTGCGTGGCAAAATTTAAAACGGCCAACTGTGGGTAGTACATATGTATATAGGTACATATAAGTTAAGGTACATATAAGTTTAATTTTTTAATTTTTTTTATATTTTAGCTTAAACTTGATAATGCAAAGAAGACTGGTTCTGAAGGTGGCACTAGTTGCATATTAACTGATCTCGATAATATCATTATTGATATTATCGGTAAAGAATCGCCAACAGTTCAAGGCATAGTTGATGAGTCCTCTTCAGTACCTACTGTAGAGGTACTGTCACTCCAGTGCGCAAACGTGGGGGATATTGAAGGGGAAATAAGGTAAATACAAATGCTTGTTTCTCAAATTTTTTTTATTAATATATGTACATATTTTTTAATTTAATCAGACCTCAAGTATCATCAAACACGCGCAAACGCTACAACAAAATGCTATCTGACCAAGTGGATATTTTTCGATTGAAGAAAAGGAGGCTTCAACTCGAAATTTATGTCTGTCGACATACGCAGATTCAAACTCGCTGGGGGCATTTATGTTTATTAAGGTTCCGTATATACATCCGTAAACACACATACAATATTGTAAAACTTTTCACAACTACTTCCGTGCTTATTTGGCCAACATACAACACTTTCAAACAATAAATTAACAATTGCTGCACAAACGCGGGAAACACATCTGCAAACGGTCGATTTAGATATCTCATGCATATCTGCTACAAAATGGTATTGCCTCCATTTTCAAGCCAGTGTAAAGCTGTGAGAAACTGCTGCCTTGGTATTAATGCAAAGTTTTTTCCAGTCGTGTGGGCTATTTGTGGCCCAATAATTGCAATTATTGCAGTCGAAATTTTTCATTAAAATTAAATAACTCCGAAATTACATAGTTTATACGCGGCCGATAAATTTTTTTTCTTAAAATTAAAACATGATCGTCACTTTCACTACTATCGCTACTGCTATGCCTTCGTCGCAAAGACATTTTTTCTATTACTTTCAATATGAAACAAAATTTGTAGGAGAAATTACACGTCAACTTTCATTTGTAAAATATTCTCATATACTAAACAAAATTCGTAAATTAATTTTCTTTGGTGAAACGTAAGCCCACAAATAAGTCAACTTTTCACAAATTTGTAACTTGTAAATTACAACTATAAATAGCTTTTGGTGAAACGAAAAGGGAGATATTCCCACAACTACAAATTTGTAATACCTAAAGTTTGGTGAAACGACATAAATCAACAAAATCACAAATTTTGTTAAAAAATGCTTGTAAATAAAAACTTGTAAGTTGGTGAAATAGGCCACTGGAAGCTTGTAAAGGTAGTATATATCATTAAAGCTGCTAAGCTCCTTGAAAACCCTAAAAGCTGTAGGTCAATTAGTCTACCAAGTAGTATTAATAAAACTTATGAGAAGATCTTATCTGTGATACTAAGATATACCCAAAGGAACAATTTCGATTTAGACGTTACCATAATATTTCTCACCACGTCTTAAGCATCTGTAATCACGTTAAACAAAATCGTTCATTAAGTAGATCTACTGGAATGGTTCTACTTTATATAGAAAAGGCATTCGATACAGTGTGGTATAATGGTCTTATATATAAGATGATTAATTTTAATTTTCAATTTTCCTCCCTATATGTACATAAACGTATTCAAAGTTATTTGTAAAGTCGTTGTTTTATACGAGTAGTTCATGTTAGTAGTGTCGTTTCCAATCTAGTTTCGTTTGACTCAGGATTCGACAAGATTCAGTACTTGGATCAATTTTATATATCATTTTCACATCAGACCCTACCAATCTGGTTGTGATGCTGCTTTATTTGCAGACGATACGGCAATATTTTTATCTCATGAGTTCACTCTTGTCATTGAGAGAAACATTGAAACTGCGAAGATAAAATTAAATGAAGAAAAAATGCAAGACATATTTTTCACTCGAAAAAGAAAAGCTTGATATCTTCCCAGAAGAGAGCTGAAACTGAATTGGGAAAAGATCAAGTGGGAGCCGTCCGATAGATACCTAGGTAAAGGGTTTTCCAATAGGGACTTGACAACTTTGAATTTAATTTGTGAACGCACTCTTTCACTAATCATCAAACAGTCACTGTCAATTTATTCAGTAAACTCAATATTTTCATCATGGTAAAGTACACGAACGAACAACGTCTGCAAATTATAAAAATTTTCTACTGAAATTCGGAGTCGGTGACTGCAACTTTAAGAGCGTTAACTCAAATTTTCGGTCGTAATTCTTGCCCTAGTAGACAGAGCAATAACAAGTTTAGTGCAAAAGTTTGAGTCTACATATTCGTTGTGTGATGTTGCCGGGTCAGTGAGACAACGGGTTGGTCGAAGTGTCGAAAATATCGGTGCCGTTCGGGCGTCCGTAGCATCGTCCGTTGACGATCTAAATCAGTCAATTCCACGGCGTTCTCAAGAATCGGGCATCGCTCAGACCACATTATGGCGTATTTTGCGTAAGGACCTTGGTTTACACCCATACAAAATCAAGCTTTGAAGCCGATGGACCATTTGAAGCGACGTACGTTCTCCGATTGTGTTCTGGAGAAGATGCGGCAAGATGATGAATTTCATCGCAAAATCATCTTCAGTGACGAAGCTCATTTTTGGCTCAATGGGTTCGTCAATAAGCAAAATATGCATTATTGGTTGGGTGAAAATCCACATGTGCTTCATGAATCACCACTTCATCCACAAAAAATAACTGTTTGGTGCGGTTTCCATGCCGGCGGCGTTATTGGGCCATATTTTTTCGTTGACGATAACCATCTTCACGTTACTGTGAATGGTCAGCGTTATCGCGTCATGATCACAGATTATTTTTGGACCGACTTGGACGACATGTTTCAACAGGATGATGCCACAAGCCACATAGCACACGCTACAATCGATTTATTGAAGAGTAAGTATGGTGAGCGTGTTATCTCAAGAAATGGGCCAGTCAATTGGCCGTCTCGTTGGTGCGATTTAACGCCGCTTGACTATTTTCTGTGGGGCTGTGGGGCCAAGACGCCGACGACGTTGGAAGAGCTCAGAGCCAACATTGAACGCGAAATAGCGACCGTTTCGGCCGAAATGTGTGGCCGAGTCGTTGAAAATTGGGTCCAACAAATCAACCGCTGCAAACGTGCCCGCGGTGGCCATATGAACGAAGTCGAGTTCCATTCATAAATGTTTTGATTGTACTTCAAGCCGATAATAATTTTTTTTAAATATCTCAAATGGTTTGCTTTTATTCAAAAAAAAGTTGTCAAGTCCTTATTGGAAAACCCTATATATACCTGGACAGTAAGCTAACCTTTAGCGAGCGTGAAACTCGCACAAATTGATATCGCTAATAAAATGCTTTATCTATCCATTAGTAGAAATTAGCTATAATATAACCACTGAAAACAAATTTATCATCCATAAAGCAATACTATAGGAAATTTTACTCTGTGGGTGCCAAGTATGGGGTGACTGTGCAGAATGCCACTTGAAGAAACTTCAGGTATCTCAAAACAAGATCCTAAAAATTATGCTAGATTTGCCTTGGCATCACTCAACTTGCGATTTACATACTCAAGCGAATGTTGAATTAATTTGTAATAACATTGTAAAACTTAGAGCTACATTTCTTGAGTGTTGCTGTTTTGCTAATAACCCTCTCATACACGAATTAAGAACTCCAGTATAAGTTCAAGTATTTAAAATAATTCTGAGACTAAATTATGCACTTTGGTACGAGGGCGGGTCAATAAGTCCGTGACTTTTTGAATTTCTGACCTCTTTACTGAAACAGCAACACTGCTCCTGTCAACAGACACCTGTCGGTTGACTCCTGTCAAAATTTAAACTTGCTGCGTCAGTTAGTTTGTGTTTGACAGCTATTTTTATCAGACTACTCACTAATTTGAGGAGAAAATGGAAAAAAGTGAATTTCACTTCACTTCACAGGAAGGTTTGGCGTTGTTTAATCGCAATATGGAGGAGTTTTTGCGCCGTTTTGTAACCGTGGACGAAACATGGATCCATCACAACACACCAGAGAACAAACAACAGTCAAAACAGTGGGTTTCTAAGGGTGAATCGGCGCCAAAGAAGGCCAAGGTGGGTTTGTCAGCCAATAAAGTTATGGCGACTGTTTTTTGGGATGCACGCGGGATAATCCACATTGACTACCTTCAAAAGGGAAGAACAATCAATGGGGAATATCATGCCAACTTATTGGACCGATTCAATGACGATTTAAAAAAAATCCGACCTCATTTGGCCAAGAAAAAAGTTCTTTTCCACCAAGACAATGCAAGTGTGCACACATGTGCAGTTGCCATGGCAAAAATCCATGAATTGGGCTATGAATTGCTCCCTCATCCACCCTATTCTCCAGATTTGGCTCCGAGCGACTACTTCTTGTTCCCAAACCTGAAGAAATGGCTTGGTGGAAAAAGATTTGACTCGCAAACAAAGGCCTATTTTGAGGACCTCGACAAATCATTTTTTTTGGAAGGGATAAAAAAATTGGAGAAGCGTTGGACAAAGTGTATAGAGCTGAAGGGAGACTACATTGAAAAATAAAAATATTTTTTTATCAAAAAATCTGTGTTTTATTCCAAAAGTCACGGACTTATTGACCCGCCCTCGTATTTTCGCTACTTAAATTGTACCCATTGTATTTTCTGCTATTTATTAGTTTATTAATGTATTGTATTTATTTATTTATTTATTGTTTGTTTGTTTAACTGGTATAATATTTATTTATTTTTCTATTTATTTATTTTATTATTTATAAAATTATTTTTATTTGTTTATTTACACATTTATTTACATAAATTTCAATATTTATTTGTTCATATTAAATTAACTTATTCTACTCGTAAGTTCTAAATTTTCTTCTGTTTTTTCTTTTCCTTCAATTAAATGTTTTTTTTTGTACTTTCTCTGAAAATAAAACTGTTTTCTTTTTCCTAATACTCACATTCATATTGTTATAAATAATGTTTCAGCAGAAAGATAAAATGTTATCAAATCTCTATATGTAAAAAGTGTGTTTTATAATAACATCAATGTAATGTTTATACGAAATAAATTATCTATCTATCTATATATCAATTTTGAATTATTTTAGTACAATACGTAACTTTTCAATTTTAATTAAAATTAGTTTTTGTAGATGGTACAAATGTACTACAATAAATACAATTATTATTATTACCGGCAGTACGGTTTTCATATCAACAGGCCTACTGATGAATTTATATTATACGAGGGGCGTTCAACATATTCTCGGTATCGGGGTGAAGCTGTGGTTGTATATATAAATTGACTTATTTATCAAGTAATACTATTATTTTAGTGCATTCATGTAAAATTTCATATAAAATTTCATAAATTAATTCGCGTTTTATCTGTAGTTAAACAGAATCATAATGGCAACTGAGACGATGATGGTGAAAATTGAGCATCGCGCTGTAATTAAATTTCTCACTAAGCAAGGAAAAAGTCAAAAAACTATTCATGAAGAGATGGTGGCTGTTTACCAGGGTTCCGCACCTTCATTATCAACTGTGCAAAAGTGGTCAAGTGAGTTCAAGAGAGGCAGAGAGAGCATTGAAGACGACCCCCGCTCCGGCGCCCCGGCTACTGCTTGTACGGGAGAAAGCATCAAGGAAGTCGAAAAACTTGTTCTTGAGGATGCCCGAATAAAGGTGAAAATGATGGCAGAGATCACCAAGCTTTCAATTGGTACCATTCACACCATTCTTCATGACCATCTTAACCTTTCCAAGGTCAGTGCAAGGTGGGTGCCACGAATGCTCACAGCGCCTCAGAAAAAAGTGAGAATCGCATGCTGTAGAGAGCTTTTGGAGATGTGTAGTGAGAACGCGGACGGTGTTATGGATCGAATTGTTACTGGGAACGAAACATGGGTCCACCACTATGACCCTGAAAGCAAACAAGAGTCCATGCAGTGGCATAAAAAAGGAACAGACCCCCCGAAGAAGTTCAAAGTCACTCCGTCTGCCGGGAAGCTCATGGCCACAGTTTTTTGGGACTCAAAGGGAATCTTGCTCATTGAGTACAAAAAAAAGGTGAAACCATCAACGCCACATCCTACGCTTCCACTTTGCATAATTTGCGGGAGGAAATTAAAAAGAAAAGACGGGGTAAACTCGCAGCGGGTGTGTTGCTTCTTCATGACAACGCTCCTGTTCACACGGCGCGAGTTTCCAAGGCTGCTGCGCGAGATTGTGGTTTCGAAGAAATCCAACACCCACCCTATAGTCCAGACCTTGCCCCCAGTGATTATTTCCTGTTTCCGGATTTGAAAAAATGTCTTCGTGGAAAAAGATTTTCGGATGATGAAGAACTCAAGTCGGCAATAAATGGGTATTTTGCAGAGAAAGAAGAAATTTATTTTTTTGACGGTTTAAAAAAGCTTATCTCAAGATGTAACAAATGCATTGATGTTAGGGGAGATTATATTGAAAAATAAAAACAATTTAAATTGAATTCGCATTTTCATTCATATCGATACCGAGAATATATTGAACGCCCCTCGTATCTCACCGAAAAGTGGAACCGAAGTCTACACAAATCTGACGAAAGCAAGATAAGTACTTTCAAGTGTCAAACGCATTTGACAGAGTTTGGCATCAGGCTCTTTTGTCGACAGCGCTTGCACTTAGGTTTAACGAATATTCCAATCTGCATTGGATTGGAAATTGGAAAGTATCACCAATGATAATAAGCCGACACCTTTCTTTCATAGGAAAGGTAAAGAAACTCGATAATTGGGTACCACGTGAACTGAACGAATCCCAAAAACTACGGCGCCTGGAAATCTGCACATCGCTTATATTAAGAAACCAAACTGAACGGTTTTTGCACCGGATAGTCACCTGTGATGAAAAGTGGATACTGTATGAATCTGGGTAAAAGATCTGGGTAGCGGTTTGATGCAGATGAAAAACCAAAACACACCCACAAGCCCAATCTTCACCCAAAAAAGGTTATGGTGACAATTTTGTAGACATCGAAAGGACCAATCCATTTTTCAGTTCTTTAACCAGAAGAAACGATAAAGGCTATCAAATATTGTGAGGAAATCGACATATTGCATGCCAAATTGGCTGAAAAGCAACCAGCATTGGTCAATATTCACGGTCCGATCCTTTTGCGTGACAATGCTAGACCTATACCTCACAAGTAACGGAGCAAAAACTGTTGCAGTTGGGATTTGAAATTCTTCCGCATCCACCGTACTCTTCCGGAAGCGAACATAGGTCATAAAAGCCTTTGAAGATTTCATTGCCTCAAAGCACTGCACGAAAAAGTAATATTCGACCTCGTATCGAGTTGGAAGAATATCATAGATTCCTACGGTTCCTATTTTGATTGGATAAAAGTTTACGGAAAAATAATATTGGTTTTTAAATTTTTACTATAAAATCGGAAATTTTATATGGTACAACCTAATAGTTAAAAATGCTACGAAATGTCTAGATTTCCGCAAACTATGTAAGAAAAATTACAACTTGACATGAGTATATACGACCTTTTTACGTCCGAACTTATAAAAACACCTCTATCACTACGAATGCTCATCAGTTTAACTTCAAGCCCCCTTTCCGAAGTACTCTAAAACACCGATGTTCTTTCCTTAGCTGTACTCGTTTATGCAAAGCTCTTCGAAACTCTTTATTTCCTATCTATTATAACCTATAAACATTCAACACCAACGTATATAAGTATTTCTATTTCTTCTTTTCTTAATCTTCCTTTGCCCGTACTGTATGCAAACATGTATTTAAGTGTTGAACACACGTTGAACATTGCGACACCTACAAGGGTGTAAGTAAGAGAACTGTTACACAACACAAATGTAACAAACAATTTGTTGTTGTGCGAATAATAGCAGTTTCTTCTTTCATTTCAAAATAAACTTACATTCGTACGTACGGTGAACTGTGATGTCAACGCGCAAAATACTCTAAGCTAAAGCAGCGGCGTAAGGAAACCAGGTGCTGCTCTTTGACTTTATATCCATATGTACAGGTGATTCAAATACAAGTTTCCTTTTGAATCACATTTTAATTTGATAAAGCTAAAGCTAAAGCTCAAAATCTTTTTTTTTGTGAGGAAAGATGGATGTTATGAGGGCGATTCAAGCTCTTCGTCCGAGACACTCGTGAGGTAGAGCCAGAAACAGTCAATAAGGCCTTGGAAAGTGGGGTTGACAGGATACACTACTGTGAAGCCAGCCGAGGATGACACATGAAATCCTTCTCCATAATTAATGGAAATATTCGCTCCTTCTAATGAAGTCATAACATACCAAAGTAATTGTTTTATTTTTTGTTTTTAATTTATTTTTAGAAATAAACTTGTATTTTGAGCACTCCTTAATAACATATACTGTTAGTTTAACCATAAAAAGGTTGCATCCTTATCGAACATTGGGATATTTCGAATAGGATATCTGTTATTAGATAAAATATTTTCTGTGAATATAAGTAAAAACTAGCTCGCTCCAACGGCCATTCAGCGGTATTAGTATGACTCAGAAATTACCGTACTACGTAAAAAGAAGATGATAGTTTAGCATAGCTAGAGATGAATTCTTTAAGCTGATAGCAAAAACAACTTGAGAAGACATTAGAGAAAATTATGATTAAATTGTGTTGTATATGCCAGACATATTTTCGCGCTTAAAACAAATCAATTTTTAGATTGTTATGAAGCGCTACATAGAGTATATAAATCAGGGAATTATACTTTTAACGAAGTTCGTAGCGAAGTACAACAGAAGCCGTTAACACAATACATTTTGTGGTTTTTCACATTTAGACTGGAGCACTCAGGCTTTTCTGTGCTCCATTGGAATACCAGAAAGATGGATTATTTTAATGTTGTGCTCTCGACATATATAAGTGTAAGATTATGGCATTTTCAGTATTATTTCTTAGCATAAGAAAACACCGAACGACTACGGGCACTCGTTGACCAATAGCTTGAAGTACCATGTACAATCGTTCATTCTCGTACCTTTTAGACATTGTTCCGCTTTGGCCTGGAAAAATCCAGGTCACGAGTAAAGTTCATATAATTTCTTTCTTTGTTCATATAATTTTGATGAAATACATATATAAAATATTTCATAAAACTGCAGTAACTTTTGTATAGATATGTATGTATTTATGTACGTAGGTACGTACAATTTCTCTTAATAACGAAATAAACTATGTTGGTTCATGAGTGAACAGATTAATATAAATTATACATTTTAAAATTACTTACACAGCGCTCACGAGCAAGTTCACTTAAGCATGGATATCTTTCACTTATGTACCGAAAAAATTTTGGAACCCCCATGTTTTGTTTTCTTTATTTCAGTTGCTAAACAAAAATTTGCTTTCACTTAGTCCTGTTTAGCATATACTAATTATTTATGTTTACAAAATGAATTCCAATTCTTCCTCGTTTAATTGTTTTACTTCTTTGGTTTAAGTACGATTAAAAAAAAATAACACTTTACAGTACAAATTGCGAAAAAGTAATATTAACTGAACGAATCACTGAAACTTGCAAAACGAAGCAACCAGCAACGGAAAGCTTAAGGCCAATTGTATAAAAAAGAAATGTCAAAAATGTCATGGAAATCGGTAATGTAGTTCGTGGCGAAATGACAAATTTAGATGATTCTCAATGTATGTTCAGTATGTGCATTTCTATGGAAACTACCGAACAAGTAATGCAATAGTGCAAACCAAATTCAATTTTCAGTTTTGAAGTGCGGAACGAAGTAAAGAAGGAAAAGAAGAGTTTTGAATGATATTTCGTTAAGGGGACGTTCTTGTTCTTTGGATAAAAAAATGATAAATATTAATAAACGCTAAATCTAAGAGATTTCATTATTCGTTTTATTAAATGCATACCATATATTCTTTAAGCAACTAAAACACTTTTTTCTTCAGATTCCTATTGCAAGAGGAGTTCGCTTTCAGGTACTTATACGCATTTATTTAGGTTGGACACGTATGGCGTTTCCGTTCGGAGAGGCAGAATGTTGTTTTTTACTCCGGTTTTGATTCCAATTCAGTACTAAACACTTGTTCGGACTTTTATTTTTTAGATATATTTACATATTTGTTTGCGAATCAATTTGAACACTCAGAATAATAAATTGGCCAATCACAGCCGTTTGCACGAAAACAGAAATTTAGTTTGACACACAATACTAATTGACGCTTATAACATACATATTTATATGGGTTAGTACATTTTGACATAAAATCTGGGAGAAATTTTGATTCTGAAATGGAAAAAAACAGCATTTTGTTTCTGAAAAAATTAGGGGAATAAGTGCTCCGGAGCACAAAAAAAGCCCAAACGAAAACGCCATAAATTAACTAACATAGATGGACAACTTTCGAGATTTTGACCATTCCAAAACCCGCTTTGCACTGTTTGCCTTTTTACGTGCGACCCTGGCTAAGAACATATGTGAATGTCAATAATGTAGATTTGCCTCACATTTTATGGCCAAATCATAATGTCGCGTTCGCGCTTTGGCATATTGAGTAGAAACAATGGGCTCTTATGGAGCAATCCGAAATGTATTTCTGGCAGAAATACATCAGGTTACACAGTAGTAACTTTCAGGTCTGGAGGAGAGTACTTTGTTGTAATATGTGAGCACTTTATCTTGACCATCATGAACTTGGGAGATCACAGCTCCGACCCCAACATTGCTGGCGTCTGCGTCCACGATGAACAATCTTCCGGGAGTGGGGTAACCCAAGATGGGGGCTTTCCACAGCTGTCGCTTCAGTTCTTGAAATGCTTTTTCACATTTTCCAGACCACCTGAACTGTCGGCCTTTTTCCGTAAGTTGATCCAAACTCTTTGCAATACCAGCAAAATCCTTTAAGAACGTTCTGTAGTACGTGGCGAGTCCCAAGAAGCTTCTCAGTTGGTGTTTATCTTTTGGGACAGGCCAGCTTTTCACGGCTTCGATTTTGCCGGGATCCGTCCTTACTCCTACTGCTGATATAATGTGACCCAGATATTTTACTTACGGACGGAAAAAGGCCCACTTTTCCGGGTTGAGCTTTGAATGAGCACTTCGTAGCCTCTCAAACACTTCTTTTAGATTTTCGCGGTGCTCCTCGTACGTCTTACCTATGACGATAACGTCGTCCAAATATACTAGGCAGGTTTTCCAGGTGAGTCCTTGCAATGTTCGTTCCATTAGTCGCTCGAAGGTGGCCGGAGCGTTGCACAGTCCAAACGGCATCACTGCAAACTGCCAAAGACCGCTTCCTGTAGTGAAGGCAGTTTTCTCACGATCCGCACGATTTATCTCTACCTGCCAGTAACCGCTCTTCAAGTCAAATGTTGAAAACCATTTCGCTCCAGAAAGCATATCCAAAGTGTCATCGATTCTCGGAAGTGGGTAGCTGTCCTTTTTAGTGACATCATTGAGACGTCGGTAGTCTACACAAAATCTCGTGCTGCCATCTTTCTTCTTCACGAGGACCACTGGAGATGCCCACGGACTTTGCGATTCTTCAATCACTCCCTCAGCTTTCATCTTCGACATCATTTCGGCAACTTCTGTTTGCTTTGCCAATGGAAGACGCCTTGCAGGTTGACGGATAGGTCGAGCGTCTCCGGTGTCAATGTGGTGTTGAACAATATGCGTACGTCCATATTCTCCGTCTTGTGTAGAAAATATATCACTCACCGATTAGTTTTTCTGCCAGCATTCGCTAATCTTCGTCCAGATTACAGAGGCTGAGAATTTTGTTCTTGATTTTTATGCTCTGAACTGTTGCGACCGGTGTTGCACCCTTTGTTTCCGTTGTGGTCGATATAGCCTCAGCAGGTACGCATTTTCCCACTATCTCCCCCTTTTTCACATTTGCACTGAATGTCTTTGGATCTAGAATCCTTACAGGGACCATGTTGTTCTTGGGCTCCACTAAAGTCTTTCCCACCATGAAGTCTCTTCGATTTTCTGGCTCCATTAAATAGAATCGGTGGCTACCAGGACCACCGTCCACTTTTGCCCAAACAATTTCTTCCGACGAAGGTCTTGAATCTGATTTCTGCAGATGACGAAGTTTAAGGTGGAAGTATTAGCGTTTCCGTATATCATTGATATCACCATGTTTCCGTACTTTAGGGGTTTGTCCACTACTAGTCCATGTTCTTTCATGAAATCTGTAACAATGATACACTCGCCGTATATCTCCGCCACCGGAAAAACGTGAGAGAAGGCTGTTCCGGCCAGGTGAATTTTTATACGGACTTTACCATATACCTTAGCCGTTTCTCCAGTAGCTGTTCGCAAGCTGCAACTGCTAGTGTTATGCAGCCAAGACTTCTGCACAAGATTCCTCCTGATAATTGAGGCCGTGGCACCGATGTCTATTGTTGCCATCCATTTTTTTTCCCACTGACTACTTCTACTAGAAGACTTTCATTGCATCGTTTTGCCAGCGAAACTTGGACGATGGTCCTGTGGCAGTCGACTCCTGCTACCAACTTCTGTCCCGCGAACTTCTGCCCATATAAATGTGAGCAGCGACATCTAGATTTACATAGCAGAAGGTTTCGATACTCGAAGAGCAGAAGATTTCGATACTTAAATGACAAAGACTCAACCATTGGTGAATGGAGAGTGGAATCGAATTTTCTAGCAAAATGGAAATTGTATGTGACACTGGATGGCGAGGATTGTTCTCGAAGTATGGCATTCGAGTATAAATACCAGCATACCCAACGTATGCAAATGAGTTCATCAGTTGAATTTAAAGTGTTAATTAGGAGAAGTGATTAAGTGGTTTAAGTAAAAGATAAGAAAAGTATAAGCGGTTGAAAAATTGGATTGTATTGAGATAAACGATTAAATTGTGAATTGTAACTGTATTGAATAAAGCGATTTGTATTGAAAAGAATAAGTTCTATCATTTGTACCCACACAAACATTCTACATTGGTGTCAGGAGTAAGATAGGACTTATTGCGTGTAAACAAAAATACATAAATATAACAATTTGTGACTGTTTGAAACAGCTAGAATGGGTCGAAAACTATTGCAGTTGACCCTCGTACAACTCAAATCCGAGTTGAACAAGAGAAGCCTTAGTGCCAGTGAACAACGAGGGACATGATCCTGATACATACTCCTTTGACGTTGACGAGAATGAACAGATAAGTACCGGCAGTGACATAGCTGCGATGATGCAACTCCTCTTGCTAAAAGTGGACGAACAGAAGAAGAATCTAGACGAACAGAAGAACAGCCTCGAACAAAAGCTGGATGAACAAAAGAAAAATCTAGACGAGCAGAAGAATAGCATTGAACAAAAGTTCGATGAACAAAAGAATAGTCTAGAACAATAACTGGAAGAACAAAATAATGTTCTACACCAAAAGTTCGAAGAAATCGATGACAAATTTGAAAGAATAGAGAAGAATGTTGATGACAAATTTGATAGAATAGAGAAGAATGTTGACGATGAATTGGAACAAATGGACAGCAAAGTCGAGCAACTAGTAAAAGAGCGGTCCAAGGAGAAAAGAGTTGAAGCCTCCCTCATTCGATGGCCAGACCTCATGGTCTACTTATAAGAAGCAGTTTGAAATGGCTGCCTGTGCAAACGACTATGCAAAAGATTATGTGACTTTAGTACAGGATATCGAGAAACGGTTTGGGGAAAGCCAAAGAAAGCAGCAACGAGGAGAAACACTGCATGAATCACTCAACCTGCTACTGGACACCCACATTCCAGGTAGCTTCCATCTCGCGGCCAATAGCAGTTCAAACAGGCCTACTGCAACCGGGACCAAAATTCATGGTCTGATTACGAGAGACAAACTGCTCTGGGCGCTACATAGCTTCAAACCATACAAGTCTGCTGGTCCGGACGGTATAATACCTACCGAGCTACAGAGGTCCTCAGATATTATTCTGCCTATGCTAGAAAATATTATGAGGATCTTATCCACATTCCATTGTCATGTAAAGAAGTCAAAGTAGTATTCATTCCCAAAGCCGGAAAATGTTCTCATGTTGTCCCAAAGGACCTCAGACCTATAAGTATATCATGCTTCCTTCTGAAAACTCTAGAACGACTGATTGATATCCATATTCGAGCTAAAGTTGATCCAAGACTTCTGTCAACGGCTCAACATGCCTACTGACTAGCCACATCGAACGATCCCTACAATAGTTAGTTAGTTAGTTAGTTGACTTTTATTTTCAATAAATGTTTTACAATGTGATGATTAACCTAAGTCTTTAATGGTTTGGCCTGTGGCCGTCTACCAGGTAGACAAAATACATACTTAAGTTTTACATTAAAAATCTCCATCTATGATACTGTGATAACCACTTAAATGTGAGCAGCGACATCTAGATGCAAAGACCAGAAGATTTCGATACTGGAATAACAAAGTCTCGACTGGAGAGTGGAATCGAATTTTCTAGCATATTAGAAATTGTATGGGACGCTGGATGGCGAGGGCTGTTCTCGAAGTATGTCATTCGAGTATAAATACCAGCATCCCCAAGGTATGCAAATCAGTTCTAAAGTGTAATTTGAAGTGTTAATTAGGAGATGTGATTAAGTGGTTTAAGTAAAAGATAAGAAAAGTATAAGTGGTTGAGAAATTGGATTGTACTGAGAGAAACAATTAAATAGTGAATTGTAACTGTACTGCATAAAGGGATTTGTATTGAAAAGAATAAGTTCTATTATTTGTACCCACACAAACATTTTACAATACGCTTTCTATAACAAAGTGCTGTTACTGAGTAATCATATAAGACTTTCCATCCTTTTTCTCCATTTAAAATGCTCATTACTTCATCTTCGTCTAAATCATGTTTTCCGAACATTGATAGTCGAAATTCTTTTAAAATCGGACAAACACCAAGAAAATGTAAGATGTCTTCTCTCTTCTTCATGTTGCAGAGGTCACAAAGTATTGGTAAATCTGGTCTATGGGGTATAAAGTTTAGTTGAACGAGTTCCCCTCTCAGTTTAAAAATAGTACTTATTTTGTGAACTGTGTGACTATCTAGGAAGTATGTTTTTTCATTTAGAAAATGATTTTTTGCTGTAATAGTTCCTAAACAGTGGCGATTCAGCTTCTTCGACATATTGGTCATAAGTATGTCTGCCAAAATTCTCCAAAACCAAGTTAAATTTTTCTCTTAAAAGATGAGGATGCTCGTTCACTTGAATAGACAGATTTAATCCGCATTCAGAAGCTGTTTTCTTCCATTCCTCGCAAATGCCTCCGTTTGTTCTAATTATGCTAAACTACGTTTGGTAACCCCATACCTCCGTAAAGCATTATCGACGCTGCGGTTGAGTGGAACAAAGTTTGTTTTGCACTTTGCGATACATATTTATTTTTGAAGCAACGTTCGCAATAGCAACAGCTAATTTTTCCTCAAAGTGTGGTTTGAAACTTAAGGAGGACGATATTAGGATACCTAGGTATCTGTATCTGGATACTACCTCAATCTCTTCCCCGTCTAACTTCCACTTTTCCAAATGTGAGAAGCGTCCTCCTGCATTTCTGAATATCGTCATTTTTGATTTATCAAGATTTACAGTGAGATTCCAACTTTTACAGAAAGCATTAAGCCTGTTTATCATTAACTGCATACCTTGGGTTGTGTCACACAGAAGGACGATATCATAAGCATACATCAGCGCAGGAATTGATACACAGTTGAATCTTATCCCACCTTTGACATCATCTGTTATATCATTGATGTATAATATTGTAAAATGTTTGTGTGGGTACAAATGATAGAACTTATTCTTTTCAATACAAATTCCTTTATTCAGTACAGTTACAATTCACTATTTAATTCTTTCTCTCAGTACAATCCAATTTCTCAACCACTTATACTTTTCTTATCTTTTACTTAAACCACTTAATCACTTCTCCTAATTAACACTTCAAATTACACTTTAGAACTGATTTGCATACCTTGGGGATGCTGGTATTTATACTCGAATGACATACTTCGAGAACAATCCTCGCCATCCAGCGTCCCATACAATTTCCAATTTGCTAGAAAATTCGATTCCACTCTCCAGTCGAGACTTTGTTATTCCAGTATCGAAATCTTCTGGTCTTCGAATATCGACATTTTCTGCTAGATGTCGCTGCTCACATTTAAGTGGTTATCACAATATAAAAAGCAGAGCACTTAAAATACAGCCTTGTTTAACACCCATTGAAGTTTCGAACTCTTCAGAAATTAAGTCTCCATCCCATACATATGCAATATTATTCGCATACAAGGCTCTCAGGATTCGAATAATTTTACTTGATACATCGATTTTGGAAAGATTGTAAAAGAGTGCTTCACGTGGTATTGAATCGAACGCTGCTCGAAAATCTACAAAGAAGGCGTACAACTTTTTTTTTCTTGCTCTTATATGTTTCAGCAATGTTTGTTAAGCAGAATATCTGGTCGGTTGTAGAATAACCTTTCCTAAATCCAGCTTGGAATTCTTTAAGGATGTTATGTTCTTGTACCCATTCATATTGTGATAACCACTTAAATGTGAGCAGCGACATCTAGCAGAAAATGTCGAAGACCAGAAGATTTCGATATTGGAATAACAAAGTCTCGACTGGAGAGTGGAATCGAATTTTCTAGCAAATTGGAAATTGTATGGGACGCTGGATGGCGAGGATTGTTCTCGAAGTATGTCATTTGAGTATAAATACCAGCATCCCCAAGGTATGCAAGTGAGTTCTAAGGTGTAATTTGAAGTGTTAATTAGGAGAAGTGATTAAGTGGTTTAAGTAAAAGATAAGAAAAGTATAAATGGTTGAGAAATTGAATTGTACTGAGAGAAAGAATTAAATAGTGAATTGTAACTGTACTGAATAAAGGGATTTGTATTGAAAATAATAAGTTCTATTATTTGTACCCACACAAACATTTTACATTGGTGTCAGAAGTGGGATAGGACTTATTGTGTGTAAAAAAAAAAGTGTTTTCTGACTATTTGAAAAGGCTAGAATGGGTCGAAAACTATTGCAGTTGACCCTCGTCCAACTCAAATCCGAGTTGAACAAGAGAAGCCTCAGCGCCAGTGGAGGAAAAAGTACCTGGTGCTCCGACTTCAGGAGGCTTTGAACAACGAGGGACATGATCCTGATGCATATTCCTTTGATGTTGACGAGGAGGAACAGACAAGTACCGGCAATGACATGGCTGCAATGATGCAACTCCTCTTATTAAAAATGGACGAACAGAAGAACAGTCTCGACCAACAAAAGAAAAATCTGGAAGAACAAAAGAATAGCCTCGAACAAAAGCTGGATGAACAAAAGAATAGCCTCGAACAAAAGCTGGATGAACAAAAGAAAAATCTAGACGAGCAGAAGAGCAGCATTGAACAAAAATTCAACGAACAAACCAACAATCTGCACGGTCTTCAACAGAGAATGGATGAACAAAAGAATAATCTGGAAGAACAAAAGAACATTCTCCAGCAAAAATTCGAAGAAATCGATGACAAATTTGAAAGAATAGAGAAGAACGTTGATGACAAATTTGATAGAATAGAGAAGAATGTTGGCGAAAAATTCGAGGAAATGGACAGCAAAGTTCAGTAACTGGCAAAAGAGCTCGACACAGTGCGAAAACAGAAACTGCGAGAATGTTCTTTAAGCGGTTCAAGGAGAAAAGAGTTGAAGCCTCCCTCATTCGATGGCCAGACTTCATGGTCTACCTATAAGAAGCAGTTTGAAATGGCTGCCTGTGCAAACGACTGGGACAATGAGGAAAAGTGCTTTGCCCTAACAATGGCCTTGCACGGTCCTGCAGCAGAATTGTTGCAAACAGTAGACATCGAAAAGCATAAAGATTATGTGACTTTAGTGCAGGCTATCGAGAAACGGTTTGGGGACAGCCACATGCAGGAGGTCTACAAGGTCCAATTGCAAAGCCGAACACAGCAAAGAGGAGAAACACTGCAGCAGCTCCAAGCAGACGTGAGTAGACTTGCACATCTGTCATACCCCAGCGCAGGCCAGGAAATTATCGACGAAATGGCAAAAGATGCATTTATCAGGGGAATTGCAGATTCGAAGCTACAGTCAGCAGTAAGGATGGGCGGGAAAAGAACCCTTGCTGAAGCACTTAAGCAGCCAATCAGGCTTCCAGGGGAACACATTTCGTCAGGGAAGGAGCATCTGTCGAATGTTCCTGCACAAGAATTAGTGCCGAGGAACGAGATACTCGACGGGATAGACGAATAATGCGCTGCTGGAATTGCAATAAAATAGGACACCTGCAAAGGCAGTGTAAAGAACCGGTGCGACGAAAAGACTGCCCTCACTGTGGTGGCAAGCAAATAGAGGAAGAAACCAGCAGAAACAGCTATCAAGAAGCCGGTCAACCTTCCCGAAGCCATCAGTCGGGAAATGCTTAAGCACCAACTTCGCGGGGCAGAAGTTGGTAGCAGGAGTCGACGGCCCCAGGATCATCATCCAAGTCTCGCTGGCAAAACGAAGCAGCGAAAGCCTTCTAGTAGAAGTAGTCAGTGGAAAAGAAAAATGGATGGCAACAATAGACACCGGTGCCACGGCCTCAATCATCAGGAGGAATCTTGTGCAGAAGTCTTGGCTGCATAACACTAGCAGCTGCAGCTTGCGAACAGCTACAGGAGCAACGATTAAGGTATATGGTGAAGTCCGCATAAAAATCCAACTGGCCGGAATAACATTCACTCACGCGTTTCTGATAGCTGACATATGTGACGAGTGCATCATTGGTACAGACTTCATGAGAGAACATGGACTTGTAGTCGACTTGGGGGCACAAACCCTGAAATACGGAAACATGGAGATACCAATGATATACGGAAACGCCAATACCACAGTCTCAAATGTCGTTATCTGCAGCAATCAGAGTCTAGAGCCTTCGTCAGAAGCAATTTTGTGGGCAAAAGTGGAAGGTGGTCCTGGTAGCCACCGATTCTATTTGATGGAGCCAGAAAAGAAAAGAGACTTCATGGTGGGAAAGACCTTAGTGGAGCCAAAGAACAACATGGTCCCTGTAAGGATTCTAAATCCAAAGACATTCAGTGTAAAGGTGAAAAAGGGGGAGATAGTGGGAAAATGCGTACCTGTTGAGGCTATATCGACCACAACGGAAAAAAAGGGTGCAAAACCGGTCACAACAGTTCAGAGCATAAAAATCAAGAACAAAATTCTCAGCCTCTGTAATCTGGACGAAGATCAGCGAATCCTGGCAGAAAAACTAATCGGTGAGTACGCTGATATATTTGCTACACAAGACGGAGAATATGGACGTACGCATATTGTTCAACACCACATTGACACCGGAGACGCTCGACCAATCCGTCAACCTGCAAGGCGTCTTCCATTGGCAAAGCAAACAGAAGTTGCCGAAATGATGTCGAAGATGAAAGCTGAGGGAGTGATTGAAGAATCGCAAAGTCCGTGGGCATCTCCAGTGGTCCTCGTGAAGAAGAAAGATGGCAGCACGAGATTTTGTGTAGACTACCGACGTCTCAATGATGTCACTAAAAAGGACAGCTACCCACTTCCGAGAATCGATGACACTTTGGATATGCTTTCTGGAGCGAAATGGTTTTCAACACTTGACTTGAAGAGCGGTTACTGGCAGGTAGAGATAAATCGTACGGATCGTGAGAAAACTGCCTTCACTACAGGAAGCGGTCTTTGGCAGTTTGCAGTGATGCCGTTTGGACTGTGCAACGCTCCGGCCACCTTCGAGCGACTAATGGAACGAACATTGCAAGGACTCACCTGGAAAACCTGCCTAGTATATTTGGACGACGTTATCGTCATAGGTAAGACGTACGAGGAGCACCGCGAAAATCTAAAAGAAGTGTTTGAGAGGCTACGAAGTGCTCATTTAAAGCTCAACCCAGAAAAGTGCGCCTTGTTTCGTCTGGAAGTAAAATATCTGGGTCACATTATATCAGCGGAAGGAGTAAGAACGGATCCTGACAAAATCGAAGCCGTGAAAAGTTGGCCTTCTCCAAAAGATAAACACCAACTGAGAAGCTTCTTGGGACTCGCCACGTATTACAGAAGGTTTGTAAAGGATTTTGCTGGCATTGCAAAGAGCCTGCATCAACTTACAGAAAAAGGCCGACAGTTCAGGTGGTCTGGAGAATGCGAAAAATCATTTCAAGAACTGAAGCGACAGCTGTGCAAAGCCCCCATCTTGGGTTACCCCACGCCCGGAAAAATGTTCATCGTGGACGCAGACGCCAGCAATGTTGGGGTCGGAGCTGTGATCTGATACCAAACTCCACCACAATGTGATCCATGTTCCAATCCGGAATTCAACGTCATGTGGTTAAAATTCCATCTCCGTAAGCAAATTATACACTACTGCTTTATTTATAGAAGCCCCAAACTGGACAGCAATTCAACCTTTAACGAGTTTGATGCGCTGTCTGACTCCATTCAAAGAATTGTATCCCTGTATCCTCATACTGAAATCGTTATTACGGGCGACTTCAATATACACAATTCTGGGTGGCTTCGACATTCTGGACAGACAACACCCGAAGGACGGGGTGTTGAGATCTTCGCTGCGGAAAACAACCTAACGCAGCTTGTAAATGAGCCCACGCGAATACCAGACGTTGATAGTCATACCGCCAACACCCTGGACTTGTTTTTAACTTCTCACCCTGATAAGTACACCATTGATGTGCTCTCCCCTCTAGGCTCGTCGGACCATTGTGTCATATCAGCTAATTTCTCGTACACCGACCACACAGTTAGAGAAAAAATTCCTAAAAGAACCGTATGGCAATACGAGAAAGCCAACTGGAGCGGTCTTAACAGCTTCTTTAGGAATTTTAACTGGTCGTTATGCTTCCTCGATAACGACGTGGATGCCGCTGCTGATATGATTACAGACACCATTCTCTTTGGAATGAGATCCTTTATTCCTCATCGGATGAAGAGTATCAAACCAAAAGAAAAGGCATGGTACGACTCGAGCTGTAAAGAGGCCGTCAGGGTTAGAGAAATGTTTTTTCGGTCCTACAAGACCAACCCGACAGAGGAAAACCGAAAAAAGTTCAAACGAGCCAGAAATGACTGCAACGCCTTTCTTAAGCGTGTGAAATTCCTATACGACCAAAAACTGAGGCAAAAAATACTGCAATGTCCCAAAGGCAGTAAAAATTTTTGGTCGTTCGTCAAAAACATTAGAAATTCCGCCTCATCCTCCATCCCAACGCTCATTTACAATGACATCCCAGCTGTCAGCTCTTTGGATAAGGCCAATCTGCTTGCTGCACACTTTGCGGCCAGCTCAACACTCCCAGATTGTGCTTTGTCTCCGCCTACACTTGAGTGCGTCGAATCTTCAATGGGACGAATCTACTTTCGCACTCGTGTAGTAGCAAGAGTACTTAAAGATCTCAACATACATAAATCCGCTGGTCCAGATGGTATATCTCCCCTTCTTCTGAAGAGGTGTTCTTCCTCGCTGGCAAAACCACTGCGTAAGCTTTTTCATCAATCCTACACTTTAGGACTCTTCCCGAGCAGATGGAAAACAGCATTTGTCCAGCCCGTCCCTAAAAAAGGCGAATCATCTTCTCTCTCCTCCTACAGACCCATTGCACTTACGTCCCTTCTTTCCAAGGTCATGGAAACACTGATAAATCGTCAGCTCATGAAATATCTCGAAACACGAAAACTTCTCAATGACCGACAGTACGGTTTTCGTAGCAACAGGTCCACTGGTGATTTGATGGCATGTCTCACCGAAAAGTGGAACCAAAGCGTACATCAATCTGGCGAAAGCAAGATAGTTGCACTTGATATTTCTAAGGCATTTGACAGAGTTTGGCATCAGGCTCTTTTGTCGAAAATGCGTGCATTTGGGATCGACGACTCTCTTCTTCAATGGATTAGAAATTACCTTTCGGAACGTTCAATTCAAGTTGTCTTGGACGGTTTCAAGTCTAATATTCACAAAATAAATGCTGGTGTGCCCCAGGGCTCTGTTCTGTCACCGACACTCTTTTTAATTTTCATTAACGATCTCTTGTCTACTACTTCTAATCCAATATATTCCTTTGCTGATGACAGTACTCTCTGCTTTTCATATTCGTTCCCGGACTCACGGCCCTGCTCTTCGGCTGTAGTACGAGAACGGCAGCGTATGCTAAGCTCATTAAATTCCGATATCAACAGCATAACCAATTGGGGAACTATCAATAGAGTGGAATTTAATGCTTCCAAAACACAATGCTGTCTGCTGTCTTTAAAGCGAAATTTAAACACCCAGCCATTATCTATGAATGGCACTTGCATCGTCGAAACCGAAAAACTTTCCATTCTCGGTATGTGTGTCAATGACAACTTACGTTGGAATGACCACATATTTGATGTCGCCAAAAATGCTGCGAAATGTCTAGGTTTCCTCAAGCGATGTAAGAAATATTTTACCCCCTCTGATCTGGCCTCAATATATAAGGCATTCATCCGCCCAAAATTGGAGTACAACTCCCACATCTGGTCAGGTGCTCCTAAAACATCTCTGCACCTCCTAGATAGGATTCAAAACCGTGCGATAAAACTTATTGACGATACTAATATCAGTCAATCAATGGACACCCTCGAACACCGACGAAATGTCTCGTGTCTCACTTTGTTTTATCGCTACTTCCACCACCAGTGCTCCACTGAAATCGCCAGTAGCATTCCGCCCATTCAAACTTTCAACCGTAACACCCGTCTCGCTATGAATGCTCATCAGTATACCCTCAAGCCCATTTTCGGACGTACTCTAAAATATCGTGATTCGTTCCTAAGCCGTACAACTCGCTTATGGAATGCCCTGCCGATCTCTGTATTTCCTGGTCGTTATAACATGCAAACATTTAAAAACAATGTACATCGGTACCTCTCTTTTCTTCCTCCCTAAATTTCCTTTGCCCGCGCTGTGTACAATCACCTTAAGGGTACTCAAACCCCTTGAGCGCGCGCTCATTATAAAAAAAAAAAAAAAAAAAAAATCTCCCAAGTTCATGACGGTCAAGAGAAAGTGGTCGCATATTACAGCAAAGTACTCTCCAGACCTGAACGGAACTATTGTGTAACCCGGCGCGAGCTTCTGGCTTTAATTCTGGCTACGAAGCATTTCCATAAGTACCTCTACGGACAAAAGTTCATTCTCCGGACAGACCACGCAGCTCTGAAATGGCTACTCCAATTTAAGAACCCTGAAGGCCAAGTTGCAAGATGGAATGAGCAGTTGCAGTGCTACGACTTTGAAGTGCAACACCGCAAGGGAACACTCCACTCAAATGCTGATGCTCTCTCTCGTCGACCGTGCGGGGTAAAATGCGAGCACTGCAACCGTAAAGAAGCGAAAGAACAGGCAACTATCCAAATGATCAGGACTGAGCCAATAGAGGGTTGGAGTATAGACGAAATCCGTTCCTCCCAACAGGCAGACAATGACATCAAACCAATATTGGCCTGGAAAGAACACGAGGAAAGACCAAGCTGGCAGCAGATATCAGATCGGAGCCAAACTCTGATGGCATACTGGGCACAGTGGGACTCGCTTTTTGTGCAAGATGGATTGCTGAAGAGAAAATGGGAAAGTGCAGATGGGACAACATCTCGTATGCAGCTAATTGTGCCACGGTCCAGAGTCAACCAAGTGCTCCATGAAATACATGACGGAATCTCAGGAGGCCATTTGGGAATAAACAAGACGTTGGAAAAGGTAAGGGAACGTTTCTATTGGCTAAGCGCTAAACAAGATGTCGAGAATTGGTGCAAAAAGTGCATAAGCTGTGCAGCTACCAAGGGTCCAAAAGTAAAGCCACATGGACAAATGCAACAATACAATGTCGGAGCACCTTTCGAACGAATAGCCATCGACATCGCTGGGCCGTTTCCCGAAACCTTTAATGGAAACCGATATACCCTCGTAGTCATGGATTACTTCAGTAAGTGGCCGGAAGTGTTTGCCATCCCAAATCAAGAGGCTAAGACCGTAGCCGAACAGATAGTCAACAACTGGGTGAGCAGATTTGGGGTCCCAATGGAGCTGCACTCTGATCAAGGGCGAAACTTTGAATCAAAAGTCTTCCAGGAAATATGCCAATATTTGGGAATAAGAAAGACAAGGACAACGCCACTACACCCTCAATCTGATGGAATGGTCGAGCGATTCAATCGGACCTTGAGTGAGCATCTATCTAAGGTTGTCAGCAACTGCCAGCGGGATTGGGATCGACACATACCCCTCTTCTTAATGGCCTACCGAAACGCGGTCCATAGCTCAACAGGGCACACACCATCCGAGATCTTATTTGGTCAAACAATTCGGTTGCCAAGTGAAGCAAAATTCGGATCCCCACCGACGGAGCCCAAAGAGGTGAACGAGTACGTGAATGACTTACGCAGCAGGATTCGTAAATTGCATGAAGACACCAGAGAAAAGATGAAGCTAGCAAGCAGCCGCATGAAAACTAGGTACGATATCAAGGCGAAATCTTCCGGTTTCAACGAAGGAGATCTGGTTTGGCTGTATAATCCTCAGCGTAAGAAAGGCAAATCACCAAAATTGCAACAGGACTGGGAAGGTCCATACAAGGTGATAACCCGCATTAATGACGTTGTCTACCGGATCCAGCGTGGGGATCGAGGAAAATTGAAAGTGGTCCATTTGGATAGAATGTGTCATTTCAACGGGATGCTGAATGACGAAGTTGTTCGGGACGAACAACTGTAGGGAGGGAGCAATGTGATAACCACTTAAATGTGAGCAGCGACATCTAGCAGAAAATGTCGAAACTCGAAGACTAGAAGATTTCGGTACTGGATTAGCAAAGTCTCGACTGGAGAGTGGAATCGAATTTTCTAGCAAATTGGAAATTGTATGGGACGCTGGGTGGCGAGGATTGTTCTCGAAGTATGTTATTCGAGTATAAATACAGCATCCCAAAGGTATGCAAATCAGTTCCAAAGTTGAATTTGAAGTGTTAATTAGAAGAAGTGATTAAGTGGTTTAAGTAAAAGATAAGAAAAGTATAAGTGGTTGAGGAATTGAATTGTACTGAGAGAAAGAATTAAATAGTGAATTGTAACTGTACTGAATAAAGGGATTTGTATTGAAAAGAATAAGTTCTATTATTTGTACCCACACAAACATTCTACAATATGATGACACTTCAGTTGTTGGCCTTGAGTTGAGAATTCCCTCTATTTCAGCCAGTGCTGTGCTGAGTTCTTCAAACGTCAAAAGAGCTCCACCAAAAGTTTTGGTCAATAAGGTCTTTGCTGCTTTGACTGCTGCCTCACAAACGCCTCCAAAATGAGGCGCTCGAGGCGGTATGAACTTGAATTGCATCCCCTTTTCTGCATCAAACTCGAGAATAGAATTTTTAGTGAGATCTATGTAAAATTCGTGAGTAAATTAATTTAATTTAATCTTTACGCCAACAAAATTGGTTGCGTTATCGCAATATATTTTATTTAGACACCCCCTTCGCCCTATGAGTCGCTTTAGTGCAGCTATAAAAGCTTCGGGACTGAGGTCAGATACAAGTTCTAAATGAACTGCCTTTGTGGCAAAACAAACGAACACAGAGATGTATGGTCTCTTTCCGCGAATCTTCCAAGAAATTAGTATAGGACCACAAAAATCGACACAACATATACTAAAAGGTCTACCTGGAGTTAGTCTATCCTTTGGTAAATTTCCCATTACCTGGTCAAGTAATATAGGCTTATACCTGATACGGTGTATGCACTTGTTGACAACGTGTCTGACCAACTTCCTAGCGTTAAGTATCCAAAATCTATCTCGAACGAAGTTCAAAGAGCTTGAGGACAGGGGTGGTAATTTTTAATGTGCAAATGTCGCACATACTCTTTCACAAACGAGTTGTCCCCTGCTAAGAGCATTGGAAATTTAGTTTTGGATTCAATCTCAGCATTCCTGATACGTCCACCTACACGAAGCAATGCTCTGTTAGCAACGACGTCTAAAAATGGACACAATTTCTATATACCCTTCGAGAACCGATTTTCCATTTTTGTACTTATTTGAGCCATTTCTGCTGGACATCTTTTCTGTTGTATGCACTAACGATTGCGATCATTGACTCATCCAGCTCCTCTGCAGATAATGGTTTTCCTTGTAAATGTTTTTGGCCTTTAGCTATCTTGCAAAAGCGCAATATGTATCCTACAACTCGAATGGCTTTCATGAAGCTGCTATTCTCGTATTTATTAAGAGTTTCCATAAGACAGACGAACACATTTTTTTCTCTTTTTGTTTCCAGAAGTGGTAGTTTTGTTTAATTTTAAGTTTTTGGGCCAATTCTCCAAAGAATTTTTTAAGAATTCCGGACCCTGAAACCAAATTGACGCATTCAAATCCTCAACTAGGCTTCCACGAGATATTAAATCTGCGGGGTTGTTTTCCGATCTGACATGTTTCCAGCAGAAATTTGAAGCTAAGTTCTGAACATCGCTAACACTATTGGCAACAAATGTGTCTAACAAATTTGATGGAGACGCAATCCAATACAAAACTATTTCGGAATCGACCCAAAAATATACTTTTTCAAACCTGCTAGCAGCGGACAGAACAGAGCGCTTTGTTGAATTGGTTAGTGAAACCAAGTCTTTATAAAAGAAGTTAAAAACATCCTCTTTCGGGTTCCATTCTATGCCGTTGGTTGTTTCAGCTTCATCTGGTTTAAATTCTACCCTTGTTGTCTTTGTAGCCGACTTCAATGAAGCATTTGAATGACATTTGTGTAACTCAAAGTTCGGTAAACCTAATATAAAAGTTACTTTCTCTTGAATTTTCTTTAATTCTTCTATAGATCCAGCGCCCGTGATAAGATCGTCAACATAAAAGTCTGTCAAAATTATTTTACTTCCGAGAGGGTGTGAAACTTTACTCCTAAGACCGATTTCTTTAAGACTGCGCGTAGCTAAAAATGGTGCAGCTGCAGTTCCGTAAGTGACAGTATTAAGGAAATAAGTATTAAGTCTTTCTGACGAGTTGAACCTCTAGAGAATTAGCTGAAACTGTCGGTCATTGGGGTCAATTTCAATTTGACGATACATTTTTTGTATATCTCCTGTTAAGGCAAATTCGTGGCTCCTAAATCGCAATATGATTGAGTACATTTGTTCCTGTACATTAAAGTCTACCATCAGCAAATTATTGAGTGACAGAGAAGTAGTTGTCTTAAACGAAGCGTCAAAAACTACCATCAGTTTTGTTGACTCATTTTCTGGACGGAGAACGCATTGGTGAGGCATGTATGTAATAATGAGGCTTACTGTGACTCATGTGCTCAATTAGCGACATATGTCCCAGTTTTAGATATTCCACTAATTCAATTACTTCAATTAATTATAATAAAATAATTAATAATTAAAATAATTCAATTACTTTTTTGTCACTTGTCTGTTTGTGTTTTATTCTTAAATATCTTCTTTTTTTTGTTTTGTTTACTTTTAATTTCTTGTTTTTTTTTTTTTCTGTTGTTGTTGTTGTGGTGGTTGTCCCGCGGTGCACCTCTTGCAGGCGATGTAGCTTTTAGCGGTACGATTCGGGTATTTAACTAACAGCCCGATATAAAAAAAACGCAGGATTTTTACCCAACAATCTCACAAGATGTCCTGGGTGTTCTTAACACACGCATACACATGGGTATTAAAAAAAATTTCCCTTTAAGGGTTAGTAATAATTAGTGTACTTCGTTTTTTTTTTTTGGGGGGGGGGGGGGGGTTACCCGTGGGAAGATTTCCGCGCCCGGTGGCAATTTTTAATTAATTTATTTGTGCTTTTTTTGTTTTTTTAGCTTGGCAGTCGCGCACACTGTCTTGAAGCAATCCAGATTCAACAGCAAAAATGTCGAGATATACGACATCGTCACTTTATTCTCTCCGACACTATCTTGAAGTAATCCAGACTCAAAAGTATAATAAAATTGTCTTTTTTGTTTTCTTATGCCTGGGAGACTACTTTTTTTTTGCACAAGAAAAAAAGATATGTCTACTTCATTACTCCGACACGGTCGGACCCAAAACAAAAACTCCCAGAAAATTATGCCACGACCTTGGGCGCTGACTATCACGAATTTTCTCTCTCCTATTGAAAATCGAACGACCTTGGCGTTGTAATCTTCTGATACCCACTCGACAACGGCTGGTCGGCATCGAAAGTTGATCAGCTGATTTTTTACTAAATGTCATTGACCTTCCTAACTAGTTCTCTTCTTAGACTCTCATTTCTTTAATTTCTTATTTGTCTATCTTTATTCACCATTCTAATTTCTGCCTCTCAACTGTGGGTGGCCTAAACTTATACCTATAATAAATTACCTCCCACATGATCTACATATCTCCTTAGCTAAGTTTTCCACCTCCTCCTCCTGAATTTAAATTAGTCAACATAACTCTCTACGACAAAAGAGACATACAGTAGAACCTCGACTATTCGGTGCAAAAACGGTTCAGTTTGGTTTCTTAATGTAAGCGATGCGCAGATTTCCAGGCGCCGTAGTTTTTGGGATTCGTTCAGTTAATGGGGTACCTATATTTTGAATTATATTTGTTGAAATGTTTGTTTTATGTAAATTGGTTAATTTATTTATAAAATTCTGGAAAAGAATTACAAATAAACAGCAGATGGAGAGATTTATCTGTCTAATGGAAAAAAATTCGCTTGTGGGAAAAGGGAAATAAAAAAAATGCAAATAATTTAGTGAATTGATATAACAAAACATTATGTATATAAATATTATTATCTTTCAAATTATTTTATTTCAAATTAAATTTAACAGCTGATTTAGTACTTCAACCAATTCGATTCCATGATGTAATGCAATATTATGGACTTCAGTGCATACGTTGATTATTTTCGTTTTTTTTTTGTGGCTTATAGTAAAGTTCGCTGGCTCCCATTAAACATATTAAGCGGGCTTTTAAAAGCACAATTGTTTGTTATACAGTGATATGTCCTTGTGTATGTTTTTTATTGAACCTTGCTTGAGAAAATTTAGCCTCTTACACCTAAAAGGTATTATTAAGTACGGTGCTAAAGGGTAGCCCTCCGAACAATGAGTTGAAATTATGGATATGACACGAATTGTATTTCATTAGTATTATCTACCAAGAATAAGAGTATTCGTGATTCCATTCCTATGTTTTTCCTCCAACACTTCCTTTAAAGCCGATATGTTCCATACTGTAAAATGTTTGTGTGGGTACAAATGATAGAACTTATTCTTTTCAATAGAAATCGTTTTATTCAGTACAGTTACAATTCACTATTTAATTGTTTCTCTCAGTACAATCCAATTACTCAACCGCTTATACTTTTCTTATTTTTTACTTAAACCACTTAATCACTTCTCCTAATTAACACTTCAAATTTCACTTTAGAACTGATTTACATATCTTGGAGATGCTGGTATTTATACTCGAATGACATACTTCGAGAACAATCTTCGCCATCCAGCGTCCCATACGATTTCCAGTTTGCTAGAAAATTCGATTCCACTCTCCAGTCATCAATGGTCGAGACTTTGTTATTCAAGTATCGAAATCTTCTGTTCTTCGAGTATCGACATCTTCTGCTCTGTAAATCTAGATGTCGCTGCTCACATTTAAGTGGTTATCACATTGCTCCCTCCCTACAGTTCCCGTTCGTCATTCAGAATCCCGTTGAAATGACACATTCTATCCAAATGGACCACTTTCAATTTTCCTCGATCCCCACGCTGGATCCAGTAGACAACGTCATTAATGCGGGTTATCACCTTGTATGGACCTTCCCAGTCCTGTTGCAATTTTGGTGACTTGCCTTTCTTACGCTGAGGATTATACAGCCAGACCAGATCTCCTTCGTTGAAACCGGAAAATTTCGCCTTGATATCGTACCTAGTCTTCATGCGGCTGCTTGCTAGCTTCATCTTTTCTCTGATGTCTTCATGCAATTTATGAATCCTGCTGCGCAAGTCATTCACGTAGTCGTTCACCTCTTTGGGCTCCGTCGGTGGGGATCCGAATTTTGCTTCACTTGGCCACCGAATTGATTGACCAAATAAGATCTCGGATGGTGTGTGCCCTGTTGAGCTATGGACCGCGTTTCGGTAGGCCATTAAGAAGATGGGTATGTGTCGATCCCAATCCCGCTGGCAGTTGCTGACAACCTTAGATAGATGCTCATTCAAGGTCCGATTGAATCGCTGTACCATTCCATTAGATTGAGGGTGTAGTGGTGTTGTCCTTGTCTTTCTTATTCCCAAATATTGACATATTTCCTGGAAGACTTTTGATTCAAAGTTTCGCCCTTGATCAGAGTGTAGCTCCATTGGGACCCCAAATCTGCTCACCCAGTTGTTGACTATCTGATCGGCTACGGCCTTAGCCTCTTAGTTTGGGATGGCAAACACTTCCGGCCACTTACTGAAGTATTCCATGACTACGAGGGTATATCGGTTTCCATTAAAGGTTTCGGGAAACGGCCTAGCGATGTCGATGGCTATTCGTTCGAAAGGTGCTCCGACATTGTATTGTTGCATTTGTCCATGTGGCTTTACTTTTGGACCCTTGGTTGCCGCACATCTTATGTGCAGTTTTGCACCAATTCTCGAGATCTTGTTTAGCGCTTAGCCAATAGAAACGTTCCCTTACCTTTTCCCAAATGGCCTCCTGAGATTCCGTCATATATTTCATGGAGTACTTGGTTGACTCTGGACCGTGGCACAATTAGCTGCATACGAGATGTTGCCCCATCTGCACTTTCCCATTTTATCTTCAACAATCCATCTTGCACAAAAATCGAGTCCCACTGTGCCCAGTATGCCTTCAGAGTTTGGCTCCGATCTGATATCTGCTGCCAACTTGGTCTTTCCTCGTGTTCTTTCCAGGCCAATATTGGTTCGATGTCATTGTCTGCCTGTTGGGAGGAACGGATTTCGTCTATACTCCAATCCTCTATTGGCTCAGTCCTGATCATTTGGATAGTTGCCTGTTCTTTTGCTTCTTTACGATTGCAGTGTTCGCATTTTACTCCGCACGGTCGACGAGAGAGAGCATCAGCATTCGAGTGGAGTGTTCCCTTGCGGTGTTGCACTTCAAAGCCGTAGCCCTGCAACTGCTCGATCTATCTTGCAACTTCTTAAATTTGAGTAGCCATTTCAGAGCTGCGTGGTCTGTCCGGAGAATGAACTTTTGTCCGTAGAGGTACTTATGGAAATACTTCGTAGCCAGAATTAAAGCCAGAAGCTCGCGCCGGGTTACACAGTAGTTCCTTTCAGGTCTGGAGAGTACTTTACTGTAATATGCGACCACTTTCTCTTGACCATCATGAACCTGGGAAATCACAGCTCCGACCCCAACAATGCTAGCGTCTGCGTCCACGATGAACATTTTTCCGGGCGTGGGGTAACCCAAGATGGGGGCTTTGCACAGCTGTCGCTTCAGTTCTTGAAATGCTTTTTCGCATTCTCCAGACCACCTGAACTGTCGGCCTTTTTCCGTAAGTTGATGCAGGCTCTTTGCAATGCCAGCAAAATCCTTTGCGAACCTTCTGTAATACGTGGCGAGTCCCAAAAAGCTTCTCAGTTGGTATTTATCTTTTGGAGAAGGCCAACTTTTCACGGCTTCGATTTTGTCAGGATCCGTTCTTCAAGTCAAGTGTTGAAAACCATTTCGCTCCAGAAAGCATATCCGAAGTGTCATCGATTCTCGGAAGTGGGTAGCTGTCCTTTTTAGTGACATCATTGAGACGTCGGTAGTCTACACAAAATCTCGTGCTGCCATCTTTCTTCTTCACGAGGACCACTGGAGATGCCCACGGACTTTGCGATTCTTCAATCACTCCCTCAGCTTTCATCTTCGACATAATTTCGGCAAAAAGTGTTGAAGTGCTTCTCAGGTTCTCTTATTTTAATATTCATTCCATCGATGCAACCGATAATGTCTGGAAGTTGGAAGTCCAGCCTTCTCGCAAAAGAACAATTTGGCCTCCTCTTCTTCTTCTCGGGTGTAGTGAAACTTAATCCACTTAGAACAAATATCTTCTTCAACTACATCGATGAGCTCGCTTAAGATAATAGACACTGTTGACTGCCGAAGACAAAGGTTGTAGTTAATCCCAACACAATTTCGATAACTTCCCTGAGCACAGAAGTGTTGTCACAATTTTTTGTCGTCGTTCATCATCCAATTCATTCTCAAATGCATCAAACGAAATAAAACTCTTCTTTTTTTTTACAATAACGAACCACACGGGGTTTTTTTTAAACACCAAAAAAACAGACGGATATTTGACAATTTGAGTTGAAAGCTCAATTCGCGAGCTTTTTCTTTTCTATTTCAAAAAGTCGATTCCATTAGAAAAATTCTATTGCGCTTCGCGATACCAATTTTAAGTGTAATAGAATCAACAAAAGTCGACTTTTGTCGAATAGGCTCTCGCAATAAGGCTCTCAGTATGTTAGAAACCGCTAAGGTTCAGATTATTGAACCAAATTAGCGGAAATCGGGGTGCCAAACTCTACAAGACTCTGGCTCCCAGGTTAACCTCATCTTAGTACAGATACTGATTCCCTTGTCATCGAAAGAACAGGATCGGTAAACGTCTCCCAAAGGCTTCTAATTACTGCTTAATAGTCGAAGCATTTGTACTAAGGGATATTATTTCCCCTCAGCCGGCTGAACCCTTGAACATATCTTTTTGGAATATACCATCGAATATCAAATCGACAAAAATCGACCTTCTGCTAGGTGCAGTGTTTATCATGAACTTCTTACAGTTGGATATATCAGGCTGATGAACAAACTACCAATACTCCAAAATACAGTGTTGGGATGGATAGTATTGAAAGCTTTATTTTAAAGAAAAAAGACTTAAATTAGACAATACAATGTGATAAAATTAAGTTGAATATAGTTTGGCCCAAGTCCGTTTACAAGGATGGATAGTATCTGTATCTGGATACTGGATCTGGCAAGGTCCAAAGAATTTCGTCCTGTAGCCTAACAAGCGGTATCTGCACAGAAATTACGTTATCGCAAAGTTCTGGCGGCTGGATGAACTTACGAAGAATCCGAACGATCTGACGCCTGCAGATGAAGGATGTGTAAAGTTTTGCGATAAAACAATGGAGAATTTATAGTACGCTTACCATTTGCATTGCCACCCACCAAACTAGGTAATTCCAAGGAAATAGCGCTGCGAAGATTTTTGATTTGGAAAAGAGATTGAACAGAGATGAGCAACTCAAACTCCTTTATCTTACATTCGTAGAAGAATATCTGCAATTGGGACACATGTAGAAATAAATATATAAAATTTAAATTTGCATATTGCTTTTTGCCGCACCACGGAGTTTTAAAATCCGACAGCAGTACAACCAAATTAAGAGTGGTATTAATGCATCCACAAAAAACACTGCTAACATCGCCTTAAATGACATATTGCTACCAGGGCCTACATTCAAAGATGATATCTTCTCACTTTTAGTACGCTCATATTTTCATAAAATATGTATATTTTAAATTGTATATTCCGCTAGAGCTGAATTCCTATTCAAACTGCAGCCTCGTTGTAATTAAGTGTAAAATCTCTCTTATTGTCAATTGATTCCTGCATATAAATAATTAAAATAATATAATTGTTTGTTTTTCCTTGTTCAGTTTCAGTTTTAAAGCATTTTATTTCCTTAATCACTAACTCTTACATACTAACAAAAAATGCTTAAATGCTAGCTTAAAATTACTTAACAATCTTATACTAACTTACTGGCCCCACACAGGCACTCTAAGCTACTCTAAATTCTTATAGCTATGTCTTTCGACTTTATTTACATTTGTTTTACTAATATTTGTTTTCTGTACTTAAGGCTAAGAAAAAATATTCGTTAAGAAAAAACTTAGCATATGGACTTTTTTTTTTGTTTTTTTATAAAAACTTAATATCTAACTTAAAATACACCTTAGTCTACTTAACCTACATACACAAAACACACATACACACACATAGATATTATACACAATAATATACATATATTAGTGTATACCTTTGTATAGACTAATATATGTATATATTACTTAAATGCTAACCTAAACCTATGTAAGCTGGCCATCGCTATTAACAAAGCAAATATATTGGTCAGCTCTGCCTCATGAGTGAGGCTGGCCCGTAATTGACGGAAACGACGACAAAACATCTTCTCCATCATTCAACCACCAGAAATGCTGGTGCTGCCGAACGATATCCCTCTTATCGCGATTCCCCACCGCCCTACTGAACCTGAGACGATCCACACTGCCGTGTGCGACGTCTCTGTTGTAGTTGAGTCGCCTGTCCCCAGCTGTCCGAGCGACATGGTAGATTAACGGGACCGCTGATCTATCCTGGATCAACCCTATCTGATCAAGGTAGAGGAATGCTTCCGGTGGAACGAAGCCGTCAGAGCGCACACTCTCGTGGTAAAGGTAATTGGGGTAGTAAGCCCCAGATATTAGGTTATTCGTCGAGGTCATTGCTCTTGCAATGTGCCTTCGAGTCAGCTTAACTACGAAATTGTCCACTCGTATTAGGTTCGCCCTATTGTAAAGGACCTCATTAGGATACAATTTTTTGTACTCCGACTCTGGTGTTCTGTACAAGCGAAGGCAAGCCCTGAGGCAAGCCCTCTCAAACACCCGAATCTTTTCCATTAAGCTTGCTCGTACATTGAACCACACGGGACAACCAAATACCAGCATGGGCCTGATAAGGGCCATGTAGCAGATTACATTTCGACAGGCAAGAGGTTGTCCGTACTGTCCAATGATAGAGAACTTTCGCCAGTTTTTTCTGGTATCCCTAGAGGCTCCAGACAACGGCGTCCTAAAGAGAATGGTTTCCGACTTCTGAAAGTTGATTTTCAACTTCCAGTCATCGCAAAATCGTCTTATCTTATCGAAGTCACGCTGCAAGAGAGTATTAATGACCTCGATTTTTGGACCTGTTCTGTACGCTATCAAATCGTCTGCGTACGCAATAGTATGAGGAAGTGAACTTATCAAGTCGCTTGTATAAATGCTGAATAGGATCGGCGAATTGACCGCACCTTGCTGAAGACCATTTTTAATTTGAAATATTCCAACAGAAGTCACATCACCATTTTTCACGATGAACTGTCTGTTAGTTAGCATATTATAAAGAATGTACAAGAGTGGTTTACTGATCCCCAGTCTAGTCAGCTCATAGAAAAGACCCTCTAACCATACGGTGTCAAAGGCCTTCTCCAAGTCAACAAGGCAGGCACCAGTACATTGTTTTTTGCCTTTATTCCATTGGATATCGGACATCAGTTTAGACGCGGCATGTGAGATATCATGTCCCGCCTTAAAACCGAATTTATTATCCGGAACTATATGCTTGTCCTCAACCCACCTAGACAGCGCTCTATTGATTACTTTTTCAAAAACCTTACTGATATTCGGAAGGAGACTTATCGACCGGAGATTCGCCGGATTGGATATATCCTTTCCCTTTTTGGGGATAGGTTGAACCACCGCCGTTTTCCAATGCGCTGGATAATGTGCATTATTCATTGCATTATTAAACAGGGTGGTGTAGATGTCCACCGCTTCTAGAGGAAGATGTCGAAGCACGATATTCGGAATACCATCGGTTCCCACTTATTTCTTAGCTCTGATTGTGTCGAAGATCTCATGTAGTTCTTCCTTCGAAATGAATGGGGGTAGGCCACCCTCTCTGGCAATGATGTTATTTGCCATATTTTCGTCGCTAAACCGGGTGAAACCAGAGCCCTCGGATCGCCGGTTCTCTATTTCATTTCGAACGCAGAAGTCGTGCCCAAAGACGCGACCATCCAGGTCGCAATTAGGGCCAGTGGTATCAGTGGCCTTGTATACATCCTGGAAAGTCGCCCCTATGGCCTCAACCTTCTCCTGTGGATCCTCGATCACAAAAAAGTCGTCATCATCAGCGGCCTCATTTGGATCAATACCTGCTATTGTCAGTAACCGTTCGTTGTCTGTTGTCCGGGCTATTTTAAGACACTGAAGGTCGTTTTGATTTTTTCTACGAAATAGTTTATTTATTTGCGGGAATATATTCGGGTTGCTGGTGTTTATAGCCCGAACCTTATTGTTCCAATATGAACTTACAGAAATTCTGTAATTCTCTTTTATTAACGTTTGCACATTTTTAATCGACGACTTCAGTGTCCTAATTTCTGGGTCTTGTCTGTCAGTTAACTGTCTGTACAAGTTTTTGAGTCTTGTCAGAAGTCTACTTTTCTGTCGGTGCAGTGCGTCAATAGTAGGATTGCGGAACAGGTCTTCGTTAGTCGTACGTCGATACCGCGGTATTGTAGTGTCCATTTGTTTTATGTAATGGTCGATCTCCTCGTTTGATAAATTCCTATTGGACGGTGGGTGGAGCGTGTTCGAGGAGAGCGCTCTAGTCAAGGTTTCGGAGAAGCGTGTCCATCGAGTCTTACTGTAGTTGTAAGTATATCTTTGGACAAACTCCTCCAATTCCGCAATTTCGTTGGGAACCGTAATTTCGGTGATAAAACCGCAATGGTCGCTGTCATACACGAATGTGCGCAGACAGTTTAGCGTTTGTAAATTCGTACCTGTCAGTCGTATACGTTCGTCGTACAGCAGTAGATCCAAATAAGACCCGCCTCTGGGAAACGACGGGTTATCCGTCGCTTTAAGACCGAGTCTGTACATGACATCGTGCTGACCCCACCAATCGAGTAGTAGGTTCCCCCTAGTATTTGGCAAATTATTTCCCCAATCTCTGTGTCTAGCGTTGAAATCCCCGCCGATTATAAAATAATTCTCCCCCTATTCCAGCCTCAGAAGTCGAAAAAGCGTGTCGAGCTCTGTAATGAATAGGGTGGATTGTGAAGCCTCAGGTGCATAAACAGAGGCCAAGTACAGCCGCTTTCCACTGCAGAGCGGGATGTAAACGACGACTGCCTCCAACACCCGAAACCTGCGCAACACGCCCTTGTACACTCTGTGAAATTTTATACCTTCTTTAATGAAGATCGCGACACCGCCTCCACGTTTGGATCTGGGCCGATTTCTTCTTCTAACAATATAATTATTGTACTCCAGTTTGTGCCCATCGGTTAGCTTGGTTTCGCTAGCGAAAAGCACATCAGGAGTTTGGTCTTGTAGCAATTTAAACATCGCGGCTCTTCGTTCGATCCTAATCAGTGAATTAACATTCACCGCAAGGACCTTCAAAGTTTGCTCCACCATGTGCGTACCCATTACGACATGTGTTGCGTTAGGCCCGGCAGCAGCGCGTAGATCTGGTCCACCCGCTTGGCCTGTTCTTGAACCTGCTTTTGCAGCTGAGCCATCTGCCCTTGGATTGCGAGCAAGATGGCCAGCATGTTAGGTGCAGCTTCCGTTGTTCTCGGCGTTGGCGCCGGAGAAGCAACAGTCGCTTGCTGTACCGTAGCCCCCCCACCTGACGCCATTTGGGCGTAGGAAATTTGGGACGTGAAGGCTGGTGTTTGAAACCTCACAGGTGAACGTTTGACCTCCACCTTCTGATGCCGAGCCAGTTTTGCTTTCTTAATGTCAGCGAACTTAGGACAACCCCGATAGTTTGCGGTGTGTCCTACATTTCCACATAACACGCACGAGAGCTGCGACCTATCGGATGCTCCGTCAACCCCCAGAGGACATTCTTCGGAACTGTGGTTCTTAGCGCACTTCACGCATCGAGGCTGCATTTGGCAGTTCGACGCGGCGTGCCCGAACCTCTGGCAGCGAACGCATTGTATAACGCCTTCGCTCCACCACCTGATAGTCTAGGACATTGATACTCCTTAGACTATCCAGACGGCTTTCGGGACTGAGTTGCACCAGGAGGAACGGCAGACTCCGTTTCTCCCGCCTAGCTCTAAAAATGGCTTTACCCCTACAAACTTGAGTCCTTCGCACTCCTTCTCTTTGAGCAGTGCCAGGATCTCCTCAGGATCAGAAGACGGTTCCAACCCCTTCAGCAGCATAGATTGCCGCTTTTCACACTTCGGTGTGAATGAGAAGTGCTCCGTCGTCGTTTCCCTTAGGAGCTCTTTCACTTTCGCGTAGCCCTCCACTGTATTACAGTGGATGGCATGGCGATCGTTCCCCAATCTCTTTATATTAAAATTATTGCCAATGACCAACTTACACAGGTCCTTGGTTTCATTTACCTCTAATTTATAGGTGTTGATAGGAGGCACCTTCTCCTTCTTCTTCTGTTGCTGCTGCTTCTGTTGTTGTTGTTGTTGTTGCTGCTGCTGCTGCTGCTGCTTATGTTGTTGTTGTTGTTGTTGCTGCTGCTGCTGCTGTTTTTTCAGCTGCTGTGGTTTCAGCTTTTGTTGTTTTTGCAGCTGTTGATGTTTCTGCTTCTGCTGGTTTTGTTGTTGCTGTAGTTGTTGTTTCTGCTCTTGTGGCTTTTGATGTTGGAAGCTCTCTGCTTCAAGTTGTTCCCTCTGCCTGCGTGCAGTTTGCCTTTGCTTCATAGCAAGCACTCTCTCTGTCAGCTTTTGTATGCTGATGTTGATTTCCTTTATTTGCTCCTCCTCATCTTCCGATTCGGATGCCGCTAGAGAGGCAAAGTTGTTATTGCCCCCCTCATAATGTTCATCGTCCTCTGATAGAACGGTATTTATTTTCTTTTTTGTTACATTTGGAGGGGATTTCAAACTCCTCCTCCTCTTAATGGCTTTCGCCACGGTACCGGCAACACTGTTGTTGTCTTTTGTCACTCCCGTTATGGGAAGAGAGGAACGCTCTCCACCATCCATCACGTGCTTTCCTGAACAGTTTTGTTTCGATAACACTATTTATTTAAACAATTTGTGACCAATAAAATAAAAAAGAAAAAAAGTTTCAAGTTTGCCTGGGATCGAACTCGGGTCCCACGACCCGCTTGGCTATCGAGTCAACAAACAAGCGCACGATCAATTGTCTATACGAAAGAAAAAACTGACTTGCTATCTTTCTCACAACGAAAAGCCGGAACACGTCTTTTCTCTGTGGAGATCTGCGAACGACTGTTGTTTTTCCTTGCAAAGTATATACATTCACAATGAATTTCGGAACGTACTGCATTCTGCCACTAGTTTGGTTTTGCATTTCGGAATGGTTGCTGATGCAAAAAGCAGGAAGTACCGCATTTCGGAAAGCAGCCGAAATCTACACGAAGGTTCTTTAAGTACAGATCTGTTATTATTAATTTGCTTGTTTAAAGATTGTATTGCAGTATTGCTGGGTTTTTGGCTTCATAGCTCTGAATTGACGCCTCCAATCGACCTCACACCCCCCGGATTCCTTCCCCAGCCTTACTTTTTATTGTACTACCATTTACTAGCAAATCTCATTTTCGGCCATTTACAATACATAGTCATAGAGTTTATAACTAGTGGAGACGCAGTGTTAGGGAGCACACTGAAAGTAGAAGATATATTCGTGCAGGATCCATGCTCGCAATAGGGGTCGTGTGTTTTTTGCAGAGCATTTATAAGCGGAATAAATGATTGTAAGAGTATTAGTAGAGTTAGTAATCTGGCTTAGTTCAAATTGTAGATTTTTGTTTCGGCTAATCGACTGTGCCAGTAAAGTATGGATAATGATAATTCTGAAAAGAAAAAAAAGTACTTTCTCCATTTTAACAACAACATTTCCTATCTTCTACTAACACTTTTATTATTCAAGTTATTTCGCTTACAAAGAAACTGTAAAGAACACCACACTCGCTACCGTAAACATGTGTTTTCAACTTTTAGTTTATGATATCAACCATAGTGCCGTTTACATTGGCGACGGGATGAAAGTCCTCACCATGAACGTTGTGTTCACATTTTTCATGGGGTTGAAAGACTTTTTGACAAGTGTAACACATGAATCGGAGCATTTTCAATTTTTAAATTTGAGCAGTTGGCCTGAAACATACCTTTTTTCCTATGCTTCTCACTTCCTTTCTCATCAAAGATCAAAACTAAAATGAAAAAATATGTCAGAAATGATAATGAAACAAAAAATACCCATTTAATCAAATTCCCACTGCATGGTCCGCTTTTACACGTCGCAAGTGTGTAATACGCGTGTTCTGGTTATTTTCTTTTGAACTGTCATTCAGTGTTGCGCACAATTTTACACGAAAGCCTTTCCCCCTTCTTTGGTTTTTCATGTTATTTGACAGCTCTCTTTCATTTCATCTTTGGCGCTCAGTGTTTCATAATTGAAAATGAGCCAGCTTGTTAATTCTTTGGTCCATTTCAGTTCATCCGCCATACTGAAATGTTGTGCTCGTAACAACAGCCAAAGAAATAATGAAGCAAATGCGAAAAAGAAAAAAGAAGGAGAAAAAGAAATGTCAAAAACATGCAATGAAAATGCTATTATGTCCGCTTTCATACGTCGCAAGTTTCGAAAGATTCAAATGAGTGCAAAAGAGAGAAATAATGAAACAAAAAATACCCAACTAACCAAATTCCCACTGCATGTGGGTAGTCCGCTTTCATACGTCGCAAGTGTGTTTAGCGCAAGTTCTGGTTATTTTCTTTTGAATTGTCATTCAGTGATCCGAGCAACTCTACATGAAGACTTTCCCCTTCTTTGATTTTGCATGTTATTTGACAGTTCTCTTTCATTTCATCTTTGGCGCTCAGTATTTCATAATTGAAAATGAGCCCGCTTATTAATTCTTTGGTCCATTTCAGTTCATCCACCATACTGAAATGTTGTGCTCGTAACAACAGCCAAAGAAATAATGAAGCAAATGCGAAAAAGAAAGAAGAAGGAGAAAAAGAAATGTCAAAAACTTGCAATGAAGATGCTACCCACAGGCAGTGGGAATTTGGTTAATTGGGTATTTTTTGTTTCATTATCCCTCCCTTTTGCACTCACTAGAATCTTTCGAAACATGCGACGTATGAAAGCGGACGTAGCAATTTCATTGCAAGTTTTTGACATTTCTTTTTCTCCTTCTTCTTTCTTTTTCGCATTTGCTTCATTACTTCTTTCGCTGTGTTACGAGCACAACATTTCAGTATGGCGGATGAACTGAAATGGACCAAACAATTAACAAGGGGGCTCATTTTCAATTATGAAAGACTGAGCGCCAAAGATGAAATGAAAGAGAACTGTCAAATAACATGCAAACTCAAAGAAGGGGAAAGTCTTCATGTAGAGTTGCTCGCATCACTGAATGACAATTCAGAAGAAAATAGCCAGAACATGCGCATTACACACTTGCGACGTATGAAAGCGGAGTATGAAACACTTAGCGCCAAAGATGAAATGAAAGAGAGCTGTCAAATAACACGAAAAACCAAAGAAGGGGGAAAGACTTCGTGTAAAAATGAGCACATCACTGAATGACAGTTCAAAAGAAAATAAGCATAACATGCGCATTACACACATGCAATGTGTAAAAGCGGACCATGTGGGTAAGATTTTCATTGCATCTTTTTGTCATTTCTTTTTCTCCTTCTTTGCTTTTCGAATTTGCTTCATTACTAATTCAACTGTTTTTGTGGGTGCAACATTTCAGTATGGCGGGTGAATTATAAATGGACCAAAGAATTAACAGCCGAGCTCATTTTCAATTATGACATGTACCCGAGTTTATATCCATGCAATCAGTAATCATTTTTATTTTTAAAATTAATCTCACTATAAATTTTTCACACGAAAGTGCTGAAATGAAAGAGAGCTGTTAAATAACATGAAAAACTAAATAATGAGAAAAAGGCTTCGTGTAAAAACGTGCACATCACAGAAGGACAGTTCAAAAGCAAATAACTAAAACATGCGCTTAAAACTCATATACTGTGTAAAAGCCGTCAAAACAAAAGCATGTGTCATATTCCATGTTCCATTGGAAGGCCTAGTAAGGGAATGCCGAAGAAACTAATGGAAAATGTTAAAGGAATATTCTTTTGATTCATGTGAGCTGCCAGTTGTTGTGTTATGACAGCGAGTTCATATTGCTGAGAGAGTAGAAGTCAATTGTTTCGAAACTATGCTTTTGAGACAGCTCAGCATGTGGACAAGTATTTTTTTGTTAATTTTATAATGTTTATTAAATCTTTTATGTTGAAAAAAAAAACTTTATATGGTTTTCGGAGGAATTGTGCATTTATAACTGGAAATCTTGATGAACGTGAAGTAATTGACCAGAAATTAATTGGAGGCTTTAAGAGACTGCTTAAAAATACCGGGCTACCTGTCAAAGATGGATTCACATGCTTACAAACGGTGTGTAAAGTTTGTGTGGGTAAGCCGGAAGCAACAGCATACATCAACAAAAAAACAGGTAATCATAAATGTGGTTGTACATTGGACCGATAATCAAATAATGACTACAGTGAAATGCATACTGACTTCGTTATCTACATATTTTATCTACATATAAATTTGAAAAATCATTTTGATGGCTTTTAACTCTTCTTAAAGTAGCTTCTTTTCCACTAGACCTGAGTAAAAGCTATTTTCTTGCGATTAAAGGTATTAAAGTAACTAAATACATAATAGTATACTTACAGGAGATCTACAAAATATTAATTTACTATGTTCTGTTTCAGACAAAGTCTTCACATACTTACATTTTCTGTGGCGAAGTGAGAGCAATCAACCTTTTGGCGATTTAGTCAAAAAAAAATTGTTTGCATCAATTTGTGAAAACTGTCCTTTTTTCGTTTTGAATTGGATATTTATTTTTAACTATAATAGTTTTGCCAAAAAAAAGCGAGGATTGAAGAAAACTACTTATCTAATAATTAAAATTTCAAATAATAAAAAAAAACAAAAAAAAAATCCAATTCTGTTTAAAAAGCAGTAAACTTCTGAAAGCATCTACACGACATGCAGATACATTGGTACATGGATATGTCTTATACGCATACCTACAACGAAAAAACCTTAAGTCCGCTATTACACGTCGCAAGTGTGTAATGCACATGTTCTCGTTATTTTATTTTGAACTGTCATTCAGTGATGCGAGCAATTTTACACGAAAGCCTTTCCCCCTTCTTTGGTTTTTCATGTTATTTGACAGCTCTCTTTCATTTCATCTTTGACGCTCAATCTTTCATAATTGAAAATGAACCCCCTTGTTAATTCTTTGGTCCATTTCAGTTCATCCGCCATACTGAAATGTTGTGCTCGTAACACAGCGAAAGAAGTAATGAAGCAAATGCGAAAAAGAAAGAAGGAGGAGAAAAAGAAATGTCAAAAACTTGCAATGAAATTGCTACCCACATGTCCGCTTTCACACGTCGCAAGTGTGTAATGCGCATGTTCTGGTTATTTTTTTTTGAACTGTCATTCAGCGATGCGCGCAACTCTACATGAAGACTTTCCCCTTCTTTGGGTTTGCATGTTATTTGACAGTTCTCTTTCATTTCATCTTTGGCGCTCAGTCTTTCATAATTGAAAATGAGCCCCCTTGTTAATTCTTTGGTTCATTTAAGTTCATCCGCCATACTGAAATGTTTGTGCTCGTAACACAGCGAAAGAAGTAATGAAGCAAATGCGAAAAAGAAAGAAGAAGGAGAAAAAGAAATGTCAAAAACTTGCAATGAAATTGCTACCCACATGCAGTGGGAATTTGGTTATTTGGGTATTTTTTGTTTCATATTCCCTCTCTTTTGCACTCATTTGAATCTTTCGAAACTTGCGACATGTAAAAGCGGACCATGCAGTGGGAATTTGGTTAATTGGGTATTTTTTGTTTCATTATTTCTCTCTTTTGCACTCATTTGAATCTTTCGAAACTTGCGACGTGTGAAAGCGGACATGCAGTGGGAATTTGGTTAATTGGGTATTTTTTGTTTCATTATCCTTTTCTTTTGCACTCATTTGAATCTTTCGAAACTTGCGACGTGCAAAAGCGGACTAATTGTTTTACGAGTGAAGATAAATAGAACATACACTTGCGGTCATAAAAACCGCACCATATCAAAATTATTGAAAAATTGTTAATAACTACGATAATAATTTTTATAATGAAATTAAATTTTTGTTGAGTACTCCGTTGTAGTTTATAAGTATTTCTATCTAATTTCCATTTGTTTATTGAATGTTTGAAAAAAGGTATTAACAAAGAAAGAAAAACCAGTTAATTTTCTTATTCCTTTTAAATATTTTAATACAGTCATTGGTTAACAAAATCAAACGATACATTTTTTATGTATGTGTATATAAGATGTTTAGATATGCCACTTTTACCAAAAAATTATCAACACCGAGTTGCTCCTCCTTTGGCGGTTATATCCGCTTTTATTCTAGAAGGCATCGAGTTTTCTAGAAGTTCAGTAATATCCCTTGAAACTTCAGTATTCCATACATGTTCCAGAATTTCATTTAGCTTTTTTTACTCTCTGGTTTATGTTCAGCCACCTTACGCTTCATTACATGCCACAAGTGTTCGATTGGGTTTAAATAGGGCGAATTAACTGGCCAGTCTAGTCTGGTAATTCCGAGGTCATCAAACGTTGTCTTAAGCTGAAAATTATTGAAAGACTCTAGTTACTTGTCTATTTATTATTTATAAAGTAGACATTTAGAAGTTGATTTATAATGCTTTACTTACGGATTTGGCGCGGTGGCAAGGTGCAGAATCATCCTGAAAAATGCACTTGTCAGTATACGAATGATGCTGTTCAATTGCTGGTACCAAAAACTCCCTTACTACTTCTTCATACTTTTGAGCGTTCATAGTTCCATTAACAAAGTGCAAAGGGCCCAAAACGTAAAAAGAAAAACATCCCCAAACCATCTGGCTTTGAGGAAACTTCACTGTTTTGACTATGCACTCGTCCTTGAACCTTTCACCTGCTGACCGTCGTACGTATGGCAAATTGTCGGCACACAACAAATTAAATTTACTTTCATCGGACCATATCACACATCGCCAATCATCCTACGTCCAATCTTCGTACTTATTTGCCCACGTAAAGCGAGCTTTTTTCATTTTTGTGGTTAGGAGAGGTTTTTTCGCTGCTCGTCTTCCATATAAACCTATCTCCCGTAGCCGTCGGGGTATGGTTTCAGCGCTTAGATCAACTTGATGAAATTCACTCAGCTCTTATACGGACAGCACTTTTAAAGCGATCTTTCATGCTAATTCGTTGTAATACATTGTCCGTCTTCTGGGTTGTTTTACGTTTTCGTCCCGAGCCTTTTTTTCTTTCCAGTGGATCCAAATTTTCTTTTTTCTTCATCAGTCGTACGATAGTTGAATGAAAACATCCTATTTTAACCGTAATCTCACGATAGCCAAGCCCTTCTCCGACTAAAGTCAATATTTAAACTTTTTCTTTCCGAGTCAGTTGATGATATTTACCAGACATTTCACTTTTTTTTACTTGTCACCGTCACAACTCAATTCAAACTGATTTTTTTGCACTGAATACGAGGCCGAACTCCGCCATGGGGAATACCCTTCATTAGTATGGGAAAAACCCGTAAGATCTGATGTAATTAGGCATTTTTTGAGAACTCATTAGATGGTGCGGTTTTTATGACCGCAAGTGTAGGGTGGTCGTGCAAAAAACCGGCGTAAAACTTTAACACCGGTGTAAAAATCAAACACAAGCTTTTTAAGTTATGTTATGGTATTACCTGTATGAAAAAATGAGTTTAGTTCCTGTATAGCCATCACTTGTTGTACTCAAATTGAGACAATAATGGGCGGTGTGTACTAAAGTGGCGTGTTTCAAGATTATCGATGCAGGTTGAATTACGAGTTGTTGAGATGGCAAGATTTCTGTTCATTTCGAAACCAAGCTCATTGTGCATAAATTCTACAAACTTGGCACCATCAGGGCTACGTGGATCTAAATTAAGATCACCACTAAGAATTATCGGTATATTGTAATAATGATGCTGTTCTAGATTTTCGAACAAACACCTAAACTTCGGACTATAGGCGAGCAAATTCAGAGTAAAAACTACCACATCCTTTCTTATAATTTTTCCATCCACCCTTGTTCCGGTAACCCATTGTACACACAACACAATGTAGGAATGTACGATCAATCGAATAAAAGAAGTGAAACAAAACAACTGTGTATTGACTTTTATGAGTCAACTACACACAACCCTTAAACCACCTGCATTACACATAAACAGCGCATCATACTGCATCCTTTCCCACAATTGGATGCTTCCTCCCTATCAACCCCTGTTTCCAACAATCAATCGATTTAAAAGACAAACTTATCCGCACACAAAGTACGATAACTGAATGGTAGAAGGAAAGCAAAATATGTATCTGGGAAAAATCTAATAAAATCCAGCTTAATCACTTCCCACCAACCAATAAAATGATATAAGAATCGCCAAAATAGCGGCAACTGTGTCGGTGGCAGTACCAGCATTGGGTAAAAGGCTAAAGGAGGAAAAAGAAAACAAATATGCACAAAGGATGAAACGTATATTCGTAACACACACAAAACGTCGAGAAACAGAGCGACGACGATTCATGTGTCCATGTACAGACTGTTTCCCAACATCATATTCCTTTGCACAGCTGATTCGTTGTGAAGCACACAAACCTAACAACAACACCAGATACGCACACGAGTGCTATCACTTAACGGTAGAAAGAAAGAAAAAATGGGACACATTTTTCAGAAAGACAAGCGGTTAGACATATCCATGTCAAAATGTTTTTAGAAAGTTTTTGAAAACGAAATACATATATTGGAGAACAGACAATAAAGTGCACTTCATATGGTATTTAGAGGAACAATACAAAAACAAATTGTCACAAAATCTTATCTTGAGTCGGTTTAGACGTGCCTAGACTTAAATAATCTTGGTCCTGGACTTCAAGATTTTAAATTAAAAACTGTTAACAAATGTCATGAATGTTATGTCTATAATAATATAAATTACTAATAATGGTCATTTACTCCGTTTGCAGTTCACGTATTCACGGACAGGGTCACATGGATAGAGGCGATCATTGAAAAGCTAGTTTTGGTTTTTCAATATCTGGAAAGTTTTTTCAATTTCTATCCCATTTACCATAGATAAACTACCTCTATCCGTGTGACCCTGTTTGTGAATACGTGTGAATTGTTATCAATGGCAATTTCCCTCCCATTTTATAAAAACCACTCCCGTTTTAATAACAAAAAAACCTAATCCACATTACACACACTTTTACATTCACTTACAGTACGTCCGTGCGAAAGTTAAGGGTTTGCAAAAGTATTAGTAGGGTTTGCCGTTTATGTTAGTTCATCTATGGGTCGATGTCATCCATTAAAAGTTGAGATTGTATTCTTGCAAGACACATGTGTGCGGTTTCCTTTACATTGGATTTGAAAAGGGATAAATGATTGTAAAATGAAAATGTAAGCGATATTGCGGATACCCTTTTCGAAATCCAAATCTGAATTCCACTCACTATTACTCCTTTTAGGTTACTGTACAAAGTCGGTATTTCTTATGTAAGGTATTTTTAAGACCAATAGAACACAACGCAAAGAGATAAAATAAAAAAAAACTTAAACATTAAAAAAATAGCTTTAAAAATAGCAACATTTACGTGGGAACCTTTTTATAAATTACTCCCTTATCCAGGCCCAATAAGCTACCATGATGCGTTGGTAGCGGCGCACCCTCCAATTTATTTCGGTCAATGTATATACTTAATTCCAGGGCTGTGAAAGAATGAAATCATTGCGGAATGCATTCATTGAAGTCCCCTTAAGAATTCACATGGATTTGTTTCAATTCAATGACTTCAATTTAAAAAAAATAAATCACCATTCATTCTGAAGTCATGATTTAGCAATCATTTTTTGCATTCATAATTTTGAAGTCAAATGCAATCATTTTGAATGCTCTCCATTCACTGAAGTCACCTTGAAGTCACTAGCATTCATTGCATTCACTTGAAGTCTTTCAAGTCATCTGAAGTCGTTGAAGTCTTTGAAGTGATTCAAGAAATTGAATTTATTTTTTACTGTCGCCTATCAGAAGAATAAATAAATAAAAATAATGACTAATGAATAACGACTACATAAATTAAAAAAAAAAGATACATGCACAACTTTGTCTAAAAGCAATACATAATAAAGTTCAAACATAAACACAACAAAAATAATTTAAATCAATACATAACATATATTTGATTTAGACTTCAAAATTCAATTAAGCAGTATTACTAGCACTGTTAGTCTAGCAGTACCTACTTATTATTGAATGCAATTGAAAGCATTAACCGATATGATAGATACTAAACATAGACACTAAATAGTTAGTATACATTATCTTACTTGTGACAACTTTCCAAGTCATTGTCACGATAGGGTTGACACTACTCGATCAATTGGATTTTCTAAAAACTTATTAGTCGGAGTAATTTAAATGTTACTTTTTATATTTATTAGTATATATATGTATTATGATTTGCAAAACTGTGTGTTTTTGCTAAACAAATAGTATAATTTTACTTATGAACCAGCTTGCTAGATCATGGATATACATAGATATATATATATGTAGGGAAATATGTGCAAAGTATTGATAAAATGGATTGTTTTCACATAATATTGTACATAAATATATGTATACAATGAATACAATGAAAATGTTAGTTCTTTTTTATTTTGATCCATTATTATTTTCAATTAGTAAATTAAAAGACATCAATGGCTTCAATGGCTTGAAAGACTTCAATGACTTCAGATGACTTCAAAGACTTCAGATGACTTCAAGTGAATGCAATGAATGCTAGTGACTTCAATGAATGGAGAGCATTTAAAATGATTGCATTCATTTTGACTTCAAAATTATGATTGCTAAATCATGACTTCAGAATGAATGGTGATTTTTTTTTTAATTGAAGTCATTGAATTGAAACAAATCCACTTGAAGTCAAATGAGTTAAATGATAAAATGATTGCATTCTTTTACAGTTCTGCTTAATTCTATAATGCTAAAACATTAAATATATAGACCACTAATAATATAATTGTATGCCTGTATAAATTTTTATTGTTAAAGGTTTATTTCTGTGTCCAACATGTGAATTTAAAAAACCCCTTAAAGAAATAACAAAGTTTTATGAACCCAGCAGTAACATACCAAAACTAGATTTATTGTCTATGAACTATAAGCCCTTATCGACAAATTATAAGGAAGTGCCGAAGGAAATTTGCGACAGTTTGAAAATACAAGGCTTAAATGTATCTCATTTAAGAAAAATGGGGGTAAAATACAATCAAACAAGTGGAGAAATATCATTTCAAATGAGAAATACAGTAGGCAAATTGGTTGGTGAAAAATTGTTAAACATTGCAACTTGTATAGAACAAACATTTCCGAATGAAGGGTGTTCAGGGCTTTTGCGGTACGGTTCTGCAGAATGTGTTAAAGCGGTATTAGTTTCTAACGTGTTGGATTTCCTGTCATTAATCGGTCAGAAGCTGGAAGGATGTGAGTATGTCAGCAAATAACTAATTCTGATTTATATTTAAATAATACATTTTACAATTTTTAAAGATAACATAGTTTGTCTGCCGTATATGCTCAAAATGCTACCTTTGGAATCCTTACCAGCTCTTGAAATGTATAAGGAATTGATTTTTTGGTTTGACTTTGACTTAGCTGGTTGGGATGTGGCAAGAAATTTTTCTTTAAAATTGGATGAAAAACGTTGCTTATTCATTCGACCAACTGAGATACAACCGACCCCATTTAAAGCCCTTAAAAAGCATCTAAACCTGAGGCATATTATTCAACGTGCCAACCCTATTCGTCATAAATCAATAACAACTTTTAGTGAACTCAAAACAGATATTTTAAGTGAATTACAAAACATTGAAAAGGTTAATGGTGTAAAATGGACTAGATTTCCAATCTTAAATAAACTGCTTAAAGGCCACCGAAAGGGAGAACTCACCATTTTAACTGGCCCTACTGGATCAGGTAAGACAACTTTTATGTCTGAGTACTCTTTAGACCTGGCACTTCAAGGGGTTTCAACACTTTGGGGTTCATTTGAAATTCGAAATACTAGACTAGCATTAACGTTACTACGACAATTTGTTGGTTACCCGCTTAATGATAAACTTCATGAATTTGAATATTGGACCACTGAATTTGAAAAATGTCCTTTATATTTTATGACCTTTCATGGACAGCAAAGTATTAAAGTTGTCATGGAAGCCATAGAACATGCTCAGTATATATATGACATTAAGCATGTGATCATTGACAACATTCAATTTATGATGGGAATGTCGGCATTTAACAAAAACGATAAGTTCTTCGAACAAGATGCTATCATTAGTGCATTTAGGAATTATGCGACGCGAAATAATGTGCATGTCACTTTGGTTATGCATCCCCGGAAAGAACGTGAATCAGAAGATTTAACTACTAGTTCTATATTTGGAAGTGCCAAAGCCACACAAGAAGCTGATAATGTACTAATTATACAAGATAAAAGGCTAACATCCGTGCGAGGAAAAAAATTCTTACAGGTATGTACAAGCATTACACAGTATACATTATTAGGTTTGAGTTCTCAGTTGTTTCGTGAGTATTGTAGGGTGAGCATACTCAGTGAAATCTTCTCGCAAAGTTATAATTTGTATCAAGTGAAGTAACTTTATAAATCAAAATTTAACTAAAACATTGATTAACATTCACTAAAAAATTAATTGTCTGTGCGGTCATATAATGAAGCGCTTTGAGGGAAAATAACAATGTGCAAGGGTATCAAATACTCTTTCGTCGAAAATGCTTTAACCTCAAACAAATTGACTGTGACTATATGAAGAAAAACAGTATCCGTTTTTTTGTGAACCGTGTAAAAGAATCCGACGTACTTCGCTGCGCTCTCCATCTCCTAATCAGAAAGTTCATGCACATTTTCATGATTCATGCGCTACCATTACATTGCCATTATCGTGTCCAGCTCCAAAACCTGTTGAGGATGCTATTCTGCAAATGTGCCGCCATTTTCGCCACCACACACCGTTACTCTAGATATGTTGTACAGCGAGATTGCCTCTCTTAAGCATATGACTTCCAACGCGTTGCTACTTATACATAAATACATTGAAGGCAGAAAAACGATCTCTTGAGTGAACGATTTACACCACATAGTTAATACACTGCAGCAGAAACCTTATCGCAAATGTCAATAAGAAAAATGCTTTGAGTTAATTTTGATAACTAACAATGCTTTCAGTAGTGTTTCTTATGGTGAACATACTAAAAATAATTTCATTATTATTAACCAATACTTTAGTGATAGGTGGACAGCCAATTGTGTTGTTGATGGAGATGTTGATGGATCTATGTTGTTGGGCTCTGATATTTTAAAGGTCACTTGTTCGTTTGATACCCTCAAACTTGTTTTCTACTGTTTGCAAATCCTACACGAGAGTAAATTTGTTTTTGTCTTTGCCGGTTTATGTTCGAAAAATGTGTATTTATTTGGTGATATGAACCTCGATACTTTATCCCAAACTCACTGAAAATTTTATAGAACCTTTGTCTGTGAATGGGTTTCTTTCATGTATTGAACAAATTTTTGCTAGACTTAACCATAATGCAAATCCTTTTCTCATAAGTGCAATTTCAGACTTTAGGGTTACTAATCATTGAATGACATGCCTCATTTTTGAAAAAAAATCAGACCAAATAAAATAAAAAAACCGGTTTCTGTCACAATCCCCAGTAGAGATAATTTCCAGAAATTAAATTCACGTCTATTACATGAAAAAAAAACATGAAGTTTATTAGGAAGACAATCCCCCGTTAGCATTTGACTTGTTTCTTAAGATCTTAAATGGTCACTCTGAGTTGTGCTCAGAAACAGCTGTTAACAAAAGAAAAAAGTTAGAGAAACTCCAACCTTGGATGTCAAATTACTTGGTACAAAAGATTCATAAGAAAAACAAGTTACGCTTAAAATGTAAAAAAAACAAACTAATAACACTCGGTTTCGAAAATCTTACGAACTAATTTATAAAGAAACCACTGAGGTCCTATATGTAAAAAAAACTTCTATATTGACAAATTCCATAAAGCGAAAGGGAATCTTAAAGAAAAATTGAATATTGTGATTGAGTTGCTTAACAAAAAAATTTTCTCGAATGTACCTTCATGCATTAGGTATCAAGATAATGAAATCACAAATTCATTATTATTATTATTATTATTATTATTATTATTATTATTATCATTATTATTATTATTATTATTATTATTATTATTATTATAAACTTTATTGATATGTAAAGGTCAATTACAATTTCAATATGAAAGAAAAAAAGCACTAGCTACCATGGCTTTCGTAGTTATCTACTAAAAGAGAGAAAGATTAGATAGGAAATTCTAAGTTGTTTTACATGAATTAATTAGGAATTAACATGATTATCTGTATTTGTATTATATATGTATAAGGATAATAAAAGTTGCGCTTTTGCTTGTTTATTAATCATAAATGTACTAACTAAGTAAAGTTTTAAAATTGACTGAATTTAAGTAAGTTAAGTATGGAATTGTTTGTTGCTACTTCTTTAATATTAGTGCATTCGTAAATGATTTGCCTTATCGATATTGCTTCGTTGTTATTGGAAATATTGCAAAATGGAGGTGGATCTTTGGTTATGAAGTGGCTGTGGGTAAGGTTGGTGCGCCCTAATCGGAGTCGAGCAAATATTTTGACTTTCTTATGAGAGATGTTTGTTGGGTAAAATGATTGAGTACCCTCCTCATTTACTTCTGTGTAATGATGAGAATATTCCTTCCAGGCTTTTAGCCTTTTGTCTTCCCAGAATTGTATGGTTTTCCTTCTAATGTCCTTATAATTCTGAACATAAAAAGTTGTTAGTGGTTCAACTTTTCGGGACTTTGCTTCTTTGTCTGCTTCTTCGTTGCCTTTTATACCAACATGTGCTGGTATCCAGATGAGTTTTACTCTTTTTTGGTTCGCTATAAGTTTATCCCTGATAAGTGCTATGATTGGGTTCCTGTTCTCGATGTTGATAATAGCTTGTATTGTTGAGAGACTATCAGTGCAAATAATGATTTTATTCTTTTTGGCTAGGTCAATTGCTTTTAAAATTCCCATTGCTTCTGCTGACAGAGCAGAGGAGAACTTTAGAAGAAGTCCTTTGGTAAGTGTTTTGCCCACTTCATCGACCACTGCAAAACCGGTTCCGAATTTAGATTTGGAACCATCTGTAAAAATGAGGCTCAAGTTTAGTTTCTTTGATTTCGAGAAACAACTGTTTAAATTCTTCATCGCTGGTAGTTGTTTTCGAAAATGTGGATATAAAGGTGTTGATGGAATTTCGGCATGGGGTCCAGGGTGGGTGGAAAACTTTATGTAGAGATTTTGTTTCGGGGGGGGGATGTCAATTTCCTTTGCATGTACTACTGCATTAGAAATCGTGGAAGGGTATTTAAGAGTTATTTTGCTAGAAAGAACTTTGTTGGCATATGTTTTGATTGGTGACTTTTGGACATTGGATAACTTGGTTATTACGAGCGAAGTTAAAAAATCAAATCTGTGTTCTATTGAAGGAAGTCCGGTTTCAATTAAGATATTTTTTATTGGGTTGTTCTAAAAGATCTTAAACTTGTTCTAACGGCCGCGTGATATGGTGTTTGAATCCTATTTAGGGTTGATTTTGGACATTTTCCATATATGCTTAATCCGTAGTCTACCTTTGTAAGAAAGGTTGATCTTATGATATTGATTAGAGAGTTAACGTTGCAAAAACTATTTTTTGACAATAGATACTTAATGATATTGAGCCTGGTAGCTAGGCTTTTTCTAAGGTACATACAGTGAGACTTAATATTAAACTTACTATCAAAAATAATACCTAATATGCTGAGGGCATTTACATTAATTATATTGTCAAAAATAGAGTTTTTTTTACAAATCTTAGACCCAGAGCGTTTGCCCCAATGATACACAGTGATCGATATGAAGGAGCGAGTGAATTGTGGAATGCCCGGGTCTGAATACAAGCTGTTTTTTTTTAACAGGTTTCTTTTCTCTAGAAGCCATAGTAACCTTTTGGAGATAATATTTTCAAGAAGTTTTCCAATACATGGGAGTAGGGATATAGGACGATATGCGTTAACCTGGGTGTGATTTTTGTTTGGTTTGGATATAGGGACCACACTGGCCGTTTTCCAGGTTTGTGGGCTAACACCATTGAGGAAGATAAGGTTGTAGAGAGCAAGAAGTTGGTTTTTAAAAGCTGGAGGTGAATTTTTGAGCATTGTATAACAAACTCGAACAAATTCTGGAGTCTTACCTTTGACGGATTTGAGGCACGTTTCGAACTCATTTTCATTAATTTGAAGGTCTATATAACCAGCTAATGTGTCTATTTTGTGAAAGTCTGGTTTTAAGTTAAGTACAGAATTCTTTTCCTGAAGGAAATCTGGTAAGAAATTAAGGTCGTTGGAGTATTTGACCAAGTGTTAGCGAAGAATTCGGCAATTTCGGAAGGGCAGGATAGGGTATCTGTGTTAGATTTTGATGGCTCCTGTTAGTAATTTGACATCTGTCAAAAGTTTCTTGGAATTAGCGTTATGATTAATGTTTGCGGTAAAATTTGCAAAGGAGTCAGACTTAGCAGATCTCACCATCTTTCTAAAGACCGCATTGGCTTTTCGGTAGCATACTAAATTTTTATCGTTTGGGTATTTTCTAAATACCTTCCAGACATATTATTTGTTAAGACGAAGCTGTGCCAGTTCTCTGCTCCACCAGATGACTATCGATTTCCTAGAGTTGCTGTGGAATTGAGGAATTGTCAGATTGGCTGCATTTCGAATAGACTTAATTAAGGTGGCAGCTTCTCTATTTATGTTTAAGCAGGGTTGTCTTTGTGCTAGAAAAACTGAGATTTCAGCCTGAAATGCAGACCAATTAGCTCTATCTATTTGGTATTTAGGGGACATTTTGGTTTGCGGATGGTGTGTCCCCATTGGGATCGAGATAGAAATTGGAAAGTGATCACTGCCATGCAAGTCATCTAGAACCTTCCATGTTACGTTTGTGTATAGTTGGGGGGAGATAGCGGTTAAATCGATGATAGTGAGAGTTTTATGGGTCGAAAAGTGGGTGGGGCTGCCATCGTTCAGTAGTAATAATGAGCAATTGTCTAATAAGTTTTCAACTGATTTGCCGCGTTTTGTAATTGAGGAAGAGCCCCACATAGGATTCCACGCATTAAAATCTCCCGTAAGTAAAATAGGGGTTTGAAGTGAGGTTAAAGAGACTTCAAAATCTCTGGTGGGAAATATTTGGTTTGGGTGAATGTATATGGAGATAATTGTTAGTTTTGTTTTCCACTCAATTTCAATTGCAATTGCAGCTATATCGGAACTGTATTTCGTAACTTTATTCACTGTGATAGATTTAAAGATGAGGATGCTGACCCCTTGTTTGGCTTGGGTGGTAGTTTCAAGGTTATGGAAGAATGGGACATAATTCCTAGGTGAGGATGTGTTAGCATCATTATATGCTATATGTGTCTCTTGTAGAGAAATGACAGAGGGTTTCTGATCATTGATTAGCAGTTGCAATCTGATCACAGTAGTTGTTAAGGTATCCGTTAAGGTTCTTAACGGATAACTTTTAAGATTGGTTGACTTATCTACGTTATAATTGGGTTTATAATGCGAGAAGCCTGAGGTGTAGCAGTATTGACAGTGTATATCATCAGAAAGACTAGACGTACGATATACTGAAACAATCGGCCTATTTGGAATACATCATTCAATCCTCAAGTGTAAGAATCCGATCGTTCGGACTGATTATTTGTATTAAAATGTGTCATATTGATCGAAATCTGGTTCACAATTAGAAATATAATCTTTTGGTGTGTTAGTGTTATTAGTTGTTGATATAGTTGATGTGTTATTGGTGATTAAAGAGATTGGATTAAGGTGGTGTGAAGGGAAATTGACATTTGTTATATTTTTCGTTTTGTTAGAGTGAGCTTTTTTTGGTTGTGAGAAATTAGAGAGGGAAGGATGTTCAATTCGCGTTGGCCTTTTTACGGTATTAGTGAGTATTACGTAAGTACTGTGAGGGAGAGATTTGTTATTATTGTTGGAGATTGATATCATCCCTGGTCATTTGAGTTGTCAATGAGTTTCATTTCATTTTATTCTGATAACTGTATTTTGAATTGTGACAAATAAAATCGCTTCAATCGTTTTAAGAGTGCGGTTGTGCTTTCTTTTTTTCCCCTACATTTTGGTGCCTACTGTGAGGAATTGTCACAATTTATTCTCATTAGAGTGGTTTTTCATCGAAAAACACATCGTTTGTAATAAAAAATAAGAATTTCTTTGCATTTCAGCTATTGGAGCAACACATTCTGTGCGTGTATTTATGGCGGCGCTGAATTTACGAGCGGCTGCAACAAATGCCCTTCGACATGCGCATGACCGCCTGACTGGAGCTGTCCTCGATGGTGCTGATATTGCTCAGTTAGAGCAGGAGATTAGATCCATAACGGCGCATAATCAACGGTTCGTCACTCAACACAAGATACTAGCCGGAGCGGCAGTGGAGGGAGAATGGGATGAACATGCAAATCTATGGGAATAAGTGGACATTCAGTACAATGCATCGTGGCTTCCCAAGATGTTTCACATGGACGCGACGATCATGAAAATCCCTAGCATCTGCAAATAGAGTGGACATGCGGTTGGATCCCGTTACCATTCCAACCTTTGACGGTGCACTGCACAATTGGCTGGCGTTTCGAGACACATTCGAGACTCTGGTGCACTATATGGATTTCCCAGAAGCATATAAATTAGGTAAGCTGCGACAGGCAATAGATCCAGTGAAAGTCCCCCTGGTGGGTGCGATGTATTCAGGTGGGTATCACGATGTGTAGCAAGCTCTTAAGACTCGCTGCGACAATCGGAAGCTTCTTGCGGAAATTAATGTGTTTCGCCTTTTGCATTTGAAGAGCGCTGTGGACGCTTGTTCGGAAATGAGGAGCTGAGGCAGAAATACATCTGTTTCATGCGCGAATACAGCGCTCTTGTTCATATGGAGCGTGTTGGTCAACCTGGCGATACCACGAACTGCTACTACATCCCACACCATGCTGTGCAGAGTAAGTTTCGCGTCGTATTTAATGCTTCAGCGCGCAGCAGCAATGGAGTTTCGCTGAACGACACACAATTGGCGGGCCAAACTATCCAGACGACATTGGTTCATGTGATCTTCAGGTTTCGACAGTATCCGACGGCGCTCACAGCAGATGCGGAAAAGATTTTTCGCCAAGTGCTGGTGACTGCGAAACACAAGGACTACTAACGGATCCTCTGGCAACAACCCAACGCAAAGGAGTTCTCAGTCTTTCGCTTAAAAACCGTAACGTATGGCATGGCGTCTAGCCCCTTTAACGCTGTGCGCACCTTACACCAGTGTGCCCTTGACAACTACAACTGCTTGGCAAATTGAGAGCAGGGTTGTAAGGCACGAGACACAATTTTATCTTCATTCTACGTGGATGACATGTTGACAAGTTGCTATCGCGATTCGGAAGCAGTGCTATTGGCTACTAATATCGACACGATACTATCGAGGGGTTTCCTTAAGTTGCGAAAGTGGAACTCGAACTGCTCACAGGTAATCCATCAATTAACTGGTAACATTTCTTCTTCCCCAGAGCTTTTGATTGACCCATCAGTGGCGACGGTTCTTGGTTTATACTGGGACCCAGCAGCTGATTAGCTGTTCTTTAAGATTGAACTAGATGACAGCAATAGAACACCAACTAAACGACGAGTGCTTAGTTAGGTTGCCCAATTTTTTTGACCCCACCGGACTTTTGGCACCTGTGGTCATTATGGGCAAAATCTTCATACAGACCCTTTGGTCTGCTGGCATCACGTGGGATGCTCCCCTTCCTGAAGAGCTGAGGAGGGTATGGACACAGTTTCGCAGCGTTCTACATACACTTAACGAACTACGAGTACCCAGATGGTTGGGTATGCACTACAATGCAGCCACTACCATACATGGCTTTTGTGACGCCAACTCGCGCATTTAAGCCACAGTACTGTACCTGAGAACGAGTGACATCGATGGACTGGTTAACGTGTTGCTGTTGCCGGCCCGTACTAAAGTAGACCCTATGAAAGGCGGTACCATCCCCCGACTGGAGCTCTGTGCAGCGCACCTCCTAGCGCAATTGCTGGATAGTGTCCGTGTTGCATTAACCCTGGAGGGCAAGCAGTACTACATGTGGTCGGATTCGGCGGTTGTTCTGAGCTGGCTACGCAAACACCCCACAACGTTAAAACCGTATGTCTCCAATCGTATTCGGCAAATACAAGAACTGACAACTCCGGATAGATGATATTATGTCCGGTCAGCGCAAAATCCAGCTGACAGCGCAAGCCGTGGTTTGGGTGCACAGGAGCTTTTACGGCATCGGCTGTGATGGCAAGACCCTGAATGGTTAGTAACGGGCGCACTTCATTTAATGAGAATGGAGCAACTCAATTCGCCTGAACTGGTCAATGGACAGAGCGAACAGAAAGCATCCCGGTGACGATGATAGCAGTAGTCAGGGAGAAGCTTATGACGCGTAGAAACGATGACCATGCAATTTTACAGAACGTTTCAGCTCACTGCAGGGACCACTACATACTATGGCTTATATATTACGGTGGTCTCCAAGTCGGAAACATCTTCGGCGGTCCATTGTCATCCCCGAGGAACTGGATGGTGCTCTATTGGTACACATGCGAATGGAACAGAACAGTGCATTCAGCGTCGAACTCCAGGCTATTCGCAGCGGATCTAATATACCTAGCTCAAGTCGGTTGCTTCCATTGAACCCCCTTCTGGATGAGGATGGTATCTTGCGTGTAGGTGAGCGACTGAGTAAGGCATCAATACCGAACGACCATCGTTTTCCAGCTATCCTTCCGAAGAACGGAGCCTTGATATGGCTGCTCATCAATCAAGTACCTGGTAGCACTCTTCGACAGCGCTACTGGATTCTGCATGGGCGACAGGCGGTTCGGAGCTATCTCCACCGGTGCAGACGGCAACGTTGAATATCTCTCAAATGGCTTCTTTACCGAGGCAAAGGGTGACGAACGCTCGGTCAAGAGGATCTGCAAGCTTGGCACAGCGCACACAATCAACAAGCTCTTGCCAATCGTGGAACTACATGGCACTTCATCACACCCAGCGCCCCACACCAAGGTGGACTGTGGGAGGCCGCGGTTAAATCCGCCAAACAATCAGCTTTAAACATTGGCCACACGCTTGCCTGAATTCCCGTCCTCTCACTCCGCTTTATGATGACCCGGATAACAAGTTGGCGTTAACTGCTGGAGACTTCCTTATCGACGCCCCGCTGATTGATATACCGGAGCCGAGAGTCGATGACATCCCGATCAGCCATATCAAACGATGGCAATGGTTGCGTCAGGTGCACCGAGTAAGTGGCAGCGACGACAGCATAATATCCAGTCGGCGACATAGTGACTGTGCGGCAGGAGAATCTTCCACCGACTTACTGGCGCTTGGGCCGAGTGACAGCCGTTCACCCGGGCAGCGATGGATTGGTCCGCAACGTTACGATCAAGTCCTCGAGTGGGACATGTACTCGTTCAGTGCAGAAGCTGTGCGTACTTTTAGGGGCTGAATATTTCGAGCCTAGGGGTTCGACCGGGCCGGATGTTAGAGATTGATATTATCCCTGGTCATTTGAGCGGCCCCTCCTGTCAATGTGTTTTATTTCATTTCATTTTATTCTGATAACTGTATTTTGAATTGTGACAAATAAAATCGCTTCAATCGTTTTAAGAGTGCGGTTGTGCTTTCTTTTTTCCCCTACAGAGTACATGAGAATTATTGGTGGGTGTGTCGTTTTTGGTTGGGTGGGGTATTACTATTTAAAACTGGTTTGTCAGGTAGTGCGACATTACTGTCAATTTGATTAACATTTTTATTGTTTGTTGTTGGGTTTGGCGGTAAGGGGGTCATAGGCGGAGTGGGTGTTTTCCGAGTTTTTGGTTTTATGCTTGAGCCTTCATTATATGTAATCGGAATGTGAGGAGGGAAGGGTTTTGCTCTGCATATTTATGTTTGGCTTCTGCAATTGTGCATTTGTTGAAGGGCTTGATTTTTAAGATCTCCTTTGCTTTCAAATATTGTTTGCAGTCTTTTCATGTTCTTCGTCACAGTTTACACATGATATGCGCGTACACTTTCAGGGTTGTGCGGCGGAAGGTTTCAAGTGACACAGGAGGTGTTTCGTGTGCATCTTTTCATGGCCAAGCAACTGGCAGTTTTGGCAGCGCATCGGGTTGGGGAAATATTCTTCGACGTTAACCTTGTACCAGTTAATGTTTACTGATCTTGGTGGGCGGTATGAATCAAATGTAAATAAAATTAGGTCTGTGGCTCGTTGCGTCCCTTCTACTGTTCTTTTAAACTTAAACACATTTATAACGCCTTGATCGTTCATTTTGCTGATTATTTCTGCTTCGGGTACATTTAAAAGACGGAGCATATGCAATGCCTTTTGATGAGTTGAGGTTTGCGTGGAGCGTGACAGAGATGGGGCAAAGGTTTGACAAAGTTTTTGGAAAGGAAGAGATCAGGGATTCTCTGCGATTTTACCAGCAGTGGTGAGGGGTATTTTGTTCACTTGCCGGGGAAATGACTATGAATTTGGGGTTTGCTTTGGTCGTGGTTGTCGGAAGCATGTTAAATTGGTCTATATGTTCCGAAATCGGTTTTCTTCTTTTTTTATGTTTGGGCAGGCTGTACCGATTGCCCATGAGAGCACTTGGCCTTAAGGCCATTTTCAGAGATTACTTTCTTTACTAGATTTTCACTCACTAACACCAGATTAAGGAGAAGAAAAAAATATGTAAAACTAGGGAATGAAAGTGAAGAAAGTACACTTGTGGAATTGGAGCCGATGACAAAGTCATCAAAAAAGATGCTGCCGGTTAGTCGATGACTGATCACAAATTCAGTGGATATAGCAAGTAGATTTAATAAATTCTTTGCAAAAGTTACTGCAAATACGTTTGCAGATACTGGCTTTGGCTCGACGGCTCAAATCTTTTGCGTAAATGAATATTTTAGCTATGATTATGATCCGCAAAATATATTTTTTCTTCAAACCCACCTTTTCTTTCGAACTTTACAAAAATATCTTAGTCAAATAGAACAGCTACTCGAATTCTTTTCTTAAGATCGTTTGTCTATATGTTATTGATGTTTTGGCATATACAGTAACTCGCGGGTTTGATCAAATGATACGAACGCATTTGTATTTTTTTAAATTTTATTGTTAATCTTTATATTAGAAGTCTAATATTTTTATTGTTTTTTTTTGCGAGAAAAATATTTACTAATTTTGTTAGCATACAAAATTAAAGAAATAAAAAAGAAAAAAAGATTTCAAAAAGAACTCAAATCTTATCTTTCGACTTTGTAGTTTATTTCACCTTTTTGATTGCTATGTTAAATTATTATATTTATTGTTTTTATTTAACCTTTGATCGACCGTTTCTACTTTTTTGTAACATTGTTAGTCTAATTTGCTAGTAGCTTTCTTCTTTATTTTTATTAAATCATTTAAATAAACTTATCACTACTTAAAAAGATAATGTATCTTACTGTGTAAGCCATCTTAATAAACTGAAATTGAATTGAAAATTGAATTACATTATAGGATTTGAAAAAAAGAAGAATAAGATCAAGTAAGCATTTCAGTTATGAGAGTTACAGGTTCTCAATAAAAACTCTCATTTAAACTATTGTCTAAAATACTTATGTAGTCTTTTGCCGTCATTCTTCCAACATTCCTCTGACAAAGTCCAACTCCTTGAGTGGTCATACAGGCTCAAAGCATCAGGTTTCCTCTGCAAAATTTCATTGTCTCTTTCACCATATGGCTTCTGAGACGGTCGCCTGGTCTTTTCCAAGTCAATTCATTACCGTCTGAGCCAAAACGATTGATTTTTGTTTCATCTGAGAATATAACTTTTTCCCAGTCTTTAACGGTGAATGTAATTGTTGCCGAAAATTCGGCGAAGTTTCCTGTGACGCGCTGTTAGCATTGGCTTCTTTACTTTAGCCCGCCCTTTTAAGCCAGCTTTCCTTAGAATCCTTCGCACAGTTTCTGTGCTAACAGATACGTTATCGTCTTGCAAGAGAGACTTTTTCATGGAAACAGCTTATTACTTAAACAATTTTTCTTTGGGAAGTAGTTGAAAGCAGTTACTTTGGTCCAGACGCTACTTAGTTGGAATTCTTTTTTATAATTACTTACTGTTCCAACTAAAATTCTCAGTTTCGCTGATATGGGACTGCTCTTGCAACAACAAGTTTTTGATATCGGACAAAACACTCCGGAAAACTGGCTTCATAGCGATTGAATGCCAAGTAAAAACGACGGCTAAATTATGAAAAAAAAGTACAGGTAGGTTTTGCCGGCTTCACCTTTGATTAGAAATCAAGAGTTTTGATATTAAATTTGAAAAAATTCATAATTGCCACGCTTTTTAAAATTGAAATGCCGAACTCACAAACCTGATCAAATCAATTTTATACCAATTTTCACTGCCGCACTGATAAAAAATTACTGACTGTTCACTTTGAATGCATAGCACTAAATGCGAGAGAGTGTTCTCCTTAAGATAACTGTTCAATGATGCCGATAAAAAGCCGCTAGTTTGCTTTCTTACAAACATTTGAACAAACATGTAAGTTACTGTATATTTAATAAAATCATTTAACGCGGATAGTATAAAGAGTGCCGAAGTAATCTTCAAAATCTTCAAAAAAGATGATAGGAAGACATTAAATACTCGTAATTATAGGCAAATATCTCTGCTTCATATCTTTTCGAAATTCTTCGAAAACGTTATTAAAGCGAGAGTTACTTCTTTTCTCCATAGATGCTCGTTCTATAGTCCTAACCAATTTAACTTTAGAGCTGGAAAAAATACAGGACATGCACTTTTAAATTTTTATGTTCATGTTCATGATAGCATGAATAACAGAAAATTTGCTGCGGCGCTATTTATAGATATAAAACTTTCGATACTGTGGACCACGAGCTATTATTGGTTGAATTAGATAGAGCTGGCTTTAGAGGATTTATCCTTAAATGGTTTGCTTCTTACATTAAAGACAGAAAACAAAGGGTTAAAATAGGTGGCTGTTTCAGTGAGTGTCTGAATATTCGGATACGTTCCACAGGGCCCTTGGTTCTACTTTATTCCTTATCCTTATTAACTCAATATTTAGCCTGGATTTGAACGGGCAAAAAAGGGGTTTGCTGATGATATTGCATGCTCATATTCAAATGCTTCTATACTGGACTTAGTGGCGGACATTGGTTCACATAAACTAGTCATATAAGCTCATGTATTATTACCTTCCCTCATTTGAGGTTCAATCCCCGAATTTAATTTTTCGCAGTAATGACTGTAACAAATTGAGTGCTAGTGCTGACATTTGTAGTATGCACAGAAGCTTTTCAACTTACGACTCTAAATTTAATTGCTCTCCTAGATGTTTTTCTATCGACAAGGTATTCAAGTATTCAAGTATTTGGGTGTAACTATCGACATCAAACCCAATTAGGGTGTATATTCTTCCTTATTAAAAAAGTATTTATTGACAGCAACTTATGTTCTGTACCATTTAAGACAGTTCAATTCTCGTAAGCTTCAGACTTTACTAGTAGTGCAAAAACATATTCTAAGAATTATTTGGAAAAAAGGAGCCGTGAACACAGCTTTTGTCTCTTCTGCAGTTCGCAGATACTGCCACTTAAACATCTTTACTTTTACAGTCTTAAAATCTTTTATATAAGAAGTAGCTATGTATTAAATCAGAATTTAACGGCATATAACCTCCGTAATAATCAACGATGCTTGGCTACTATTCCTCAACACAATACTCAACGCCTCTTCAACATTTATATATGTACATGATTTCAACACAGTATGTACATTATTAGCACCTCGACTTTTTAATCGGATACGATTTGAACTTTGTAGTATTCGTAAATCCTTTTCTTTCAACATACAAATTAAAAAGTGGTTATTTAGTTTTGATTTCAACAAAATTAATAATCCTGTTAGAGTGTTAGTTTAACTTCGATCATTTTCGTTTTCTTGTGTAAGTAGCTTAACTTCTGTTTCTTGACTTGAATCTTGCAAATTTAAATCCAAATACCCCACACACTATTAAATTATCTTTTGGTTTTTTACATGCTCGTTACATCTGTCTCTAGTTTCATTACTACAGGTTGTATCTGTTTCTCAATGAATTTGCATATTTTAGGACACGATTTAAGTTAATATGTAAGGCTTTTATATTATGCTTAAGAATGTATAAACCTTAAATTGTTAATTTGTATTCATTGAATGAAATAAAAATAAATCAAAAAAAAAAGATTTGCTTGACTTATGCAGTATTTGTTGTACTTTAAAGATCATACTTTTTACAAACTCGTTTTGTATTCAAATATTTTCTTTTTTGTTAAAGGTGGCTAAGAACCGATACACTGGAGACTTGGGGATAATGCCATTGGAATTTGAAAAAGAAGGCTTAAGCTATGCTAAGAAGAAAAAGAGAGTTAAAGAAAATGTGAATATTGAGCCGTAAATCTTCGCACAGTTTATGTACATAAATTAAATACATATTTTTTAGGATTGAGTAAAAGTTTTTCGACTGCCTTATTTAAATGAAAAATTAATATGCATGTTTTATTCTTCTAAGAATTTGAAGAAAGTTCTGTTCTAGCGACCCATGAACGGAAAATTTATAGGAATTTCTAATTCGGAAGAGATGAAATGTAATTTGTTCTATTTTAATCTGCGATTCAAAAGGCTTCACGCAAAATCAATTTATATAAAAATGTTTAAAATTGCTCCAAACACATTCTTTTTCAAAACCACGAAAAAATCTAAGAGAGATTATTTCGATAACCCAGAAAATTGCTTTATTTTGTTTTTGTTTTAACCTCTGTTAATCGTAGGTGAAAAAAGTATTTACATTTTAGTGAGAACAACAACAATTTATATGAAATTTTGGGTTTAAAAAAATGCATTTCAAGTATAAAAAAACTTCTTTAAGGAATAATAAGGGAAGAATCAGTAAGGTACGAATTCACATAGGAAATAAAAACCACGATAGAGTATTCCATAATTGAGCTTAGGAAAGAATTAGTATTTCAGTGTATGTCCGAATGTAGGCTTAAGATTAAACTGATGAGTCTTCATTGCCAGACAGATGTTACGATTGAAGGTTTCAAATTGTGGATTGGATCATAGCGGTACTGGTAATGAAAGTAGTTTGCAGTTTTCCCTAATAGAAAGCACAATGAGATAACAATTCCCTGCCTTTGTATCTTGCAGGCCAATAAATATGTTCGGACAAATTTATGAAAACTTTTTTTGTTTTTATTATTATTAATATTATTTGAAATTGTCATCGTTGTTTTCCTATGTCGTATTGAAAATTTTTTTGGGCCAGCGTACACTGGACTAATTACCCCGGGTAAATCTGTTTTTATAGAAGAGGGAGGTGAATTGTAAAGTAAGAAACGGGGTAAATACTCAACCAGTATCGAGGCGGTTGAACTTCGGGGGGAAACCAATACACACATAAGTTGTCAATTAATATCATGCGCATTTCATTCGTAATTTGGCAGCCGAAAAGTGAAGAGCAAAGACAGGAAAGATGTTACGCTTTGTTTCAGTTCTCAAACAAAAGCAAATTGAGAACTGTCAAATTATCAAAAATACAACTACAATCAAAATCGGCTCATGTATAAAAAATTTTTCCCCGCATTGTTCATCCTGTGTACGGTTGGAGTAAAAAATACCCCGGAGAAAAATTAATCCAGTGTGCGCTAGCCCTTTAACTTTATTTTGCCAAAAAAGTGAGATTTGATAGGAAATTAATTAAAAATTAGCATTTTAAATAGGAAAAATGTATTGGTCAGACAAATACAATTAAAATGTCCTCCAAATGCCCTCATCCATCTGCAAATAAAGGGTTTTCCAATAGGGACTTGACAACCTTAAATTTAATTTGTAAACACACTCTTTCACTAATCATCAATGGCAAACATTCCAGATATTGGAAAATCAAAACCGGTTTTCTACATCGCCCCAAACCGTGTGGCTCTGTCTGTGAATATGTGTGAATTGTGATCAATTTCAATTTCCATCGTTTTTTTATACAAACCACTTTAACCAAAAAACGTCATCCACATTACACACACTCGTGCAAATCGCTCTCATTCTAGCAGTTTTACTTGTAAATTGCTCTCATTCTAGCAAATTTTGACAAAGTTATAGAGATGTAAAAGTGTTGGTATTCACTTACAGTGTGTCTGTGCGAAAGGATTTGCAAAATTAGTAGTAGAGTTTGACATCTAGGTTAGTTCATAGACTAACTATACCTAGATATCAAACTTTCCAGATATTGGAAAATCAAAACCGGTTTTGTACTGATCGTCCCTATCCGTGTGAACCTGTCCATGAATACGTGAGAATTGTCAACAATGTCAAAATTCGAAAAGTTTTACGAGTGACGTCACCCATATAAAAATGACGCGGTGAATTTCGATTTTGACATTTCTCATATTTACAAATCTAATTTCGTGTAAGTTGCAAAAAAAATTTATGTTGAACAATAATTTTGTTTATTATATTTTCTAGGACAACAAAAGAAGAAAAATTTACACATTTGGAGCAAGAAGAAAACATTTTCAACAGAATACTGCGGCCACGAACAGATTGCCTTGGATTGGAGGTGGCAAAAGCAGTTGGAAAAGTTTGTTTACATTTTCTTGTGAGTAACTACAAACATTTTAATTTCAAAATAATTTATTTTACTTCTTTTTTACAGTAAGAACAATGAATCTAAATGCACCATTCAAGAGCTTTAAGAAATGTGGATGAGTGATCTAACTAATTACATGTAAGTAAAAAGAATACATTTTCGTATAGCTATACATATAATGCCTTTTTCCTTGCAGATCCAACATTTGAAGTGCAATGGTTTCAAGAAAAGCGTTCCCAGTGTGGAACCATCGTGAGCTGATCAAATAAACTTAAAGCATTTTTTCGATTCTTGTTTTGTTTTGCTTTGTTTATCCAATAAATACAATAAATTTAAAGAAATTGTTTTTTCTTTCTTGGATTTGCTGCTTCTTCAATAAATTATTGACATTTGTTAATTTCACCACGGTGTGGGTAAGTTTTTCGCTTCACCATGAATGTTTTCATCAGGAGAGCATGTTCCGAAAAAATGTAAATTACAATTCATGAATAAATTGGATTATTAGATTAAATGGAAAATATTGTATTAACTTTTCATATGAAGTAATAATTAATGATTATTTTGACTGTTTTTATTTGTGAAAATAGAACAATAAATAGAAAATTAGTGCTTTATAGGCCCATTTAGTACGACAGCGAATTGACCAATTATTTTTTGAAAAAATATGGATGTGACTGGACAATTTAGCTCATATTTAATGCTTTTGTATTACTAATTCCATTACTAACGCAACATTTCCATATACTTTGCTCAATTTTTGCATCAAAAAATTTCCGAGAAGAAGAAAATCGATATAAACACAACGCTGTACGTTTCACAAATATCATGTTGTAATTCTAAAATTTGGCTGGATTTTCGTGAATGTCAACGACATCAAATCGGCGTATAAATTTTATACCGTTAGAAAGAAACCTTTCGTCAGCGAAGCAAATAAAAAAAAAACAAAAGGACTTTGCTAATAAATAAAAAAACAAAGGATTTGTCTTCTAGGATTTTTTCAGAAGAGTCAAAATTTAGCATTTATGAATCAAATAGGCCTTCGAAAGCATGAAGACAACCAAATGAAACTTACAGTCCAAATACACAAGGCAAAAAGTAAAGCACGGAAATGGTGGTTGTGTAATATGGAGCTAAATATCCACTGTTGAGATCGGTAATTTAGTCACAGTAATTCAGAAAAAGAAGTATACTAAAATATTTACAGCGAAAATTTGCTTCAAAGGACACAAACAATGCTTTACTCCCAACAGGACAACGATTTCAAGCATAAGTCCATATCCACATAAAGTCCCTCACTTGCTAGTAACGCCACCACATAGCCCCGATCTTAACCCGTTCTCTTTGGAACGCCTTTGGAATCATTAAATGATGAGGTTACGAAAACATGTCATCACATCGAAGCCTCAGTTAAAAATTTTAATTTTTAGCGGAATGGCAAGAAATAATATGTGAATATATGGAAAAGTTGACGCATTTTATGCCAGATGTTAACAGCATTAAAGAATACTCAACAAAGTAGTAGCAAAATCTGTTGAAAACAATTATAAACAAAAATTCCCTTCGACAAAACCAAATTAAGTTGGGATATCATTTCACATTGTTTGTTAAATTCTGGAAATTATTTTTAAAAAATAAACAATTAAAATACCACCGCTTTTGTACTTTATAATGTGTGAAAAAAAAGATTCTCGAAATATTTTGAAAAAGCTTTAAATTCAAATAGAAAAACAAATATTTTCCTTAAAAAACTAAAAAATGATCAAAAATGTTAATTGTACTTATCAGTATTATTTAATTAATTTATTTACTCAACACATTCAAACTAAAAGAACAGCAAGGAAATTGATTTTAAAAGTTGCCATTAATTAATAATCCTTTTCATTGATGTCCAGAGTACAGAGTTTGTGCCTAAACATAAAAAATGCTTATACAATTAACTCTCAATACAAGCTTAAGCTTGATTTCAGAATTGTAATAGTTTCAATTCATTTATATCTTCAAATGAAACTTTCAAAATATAATCCTTAGATCCTTTTTTAATTTTATTCTGAAACGATCCCCTTTTTGTTCAATTGAAACAAAAAAAAGGTTTTTTTTTTAAATATATTCATATATTCTATTATCTTCACTTTTTCACCACGTTGAATTAAATATTCACCAGCGAAAAATATTTTTCCTTTTATTTTTGCCTTTATTATATATACTTAGCGAACATTACGTGAAATTTGTTGTCATTTTAGCCATTGTGACAGGTTATAGAGATTGAGAATGTGTTGGTGATTCACTTACAGTATGTCTGGGCGAAAGTTAAACGTTTGCAAAAGAATTAGTAGAGTTTGATATCTAGGAATAGTTAGTCTATGGGTTAGTTTATCTATGACTGTGAAAAAGACCAGATTCAGGAAAGAAGTCAATCTTCGATGTACGAAGCTGGAGATGGATTTACTGGACTTGTGGCGTCCGCATCGTATCGTATAAATAAATATACGATGTGTTCAAATTAATTCTCAAGCAAAAATTTTTAAAAAATAAAAGTCCGAAGGAGTTTTTAGTGTTCCATTCAAAATAAAATCGGAGTACACAAAAAAAAAGGACTCTGACTGACCGAACGAAAACGCCATTAGTTCCGATTCCGACCGACTCGGAACATAGTACATTCCATTTGGCGAATTTGTATTTTGTAGTAGATTACGACATATTTTACACTATAGCTGTAATTCTGTTTGGCGGGCGGATAAATGTCATTTTGAGTCGAGAGGAAAAAGATAAACGACTATTTGTTCATAAATAAAGTAAGTAAATTGTTTGCTTGTTTTTAAACATGTTTCATGTGTTTGTTTTTCTTTTAATTTAAGGGTGGTGGGGATTTTTTTTTGAGCAAATAGATAAAAATTGTTTTTATATGAATTGTCCTACTCAAATTAAACAAAACTTTTTATATGAAAATAACCAATGAAAGGCAATTTGGGGTTTTGATTGCATTTGATTTGATTTGTAGCCAACTTTATTGAAGGAACCGTCGATGAAATTAATTTGGAGCTCAGATTGCCTTCCATCATTCTGAAATTTACACCAAATGATTCTTTTGTAACCCTGAAGTATTGAACGAACCTATTTTACGATTACGAATCAATTTTTGCTTGTTCATATGTTATGCGCTAGCGTGGTGTTTGTCGGATTGAGATGGAACTTTATCACATTGATATTAGAGCTTTCGCGAAGGTTTTTATTACAGAAAATTGTTGATGAAGTGCATTTAAGGGGAGAAATTAGGGGTTGTGAAAATAATACAACGATTAAAACAGATTTTTTGGATTTAATTTTTTTTTCTGTTCCTTCGACTTTCTTCTTGACGTCTTTGATCAGAAAGAAGAACCAACACCTTCTTTCTCTCTCGCACGGAAATCGTGATGACTGCTCTAATACAATATGGCCGTGCCTACTTAGGTTCTCTACTCGACAATAGAGGGCGCCCTCATACTCTACAAGTTAATTATACATTGCAGTTGAAATATTATAATAACTTAATAATAAAATATTATAATAATTCTCTTGAAATTTTTTTTTAGATAAATTGAGAGCTTTCTTACGAGTGGTGAACGATTTTCGTGAGATGAAAACTAACGGAGTTATTACGCTCCACCTCAGTTTAATCCAGCAAGGCGGGTAATCTAATATATAAAATTCAATTTTGTTTGTTTTTTCGTATTTTATGCGTTGCCATACTGTTCATCTTTGTCAACTTATTGCATATTGCAGTCATACCGCCAACACCTTTTTTTTAACTTCTCACCCTGATAAATACACCCTTGATTTGCTCTTAATTCTAGGTTCGTCGGACCACTGCACTGTGTCATATCAGCTAATTTCTCGTATGCTGACCACACAGTTAGAGAAAAGATTCCTAAAAGAACCGTGGATGCCGCTGCTGGTATGATCACAGACACTATTCTCTTTGAAATTAAATCCTTTATCTCCCATGGGATGAAGAGTATTAAACCAAAAGAAAGGGAATGGTACGACTCGAGCTGTAAAGAGGCTGTCAGGGTTAGAGACATGTTTTTTCGGTCTTTCAAGACCAACCCGACAGAGGAAAACCGGCAAAAATTTAAATTAGCCAGGAATGACTGCAAAGTCTTTCTTAAGCGTGTGAAATTTCAATACGACCAAAAGTTGAGGCAAAAAATACTACAATGTACCAAAGATAGTAAAGGCTTTTGGTCGTTTGTCAAATACATCAGAAATTCTGCCTCATCATCCATCCAGCGCTTATTCACAATGACATTCCAGTTGTCAGCTCTTTGGACAAGGCCAATCTACTTGCTGCACACTTTTGCGGCAACATAGAATTGCAGAAAAGTATTTACAATTAAAATAAGTAATCTAGAGTTGTTAAGAAAATAATAAGAACTCATATAATCAAGTAGTATAGCAAGGCTACAAGGAGAATTTTCCGAGAATTCCCTTCTATCAAATAGTCGAGGTACGAGGGCGGGTCAATAAGTCCGTGACTTTTGGAATAAAACACAGATTTTTTGATAAAAAAATAATTTTATTTTTCAACGTAGTCTCCCTTGAGCTCTATACACTTTGTCCAACGCTTCTCCAATTTTTTTATCCCTTCCAAAAAAAATGATTTGTCGAGGTCCTCAAAATAGGCCTTTGTTTGCGAGATGACTTCATCATTGGAGTAAAATTTTTTTCCACCAAGCCATTTCTTCAGGTTTGGGAACAAGGAGTAGTCGCTCGGAGCCAAATCTGGAGAATAGGGTGGATGAGGGAGCAATTCATAGCCCAATTCATGGATTTTTGCCATGGCAACTGCACATGTGTGCACCCTTGCATTGTCTTGGTGGAAAAGAACTTTTTTCTTGGCCAAATGAGGTCGGTTTTTTTTTTTCAAATCGTCATTGAATCGGTCCAATAAGTTGGCATAATATTCCCCATTGATTGTTCTTCCCTTTTGAAGGTAGTCAATGTGGATTATCCCGCGTGCATCCCAAAAAACAGTCGCCATAACTTTATTGGCTGACAAACCCACTGTTTTGACTGTTGTTTGTTCTCTGGTGTGTTGTGATGGATCCATGTTTCGTCCACGGTTACAAAACGGCGCAAAAACTCCTCCATATTGCGATTAAACAACGCCAAACCTTCCTGTGAAGTGAAGCACACGAAATTCACTTTTTTCCATTTTCTCCTCAAATTAGTGAGTAGTCTGTTAAATAGCTGTCAAACACAAACTAACTGACGCAGCAAGTTTAAATTTTGACAGGAGTCAACTGACAGATGCCTGTTGACAGGAGCAGTGTTGCTGTTTCAGTAAAGAGGTCAGAAATTCAAAAAGTCATGGACTTATTGGAAGAAGTTATTAAACAAATTTTACGGGTTAAAATTAAAACCTGACAAAATGGAAGCAACAATGATGGCACAAATAGAAGTATTAAGCCAACAAGTGAAGGCATTACAGACGGAATTGAATATAATAAAAACACAAATACAAATAGAAACTTATACAGATCGTGAAACAAGATATACTGATCTTGGGGTGGCCGTGGTATAGTGGTACTAGCAATCGCTTCTCACTCGGAGGGTCCAGGTTCGAATCCTGCCCATGGCAAGTCAGTGTTTCATTTGTGTAATTGGAACTCAGACAGAAAAATTCTGCGTGTGAAGGCATAACACTGACACGTAGATTTGGCTGTTGTAGAGTTTCAAGCACAGAAAAAAATACTGTGAATTATACCTCGAATCACTCTGAGTCCTATTCGGACATAAGAGAAAATGATACGGAGAAAACGGGTTTCTCTATAAATGGAGCAAAGTACGAATTTCTACGAATGCCCTTCGGACTAAAAAATGCATCCAGCATATTTCAAAGATGTGTGGATGATATACGAGTACTTCGAGAATACATTGGCAAATTTGCGTACGTATACATTGATGAAGTATTGACATTTTCTAAAACATCAGAAGAACATATTAACCACATCAAAACTATAACTAAAGCTTTTCACTTGAAAAACCACATTTTTTTAAGCCTAAAGTTGAATATTTGGGGTATATTATTAAAAATGGACGTACAGCAGTTGATCAAATAAAAATCCAAACTATTCAAGAATACCCAACTCCTACAAATCTAAAATAACTAAGATCTTTTTTGGGATTAACTTTATATTACAGAAAATTTATAAGAAATTTTGCAAATTTAGCAAAACCTTTAACTGTTCATTTGAGAGGAGACAATTGTAGAATAAATAAGAATAAGAGCAAAAATGTACAGATAAATTTAGATGAAGAAGCCATCAAGGCGATGAATATATTAAAAGCTAAATTACAAGAACAAGTTGAATTATATCAGCCAAATTATAATAAACCTTTTTAACTAACGACGGATGCAAGTAACACAGCCATAGGCGCAGTGCTAAGTCAGTCAAGAAATTCAATTGTATTTATATAAAGGACATTGTCAGAAACCGAACAGAACTATTCAACGAATGAAAAAGAATTATTGGCAATCATTTCTAGCTTACAAAAGTTAAAAAAACATTTATACGGCATAGCCGACCTAACAATTTATACAGACCATGAGAGTCTTATATTCTCAATAAGACAATAAGTCAATCTTTAAATGCGTTCAAGACACAAATCAATAGTTGAAAAATCATTGAACAAAATACATATTGAAAATACATTTCCAAATTATACAAAATACAGTATAAATTCAGTAGATATAAACTATGTACATAATTAAACAATTAAAAACTATTATGGATCCTAAGGGAAAAATAACATTCCATTGTAATCTAGAATTATGGAATACTTTAAGTAAAGAAATTATGAAACGTTATAGTAATTACAAAATGAAATTACACAAAGTAATTTAGAAGATATTATAGATACGGATAGACAATTACATCTCATAATGGAATAGAAATTGAAAAAATAATCTACAAGAATTACGAACACAATATTATTGGCCTGATTTGTCTAAACAAACCCAAAAATATGCAGAAACATGTGAGAACTGTCTAAAGAATAGTCGTATTTATAGGCACCCAAAGAAACAAATCTTAAAACAAACTCCCAACAAATGTGCAACAACATATTAAACAAATTTTAAGAACCATATTTCCGAAATGTAAAAATTTGACTACTGATACGGTAGGAATGTTGTTACGAAATCTAAATATAGAACATTATATCACACCGATAAACCATTCTATTACAAATGGTCAAGTAGAACGGCTCCATTCAACTTTAATTGAATTAACACGAGTATTATCTGAACAAAATAAAACGAAACCAGAAGAAGAAATTTATAACGCCGTATACCAATACAATAACACAATTCATTCCGTAATAAATGAGAAGTCTATAGATATTTACTTCAATCAAAATAAATTTTCTTATGTCAGAAATAAGTTAGAATTAGCACAACAAAATACTTTGAAAAACGAAAAAAGAAACGAATGTACAAAACATATTAAGTAAAATATTTATGATTATATTCATAACACAACAGATAAATGCCGAACTTAGGAGATATAAAATTGATCCTAATAAAGGAAGACGTTTGTACGTTTGAAAAAATTTGGAATTTTTATACCATATAATAAATATCACACATTATACTCAAACATTAGAAACTATTAAACGAAGAAATTATCCAGATAGACATCCATACTATCGATAAAATCGAGAATTTAACACAACTGAACACCCACGAGAGATAAAGGAGATCCTTAAATTTCTTAGGTACGATAATAAATTTTATAACTAGAAACCCTGATCATGATGACATGATTGAAATAAAAAGCCCGATTAACCAATTGATAGATAATAATGAAAAAAAAAACGCATAATAAATAATAAATTTGAAGAAAAGATCAAAGCATTGCAAAATATTGAAATTCATTGTAGTTTTTTATTAAATGAAATATATATTGATTTAAAGAATTTAGTAGAAGCAATCAATTTAGCACGTTCAAATAACTTTCTTTCTACCATATTAAACTTTGAAGAAACTCGTAAAATTATTCAAGATGAAAAATTAAAAATACTAATAGGTAATATTTTAGAATATGCAAAAATACATGTTATAATAATAAAAGATGTAATAATATTTGTATATATTTGTATGTACAAATATTTGTATATATTTGGATATATAAAATATACAATTATAAAACAAAAAGTGAATTATTTTAAGATAATAGCTTTAGGTCATAAATATGGAAAATATGTATTAACCCCACAAGTAGGTGTTATACACGAAAATTATATTTTATTAAACATCTATAAGACTTGATCAAAATAATTGTTCAATCGAACTTATTAAAGGATATCCAGCTCATTGTAATATTATACAACAAAATAACCAACCCATAAATCGTATAAATGCTGGTACTATTATAGTTAGTGCCATTCATAAAATTAATAATGTATCATTTGAAGGTACTCACTCTCTAACTTTTACTAATTCAGTAATTATTGATGAAGAATTATATACAAATTATGAAGAACAAGCAAAGGAAATTTTATTAAATTTCCAACAAAATCATGTCAAAATATAAGACATTTTTGAAACTGAAAAATATACATTTTTAAATATTCAATCTTTAAGTAAACTCTTAATACCAATAGAAGAAAAACCTATAACTACAACTTTGTATACTATGTTAACAATTATTTCAATTATTATATTTACCTTTCTTTCAATCAAAGCCTGTAAAAGATTTAATGAGTATAAAGATTTAAAAGAAAGACAAAAATTAGATAAAGTGTACTTTCAAGTTCTAAAAAACAATAATGCATAACATTTGTATATATAATAGTAAAGTTTATTTAGACAAGTAAGAAAAAGTGAGGACACTTTTATTTGAAGATGAGGAGAGTTAAGATGTAAGAAAAATATATGTACACATTAAGATTACGAAAATAAATAATTCATGTATATTGACATTCAGATTAGAATATATATACATGCCTACGTCAATACTCAGATTAGAATATAAGTACCAATAGAGATAAGACGAAATGGTACTTATTAATAAACTGATAAGAAAATCGTATAAAAACAGAATAGAATAAAGAACAATTGTCTAATGTGTAGCCGAGAAGAATACAAAATTATAAAAGTAAATTATATTTTTTTTATTCAAAATTGTGCGGTGAATCTGTATTTCAAGTTGTGCAGTGAAATCGTACAGTGATTAGTTATTCACATAACTAAACACTACCATGGAAGACTATAACATTATTCCAATTAATCACAAGAGGTTAATTAATTTACACGCAAATTATAAAAAAAAATAAAACAAAATTCGAGTAAGATTGATTAGTATACTTTTTTTCAGTGAATGCAGGCGTATATCGTGTTAATTGCTTCGTCAAAAATACGACTCTCAAAGTTTCGCCACTTAGTACGTGCGCAGCACGTAAAAATAAGCGGAATTCCAAACACTTTTTGCAGAAATTCGCAAATATAATTCAGCGTTTCAACTGGCATTTTTTGGATCCAACAAAGTTTTCTAAGACCAGTATATGTGTACTTTCAAAATTCAAAGACAAATATATCGCGTCGTTGGTTCATTTCTACAAATTTCTACAAATCTAATTATTCAAATCTAAATACCATATTATGTTCTATTTGCAAAACAGTTTTCGACCAAAATATGAATTTCTTTTGAACTTTCAAATTACCTTAATCTTAGTAATTGCAAAGTAAGTTAATTTAATCAAAGTAATTGAATCTTATTTTTCATTTTTCTTTATTCTTAGAGCTGAACAACTCAATAAAAAAGTATCAGCGATGAATTATTATTCATACCGGATAGTGATACCTCAGAATGGAGCAAATCATATTCTACAATTCTACAATACCGTCAAGTTTTACATCAATACGTGGTAGACATGTATGCCAAAATTAAATTCAAACGTTTGTTATTCATTCGCTGAAATCAAACATCGTTGCGTTCAGAGCCCACGGCAATGAATGAATATGCACAAGATGCCATGACACATGTGCGTTCTTATGGTAGCCTCGACTTTTTCATCACATTTACATGCAATCCAGCATGGGACGAGATAAAAGAGCATCTATTTGCCAGGTCAGGTTCCATCCGATCGACACAATTTGACTGCACGATTATTCAAGCAAAAACTAACGAAATTGATGGACTTCATTTTGAATAATCACATTTATGGTGGAATTCGCTGCTGGATGTATTCGATTGAATGGCAGAAGAGAGGACTTCCACATGCTCATATTCTCATATGGCTCAAAACGAAAATACACACACAAATACGAAATCATCAAATTGATGATGTCATTTGTGCAGAAATTCCTAATCCTGAAGAAGATCCACTGCTGTTCGATATTGTAACGAAAAAAATTGTGCTTGGGCCATGCGGAGCAATGAATCCACAATCTCCTTGCATGATAGATAACACATGCACGAAAAAATATTCCAGAGACTTAGTTGATGAAACATGCACTGGTGATGATGTACATCCATGAGATGGAGGTCATACAACGATAATCAGAATGAGAAATGTTGACGTTAAAATGAAAAACAGATGGATTGTGCCATATTCTCCTTTGTTATCGAAAACATTCAAACATACGCAGAAGTTCCAAACTACTATACGTGGAATGCTACATCCAAGAAATTCTTACTACGAAAGCAAAACATGCGTGTTGAAGGCTATCAAAATCTGTATTCATCTGATGTATTGGGCCGTATTTACACAGTACATCCAAATAATGCCGAGCGTTACTATTTGAGAACGCTGTTGGTTAATATCAAAGGTCCTACTTCATTTGCAAATTTCAGAACGGTTGATGTCGTCGAATGCCAGACGTACAGAGAAGCTTGCCAAAAGCTTCATCCGTTCGAAAATGAAGAACACTGGGAAACAACATTGACGGACGCATGTGCCAGCTGTCATCCGCGACAAATTCGAACATTATTCACCATCATTTTGACTACATGCTCGTCATCTAACAAGAAAGATTTGTGGGAAAAATTCAGAGAGGATTTGATCCAGGACATTTTGTCAATTCTATTGAGTTTTCGGGCAATATTTTAAATTTTCAATCTATTCGAAATCGAAGATATATGCTTCACTATGAATAACAAAGCACTCATTCAACTTGGCAGGATTGTGTCACAACATTCTGCATTTTTCCTAATGATATCGATTTAATGAGAGAACAGCAGTACAATGCAAATGAATCACATGCATTTCTTGAAGCACACGAGCAACTTTTGTTTGCGGAAGAAAAATTGGTCTACGGCACAATTAAAAATGCTTATCAGTTTGCTATTGGCTCACATTCCATCTCAAAATTGAATCGGTGAAATGGTGCAATGGTGGACGTACAGCACATTGCGCTAAAATTGCCATTGAATATGCATTTCCTTGAAACTTCAACATGTAACATTTCAGAAGGTTCTGGCATTGCTAAAATTCTGCAAATTTGCAACCTCATTGTTTGATACGCACCATGGTTCATAAGAAATCGCTTGAAGCCCTTAATCGAACTATTAAAGATTTACGATCAAATGCACAACCGTTCGGTGGCGCTCTCATTTTATCCACAAACTCTTCCAGTAATACTTAAATCAATACCAGCTGATGAGCAATGCTTGCCTCAAAGCATCGCAGCTTTAGAGACATGTGCAAAAACTCACATTAAAAACCAATATGCGCGTGAATTTGCAGCCCGATGCGTCGGTAGCAACATTTTGAAAGCATCTACTGAACTTTGGTGAAGAAAAAGTACCAGTTGATGCTGCCACCAAATCTATTTCATTTCCATTGCACTTTTGCATCATTGTGCCATCCATCAAATTGCAGGCGGTTCTGTTACATACAAGTCAATTAACAGTGTCATTAACGCGGACGAAGTGGTAAATTATCCAATCGAGTTATTAAATTCTTTATATCTTCCTGGTGTGCCGCGGCACAAATTGTCACTCAAAATCGGCGTGCCAATTATTCTCTTGCTCAACATTATGCCAAATGTCATCGAGGCAAGTATTCTTAATGCAAAGTCGAAAGGAGGAGATGTGCTCACTCCACGCATTCCCATCATTTCCACATACATACATGCCATTTAATTTCAAACGACTGCAGCTCCCCATTCGACAATTAACAAGGCACAAGGTCAATCACGTCAAGTTTGCGGACTGAATGTAGAAAATCCATGTTTTCACAGGGCCAGTTGTATGTTGCATGCTCACGAGTCGGACAGACAACAAATTGATTTGTTTTTGCTGAAGACGGAAAAACAAAAACTATTGCTCCCCTAAAGCACTTGAATAATAAAGTCATCAACAAAATAAAATAAATATCATTGATACTTCTCCTTTATATGGTACTCGTATATCCTTCAATTTCAATAAATGTATTCATTATCGACAACATAATAAATATTTTTTTCTGTCATTTCTAATTAAACAAGATTTAAACAAAATAACTCCTCCAAATTTTAAACGAAATTTCCACAATTACTCGTATTTCTTCTGTGGCAGCTACGCGCCTTGTACCAGCTAGTTTAATATAAAAACTTACTTCGTGTCTGGCAAATGAAAGAGATGTGACCAAAGTGTTTCCACAATAATGCATTTTAATTGTAAGCTGTCAAAAATAAAAACATGAGTGCCGATTGTTGGAAAAAATCCAGTACACGCCTTGTCGGTCGAATAAACTATGGATCTAGATTTTTCATCGAGCCAACCCGACAGCCGACTTGAGTTGTTTTCGTATCAAACGTAACGTCACAGGTCAGATCGTGATCAAATGATATTCGCTGCGAAAAGCGGTAGATTACGTGAAAACCTACTCTCCTGTTGTACGTCACAGGCTCTTACGTTATCTCTTTGGCATTCCACTCAATTCAACCGCGAATGATACGAGTAACAGGTGGATGCCATCAATACGTTTCTGAAAGGTGAACGTGAACTATCTGAAGATATCTATTTATATGGAGCAACCTCCGTTATTCGTAAGATAACAATAACGCAACCAAACAAAGTATGCTCTCAAAATCTTTGGACTAGAGCAATCAAGGTATGATTCATGCGTATACCATAAAATTGAATCTGAAAAAATCGTATACATATTTTTATTTTAAGTAGTGCGCGCAAGGGGTAAATGCACCCTTAAAATGTATGCAGACAGCGCGGGAGTAATGTTTTGAAATTCTCTTCAGAGACCTCAACATTAAACATATAAAAAAAACACAACACAATTATTTAAATAATAAATCAATCTTTATCTTTCATTCTTTAAAGTAATGATATCGATATCGGTTCGGTAGTTTATGAGGAACTCCCCTACTTACTCGTAATTCAAAATTCGATCAAAAGAAAATATGCAGTAACACGATCACCAGCAAAAAATATGAAAAAATGTGCATGAACAAATGTTGCGTTAGCATTTTTAATTTTTTTCTTTTATAAATTTTTTTCGTTTATATTTGAACGAGGAGAGTTTATATTTTCAATGAACAATTTTCAATGAAACAATTTTCTGACCTCTAAGTGTTTCGTGTTACTACAACTTCCTCTGAACTGTGGGAATGTAACTCCTCCCTTCCTTAACTCAGGATTCTCCTGAATTCTGTTTACAACTTTTACATTGATTTTCTTCTGCGTACAATAAAAATAAACTAAGATTATAATTAAAATGACGGACCATTGAACCACATGATTTCGATGAGTTCCGAAACATTGGAATCTCTAGATACTATATCCGCTGGATTAGACTTCGAACTCACATGCCTCCAGATCGCAACTGGCAGTTCAGAGTGTATCTTTGAAACCCTGTTGGCAACGAATATTTCCCACGAGGAAGGGTAAGCAGAAATCCAGCGCAGCACAATCTCTCAATCCGACCAAAGAAAAATTTTTTCAATTTTTTCGCCTAGATTCGGCAAAATTCTTTGCACCAAATCGACTAGTAGTACTGCTGCACACAACTCTAATTTTGGCAGTGACTTAGTTTTAATAGGATCTACTCTTGACTTGGCACTCAACAAATTGCAATTGACATTGCCAAAAGATCTACGGTCCGTAGATACACAGCACAACCATACGCACGGATCGATGCATCTGCAAATCCATGCAGCTCAACCTTAACATTTGATCGACACAAGTAATGAATATCTTTAGGTACTTTTATTGTACCTAACCGCATTATATTCTTACAATATTCCTCCCACTGCGAATGTATTTCCATCGGAACGGACTCATCCCAACTACATTTGGAAATCCAAAGATCTTGCATTATAATTTTTCCTTTTACAACTATTGGGTTTATTAAACCTAAGGGATCGAAGATTTGTGCAAGTTCTGACAGTATTCTTCTTTTCGTAATGCATTTTGAAGTATCTATTTCTGGGACTATGTAATGAAAACTATCTTCTGAAGGATTCCATACGATAACTAAAGTTTTTATGACGTCCTTATCGTTTATACGCAACCAGTTCGTTACCAGAAACCTTTTCTAAGACGGTAGGGACATTACTGCACCACTTCCACAAATCGAATCCAGCAGTTTGAAGAATGTGCTTGGTCTCACTATAAATCTTATAAACGGACTACAACGAATCTGCCCCTGTGATCATGTCATCCATATAGAAGTCTTCGCCTATAACTTTCGACCCTAATGGAAATTGTGATACATTTTCATCTGCTAACCATTTCAAACATCTTGTAGCAAGGTAAGGTGCTGATGTAGTCCCGTAGGTTACTGTTTTCAATCTATGTACTAACAGCTCCTTTTGTTCGTTCGACCTCCATAAAATGCATTGAAGATTCTGGTCCTCCTTATCCACCAATATATGTCGATACATTTTGGAGATGTCGGCTGTAATTACAAATTTATATGACCTAAAGCGTAAAATAATATCATAAAGATCATCCTGAATTACAGGTTCTTTCAACAGAAGATCATTTAGGGAAACATTGGAGGAAGATTTTGCGCTACAATCAAACACAACCCTAAGCTTTGTACTCAGTGAATCAGGCCTAAGTACGAATTGATGAGGAGCAAAATATCGATTCAGCGAAACTGGGGTCCAAGTCTAATCTGCCCAACACAAAGTGGATGGAAAAAGCTATCTGCGCCAATTAAGGGGATGTTAAAATAAGGATCAGCCAGATGTAGATTCATGGGAATATTCCACTCGGAAATATCCATTTTTGTTTCAGGTTGAATATTAGTGATTGACTTTAGAATCAACAAATTCAAATTCAGTTCAAAGTCAGAAATTCGCGACTTGCAATTAGCTTCTGTCTTATAATGTATGATAGAATCTAATTTTCCTATTCCGGAAACGCATGTATGCGTTTGAACTTTATACAACTTAAGTTTCTGAACCATATCCTCGGTTATAAAGTTCAACTGGGATGCAGAATCCAACAAGGCGCGAGCTGGTTGAAATCTACCATATTTGTCTCTTATGTAGACTATAGTAGTTGCTAAAATAACATTTGCATTGCAATGTTCACCTGCATTTGAAAGAATAGTGCTAGTGCAACTGGTGCTGTTGTTTGCCATTGGGTCTCTATCTGAAGCTTTTTCAGTTACCTGGTTCACCGTAAATCTGTGAAGTAATCGATGATGTGGCAATGAATTGCACCTTCTTACTGAGTGACCTTTCCCCAAACAGTTTATGCAGAGAACACGTCTCTTAACCTCTAAGAAACGTTCGGAGACTGGCAACTGGTTAAAATCTGGACACTCAACTATACAATGCGTACCCGACTGACAAAACTCACACATGGCCTTGTTCACAACTAACGAGGTATTGGACGACTGGTTCCTATGCATGTTTCGAGAACAGCTGCGGCTATTATTCTCACTTTTATTTGGTTCTACCTTACAAATCTTTGATTCTCTTGCTTCTAAGGTTTGGCAACGTCGATCCAACAGTCGCGAAAAATCTGACCATGACGGTAGTTTGGAATGATCAACTACTTCATCCCACTTGGCTTTTGTATCCAAATCGACTCTATCTAACGCAAACGAAATTAAAATAGATTCTGCTATATCTTTATAATCACCTATACTAAGCATCGCCGCAAGATGAGTGTTGAAATTATCTTCCAAATTTCGAAGATTAAAATAAGACCACTTTGAGATCTTTGGAATTTGTAAAATTCCATTAATGTGCTCTTGAAACATCATCGCCTTGTTATCAAACCTTTTCCTTAATCGCTGTATTGCTTTAGTGTAGTTTCCACTCGTCAGATCAAATTCCGCAAAACCTTCAACCCAGCTAACTGCTGACGCTGTTGACAATCTAACCCCTTCACACCCGCCTGCTCTATATGATCCTGTTCACCTGCCTCTCCTCTCTCCTCATATTCATTGTCAGAATTACTCATAATTAATTTTCAAGAACGCAATCGAATCAATAAATGGACAAGAAAGAAATCAACAACTTCTAAATATTTCTTGAAATAAATTCATTCAAAATGATTTTTTACGGAAATTAACGAAAAATTCTTCAACAATTTTATTCCAACGATGAGTGGCTTAGTGAAATGAAGAGCTTTTTATTGGTGATGACTTACAACAACGAAAGTAAGTGCTTTTAGTCGACGACAAAATTTAGCAGCAACAAAAATCTCCTCCAAACTCCATCCATGAACAATGCAGTGCGGCAAACTAGGCAAATCACTTGCACTGTTGTTGTTCTTCTTCTTCTTGTGCAAGATCAGCAAATATAAATGCAACAAAAGAAATAGAGCTTTTATCTTCGACGATCGAATAGAACAATATTCGGCGAATTCGGAAATTAATTTAAAGCTTTTTTCTTCAAACACTGTTAATGACGGTGGTTTAAAATTCACCGGAATGACGAACAGACGGAGGCAACAACAACTCTCTTTGTAATTTGCAACAAAAGAAAACTTTTAAATCTTCTCAGGCTCTCTTAACTTTAAGCGACAGCTCTTAAAATTCTTGCGACAAAAAAGTCTGCACTAACACCTTATACCATCTAATATATTTGATATGATATATATGTAGATAATTTATCAATAATTGAATTAATTTATTGCTTTAGTTTCTTATTGTTTTTACCCACAATTTGCTTCGTGTCTGCGATGTTTCCACCGATGACTCTCTCGCTGATGATTGCTTTTTCGGATCCAGCGATGGGGCAGCTTTTCAATGAAGCAATCTCTTCCTGTTCCAATTTGAAACTTCTCTTTAAACGTCCGTTACTTTGGAATTTTTCTTTATGTTAAAATTTGATTTTAATTTTATTCAACAACTATAAATTACGGCACCAGAAAATGTCCAAAGCGTTTTTTGGACTTTCAACTTTTAAATGTAAATCTAAATCAAATATATAAATGTGGCAACGAATAAAAGATTTCTACCAAATTTTTAAATCAAAAAAGAAGAAGAGTTTTATTTCGCTCTTTTATACTAATTACATACAGCTTAGATTCCACAATATTCAAACATAAAAAATTCATCGAAAAAAAAGTGATTACAATCTTATATAATGAAATTATAGCAAATATTTGATAAACATAAATAGATAATTAATAAGTATGATGCAAAGCATCAACATAAGTCATTCATCCGCCCAAAATTGGAGTACAATGCACACATCTGGTCAGGTGCGCCTAAAACATCTCTGCACCTTCTAGATAGGGTTCAAAACCGTGCGATAAAACTCATAGGTGATGCTAACATCAATCAGTCAATGGACATCCTCGAACACCGATGAAATGTCTCGTGTCTGACTTTGTTTTATAGCTATTACCACCATCAGCGCTCCATTGAAATCGCCAGTAGCATTCCGCCCCTTCAAACTTTTAACCGTAACACTCTTCTCGCTATGAATGCCATACCCTTAAGCTCATTTTTGGACGTACTCTGAAATATCGTGATTCGTTATTAAGCCGAACAATTCGCTTGTGAAATGCCCTGCCGAGCATTCTGCTTCATCAATCCTAATTTCAGCATAACCAATATCTGAAGTGATTTTTTCAATTATTAAGGCTGTCTTGGTTTTGAGGATGATTATAAGTTTGAGTATCCATAAGAGAAGGGTTTTGATCTGTAAATTTAAATATAGGTTTTATGTTATTTTCGTGTACATTTTCAAGTTTGAGTTTTCTAACTTTAGGTTCTTCTTTTGTCGAAGAGACTTATAATTTTTAATGAATCCTGTAGTTCTTGTTTCAGTATAATTTTCGCGGTTTCTATTTCTTCTTCCTATTGCGTTAGCTTTTGCTTTATCTATTCTTTTTTTAATGAGACTAAAGCTGGGCATCCACGGTCATTCATGAATGTCACTTCTTGAGTGAGCGCACTCATGAATGCCGGTGGATGGCATTGCGTGTCAGAGTGCCCATTCATGCGCGATGGAATTCAAAAATTTTTGAATTCCGCGTTCATGAGTGTCATTCTTTCGTTTTCATTCTACATTTGACTGTCGACGTGCAGGGACGAATCGAAAAAATGGCAGTGAGCGATGATAAAGAATTTTGGCGTGAATTTATTTCGTTTTATAAGGAAATGCCAGAATTGTGGCAGGTGAAAAATTAAATTTATAAAGACCGTGATAGGAAAAACTACGCGTACGGGAAATTAGTTGAAATAATGAAAAAAAAGATAAAAATGCGAACAAAGATTTGGTAAAAAAAAAATTAAACACCCTTCGCGGTTGCTACCGGAGGGAACTCAAAAAAGTAGTTCAAAGTGAGAAGTCTGGTGCGGGAGTGGACGATATATACGTGCCGTCCCTCTGGTATTTCGAAGACCTTAATTTTTTGAATGTCCAGGAAAGACCTGAGGACGAAATCAGTACTTGCGGCAACACTGACGATAATACGAGCTCAATAAGTATGCATTCCGAACGGATTGTAAAGTTTCCATATGTTTTTATATATTTACATCACATTATTAATACATGAAAATTGTTTAGGACATGCCCGAAGTGATTTCGAGAAAAAACTCGAAATATAAAAAAAGAAAAGACATTGACGAGCCCGACCACTTTCTACAAACTGCTGTTGATCATTTAAAAAATATAAAGGATGACGCTGAAATTTATGGGAGGGCGTGGGCAGCGCAGTTTAGACAACTTGCGGCAGATCAGCAGATACATGCTAAAAGGGCGATGGACGAAATACTCTACCAGGGATTGCAGGGGAGACTGCCACAACCACAATCAACACCTTATTTTTGTTCAACATCATCGCTACCATCTTCATCTTTCCGTTTCGTTGATTCTCGGTTATCCACATACAGTGATGTTGCTGCAGGAAGAAGCTTCGAAATTCCTCAACCAAGGCAGCAGGTTCAAATTATATCAGATTAAGTTATAAATGAACCATCGTACTCATCTGTAAAAGATCTTTTGTTTGATACTCAATACCAATAAATAAAATTTATTTAATGAAAGGAACAATTTTTCACTACTCAGATTAAGTCGGACATGAAAGGGTTAAATCAATTACATTTTTGTTAGAATCTATTGAATTGCCATGGCACAGAACCCTTGTTATTAAAGTAGTGACAAAATTTATTTCTATTTCTTTAGTAGAAGACTTGGAATTATTATATCTGGCTTTAGGTTTGAGATTAATGAGTTGCTTGGTTTCAAATCTCCAATCGCCTTGCGTCATAACTCCAGTAACAACATCTTCAAAATCAACTTCTCTTCTTTGATAACAACCTCTCTTTTTTGCTCTTATGAAATTGTGTAAATGGCAACAAGCTAGTACGATTACAGCAACTTTTTTTGGATCTAAATTGATGGTGTGTAATAGGATTCTAAATCTTGCTGCCAAAATTACGAAGGCGTTTTCGACAATACGCCGAGCTCTTGATACGCGATAGTTGTAAATTAAGTGTTCGGAGTTCAAACTGATTCTCGAATACGGAAATTTTCCATAAGTGGAAATGCGTCGTCACCCACGATAACGTATGGCAGTATTTCTTCGGTGTTAGGCAAAGCTTCCGGCTTAGGAATAGAAAGCTGTTCTTTTTCTAATTTTTTAAAAAATGTTGCGTTTGAAAAAATTCCAGCATCAGACACTCTGCCGTTCGCCCCAACATCAACCATTATAAATTCATAATTTGCATTTACGAGGGCAAGTTAAACAATACTAAATGTTTTTTATAATTAAAATAATATGAACCGGAATTAGCTGGCTTTGTTAAATTTTGAATATTCTTTCCGTCTATAGCGCCTATACAATGTGGGTAGTTCCAAGTACGTTCAAAATCACCAGCTATTCCTTTCCACTCATTTTCATTGGTCGGCAAACAAAAAGGCGATAAGTGCAATTACTTATATGTTTTGACATGTGTGTTTATCTTTATATATGCACCTTTATATTACTCCTCAATACACAAATAATTGCCTCTCAAGTCTCCATGACAATCCTCCCAAGGCTTTGCGGAGAAATCGCTGTAGTGAATTTTAACTCCTCGAAATTTTGTCCAGTAACAAGAAATCATAATGTTGCTGAAAGGCGTTGATTGGGTAATATAGAATCTCTCATTACATGTCCAGCAACTCGGTGAATGTTTGATGATCCATTCTAAGAAAATTTTTGTAATCTATTGGAGAGGTTACCTCAAGTTCCTTTAAAAGGTTTTCATGGGTAAACTTTTGCCTTCTTTTTTGTAGCCAATCTTTCATCCAATATTTGTGTTGACGTTTTTCTTTTATTTGCTTTTTTTTCTATCACTAACAATCTTATTAATAACTATTAATGCCAAGGCTTCACTCATTTTAAACACAGTTCAAGAATTATTAATTATTATTATTATCTTGAGAACCTGCTATCTCGGCAGCTGAAGCAAAACCATAGACCATAGACTAACTATACCTAGATATCAATCTCTACTAATACTTTTGCAAACGTTTAACTTTCGCACAGACACCCTGTAAGTGAATCACCAACACATTCTCAATCTCTATAACCTGTCAGAATGGCTAAAATGACAACAAATTTCAGGTAATGTTCGATAAGTATATATAATAAAGCAAAAATAAAAGGAAAAATATTTTTCGCTGGTGAATATTTAATTCAACGTGGTGAAAAAGTGAAGATAATAGAATATATTTAAAAAAACCCTTTTTTTTGTTTCAATTGAACAAAAAGGGGATCGTTTCAGAATAAAATTATAAAAGGACCTAAGGATTATATTTTGAAAGTTTCATTTGAAGATATAAATGAATTGAAACTATTACAATTCTGAAATCAAGCTTAAGCTTGTATTGAGAGTCAATTATATAAGCATTTTTTATGTTTAGGCACAAACTCTGTACTCTGGACATCAATGAAAAGGATTATTAATTAATGGCAACTTTTAAAATTAATTTCCTTGCTGTTCTTTTAGTTTGAATGTGTTGAGTAAATAAATTAATTAAATAATACTGATAAGTACAATTAACATTTTTGATAATTTTTTAGTTTTTTAAGGAAAATATTTGTTTTTCTATTTGAATTTAAAGCTTTTTCAAAATATTTCGAGAATCTTTTTTTTCACACATTATAAAGTACAAAAGCGGTGGTATTTTAATTGTTTATTTTTTAAAAATAATTTCCAGAATTTAACAAACAATGTGAAATGATATCCCAACTTAATTTGGTTTTGTCGAAGGGAATTTTTGTTTATAATTGTTTTCAACAGATTTTGCTACTACTTTGTTGAGTATTCTTTAATGCTGTTAACATCTTTAAGCCGGTCTGGCATAGAATGCGTCAACTTTTCCATAAATTCACATATTATTTCTTGCCATTCCGCTAAAAATTAAAATTTTTAACTGAGGCTTCGATGTGATGACATGTTTTCGTAACCTCATCATTTAATGATTCCAAAGGCGTTCCAAAGAGAACGGGTTAAGATCGGGGCTATGTGGTGGCGTTACTAGCAAGTGAGGGGCTTTATGAGGATATGGACTTATGCTTGAAATTGTTGTCCTGTGGGAGTAAAAAATGTTTCGCAATAAGCATTGTTTGTGTCCTTTGAAGCAAATTTTCGCTCTAAATATTTTAGTATACTTCTTTTTCTGAATTACTGTGACTAAATTACCGATCTCAACAGTGGATATTTAGCTCCATATTACACAACCACCATTTCCGTGCTTTACTTTTTGCCTTGTGTATTTGGACTCTAAGTTTCATTTGGTTGTCTTCATGCTTTCGAAGGCCTATTTGATTCATAAATGCTAAATTTTGACTCTTCTGAAAAAATCCTAGAAGACAAATCCTTTGTTTTTTTATTTATTAGCAAAGTCCTTTTCTTTTTTTTTTATTTGCTTCGCTGACGAAAGGTTTCTTTCTAACGGTATAAGATTTATACGCCAATTTGATGTCGTTGACATTCACGAAAATCCAGCCAAATTTTAGAATTACAACGTGATATTTGTGAAACGTACAGCGTTGTGTTTACATCGATTTTCTTCTTCTCGGAAATTTTTTGATGCAAAAATTGAGCAAAGTATATGGAAATGTTGCGTTAGTAATGGAATTAGTAATACAAAAGCATTAAATATGAGCTAAATTGTCCAGTCACATCCATATTTTTTCAAAAAATAATTGGTCAATACGCTGTCGTACTAAATGGACCTATAAAGCACTAATTTTCTATTTATTGTTCTATTTTCACAAATAAAAACAGTCAAAATAATCATTAATTATTATTTATTACTTCGTATGAAAAGTTAATACAATATTTTCCATTTAATCTAATAATACAATTTATTCATGAATTGTAATTTACATTTTTTCGGAACATGCTCTCCTGACGAAAACATTCATGGTGAAGCGAAAAACTTACCCACACCGTGGTGAAATGAACAAATGTCAATAATTTATTGAAGAAGCAGCAAATATGTAAGTGACAAAAATTTCTATTGTTTTAATTTAATAAAACTAATTACTTTTTATCTTATAGATAAAAATTTTATATAGATAAAATGGAAAAAACTAAGAAGTGTCTCTTAGGATGCAAGGATTACATCCACTTGTATCGGCCAGGATGCGAGGAAGCCAGGTAAGTTTGTATTATGCATGGAAAAAATATTTTTTTTTGCATGCCATTGTATTACGGGGGTGGATTACAAAGTTAAACGACATAAAAAGTTAAATAACTTTTTAATCTACTTGCGTGGTATAATAAAGTATGCACTTATTAATTATTTCCTCTCATTGATAGAAGTTCACGATGCTTCCACACTGGGAACGCTTTTCTTGAAACCATTGCACTTCAAATGTTGGATCTGCATGGAAAAAGGCATTATATGTATAGTTATACGAAAATGTATTCTTTTTACTTACATGTAATTACGAGTAGTTAGCATCACTCATCCATATTTCTTAAAGCTCTTGAATGGTGCATTTAGATTCATTGTTCTTACTGTAAAAAAGAAGTAAAATAAATTATTTTGAAATTAAAATGTTTGTAGTTACTCACAAGAAAATGTAAACAAACTTTTCCAACTGCTTTTGCCACCTCCAATCCAAGGCAATCTGTTCGTGGCCGCAGTATTCTGTGGAAAATGTTTTCTTGCTCCAAATGTGTAAATTGTTCTTCTTTTGTTGTCCTAGAAAATATAATAAACAAAATTATTGTTCAACATAAAATTTTTTTGCAACTTACACGAAATTAGATTTGTAAATATGAGAAATGTCAAAATCGAAATTCACCGCGTCATTTTTATATGGGTGACGTCACTCGTAAAACTTTTAGAATTTTGACATTGTTGACAATTCTCACGTATTCACGGACAGGTTCACACGGATAGGGACGATCAGTACAAAACCGGTTTTGATTTTCCAATATCTGGAAAGTTTGATATCTAGGTATAGTTAGTCTATGCCATAGATATCAAACTTTCCAGATTTTCTATAGGTATAGTTAGTCTATGCCATAGATATCAAACTTTCCAGATATTGGAAAATCAAAACCGGTTTTGTACTGATCGTCCCTATCCGTGTGAACCTGTCCGTGAATACGTGAGAATTGTCAACCATGTCAAAATTCGAAAAGTTTTACGAGTGACGTCACCCATATAAAAATGACGCGGTGAATTTCGATTTTGACATTTCTCATATTTACAAATCTAATTTCGTGTAAGTTGCAAAAAAATTTTATGTTGAACAATAATTTTGTTTATTATATTTTCTAGGACAACAAAAGAAGAACAATTTACACATTTGGAGCAAGAAGAAAACATTTTCAACAGAATACTGCGGCCACGAACAGATTGCCTTGGATTGGAGGTGGCAAAAGCAGTTGGAAAAGTTTGTTTACATTTTCTTGTGAGTAACTACAAACATTTTAATTTCAAAATAATTTATTTTACTTCTTTTTTACAGTAAGAACAATGAATCTAAATGCACCATTCAAGAGCTTTAAGAAATGTGGATGAGTGATCTGACTAATTACATGTAAGTAAAAAGAATACATTTTCGTATAGCTATACATATAATGCCTTTTTCCTTGCAGATCCAACATTTGAAGTGCAATGGTTTCAAGTAAAGCGTTCCCAGTGTGGAACCATCGTGAGCTGATCAAATAAACTTAAAGCATTTTTTCGATTTTTGTTTTGTTTTGCTTTGTTTATCCAATAAATACAATAAATTTAAAGAAATTGTTTTTTCTTTCTTGGATTTGCTGCTTCTTCAATAAATTATTGACATTTGTTCATTTCACCACGGTGTGGGTAAGTTTTTCGCTTCACCATGAATGTTTTCGTCAGGAGAGCATGTTCCGAAAAAATGTAAATTACAATTCATGAATAAATTGGATTATTAGATTAAATGGAAAATATTGTATTAACTTTTCATATGAAGTAATAAATAATAATTAATGATTATTTTGACTGTTTTTATTTGTGAAAATAGAACAATAAATAGAAAATTAGTGCTTTATAGGTCCATTTAGTACGACAGCGAATTGACCAATTATTTTTTGAAAAAATATGGATGTGACTGGACAATTTAGCTCATATTTAATGCTTTTGTATTACTAATTCCATTACTAGCGCAACATTTCCATATACTTTGCTCAATTTGTGCATCAAAAAATTTCCGAGAAGAAGAAAATCGATGTAAACACAACGCTGTACGTTTCACAAATATCACGTTGTAATTTTAAAATTTGGCTGGATTTTCGTGAATGTCAACGACATCAAATCGGCGTATAAATTTTATACCGTTAGAAAGAAACCTTTCGTCAGCGAAGCAAATAAAAAAAAACAAAAGGACTTTGCTAATAAATAAAAAAACAAAGGATTTGTCTTCTAGGATTTTTTCAGAAGAGTCAAAATTTAGCATTTATGAATCAAATAGGCCTTCGAAAGCATGAAGACAACCAAATGAAACTTACAGTCCAAATACACAAGGCAAAAAGTAAAGCACGGAAATGGTGGTTGTGTAATATGGAGCTAAATATCCACTGTTGAGATCGGTAATTTAGTCACAGTAATTCAGAAAAAGAAGTATACTACAAATTATTTACAGCGAAAATTTGCTTCAAAGGACACAAACAATGCTTATTGCGAAACATTTTTTACTCCCAACAGGACAACGATTTCAAGCATAAGTCCATATCCACATAAAGTCCCTCACTTGCTAGTAACGCCACCACATAGCCCCGATCTTAACCCGTTCTCTTTGGAACGCCTTTGGAATCATTAAATGATGAGGTTACGAAAACATATCATCACATCGAAGCCCCAGTTAAAAATTTTAATATTTAGCGGAATGGCAAGAAATAATATGTGAATATATGGAAAAGTTGACGCATTCTATGCCAGACCGGCTTAAAGATGTTAACAGCATTAAAGAATACTCAACAAAGTAGTAGCAAAATCTGTTGAAAACAATTATAAACAAAAATTCCCTTCGACAAAACCAAATTAAGTTGGGATATCATTTCACATTGTTTGTTAAATTCTGGAAATTATTTTTAAAAAATAAACAATTAAAATACCACCGCTTTTGTACTTTATAATGTGTGAAAAAAAAGATTCTCGAAATATTTTGAAAAAGCTTTAAATTCAAATAGAAAAACAAATATTTTCCTTAAAAAACTAAAAAATTATCAAAAATGTTAATTGTACTTATCAGTATTATTTAATTAATTTATTTACTCAACACATTCAAACTAAAAGAACAGCAAGGAAATTAATTTTAAAAGTTGCCATTAATTAATAATCCTTTTCATTGATGTCCAGAGTACAGAGTTTGTGCCTAAACATAAAAAATGCTTATACAATTGACTCTCAATACAAGCTTAAGCTTGATTTCAGAATTGTAATAGTTTTAATTCATTTATATCTTCAAATGAAACTTTCAAAATATAATCCTTAGGTCCTTTTTTAATTTTATTCTGAAACGATCCCCTTTTTGTTCAATTGAAACAAAAAAAAGGTTTTTTTTTAAATATATTCTATTATCTTCACTTTTTCACCACGTTGAATTAAATATTCACCAGCGAAAAATAGTTTTCCTTTTATTTTTGCCTTTATTATATATACTTAGCGAACATTACGTGAAATTTGTTGTTATTTTAGCCATTCTGACAGGTTATAGAGATTGAGAATGTGTTGGTGATTCACTTACAGTGGGTCTGAGCGAAAGTTAAACGTTTGCAAAAGTATTAGTAGAGTTTGATATCTAGGTATAGTTAGTCTATGATATCTAGGTATAGTTAGTCTATGATCTAGGTATAGTTAGTCTATGGTCTATGCCATAGACGAACTATACCTAGATATCAAACTCTACTAATACTTTTGCAAACGTTTAACTTTCGCACAGACACCCTGTAAGTGAATCACCAACACATTCTCAATCTCTATAACCTGTCAGAATGGCTAAAATGACAACAAATTTCAGGTAATGTTCGATAAGTATATATAATAAAGCAAAAATAAAAGGAAAAATATTTTTCGCTGGTGAATATTTAATTCAACGTGGTGAAAAAGTGAAGATAATAGAATATATTTAAAAAAACCCTTTTTTTTGTTTCAGTTGAACAAAAAGGGGATCGTTTCAGAATAAAATTATAAAAGGACCTAAGGATTATATTTTGAAAGTTTCATTTGAAGATATAAATGAATTGAAACTATTACAATTCTGAAATCAAGCTTAAGCTTGTATTGAGAGTCAATTATATAAGCATTTTTTATGTTTAGGCACAAACTCTGTACTCTGGACATCAATGAAAAGGATTATTAATTAATGGCAACTTTTAAAATTAATTTCCTTGCTGTTCTTTTAGTTTGAATGTGTTGAGTAAATAAATTAATTAAATAATACTGATAAGTACAATTAACATTTTTGATAATTTTTTAGTTTTTTAAGGAAAATATTTGTTTTTCTATTTGAATTTAAAGCTTTTTCAAAATATTTCGAGAATCTTTTTTTTCACACATTATAAAGTACAAAAGCGGTGGTATTTTAATTGTTTATTTTTTAAAAATAATTTCCAGAATTTAACAAACAATGTGAAATGATATCCCAACTTAATTTGGTTTTGTCGAAGGGAATTTTTGTTTATAATTGTTTTCAACAGATTTTGCTACTACTTTGTTGAGTATTCTTTAATGCTGTTAACATCTTTAAGCCGGTCTGGCATAGAATGCGTCAACTTTTCCATAAATTCACATATTATTTCTTGCCATTCCGCTAAAAATTAAAATTTTTAACTGAGGCTTCGATGTGATGACATGTTTTCGTAACCTCATCATTTAATGATTCCAAAGGCGTTCCAAAGAGAACGGGTTAAGATCGGGGCTATGTGGTGGCGTTACTAGCAAGTGAGGGGCTTTATGAGGATACGGACTTATGCTTGAAATTGTTGTCCTGTTGGGAGTAAAAAATGTTTCGCAATAAGCATTGTTTGTGTCCTTTGAAGCAAATTTTCGCTCTAAATATTTTAGTATACTTCTTTTTCTCAATTACTGTGACTAAATTACCGATCTCAACAGTGGATATTTAGCTCCATATTACACAACCACCATTTCCGTGCTTTACTTTTTGCCTTGTGTATTTGGACTCTAAGTTTCATTTGGTTGTCTTCATGCTTTCGAAGGCCTATTTGATTCATAAATGCTAAATTTTGACTCTTCTGAAAAAATCCTAGAAGACAAATCCTTTGTTTTTTTATTTATTAGCAAAGTCCTTTTCTTTTTTTTTTATTTGCTTCGCTGACGAAAGGTTTCTTTCTAACGGTATAAGATTTATACGCCAATTTGATGTCGTTGACATTCACGAAAATCCAGCCAAATTTTAGAATTACAACGTGATATTTGTGAAACGTACAGCGTTGTGTTTACATCGATTTTCTTCTTCTCGGAAATTTTTTGATGCAAAAATTGAGCAAAGTATATGGAAATGTTGCGTTAGTAATGGAATTAGTAATACAAAAGCATTAAATATGAGCTAAATTGTCCAGTCACATCCATATTTTTTCAAAAAATAATTGGTCAATACGCTGTCGTACTAAATGGACCTATAAAGCACTAATTTTCTATTTATTGTTCTATTTTCACAAATAAAAACAGTCAAAATAATCATTAATTATTATTTATTACTTCGTATGAAAAGTTAATGCAATATTTTCCATTTAATCTAATAATACAATTTATTCATGAATTGTAATTTACATTTTTTCGGAACATGCTCTCCTGATGAAAACATTCATGGTGAAGCGAAAAACTTACCCACACCGTGGTGAAATGAACAAATGTCAATAATTTATTGAAGAAGCAGCAAATATGTAAGTGACAAAAATTTCTATTGTTTTAATTTAATAAAACTAATTACTTTTTATCTTATAGATAAAAATTTTATATAGATAAAATGGAAAAAACTAAGAAGTGTCTCTTAGGATGCAAGGATTACATCCACTTGTATCGGCCAGGATGCGAGGAAGCCAGGTAAGTTTGTATTATGCATGGAAAAAATATTTTTTTTTGCATGCCATTGTATTACGGGGGTGGATTACAAAGTTAAACGACATAAAAAGTTAAATAACTTTTTAATCTACTTGCGTGGTATAATAAAGTATGCACTTATTAATTATTCCCTCTCATTGATAGAAGTTCACGATGCTTCCACACTGGGAACGCTTTTCTTGAAACCATTGCACTTCAAATGTTGGATCTGCATGGAAAAAGGCATTATATGTATAGTTATACGAAAATGTATTCTTTTTACTTACATGTAATTACGAGTAGTTAGCATCACTCATCCATATTTCTTAAAGCTCTTGAATGGTGCATTTAGATTCATTGTTCTTACTGTAAAAAAGAAGTAAAATAAATTATTTTGAAATTAAAATGTTTGTAGTTACTCACAAGAAAATGTAAACAAACTTTTCCAACTGCTTTTGCCACCTCCAATCCAAGGCAATCTGTTCGTGGCCGCAGTATTCTGTGGAAAATGTTTTCTTGCTCCAAATGTGTAAATTGTTCTTCTTTTGTTGTCCTAGAAAATATAATAAACAAAATTATTGTTCAACATAAAATTTTTTTGCAACTTACACGAAATTAGATTTGTAAATATGAGAAATGTCAAAATCGAAATTCACCGCGTCATTTTTATATGGGTGACGTCACTCGTAAAACTTTTCGAATTTTGACATGGTTGACAATTCTCACGTATTCACGGACAGGTTCACACGGATAGGGACGATCAGTACAAAACCGGTTTTGATTTTCCAATATCTGGAAAGTTTGATATCTAGGTATAGTTAGTCTATGAGCAAAGCTGAGGAGTAACATTCATGAGTGATAGTGGATAGTGAACGCAAAAAAAAAAAAAAAAACATCACTCCGGGAGTGACATTCATGAGTGCCCGTGGATGCCCAGCTTAAAGTCAGCTTTTCGTTCATGAACTTCAGATGGAGTGCATTTTAGTGCATTTTTTTATTGTGGAATGAAAGGAGTTATTATAAAATATGACAGCATTAAACATTTGTGTTTTCATAGATTCTGTGAGAGTATTATTTAATCTTTCAATATCTGAATTACCCGTATGATTATTTGGCTTTGTAATGTGATGTTCGATATTTTCTTTTTTACAAAATTCTTCAACATTTTTTGATTTGAATTCAGTGTCAAAAGTAAATTTCTTTATTTTTCCACGGATTGATATGAAATGCTTTAATTTTTCAACTATTGTCAAACCATTTCTGTCTTCTAAAAACAAAGTTGTAGCATATTTCCGAACTTTGTCTATGAAAACAATAAATGAATGTTTACTATTGACATTAACATCAACATGGACAATTTCATTTAATGTTGAAGGGGTTTCCTTTAGAAAGAATTTATTTCTTATCGGGTTTGTATCGTATTTCGCTGAGGAGCAAATGTCGCAGTTATTAATTAATTGGTGTATTGCTGTTTTGAGATTGGGATAATAAATTTGCTTTTTTAATCCCTCATAAGTTGGAATTATTCCAGAGTATCCTACCTCATTTTTATGAAATAATGCAATTTGCTTTTTCAAAGTTTCGTCGTCTTCTATATCTCTAACAATGTAACTACATTTCAAAAATTTGAATAAATTTCTGCCGATATTATTGTTCGTTGCAGTTTGTTATATTCTCCATCACTAAGATAGCAATAAATCCCTATTTTACCTTTCTTTAAATATTTCTTCAAAATGACTCTAATATTTATATTAAATATGTCGTTTTAGTCAATATAAATTCGAGTATCTTTAAATAATTTTTCAAATTCCCGTTCTTTCTGCTCTAAGAATAATATTGGGTTGTACCATATTTACGAATTTAAAATCGGTCATTGGCATGAGAAATATTAATGACGCATACGACGTTGGTTTAGAAAGTTTCGTTCGAAAATGAACCACGTTGCAAGCCGGGAACGTTAGTTGACGACGATGTTTTAAGAACAACGGTGGATGAGGATCCAACAAAATCGGTGCGGGAGATTGCACAAAGCACGGGAGTATCCCCCATGACAATAAGTCGACAGGTAAATAAAACTCGATAAGTGTGTACATACTTACCTGTTTTCGCAATTATTCATTCGTTTCCTTGGTTACTTTCCTTCCAAACAAAGGTCTATCACTAATTTCCGATATAGTTGACATTTCTATCGAATAGAAAAATATCAACATCAATAGAGACGAGCAATACGAGCAAGATTTTAATTTTATTGAGCTTTTGATATTTCTATGAAATAGAAAATCATCAATACAAATAGGAATTCCCAATAGCGATAATAGATATCGCAAAATAGACTCTCGCAATAAGCCCCTGAAGACTTGCAAGCTTATTTTCTTTAACAAGAGCCCAACGCTGTGTAGCTCATATCTACCTTCAATCCCAACAAACATTCTTGAATAGTATCATCCAAACAGCCAAACGATTTAGTGCTTCCGTCTGGTACATTCGGGCTGGAGAATAAAGTCGAGAGCCATTATGACACCAACATCCGCGTGCTATCATAGTGTTCGGTAAGAATTTTTCAGGCTGCTGAATAGTTCGTACTTAGTATGGAAAGTGACGAACAAATTTTTCAGCTTTTCCTGATAGGCTTGTTTTCAGGAACCACATCTTTTGGCCATCTGTAATGTTTTGGCTATGTATCATTTCTGTGAACAGATCTGAAAACTGCTGCTACCACCATCGAATTTTGGTAGTTCAACCTTTAGTAACCTCACAGTTGTCCGATAGGGTTGCAGGTATTGTGTTGAAAAATTCAATTGTTCCTAAAGTTCCGCAAGTGATATTAAATAAATATTCTTCAAATTCTTCTTTAAGTTACGCTCGCGTTATCCATTATTATCTAGTTCAATAATCTACGGAATAAGAAGTCTATAGAAAAATCTTCAATTCTAATTCATAGGCAATTACTTTACCTGCCACTACGTAATTGTGTCAAAGTTAATCGATTTCCTTCCCATTTAATTTGTTCACGATTGTTTTTTTCAATTGAAATTAATAAACATGTGTTTATTCACCACTGGATGCTAACGCTAAACTGATTACTTAGTCCGCTTTCATACGTCGCAAGTGTGTTTAGCGCATGTTCTGGTTATTTTAGCCATTCTGACAGGTTATAGAGATTGAGAATGTGTTGGTGATTCACTTACAGTGGGTCTGAGCGAAAGTTAAACGTTTGCAAAAGTATTAGTAGAGTTTGATATCTAGGTATAGTTAGTCTATGATATCTAGGTATAGTTAGTCTATGATCTAGGTATAGTTCGTCTATGGCATAGACCATAGACTAACTATACCTAGATATCAAACTCTACTAATACTTTTGCAAACGTTTAACTTTCGCACAGACACCCTGTAAGTGAATCACCAACACATTCTCAATCTCTATAACCTGTCAGAATGGCTAAAATGACAACAAATTTCAGGTAATGTTCGATAAGTATATATAATAAAGCAAAAATAAAAGGAAAAATATTTTTCGCTGGTGAATATTTAATTCAACGTGGTGAAAAAGTGAAGATAATAGAATATATTTAAAAAAACCCTTTTTTTGTTTCAATTGAACAAAAAGGGGATCGTTTCAGAATAAAATTATAAAAGGACCTAAGGATTATATTTTGAAAGTTTCATTTGAAGATATAAATGAATTGAAACTATTACAATTCTGAAATCAAGCTTAAGCTTGTATTGAGAGTTTAGGCACAAACTCTGTACTCTGGACATCAATGAAAAGGATTATTAATTAATGGCAACTTTTAAAATTAATTTCCTTGCTGTTCTTTTAGTTTGAATGTGTTGAGTAAATAAATTAATTAAATAATACTGATAAGTACAATTAACATTTTTGATAATTTTTTAGTTTTTTAAGGAAAATATTTGTTTTTCTATTTGAATTTAAAGCTTTTTCAAAATATTTCGAGAATCTTTTTTTTCACACATTATAAAGTACAAAAGCGGTGGTATTTTAATTGTTTATTTTTTAAAAATAATTTCCAGAATTTAACAAACAATGTGAAATGATATCCCAACTTAATTTGGTTTTGTCGAAGGGAATTTTTGTTTATAATTGTTTTCAAGTATTCTTTCGAGTATTCTTTAATGCTGTTAACATCTTTAAGCCGGTCTGGCATAGAATGCGTCAACTTTTCCATAAATTCACATATTATTTCTTGCCATTCCGCTAAAAATTAAAATTTTTAACTGAGGCTTCGATGTGATGACATGTTTTCGTAACCTCATCATTTAATGATTCCAAAGGCGTTCCAAAGAGAACGGGTTAAGATCGGGGCTATGTGGTGGCGTTACTAGCAAGTGAGGGGCTTTATGAGGATACGGACTTATGCTTGAAATTGTTGTCCTGTTGGGAGTAAAAAATGTTTCGCAATAAGCATTGTTTGTGTCCTTTGAAGCAAATTTTCGCTCTAAATATTTTAGTATACTTCTTTTTCTGAATTACTGTGACTAAATTACCGATCTCAACAGTGGATATTTAGCTCCATATTACACAACCACCATTTCCGTGCTTTACTTTTTGCCTTGTGTATTTGGACTCTAAGTTTCATTTGGTTGTCTTCATGCTTTCGAAGGCCTATTTGATTCATAAATGCTAAATTTTGACTCTTCTGAAAAAATCCTAGAAGACAAATCCTTTGTTTTTTTATTTATTAGCAAAGTCCTTTTCTTTTTTTTTTATTTGCTTCGCTGACGAAAGGTTTCTTTCTAACGGTATAAGATTTATACGCCAATTTGATGTCGTTGACATTCACGAAAATCCAGCCAAATTTTAGAATTACAACGTGATATTTGTGAAACGTACAGCGTTGTGTTTACATCGATTTTCTTCTTCTCGGAAATTTTTTGATGCAAAAATTGAGCAAAGTATATGGAAATGTTGCGTTAGTAATGGAATTAGTAATACAAAAGCATTAAATATGAGCTAAATTGTCCAGTCACATCCATATTTTTTCAAAAAATAATTGGTCAATACGCTGTCGTACTAAATGGACCTATAAAGCACTAATTTTCTATTTATTGTTCTATTTTCACAAATAAAAACAGTCAAAATAATCATTAATTATTATTTATTACTTCGTATGAAAAGTTAATGCAATATTTTCCATTTAATCTAATAATACAATTTATTCATGAATTGTAATTTACATTTTTTCGGAACATGCTCTCCTGATGAAAACATTCATGGTGAAGCGAAAAACTTACCCACACCGTGGTGAAATGAACAAATGTCAATAATTTATTGAAGAAGCAGCAAATATGTAAGTGACAAAAATTTCTATTGTTTTAATTTAATAAAACTAATTACTTTTTATCTTATAGATAAAAATTTTATATAGATAAAATGGAAAAAACTAAGAAGTGTCTCTTAGGATGCAAGGATTACATCCACTTGTATCGGCCAGGATGCGAGGAAGCCAGGTAAGTTTGTATTATGCATGGAAAAAATATTTTTTTTTGCATGCCATTGTATTACGGGGGTGGATTACAAAGTTAAACGACATAAAAAGTTAAATAACTTTTTAATCTACTTGCGTGGTATAATAAAGTATGCACTTATTAATTATTCCCTCTCATTGATAGAAGTTCACGATGCTTCCACACTGGGAACGCTTTTCTTGAAACCATTGCACTTCAAATGTTGGATCTGCATGGAAAAAGGCATTATATGTATAGTTATACGAAAATGTATTCTTTTTACTTACATGTAATTACGAGTAGTTAGCATCACTCATCCATATTTCTTAAAGCTCTTGAATGGTGCATTTAGATTCATTGTTCTTACTGTAAAAAAGAAGTAAAATAAATTATTTTGAAATTAAAATGTTTGTAGTTACTCACAAGAAAATGTAAACAAACTTTTCCAACTGCTTTTGCCACCTCCAATCCAAGGCAATCTGTTCGTGGCCGCAGTATTCTGTGGAAAATGTTTTCTTGCTCCAAATGTGTAAATTGTTCTTCTTCTGTTGTCCTAGAAAATATAATAAACAAAATTATTGTTCAACATAAAATTTTTTTGCAACTTACACGAAATTAGATTTGTAAATATGAGAAATGTCAAAATCGAAATTCACCGCGTCATTTTTATATGGGTGACGTCACTCGTAAAACTTTTCGAATTTTGACATGGTTGACAATTCTCACGTATTCACGGACAGGTTCACACGGATAGGGACGATCAGTACAAAACCGGTTTTGATTTTCCAATATCTGGAAAGTTTGATATCTAGGTATAGTTAGTCTATGAGCAAAGCTGAGGAGTAACATTCATGAGTGATAGTGGATAGTGAACGCAAAAAAAAAAAAAAAAAACATCACTCCGGGAGTGACATTCATGAGTGCCCGTGGATGCCCAGCTTAAAGTCAGCTTTTCGTTCATGAACTTCAGATGGAGTGCATTTTAGTGCATTTTTTTATTGTGGAATGAAAGGAGTTATTATAAAATATGACAGCATTAAACATTTGTGTTTTCATAGATTCTGTGAGAGTATTATTTAATCTTTCAATATCTGAATTACCCGTATGATTATTTGGCTTTGTAATGTGATGTTCGATATTTTCTTTTTTACAAAATTCTTCAACATTTTTTGATTTGAATTCAGTGTCAAAAGTAAATTTCTTTATTTTTCCACGGATTGATATGAAATGCTTTAATTTTTCAACTATTGTCAAACCATTTCTGTCTTCTAAAAACAAAGTTGTAGCATATTTCCGAACTTTGTCTATGAAAACAATAAATGAATGTTTACTATTGACATTAACATCAACATGGACAATTTCATTTAATGTTGAAGGGGTTTCCTTTAGAAAGAATTTATTTCTTATCGGGTTTGTATCGTATTTCGCTGAGGAGCAAATGTCGCAGTTATTAATTAATTGGTGTATTGCTGTTTTGAGATTGGGATAATAAATTTGCTTTTTTAATCCCTCATAAGTTGGAATTATTCCAGAGTATCCTACCTCATTTTTATGAAATAATGCAATTTGCTTTTTCAAAGTTTCGTCGTCTTCTATATCTCTAACAATGTAACTACATTTCAAAAATTTGAATAAATTTCTGCCGATATTATTGTTCGTTGCAGTTTGTTATATTCTCCATCACTAAGATAGCAATAAATCCCTATTTTACCTTTCTTTAAATATTTCTTCAAAATGACTCTAATATTTATATTAAATATGTCGTTTTAGTCAATATAAATTCGAGTATCTTTAAATAATTTTTCAAATTCCCGTTCTTTCTGCTCTAAGAATAATATTGGGTTGTACCATATTTACGAATTTAAAATCGGTCATTGGCATGAGAAATATTAATGACGCATACGACGTTGGTTTAGAAAGTTTCGTTCGAAAATGAACCACGTTGCAAGCCGGGAACGTTAGTTGACGACGATGTTTTAAGAACAACGGTGGATGAGGATCCAACAAAATCGGTGCGGGAGATTGCACAAAGCACGGGAGTATCCCCCATGACAATAAGTCGACAGGTAAATAAAACTCGATAAGTGTGTACATACTTACCTGTTTTCGCAATTATTCATTCGTTTCCTTGGTTACTTTCCTTCCAAACAAAGGTCTATCACTAATTTCCGATATAGTTGACATTTCTATCGAATAGAAAAATATCAACATCAATAGAGACGAGCAATACGAGCAAGATTTTAATTTTATTGAGCTTTTGATATTTCTATGAAATAGAAAATCATCAATACAAATAGGAATTCCCAATAGCGATAATAGATATCGCAAAATAGACTCTCGCAATAAGCCCCTGAAGACTTGCAAGCTTATTTTCTTTAACAAGAGCCCAACGCTGTGTAGCTCATATCTACCTTCAATCCCAACAAACATTCTTGAATAGTATCATCCAAACAGCCAAACGATTTAGTGCTTCCGTCTGGTACATTCGGGCTGGAGAATAAAGTCGAGAGCCATTATGACACCAACATCCGCGTGCTATCATAGCGTTCGGTAAGAATTTTTCAGGCTGCTGAATAGTTCGTACTTAGTATGGAAAGTGACGAACAAATTTTTCAGCTTTTCCTGATAGGCTTGTTTTCAGGAACCACATCTTTTGGCCATCTGTAATGTTTTGGCTATGTATCATTTCTGTGAACAGATCTGAAAACTGCTGCTACCACCATCGAATTTTGGTAGTTCAACCTTTAGTAACCTCACAGTTGTCCGATAGGGTTGCAGGTATTGTGTTGAAAAATTCAATTGTTCCTAAAGTTCCGCAAGTGATATTAAATAAATATTCTTCAAATTCTTCTTTAAGTTACGCTCGCGTTATCCATTATTATCTAGTTCAATAATCTACGGAATAAGAAGTCTATAGAAAAATCTTCAATTCTAATTCATAGGCAATTACTTTACCTGCCACTACGTAATTGTGTCAAAGTTAATCGATTTCCTTCCCATTTAATTTGTTCACGATTGTTTTTTTCAATTGAAATTAATAAACATGTGTTTATTCACCACTGGATGCTAACGCTAAACTGATTACTTAGTCCGCTTTCATACGTCGCAAGTGTGTTTAGCGCATGTTCTGGTTATTTTCTTTTGAATTGTCATTCAGTGATGCGAGCAACTCTACATGAAGACTTTCCCCTTCTTTGATTTTGCATGTTATTTGACAGTTCTCTTTCATTTCATCTTTGGTGCTCAGTATTTCATAATTGAAAATGAGCCCGCTTGTTAATTCTTTGGTCCATTTCAGTTCATCCACCATACTGAAATGTTGTGATCGTAACAACAGCCAAAGAAATAATGAAGCAAATGCGAAAAAGAAAGAAGAAGGAGAAAAAGAAATGTCAAAAACTTGCAATGAAGATTCTACCCACAGGCAGTGGGAATTTGGTTAATTGGGTATTTTTTGTTTCATTATCCCTCCCTTTTGCACTCACTAGAATCTTTCGAAACATGCGACGTATGAAAGCGGACTTACTGATATTTTATTGTGTACAAAAGGAGTAACGGCACATTTAAAAATGTACAACAGGGTGATTCGCATAAGTGCTTTCTCTATAGTTTGTGTTGATCTCGCTTGTTTTGGTACACAGTAAGATCGGTCTTAATATTGTAAAATGTTTGTGTGGGGATATATGATAGAACACAATCGCTTTATTCAATACAATTATAATTTACAATTCAACCGCTTTTCTCAAACACATTTACTTTACTTTAGACCATTTAGACGATAGACCATTAAGAAGGGATATATGTAACGATTTCAACCCCTCTAGCAGCTGCCGACGACCTTAGACAGACTGCGGATGTAGTGGCGTTGTCATTGTCCTCCTTATTCCCAGATATTGTCACACTTCCTGTAAGTGGAAGGAAACCCTTTATAAGAGTGTAGCTCCCTTGAGACCCCAAATCTGTTCACCCAGCTGTTGACTCTCTCTTCTGCTACGGTCTCTTGGTTTGTGATTGCAAACACTTCCAGTCACTTACTGAAGTAATCGACAGCGATGTCGATGGCTATTCATTCGAAGGGCGCTCCAACATTGTATTGTTGCATTCGTTCCTGTGGCTTTACTTCTGAGCCTTTAGTAGCCACACACCTTATGCACTTTTTGCAACAATTCCCGACATCTTGTTTTACACTTAGTTCCTTTACCTTCTCTTCCGTCTTTTTTTTTTGTTGTTTAAAAAACTTAATACTCAAGAGGGTGATACCGCAGCACATGTTAAGTTTGATGTTGTATTTAGGCAACCATTCATCTCACGAGATTGTAGTTGAAGATCAGCCTGGCTGAGGGCCCAGCATCTCCAAAAATAGCTCAGTCGCAAACGGAGTGTCCGTATACCTGGCGACCTCCGTATTAGCTAGCCTTATCTGTATACAGCGGATCTCTGTTCAGACGGACACCCCTTACTCCGCTACCATACTATGGATAAAACCTTCAAAACAAAATCCGCGGCCGGTACTCTTTTAATACCGGGCGGTAGGCTCCTGCATTGTCGAGAGGAGGTAAAACAGTGGCATGCCATGGTGCACCATCCTCTAAAGGCAAACGCAACGAGCCTAAAAATAAAGATTCAGGGAATGTTAGGACTGTGGCAAGCCATGGTCCTATCACTTCCTCCACCCAGCAAATTTGTGGCAGGCCACGGACTTGTTGCTGCTACCAAAACAGCCGCATCGGCAAGCTCCATCTAAGGCGCTCTACCTAAAACGTCGAAATGCTTCACGCATTATCAAAACCTTCGGATCCATTCCGAAGGTTGAGAGAAGTGCGGACACAAAGAGCAAGATTGAGTGTGCTTAAAACATCCTAAAAGGCGGATTACCCACTACTTCCACTGCTCCCAAAGTTTTAAAAGACTCCTCCAAGCGCCAGAGATCGTTGGAGGAAACCGTACCAATTTCCAATAGGCCCAAAACACATAGTTCCAAAACCCCTGGGCCATTCAACAACACATCTCTGTGGTCTTTCAATGAAGTCCTAAAGGACGCATTGGTGATCGCAGTGATCGATAGGAACGATACCGACGGTTTCATTACACCTGAACGGTGGCAGCTGGTCAAGCTGAAGCTTTCGAGCAACTTCTTGGCCATCATGCGGGAAATCCCCGGACGACCTACTATCATAAGCGACGTTGGCTGTCACCAAGGCCATGTTAAGCTCATCGCGTGTTCCAACCAGAGATCTCTTGATCTCTTCACCAAGGCCATAGGTAGTTTAGGAGAGATTTGGCCAGTTGCAAAACTCGAGGTCGTGTCTAAGGAAGATATTCCTAGCAGACCTCAAACTCATACCTGGTTCCCAGCCGAACCCTCCTGTCCGGAAAGTATTCTGGAAATCATCAGCCTCATTAATCCGATTCTTCCGACTCATGACTGGAAATTCGTGAAACTGGAGGAACTAAGGGGCTCTTATAGATGCGTGTTAATCGTGATCAGTAAGGAATCCGTTAATCCTCTGGCGCAGACGAAAAGCATGATTCGGTTCGGATTCGAGTCTACACTTAAGGGTATACAAAAAGGATGAGCTGGATGCTGATAAGCAACCTCCTCCTCCTCTAATACCTGAGGTGACTATTAAGCCGTCGGTCTCCTCTTCTGGCACCCTGTCGGAAATGGAAACCGATGACGAAGCAAAGAGAGGTCCTACACGATCAGAGATAGAAGATGAGCTTTTGGGTATATCTTCAGAATCGGAGGACCCCAACAACACCGTGGTGCAGGCTGCTCTGGAAAACTGTAGCAATGATACGATTTCTCCAGATTAATCTCCACCACTCAAAAAATTCTTCGGCCGCACTCATTCTGCGTCTTTTAAAAAAACGCAGAAGATATAATCCTAATCCAGGAACCATGGATTGCAGAAGGCGTGGACTTAGGACACCCGCATACACTCCGCTCTATACAAGAGACAAAGATAAGACCAGAACTTGTATACTAGTGAAACGTAGCCTTAATGTATTTCTACTTCCCAACCTCAGCGACCCCGACTTAACTAGACTAGAGACTGCTAAAGACTCCTACTGGCTGGCATCGGCTTACCTTGGCCACGACCAAGTGGGCCCTCTCCCTGGTGATAACCTAGAAAGGGTGGTACTGGAAGCTGGAAGGCAAAAAACTAGCCTCATAATCGGATCAATGATAGAGGTGAGTCACTTTTTGACTATAGGCTAATGAACTGGATGGTATCGTCTGAACACTCCTTTTCAGACCACAGATACATCCAATTCAGCCTGAGTGATGTTCCCCCCAGCCAACCAGCTTTTCGGAACTACCGGAAAACTGCTACGCTATCCTCTGAACTGTCAAGTCCCCCGCGTGACACCAATGAGCTTGACATGAAAGTCAAGGAATTTACTATGGCTCTCAATCACATCGGTGGACATCAGCACTGGGAATGCTCAGAAACTCGTGTAGAAAACTTTTCAACGTAGCAAAAAGCACAAGAAAAGTGACTGACTGGGACTCATACAAAGAATCCCTCAAATTATACAAAAAAGAACTGAGGAAGTCGAAGCGACAATCCTGGGGGTCATTCTGTGACAAAATTACAGAAACCTCTGAGGCATCCCGGCTAAGAAAAATCCTCTACAAATCCTATGATGCCTAGCTGTTTGAAAAAAAACGATGGCTCTTGGACAACCTCAAGTGATGAATCACTCAACCTGCTTCTGGACACCCACTTTCCAGGTAGCTCCCAACTCGCGGCCAGTAGCACCCCAAACAGGCCCACTGCAACCGTGACCAAAATTCATGGTCTGATTACGAGAGACAAACTGCTATGGGCGCTGCATGGCTTCAAACCATACAAGTCTGCTGGTCCGGACGGTATTGTAAAATGTTTGTGTGGGTACAAATGATAGAACTTATTCTTTTCAATACAAATCCCTTTATTCAGTACAGTTACAATTCACTATTTAATTCTTTCTCTCAGTACAATTCAATTTCTCAACCACATATACTTTTCTTATCTTTTACTTAAACCACTTAATCACTTCTCCTAATTAACACTTCAAATTTCACTTTAGAACTGATCTGCATACCTTTGGGATGCTGGTATTTATACTCGAATGACATACTTCGAGAACAATCCTCGCCACCCAGCGTCCCATACAATTTCCAATTTGCTAGAAAATTCGATTCTACTCTCCAGTCGAGACTTTGCTAATCCAGTATCGAAACCTTCTAGTCTTCGAGTTTCGACATTTTCTGCTAGATGTCGCTGCTCACATTTGAGTGGTTATCACATTGCTCCCTCCCTACAGTTGTTCGTCCCGAACAACTTCGTCATTCAGCATCCCGTTGAAATGACACATTCTATCCAAATGGACCACTTTAAATTTTCCTCGATCCCCACGCTGGATCCGGTAGACAACGTCATTAATGCGGGTTATCACCTTGTATGGACCTTCCCAGTCCTGTTGCAATTTTGGTGATTTGCCTTTCTTACGCTGAGGATTATACAGCCAAACCAGATCTCCTTCGTTGAAACCGGAAGATTTCGCCTTGATATCGTACCTAGTTTTCATGCGGCTGCTTGCTAGCTTCATCTTTTCTCTGGTGTCTTCATGCAATTTACGAATCCTGCTGCGTAAGTCATTCACGTACTCGTTCACCTCTTTGGGCTCCGTCGGTGGGGATCCGAATTTTGCTTCACTTGGCAACCGAATTGTTTGACCAAATAAGATCTCGGATGGCGTGTGCCCTGTTGAGCTATGGACCGCGTTTCGGTAGGCCATTAAGAAGAGGGGTATGTGTCGATCCCAATCCCGCTGGCAGTTGCTGACAACCTTAGATAGATGCTCATTCAAGGTCCGATTGAATCGCTCGACCATTCCATCAGATTGAGGGTGTAGTGGCGTTGTCCTTGTCTTTCTTATTCCCAAATATTGGCATATTTCCTGGAAGACTTTTGATTCAAAGTTTCGCCCTTGATCAGAGTGCAGCTCCATTGGGACCCCAAATCTGCTCACCCAGTTGTTGACTATCTGTTCGGCTACGGTCTTAGCCTCTTGATTTGGGATGGCAAACACTTCCGGCCACTTACTGAAGTAATCCATGACTACGAGAGTATATCGGTTTGCATTAAAGGTTTCGGGAAACGGCCCAGCGATGTCGATGGCTATTCGTTCGAAAGGTGCTCCGACATTGTATTGTTGCATTTGTCCATGTGGCTTTACTTTTGGGCCCTTGGTAGCCGCACATCTTATGCACTTTTTGCACCAATTCTCGACATCTTGTTTAGCGCTTAGCCAATAGAAACGTTCCCTTACCTTTTCCAACGTCTTATTTATTCCCAAATGGCCTCCTGAGATTCCGTCATGCATTTCATGGAGCACTTGGTTGACTCTGGACCGTGGCACAATTAGCTGCATACGAGATGTTGTCCCATCTGCACTTTCCCATTTTCTCTTCAGCAATCCATCTTGCACAAAAAGCGAGTCCCACTGTGCCCAGTATGCCTTCAGAGTTTGGCTCCGATCTGATATCTGCTGCCAGCTTGGTCTTTCCTCGTGTTCCTTCCAGGCCAATATTGGTTCGATGTCATTGTCTGCCTGTTGGGAGGAACGGATTTCGTCTATACTCCAACCCTCTATTGGCTCAGTCCTGATCGTTTGGATAGTTGCCTGTTCTTTCGATTCTTTACCACTGACTACTTCTGCTGGGAGGCTTTCGTTGCATTGTTTTACCTGTGAGACTGGGATAATTACCCTGGAGTCAACTTCTGCTACAGACTTCTGCCCCGCGAAGTAAACATTTCCTAACTGATGGCTTCTGGAAATTTGACCGGTTTCTTGGTAGCCGTTTCTGCCGGTTTTTCTTTCTATTTGCCTGTAACCCCAGTGCAGACAGCCTTCTCGTCGTACCGGTTCTTTACAATGCCCTTGCAAATGTCCTACTTTATCGCAGTTCCAGCAGCGCATTCTTCGGCTCTCCCGCGGGATATTTCGTTGCATAGTAGTTGGTCTTGAGCAGGAGCATTCACCAGATACTATTTCCCTTACGAAATGCATTCCTTTGGAAGCCTGATTGGATGCTTCCATCGCCAGAGCGAAGGCAAGTGCTTCAGCAAGGGTTCTTTTCCCGGCCATCCTTACTGCTGATTGTAGCTTCAAATCTGCAATTCCCCTGATGAATGCGTCCTTTGCCATTTCGTCGATTATTTCTTGGCCTCCGGTGGGATATGACAAATGTGCCAGTCTACTCACGTCTGCTTGGAGCTGTTGCAGTGTTTCTCCTCGTTGCTGCATACGGCCTTGCAATTGAACCTTGTAAACTTCCCCCATGTGGCTATCCCCAAACCGTTTCTCGATAGCCTGCACTAAAACCATATAGTCTCTATTCTTTTCGATATCGATTGTTTGTAACAATTCTGCCGCAGGACCACGTAAGGCCATCGCTAGGGCAAAGCACTTCTCCTTATTGTCCCAGTCGTTTGCACAGGCAGCCATTTCAAACTGCTTCTTATAAGTAGACCATGAGGTCTGGCCATCGAATGAAGGAGGCTTCAAATCTTTTCTCCTTAGACCGCTTAAAGAACATTCTCGCAGTTTCTGTTTTCGCACTGTGTCGAGCTCTTTTGTCAGTTGCTGAACTTTGCTGTCCATTTCTTCGAATTTTTCGCCAACATTCTTCTCTATTCTATCAAATTTGTCATCAACGTTCTTCTCTATTCTTTCAAATTTGTCATCGATTTCTTCGAATTTTTGCTGGAGAATGTTCTTTTGTTCTTCCAGATTATTCTTTTGTTCATCCATTTTCTGTTGAAGACCGTGCAGATTGTTGGTTTGTTCGTTGAATTTTTGTTCAATGCTGCTCTTCTGCTCGTCCAGTTTTTGTTCCAGACTGTTCTGGAGAATGTTCTTCTGTTCTTCCATATTTTTCTTCTGTTCGTCCAGCTTTTGTTCGAGGCTATTCTTTTGTTCTTCCATTTTTAATAAGAGGAGTTGCATCATCGCAGCCATGTCATTGCCGGTACTTGTCTGTTCATCCTCGTCAACATCAAAGGAATATGCATCAGGATCATGTCCCTCGTTGTTCAAAGCCTCCTGAAGTCGGAGCACCAGGTCACTTTGTCCTCCACTGGCGCAGGTCACTTTGTCCTCCACTGGCGCTGAGGCTTCTCTTGTTCAACTCGGATTTGAGTTGGACGAGGGTCAACTGCAATAGTTTTCGACCCATTCTAGCCTTTTCAAATAGTCAGAAAACACTTTTTTTTTTTTTTTTTTTTTTTTTTTTTTTTGTACACACACAATAAGTCCTATCCCACTTCTGACACCAATGTAAAATGTTTGTGTGGGTACAAATGATAGAACTTATTCTTTTCAATACAAATCCCTTTATTCAGAACAGTTACAATTCACTATTTAATTCTTTCTCTCAGTACAATTCAATTTCTCAACCACATATACTTTTCTTATCTTTTACTTAAACCACTTAATCACTTCTCCTAATTAACACTTCAAATTTCACTTTAGAACTGATCTGCATACCTTTGGGATGCTGGTATTTATACTCGAATGACATACTTCGAGAACAATCCTCGCCACCCAGCGTCCCATACAATTTCCAATTTGCTAGAAAATTCGATTCTACTCTCCAGTCGAGACTTTGCTAATCCAGTATCGAAACCTTCTAGTCTTCGAGTTTCGACATTTTCTGCTAGATGTCGCTGCTCACATTTGAGTGGTTATCACAGTATAATACCTGCCGAGCTACAGAGGTCCGCAGATATTATTTTGCCTGTGTTAGAAAATATTATGAGGAGCTGTGTAGAACTTATCCACATTCCACTGTTATGGAGAGAAGTCAATGTAGTATTCATTCCCAAAGCCGGAAATGTTTTCATTTTGTCCCAAAGGACCTCAGACCTATAAGTCTATCATCTTTCCTTCTGAAAACTCTAGAACAACTGATTGATATCCATATTCGAGCTAAAGTTGATCCAAGAATTCTGTCAACGGCTCAACATGCCTACTGTAAAGGAAAGTGGGTGGAAACGGCTTTACACTCTCTGACTAGCCACATCGAACGATCCATAAAATATAAAGAGTACACAATGGTTGCTTTCCTAGACATAGAGGGCGCCTTTAACAACTTCAACACATCCGCAATCACGACTGCGCTGTCAACTCTGCAGGTAGACGAGTCACTTGGGGAGTTGATCGGTCTAATGCTAAAAAGCAGGATAATCAACTCCAAACTGGGTGAGCCTTCTGCTAAAAGATGTGTCAGCAGAGGTACGCCGCAAGGCGGTGTCTGTGATACACCACTACCACCGCTTGCTGCGTCACCAAAATGACGTCATCACCAACGAAGTACGACAGCGATTATGGGTGCCACATCTGCGTTCCGCCGTTCGAAAGGTCAACATTGAGTGCCCATACTGTCGTGTACGAGATGCACAACCGATGCCGCCGCTGATGGGACAGTTGCCGAAAGACCGGTTAACGCCTTTCGTAAGACGCTTTACTTACACGGGGTTTGATTATTTCGGCCCTGTATACGTCACAGTCAAACGTTCGAGGGAAAAACGGTGGGTTGCCCTCTTCACCTGCATGACCATCAGAGCGATTCATCTAGAAGTAGCAGCCGATTTATTGACAGACGCCTGTATCCTGTGCATGAGAAACTTCGTGAACCGGAGAGGAGTCCCAAAGGTGATAAGGAGCGACAACGCAGGAGGCTGCTGAGAGCTATTGGTGCTTTCAGTAAAGAGAGTTCTAAGCTGTTCGCTCAGCGAGGTGGCTCCGAGGTTAGAGACCTTACAGAGCGCGCTCATTGAAGCAGAAAATATCATCAACAGCCGTCCACTTACCCACTTCCCAGTGTCACCCGAGGAAGAAGAATCCTTGACGCCTAATCATTTCCTGGTGGGCGGTGTGAACTCAACTCAAACTCCAGGACCGGTGAACGAGAGAGCCTTATGCCTTAGGAAGCAATAGCGCGTAAGCCAACAACTCAAGGACCAATTCTGGAGGAGATGGATGCGAGAGTACCTACCAGTACTCACGAAACGGTGCAAGTGGTTTGAGCGAGTTCCCCCCCTCAAAGAAGGAGACCTGGTGCTCGTATGTGACGTCAACGGTCCGAGGAGTAAGTGGGCTAGAGGGAGAATCACGAAGGTGTTCGCAGGTGGCGATAACCAGATCCGTAAACATCTGCTGGAGTTCTGCGAAAACCAGCTGTCAAGTTAGCAGTTTTGGATGTTGATGAGGCTTCGGTCGAGGACTGGGACGCCTCACGGGGGGCGGGCTGCTGAGAAAATATTGCACAAATTTCTTTAAAATTGTAACAGCCCTGGCGGCAGCGTGTGGCTCATGAAACGTCAAATGAAACAAATCTAACCAAGCTGTCACATTAAACGAGGTTACGCAATTTTAAATCGCCATTTCAATCGTTTCTCGAAATTTCTGCCATTTCTTTGTTCTGAGCCCACGGTGCCGCCACGAGTCTGCCAAAAATTGTAAGTAAATATGAAATACATGTACACCCAATGAATTATAATGTGTATATGTTAAATTATAGAGGAATAAACGTCACCAAACCAATTAAAGAGGTACGTTCTTTTTCATGAATCTCAGGGGGCCAGAACACTTCTTGCGCAGCCGCAACAACGGCCTTGGAAAATGCAGTCAACTACATTAAACTAGCTGAGTCCAAAGAACAGCATGTCTATGCACAAGCGGAGCCTTGCGGTCTACCCCCTCTGCGGCGTTATATATTCTGTTTCACTTGACACCCCTCGACATTGTAGCTGAGACTGCAGCTAGGCTCCTTAAAGTGACTAAACAGTGGACAAATAATTCATTTGGCCATGCCAACATTATTAATACATTAGGAATCCTCACAGAGAAAATCGATTACACCATACCTGAACTTTGGTTTGAAAGAAACTTCCATGTAAACTTCCCCTATAAATCATTCAGGGAGGAAGATGCTTTCATGGAGGACAAGCCAATCCATCTTTACACAGATGGATCTAAAACCGACAGCGGAGTTGGTGGCGGTGTTTTCTCAGATAAGCTAAATTTAAGCCTCTCTTTCCGTCTTCCGTTTGTTGTTGTTTTCGTTTCACATAATGCGAATAGATCAATTAGATGGGTCAAATTATTGAGTATTCATAACAAAAAACACTTAATTCTTTCGAGCATTATCAGGAAGGTAAACAGCTTTCATTCAGGATTTACACTGGATTAAAACTGTTATGAGTTTCACATGTTTCATAGCAAATCCATATAAATTTGAATTTGGGAATTGTATAACATTGCATTTTTTCGTTCATGTGTTGCTACCATAGGAGAATATCCTATAAAAGAAAAAATACAAGAGTTTGACATTTGACACTTCACATTTCTACAGCAGATACGCTGGAATATCTATTTGATATTTGACGTTTTTATTTGAAGTTGTTTTTTTGTAAATATTAGTTGGTGAATGTTCGTGGGGTAAACGTGTATATAATTATGGGAGAGAAAAGAAAAGCCATGGAGGACGAAATGTCTCGGTAAATGATGTGAATTATTTTTTAAAATCTGCAGTTTTAATTTACATATAAAATCTTAGTTTTGAGGCGGAAATTTCGAAACCAGCTGTAGTTCCGAATCGTAATATTTTTGTTCCTACCCAAGTTCGTCCCATTATTGGGTCCAACACATATAGCCAAGTACAGCAGAAGTTAAATCAAACGCCAGTAGCTCGTACCCCAGCACCACCTCCTATGCCAATTCCGCCAGCATTTCTCTCTACTTTCGTTCCGACAACTACACAATCCGAATCGCCGGCGAAAGCAGCAAACCCAACTCCAATCGTACTCAGCAGTGCACCAAAGTTTTATCAGAGCCGACAGTCCGTTAATATCAGCCAAGTTGCAGCGGCTCCGCATATTGACATCAATGCTATTCAATTTGACGTGACACAGAAATTGAAAAAATTAAAAGCGGAAAAGTCGGGTCCAAATCCAATTGCTGAAGAAGCGATTAAAGCTGCTCGCGCATCTTCCGCACTACAATCGTTCCAGACAGAAAAAAAGAAAAAAGACAGGAAAACTGTTCGGGTAGCCGGTGGCCAGATTTGGGAAGATTCATCACTTGCTGACTGGCCAGACAATGATTTTAGAATTTTTTGTGGTGATTTAGGAAACGATGTCAACGATGAAATACTTACCAGAATATTCAATAAATATCCATCTTTTCAAAAGGCGCGAGTGATTCGAGATAAGCGGACTGGCAAAAGTAAAGGCTTTGGCTTTGTAAGCTTTCGTGAACCCGCTGATTTTATCCGTGCAATGAAGGAAATGGATGGTAATTATTGTTTCTTATCATATTTTATTTAATAATTATTAACATCAACTTCAATTGTATTATCCTTACGTAAATATGAGGATATATTAGCTTTTTATTAAAAAAAACGAAAGAATCCTGGTTTTAGTTAAGTTTAGTTTTGATATGATTCATCGTATATAAGAAATACTCTGCGAATATTGAACTTCATTAAGTCAAACATGATACAAAAAGCGTCTCTATCCCAACATTTGTAATTTTGTAAAGAAATATTTAAATTCTAAAGTTGATAGCTATCCTTACAGGGCTACGTTGACGAAACATACTAACGGTGTTTCCAAAGTAAATAACACATTTTTTTTATATATTTTGCCGCGTCTTGCCATGTATCAATGATGATGGTCCAGAATCTTCTCGGCTTTTATGGTGTTTTAACTGTCAGTTGTGAGTGTAACATTTTCATACGAGTATATTCTCTTCTTAATAGTTCATTTTTCCAAAACAGTTATTGTAGCAAGAATAATGTAGTTGTAAATATGTACATGTTGTATTTAATATGCCATAACATCACATTGATAACCTATTAGTTGTCGTGCAGTATGACATTGTCACACAAACTTAACTAAATGTGTCGACCGCGTGCTTTATAAGTGTTTTTATATTATATCATATGCGGCTTGTGTGGTTCCGTAACCACTGATCTCTCTTTATCACAAGATAGTAAGTTTTAAAAATTCTTTATGGTCTGGTTTGTAGTGTAAGAGCGCCATCACAGCAGAACATAGATGTACCAATTCTCTCTTTTAGGCATGGTTATAGACGTAAACTAATTATCGTTGGTGGTGTTTCTGTTCGATCATGTGTATACTCCAAGCAAACTCTTTCACAGAATGCTCACCTAAAGGTAAGTCGCCTGTATCAGTCCCTTTGCAAAGGTATGGTAGGCATCAACCCCATACCTGATTAAATTTACATCAGCATCTGAATGCTGTTAGCTCCTAGTCAATGATAACGACATTCGTCCCAAGCTCCTAGTTATTTCTACACTACGGCACTAATCTTTGAATTTATGCTGATTGGATGAGCTGAACCTTTTTTAGGCAGTACATGGGCTTATTCATTTCCTTCCTGTATATTATATTTCACCATTTCGTTATACAACTTTCTAACTGACAGATACTTAATACACTGATTGTGCTTCTCTGAAAATATTTTAATTGAAGGATATACAGAATCGCACTTCGCCGTTTGCAAATTTCTGAACGTTAAATTCAATATAGAATTATTATATTATATTATACACGTATATCTGAATTATGCTGAACATCCTGCTGCCTTGAAGCATCCCAAGTCAGTGAATAGCTCGAAGAAAATCTCTTTTTGAAATTTTCTGCGTAACATAGAATCAACCGCAGAAATCAACTCCAAATTTCGGGAAAGGCCATAAAATCTTGCGTATAATATCAATTAGGGCATAAGGGTAGTTCTTTCTGTGCAAATAAAGAACGAGATAATAAATGTAAGGGTGGGATTTGCAGTCTAGGAAACGATATTCAGAGAATTCAGGAATGTCTGCGTTGTGCAAATGCGTACCATTCTAAGGAATAAATAAAAAAAGAATCGTGTAAAAACGATTAAAATATTGGGCTATTCATATTTTGTTGAGCTACATCCATTCATTTGTAAACCGATTGCTTGAGAAGAACAGAAACACATTAATGACGAGAAAAATACTCCTTTTCACTAACTTTTTCTCCGAAACCTCTTGAAATGGTTCCTTAACTTCTAATCTACTTACTAATGCATAGAAACGTTTACCACAAAATGGGCATTGAGCCTCGTTTAGAGTCCATTTTTTCTATCTTCAACAACTTCTTGACTTCCTCGTTCATCCTTGTTGACCAATTTGACCCGTACAAAACGAGGTGTAACATTCGAAACTAACGAGAAATGGTATCATCTTAATACTACCTGGGCCTGCAAAGTGGGTCGTCTTTTCATCTTTATTTGTCTCATTGATAGTAACTCAAAGAATCATTTGGCTGCTACCAACATCAATCCTCGTCGTATGATTAAACTTCGGGCCTGCTAAAACAGTGTTGTTTGAAATATTCCAGCTCTATATGTTTAGTTACCTGTTTGGCTGAAGGTCTGTGAAGCTTTTAATAACCAATAGGCTTTGTTCGATAACAAATCTTAGGAAATAGTTTTCCGATATCACTAATTTCCATATCTGTCTTATTTTTATTAAATCTAAGCCTATAAGAATTTGCCAGCTGATCCTTATGGATAAAACACACATGAAAGAAATATAGAGTTTATTTTTAGGATTTTTTTTATTTTAGCGACAGTCAATTGGACATCTGACAGCTGATTTATTCTTTACTATTTAAGGCTCCGGCCCATAGAATACGTTGCGTCCGTTACGATGCCGGATAGGTTGACGTTAATGTATTTAACGGAAATGACAGTCCCATAGAATCCGTGGCATAGTTGGCAGAATAACGAACGAAAGGAAACAAAAAAATTTAAATGTCATTTAATCTCAATATTTTCTTTCAAGCTATGACAATTTCTCTTCGTTCTCTCAATGTCTCCACCAATGAAAGTGCTTACTCTCAATTTGTGAATGCGTGAACCTCAATATGTGAAAGTATGGTCCTCAATGTGTGAATGTGTGAACTGCCAACGGATTGAAAAGTAGAAATTAAATCTACTTTATCCGTCCGTTCCGTCATATCCTTTGTTTATGGGCCTGCTTCCATAACAACGTGTATATTCTATCGAGCTGTCAGTCGACGCAATTCACGCGTCCGTTACGATGCCGGATAGGTTGACGTTAATGTATTTGACGGAAATGACAGTCGATGCGTATCCCGTTGTATTACGAATCTTGATGTTTTGGAATTTTACGCGATGCGCAGTGTTTATTTTTTTTAAATGTAAAACAATGTGTAACAAATTGATTAGAATTCCTATAATTAATCATTTGCTAAGTAATTGTGGTGATGGGACAAACAAATATTCACAAAATATATTTTAAAGCTAAAATTCAGCTAGAGCTGAATTCCTTTTCAAACTGCAGTCTCGTTGTAATTAAGTGTAAAATCTCGCTTTTTGTCCATTGATTTCTGCACATAAATAATTATAATAATATAATTGAATGCTTTTATTTATTTAAAAGAAAACTTACTTTTGGGAATTCGCCATTATACTTCAGATTGCATAAACCAAACAAAGAACTGTCATTTGCATCGTGCTAGTTCATGATGCGCTGGTTCTTTTTCCTGCGCAGTATATACATTCACAATGAATTTCAGAACATACTGCGTTCTGTCAGCAGTTTGGGTTTGCATTTCGGAATGGTTGCTGCTGCAAAAAGCAGGAAGTACTGCATTTTGGAAAGCAGCCTATTTGTTCAATATGCACAATTCTGGGTGGTTTCAACATTCTGGACAGACAACATCCGAAGGACGGTGTGTTGAGATATTCGCTGCGGAAAATAACTTGAGAAATATCTTTTCGGTTTTATAAGACTAACCCGACGGAGGAAAACCGAAAAAATTTCTAACGTGCCATGAATGACTGCAACGTCTTTCTTAAGCGTGTGAAATTTCAATACGACCAAAAACTGAGGCAAAAAATATTGCAATGTGCCAAAGGCAGTAGAAATTGTTGGTCGTTATTCAAAAACATCTCAGCGCTCTTTTATAATGACACTCCAGCCGTCAGCTCTTTGAACAAGGCCATTCTGCTTGCTACCTTTGCGGCCAGGTCCATATTTCCAGATTATGCTTTATCCCCGTCTCCTACACTTGAGTGCGTCGAATCTTCAATGGGACGCATCCACTTTCGTACTCGTGTAGTAGCAAGAGTACTTAAAAGATCTTAACATACACACGTCCAAATGGTATATCTCCCCTTCTTTTGAAGATGTGTTCTTCCACGCTTCCAGAAAAGCTGCGTAAGCTTTTTCGTTAATCCTACCTTTTAGGACTCTGAACAGATGGAAAACAGCCTTTTTCCAGCCTGTCCTTAAGAAAGGTGAATCTTCTTCTCTCTCCTCCTGCAGACCCATTGAACTTACGCCCCTTATTTTCAAGGTCATGGAAACGCTAACAAACCGTCTGCTTTCATGAGCAGACGAATCTCGAAACACGAAAAGGCTTCAATGACCGGCAGTACAGTTCTCTTTCACAGAGTTTTGCATCAGGCTCTTTTGTCGAAAATGCGTGCTTTTGGGATCGACGACACTCTTCGTCATTGTTGTCTTGGATGGTTTCAAGTCTGATATTCACAAAATAAATGCTGGTATGCCCCAGGACTCCGTTCTGTCTCCGACACTCTTTTTAATTTTCATTAATGATCTCTTGTCTGCCACTTCTAATCCAATATACGAGTACATATTTCTTTGCTGAGGACAGTACTCCCTGTTTTTCATATTCCTTCCATGACTCACGTCCCTGCTCTTGTAGAACGGTAACGGCAACGTATCTTAAGCTCATTAAATGTCAATATTAATAGCATAACCAATTGGGGAACTATCAACAGAGTTGAATTTAATGCTTCCAAAACACAATGATGTCCGGTGTCGTTAAAGCGAAATTTAAATACCCGGCCATTATCCATGAATAGCATTTGCATCGTCGAAACCTAACAAATTTTCATTGTATGTCAATGACAACCTAGGAGTATTTTGGAATAGCCACATATTTGTATGTTTCAGCCCCTCTAATGTATATTGGCAAGGCATTTATTCGCCCAATGCGCACATCTAGGTAGGTGCGCCTAAAACAACTCTGCACCTGCCTCACTTTGATTTATCGCTATTTTCACCATTAAGTGCTCCATTGAAATCTCTAGTATCATTCCGTCCTTTTTTTAATGTATTTTAAAGTTTTTGGGAAAATGGGATAGAGAGAAAGAAAGATGTTTGGGCTTAGTGATTATTTCGCTCCATATGGGTGGCATCCATAATTTAATGGGGGACTAAATTCCTTTTGAAAATTGACTTGTTGTAAATTTCTAGTCAACTACTCATCTTATTTCATTTTTGTTGACTGAAAAAATTAATGTCTTTCGGACGCGGTGGGATTCGAACACCGAACGATTCGATTTGGAAGCCAGTCTACTACCACTTGAGCCACGGCCACCCACAAACGTTCCCTTCAAACCGTAACATCCATCTCGCTACCAATGCTCATCAATATACTCTCAAGCCCACTTTCAGACTTACTCTATCGTGGTTTGTTTCGAGACGGCACTAGTTTATACCACCTCTTGTTCAAACTGAAAAGAAAGGAACAAATGAAAAGAATCGATTAGCAAAGTACGTCTTTATTGTTTGGTGATCTCGGCAGAAGTGAAGCTACGTATAACAAGCAAGTTGAGGTATAGAAGAGTCCAAAATAGATTCTCTTATATTGGCTGAGTATACACTAATTAGTTGTAATTATGCAAACTAAGACCATTACAAGTATGATACGCTTCATCGCGGTGGAGCTTTATGTGGAGACTTGTTGCTGCTGCGAACATGGTTCTTTCCTAAGCCGTACAACTCGTTTATGGAATGCCCTGCCGAGCTCTCTATTTTCTAATCGTTATAACTTGCAAACATTTAAGACCAATGTATATCGATACCTCTCTTATCTTCTCCCCTAACTTTCTTTCGCCCGCGCTGTGTGCAAAGATTTTAAGAGTATAATAACCCCTTATGCTAATTACAAAAAAAAAGTTCGGGAAATTCACAGTGCACAGTGCAACTGAGCAACTAATTCGAATAACCATGGATTGTTGTAAATTAGACTCTAAAATCATGTGATTTAACATATTTAGATTATTTTCTGTGGGGATATATGAAGTTTATAGTCTACGCTGATAAACCAGAGGCGGTGAATGACTTGGAAGCCAACATTCGCCGCGTTATTTCTCATACACGGCCCCACCTATTATAAAAAGAGCCAACCGCGACAACCATATGGCCAAAATTAACTTTAAACACTAAATGCAAAAAAATGTATTTTCGATAAAGCCAATACCAAGGCCATTATCACGATTTTTTTGTTTTATTTTATTTTCAAGTTTTATACCTCTAAAAATAACTACCCAATATCACAAGGATATTTATAAGTTCTAATTAGTATTGTCGAAATGAAAACAAAAAAAAAAACATTGTATCCCAGGTTAATTAAAAAAAAAAGTTCATAGTTTATGAAAAACTGTATTGTGTTCATATTTTCCGTATCTTTATTTACAATTAAATCACACACCACGTCCAGACTAAATCAGTTTCATTTGCATATTTATATATTTTTTTTAGGACGTTACGTTGGTAGCAGACCGATAAAATTAAGAAAAAGTACTTGGAAGCAGAGAAGCTTAGACGTTGTTAAAAAGAAAGAAAAAGAAAAACAGACATTATTGCAGTCGTTTCAAAAGTAAATGGTGTACAAGTAAGCACTTGGAGTACCACTCGGTTATTAAAGTGTTTCAATTTTCAAGCAGATACAAGATACCAAACCGTGCGATATTTTTAGGTTTACATTATGTTTTTTTTTTTGTTTGGAAATAATGATCACATTTTTATGAGTAGGAAAGTATTTAAGAATAAAACAATAATAACAATAACCAGCTTAACATTACCAATAAATTTTTGTTGGAATATTTTTCAGTTTGCCAAGGTAGGTAACCAGATTTTATATATATATATATATTTTTAAAGGTAATTATTAATCTATTTGCTTAGATTTTATAAAGTAGATACATTATACATTATATAATACATTATATAATAATAGACCAGTCCGTTTGAAATTGAAGTATTTAACAAAAGTATTGATGGTTATTTGACTATTCTACTAATGCATATTGCAGACAGAAAAACGCAGATTAAACGTTTCAGGTTTTAGAAACAAAAACGAAAAAATATTGTTAAAATTTAAAACATATATTTTTAACTAATGCATACTCGTACATATTTTCTTTTATTAAGTGAGAATAATTTTAAAACCTTATTTCCAATTGATTTTTACTAGCAAAAGGTGTCGTGAGTTTCCAAAACCCTCCACAGCGACATCGTGTCCATCTCTGTTCCCATGCTTTCATCGCCGCTGTTTTTGCAACACTAGCAAAACTATTGTATGCTCCACAACGCAGACATTGCCGCACTGCAACGGGTTTTTTCCCCAACTGAATATTTCTTACACTATCAAGAATACCATCATTACATAGAACACCTTCAATTTGTGGTTGCTCGTTAAAAATTTTTAAATGCTCGGGTTCAAAATTGTGGTAGAAAAAGAGCGGAGGTGGCTTATAAAATATCATTGGTGAATTTAACGAAACGTTCGAAGTTGTTGATTGAAGTTGAGGAATAAGCACTTGAGTTGGAAGTACACAACATTCATCTAAAAGGACTTCATCTGGTTCAGTTGGATTAAGTGCTAGTCGTGTGAGAAGGCGAAATAATGTTGCTAATATATCGAGATTATCAAAAGACTTTAAGAACATGGGCAAACATTGGGAGTTCAATAGTCCCCATATTCGAATCATAACAAGGAGTTCTCGTATGCTATTCAACGCAACAATGTCCTTACTGATGTCGTATCCAGTGTTCTTATTGTGTTGTGTAATGTTTTGCGGGAGCTTAGCCAAGATATTAAGAGCCAAATCGGCAACCCATTGAATTAATTGCTGTAAACTTTGCAATGTCGGTGGCTCTACTGTGAAATCTTTTGCATCCAAATGCAGAAGAACTTTATCGACATCGGGCACTGATTCGGCTAGCACCATAGCAAGGTTTTCTGCGGGGCCTTTGTCGTGACTGGTGAGATCTGATGGTCGCAGCAAACTTTTGAATGCAATAAGAACTGAATGGAGCATTAGTAAATTGTTTAAATCGTTTGCTCTAGACTGCCCTGATACTTGCATGCGACAAAGGTTTGTCTTCAATGTCAGAAAGCTAACATAATAATATTGTTGAACATATGATGGTTGGCGGGTGAAATTTTCCGAAAATTTTTCAATAACTGCGTCTAGTATGTTTGAACGGAATAGCATAAACATATCAGCGGCATCAAAACCTAGAAGAAAAATAATTATTTTTTTTATAAGTGTTTTTATTTATCACAAATTAAATTAAATTTTTTTTTTTTAAGTATTGAGATTGATAATGTATTTGGGATGGGGTAAAACAGACATACAATACCGTACAGACAATATACAACAAATAACATAATGAACGCATACACTCTCCGTTTACCTAAAGAACATAATAGGAATATCATACGACGCCAAATTGAAACAATAAAACGAAAACAATCAACGTCGCAATACGCAATTACACATGATCACGCCACACAATGGACAGATGTCGCCAAACATACGATGGACACAAGACAACGTATCTAAAACAAAACGAAAAACATACGATCGAATGCACACCAAAACCATACACCGAGATAAACTAGACGAGAAAACCGTACACGATACAAAGACATACGAGGAGCCAGTACGAGCAAACCTTTTGGTACTTTTTGAATATTGATAAATAGCCGTCGAGTGGAGAAGTCGTGTGAAGGCCACTAAGCCATTAAGTGTGAATGAATAAATAAAGTAATGAATTAAAGAAAAGACATTGTTTTATTTGTTGTGCGGAAATATTTTCCTACATGTATTGTAAACTGTTTGTGTGGGTACAATAGAATAATAGAACTTATTCCTTTCAATACAATTACTATTTAGCATTCAATCGCCTTTCTCAACCACTTACTTTACTTTATCTTCTACTTAAACCAGTTTATGATTACTCGTAATTCGCATTTCAAATTCCACTTTTTTCTGACTTGCACTTCTTGATATTTATACTCCTCCAACATTTTTCGAGAACGCTCTGTACTATCCAGCGGTCCATACATCTTCCCATTTTGCCAGAATATTACTAAAAGTTTAAATTCTCCAATGGTTGAGTCTTCTGCTATTCAAATATATACTGGGTGATTTTTTTGTTTGGTTTTTATTTGTCAGAAAAAAAGGGAAAATTTCAAAAGTGTATACAACAATAGACGTTAATATGGACCCTCCTTTTGAGCAAACAACCGCTCTCTGAATATAACATATACGAGTATATATCGCTCAGAAAATATGGACAACCTTTTTTACAGGTTTTCTTTTTTTCCTTCACTAGGTATCGCGATATAGGTTTCACTTTTCCTTTGAGTAACTAACAACATTGCTCAAAAATAGAACTGCGATGGCAGTTGTAGTTGCTAAAAGATGACTTCTATAAAATCAGGGCAGCTCAAGCTTATAAGTTTCTCAAGATTTAATCAGAGTCTTAGAATAGATATGGTGGCAAATGGGCTTTTATGTTCAACGGCAAAACTTACATCTACTACTGATACTACTCACATAGGTTTATCCGGTCTCCTAGGAACATAGCAAGGGTCTCACGCTGCATCAGGCTATAGATTGGTCAGCAATACTTCGAATTAAAAAAACTGTTAGTTATGCTACGTGGACATAATGGATGCCGGACGGATAATGGATAATAGACATTCATACTAAACCTGGAATATATAGAGCCTACAGTATTCGCCTGGGCAGAGTTCATATGACTGGAATATTAGATCTATATGTTGCACTTATAAGAAAGGTTCAAATGATTCATTTATACCTTGTAACCCTGAAAAATGCTCGATTTGTTGCACTATGTGGAAATAGCACGAAATAAAATATTAAAAGTTGAATAACTCAAAATTATCAAAACACATTACGACAGTATAGCTTTGAATTAGTTAGGGAGTCCACCTTTCGGAGTTAATCTTAAAAGTTATCCAGACGGAACTCAGCAAACCATTGCTACCTTAGTTTCCTGGGGTTAGAAATAAAATTAAAAATTTGCATGATCCTTCCAGATCTACTCTATGGAGATAAGTGCTGGACGTCATATACGAATAGCAACGGACTGGGTGGTTTTGAAAGGATGGCCAGAAAAAAGGCAGCTTTTCATAAGCTGTTTTAAAAATTCTATGAAGAATTGCGGCCGTAGCAATTATAAGAACCTACATTGAGTGAAACGATACTTAAAAAAGAAAGCGGTAAGCTCGGTGGTCCAGACCTTCCCATTCCAACAACTAAGTATGATAAATTGGAAACGGTTTATAATTTCCCGTTTTTTGTCCAGAAAGTCTGTAGTACATTTAAAGTCACGGGCTTACGCGCACATTTGAGTAACCTAACATATGTCTACTGGAAGAACTTGTGGATAGTTCGCCCGTAGAACGAAGGCGATAACAATTATTTGTGCTAAGAATAACAGGCAAACACTCATGGGCGTGAAGTCTTGTCGAAAAGAATAACAATTGAGGTTTCACACGGTGTGTAAAATAAAACTTCTTACCGATCAGTTGATGCACGTAGTGGTTGAACACCGGTACAAGCTTGGAATCAGGCTCTCGAAGTAAGAAATACGTAGTCACTTAATAATCACTTATCGTAGTATAAAACTAAATAAATAAAATAAAATTTGATTACATTGCATTTTTTGTTGCGGGTTGGGTTCGATATCCCGCTTTTTGTATTTCTTTTTTTTAATACCGTTTTTAAAATCTCGCTTTTTTTAAAATCCCGTCTCTTATAATCTTGTTTTTTATAATCCTGCTTTTACAAACAAAAGTAATTGTTTTATTTATATTTTAAATTTAAAATTAATTTAATTTAAAATAAATTAAATAATGAGTGATTTAGTTTAAATGCATTTTAACAAATACAACTCATTGCGGTCAATAATTCTGCGAACTCAATCCAATACTACACAATATAATTTTTTCGGGATTTTTAAACAACAGGATTTTAAAAAGCGGGATTCCGATACGCTCCCTTTCGTTGCCATTAGCCTACTTTCAGAAAGATAGAAATGAACAGAGATTCCTGCTGGCTAGAAATCTACCAGATGCAAGAGTTTTGAATCACCAAACAAAAGTACACAATTTTTAAGACACAAAATGCCTAAGAGCTTCAAACACAATTATCGAAAATCATTCCGTGGACGGTATACCCACTATATGTATTATGGCTAGAGAAATAATATTCATCCAATAGGAAGCGACAACGGAAACGTTGGTTCTAATTCCACAAACGTGATATAGGCTCTTCGCTATAATGCAAAATATGTATAGCCAATAGTAGGACATACTACAGTTTTGTTTCGTAGCAGACATACAGTGCGATTTGACAAAGTGACTTTGAGGACGGATTCATAAGTACTCGTAGTCTTCAGTTGGATAAAAAAATATATAAAAGCTTCGTCACAGTAAGGATTAGTGAGATACTCGAGAATATCAAAGGGTGGAGAAGGTTATTGATGATGCCAATGAATAGAAAAACAAATATGCATTTGCATCACATAACAGATAGTATATGAGTTCAAGATTTTTTTTACAAACCCAAACACATTGGCCAAGAAGAAATAGCAACAATACCATGCAGCCTGACATTAATGAAGGGATTGAAGTTTGCTTTGTTTTCATTACAATACACGCTTTTCCAAGTGGTTAAGCTGTAAGATAAGAACTGCAATATATAATATAGTTTTCGATTCGTTCACATTTTATTTAAAAAGGCGAAATATAAAAGCACATACTATACATGATTATATATATTTTTTTAAAGTTGCGCGCGCTCAAGGAGTTAAATTAGCCTAAAAATGTTTGCATACAGCGTGGGCGAAATACTAATATAAATAATCTCAACTCAAAAGGTTTATAGACACGTACATTGTCTTTAAAAGAAATCTTAAAGAGCATTAAGAGCTAATGAGACCTTAAAGTCAACCCTTCTATATATAAAAACTATGCCCCATACTTAGATGAAAGTGATATATTGAAGATCTACCTTACCTTTATATGTGAAAAAACATGTCATCCTTTCTTAGGACCAACATTTTAGTACTGTTAAAATAAATACATTCGGAAATTTCGTAACTCTACCAGCTGCTTATAAAACATACTATTCAGGTATATCATATGTTAAATGAAATGGACGTTATCATATAATAACAAAATTACATTTACCTGTCATTATACTATATTCCAAAAGTGAAACTTTATGTGCAACCAATGACATTTGGCTGGTACACTGTTCATGATATGCCTGAGGAACTTTAAAAACATATATCTGTCCATAAGTATCCACGGTTACTAGACAATGACCCATCATTGTAACATCTAGTGCGACTAATTCAATCTCTGTTTTCGGTTGTCTACATATCAAATCTTTTTCCATCAGTTTATTTATTGGCAAAGATGAAGTAAATTTCTTGAGATCTCTGCTCAGCACTTGAATAGTATTATCTTTCATCATGAGGAACACAAATGAATTATCGAATACTATCTTCGATACACACACGTCCACAACCAATGTTGAGTACTGAATGCTTGCTTTATTTTTCCACGAAATATTATGAAATACTTCAGTCTTATTAATCTGCAAAAACTTATGTATTGGAGTAATTTTTTGCATCAAGGTCCATTGTTCAACAAAGCTACACTCAGAATTATTAGCTACAACAATTATGGATTCCGCTTCGTCTATAGTTTCCCACTTTAGATGAGATATTTTCAAGTTAGAAATGTTACTCCCAGCTCCTTCATAGAGGAAAAAACTTGGTAGGGATTGACTACTTATGACAGGCTTACCATCAGACAGTTGAATCATTATACAAAAGCATTGAATCATCATTTTGCTGTGTTCACCACTAGCAATAGCAATTCTAAAATGTCCACTTGTGTAATTTGTACTTTTTCCATGCGCTACAGTTACTGTAGTTATAAAGCTTCGAGTCAGTCCTAGACTATGTGTTACTGGGTTCAGTTCTGTAACTGCAGGGTTTACTGCAGATATATCTCCGTTGTTCGATGTATTAATATTGCGCAATTGTGGTATCAAAAACGTTCCTAGTAAACCTGATGACGTTACTACTAGACAACCCTCTGCTCCAACGCCACCAAATTGTCTCACCGATGGAGGATATTTTACACGTACAAACTTATCCATATACATAGCAACATCTCGTTTATCTGACGAAAATGTTATCTTTCGACCGTTATGAAAAAATTTACAATCAATCACTTCTTCTCCCTCGAAATGAACTGAATAAATTGGTATCCATTCGTTTATTAATTGCGACTTTTGCATCCATATTTTAACATAGCCTCCAGTGTCACCCGTTAGTAGATGCTCTCCACTGATATTCCATTCGAGAACAGTAATTGGATATTTATTGGAGCAGACTTTAAAAACATTCCACGGAGCAATAACATCACACACATATACATGAGAGCCCCATGATTCCGGTAAAGCACAAAGATTTTCAGTAATTTGGTTTGCTGTCGCAAAGGCTAATATGTTTTTGCTGGAGACTTTACAAATCGTCGATATATTTGGAATTGCCCAATTACTTATCGTTACCCTTTTTTTTTTAACACTATATAGAAGTTCCATTATTATAATCTGGTTGTCCTAGAGTATATAGCCGGCAAGAATCAAAGTAGTGAGAACACAGTACAAAATAGATCAAGTAGCTAGTTGCATTTGTAGAAAAGTGTCAAACATTTATGAACTTGTATGATTGTTGATACATTTTTTGACAACTACTAGTACGTTTACATGAACTAATTAAAACTATTTAAGTTTGGTTGACGTGCAAGTAGACAACGGTTAAGTTGAAATATAGAATTGATTCACTACGACATATTTAGGGTCATATATTTACAACTTGATTTGATTTGAGGTCCGGGTCAACCCCATACTTTTATTAAAGCTTATTAAAGGTTTATTTCAGACTTACAACTAATAATTTCACTAAAAATACTTAAACACTAAAGGAAGGAAGCGGTTAAAGAAAATTAAGACGTAAAGCATCGGTGGAAAGGAGAATGTTTTTGAGGTACAATTTGCTGAGATGGTAGTTGCAGAGAGGCAACTTCGCGAAGCATTCTAGACATTGGTTTCGGTAATTCGTTCTAGGAAAATTGAGCCGGAAAAGTGACACAGAGCTAAGAGTACGTGGGTTGATTTTAAAAGAGATACGTTGAAGTAAAGAAGGACAATCATTATTACCAACTAAGATCTGATGAAAAACACCCAATTCACAATGTCGCGTTCGCACGTACTTGGTTTGGCATATTGAATAGAAATAAAGCAAACATATGAGGTAATTCATAATGTTACCTCAAACTTCGCGTCAGCTTTTTATCGTAAACGCAACTGCAAAGCGAAAGTAGACCTTCTCTCTCTAGGCAATTGAAAGGGTAGATTATGGAGTAATGTATTTACTCCGAGTGGATAACCTCCAATATATAACATTTTATATATTATCATACTGTGATAACCACTTAAATGTGAGCAGCGACATCTAGCAGAAAATGTTGATACTCGAAGACCAGAAGATTTCGATACTGGAATAACAAAGTCTCGACTGGAGAGTGTAATCGAATTTTCTAGCAAATTGGAAATTGTATGGGACGCTGAGTTGAACAAGAGAAGCCTCAGCGCCAGTGGAGGAAAAAGTGACCTGGTGCTCCGTCTTCAGGAGGCTTTGAACAACGAAGGACATGATCCTGATGCCTATTGCTTTCATGTTGACGAGGATGAACAGACAAGTACCGGTAATGACATGGCTGCGATGATGCAACTCCTCTTGTTAAAAATGGACGAACAGAAGAACAGTCTGGAACAAAAAATGGACGAACAGCAGAGCAGCATTGAACAAAAATTCAACGAACAAACCAACAATCTGCACGGTCTTCAACAGAAAATGGATGAACAAAAGAATAATCTGGAAGAACACAAGAACATTCTCCAGCAAAAATTCGAAGAAATCGATGACAAATTTGAAAGAATAGAGAAGAACGTTGATGACAAATTTGATAGAATAGAGAAGAATGTTGGCGAAAAATTCGAAGAAATGGACAGCAAAGTTCAGCAACTGACAAAAGAGCTCGATACAGTGCGAAAACAGAAACTGCGAGAATGTTCTTTAAGCGGTCCAAGGAGAAAAGATTTGAAACCTCCCTCATTCGATGGCCAGACCTCATGGTCTACTTATAAGAAGCAGTTTGAAATGGCTGCCTGTGCAAACGACTGGGACAATGAGGAAAAGTGCTTTGCCCTAGCAATGGCCTTTCGCGGTCCTGCGGCAGAATTGTTACAAACAATCGATATCGAAAAGAATAGAGACTATATGGCTTTAGTGCAGGCTATGGAGAAACGGTTTGGGGATAGCCACATTCGGGAAGTTTACAAGGTTCAATTGCAAGGCCGTATGCAGCAACGAGGAGAAACACTGCAACAGCTCCAAGCAGACGTGAGTAGACTGGCACATTTGTCATATCCCAGGCCAAGAAATAATCGATGAAATGGCAAAGGACGCATTCATCAGGGGAATTGCAGATTTGAAGCTACAATCAGCAGTAAGGATGGCCGGGAAAAGAACCCTTGCTGAAGCACTTGCCTTCGCTCTGGCGATGGAAGCATCCAATCAGGCTTCCAAAGGAATGCATTTCGTCAAGGAAATAGTATCTGGTGATTTTTCCTGCTCAAGACCAACTACTATGCAACGAAATATACCGCGCGAGAGACGAAGGATGCGCTGCTGGAACTGCGATAAAGTAGGACATCTGCAAGGGCATTGTAAAGAACCAGTACGACGAGAAGGCTGCCTGCACTGGGGTTACAGGCAAATAGAAAGAAAAACCAGCAGAAACGGTTACCAAGAAACCGGTCAAATTTCCAGAAGCCATCAGTTAGGAAATGCTTACTTCGCGGGGCAGAAGTCTGTAGCAGGAGTCGACTCCAGGGTAATTATCCAAGTCTCACAGGTAAAACAATGCAATGAAAGCCTCCCAGCAGAAGTAGTCAGTGGTAAATAAGCGAAAGAACAGGCAACTATCCAAACGATCAGGACTGAGCCAATAGAGGGTTGGAGTATAGACGAAATCCGTTCCTCCCAACAGGCAGACAATGACATCGAACCAATATTGGCCTGGAAAGAACACGAGGAAACACCAAGCTGGCAGCAGATATCAGATCGGAGCCAAACTCTGAAGGCATACTGGGCACAGTGGGACTCGCTTTTTGTGCAAGATGGATTGCTGAAGAGAAAATGGGAAAGTGCAGATGGGACTACATCTCGTATGCAGCTAATTGTGCCACGGTCCAAAGTCAACCAAGTGCTCCATGAAATGCATGACGGAATCTCAGGAGGCCATTTGGGAATAAACAAGACGTTGGAAAAGGTAAGGGAACGTTTCTATTGGCTAAGCGCTAAACAAGATGTCGAGAATTGGTGCAAAAAGTGCATAAGATGTGCAGCTACCAAGGGTCCAAAAGTAAAGCCACATGGATAAATGCAACAATACAATATCGGAGCACCTTTCGAACGAATAGCCATCGACATCGCTGGGCCGTTTCTCGAAACCTTTAATGGAAACCGATATACTCTCGTAGTCATGGATTACTTCAGTAAGTGGCCGGAGGTGTTTGCCATCCCAAATCAAGAGGCTAAGACCGTAGCCGAACAGATAGTCAACAACTGGGTGAGCAGATTTGGGGTCCCAATGGAGCTGATCAAGGGCGAAACTTTGAATCAAAAGTCTTCCAGGAAATATGCCAATATTTGGGAATAAGAAAGACAAGGACAACGCCACTACACCCTCAATCTGATGGAATGGTCGAGCGATTCAATCGGACCTTGAATGAGCATCTATCTAAGGTTGTCAGCAGCTGCCAGCGGGATTGGGATCAACTCATACCCCTCTTCTTAATGGCCTACCGAAACGCGGTCCATAGCTCAACAGGGCACACACCATCCGGGATCTTATTTGGTCAAACAATTCGGTTGCCAAGTGAAGCAAAATTCGGATCCCAAAGAGGTGAACGAGTACGTGAATGACTTACGCAGCAGGATTCGTAAATTGCATGAAGACACCAGAGAAAAGATGAAGCTAGCAATCAGCCGCATGAAAACTAGGTACGATATCAAGGCGAAATCTTCCGGTTTCAACGAAGGAGATCTGGTTTGGCTGTATAATCCTCAGCGTAAGAAAGGCAAATCACCAAAATTGCAACAGGACTGGGAAGGTCCATACAAGGTGATAACCCGCATTAATGACGTTGTCTACCGGATCCAGCGTGGGGATCGAGGAAAATTGAAAGTGGTCCATTTGGATAGAATGTGTCATTTCAACGGGATGCTGAATGACGAAGTTGTTCGGGACGAACAACTGTAGGGAGGGAGCAATGTGATAACCACTTAAATGTGAGCAGCGACATCTAGCAGAAAATGTTGATACTCGAAGACCAGAAGATTTCGATACTGGAATAACAAAGTCTCGACTGGAGAGTGGAATCGAATTTTCTAGCAAATTGGAAATTGTATGGGACGCTGGATGGTGAGGATTGTTCTCGAAGTATGTCATTCGAGTATAAATACCAGCATCCCAAAGGTATGCAAATCAGTTCTAAAGTGAAATCTGAAGTGTTAATTAGGAGAAGTGATTAAGTGGTTTAAGTAAAAGATAAGAAAAGTATAAGTGGTTGAGAAATTGGATTGTACTGAGAGAAAGAATTAAATAGTGAATTGTAACTGTACTGAATAAAGGGATTTGTATTGAAAAGAATAAGTTCTATCATTTGTACCCACACAAACATTTTACAATACTATGGTTTTCTCGCACAAAATAGTAGTTCTCAACTATGTATGTTTTGGTTTTTCTTTAACTTACTTATTAGGTCTGTCCGTGTAGTGTCTAAAACTAGGAAAAACTGCTAAAATCTACGAAAAACAGTCCAAAATCCTTTCAAGTAATTTTTTGCAGAAGAGAGCGAAATGAGAGAGAGATTCATTTCTCTCTTTTGTCTATTTTGGTCAAAGAAATTTGTTCGGGCAAATTTGTAAAAACTGTTAAATTGCCTTTTTTTATTTGAAACTGTCGTTGGGTTTGTTCTCTCTGGAGAGACCTTGACCTCTTGATCGTATACTTTTTGATGAGAGTTTTATTTCCTATATAAATCAAAAAATGTTACAATAGTTTTGTAAATTCCACTCTTAACATTTTTTTTTATATTTTTATATTCAATCGTCTAATACAGCCTCACGTTAGGTAATAAGAAGGCTTGGTTCGATTGCATAACAAGACTGAACTTAATTTATATAAAAATTCTGCTCGCCTAAGCACGACAAAACACAAGTTTAAAGAATAACAAAAAAACGTTGCCCTAAATATGAAAATACCAATATCGTTAACCTAAGCAGTAAAAGCGAATAATAAAAGGAAATAAATATTTTTGTTGATGTCATCAACAGTTTGCCTCCTCCGTCGTTGTTGCATTGTTGATCTCAAATAGGTGACTCGGAATGCTTTTCTGGTCTCTCAATTCTATGTTGACAGAGTTCTTAGTTGGACAATTGCGGTATTTAAGGATCACAGCCAATAGACAAATGATAAAAATTGCGGCTGCAGAAATTGAACAAAACCCAAATGTCCAGTACTGATGTTTATTGATGGTTTTCCAGTAGTGGTAATGTAGCCGGTTGAGCGCCTCGACTGCTTCTTAACGGTTGAAATTTGAAACCTCCATTGCATCCTTATTAAGAAGGATGACAGTGTCATTTATAAAATAAACCAATCAACCTACGTTGATAATGATGTGTTTACAGTGGTAATTGATTAGCTGAAGTGCATCACTATTCTCCTGTCCTTGATTAATTTTGCTTCCAATCGTATGGGTTAGGATTGGATGACGCAGTCCGGAGTGACGTGAATAATGCATTCGTCATTTAAAATTACTTCTTCTCGAGTTGGTCCACAATTTACGAATATAGTGGTCGATAATTCTTCCAACATAGTGTGTGTGATTCTAAGCGTCCTGGATGGATCACTTAAAAAATAGTTTTTATAGAGTTGATGGATAATGCAATTCTCACTCTCCTCAATACTGTGAAATATTGATGGCCGGAAGATGAATGCTGTTTCGTTGAGAGCTGATACCTTGTTTATGTCTTCCAGTGGTATTTCAAAATACCTCTGTAGACTATAGTTGATTCCAAGAAGTGGTTGCTTTAATTGCAAATCCCAAAATCCCAAATCTTTTCAGGTACAGTGTTCGTCTTGATCAGGTCATATTCATCGGCATCGCTGATCATGTCGTTATCGTCATCCCGTTACTAAAATCTCTGTTGAAGTTGAAGACATGTCTAATCTGTCCTTTGGATCTGGTATTAGCTCCAACTCTGGGACACTTGTTAATGATTTCTTCCATGCATTTGTGTGACAGATAAGCGTTCGTCACATGTATATTTATTTTATTCTCGTCAACAATCCTGTACTAAGATTTCTTGTGGACCTCTTCTAGACCCCATTCAGCTATTTTGTAAAGTTCTTGATTTTATTGTTAATTCTAGTTTCTGTCTCGTTCACACTGGATATTGTAGACAGCATAGTGTTGGTATTTGTTTTACTATTTTTTATCGGGTCTTTCTGGATTATTTATTTATTTATTTATTCGTAATCATTGTTCACGTAAGATATATATCATCTTTTAAAAATAGAACAACATATAACCTGAATTGTATTTTTTCAAATAATTTCAATAACGTAGGTACATATGTACAGGTAAAGCATTGGGAAATATCATTAATATAACATGTAAATAAAACAAACCCTAAGACAGAGCCTTGAGGAACGCCTGCAGAAACTAGTAGGCAGTATGATTTTTCATTTTTGTTGAAAACATACTGTGATCAATTACCTAGATCAAAGGATAAAAGTTTACACAGCGAATTATCGAATTGAAACTGGTATTTAGGTTACTGTCGAGGTCTTCGATCTCATGGTACACTTCATTATTGACTCCGAATATTGAGGTGAGAATAGTTCCAAGTAGTCCTCGTTTTTGCCTTCGCAAAGGTGTTACTTGAAGTCTGTTGAAAATTGGGAGTACGTTCTTCCATTATTTTTCCATGTGATGACGCAATTCATCGCATTAACTTGATGGTATTCATCTCTTCGTATGTTAAATTCTGCTCTCCTATAAGACAATTCAAATGGTATTTGGCTGACTTAACTCCGGCTTCCCAGAGTCTACCAAAGTGTGGAGCTCCAGGTGGAATGAAATGCCACTGTATTGCGTTTGCACCAATAATATTTTTTGCGCCAATAAAATTTGTTCCATTATCGCTGTAGAGATGGCGCATAGATCCTCATCTGCTGATACATTGTAATGCTGCCATGAAACTATCCGTTGTTAAATCAGAAGTCAGATCAACGTGCACTACTTTTGTTTTCACGCAGACGAACAACGCTATATAAGCTTTATGTGATTTCACGCCTCGAGTTTGTGGATGATTCAAAACTTTCTTCGAATGTGATTCAGATTTAGTTTCACTCCAACGTCAAGTGTATCACTTATTAATGACTAATTTTGTCTGTGTTTCTGATCAGCTGATAAATGAACATGTTTCAGCCGACCACCCACCCTCAATATTGCAATGGCGTCGATGTATGGGTTCAATGATGATATCTTACTGTTTGATTTCAGTGTTGTGCTGACAGTCTTGATGTAATAACTGGAATTAATGACCGTTGATTCCATTAATCTTTAACTCATACTTGACGGGCTAATTTCGCTGTCAAGAAGCATGATTGACCCTTGATCAATCTGAGCTCGTGCGAGTCTAACTTGTCCTCCAACGCATGAACTCACCATGGCTGTGGCTCGTAGTACTATCCTATTACTAGGACATGCGGTAGCGGTTCGTGTCGATTTCGAGGCTTCTTCCTATTACTGAAACTGCTGTACCCTCACCTCGAGGGAAATCAAGTAAGGAATTATGCTGTTGTATGCATCTTTTGCATATCACACATTCCCTTGCGGTATGTCCATCTCGCAAACAGATGAAATACAGCTTTGACTTTTGTACTACGTTGAATCGGTTTTTCGTCTTCATACTTAAAAATCTTTTGCAGTTATACAGTTGTTATGAGGCTCGTTGCACGCATTTGGACTCTGTGACTGTCAAATGGTTTTTTTGTGGCTGTTACTCTTAGTACTTGCAACTGCTGTTAACAGTTGAATTCGCGACTGCTTTCTAATCCTCTGAATATACCCTCGATGAAGTTAAAAAATTAGTATAGTTTAGAAATTTCTGTTGAAGTTCCTATAGATTGTTGGTATCATTTCCCTGATTCAGGGTCAAATTTCGGATATAATAACTGAATCACTAATGGATCCCAGGAGCTTACATCGATCAATAAATTTTTGCCATCGTACAAGATTTCCTTTAACATATCCATGATCGTTTTTAAACCGAACCCATTTTCATGTCGAACTGATTTTAAAGGAAGCAGTTTTTTAATGTAGTTGTTGATTGCTTGATGTCGGTGCTAAATGGTTAACGATCCTTGCTGATGCTCCTTTCAAATTGTGTTTTAAATATTGAATTCATTCGACATCGCTTAAGGATCCGTACTGGTGAAATAATCGATCAAACAGTTCCCAAAATGATGTCCACTCTTCTTATTCTTCTTCTTCTTCCACTTACTGCTGCTCTTAATCAGCTTCTTCCAATGAGGACATGATCTCATCGTTCATTGTTACCAGCATTGCCCAGTATTCCCTGATCTGATCCAATTTGAATGTTAGGTAAACTGTATTCTGAGTTAACTTGAGTTAGCTTGAATAACTGCATCGCTTGGTAATGGCATCGGCGGTAGTTGCGTGTTTTTGATTAGCTTCAATTTTACCTTAAAAGTACCCTTAATATCGATATACCTCGTTTCAAATTGGCTAAAATACTTCCTCACATAGAACTCATGCTGTGGATTTGTCTTTCGTAGATCTTCCAAATATCCGTTACTTGTTTGGAAGTGGGCCCAATGCTATTCTAACTGCTCGAGGTTGTAAATTTATAAATTTCAGCCGACCAGTGTATCGTGGTAAGTTTTGGCTATTATCCCAGGGAACGCCACGTAAAGTGAATCGTAAAAACTTGCGTTGAACAGTTGCTCCCCGGAGGATGTGAGTTCTGTAGTAGGGTGACCAAATTTGGCTTGTATATTTAAGAAGAGGCCGGAAATAGGATATGTTAAGAGATTTGTTAACATAAGCAGTTTTCCACTTAGATCAGCTTGATGGAGGCAAGGGCAGAGTTCGCGTTTTTTATAGTGTTATTTATGTGGGAACGGAAATGGAGTTCCTAATCACAGATAACACCTAAATCACATAACTTATTCACTAAGGGAACTTGCAGAATAAATATCAAATAGAAACGAAGTGAAGTAGGAGGGTGCTTACGTGTACAAGTTATAGCCTGACACTTATTGAGCTTAAGCTCAAGGAAATTTTTCTGGCACCAAGTACAAAATCTGTTTAAATGTTCATGCAAGAAGATGATATACATACGAGTATGTCTAAAGATTTTCATATCATCTGCGTAAACAGATACGTAGTGAAGAAGGGATTTTTCTCGACGACGGGATCGTTGGGCCAACTGACGATAAATTGCATGTTTGTTTACCTGCCTATCGAATTCCTTTAATAAAAGGCATCTAAGCGAGTCCCAGCTTTCAACACGAACTGTTCGAAGTAGGACTTTGGCGGTGCCCTGCATTAATCGGCGGGCGGCAAGGTATTTGCACCAACAACTACAGCTGAGGGAGATCCAGCCATCTCCTTCTAACAACTTGCTGTCTATAGTTGTTAAAGAGAAGAGACTACCGCCATCACTCTGGAAGTACTGTATAATAAAATAGTTTCGTTAAAGGAAATAAACGGCAAAGCTCTATCGATGATAAACTTGCTGCAAAACGAAAACAAGGCTTTGAAGAACGAAGTGAAATATTTAAATCATGCTGTCAACAGGTTGAATCAAAAACCTCTAGATAAATGTGTTGATATACAATAGTTGGCATCCCAAATGTGGACAAAAATAATGCAAAAATAATAATCAAAGTAATGAATGAGGGTCTATGTGAATGTAAATGCTAATGACGTTGATAGTTGCTACGTCAAAGCAATTCAAATTAATAAGTCTGCAAAAATCTACAATAACAATAGTCAACCCGTTTTTTCTTCGCCGGAGAGGTCATTGAACATCGAGTTTAAAACAACTGAGCGCAAGCAAAGTATCGTAAACAACAAACGAAAGAAGCTACTGACATCCAGCTTATTTAATGGACAACATGGAAGCCATCCCGTCCACATTAATGAGTCTCTAACAAAAACCAATAGGTTATTGTTTAATAAAGCCAAAAAAAAGTAAAAATCGAAAAGAAGTACTCCTTCCTATGGGTAAATAATGGTGTCATTTTAATGCGGAAAAAAGGAGAAACTAAAGCATTAAAAATCAGTGCTTTGGAGGATCTAGAGAATATATCTTAATTGTGTTTGTTTAAATTGATTTAGGTATGTTAAATAATATCAATTCCCTAAGTGAAGATCCTAATAGTTTCCTTGTAAGTTCCTTCTATAAATTTGATAAAGAATTGTACCAAAGTGTTTTTCATTCTAATGACTTCTATGTCGTTCACCAAAATATTCGCAGTTTGTGAAAAAACTTTGATTTGCTTTTGCTACATTTGGAATCATTTATTAATAAGCCTAAACTAATTTTTGTTACTGAAATATGGATCTATGATCATGAAGAGGATTTCTATAATATACCTGGTTATAAGATTTATACAAAGTGTAATAACTCCTATGCTACAGGTGGTGTAGCTGTTTTTATCTGTGAGAACTTGAATCCTGAGTGCTGTGGATTATATCTTGTAAGTTCAAATATACTTAAACTTTCTGTCACTATTGATGCATAAAAATTTATTATAATGTGTTTCTATAGACTACATGATGTAAGTAGAGATGTCTTTGTGGATGACTTATGTTCCATATTAAGTAATGAGCGTTCAAAAAATTGTATTATTCTGGGTGATATAAATATCGACATCCTATGTTATTCAGTAATTGCTGAAAGATATGAAGCCTTACTGTCAGGGAATGGTTTTGAGTCTTGCATAAACGAGCCAACTAGAATTATTGATAATTCTCAAACTTATACTATTTCTGATTTCAGAATCTCCGATCACTGTATGACATGTATGTATCTGCTTTAAATCTGGACGTACTCATACTCGACCTAGCAATAACTGTAATCAGTCTAAATCGGCAAATAGGATAGATTTTGAAAGACTAAATATCCGCTTGCTATATGAAAATTGGATAGATATTTACGGTGAATCTAATCCCTCTAGAGCCTTTGATTTATTTATATTATTATTATTCCCTTAGTATAAGTAATAGGACCAATCTCAAGAAACTAAAGCCATGGATGTCGTACTTAAAAAAATTAAAATCAAAAACAAACCCCGCTTAAAATATAAAAAACGTCCTAATGACATACATGTTAGAGAAGCTTATGCAAAGATTTCCAATGAAGTTAAAATCGAAACTCCTTTATGTAAAGAAAAGTACTATGTCAATAAATTCCATAGGGCTAATGGAAATTTAAAACAGGAATGGGCTTTAATAAATTAGCTCTTCAAAAAAAAAAATGTATCTTCAGAGGCACCATCTAGTATAAGATTTAATGATAGAGTCATTGAAAATTCTTCTGAAATAGCTAATGCTTTTAATGTATTTTTTACAAGTGTTGCCACCAATACCTTGGCTGATGCCGGTTTTAACAATACTCTCAACTCTTGCTTACAAAGATGTTTTGACATAGAAAAAAGGCATGAAACTACTTTTTTCTTAGAACCTATTTCATCTCTTGAATTGTTTAAAACCATTGAACAAATCAAATTCATATACTCGTAAAAGTTATTCGAATGCATTTATTAAGAAGATTGCGTTAAATATTGTTGACGTTTTAGCTCATATTTATAACGAAAGTATATTCCATGGAATCTTTCCTGACAACCTAAAAGTTGCTGAATTTTCAAAAAGGGAGATAGAACTAAACTCATAAATTTCCGACCAATCTCTCTGTTTTTTCCAAAATTTTTGAGGAAGTAGTAAAAAGTAGAATTATTACCTTCCTGGAGAAAAATTCTTTTTTAAGTATAAATCAATATGGCTTTAGAGCTTACTTACTTATGGCTTACTTTTATAATCTAGTTTATAATAGTTTGGATAGCAAAAAAATTACCGCTTCGCTATTTATAGACATTACCAATGCATTTGACAGTGTGGACCACGAGCTCTTACTAATAAAGTTAGAAAATGCAGACTTTAGAGGGTTTATGCTGAATTAATTTGGATCATATCTCAAGGATAGGAGGCAAATGGTTAAGATAGGAGACCATTTTAGTGAATGCCTTGATATTTAGGCTGGTGTCCCACAGGGATCCGTTCTTGGCCCCATCTTATTCCCAATATTTATTAATTCTATATTTAGTCAAAATTTGAAGGACACACAAACTGGTTTTGCAGACGATATTGCTTGTACAATGTACATACTCCAATAATTCCATTTTAGACTTGGTTGCTGATGTTAACCATGACTTAGGTGTCTTAAGGCATTGGTTTGGTATGCACACGCTAGTAATAAGCGATAAAACGAAGATTATGTTTTCCAAATTACCTGCATTAGATCTAGACTCGCTAAATTTGATCTTCCACAGTACAGATTGTACTAATGTTTGTGTCAATACTGATATTTGTCCTATTAATAATTGGTCAAATAACAATAGCGGTAATCCTAGTTGCTCATCCAAGTGCTTTGTGAATGAAAGGGTCGCTGATTTTAAGTACCTGGGTCTACACTTTGATAATAAAATGAACTGGGGCTTACATACTTCTTCACTAAAAAATTATCTTCTAACAACTATTTATATACTTTTTTGCTATAAGACTTTTTTGCTCTCGCAACCTGTTAGAAACGGTCTATGGCTTAGTGCAATCAAAATTGCAGCATGGTACTTATAACAATAAGATACAACCTCTGATTATTAGCCAAAAACATATTCTTATATGCGAGCATAGAATCTTACTTTTCTGTAATTCAAAAATTCTTCCACTTTTATACTTTTATAAAGTTTTAAAAATATTTTTTATTTTATTTATTTTTTATAATGAATCAGAATTCAACTTCCTATGCACTTCGCAGTAATGACAGAAATTTGGTTATCATTCCAACATACAGCACTCATAAATTTTTTAATTTGTACACCTCAGTGTTAAACGTGTTAAGCTTCTGCTCATAAGGGATGAGTCAAATCGTTTTTTTGTTTTGTGACAAACGGTCGCAATTTTAATTTATTTAATTATGTGCAACCCCACATCTGACGTTTTAGCACCGATCATTTTGGCGCAAATAAAAAAAAAACTAATTTTCTTTTTGCTTTATTTTCCTTTTTCCTTACTATGGTACGTCCGCCTCGATCGGGGATGTTTACAATTGTCTACGTGGCTGCAGCTCCCTGAATCATGGCCATTCTTCCTTGGCAGGTTGGTTTCCTTTACTCAATGCTAGATGGCGCGCTTGGTACACTTTTTTTTAAAACAAAACCGACTGAATACGAATAAGATTTTCTTTTATGTTTATAAAATATTACTACAATATCAATTTTTTCACAAAAGATAAACTAAAACGAAATAAACCACACACCATACGACTCAATTTGCAAAATAACAACACATCTTCTGCAAATGGATTTGTGTGCACAGACGAGATACAACGGTTAAATCCACCAGGTGCGAAGAAATTTCCGGATATTAGAGGTATTGCGGATAACTGAGGTCAAAATTAAAAACAAAAATTCTACAAGAAATTACGGTTAATAGAGGTTGCCAGTTATCGGAGGTCCGGATAAGAGGTTTATCTGATTTCATTTCAGTCTAGTACGTAAAATTAAAGGAACAACAGAAATCACAATTCATTATTTGTTTAACTAATTAAAAAAAAACTTAAAAACTTTAATTGCTTAACTTCAGTCTGAACTTTTGTGCTTTAGAGATATTACGTCCAGTTTACGCAGTTGTATCTCTATGTTTTCTTTACGAGTATGTCGGCGGTTCTTATCTACGTTTTCTTTGCCTTCCTCTCCTCTTTGGCTTTCAAAAGCAAAAGTTTTTTCTTTTCAACTTCATAGGACTTTCTTGTGTACCTTGCTATGTCAAAGTACGTGTTCACATTGGCGCGGGCAGGAAGATTGTCCGAAAGAGAGGGAACGCTTTTTATTGAAGTGGGAAGAAGAAGGGTTACTTCCACCGAGAATCCATTTCTAAAGTGGAAGACAGGCCAGCTTCGCAAGTTTAAAAATTAAAAATGCTCCGATTCAAGTGTTTCACTTGTCAAAAAGTCTTTCAACCCCATGACAATGTGAACACGACGGTCATGCTGAGGACTTTCAACCCGTCGCCAATGTAAACAGGCACAAACAAAGCCGTTTCGATCGACTCGGCAGTAGTGAGGAGATCCGTTTGTGTTAAAGTTTGATTTTCGAGGATTTTTAGTTTTGCGTCCTCCCTTGGTTCATTACCTTTCCATGCTCAGCTGTCCATATGCTAAGTTTTTTGTTAGCAATTTTTTTTCTTAGCCTTAAGTATAGAAAATAAGTATTCCTAAATAAAATGTAATAAAGTCGAAAGACATAGATATAAGAATTAAGAGTAGCTTAGAGTACCTGTGTTAGTATAAGATTGTTAAGTAATTTTAAGCTAGCATTTAAGCATTTCTTTGTTAGTACTCGTATGTAAGAGTTAATGATTAAGAAAATAGAATGCATTTAAAACTAAAAAAAACCTTTCCTTGCTCGACTAGTACCAGGTAAAGGAGTCACATGAACGGGCGTATTCTGTTGTTCTTCATCAACATCAATATGCTCATCGATCATCGAAATTTCTTCGAGGAGACAAAGGGATAATTGAAGAAAGCCCACCTCCAGCAGCAGTCACTTCTTTTCTGTTGGAAGCAATTTTTTTCTTTATTTTTAGCTTGTAGTCCAACCAAACCTTAAGAATTTTACAATTTTTAACAAACTTTTAAAAACGTGGACGTATTTATTACCTTGTGCCATTCCTTTCCTTCACGTATGGGAGGACCTAACGAATTTATTTCAATTGTAAATAACTCCCAGTACTACTCGTATTTTTGGAATTTTTTAGATGGACCAAACTGTCCCAAGCCCTTTACCATGTCTGGGTTCCCTTCCATCAACTCGACCAGCTTTTCAAATTGGCGAGGATTGGTTTTCTTAAAGCTTAGGAAATAATTACTGCTATATATATTGTGATAAAAATTTAAATATGAGCAGCGTCATCTAGGTTTACATAGTAGAAGATTTCGCTACTCAAAGATCAGAAGATTTCGATACTTGAATAGCAAACACTCAACCGTTGGTGAATTTTCCAGCAAAATGTGACGAATGTATGTGACGCTGGATGGCGAGGATTGTTCTCGAAGTATGGCATTCGAGTATAAATACCAGCATCCCCAAGGTATGCAGGTCAGTTTATCAGTTGAATTGGAAATGTTAATTAGGAGAAGTGATTAAGTGGTTTAAGTAAAAATAAGAAAAGTATAAGCTGTTGAGAGAAACGACTAAATTGTGTAATTGTAACTGTACTGAATAAAGCGGTTTGTATAGAAAAGAATAAGTTATATTACTTCAAAATGTGAAATCACCATTCATTTTCAAGTCATTGATTGGTAATTCATTTCAGTGAATTCAATGATAGCATTCAAATGAATGCAATTATCTGTTATATCAGTGAAGTTATTGAAGACTTTTTGAAGTCATTGAAGTCATTTTGAAGTCATTGAAGTCATTGAAGTCATTGAAGTCATTTTGAAGTCATTGAAGTCATTTTGAAGTCATTGAAGTCATTTTGAAGTCATTGCAGTCATTTTGATGTCTTTAGATCTTTTTTTTTTAAATAAGAAAATTACATTAATACTTTGAATAAGTTTATTTTAAGTTATTTTCATAAAAAATCAATATTTCACGGTAAAAGAAAACAATTAAACAATCGTAACTCTACTGAAAAAAAGACTAAAAAAATGTTCATTTATCATTTTCTTTATTTTTCATTAACAAACATGTAAACATACAAAAAGAAATTATTCGGGATCACTTTCAATGTATCCCTGATCCCTGCGAAATTTAAACAAAAAAAGTTATGCGAAATTAGTCAAAACTCAACGGATAAAACTTACTGTCGCACGGTCATTACATCATATTCATTGTCAGTATCGTAATCGGCTTTATATTCTTCAAATATAAGGACAATTTGTTCTCATTCTGATATACAATTGTATATCAAGTACAAGTACAACAAGTAGTTAATTGCAAAACAATTAATTGATTTAAATTAAATCGCAAATCTACATGTTCTGCTAAGCAGTAAAGATCTTTTCTTATTTCGGCCAAACTAATCAAAAAGGTTTCAAATATTTCGTGGTATCACCAGCTATCTATTCTGTAAATGAACTCAGGGCAGGTCTTTTCGATAATTATTTTTATGCTATTAAGTTTTTTATGATATTCAACAGAGCCGCGATCATTGTTTACGCTTTAGTTATGTTTATCTGTCAAATATGTCCCCAGTATTGGAGATTTTGGACCAGTTTCCAACAATAATACAAGTATCCTTGAGGTATAATACACCTCTCCCCTCATCCGCATCAGTGGAGTGCTTGTTTTCATTCGCAGGGTTAATTACTCGTACCATCCCTCGACGTGGAGCACTGTCGGATGCGAATTTTGAAAAATGTCTGCTTCTAAAAGCTAATAACTTTTAAGATGTGAAACTAGGGTAATTGTGAAAAAGTGAGTTACATACATACATACATATAACATATGTTAAGGTGACTAAATATTATTCCATTTCATATCTTTTAAACTTCACACTAATGGTGGGCGAATTGACCGATTATTCAATGATCCGTTCTGACCGAATCGTTCATTTGCGTTGAACGAGTTTAAAATATCGGTCAATCAGTCACTTGCAAAAAAGTATATATTCAAGTCAAAAATATGAGCTAAAAACACCTTCATATTTATTTTTCATTAGAATAAAAACTATATGTACATATTTCAAAGTCAGTTGCGACTTTTAGTTTTATATGTAGATATTTTTCCATTCCACTCAGGAAAAATGCGTATTTTTTTATAATTTCTCAACTGTGTCTGTATTTTTTCTCTCTATTTTTAAGAAAAAATCTACAAATCTGAACAAGAAATTTGTTTGCGAAGTTAATGTATTTGTTTAAGTGTAGCAGAAAATGAGTCCACTGGGAATATAAGAGTAGGTTAGGTTAGGCACAATGGTTTTTTTTTTTTTAAATTAACATTGTCTTTATATAAAATAAAATGCAGTGAAAAGTTGAAGGCGAAGTTAAGTTAAAGCTGCACTAGCCTAGTTTATGCTACTCGTATTTAGGGCTTAGTTACATTATTGACAATCGAATTCGAAAAGAACATTTTAATTATTTTTTTAGTTTTTTTAATAAAGGAAATAAATAACTCAAATAAATGTTCTAAGAAATTCCAAATAAGAATTTTGTAATTTTAAAACAAAAAACTCCGTCGAAAATTTAGCGAATGTGTCCCTAAAAATGAAATACATATACATATATGTAGATGCAAATAAAAAAAATCTCTATTTTAACATAAATTAAGTTAATAATTTACTAAAATTAAATCAACAACAGAAATTTTTTTTTGTTTACCAACAGAAAAACGCCGTTCGAAATCGGCAACAGAAGCAACCCTCGGCCACTTGTTTCTGTTGTTGCAGACAAAAATGTAAACTATCGGTCGGTAGGTTAATTAACCCACCTAACTCGATCGTTCAGTTATGAATTAACTCATTCTCAAATATTTTCGTCTGGGTGCTGCGACGTTTTTTCTGTATCTGTTTGTTTTGTGTATCGGTAGGTTAATTAACCCACCTAACTCAGGTCGTTCAGTTATGAATTAACTCTTTTCGTTCGTTCACGATCGAGATACATGACTATGTTGTGCACTGTACGCATATTTCTTAAAGATTTTCATTGTGTTAGTGCAAACAAAATTTTCCTGATTTAGATTGTATGCATTTGTTCTATTGAGAGAGAGAGACTTTTGTTTGCACTAATACAATAGCAATTCTTGTGTATTTGTGTTGTATTAAAGAAATGAATGAATGTTTAAAATGTATTGATATTAGTGACCGAAGACCGATATTTATTTTAACAACTGAACCATCGGTCATCGGTCACTAAAGTGTTTCGTTCAATTAACTCAGTTCGTACATGACCGACACATCACTACTTCACAGGGATCCGAAATAGCTTGGAAGGAAACAAAACGTACATACGAGTATGTATTTGATTCTTGGATTCGTTGATAGTCAACCGGTATATTTTTTTTGTGTATATTGTATGTATGTGCGTAAAAAAAAGAAATTTATTTTGTTTTTTATGAAATGTTATTTTTCATATTTTTAAATATTGTTTGTTTATTAAAAACAAAGTTTTATTAAGTATACTCATGGTTGTTTGATTGTTTTCTTTTACCGTGCAATATCGATTTTTTATGAAAGTAACTGAAAATAAACTTATTCAAAGTATTATGTACTTTTCTTATTTTATAAAAAAGATTAAAGACATCAAAATGACTGCAATGTCTTCAAAATGACTTCAATGACTTCAAAAAGACTTCAATGACTTCACTGATATCAGAGATGATTGCATTCATTTGAATGCAACCATTGAATTCACTGAAATGAATTACCAATCAATGACTTCAAAATGACTTCAAGAAATGGTGGTTTAAGTAAAAGATAAGAAAAGTATAAGTGGTTGAGAAATTGAATTGTACTGAGAGAAAGAATTAAATAGTGAATTGTAACTGTACTGAATAAAGGGATTTGTATTGAAAAGAATAAGTTCTATTATTTGTACCCACACAAACATTTTACATTGGTGTCAGAAGTGGGATAGGACTTATTGTGTGTAAAAAAAAAACAAAAAAAAAGTGTTTTCTGACTATTTGAAAAAGCTAGAATGGGTCGAAAACTATTGCAGTTGACCCTCGTCCAACTCAAATCCGAGTTGAACAAGAGAAGCCTCAGCGCCAGTGGAGGAAAAAGTGACCTGGTGCTCCGTCTTCAGGAGGCTTTGAACAACGAGGGACATGATCCTGATGCATATTCCTTTGATGTTGACGAGGATGAACAGACAAGTACCGGCAATGACATGGCTGCAATGATGCAACTCCTCTTATTAAAAATGGACGAACAAAACAAAAAAATGGACGAACAAAACAAAAAAATGGACGAACAGAAGAACAGTCTCGACCAACAAAAGAAAAATCTGGAAGAACAGAAGAACAGTCTGGAACAAAAAATGGACGAACAGAAGAACAGTCTCGACCAACAAAAGAAAAATCTGGAAGAACAGAAGAACAGTCTGGAACAAAAAATGGACGAGCACAAGAGCAGCATTGAACAAAAATTCAACGAACAAACCAACAATCTGCACGGTCTTCAACAGAAAATGGATGAACAAAAGAATAATCTGGAAGAACAAAAGAACATTCTCCAGCAAAAATTCGAAGAAATCGATGACAAATTTGAAAGAATAGAGAAGAACGTTGATGACAAATTTGATAGAATAGAGAAGAACGTTGATGACAAATTTGATACAATAGAGAAGAATGTTGGCGAAAAATTCGAAGAAATGGACAGCAAAGTTCAGCAACTGACAAAAGAGCTCGACACAGTGCGAAAACAGAAACTGCGAGAATGTTCTTTAAGCGGTCCAAGGAGAAAAGATTTGAAGCCTCCCTCATTCGATGGCCAGACCTCATGGTCTACTTATAAGAAGCAGTTTGAAATGGCTGCCTGTGCAAACGACTGGGACAATGAGGAAAAGTGCTTTGCCCTAACAATGGCCTTGCACGGTCCTGCAGCAGAATTGTTGCAAACAGTAGACATCGAAAAGCATAAAGATTATGTGACTTTAGTACAGGCTATAGAGAAAAGGTTTGGGGATAGCCACATGCAGGAGGTCTACAAGGTCCAATTGCAAAGCCGAATGCAGCAAAGAGGAGAAACACTGCAGCAGCTCCAAGCAGACGTGAGTAGACTTGCACATCTGTCATACCCCACCGCAGACCAGGAAATTATCGACGAAATGGCAAAAGATGCATTTATCAGGGGAATTGCAGATTCGAAGCTACAGTCAGCAGTAAGGATGGCCGGGAAAAGAACCCTTGCTGAAGCACTTGCCTTCGCTCTGGCGATGGAAGCAGCCAATCAGGCTTCCAGGGGAACACATTTCGTCAGGGAAGTAACATCTGTCGAATGCTCCTGCACAGGAATTAGTGCCGAGGAACGAGATACTCGACGGGATAGACGAATAATGCGCTGCTGGAATTGCAATAAAATAGGACACTTTCAAAGGCAGTGTAAATAACCGGTGCGACGAAAAGACTGCCCTCACTGTGGTGGCAAGCCAATAGCGGAAGAAACCAGCAGAAACAGCTATCAAGAAGCCGGTCAACCTTCCCGAAGCCATCAGTCGGGAAATGCTTAAGCACCAACTTCGCGGGGCAGAAGTTGGTAGCAGGAGTCGACGGCCCCAGGACCATCATCCAAGTCTCGCTGGCAAAACGATGCAGCGAAAGCCTTCTAGTAGAAGTAGTCAGTGGAAAAGAAAAATGGATGGCAACAATAGACACCGGTGCCACGGCCTCAATCATCAGGAGGAATCTTGTGCAGAAGTCTTGGTTGCATAACACTAGCAGTTGCAGCTTGCGAACAGCTACAGGAGCAACGATTAAGGTATATGGTGAAGTCCGCATAAAAATCCAATTGGCCGGAATAACATTCACTCACGCGTTTCTGGTAGCTGACATATGTGACGAGTGCATCATTGGTACAGACTTCAGGAGAGAACATGGACTTGTAGTCGACTTGGGGGCACAAACCCTGAAATACGGAAACATGGAGATACCAATGATATACGGAAACGCCAATACCTCAGTCTCAAATGTCGTCATCTGCAGCAATCAGAGTCTAGAGCCTTCGTCAGAAGCAATTTTATGGGCAAAAGTGGAAGGTGGTCCTGGTAGCCACCGATTCTATTTGATGGAGCCAGAAAAGAAAAGAGACTTCATGGTGGGAAAGACCTTAGTGGAGCCAAAGAACAACATGGTCCCTGTAAGGATTCTAAATCCAAAGACATTCAGTGTAAAGGTGAAAAAGGGGGATAGTGGAAAAATGCGTACCTGTTGAGGCTATATCGACCACAACGGAAAAAAGGGTGCAAAACCGGTCACAACAGTTCAGAGCATAAAAATCAAGAACAAAATTCTCAGCCTCTGTAATCTGGACGAAGATCAGCGAATCCTGGCAGGAAAACTAATCGGTGAGTACGCTGATATATTTGCTTCACAAGACGGAGAATATGGACGTACGCATATTGTTCAACACCACATTGACACCGGAGACGCTCGACCAATCCGTCAACCTTCAAGGCGTCTTCCATTGGCAAAGCAAACAGACGTTGCGGAAATGATGTCGAAGATGAAAGCTGAGGGAGTGATTGAAGAATCGCAAAGTCCGTGTGCATCTCCAGTGGTCCTGGTGAAGAAGAAAGATGGCAGCACGAGATTTTGTGTAGACTACCGACGTCTCAACGATGTTACTAAAAAGGACTTTCGAGAATCGATGACACTTTGGATATGCTTTCTGGAGCGAAATGGTTTTCAACACTTGACTTGAAGAGCGGTTACTGGCAGGTAGAGATAAATCGTACGGACCGTGAGAAAACTGCCTTCACTACAGGAAGCGGTCTTTGGCAGTTTGCAGTGATGCCGTTTGGACTGTGCAACGCTCTGGCCACTTTCGAGCGACTAATGGAACGAACATTGCAAGGACTCACCTGGAAAACCTGCCTAGTATATTTGGACGACGTTATCGTCATAGGTAAAACGTACGAGGAGCACCGCGAAAATCTAAAAGAAGTGTTTGAGAGGCTGCGAAGTGCTCATTCAAAGCTCAACCCAGAAAAGTGGGCCTTTTTCCGTCCGTAAGTAAAATATCTGGGTCACATTATATCAGCAGAAGGAGTAAGGACGGATCCTGGCAAAATCGAAGCCGTGAAAAGTTGGCCTTCTCCAAAAGATAAACACCAACTGAGAAGCTTCTTGGGACTCGCCACGTATTACAGAAGGTTTGTAAAGGATTTCGCTGGCACTGCAAAGAGCCTGCATCAACTTACAGAAAAAGGCCGACAGTTCAGGTGGTCTGGAGAATGCGAAAAAGCATTTCAAGAACTGAAGCGACAGCTGTGCAAAGCCCCCATCTTGGGTTACCCCACGCCCGGAAAAATGTTCATCGTGGACGCAGACGCTAGCAATGTTGGGGTCGGAGCTGTGATCTCCCAAGTTCATGACGGTCAAGAGAAAGTGGTCGCATATTACAGCAAAGTACTCTCCAGACCTGAGCGGAACTACTGTGTAACCCGACGCGAGCTTCTGGCTTTAATTCTGGCTACGAAGCATTTCCATAAGTACCTCTACGGACAAAAGTTCATTCTCCGGACAGACCACGCAGCTCTGAAATGGCTACTCCAATTTAAGAACACTGAAGGCCAAGTTGCAAGATGGATCGAGCAGTTGCAGGGTTACGACTTTGAAGTGCAACACCGCAAGGGAACACTCCACTCAAATGCTGATGCTCTCTCTCGTCGACCGTGCGGAGTAAAATGCGAACACTGCAATCGTAAAGAAGCAAAAGAACAGGCAACTATCCAAATGATCAGGACTGAGCCAATAGAGGGTTGGAGTATAGACGAAATCCGTTCCTCCCAATAGGCAGACAATGACATCGAACCAATATTGGCCTGGAAGGAACACGAGGAAAGACCAAGCTGGCAGCAGATATCAGATGGGAGCCAAACTCTGAAGGCATACTGGGCACAGTGGGACTCGCTTTTTGTGCAAGATGGATTGCTGAAGAGAAAATGGGAAAGTGCAGATGGGACAACATCTCGTATGCAGCTAATTGTGCCACGGTCCAGAGTCAACCAAGTGCTCCATGAAATACATGACGGAATCTCAGGAGGCCATTTGGGAATAAACAAGACGTTGGAAAAGGTAAGGGAACGTTTCTATTGGCTAAGCGCTAAACAAGATGTCGAGAATTGGTGCAAAAAGTGCATAAGCTGTGCAGCTACCAAGGGTCCAAAAGTAAAGCCACATGGACAAATGCAACAATACAATGTCGGAGCACCTTTCGAACGAATAGCCATCGACATCGCTGGGCCGTTTCCCGAAACCTTTAATGGAAACCGATATACCCTCGTAGTCATGGATTACTTCAGTAAGTGGCCGGAAGTGTTTGCCATCCCAAATCAAGAGGCTAAGACCGTAGCCGAACAGATAGTCAACAACTGGGTGAGCAGATTTGGGGTCCCAATGGAGCTGCACTCTGATCAAAGGCGAAACTTTGAATCAAAAGTCTTCCAGGAAATATGCCAATATTTGGGAATAAGAAAGACAAGGACAACGCCACTACACCCTCAATCTGATGGAATGGTCGAGCGATTCAATCGGACCTTGAATGAGCATCTATCTAAGGTTGTCAGCAGCTGCCAGCGGGATTGGGATCGACACATACCCCTCTTCTTAATGGCCTACCGAAACGCGGTTCATAGCTCAACAGGGCACACACCATCCGAGATCTTATTTGGTCAAACAACTCGGTTGCCAAGTGAAGCAAAATTCGGATCCCCACCGACGTGAATGACTTACGCAGCAGGATTCGTAAATTGCATGAAGACACCAGAGAAAAGATGAAGCTAGCAAGCAGCCGCATGAAAACTAGGTACGATATCAAGGCGAAATCTTCCGGTTTCAACGAAGGAGATTTGGTTTGGCTGTATAATCCTCAGCGTAAGAAAGGCAAATCACCAAAATTTCAACAGGACTGGGAAGGTCCATACAAGGTGATAACCCGCATTAATGACGTTGTCTACCGGATCCAGCGTGGGGATCGAGGAAAATTGAAAGTGGTCCATTTGGATAGAATGTGTCATTTCAACGGGATGCTGAATGACGAAGTTGTTCGGGACGAACAACTGTAGGGAGGGAGCAATGTGATAACCACTTAAATGTGAGCAGCGACATCTAGTAGAAAATGTTGATACTCGAAGACCAGAAGATTTCGATACTGGAATAACAAAGTCTCGACTGGAGAGTGGAATCGAATTTTCTAGCAAATTGGAAATTGTATGGGACGCTGGATGGCGAGGATTGTTCTCGAAGTATGTCATTCGAGTATAAATACCAGCATCCCAAAGGTATGCAAATCAGTTCTAAAGTGTAATTTGAAGTGTTAATTAGGAGAAGTGATTAAGTGGTTTAAGTAAAAGATAAGAAAAGTATAAGTGGTTGAGAAATTGAATTGTACGGAAAGAAAGAATTTAATAGTGAATTGTAACTGTACTGAATAAAGGGATTTGTATTGAAAAGAATAAGTTCTATTATTTGTACCCACACAAACATTTTACAAGCCGTGTTTTATTGGTAGCTGGGTACGCAGCTCAGCAACAAACCCCAATAAAACGCTTTACTCACTCAAACAGTCACTTTCCATCTATATTTCAAAGTGGGTACCAGTGCCATTAGTAGATGTCAAAATCAATCTAAAAAACCAGTTGTTGACATTTGAATATGCTTACGGATATGTCCAAAAAGTATGTCAAAATTAAGAATCTCCAAGTTGCGAGGAATCTCAAAGCTGCTGCCAGCTTTTGCTCTGGTGTTGTTGTCGCAAGGGTTGGCGGCAACTATCGACAATCTGCGTGGTTGGCGGCGCGAGACAATTTGATACAATCTCCGAATTTAAGTGAAGTTTCAAAATTCCTTTATTTAAAAATTTATAAATTATTTACATAATTATTTACATTTGTGTAATTACAACTTACTGTCTCGGATGTCTTTTAAATCTCTTCAAGTGATCACAAGATTTTTAATATTTAACGACTACTATCTTACAAGTCAAATTCAAGAATGTTTCAAAGAAAAAAATATGGCGGGTTGTGCCCAAAAATTTCAAATAAAAAAAATATGGCCGACCCAAATAAAGATGGTAGCTTCACAAGATGGGATTTCGTAGTGCTGGAATGCAGGGGCGCATCTACGTTAACTAGCTAAGGCGAGTTTACATTAGCTACGCGCAACAGGTGTAATTACGGATCTCATAATGGTGTTTTGACACGGATATGTCTAACCGCTTGTCTTTCTGAAAAATGTGTCCGTCAAAAAAGTGTCCCATTTTTTGTTTTCCTTCTACAACGAATCAACTGTGCAAAGGAATGATAGGAGAACAATCTGTACATGGACACATGAATCGTCGTCGCTCTGTTTCTCGACGTTTTGAGTGTGTTACAAATATACGTTTCATCCTTTGTGCATATTTGTTTTCTTTTTTTGGTATAGTGCTTAGCATTTGGTTTTAGATTTTTTTTTTACAGGTAATACCAATAGTATATATGTACATAATTTTTTAACTTGTGTTTGTTTTTTTACACCGAGGTAAAACTTTAAACCATCTCTTTTTTGCACAACCACGCTATATTCTATTTATTTATTTTCACTCGTAAAACAATTATGGTTTTTTCGTCGTATGCCTATAAGACATATCCATGTACCAATGTATCTGTATGTCGAGTAGATACTTTCAGCAGTTTACTGCTTTTTTTATTTATTAGTAAAAGGAGCTACTGAAAAGCTTCCTTATTCATCCTTAAATAACTGAAGAAAGATTTCTCGTCACCAATTTACAGCTCTTGTAATCAAGGAAAATGAACCACGTTCGTCCCTCACTTTTCTCCACGACTTCACCCAGATTTTTTTTTCTTTTCTTTTCGCAACTCAAATGCATTATATAAAATAATAGTCAACGAACACAACCTTAAATAAACGAAGTTGACAACCATCATGAAATAACATTTTTTACAACCCCTGTCAGCGCTCCCTGGATTTCAGAATACCTAAGTTCTATGATCACTTTTATATACTTTGCGCCATCTTCATTTCAAAGTTTTTAAAACTTTATCGACAGCAATAAATGCTGGCTTATTTATCGCCAGCATTCGACTTGTTGTTGTTTGCAATGTTAAATTTTACTAAGCTGGTTACTGACCTGCCAATAAAACGCGACTACAATATTGTGATAACCACTCAAATGTGAGCAGCGACATCTAGCAGAAAATGTCGAAACTCGAAGACTAGAAGGTTTAGATACTGGATTAGCAAAGTCTCGACCGGAGAGTAGAATCGAATTTTCTAGCAAATTGGAAATTGTATGGGACGTTGGGTGGCGAGGATTGTTCTCGAAGTATGTCATTCGAGTATAAATACCAGCATCCCAAAGGTATGCAAATCAGTTCCAAAGTTGAATTTGAAGTGTTAATTAGAAGAAGTGATTAAGTGATTTAAGTAAAAGATAAGAAAAGTATATGTGGTTGAGAAATTGAATTGTACTGAGAGAAAGAATTAAATAGTGAATTGTAACTGTACTGAATAAAGGGATTTGTATTGAAAAGAATAAGTTCTATCATTTGTACCCACACAAACATTTTACAATATGTTATTGAATTCATATGATTGAAGTCAATATATAGACGTTTTCTCTGTGACTTCAATGACTGCAATCAAAAATGATTGCATGCTTTTAGAATTCTGTTTGTACCAACACAAACATTTTACAATATTTTGTTTATTTGTAACTTTTGTATATTTTTACCTTTTGGTAAAATATATCATGTCTATGGCCACCATTGTCCCACAGAGATTTTATTCGAGTGAATTTGACAGAAAAAATTAAGTTCTTGTCGAACGTTCGCTAACCGTAATAGAGTGAAGTCATAATTTGTTCATTTTGACGTTTGAGGCGAATGAAATTTTTGTGTTTCGCTAACCGTAATTACGAAAAAATCTCATTCGCCTTCTTTTTTCGTTCGATTCGCTAACCATAATAGGGGTGTCAAAATATTTTTTTTATAGTTGGGTATAATCAAAGTATAAGGCTAGAGGCAGATAAAATTCGGAACCTGGAATAGTCATACATATTAGCCGTGTTTTATTGGTAACTGGGTACGCAGCTCAGTAAAATATCCCTTGGCAAACAACAACAAAAAACGAAAAGTGGCGATAATTAGGTCAGTAAATAAGTGAGTATAAAAGTGAACTTAGGTATTCTGAAATCCAGAGAGCGCTGACAGGGGTTGTAAAAAATTTTATTTCATGATGGGTGTCGACTTCGTTTATTTAAGGTTGTGTTCGTTGACTATTATTTTATATAATTTGTGTAAAGATGTATTTAAGTTGCAAAAAGAAAAAAACAAAATCTGGGTAAAATCGTGGAGAAAAGTGAGGGATGGTTCATTTTCCTTTAGTACAAGAGAGCTGCAAATTGGTCACGAGAAATCTTTCTTTAGTTATTTAAGGATGAATAAGGAAGCTTTTCAATAGCTCCTTTTACTAATAAAAGACGATCTGCAGAAGAAAAAAAAGCAGTAAACTGCTGAAAGTATCTACACGACAAACAGATAAATTGGTATATGGATATGTCTTATAGGCATACGACGAATAAACCTTAATTGTTTTACGAGTGAAGATAAATGTAATATAGGGTGGTTGTGCAAAAAAGAAATGGTTTAAAGTTTTACCCCGCTGTAAAAAAAGAAACACAAGTTAAAAATTATGTACATATATACTTACGGTATTACCTGTAAAAAAAAATCAAAAATCAAATGATAAGCACTATATCAAAAAAAGAAAATAAATATTTCGACATACTTACGGTCACTTACTGAAGTAATCCATGACCACGAGGGTGTATCGGTTACCATTGAAGGTTTCGGGAAACTACTATTCGTTCGAATGGTGCTCCGACATTGTATTGTTGCATTTGTCAATGTGGCTTCACTTTTGGACCCTTGGTAGCCGCACACCTTACGCACTTTTTGCACCAATTCTCAACATCCTGTTTAGCGCTTAGCCAATAGAAACGTTATCTTACCTTTTCCAATGTCTTGTTTATTCCCAAATGGCCTCCTGAGATTCCATCATGTATCTCATGGAGTACTTGGCTGACTCTGGACCGTGGCACGATTACCTGCATACGAGATGTTGTCCCATCTGCACTTTCCCATTTTTTTACATGCTACACAGAAAGCGAGTCCCACTATGCCCAGTATGCCTTCAGAGTTTGGCCCCGGTCTGATATCTGCTGCCAGCTTGGTCTTTCCTCGTGTTCCTTCCAGGCCAATATTGGTTCGATGTCATTGTCTGCCTGTTGGGAGGAACGGATTTCGTCTTTACTCCACCCCTCTATTGGCTCAGTCCTGATCATTTGGATAGTGGGCTGTTCTTTCAATTCTTTACGGTTGCAATGTTCGCATTTTATTCCGCACGGTCAACGAGAGCGCATCAGCGTTTGAGTGGAGTTTTCTCTTACTGTGTTGCACTTCAAAGTCGTAGCCCTGCAACTGCTCGATCCATCTTGCAACTTGGCCTTCAGGGTTCTTAAATTGGAGTAGCCATTTCAGAGCTGCATGGTCTGTCCGGAGAATGAACTTTTGGCCCTAGAGGTACTTATGGTACTAGAGGTACTTATGCTTCATAGCCAGAAGCTCGCGCCGAGTTACACAGTAGTTCGTTTCAGGTCTGGAGAGTACTTTGCTGTAATATGCGACCACTTTCTCTTGACCATCATGAACTTGGAAGATCACAGCCCCGACCCCAGCATTGCTAGCGTATGCGTCCATGATTAACATTTTTCCGGGCTTGGGGTAACCCAAGATTCATTGCACAGCTGTCGCTTCTGTTCGTGAAATGTTTTTCACATTCTCCAGACCACCTGAATTGTCGACCTTTTTCTGTAAGTTGATGCAAGCTCTTTGCAATACCAGCAAAATCCTTTACGAACCTTTTGTAGTACGTGGCGAGTCCCAAGAAGCTTCTCAGTTGGTGTTTGTTTTTTGGGGCAGGCCAACTTTTCACGGCTTCGATTTTGTCGGGATCCGTCCTTACCCCTTCCGCTGATATAATATGACCCAGGTATTTTACTTCCAGACAGAACAAGGCACACTTTTCTGGTTGAGCTTTAGATGAGCCAGCCTCTCAAACAGTTGCCTATGACGATAAGGTCGTCCAAATACACTAGGCAGGTTTTCCAGGTGAGTCCTTGCAATGTTCGCACCATTAGTCGCTCGAAGGTGGCCAGAGCATTGCACAGTTCAAACGACATCACTGCAAACTGCCAAAGACCGCTTCCTGTAGTGAAGGCAGTTTTCTCACGATCCGTACGATTTATCTCTGCCTTCCAGAAACCGCTCTTCAAGTCAAGTGTTGAAAACCATTTCGCTCCAGAAAGCATATCCAAAGTGTCATCGATTCTCGAAAGTCCTTTTTAGTAACATCGTTGAGACGTCGGTAGTCTACACAAAATCTCGTGCTGCCATCTTTCTTCTTCACGAGGACCACTGGAGATGCTCACGGACTTTGCGATTCTTCAATCACTCCCTCAGCTTCCATCTTCGACATCATTTCGGCAACTTCTGTTTCCTTTGCCAATGGAAGACGCCTTGCAGGTTGACGGATTGGTCGAGCGTCTCCGGTGTCAATGTGGTGTTGAACAATATGCGTACGTCCATATTCTCCGTCTTGTGCAGCAAATATATCAGCGTACTCACCGATTAGTTTTCCTGCCAGGATTCGCTGATCTTCGTCCAGATTACAGAGGCTGAGAATTTTGTTCTTGATTTTTATGCTCTGAACTGTTGTGACCGGTTTTGCACCCTTTTTTCCGTTGTGGTCGATATAGCCTCAACAGGTACGCATTTTTCCACTATCCCCCTTTTTCACCTTTACACTGAATGTCTTTGGATTTAGAATCCTTACAGGGACCATGTTGTTCTTTGGCTCCACTAAGGTCTTTCCCACCATGAAGTCTCTTTTCTTTTCTGGCTCCATCAAATAGAATCGGTGGCTACCAGGACCACCTTCCACTTCTGCCCACAAAATTGCTTCTGACGAAGGCTCTAGACTCTGATTGCTGCAGATAACGACATTTGAGACTGTGGTATTGGCGTTTCCGTATATCATTGGTATCTCCATGTTTCCGTATTTCAGGGTTTGTGCCCCCAAGTCGACTACAAGTCCATGTTCTCTCATGAAGTCTGTACCAATGATGCACTCGTCACATATGTCAGCTACCAGAAACGCGTGAGTGAATGTTATTCCGGCCAGTTGGATTTTTATGCGGACTTCACCATATACCTTAATCGTTGCTCCTGTAGCTGTTCGCAAGCTGCAACTGCTAGTGTTATGCAGCCAAGACTTCTGCACAAGATTCCTCCTGATGATTGAGGCCGTGGCACCGGTGTCTATTGTTGCCATCCATTTTTCTTTTCCACTGACTACTTCTACTAGAAGGCTTTCGCTGCATCGTTTTGCCAGCGAGACTTGGCTGATGGTCCTGGGGCCGTCGACTCCTGCTACCAACTTCTGCCCCGCGAAGTTGGTGCTTAAGCATTTCCCGACTGATGATTTCGGGAAGGTTGACCGGCTTCTTGATAGCTGTTTCTGCGGGTTTCTTCCTCTATTTGCTTGTCACCACAGTGAGGGCAGTCTTTTCGTCGCACCGGTTCTTTACACTGCCTTTGAAAGTGTCCTATTTTATTGCAATTCCAGCAGCGCATTATTCGTCTATCCCGTCGAGTATCTCGTTCCTCGGCACTAATTCCTGTGCAGGAGCATTCGACAGATGCTACTTCCCTGACGAAATGTGTTCCCCTGGAAGCCTGATTGGCTGCTTCCATCGCCAGAGCGAAGGCAAGTGCTTCAGCAAGGGTTCTTTTCCCGGCCATCCTTACTGCTGACTGTAGCTTCGAATCTGCAATTCCCCTGATAAATGCATCTTTTGCCATTTCGTCGATAATTTCCTGGCCTGCGGTGGGGTATGACAGATGTGCCAGTCTACTCACGTCTGCTTGGAGCTGCTGAAGTGTTTCTCCTCGATGCTGCGTTCGGCTTTGCAATTGGACCTTGTAGACCTCCTGCATGTGGCTATCCCCAAACCGTTTCTCGATAGCCTGTACTAAAGTCACATAATCTTTGTGCTTTTCGATATCTACTGTTTGCAACAATTCTGCTGCAGGACCGTGCAAGGCCATTGTTAGGGCAAAGCACTTTTCCTCATTGTCCCAGTCGTTTGCACAGGCAGCCATTTCAAACTGCTTCTTATAAGTAGACCATGAGGTCTGGCCATCGAATGAGGGAGGCTTCAAATCTTTTCTCCTTGGACCGCTTAAAGAACATTCTCGCACTTTCTGTTTTCGCACTGTGTCGAGCTCTTTTGCCAGTTGCTGAACTTTGCTGTCCATTTCCTCGAATTTTTCGCCAACATTCTTCTCTATTCTATCAAATTTGTCATCAACGTTCTTCTCTATTCTTTCAAATTTGTCATCGATTTCTTCGAAATTTTGCTGGAGGATGTTCTTTTGTTCTTCCAGATTATTCTTTTGTTCATCCATTTTCTGTTGAAGACCGTGCAGATTGTTGGTTTGTTCGTCCAATTTTTGTTCCAGACTGTTCTGGAGAATGTTCTTCTGTTCTTCCATTTTTAATAAGAGGAGTTGCATCATTGCAGCCATGTCATTGCCGGTACTTGTCTGTTCATCCTCGTCAACATCAAAGGAATATGCATCAGGATCATGTCCCTCGTTGTTCAAAGCCTCCTGAAGTCGGAGCACCAGGTCACTTTTTCCTCCACTGGCGCTGAGGCTTCTGTTGTTCAACTCGGATTTGAGTTGGACGAGGGTCAACTGCAATAGTTTTCGACCCATTCTAGCCTTTTCAAATAGTCAGAAAACACTTTTTTTTTTTTTTTTTTTACACACACAATAAGTCCTATCCCACTTCTGACACCAATGTAAAATGTTTGTGTGGGTACAAATGATAGAACTTATTCTTTTCAATACAAATCCCTTTATTCAGTACAGTTACAATTCACTATTTAATTCTTTCTCTCAGTACAATTCAATTTCTCAACCACATATAAGTTATCACCTTACAAGTTTATTTTGCCAGAATTCCATTCCCACGAAAATTCATGCAAGTGCCGGATGCACTGCACATGCCGTCATCAGACACCTAGTATCATCGCACAAATTATTTCCCAGGGTGCATTATTGCTGACGCTATGTCTGCACCTGAGCAAACACTATTTCGCATATTATAAATAGGAGTAATTAGAAATAAGTAGAGTAGTTCTAATTTAGTCTTCAAACAAGTGTGAACCTTTGTCTTAAATAAAGTTGGCATTTAGCCGTAAAGTAAAAAACAGTTTTTTTTATGATAAATAAATAAGTAAAAAATTAACTGGCGCCCGAGCAGGGACCACAGGAGTAAGTTTCAAGTCGGTATAGTCCTCAAGTAGTACTGAGTGTCGCGGAAAAATTTGTTAAAAAAGTCCTCAAGCAGTTCGTAACAGTTCTTACGTGTGTAATTCTCGCCGATAAATTAATAATTTAATTTTTGAAACTCCTGTGGCTCCCACGCGTGTGTGGTGAAAGTGAAAAAAATAAAGACTATCACAAGGGCCCCCTAGTAGTCGTCGGCAGCCAACCACTCGTCCGACGAAGGAACAGGAGGCGTTGACCGCCTGCCGCACCACAACCACGCAACAAGTCAGGACCAATGTATTGCCTGCAAATTTTAGGACTGTAAGTTTAGTTTTAAGAAAAAATTCAAATAAATCTAAATATTAAAGAAAGTGCATTAAACCAAACAAGCTACACGTATTTAATAAAATTATAAAGAAATTTACCATTTTAAAATTTTACATATTAATCAAATAAAATATATACAAATAAGTCTAGAAAATAAGTAATTGTGTGAAGTGCTTAGGAATTTAAGGATTTAAAAGAAAAAAAAAAAAAAAGAAGAAAATTAAGTGTTTTAGAACAAAACCCTAATTAATTAAATTTAAGAAGTGTTAATATTTGGTAATCTTTATTCTCTTTATTGTTCCTTTCCTTTCTTTTTCGAATCAAATTTATTTAAACATGGCAAATCCCAACAATGTAATCAGACCTCCTGTTCTTAATGTTCCTACCTCGAATCCTCAAACCCCACGACCAACTGTGGCTAATATCGGTGGAGTTGTCACAAATGAGGCTTTGGAAGCCCTCATTACAGGTGTGGTAACTCGCGTTCTTCAAAATGAGGGACGTCAACTTCTCCAATCTGTTGTAAACCCCTACTCTGATCATTTCTCTGGCGTAGACCAAACCATTAATCCAGAATTTAGGCAGGATATTTCTGAATTAGATAAAATACCCGATGTTGTTCGTTGTCTTAAGGAGTTCAACGGTCAACCAGTAGAATTCAACTCCTGAAAGAAAAGCGTAGACCGTATTCTGCAAATCTATGAAAGCACTAGGGGAACACCCAAATATTTTGGGATCCTTAATGTGATTCGAAATAAAATCGTAGGCCAGGCGGACATAGTATTGGAATCGTACAATACTCCGTTGGACTGGCAATGCATAGCTCGTTGTTTGACAATGCATTACGCTGACAAACGGGATTTGTCTACACTCGAGTACCAGATGACATGCTTAGTCCAAGGAAACCTTTCGACACAAGAATTTTACCACGTTGTTTATTCACACTTATCTTTAATTTTAAATAAGATAGGATGTATGGGAATCGGAAACGAATCGCTTAACGTTCTCACTCAAACTTACAGAGACAAGGCATTAGACACCTTTGTCAGAGGTTTGAGAGGTGATCTGCCAAGACTTCTTGGTATAAGAGAACCGACTGACCTTCCCCAAGCTTTACATCTCTGTCTGAAGCTTGAGAACCAAAATTTTAGGACTCAGCACGCGATTACTCACGCCGGACCATCTCGTAAATCTCAACAACCTCCTATCCCTCCACAAAACCACCTTTCTCCTAAAAACCCTCTAGGTAATAAGCCTCCTTTTTATCCCCAGTTAGCCTATATCCCGCAACAATTCAACCAAAACCACTTCGGACACCGTCAAGGACACCATCAAGGACCTCACCACAATCAATTTAACAATAACTTTCAGCAACCAATGCCACCGCGTCCAATGGCACCTAAACCACAACCACGACCAGTTCCAATGGATGTCAGCGTGCAAACAGGAGCGGTTAACTACATGAACAGGCCCCAGCAAGATCGTAACGTTACAGGGAAAAGGTATGCACCGTCGACACAACAAGTCCATGCCCCCAACAAACTCCAGAGAAACTTCCATATCCAACCCCAAGGGACTGAAGTTCAACAAACCCAAAACCAATGTCCAGAAACACCCAATACATATCAACAAGAACAAGCAAATTTCCACATCGAACCGGGAGGAAGCTCTACCGCGAACTATGAACAACTTATTAACAACAACGAAAACCAACATAACCAGACACTAACGCAGTACATGGAGTCATATGGAAACCCAAATGACATTCAAGAACAACCAATGGACTACACAGACATCCATTTTTTAGACTGAATCGCTCTTCACTGCCCTACTTCGAGTGCAGGACGAAGAGTGGAGACATTTTGAAAATCTTAATAGACACTGGCTCCAACAAAAACTATATTCAATCGGCACTTATCTCGAAACCCCTTCCTAATGAAAAACCCTTCTACGCTAATTCTATAGGCGGTAATATTAAAATCAGTCACCACGCTATGGTAAACTTATTTGGTTTTAAAGATACAAACATTAAATTTTTCCTCCTACCTACACTTAAATCTTTCCACGCTATCTTAGGAAACGATAGCTTAAAGGAACTCTCTGCAATAATCCATACTGATGAAAATTTCATGATAATAAGAGACAAGGTTAAAATTAGAGTAAAACAACAAGCCTACACGGCAGTCAATAAAATCGATATAAGAACGGACCATATGAATGTTGATCAAAAAAACAAAATCAATCAGTTAGTTCAGGAATTTCCGAATTTGTTCACAGAACCGGATGAGAAACTAACATTTACTACCACCGTAAAAGGTGAGATTCGCACAACCTCAGAAACTCCTGTGTACTCAAAGTTTTATCCCTACCCAATGGCTCTAAAAGATGAAGTAGGAAAACAAATCAGCCAGCTATTAAGTGATGGCATTATAAGACCTTCACGGTCGCCCTACAACTCTCCCATATGGATAGTACCAAAAAAACTTGACTCTTCTGGCGAGAAGAAGTACGGGATGGTTGTCGACTATCGGAAACTGAATACTGTTACGATTTCAGATAAATATCCGATACCACAGATTAATGAAGTGCTGTCGCAATTAGGCCAAAGCAAATTATTTTCAGTAATCGACCTTAAAAGCGGATTCCACCAAATACCGCTGAAGGAGTCAGATATTGAGAAAACAGCTTTCTCAGTAAACAATGGTAAATACGAATTTACAAGACTTCCTTTTGGTCTCAAAAATGCACCGGCCATTTTCCAAAGAGCCCTAGACGACATTTTGCAAGAACATATCGGCAAAATATGCTTCGTTTATATTGATGACATTGTTGTCGTCGGAGAAGATGAAGCTACGCACTTTAAAAACTTAAGGAACGTTTTTGAAACGCTAGAAAAAGCGAACTTAAAGGTCCAGTTGGATAAATGTTCATTCTTCAGGGAAGAAGTAGAATTTTTAGGATTCGTTATTTCCGCGCACGGAATCAAAACGAATCCAGCAAAGGTGAAAGCGATAGTGGACTTCCCTTGTCCAAAAACGTTGAAAGATCTCCGCTCTTTTCTCGGTCTTTCAGGGTATTATCGCCGCTTTATCAATGGATACGCAAATCTGACGAAACCCCTTACATCCCTTTTAAGAGGGGAAGGAGGACGAATTTCGAAGAATTCTTCAAGTAAAACTCCAATCTGTCTAAACGACGACGCAGCCAACGCATTCCAAAAAATTAAAAATTCACTTATATCAAATGACTTGCTCTTAATTTATCCTGATTTTAACAAGGAATTTCAACTGACAACCGATGCGTCCAACTACGCGATCGGAGCTGTATTGGCACAGAACGACCGACCGATAACCTTTATCTCCCGAACTTTGAATAAAACAGAAGAGCATTATGCTACAAACGAACGAGAAATGCTAGCCATTATTTGGGCCTTAAATACCCTGAGGAACTATCTATATGGTACAGCCAAAGTTCAAATATTCACGGATCACCAACCGCTAACTTATGCTCTTAGTAGCAAGAATAACAACAGCAAGCTTAAAAGGTGGAAAGCCATACTGGAAGAGTACAATTACGAACTTAAGTACAAACCAGGTAAGATGAATATCGTAGCAGACGCCCTTTCTCGACCCCCAAAAACATCAATAAATTCACTCACCGGTACTCAACACAGTGCCGAAAGCTCAGGTCAAGATTTAATTCCAGCCACTGAAATTCCCATCAACGTTTTCAAAAATCAATTGATAATTTCTACAGGTACAACTAACTATATATTTAGCATTCCCTTCCCTACTTACCATAGGCATACAGTAACTCAACCAAGGTACACTGAAGACGACCTCATCCATATTTTCAAAAAATACCTGAACCCAAGTGTAGTCAATGGACTGCAGACTACCGAAGAAATTATGGGCCAGATCCAAAACATTTTTCCGACACATTTCAAAAATTACAAAGTCCGCTTCACCCAAAAAAGAGTAGAGGATCTAACAGATACAGCCAGGCAAGAAGATGAGATCATTAAGGAACACAGAAGAGCACATCGTAACGCCCGCGAAAATAAGGCTCAGTTACTAGAAAAGTTCTACTTTCCCCAAATGAACTCAAAAATATCCAATCTAATAAAACAGTGTGTTACTTGCAAAGAACAGAAGTACGACAGACACCCAAACAAACCCGAATTAAAAGAAACCCCAATCCCTAATTTCCCAGGAGAAATAGTACATATAGATATCTATACCACTGAAAAAAAACTAGTCCTTACAGCAATAGATAAGTTTTCCAAATTTGCACAAGCGAAATTACTAAAGTCAAAAGCCATAGAAGACATTAGAGATCCGTTACGTGAAATAATCTTTGCATTTGGCGTTCCAAAAATTGTGGTAATTGATAACGAGAAATCCCTGAATTCCCCATCTATAAACTTTATGCTAACCGATCAATTAAAAATTAAAATCTTTAAAACCCCCCCTTATAGCAGCTCAGTCAATGGACAAGTGGAGAGATTTCACTCCACCCTCACTGAAATCATGCGTTGTAAAAAGGCTGACGAAACATATAGGTCATTTCCCGAACTCTTAGACATAGCCGTCTATGAGTACAACTTCTCCATTCATTCCACAACCTTACCGGCCGCTCGAAGTATTTTTTGGAAGAGGTGTTAGTACCAAACCAGAAGACTTCGAGAAAGCTAGGCTCGATAATATAAACAGACTTAAACAGAAACAGGTAATTGATCTACGATATGCCAATAAGAAAAAACAGCCCATCAAAGACTACCCCCCTGGTACTATAGTATATGTCAAAGTTAATAAACGAATAGGATCAAAATTATCTCCTAGATTTAAGAAGGAAATAGTAAAACAAAACTTTTCTAAAACCATCCTTACAGAGTCAGGCAGAACCGTCCATAAGAATAATATTAAGAGTTAAAATCTTCTTTTAGATGGCTTATAGCCAGTTGTTTTGCCGAAATTCAAATCCTGGATTACTCTAACTCAAGAGCAATTACACTTGATGTCGGAACATCAAAAATTCAAACAGGAACACTCAAAATTATTCACGTAATCAATCTGGAAACTTATGAAGAAGCTATTTACGATCTACAACAGAAAATTCAGCACGAGGTCGATCCAAGCCATCCAATTTACCCATTCCTATTTCACGAAATCAATAAAACCTTATCCCTTATTAATCAATTGAAACCCCGCACTAGAACAAGGAAATCTTTAAATTTTATTGGAAGCGCGTGGAAGTGGGTTGCAGGAAATCCTGACCACGACGACTTCGAAATAATTAAATCAAAAATTAATAATGTTTTGGAAAACAGTAACAAACAAGTAGTAATAAATAAATCAACAATTGAGAGGATAAACGAAATTACCAATATTACAAATAAAATTGTTAAACATTATCAAATAAACGAAAAAGATAACATTGTCAATTATATTAAATTTAAGCTTGAACTAATTAAGGAAGAGATTGTAAACATAGAATATGCCTTACACTGGGCAAAATCCGGAATAATAAATTCCTTTATTTTATCACACAACGAAATAAATGTAATAAAAAATCTTTTTGAAAAAAATGATGTAGCTTATATAAATATAGAAGATGCACTTGATTTCGCTGAATTAAAAATAGCAACCAATAATTATACTATACTTTATGTTATAAGTTTACCAAATACTGAAAAAGAATCATGTAAAAATATATTAATAAAACCCGTAAAACGAGGTAAAATTGCAACAAAAATAATATATGAAAATATTTTACAATGTAGTACTAAGTTATATGGAATAAGAGATAAATGTAATTCAAATAATAAATTAAGTATATGTAAGAAAAATCAAATTGTAGATTTAGACAAATCTAATTGTATACCTAATTTGCTCAGGAGCCGACCGTCTAACTGCACAGAAATAAGTAATCACCACATTGCAACAATAGAAGAACTTTTCCCAGGAACATTACTATTAAACCAATTCAATGGCACGATATTCGTCAATAGTGAACCAACAAATCTGATCGGCAGCTTCATTATACAATTTCGCAATACAACAATAGCCATCAACCATCAATCCTACACCTTTAACGAAATTACAAGTACTCAGCCACTTCCTCCAATCTTGCACCCAGACTCCATTCCCGGACCATACGAAGAGATTTTAACACTTCAAACTATGAAGGAACTACACCTTAACAATACCGAACACATAAAACTGATCGAAGACCAAAATCAATCTAGCTTCCTCATAAACTTTGGCCTTACCACCATGACGATTATCCTCTTGATAGGACTTATGATCATGCGCTCGTTAACACTCTGCAAAAACCAATCATTAAGCAGTACTACGGTCATAAAAGCAAAAGAAGTTCCGATGATCGATGTTGTGAGACCAGATTACCAACCAAGGTCACCAATGTCATCGCAAGAATTCATCAGAGTCAGTCAAATACCCTTCTTCTGAAAATGAGGACATTTCCATTTAAGGAGGGAAGAGTTATCACCTTACAAGTTTATTTTGCCAGAATTCCATTCCCACGAAAATTCATGCAAGTGCCGGATGCACTGCACATGCCGTCATCAGACACCTAGTATCATCGCACAAATTATTTCCCAGGGTGCATTATTGCTGACGCTATGTCTGCACCTGAGCAAACACTATTTCGCATATTATAAATAGGAGTAATTAGAAATAAGTAGAGTAGTTCTAATTTAGTCTTCAAACAAGTGTGAACCTTTGTCTTAAATAAAGTTGGCATTTAGCCGTAAAGTAAAAAACAGTTTTTTTTATGATAAATAAATAAGTAAAAAATTAACTTATACTTTTCTTATCTTTTACTTAAACCACTTAATCACTTCTCCTAATTAACACTTCAAATTACACTTTAGAACTGATTTGCATACCTTGGGGATGCTGGTATTTATACTCGAATGACATACTTCGAGAACAATCCCCGCCATCCAGCGGCCCATACAATTTCCAATTTGCTAGAAAATTCGATTCCACTCTCCAGTCGAGACTTCGTTATTCAAGTATCGAAATCTTCTGGTCTTCGAGTATCGACATTTTCTACTCTGTGAATCTAGATGTCGCTGCTCACATTTAAGTGGTTATCACATTATTTTCAAAGCAAATTGTTAGTGCGTAGTCCCACTAGTGTCTTAACGAAGGTTGTCAAATCAAACACAACCTTTGTATTTGACGAAGCGCTTAAGTCACTTCGGTTTCCCTTTTGCCGTCATTTCCTTTTGGCAATTCAAAGGGAGTACGCACAGAAGCGTGAGTAATAAATCCGTTCCTTAATTTTATAATCAAAAGTATCTCTTTTTAGGAAATAAAACGCACAAGAATAAATGAAGGAAATGTGTATTTTTATTTGAAAACTCCTCTGCAGTTGCCAACAAATTTTTATTTCGCTTAAGAAGCAAGCTCCGAAGAAGCAAACATATATATGTACTTACAAGCCAAGTGCAGTTGTCCACCGGAGCACCATCACACACATATATGTACCTACAAGCCGAGTGCAGTTTCTCCACCGGAGCACCACCACACACAATATCTCGATCATCATCAGGCTTCATTCGAAAGCGAGAAAGAACGCAATCCAGCAAGTCAACAGAGGAGCAGCTAAAATCGAAAGCCGACATACGAAGATGTTATAGATATTTGCACGCCAGCGGAGCGCTGCCGGTTGAAAACGACGACGGCGTGGGTAAAGAAATTGATCTGGTGAGTTTTTGAACCTTTTGAAATTGTTAAGGGAGGGGTCCAAGTGTGATGCAGAGCTAGGAGTTTAGTGAGTAGGGTTTGAAACTTAGAAATTTACCGTGATAACGGGGCCGGATAGCGGTTTTGCCATAGCGTGTCATGCCACTTTTACAATCAACCAGTAACGTTGCCAATGTACAAGAAGGAGACAGCGACAGTGCAGATGATCTAAACGGGACTATGCACGAACGGGGTACAGCTGCTGCTCATGAACCGTCTGTGGAAAAGAGGTTAAATGACATGATGCGGTTAATTCAAGCACTTCAAGTCGAGATTTCAAGTCAAAAGCAACGAAAAGATAACCAGGAATAACGGGGTTTTCAACAAGGTGCGGCGACGGGTACAAGTACTGATGGTTCTGGTCCATGGCCAATTGGTATTAGCGGGGAAGATTCTGGGAGAGATTTAACTGCTGCATTAGGGGAGCTTAGTAGAACTTCGTCAGTCCAAAGAGCAGACCATGGATGCAGGCTTTACGATCTACTGGGTTTCGATGTCGTCCGGAAGATTGGCCCATGTTTCAAGAGTCCTTCAGAATGTCAACCCAGGAATACCAGTATTCAGAACGGCAACATTTGATGAGGCTGCAGAAGGCAATTAAGGGTAGGGCCAGAGACACAGTCGAGTGTCTGCTTATTTATAGTAGTAATGTCCAGCACGTTATCGATACATTGAGGGATCGTTTTGGTAGGCCGGAGATTTTGGTAAAAAGTCAAATTGAAAATATTCGGAACTTTCCATCGATTCCGGAGAATCGCATCGAAAAGCTTGTGCCATTTGCAACTAGGGTGCAAAATTTATCATCGTTTCTTAAGTCAGCACAATGTGACCACCATTTCTGCAATCCGACGCTTATGGAAAAGCTATTACTAAAGCTCCCAGTTAAAAAAAGGCTAGATTGGGCTAGGCATGCAATAGGAATTGTACCTAGGCAACAATAAGACATTTTAGTGATTGGTTACAGGAATTAGCAGACATGGTTAATGTGGCGTGTGTTAGTTTCAGCGAACAACCACATCAGTCTTTAACTAAGGGTACTGGTCGGTCACAATTTTTCCATGTAAACGATGCGGTAGGGGAGACAAGAAATGATAAAGGTTGCAAAGTTTGTTTCGGTTTTTGTTTGTTTCGGATGCAAGCGGCTATTGGATATGGGCACTGGGAAGCGATGGAGAATAATTCGGCAGCGACGACTGTGTTTCAACTGTCTGCAGAGCGGTTATCGAAACGCACAGTGTGAGAAGCAACATCATTGCGACACGAGGGGCTGTACGAAGAAGGTCCATAAACTTCTCCATGACTCGGTTAGGCAGGGCACACCTGAACACCAGGGGCAAGTGTTCAGCAATACGGTTAAGGAGGATTCAACAATGAAAATTTTATTCAAAATTTTGCCGGTAAAGCTGTATGCAGCTGACAAGGTGGTCTTTACGTATGCGTTTTTTGATGAGGGATCTTCGGTATCTCTGATGAATAAAAGTTTGGCAGACCATCTAAGACTTCGGAGTCACAAGGAAAACTTAACGTTACAATGATTTGGGAATACCAGTTTGACGGAAACGTCGAGTAAAGTGGAAGTGCAGATATCTGGGGTTCGACAAAGGAGTAGACGTTTTACGCTCAAGAGTTTAAGAATAGTTAGTGATCTCAAGTTACCAACAAAGACGCTTAAGGTTAATGAATTACATTTGAAACATTGCCATATGAAATTACTTCCGATTTCCAGGTACGAAGTTGCAACCCCAGAGTTACTGATTGTACTCGACTTAGGGGTTCCACGCAAGGTTGGAAAGGTCCCGCAGTAGTTTCTACCAAACTCGGATGGGTGGTATATGGCCCGAGTAATGAAGAGAGAGAGGGATGTAAATGCATCACATATTTTTTGCAAGGTCTGATGCACTGCCCGTCGATAGCTTGGAGCGACTTATCAGCGACTACATAACCAATGAGAACTTAGGTGTGCGAAAGGCACACGTAGAACCTTCAGAAATTGTTCGAGCAAACAATTAGAAAAGGCGATCATTTTGAAACGGGCTTATTATGGAAGCAGGACACCATCTTCCTCCCGAAAAGTCGTGAACAGGCGCTGAGTCGGTTCCTTGCGTTGGAGAGAATGTTTAAGCGGGATGAGGGTTTTAATAAAGCATATTATCGCATCATAGCTGAGCATGTAACGAAGGGGTATGCAAGAAGACTTAGTGAGGAAGAAGCTGCCAAGAAGGGACCTCGTGTATGGTATCTACCTCATTTCGGCGTTTACAATCCTAACAAATCGGGGAAATTACGCGTGGTATTCGATGCGGCCGCTGCAGCAAATGGGACATCGTTAAATTCATCTTTACTTACTGGGTGAGACCAACATCTAGACCCTTTGACCATTCTGATGCAGTTCGAAGAAAAACTAGTCGGTGTGTGCTCTGACATTGTTGAAATGTTCCACTAGGTGAGAATACGCAAGGAGGATCAAGATGCGCAGCGCTTCTTATGGAAGGAAACATCAAATGGACCAATCAATGACCATGTTATGACAGCTATGATGTTTGGACCTACGTGTTCACCTTGTTCAGCACATTTTGTGAAGGATCACATTTAGATTTTCAAAGAAAGTTTCCTGAAGCCTTTTCAGCTATTTTAAAAAATCATTATGCAGATGACTACGTGTGTTATTTTGCAAATGAGGGAGAAGCTATAGGAGTCTCCGAGCAGGTGGTGTGGATTCACAAACAGTGTGGTTTTAATTTAAAGAGATTTTTTTCGAACAAAAAGGCTGTTAGACAAAGGTTTTGCGATGGTCAGGAGGGTTCTTCAATCTTAAATCTTGAAAGAGGTGGTACAGAAAGTTTTCAGAAGGTACTGGACACATATTGGGACACCACGAAAGATGTTCTTCGTTTTGTAATGGGCTTTGGGAAAATTGACCCCGGATTTTTGAACAGTGAAAGAAGACCAACGAAGCGTAAAACTTTAAGTATAGCAATGTCGGTTTTTGACCCCTTTGGTTTAGCAGTCGAGTACACATTGATTGCGAAAGTTATTCTGCAGATAATCTGGTGGGCGAAGATCGAGTGGGACCAAGGTATAACGGATGAAGCCCACATTTTATGGGTAGATTGGTTGCATAAATTAAAGGAAGTAGAGAACATAAGAATTCCTCGGTGCTACAACGCAGCCTTCGCCAACACGCCGCCTGAACTACACGTGTTCGCTGACGCCAGTGAGACAGCTTACGCTACTGTGGGCTATTGGAGAATTCCTGGGAAAGCAAGTACAGCCGACATAGTATTCGTGGCTGGAAAAACAAAGTACGCGCCGATTAAATTAACATCAGTCCCACGCCTGGAGCTGCAGTCTGCCATTTTAGCTAAACCACTCCGTAAATCAATATTGCAGAGGCATGATGCGGAGCGACTCACGCACAGATCTTTCTTGGATCATGTCCGATCACAGGCGTTACAAGCCTTATGTTGCCCACCGAGTTAACGAAATCCTAGAAAGCAACGAAGTAGGAGAATGGGGGTGGGTTCCCAGTGTGCTTAACCCAGCCGATTTGGAGTATCCGTGGTCCAAAGTTCCTGAGGGAGGATGACAATTTTTGGCCGCAAATCCAGCCCCCGCCATCAACCGACAAGGAACTACGCACCAAAGCTACATTACTTCTAATACATAGACCTGATAATTTTAGTAACTTTTCCCCTTTCATCCGATTGAAAAGAGTTATAGGATGGATCTTGCGATTCCGAAGGAACTGCTCCTATATGACCGGGATTTCGGAGGATTGACGGTAAAAGAGTTTGATGAAGTAGAGCTATCCATATGCCGCAGTGTTCAACTGGCTGTCTTCACGAAAGAATAGTGCATTAACTACATACCAGTGAAAATGAACGCCTTGTTTAAATGAATCTCGTGTGATTTGTGTTAACGGACGAATAAATGGAGCAGTAGCGGTTCCCCCTAACACCCGCAGGCCAATGGTACTCCTAAAAACTCATCATGTAACAGATCTTGTTGTAAGTCACTATTATCAGCCAGAGCACAGGCTGACTCTTTTTGTGAGGCCATTTTCTTACGTCGGGCTAGACTATATGAGACCGTTTCTGGTGATCAATGGCCGAAACAGCGAAAAGCGCTGGATCGCAATTTTTACTTGTTTATCAACACGCGACGTACACGGAGATTGCTAGAGACATTTCTACCGACACATGCCTAATGTGCATCAGGAATTTCACCAGTCATCGAGGGACCCCATTGCGTATTCGTTCCGACAACAGAACAAATTTTGTTGGAGCCGATCGAGAGCTACAACGGCAACTAAAGGACTTCGATCATAAAAGGATCCCTGATGCCCTAGCGAACAAAAGGATTGAGTGGATTTTTAATTGTCCCTTAAACCAACATGCCGGTGGATGCTGAGAGCACCTCGTGCGAAGTATTAAGCGTCGGATGGGTCATGCCTTGTTTGGTCAGAGACTTCACGAGCACGGATTGCACAGCTTAATGTGTGAAGCCGAAAACATTATATACTCTAGACCCCTGACTCACATTCCATTAGATGCACCCACTGAAGAACCTTTAAGCCCTAACCATTTCATTATAGGTACATCTAATTCTAAACAGACGCCTCACCCCCACGAAGAAAACCTGCGTGCGACAAGGAAACAGTGGCCAAAGGTGCAGCAAATACAACACAGCTTCTGGAAGAAATGGCCGGCAGAGTATCTGCACAATTTGTGCAGAAGGACCAAATGGTATCAGCCCGTGAAACCACTATCCGAGGCGACTCAGTGCTCGTTTGTGGCAAAGACACTCATCGTTCCAAGTGGTCCATGAGAACTATAACAAGAGAGTTCCCTGGAAAAGATCGACAAGTAAGGGCAACCGAGCGACGAACCAACCACGGAGTTTTAAAACGACCTGCTTGCATATGGCGAAGCTGGATGTAAGTGAATCTGACTGTGGGTAGACAGCTGATGATGCAAATTCGACTGGAGAGAAAAGCGAACCATTGACATCAACCAGCTGTTGAGGTAACCGCTCACGCTCTCGTTATTCTAACTGGTAGGAGGGGGAGAGCGAAGGGAGCCCCTCCTCGCAGCAGAGCAAGTCTTAAGCCCCATTTACAATGATCCGAGATCCGATACGAGGGTCGCATTCAAATTCGAATGACAGAGCTCTCGCATTCGGACATCGGACATCGGACGTCTGTTTACAATGATACGTCAAAACACCACTCACAAATAACAAGCTCAAAATGAAAACAACAACAATTTAGCTGTCACGCATTGCTAGATGTCCCACAACTTCACAATCACAATGTGACAGACCGAGACGCCTATCCCATACCCTACGTCTCGGCGACACTAGATAAACTCAAAAACGCTAAATCGTCCTCTTTGAACATTAAATCTGCCTACTAGCAGATTCCAATGGCAGAGAATTCGAAGAAATACACGGCCTTCACTATTCCGGGAAAAGGACTGTATGAACTCTGCCGCATGCCCTTTGGGCTCCACAACGCTCCTGCTACTTGGCAGGCCATTATCGTGTCAAAGACAACTGAGAGGCATTTGGAGATTCTTAGGGTTGTATTACATCGTATCAAGGACGCGGGCTTGGTCTTGAGTAGAGGGAACTGCGAATTTTGCAAACCAGAATTGAAATACTTGGGGTACATAGTTAACGGGAAGCGATTTTTAGTGGACCCGGATAAGGTTAGGTGCATAGTTGCACCTCACCATTCATAGTACATACGGACGCTTCGGGTTATGCTATAGATGTTGTCCTTACTCAAAATAAGTCGCCAGATGAGGAAACAGTGATCAGTTGCTTGAGCAGATCCTTATCGAAGACGGAGCGGAATTATTCGACGACAGAACGGGAGTGCTTGGCCGTCCTGTGGGCAATCGAAAAACTCCGTCCGTACTTGGAAGGGAATAGCTTCACAGTAGTAACTGATGATCATTCCTTGGTCTGGCTAAATAATTTGAGAGGTCCGCCAGGTAAGTTGGCTCGGTGGGCTATCGAAATGCAGCAGTACAAGTTTAAAGTCGTGCATAGGAAGGGCAAAAAGCACTTGGTCCCCGACGCGCTGTCTAGGGTAAAGAGAGAAGTAGCTTTGGTGTCGTTAGCTACCGAAGATCCATGGTATTTCAAAATTCTGGAATTGGTTAGGAGAGGGGGAGAGAAGTATCCCGACTGGAGAGGGGGGTATTCTATTTAAGCGAGGGAGATGAGTGGAAACAAGTTGTTCCAAAGGATAGAAGAGCAGAAATTTTGAGACGAAGCCATGACGATATCTTAAGCAGGCACGGTGGAATACAGAAAACTTTCGATAAAGTGCCACGAAGCTATTATTGGCCAAAGATGAGACATAATATAACTCGTTACGTTCGTAGCTGCGTAATTTGTCAGACGGTGTAACCTGACTTACGGAAACCAGCAGGACTTTTGGCGTCTCGAAGCAAGGTTAATAAGCCGTGGGATATGTTATGTGTGAATTTCATCGGGCCGCTTCCTCGGTCAGCCAGAGGATACAGCTATATTTTGACCGTAGTCACTTTTCGAAAATTCGCCTATTCATTCCTGTCCGTTCAGCTACAGCAAAATCCGTCAGGACCATCTTGGAGGAACAGGTGTTCTTGGTATTTGTGGTAAGTGGTTAGTTTGTGATAGCGGGGCCCAGTTCAGAAGTAAGGAGATGATTATGGACTTACTATTGATTTCACGGCAGTTTATCACCTACAAGCCAACCCCGCGGAAAGGTATAACCAAACCTTGAAAACTAAACTCTGAGCATATATGGTATTTCCAACAATCATCGCAGCTGGGATATCCTTCTACCAAAAATGGCGTGTGCCATTCGCAATGCAACGCATGAAGTCCTATAGACAACCCCGTATTTTGTCATGTTCGGCAGGGAAATGCAGTTAAAGACGTTGATTCCCCTTTTCCTGCAAAGGGTTTTATTGCAGATAGATCGGTCGATGTTCAAGCGTGGTCGAAGGTGTTGGGTGAACTAGTGGAAGACGTTAGGGCGAGTATGCAAAGTTCGGCTCACAAGTCCTCCAACCCATATAATTCACGTCGCCGAGATATTAAGTTTTATCCAAAGGATTTGGTACTTAGGAAAAACTTCGTTCTCTCCGATGCTGCTAGATTTTTTTCGGCAAAACTTGCCCCAAAGTATGTAGGACCTTTTAAGTTCATTAAGCGGGTTGCACCCTGGACATATGAGCTAGGTGATCGTAATGGGAAAAAGGTAGGAGTGTGGCATACGCAAGATCTAAAACTATTTACGAATAAAGACTTGTCTTATAGTAAATATGAGTCAGTTACCAAGCGACGAAAACCTTTAGAAAGTAAGGTAGGAGTATTATGAGTTGTTTGAAGGTTTTCGTCCACCTCTTTGGAATAGCATGGAATTATATAAGTTGTTTATCCTTTTCAATCCTACTAGTTACGGGCACCCGAACTCCGTCGTCGCTAGCTAAGCTTAGCTCCATCGCTTGCGAACCCGGCAAGCTGGCTTCTACGTTCGTAGGTTCGAGTCCCCATGTAGGATCGCGGTTGTCCGTTTTTTTTTTGGTCTGTTTTTAAAAGAGGCAACTACGAGTAGTAGTGTTGAGTGGAATTTGAAAGAATTTTTGGTGGGTAAGTTGGAAAAGTAAAGCGAGTTGGTAAGCGTTAGTCAAGGAGGTCGTTCGTGTTGCAAATTAGTAGTTCGAAAAAAAAGAAACAAATAGATGGATGAGTTGGAAAAGAAAAGCGAGTTGGTAAGCGTTAGTCAAGGAGGTCGATCGTGTTGCAAATTAGTAGTTCGGAAAAAAAGAAACAAACAGAATGGACAATACGGGTCGAGGAAAGTAAGCCAAACAGTTCGGTAATCCGGGTGGCCTTCGTTAAAAAAAAAAAAAAACAGAAAGTGTACGGATATAGGGAAAACAAGAATTGTGAAATAAGATGGAATTAGTGCCCAGTTAGTGCCCTTGTTCGTTAACCTGCGCATGAAAACAAGTGTTAATAAAAGGGGAGAATATCAAACCCTTGAACCATACGGGAAACAGGTAGCTATTCGGTAGTGCAAAAGAAAACAATGAAAATAAAATAAACTATCGACAAACGTAAATTATTTCTTGGGTGTGAAAAAAAAAGAAACAAATAGAATTGACAGACACTATGAAATAGTTTTCCTTAGTGGCTGGAGATTGCTCGACACTCCGTGTTATTTGCCTTTTTATCTTTTTTGTCCGGAGTTGTGACCAGCATCATTTGCGCGCTTGGGTTCATCATTAAACGACTGGAGTCAAGAGGATCGGGACGAATCGAGTCTGGCTGGGATCAGCTATACGTACTAGATAAGTTTACTTTGTTTTATATATATATTATTATAACATTTAACACTCTCTTCTTTATTCAACTTTTCTTTTTAACAATTCTGACACACCCGCCTCGGATCTTCTCAAAAATAAAAAGAAACCCTTGTCATTGAAATATTACGTTTTTCTACTTGCAGAGGGCGCACAGATCACAAAAGGGATATACATTATTTTTTAAGGACATTGTTACATTTATACTCTTACAACCTCGGTCAACCTACACAAACAAATCGACCTCGATACTTATTTTCTTAAGAAACTAAATCTACGTTGCGCTGTGTTGCTTTCACGGCTGCTTTCAGTCCCCTCATCAACTTTGTCTTCTACCCATCTCCGCATGCGAGTGGCTTCAACTACATTATGATATGGGCGCTGCGTTATCTGGCAGTTTTCAACGTCGCGAATTACGTACCGATCATTCCCTAAGATTTTATGGATTACATAGGGAATTAATATCTTATTCGTTCCCGGCGTTACATCTACGTTACGAATCACGACATACTCCCCCTTTACATATTCTTTAACTGGCGAACTCTTTTTTTCTAAGTATGAAGCATTATAAGCCTGTGACTTCTGAATCTCTTCCAGGGCATTTGCCCGCATTGCCACTAAGTCAGGGACCCCAGACGAACTCAACTTCTCATCTAAATATTCAGAAAGCTCATCAATGATCTTACCACGTTGTGCCACAGCAAACAATAATTCGCTAGGAAAATGCTTCGTCGAACTATGTTTCGAGTTATTTAGACCGAACTCAACGTGAGGAAGCATTTGCACCCAATCGGCATGACTAATCGGTTCGCACAATTTCCCCAACATCGCTATCAGCGTCCTATTTACACGTTCCGCCTGACCGTTTGCTTGGAGAGACCCAACGGCGACCTTCACATGACCAACGTTGTGGTTTTACAGAAAAGCAGCAAATTCTAAAGATGTAAAACATGTACCTTGGTCGGTAATGATACGCCGAGGGCGGCTAATACGAGAAATATTTTTCAAGACATGCAAGTACTTCTTTTATACTGGTTGAGTTTACAGCATACATCTTATTAAACTTCGTAAAAGTGTCTGTTACCAACAGTATGTGCTTTCTCTTTGAGTTAATAGACGGCAGGGGCCCGAAACTAGGTGCAACGTATCAAAAGACTCGGGCCTTTTCTCAATACTGTACAGGTTTCGTTCGGTAGCTCGAACCGGGGCCGAATACATAATGCAACGGATACAGTTTCGAATAAAGTCGCGCACTCCGTCTTTCTTTTTTGGAAAACAGTAGTGCCTGCGCAAACTTTGGTAGGTTTTATCTACTCCCAAATGACCCAATTACATTCACCTCCATCTCTCTAGCTTCGTACAGCAGATATCTGTCATCCTCATTGACCCTATACATGAGGCCATCCATCATTTCAAAACCCCTAAACGGCCCCTTAACTAACTAATCCCTAACCTGCCTAATACGGCTATCCCGACTCTGCGTAAGTTGAATCTGGAAACAGACATCCCTATCATTAACTGTTTGAATAGTACGGCACAAAATTTGATGAGGCATGTCCTCGTCCCAAAATCGTGATGTAACAGCATTAACGCAATTCTTCGCGTTGAGAGAGTCATTTTTAGAATCATAGCCCCTAAGTTAGGGTGCAAAGGGCACAGCGCATCGACGTGGCCCATTGAAACACCATAGCGGTGCTGCAACATATAATCGTATGACTGCAGTTCTAATGCCCACCTAGCAATTCGAACATTCATACGTTCGCGCTCCAGAGTCAGTTTGAGGGAGTTACAATCAGTAATGATTTTTAACTTTGTACCCTCTAAATAAACTCTATAACGGCTGAGCGCATACACTATAGCTAAAGATTCTAATTCGAAACTATGGTAACGTTGCTCTGCTGAATTTGCCGTCTTAGAAAAATATGACACAGGATGAAACTTCCCATCACTTTGCCGCTGCATAAGTGCGGCTCCGAAACCTAAAGAGCTGGCTTCACAATGTAACTCGGTCTCTTTCGATGGATCATATATGGCAAGCGGTTCTTGCCTTTTCGTTAACTTATTTTTCAACCTAATAAATGCATCCTCACAAGCAGTGGTTATGAAAAAAACTACTCCTTCGCGCATTAATTCGGTCAATGGTTTGGCTAATTTGCTATGCCCTTCGATAAACATACGAAAATAACTAACCATGCCTAGCATTGTACGTAACTCTTTTAAATTCTTAGGTAACTGTAACCTCTTTATAGCTTCGATGTGATCATTATTTGGGCGGATACCATCTGACGTGACAGTATAGCCAAGATACTCTATTCGTTCATAAGCGAATTTACATTTAGACATACCCAATGTTAAACCCTTTTCTGTCATACGACGTAAAACTTTCTTTAACAATACTATATGTTCCTTTAATGTTACCGTAGCCGGAACAATGTCATCTATATATATCGAGATCTGTCCCGAAGAAAGTAGATCAGCAAAAATCTCACATATGTAACGTTGAAAAACAGCGGCAGCATTTTTTAGCCCAAACGGCATTCGAGTATATTCATATTGTCCATGAGGGACGACAAAAGAAGTGTACTGAATAGAATCCGGTGCCATTGCAACATGAAAGAATACATTCTTCAGATCTAAAGTGGAGAAGTATTTTTTTCCCCCAAGATAAACCAAACAGTCTTCGATTAATGGTAACGGATAATTATCACGTGCCGTAACTTTATTCAAATTTCTATAATCAACGCACATCCGTAACTCTCCCGTTTTCTTCTTCACTAAGACGATGGCAGATGCGTATGGAGACTGGCTTGGCCTAATAACTTTTGCTCTAATAAGCTATCTAAAATCTTCTGTACTTCTGCTTTCTCAAAATACGAAAGTCTCCTGGGGGATGTATGAAACGGTGTATGATTCGTAAGTCTGACGTGCATCTCCGAATTATGCGATTTTGCTTCTTTTTCAAACGGGTATAAATATTGTTCGCGAATAGTACTTTTTATAGCTTCTACATTATCTTTCGTTAACGACTTATTTATATCTAAAACTAACTCACCCTTGCGTTTCTTTTCCGAAAAATTGATAACGTTAAATGACCCGGTAAGTTCTTCCTTGTTCAAAGGAGATTTTTCTTTACAAATATTATCTGAAGGACTGAAAGCAGTTGAGAAGACCTCACCTCCATCGGCAAAACAAAAATACGAATTTCCATTTAAATTAACAATATTTCTCGTATGGTTTTTCAGTTTAACATTTTTTTTTCTCTTTATTTATACATAACACAATATTAGCTCTACGTAAGAAATCTCTTCCTAAAGTAAGGGGTAAATTCATTTCATTATTTGGAAGTATAATTAATCCCTGACGGATACATACTCGTATGTCTCTAAATTTAATAATACAATCGATACGGCCACAAGATGATAACGCTCGATTTCCCAAACCTCTGAATGTCGTTTTTTGTTTACAATGTTGGGTGAAGTTACTAATGGCAGAACACCAGATGAAACTAACCGGACTACCGGTATCAAACAGAGAAAAGAAATTCGTATATCTGCAGAACTGAAACTAAATGCAACACTTACATAATTACCAGCATCAATGACATCTTCATTGCCCAAAATCTCGGACTCTTCTCCAGCAAACTCTCCCACAGCAGAAACTAAGTTTCGTCGTACCAGCAACTTCGGAGGGTTTGGACAGCGTTTGTGAGCGTGTCCCATCTTCCAGCATCTAAAGCAGGATCCCGGTGTTCTCGTTTCAAACGGACACTTACTTTGATAGTGCCCCAATCTGCTGCAGTTAAAACAGCGAGTTAGTTCACCTGCACTTGTCGTTTTCTTGGGAACCATTAGGGTTCCACGGCTTGCAGGAACAACTTGAGCACGAGGGCGATTGATGTGCCTTATGATGCGTTCCTGATGTATCCCCACTGCCACTTTGAGCTATACGATGGTTGATGTCCCACTCAGCAGCAGAATTGCGTCGACCGGCGATAAGTGCATACCATCCACAATCATTCCGACGATCTCGTATTCCCGCAACTGACTATGTTTGGCCAGACCACTCATAACGAGTACGTAACGGTACATATCCTCCGAGTCCCGGTTCCACTTGCGCTGACCTAGTCTATTTATAATTTCACTATAACTTAGCACGTGGTCAAACTTTTTGATTAAAACTGAACGTAAACCATTGTAATCACGAACATCGACTTGGCTTGCGAAATCCGCTGCAGCATCTACTAATAAGCTTCTTAAGCAAATGTATTTAAATCCGTCGTCGCATCGGTATGACCGACAGATTTGCTCCAGATCATTGATAAAATGATTGACGTCATAATCCGACATGCGGGCTCCGCTGAATTTGGGGACTACCCGGAAGATATCTTCTACTCGAACTCGGGTTGCTGGCTCGGGTGACATCTGTTCGAATTGGCGTTGGAGTAAGAAAAGTTCTTGTTTCTTTTTTAAGATACTTATCTGGTGTTCCAGAGCGGCAAGTTCCTGGTCGGCAGCCGGGACTGGAATGTTAGCAGGAGCAACAGTGGCAGCGGGAGCAGTAGGAGCAGCAGGAGCGGCAGTAGTGGTAGGCGCAACAGCAGCTGTAATAGCAAGAGCAGCAGTAGCAATGGCAGCGGGAGCGGCAGTAGAAGCAAAACCAGTAATTTCAGCAGGAGCAGCAATTGTATCGGGAGCAGCAGTAGCAGCAATAGGCTGGTCTAAACTGGTCTATGTTTGCCGACGTCATAGTTGGCGTGTCGTCATCCACTAAATATTCCTGCACCTCAGCCTCTGCTCTTGCCTCGTTTAGCAGCGTGTGCAACTGCGCCACGCTAGCCGATGCAGGAAATTCTCTTCCCATTGTTTGCAATGTGGACATTAAATCAATTTTTGAATATTTTTTTGAAATTTTACTTTGGGATTACCCCACAGCTGATAGATTTAACACTCTCTTCTTTATTCAACTTTTCTTTTTAACAATTCTGACACACCCTCCTCGGATCTTCTCAAAAATAAAAAGAAAACCTTTTTGGGCAATTGATGTCCATTAAAAGTCAAAAAAACAAACGGTTTAGATTTATTTTTATTATTAAATATTAACGAAACTGGAAATAACACTCTTAAATTGGGAGACAATGAAAAATGCGTCGTTATTAATTTGAATCTCAGAACGAAGTAAAGTTGAGAAGAAGATTCTGGCTTTGTCTCCATTTGTTGTCTGGCGCGCCATCTGCATATAAAACCGGCTACTAGTGGTGTGCTGAAGTCGCCACATGACTCCCCCTCCAGTGTCGAAGTTACGATTTGTTTGTGTCGATGTCAAATGTCACTTTCCTTTTGGAATCTGTTTTTGTTTTATTTTGTTTTTCTATTTTACATTTTACGGTGTCATCTGGAAACGTATCTAAATGCGCTGGTTTGAGTCGATCCACAGAGACGTTTAGAGGTTTCCCATTACAAGTTATTTTGAAGAGCCGGGTGTTGATTCGTTGTACTATTGGATGTATTGTACAGTGTATGGTTGTTGCAGAGGTTTTTTCACAGCATCGCAGCGAACGAAAACATAAGAACACTTATAAAGATCTGGTGAAACAAAAGGTTTGTGCTTTGCATGGTTTGAAGTCGCTGTGGCACGGAATTTGCGCATGTTCGCTCGGTGCTTCCCGACGAAGATCTGTGGATCGGACACGAAGCTGTCGTTAGCAAAAAACTCACCAGGAACTCTGAGGTTTGTTCCATATATCATCTCTGCTGTGGAGGCCTTGATGTCTTCTTTATACGCTGTGCGTAGTCCCAGTAAAACTGTTGGAAGAGCATCAACCCAGTTGCTGTCTTCATGACACATCAGAGCGGCCTTCAAAGAACGATGCCAAAGTTCGACAAGTCCATTTGACTCTGGATGGTAGGGCGACGTGCGGATTCTTGACGTCCCTGTGATGTTGGTTAGGGCGTTGAAAAGTCCTGACTCGAATTGTGTTCCTTGGCCAGTAGTAAGCGATGCCGGAGAACCAAATCGAGCAACCCAATGTGTGTAAAAAGCTGTGGCCACTGTGTCTGCCAACATGTCTGGTAGAGGTACAGCTCGGGCCACCTGCTGAAACGGTCGATCATCGTTAGGCAATACCTTTTGCCTTGGCAGAGTCGGAGGACGTTCAGATCGATGTGTATGTGTTGAAACCGGTGCTCTGAAACTGCAATCGAATCAGGAATTAGTTTTGTGTGTTTATGTACCTTTGAACGCTGGCATTGGATGCAAGTGCGTGAGCACTCCAATGCGTCTTTCCTGATGTTCGGCCAGATGTACTTCTATCGCAGCTGCAAACTGGTTGTTCTCCCGCTGGGGTGAGAAAGACCATGGATACTGTTTGAGACGTCGCAGTAAATCTTGAAGTCGGGTTCCAGGGCAAGTTTCTTCAACTGAAGTGACGAGTTGTTCTGCTTCAGGATTGTTTTAAGTTCATCGTCCAGTAGTTGTGATAGGTGTAGTTCTCGTAAGTCGAATTGTTTTGGCATGGTTATCGCATTCAGTCGTGATAATGCGTCTGCTACAGAATTATCTACGTCGGGGAGGTAGACAATGTCGGTCGTGTACTGGGAAATGTAATCCAGTTGTCTTAAACGACGCTGTGGTGTCTTGTCTGAGTGCTATTGGAAAGCATAAAACAACCTCACTAAGTATGCCAGGGAAAGTTCATTCCGCTGGAATTACCAGACTATTGTCCTTATTCCGACCTGAACCATATATTAGTCTGGTAAGTAAATACTTCCTGGCCAGCAAGGACAAATGTTCTTTCAAATCGAAATCCAACATTGTATAACACTACATCGTCACAACAGGTCAACCAACTGCTGAACGCCCACGACGACTAACCGGCGAAAATTTGAGGCAAGCCAAAATCGATTTTGAGGATCTTCTCCGAAAGGGTTACTGTCGTGTGTCCAACAGTCCATGGGCCAGCCCAATCCACCTTGTTCAAAAAAAGACTAGCGGCTAGAGATGTTGCGGTGACTAACGTCGTCTAAACGCACAAACACAACCAGACAGCTATCCAATACCGCACATCATGGATTTCAGAGAGAACTTGCACGACAAAAGCTACTTCTCGATATTGGACCTCGATAAGGCGTATTACCAGATTCCTATGTCACCAGAAGATATTAAAAAAACAGCTGTCACCACCCCCTTTGGTCTGTTTGAGTTTGAAGTCATGCCATTCGGACTTAAGAACGCAACCCAAACGTTCCAAAGGTTCATGGACATGGTTCTACGTGGTTTGGACTGTGTGTTTTGCTACGTGGACAACATCCATATCGCCTCTAATTCAGAAAAGGAACATCTCCAGCATGTGAATCAAGTTCTACAACGTCTCCAAGAGCACGACCTTGTACCTAACTTATAAAAATGCATATTTGGGAAGTCTGAGGTCACGTACCTCGGACACACTATCAACAAATTTGGCTGTGGACCACCCGAAGACAGAGTACACGCTATTTCACACTACCCAAATCCAATCACTATCTTGGAATTGCATCGATTCCTTGGAATCGTAAATTATTACAGAAGATACATTCCTTACAGTGCTCACATCCAAGCTCCGTTGAACGATCTCATTAAAGATTCCAGAAAGAACGACAGGCGACCTGTTCCATGGACACACTTGGCTGAGACAGGTTTCGAAAACTGCAAGAACAGCATTAAGCAAACAACATTGCTGTTTCACATCAATCCGAAAGCATCATTAATTCTAACAACCGATGCTTCGGATGTTGCAGTTGGAGCCAAGTTGGAGAAGGTAGAATCCGATCAAAAGAAACCAATTGGCTTATTTTCCTGCAAGCTTTCAAAAACTCAGAGTCGGTACAGCACATACGATCGTGAGCTACTGGCAGTTTATCTTGCAATCCAATTTTTCTGGATGGTCGCCGGTTCATAGTGCAAACAGATCCCAAACCATTGATGTACGCATTTCAGCAGCGTTCCGATAAGGCTTCTCAGCGTCGGTTGAGACAACTAGACTTCATATCACAATACACTACAGACATAACCTACCTACCTGGCGAAGGGAACCTAGTAGCTGACGCATTGTCAAGAATCAACTCCATATCGATGCCATTGCAGTTTGATCAACGTGAATTACATCTGTCACAACTCCTTGATGAAGAACTGCAGGATATTCTGAAGCAAGGGAATTCGTCGCTGAATTTGACCAAAGTTACCTTAGAACCCGGCATCAAAATTTATTGCGAAGTTTCGGACAACTCAATTCGGCCATACATTCCTGCATCTTTGAGCCGCAAAGCTTTCGAGTCAGTCCACGACCTTTCTCATCCGAGCGGAAGGACAGCAAGTCGCCAACTTAGATAAAAGTTGGTTTGGCCAAATATTCGAAAGGACGCATTAAATTGGTCACGCACTTGCATTCAGTGCCAACGTTCAAAGGTAAATAAACATACACAATCACTAATTCAACCAATTCCCGTTCCAGAAGAGAGATTTCATCATGTGCACATTGACACCATCGTTTTGCCACTCTGCCAAGTCTACAGATATTGTCTGACAGTAATCGACCGGTTCAGTAGATGGCCAGAAGCTATACCTCTTCGTGACATGACAGCAGAAACTGTAGCAAATTCGTTCTATTCGAACTGGGTTTCACGATTTGGCTCACCTATCCAAATAACAACAGACCAAGGAACGCAGTTTGAGTCTACCTTATTCACTGCACTCACCAACTTATTGGGCACAATACGCATTCCCATACCACCCAGCATCAAATGGATTAGTTGAACGCTGGCATCGTTCACTTAAAGCCGCTCTTATGTGCCACGAAAAAACCAACTGGGTCGATTCTCTCCCAACTGTCTTATTGGGATTGAGAACAGCGTATAAAGAGGACATCAAAGCTTTCGCTGCAGAGATGGTTTATGGGAAGAATCTCCGAGTTCCTGGTGAGTTTTTCACAAACGAAAATGCAGTATGCAACCCTCAGATTTTCGTCGAGAGACATCGTGAGATAATGCGAAAACTTGGACCAAGAGGGACGTCGAACCACGCGAAACCAAAACTATTTGTTTCACCCGACCTCTTAAAGTGCACACACGTCTTCCTACGATGCGACGCAGTCAAAAAACCACTCCAACAGCCATATACCGGACCGCATCCTGTAATTAAAAGAATCACTAACCAGCTTTTCACAATCAACATAAACGGAAAATTAACCAACTTATCAATAGACCGACTCAAACCTGCATATATTCATTCGGAAACCGTCGAAGCAATAGACAATCCTGAGAATTTCTCAACTTCAATAAATTTACGTCTCGCAGCAAATAAAAACAAAACTCAAACAGACACCCATTTTCTACAGCGAAGAGTCAGATTTGACATTCCAAACTAATCGTAACTTCGGTACTAGAGGGGGAGTAGTGTGGCAACTTCACAACAGAAGTAAGTTTCAGCAGCCGATAACAGATGGCAGCGTCAACAACAAAAGGAAATTTCCACCATCTGCCGTTTTCGATGGCGATGGTGTTTTCAAAAAGATACTCACTTCGGTTTAGTACGCAGCAGATATAACTTCTAACTTCTATTACGCATTTTACATAGAAGAACAAATTGTAGTGAATAAAATAATATTAGTAAAAATAGCTTTGTGTTTTAAATTTAAACTGGCAACCAATCGCCAAACATTGTTTTTTAAGGACATTGTTACATTTATACTCTTACAAACAAATTCTTCATACGCGAGCATATATTTATAATAGTTGGTTAATTTGATTAAACTGTCCCGTATCACGATCAATAGGTATTTACGATAATTGTGTGCCTTTTTTTCTTTTTCTTTTTATACTAGTCGTAAGTTATTGGAATTGTTAAGATAGAATTAAGCTAGATTGTAATATTGAAATTGAATTGAAATTGAAATTTTGTAATGCAATACTAAGTGAATTAAATAAACAGAAAACTTATAACTTTGTGTAAGCATTCGTTTTGTTTTTTTTGTTTTGGTCATAGTAAAAGAAGCGCGAATCCCACATTTAGTCGCGATTCTGGGGGCGGGTAGTTAAGCGGAAGAGCAATCGCGTGGCGCCCATATTTACCACTTTAACCTACGACCACTCTTCGTGATGGTCGGGCACTCTTCCGTGGTACGTCGCGTTGGACGGAGAATTCTGCGGTAACAATTTGTTCGAATTTTTCGTCTTTCAGATTTTTCTTCTGTTCATCCATCTTTTGTTCGAGACTATTCTTTTGTTCGTTCAGCATTTGTTCGATGCTATTCTTTTCTCGCCTAGATTTTTCTTTTGTTCATCTATTTTTAACAAGAGGAACAGCATCATTGCAGCCATGTCATTGCCGGTACTTATCTGTTCGTCCTAGGGAATGTCGAAGGAGTATGTACCTGGATCATGCCCCTCTACAAGTCTACTACAATTAATTTCTGATAGTTGTTAGTAGACAAAAACAAATCATGTGACAAATTCAAAATAAATGGTACGAATACTATAACTTTGGCGCCAAGAATTGATAACGGTATTTTGTAGAAGAGTTAAAAACTAGCATTTTTTACTATGGGAGGGGGGGTCCATCTCGTCCCGTTTAGGAGTTATATGCAATTTAAAAACAAATGACTTAAGAGGGGAACAAAATTATTAAAAAAAACAACGGTAACACATACAATAAAGTACTATACAGAATGTGAAAGTCCGAAACTTGTTCTTTAATATGAAATTTACATCAAATTATTCGTGTGAATAGTTTTTGAATAATTCACATTCAAACTCAAATTCTTGGTAAAAAATTAAAAAAAAAATGTTTAATAATATTACTCAAAATTGTGAAATAATGTGCCAAATTGGGTTTTTGTATTCAATGCGCGTATTGAGCAAATTGAAATTGAAATTACTACTTTAGTTTTGTTTTTTGGCATTTATGTACGTAGTCTACCTTTGAATAAGTTAGTGAGTATTATTTAAACATCTCGCAGATGCCTATATCAATAGTTTTCTTAATTAAGAGTACACGGGTGACCCGCTTCGCGGGATTAAGGGATTTCAAGGAAAGGACTAAATAACTTCTCAGTGTTTTGTTCGTTCGGAGATTTGGTGTCGACCAACGAAAGAAGCATTGAATTTTTAGAAGAATCTGGTTTAATTCCCACTAAGACATCCATGCCCCCACTGGGTTGCAACTTACCTATGAAGGTAGAAAAGTGTAGAAATGTAAAGTTCGGTTGGATGTGGTGATGCTCAAAGAAAAGCTCTAAAAAAAGGTGGCAAAAATTTTAGAAATACAATCGACCCATCTTTCGGTACATTTTTCCATGGACCTCAATGTCGGCTAGAGATTCGCTGCTTGCAATAATTATCGCTTTTATTATCAAAATGCCTGTGAACACGGTTGTTCAGGTAAATTAATTAAACCTTAAGCTACAACCTAAGGATTTTTTAAAAATGTTATTACATGTATGTTATTATTTTAAAATTAGCATATAATCGCTTGGCGCCATAACGACAATAAAAGTGAGCTTAGTAAATCTACTATAATAGATTACTATAACTATTGTCGTGAAATAGCCGAAATAATAGCATCTCACGTCGATGTTAACATTGGCGGCGATGAAAAAACAAATCGACGAGACCTTTTGTTCGTAAACACAATCTTAATGTATGTTTAATTTTATTATTTTAGTGATATTTTACTGAATTTGTAATCCATGTTAAAACTAAGCTAAATTAATTGAAAACTTAATCTAATGTAACAAGGAAACGTAACGTAACGAATTGTAAATATTTTAGTACAATGTATGACAGTTTGTAAGGTAAATATGGAAGTAATTTCCGGAAAAGAATAAAAGGCTCTTTGCTGTAATCCTTGAAGAAGAATAAACGCGTTTTATTTAAAACCGCATTTTCTACCCATTTTCTTTAACCCCACACATATTGAACAAAGTTTTAAACCCTACACACCCCAACATTTGGTCCTTTTCGAGCCGAATAAAGACTCCACAGAACATTTAAAAAAGAAAAAAGTGCAAAGTACAAAACATACATATATATATATCAGAAAGATACTTAAGAGACTACACAAAACATTAATCATTTAAAAGAAAATAAAATAAAAAGTGCAAGTGTACAAAACATAAAAAATATATATATAGATATATATAAAACATAAAGAACATACATATATTCCCTCGCGGTCGGTGTCTTGCCCCTTCTCTTGCTCCTTTTAAAGACTTAAAGACTCTCGGTGGTTGTGCATTGATCGGAACTCCCGCGCCGTGTAAAAATTAAACTAAATACCAGTCAACTTTAATCTCAACTGTCACCAGCTGGACAAAGCTAACCAAAGGTCGTAAGTTGCTGAAACAAAAAAAAATTTCATTAATACTATTTCAATAAACATCTGTATTTGATAAATTAATAAATACTTGATACACACATATTGGTTTATAATTAATTAATTTTCAAATAAAAACCTTAAAAATGTCGAAATTGTCCACGGGTGCAGATCAAAAAGGTGTTCTGGAGCAGATTCTTCGTGACCACTCCAACTTCAAAAAGACTGGAGCATTACGTCGTACAGCCAGCTATCTTTCAGGTCTCCTTATCCTAGAAGGGAACTTCAAGAACGCGCTTGGTCTTCAAACGAAGATTCGACGAGGAGAAATTGAAAAGGTCTGGAAGAAGAAGATTTTGATGAAATTTTTGATCTGCTTCAAGAAACATATTTCACTTACCCAGGTGAATTGGTCGACGGTATTGACAATGCCAAGTTAGCATCCAAGGAGAAGATTGTGGAAGGTGAATCCACAGGTGCTTCTTGTAATGAGCTTTCATTACCCCAAATTCAAATACCACATTTTGAGGGCTCGTACACGAGGTGGCGGGCTTTTCACGATGTTTTTTGTCCTTAGTCCACACAAATAATAAGCTGGGTGAAATCCAAAAGCTTCACTATTTGAAGTCGTCTCTTACAGGTGAAGCTGATCGTTTGTTGCAGCATTTAGGTTTGTATGCTGGCAATTATGACAAAGCATGGGAACTGCTTGTCGCCAGATACGACCACAAGCGAGTGTTGGTAAATGCTCATTTCCAACTTTTTTTTGAGCAGCAGCAGTTAACGAAGGAGACTGCAAGCAACATCAAATCTCTACTGGACACGTCCCAGGAATGTTTCCACACTCTGGGAAACTTAGGATTGCCGGTTAGTTCTTGGGATGACATTTTAATATATACTCGTATACTGGTACAAAAATTACCTGCTTTTACCCAGCGTTTGTGGGAGGAGAAGTTAGGTAGTTCGAAGGAGTTGCCAACACTGACACAATTTACAGACTTCCTGGAAACACGTTTTTGAACCTTGGAAACAATAGCTGGAACGAGTGGCATAAAGGTCAGCCGTTCTTCTGCACACAAGGCTGTTGCGATCGAGAAGAAAACGGTGTTGCACGTCGGAAAGAAGCTGTTTGCATGCCAGGTATGTGGTAGAGGTCAGCACTCCCTTCGAACTTGTCAGAAGTTTATTGCCATGGAGATCTGTGAACGATCTAAGGCAGTGGACAGAATCGTGGTTTGTCGGAACTGTTTGGCGTACAGTCACAAGACGAACCATTGTCAAAGCAGTGTGCGCTGCTATTACTGCAAGCAGGCACACCATTCTCTGCTGCATGTTAATGATATCAGCTCCAAACCTACAAGGGATTATAAAAATACAACAACAGGTACACAAACATTTCATATAACATCAAAATTTAACCCACCTGAAGTACATCAGCCAAGTGTTCTTCTGGCAACAGCAGTTGTTGGAGTCAGGTCATCAAATGGTATTTATTTTAATCTGAGGGCGTTAGTTGATTCTGGATCGGAAGCAACGTTCATTATTGAATCTGCTGTATAGTTATTAGGGCTTCATCAGCGACGAACGATCATTCAGGTATCTGGATTGGGAAAATTTAGCAGTGGTTCATGTCAACGATATGTAAGTCTTACCTTTGGGTCTCTGGTAACACCTTTCGAGACAAATACCCCAGCCTATGTGTTCAAATCGCTGACTGGTCTGTTGCTGTACAAGCTTCTAGCTCTGCAAAACTGGGAACATATTCAGGGCTTGAAGTTAGCTGATCCACAATTTGATAAGCCTGCGACTGTTGATATTCTCCTGGGAGCCGACGTTTACTCTGTTTATTCTTTATTCTAGGTTACATTATACGCGGTGATGATGAAAGATCGCCAATAGCACAGGAATCAGAGTTAGGTTGGCTTATCCTTGGGAAGGTTATCTCGCAAAATAAAGAACCTGTCCATAGCTTCTTACAGGTCCTCGATAACGAAACTCAGCTGCGAACTTACTGGGAACTGGAAGCGTTGCCTTTCAACACTAAGGAAACTGCGGAAAAGAAAACTTCTGAAAAGAATAACAACACAATAACAAGATCGCCTGTTGGTCGATATGAGGTATCGCAGCCATTTAAAGACGGATGTAAGCCTGGGTTTGGTGCCTCGAAGTTAGGTGCCTTACGTAGGTTTAATCAACTGGAAGGAAGATTATAGGAAAATCCCATACTACACAAGGAGTACTCTAAATGCTTAAATGAATATAAGGAGCTTCAACAGATGACAGAGGTTGAAAGAAAGAATACCATACTGGACACCCCACACCACTTCTTTACTCCTCACCATGTGGTATTCAATAAACCGCAATGTAAGCCTAGGTTTGGTGCCTCGAAGTTAGGTGCCTAACGTAGGTTTCATCAACTGGAAGGAAGATTCCAGGAAAACCCCACACAGCACAAGGAGAATTCCCAATGTTTAACGGAATGCAAGGAGCTTCCTCAGATGACAGAGGTCGACAAAAAGAATACCATACTGGATACACCACACCATTTACTCACCATGTGGTATTCAATAGACCGGAATGTAAACCTGGGTTTGATGCCTCGAAGTTAGGTGCCTTACGTAGGTTTCATCAACTGGAAGGCAGATTCCAGGAAAACCCCACACAGCACAAGGAGAATTCCCAATGTTTAACGGAATGCAAGGAGCTTCGTCCGAAAACAAACGTTAACGAGAAGAATACCTTACTGGATACACCACACCATTTATTTATTCCTCACCATGTATTCAATGCGTCAAGTACAACTACTAAGCTTCGTCGCAGTCCTGCGTACTTCAAACGATTTATACGAAACTGCCGGGCACAAGCTGGAAAAAGATACAGAGGTCCACTAAAGGTAGATGCACTCGGCATAAGACTGTTCGAAAATCCTCAAAGAGACACTGCCGTGGAGAAGTGGAGCGAAAATTATCTGTCCAGGATGAGACAAGACGGAAGCCAAGATCATACGCGAAGACTTAGTTATCTTCAAGGACGAAAGATTACCACCATTGCAGTTACGATTCGGACGAATTATAGACGTACATTCCGGAACAGGCGGACTTGCTCGAGTGGTTACGAAACGAACCGAAACCGGAGAATATCGCAAGCGAAAAAGCAGACATTTGAAGGACACAACACAACATTTGAACGACACAACACAACATTTAAACGACACAGCATAAAACTTATAAGACACACACTATTCCCTACACAACACAACACAACACACATACATACAGTTCACTCTAAATCATACAAAATCAATCATTCCAGACAACGTAGTGGAGTTCCGAAACTCCAAAATGCCGACGGGAATTGGAGAATCAAAACCCCGACGGAATTTGAAGCTTCTTAGTGAACACTCAACGTTATCCACAGAAAACACATCACATACCAGACAACGTTGCAAAGTTCCAAAATTCCAAAATGCCGACAGGAATTGGAGAATCAAAACCCCGACGGCACTTGAAATTTTTCACTGAACACTCAACGTTGTCCACCCAGCACAACACAACACTTTAACATTTATCCCTTTTTTTAAAACACTTCAACATAACACACTCAAATGTAAAATAAATAACTTAAACTATCGTAAATAAACAAAATAAATAATAATAATAAATATTTAAATAACAAAAAAATGAATATGTAAAAAAAAAACTTACTGAAGATGAATTGCAACAACAATTCGAAGGAAGGCGGATTCTTGGCTTTACACAAAAATGTAAATACCACACACACACATTAAGAAGGCTAATTCAGCCATCATCAAAACACTAACCGTTCGCGAAAATTTCGTCGCACAGCATCGCACGCACAACCAAAAATTGCGTACGCGGCGAACAGTTATCGTACAAAATAACTCCACAAATTGTACCGAGTTGTTGGGAAAATCATTACAATGAACTTTATTTTTTTTCAATTCCCATTTCTTTTTTTCTTGTTTGCACTGCACTCGAATACCAATCGATGTACATCAATATGTACACACGCACGTACATATTGTGATAACCACTTAAATGTGAGCAGCGACATCTAGCAGAAAATGTCGAAGACCAGAAGATTTCGATACTGGAATAACAAAGTCTCGACTGGAGAGTGGAATCGAATTTTCTAGCAAATTGGAAATTGTATGGGACGCTGGATGGCGAGGATTGTTCTCGAAGTATGTCATTCGAGTATAAATACCAGCATCCCAAAGGTATGCAAATCAGTTCTAAAGTGAAATTTGAAGTGTTAATTAGGAGAAGTGATTAAGTGGTTTAAGTAAAAGATAAGGAAAGTATAAGCGGTTGAGAAATTGGATTGTACTGAGAGAAACAATTAAATAGTGAATTGTAACTGTACTGAATAAAGCGATTTCTATTGAAAAGAATAAGTTCTATCATTTGTACCCACACAAACATTTTACAATATATACGATTGCGTACTTGCGCCGGTGTACATAACTCAAAGTGAAATCGAATTTCGGGTGTAAGGGGAGCAGACAAAGATAAATAAATAAAAAAACACTTACCTTTTTATTAATACAAAAAAAGGGTTAAAAAAGGGATAACAGAAACTAAACAAAACCGAAAATCACTCCCGACGCGATTTGACCCAGTTTTGGGCAACGATCAAAACAAACTATTGCACTATTGCAAACCAAAGTCAATGAAAAATATTTTATCTCGTCACCTTATCTTGTCACCTACATGTAATTTTTGAAATTATTAATTTACACGATTTTTGTCTCATTTACATGTAGTTAGTCAACACACTCATACTCACACAACACACAACTTTTATGTCAAAAGAGGTACAACGAACTCCAACACCATTTGGGGTACAGTAAAGTACAAGATCGAGGACACTTGCGGACGAGAATCGTCCACCGAGCGGGAGCATGTTCGTGAACACAATCTTAATGTATTGTGATAACCACTTAAATGTGAGCAGCGACATCTAGATTTACAGAGCAGAAGATATCGATGCTCGAAGACCAGAAGATTTCGATACTTGAATAACAAAGTCTTGACCATTGATGACTTTAGAGTGGAATCGAATTTTCTAGCAAATTGGAAATTGTATGGGACGCTGGATGGTTTTGACTGTTTCTCTCAGTACAATCCAATTTCTCAACCGCTTATACTTTTCTTATCTTTTACTTAAACCACTTAATCACTTCTAATTAACACTTCAAATTTCACTTTAGAACTGATCTGCATACCTTGGGGATGCTGGTATTTATACTCGAATGACATACTTCGAGAACAATCCTCGCCATCCAGCGTCCCATACAATTTCCAATTTGCTAGAAAATTCGATTCCACTCTCCAGTCGAGAGGGTGTAGTGGCGTTGTCCTTGTCTTTCTTATTCCCAAATATTGGCATATTTCCTGGAAGACTTTTGATTCAAAGTTTCGCCCTTGATCAGATAGAAGCTTCTTGGGACTCGCCACGTATTACAGAAGGTTTGTAAAGGATTTTGCTGGCATTGCAAAGAGCCTGCATCAACTTACAGAAAAAGGCCGACAGTTCAGGTGGTCTGGAGAATGCGAAAAAGCATTTCAAGAACAAAGCCCCCATCTTGGGTTACCTCACGCCCGGAAAAATGTTCCTTTACAAACCTTCTGTAATACGTGGCGAGTCCCAAGAAGCTTCTCAGTTGGTGTTTATCTTTTGGAGAAGGCCAACTTTTCACGGCTTCGATTTTGTCAGGATCCGTTCTTACTCCTTCCGCTGATATAATGTGACCCAGATATTTTACTTCCGGACGAAACAAGGCGCACTTTTCCGGGTTGAGCTTTAAATGAGCACTTCGTAGCCTCTCAAACACTTCTTTTAGATTTTCGCGGTGCTCCTCGTACGTCTTACCTATGACGATAACGTCGTCCAAATATACTAGGCAGGTTTTCCAGGTGAGTCCTTGCAATGTTCGTTCCATTAGTCGCTCGAAGGTGGTTGGAGCGTTGCACAGTCCAAACGGCATCACTGCAAACTGCCAAAGACCGCTTCCTGTAGTGAAGGCAGTTTTCTCACGATCCGTACGATTTATCTCTACCTGCCAGTAACCGCTCTTCAAGTTCTTCAAGTCAAGTGTTGAAAACCATTTCGCTCCAGAAAGCATATCCAAAGTGTCATCGATTCTCGGAAGTGGGTAGCTGTCCTTTTTAGTGACATCATTGAGACGTCGGTAGTCTACACAAAATCTCGTGCTGCCGTCTTTCTTCTTCACGAGGACCACTGGAGATGCCCACGGACTTTGCGATTGTTCAATCACTCCCTCAGCTTTCATCTTCGACATCATTTCGGCAACTTCTGTTTGCTTTGCCAATGGAAGACGCCTTGCAGGTTGACGGATTGGTCGAGCGTCTCCGGTGTCAATGTGGTGTTGAACAATATGCGTACGTCCATATTCTCCGTCTTGTGTAGCAAATATATCAGCGTACCTACCGATTAGTTTTTCTGGCAGGATTCGCTGATCTTCGTCCAGATTACAGAGGCTGAGAATTTTGTTCTTGATTTTTATGCTCTGAACTGTTGTGACCGGTTTTGCACACTTTTTTTCCGTTGTGGTCGATATAGCCTCAACAGGTACGCATTTTCCCACTATCTCCCCCTTTTTCACCTTTACACTGAATGTCTTTGGATTTAGAATCCTTACAGGGACCATGTTGTTCTTTGGCTCCACTAAGGTCTTTCCCACCATGAAGTCTCTTTTCTTTTCTGGCTCCATCAAATAGAATCGGTGGCTACCAGGACCACCTTCCACTTTTGCCCACAAAATTGCTTCTGACGAAGGCTCTAGACTCTGATTGCTGCAGATAACGACATTTGAGACTGTGGTATTGGCGTTTCCGTATATCATTGGTATCTCCATGTTTCCGTATTTCAGGGTTTGTGCCCCCAAGTCGACTACAAGTCCATGTTCTCTCATGAAGTCTGTACCAATGATGCACTCGTCACATATGTCAGCTACCAGAAACGCGTGAGTGAATGTTATTCCGGCCAATTGGATTTTATGCGGACTTCACCATATACCTTAATCGTTGCTCCTGTAGCTGTTCGCAAGCTGCAACTGCTAGTGTTATGCAGCCAAGACTTCTGCACAAGATTCCTCCTGATGATTGAGGCCGTGGCACCGGTGTCTATTGTTGCCATCCATTTTTCTTTTCCATTGACTACTTCTACTAGAAGGCTTTCGCTGCATCGTTTTGCCAGCGAGACTTGGGTGATGGTCCTGGGGCCGTCGACTCCTGCTACCAACTTCTGCCCCGCGAAGTTGGTGCTTAAGCATTTCCCGACTGATGATTTCGGGAAGGTTGACCGGCTTCTTGATAGCTGTTTCTGCTGGTTTCTTCCGCTATTGGCTTGCCACCACAGTGAGAGCAGTCTTTTCGTCGCACCGGTTCTTTACACTGCCTATGAAGGTGTCCTATTTTATTGCAATTCCAGCAGCGCATTATCCGTCTATCCCGTCGAGTATCTCGTTCCTCGGCACTAATTCTTGTGCAGGAGCATTCGATAGATGTTACTTCCCTGACGAAATGTGTTCCCCTGGAAGCCTGATTGGCTGCTTCCATCGCCAGAGCGAAGGCAAGTGCTTCAGCAAGGGTTCTTTTCCCGGCCATTCTTACTGCTGACTGTAGCTTCGAATCTGCAATTCCCCTGATAAATGCATCTTTTGCCATTTCGTCGATAATTTCCTGGTCTGCGGTGGGGTATGACAGATGTGCAAGTCTACTCACGTCTGCTTGGAGCTGCTGCAGTGTTTCTCCTCTTTGCTGCATTCGGCTTTGCAATTGGACCTTGTAGACCTCCTGCATGTGGCTATCCCCAAACCTTTTCTCTATAGCCTGTACTAAAGTCACATAATCTTTATGCTTTTCGATGTCTACTGTTTGCAACAATTCTGCTGCAGGACCGTGCAAGGCCATTGTTAGGGCAAAGCACTTTTCCTCATTGTCCCAGTCGTTTGCACAGGCAGCCATTTCAAACTGCTTCTTATAAGTAGACCATGAGGTCTGGCCATCGAATGAGGGAGGCTTCAAATCTTTTCTCCTTGGACCGCTTAAAGAACATTCTCGCAGTTTCTGTTTTCGCACTGTGTCGAGCTCTTTTGTCAGTTGCTGAACTTTGCTGTCCATTTCTTCGAATTTTTCGCCAACATTCTTCTCTATTGTATCAAATTTGTCATCAACGTTCTTCTCTATTCTATCAAATTTGTCATCAACGTTCTTCTCTATTCTTTCAAATTTGTCATCGATTTCTTCGAATTTTTGCTGGAGAATGTTCTTTTGTTCTTCCAGATTATTCTTTTGTTCATCCATTTTCTGTTGAAGACCGTGCAGATTGTTGGTTTGTTCGTTGAATTTTTGTTCAATGCTGCTCTTCTGCTCGTCCATTTTTTGTTCCAGACTGTTCTTTTGTTCATCCAGCTTTTGCTCGAGACTATTCTTTTGTTCTTCCAGATTCTGTTGAAGACCGTCCAAATTTTTCTTCTGTTCGTCCATTTTTTGTTCGAGACTGTTCTTCTGTTCGTCCATTTTTAACAAGAGGAGTTGCATCATCGCAGACATGTCACTGCCGGTACTTATCTGTTCATCCTCGACAACATCAAAGGAATATGCATCAGGATCATGACCCTCGTTGTTCAAAGCCTCCTGCAGTCTGAGCACCAGGTAACTTTTTTCTCCACTGACGCTGAGGCTTCTCTTGTTCAACTCGGATTTGAGTTGGACGAGGGTCAACTGCAATAGTTTTCGACCCATTCTAGCTTTTTCAAATAGTCAGAAAACACTTCTTTTTTTTTACACACAATAAGTCCTATCCCACTTCTGACACCAATGTAAAATGTTTGTGTGGGTACAAATAATAGAACTTATTCTTTTCAATACAAATCCCTTTATTCAGTACAGTTACAATTCACTATTTAATTCTTTCTCTCAACACAATCCTATTTCTCAACCACTTATACTTTTCTTATCTTTTACTTAAACCACTTAATCACTTCTCCTAATTAACACTTCAAATTACACTTTAGAACTGATTTGCATACCTTGGGGATGCTGGTATTTATACTCGAATGACATACTTCGAGAACAATCCTCGCCATCCAGCGTCCCATACAATTTCCAATTTGCTAGAAAATTCGATTCCACTCTCCAGTCGAGACTTTGTTATTCCAGTATCGACATTTTTTGCTCTGTGAATCTAGATGTCGCTGCTCACATTTAAGTGGTTATCATAATATGTACTCGTACATTGAACATTTAACTGACTACTCTTAACTAACACCTAACTTACTCACAAACTGACTGACTGGGACGCGGAATGCAATGCAAATCTACCTCCTCGTGGTGCATTCTGGCTTACGCTTTTCTTTTTTTTTTATAATTTACGCGCGCCTAAGGGGTTAGATACGAGTAACCTTTTACTGTTGTCATGGCGCGGGCGGAAATTTAGAAGGAGGAGAAAGGAAAATTGTTTTATAGTGGTTTGAAACTCAGATGTATTTGGTTTCAATATTAGCTCTCCAGGGGTGGGAGTCCGAATAGGACGCAGCTTACAATTTTGAATAATATTGATTTAAAAAAAAAAATTAATTTTTTACCAAAAATTTAAGTTTGAATGCGAATTATTCAAAAACTATTCCGCCGAATAATTTGATCTAAATTTTATATTAAAAAGCAAATTTAGAGCTTTCATATAGTACTTTATTGTAAGTGTTGCCGTTGTTTTTTTTTAAATAATTTCTTTCCCATTTGAAGTTATTTTTTTCTAAAATTGCCCCTAACTCCTAAACGGGGCGAGACCCGTTAGACCCCCCTCCCATAGTAAAAAATGCTAGTTTTTAACCCCTCTACAAAATACCGTTATCAATTCTTGGCGCCAAATTTATCGTACTCTCCCCAAATAAATTATTACTCTGTCAATATCGGTTATTTTATTTAATGTTTACTAAAAAAAATAGTAAAATGTCCGTAGAAATGCATAAAATCCGGAAAAATATAGAGTTACATTTTCGTATTGATGGTTTTTTTTTTCTTCCTGATCCCACATGAGCTAGGTACCTGTCGTACGTGAATGACACTCGATCACGGGTGAGAAAATAACAAATTACAACCCTCGAAGCTCGATAATGTGCGCGGTGATTCCACAATTAATCATATTCCTACGATTTTTGGACTTTTGGACAATAAAATCTAAAAATTCTACGATTTTTCAAATTTATTGTAATTTTTATATTTTTAAAAATTTTTTTTAGAATAAAATTTTCCAAATTTCGTCTAAAACTGTAAAGTAAAATCAGCCCATCTGTAGCTCTACTAATGCCTATACAAATTATGTACATATCTTTGCGCTGAGCCAAAGAAAAAATAAAATATTTTTTAATTTTTTTCGTTGTCCCGGAATTTCTCATTTATTGTTAAAGTAAAACTCCTTATATTTATACCTTTATTCTAAGTTCATCAAACCAGCACAGACGTTGTATCAGAAATTTTATTTCCAAGAAATTAGCCGTTGCATTTGATGGTGACTTGACCCTGGGGAAGTGCATGTTGTGTGCACGAATGCTGAATCGGTCAATTATTTGTTCCACCGGATGTCGTGGTGGTGGTCACCGACAGGTGGGCTGTTATTTCAATATATTCGTTTTTAACTTATAACTATAATACACTATAAAGTGGGCCATAATGCATGACCATCTTTTCCTAGGCTATATCTTTGGAATAGAATAAAAAAAATTAATGCGTTTTTTAAATGTTTATTTGGGCATCCAAGTTGTTTGTTCCATCATGTTTTTAAAATGATATCGCTTAGTGGCCGCCGCCATTGCTGATTACCATTTGGGTTCTTTTTATGGGATTCTACATGGTTTTCCTCAGAACTTCGCGCGATAGGTACTCCACTTCCTGACACGTGACTTTAAATAACCTCATAAAAATAAGTCAAAGACGGTCGAATGGGGAAAAGGGAAATGCAAGTTGCGCTAAAATCACTAACGAATTGTTCATCAAAAACATCGTGACGATTACAAATGTGTCCTTGAACAATAACGCAGTTACGAATGGCCAAATAGTGATCCTAAAATATAAAATATAATATTAAATTTATCAAAACAAATACGAGTACATAAAATTCACGATTTTAGATTTTTTTCTTACATCCGATTTTGTAAAGGTGGTAATTAGAAAATACCTTAATGACGAAGGCAGTATACTTCGAATATTGTTCGTTTTGACGTTTTGACAGATTGTGTCTAGGTGTAGAAGTTCAAGATCAATTATATTCTTTGCATCTAAACAACGATTTTGAAGCATTTAAGCAGAATTAGTTGGATTTCCACATAGGGCTTGTTCATCACATATTAAAAAGATTTGACTTTAAAAATGAATTGCTCCAAAGTTTTACCCTTCTAAGTCCAGTAAGCATAGTTGGAAAAAAGTACATACAATCTTTTTATCCATTATCCAAAAGTTTTCCAAATTTAATGCTAAATAAAGATATTCAAGACGCCGATGCCGAATTTCGTGAGATAAGAAACGCGCCGATAAATGTCATTTAGAGTCGACGCTTTTGCATAAACAAAGTAAGTAAATTGTTTGTTTGTTTTTAAATATGTTTCATATATATTTTTTATAATTTAAAGTTTTTTTTAGAATTAGTATTTTATATTAATAGCAACAATGTACAAATTTTAAATAAAATGAAAAAATTACATAGATACGGTAATCATCTACCTTTTGCAAGCGCAAAGTTGAGATAAATATAAGGAATATTCGAAGGAAAAGCTATGTAAAAACCTTCGCTCGTATATATCACAGCTTGCTTAAGAAGCTTTATAAAGCAAAAGTAAGAGAAAAGAAAAGAATTAACAATCAGGATTTGTGTAGAAATAATAATTATGTAAATGATAAATAAATAAATTAGTAAATAAATAAATGAGTAAATAAATAAATTAGAAAATAAATAAATCAATTAATAAATAACAAATAAATTAGTAAATAAAAAATAAACAAAGGTAAATAAATGATTTAGCGACTGGTAACAATAGATACGAGTAGTTTAGATAAAAAAAATAATAGTTACTCGTTAAACTGGATGATTTATCGGACAAATTGCACGAAGTTATAAATTGATCATTAAGCTTAGCTATCCGATCAGTAACAGTCTCAATGTTGACTATTTGATGAATAAGCGAGGTAGAAAAAGCCATGGCAGTTTTAAGATTAGTTTGAGAATTTTGTTTTGGCAAATTTGCATTTTTTTTATATGGCAATGCGAACAGTTGCCCCAAACAGGAGCTGCGTAAAAAACTACACCCTGAAAAATACATTTAAATATAATCAGCTTGTCTTCGTTGCTTTTGTCCAGGATATTCACTCAATGGGATTTCCACTCAATGTTATTGTTATCAATTTTTAAAGAAGTGCTCAGTAAAAAGCAAGCTTTGATAGCTTGAGTTTTTTGAGCATTTATATTGATTTTCCAATTGTTGCAATATGAAATAAAATTGTCCAAAGCTGACCGAATCGGAGGAGTAGATACACATATCATCCGCGAAAATTGTAGAATGACACCCAGAAAGAAAGTGAAAATCGGATGCGTAAATGTTATAAACTATTGGAGCTAGAACAGAACCTTGAGGTACACCAGCAGAGATTATTTGTAAGTCTGATGGTGTGCTGTTCACAAGTACAAGTAAAACTTCTGCCCATTAGAAATGATTGGACTACTTTGACCAGATGTAAGCGAAAGCCCAAATGAAATAGCTTATAAATTAAACCTTTATGCCAAGCGGTGTCAAAAGCTTTTTCTACGTTCAAGAGAATCATACAAGTACTATGACCTAAATGAAAGGAGTTAAGTACATGTTTTTTAACCATGTAGAGCTGGTGGGATGTGCTATGACTTGGACGAAAACTAAACAGTTCTGACGGTAAGATATTAAATTCGTCAACGTAGTGCTTTATTTTGTTTTTAACAATTTTTTCAAAGCATTTGCTTAAATCACTGAGGAGGCTTATGGGGCGATAATTAATCGGATTTTTTTTAGTTTAGCGAGGTTTCAAAATTGGTATAATTTTGGCACATTTCCATGTATTTGGAAAATATCCAATATTTAAACATATATTAAAAATGCACTGGATAATTTTTAGGCCAACATTGGGAAAATTTTTCAAATAAATATTTCTAATATTATCGAATCCAATTGACTTGAGTGCGTTTAGAGCACTTACAATGTTTTTGACCTCCTCCAAAGAAACATATAAGCTTTTGTGAGGTAAGGCGAGGTTATTAACGATATGTATTGTATCTTCAACCGCACTCTTAAAATTACTTAAGACAGTAGTTGAAAGCAGATGGTTGGGAGCGAATGATTTCACTAAATCATTACCTTTTTCTAAATGAGAAACTGCTTCAGTATCGGCAGTTCTTAAGAAGAGAATGAAAGGTAGTTTGTTTTTAATAGTTTTAACAATATTCCAGAACGGTTTACTTGATTTGTTCAAGCCATTTAGCTTTATATTCCATTCATTATTTTTTAAGAAACCAGTTAAATATCTGCGCATATGTAGATATATCAAAATTCTAAGTTGCACTTCGAATGTCCTCGATCAAAAACTCGTTCTGCATCACTGCATCTAACAGAGTACGCTTTTCTGGTAAATAATCAGAGCTAAGATCGTTATACACTAGCGGTTGACTTACAAGCCTCACTGCATTTGTTATAAAAAGATCAAGAGTAGAAGGATTTCCTCTGTTGTTTTGTGTGCAGTATGTAGGATTTGGAGGAGATATAGAAAAAGAGCATCGAGAACTTAGATCATTCAAAATATTTCCGTATGAATTGGTGCGAAGGCAACTCCAATTGCAATGACGACAGTTGAGGTCCCCACTCAGAAGAAGCAAGCCACTAACACTTGTGAGTTTCGATTGACGCTTAAAATTCACATTTCTACTACCTAATTTAAGGTTGATAAGAAACAATGATACACAATTTTTTTTAAGATGAAAATTACCAATAAAAGGCAGTTTGAGGTTTTGATTGCTTTTATGCAAACGGATTTTTGAAGTCGGTAAATAAAATTGAGTGGAGTGGAGTTCTATTGCTACTAAATTAAATAGTTTAGGTCCTGAAGCAAGAGACGGGAAATTGAAAATCTTTTTTTTTTTTTTTTTATTATGATTATTTTATTTAGCAAGAATTTGCCATTTAAATAAATATTTTTACAAAAAGTTCATCTTAACTTTATCTTAACCTAATTTTAACAAAATTAATAATATAGTTTTTAAATTGAAGTATATTTTGTTCATTTCTAATTTCATTTGGTAGTTCATTAAAAATTAATAGTCCTCTATACATTATCATATTTTTAGATTAGATTAGATTAGATTTATTAGATAACATGGTATGTGCATTAAGACATAGGTCTCTTATAGTACTTAGGCTTGATAGTTAAAATAGAAACTTAGTTTCATTACATTAGATGTTTAAATTAATAAGATTTTAATATTTCAAAAATAAAAGCAATTCATAAGATGACTAAAATAAGCAAGGTTAACTTTTTGAAAATATAATTTGTACAAACAATTAAACAAAAAAAGAAAAAAAAAACAGAATAGAAAAGAAAGGAAAGTAACGAAGATGAAAAGTAAGAAGTAAGAGAAAGAGGAGTTAAATATACTTTAATCTTTATTGTTGCTGAATAGAAAAATGCCTAAATATTGAAGTTTTAAAGCTTGCGGTATTGTTAATACTCTTGATATTCAAGGGCAGAGAGTTCCATAACCTCACGGCGTGAACGAAAAAGAACCTTGATGAGTTGAGATATTTAAATTTTGGTAAGTTTATATTAAGTGTTCTGCGAGAAGAAGAAAACTCAAGCTTGCAAAACAGATAATTTGGCGTCTTTGTAATTATAAGTTTGTGTAAGAATATACAATTTCTTGCATACATGTATTGTACTAAAGTACAACCCAATAAACCTTTCACATATACTGATATCCGATCGTATCTGCATAGTCCATGAATGTATCTAACTGCATCATTGAAGGCTACCTGTAACTTATTACGTGATAACGAATCCATGCTACTAAAAACAACATCGGCATATGTTATTATGGGAAGTATAAGGGCTTGGACTAGCTTCCGTCGAGTTTCAAGGGGTGTGAAGTTTGCAGCCAACCACAGTCTACGCAAACAACCATAAATGCGACCAATGACGTAGTTTATGTGGTTGCTGCAGGACAGATTGCGGTTTATTATGAACCCTAGGCTAGTAGCCGACTCCACTATTGCCAATTTCGATTCCGATATGCATATATTTGGTACCAGACTCAGTTCAAAATTGCTTTTTGATATGGGTAGAACCTGACACTTAGAAGGATTTAGCAGCAGCCCGTTTTTGTCTGCCCAGTCATTAATCGCCGACAAATCCCTGTTTAAACAAAAAACTAGTTCGTCAAGCCGATTCATAGGCATAGACATGTACAATTGAACGTCATCTGCGTACATATGCATACGAGTGTGCACACATACCAATGGCAAATCGTTGACAAACATGGAAAATAAAATCGGTCCAAGGATGGAACCTTGAGGAACACCTTGTAATAAGGGCAAAACAGAGGAAATCCTTCCACCAGCAACGACCCTTTGAAATCGGTTCGACAAATAGCTTTGCAAAAGTTTAACAGCTCTTTCGCCAAACCCGAACAAGTGCTTAAGCTTCCATAAAAGAATTTTATGATTCACTTTGTCAAAAGCTTTCGAGAAATCGAGAAAGCAAAGTAATGTCACGAGCCCTTTATCATAGTCTTGCCTTACATCATCCAAAATCTTCACCATTGCCGACTGACAACTATGCCCTTCTCGAAAGCCTGACTGAGAAGAAGTCAATAGAGAGTTGAACGATAAGTGGCATTTCATCTGGCGGGATAAGACTCTCTCAAATACTTTTGATAGGCATGGGAGAATGCTTATTGGCCTAAAATCGTTAACAGAACTTGCGTTCGATTTTTTTGCAATCGGAATAACCCGTGCATGTTTCCAAGCTTGGGGAAAGGTAGATGTCATAATACACGAATTAATTATATGGGTTATGTGGCTTACAATACTGGGTAAAATTATTTTTAGAAATTTGACTGGTATACCATCTTCACTGATTGCATTTGACTTAATGGAGGCTATGATTGAAATTACATCAGTCTCAGTTGTTACCACAAAATCGGCTTGCCTTTGCACTGATATGAAGGTATTCGGATGAAAATCAAACATACCACCAGCCATTGCATTGTCAACAAAATGTGCATTTAGCTCATTTGGATTTAACGAACAGTTATCATTCCCTTCATTACTAACACCAATTTGCCGAAGGTTCCTCCACAGTTCCTTTGGGGGCAAAGACATATTAAGTTTAGAGGAATAGTAATTTCGTTTCGAATCACGCACAATGCTAGTGGCTCTATTACGAGCGTTTTTATAAGCGACCCAATTAAAAGAAGAACGATGTCTCTTCCATTTGCTGTAAAGCTTATTCCTGATTTTCAGCGCATTTAAAATTTCCGCAGTAAACCAAGGGAAAGTCTTATTGCGAACAAAAACAGTCTTAACAGGCACGAAACCTTCATAGAGTTGGGCAACACATAACTGAAAACGATTAATTTGTTCATTTGGATCTGGACTCTGTCTACAAAGAAACCAGGGAGTCGTTGTTTGTGCTGAAACTTGCAGAGCATTGATGTTAATAGATTTAAAATCTTTAAATTCAAAGGTCGTAGACTTATTGACATGAGAAAAATTTATATCGTACGTGCAAAGTAACATATCATGGTCAGAAACACCACCCAGACAAATTTGGTCAAATAGAAGAACTGCTGATTGATCTGAAACAAGACCAACATCAAGAAGACTCGGTGGTGCATCTGTACGAAAACAAGTTGGATAGGAAGTATTTACAACATAAAGACCACACGAAGAAGCATGATCCTCCAATTGGCGCGACCGAGAATCATTGTTTAATAAGTTGGCATTAAAATCTCCTACTACAATAATATTTACATATCTGGGTGAAAACTCCGACAGAGCGGAAAAAAATGGTTCACATGAAAATCTCCGGTTAGGGTTATAACAACAAGAAACCAAACATTTAACACTTCCATCATGAACCTCAGCAATAATGTATTCAACATCAGTGTCGACAGATTTTACTAATACATCGCATTTTAAAGAAGACTTGCAATAAATTGCCACTCCTCCACCCGTTGTAGAGGTTATTCTGTCGTTGCGATATAATTCGTAACCCTCAATATCATACACAAGATTTTCAAACTTGGGTTTAAACCAAGTTTCGTTAACACAGATCAGATCTATGCTTGAATTTGTAAACAAATAGCGAAAGTAGTCTCGCTGGTTAAGACTTCGAGCATTTATATGACATACATTGAAACCATTCTTGTATCTCGACAGAACATTTAACAGACACAAAGTTGATCTAGCATTCACACCGTGGTTATGATTAAAAATACTGTTGTTGTTAACCATTCTCAATTAACCTACCGCAAACAGCACCACAATCAATTAAACGCATTACCAAATCATCATCCAGCAAACAAAAAGAAAATATATAGTAGATAGTAAGCATTAGAAGAAGGAAGGGTAGAGAAATAGAAGAGAACATTTATAAATATTGAATAATAAAGTATGTAATAATAATAATAATAAAGATTAATTCAGTCTTAAAATTCAAGAATTTAAATGAAAATAATACTTATGCATTTAAACAAAAAGCAGAAATAAATGAAAACAAAATTCAGTCGATGTCGATGTAGACTTCTTTTTCATGTTGTGTGTCGGCAGCAGCGGCGCGGAGATCGTTGGAGCTTACAATGGGAAAGCTCTTCCCGTTTGGAGTTTTTCTTACGAACAAAGAGCCAAATTTCGTGAACACAGTTGTCGTTTTCTCTTCATCTGAGTAGCGGTACGTAAAAGCAGGCGAACTCTCTGAGTAAGGCTCGTCAGTAAGGTTCAACTCTCTGTGTTGGCTTTTACGATAGAGAGTAGCTGACTTCAGCACAAAGTTTCGCTCTTGCGGGCTACTAAACTTGAGTACGATCGGTGATGGCGATGACGAATCGTTAAATTTTTTCACACGGAATGCATTTTTAAGTGTTGGCGGTTTGCATTCAATAGTGTGGCATAAATGATTGAAGATGGTAGACAAATTTTCTTCAGGTGAACTTGGAATGCCAAAGAGCACGGCATCACAGGCAGTATGTTTACGTTCAAGGTTGTCGATTTGTTGTTGGAGGGCAAGTATTTCTTTGTTCGCAGATGTGGTTTCCACTGATGTAGACGTAGAAACAACTTCAATGTTCTCAATTCTCTTTGTGATTTTTTCTACCGCCGCATTGACTGATGAAAAGCGTTCTTCCCACTTTTTTTCCATTTCCTCAATTTTGAGTTGGAGACCGTTGCTTATTTTATTGCATTCGTCTTTTATTGTTGCTTTGATGAAATTACAGAATTTATCAAGGCAGCTCTCCAATATATCGATTGTGATGATTGAAGAGTTGGTGTCAGTTCGTTTCAAGAAAGGGGAACTTACTTGGGAGGACGTTGTCGGTTTATTTTGCGCTGATTTCGAGATCGAGCGGGTACTTGGTGGGTCTGGCATGGTGGTTGTGTTGATGTATCACAGTTTAATCCTTAAAGCAGGCGATAGATATGAATGACAACCAATGAAACTACTTTCGAAGCTAAGTTTATAAGTGTCAGTTTTAAATCATCTGTACTTTGCGCGCACTTTCAACTTTTTTATTTGTTACGGTTAGAGGTTCTTTGCGCGCACTTTCAACTTTTTTATTTGTTACGGTTAGAGGTTAGCTGCTACCGGACAGAAAAATAAGACGTCTATACTGTTCTGAGCATACGGCTCCTGCTCTTTGAATTCGGAAGTTTAATAATCTAAAATCATTAGCATTTCTTAAGGAATATGGTTGAACTTCATTTACATATGACAGATTGTCACACAAATAAGTAGGTAACAAATTAAACTTCATCTTGTAAATAAACACTAATGCATTAAAAATTATTCTTTGATTTATACTCATCCATGATAATTGAGATAACATTTCTCTTATATGAGTCAATCTATGGCATTTTAATATAATTCTCATTGCTTTATTTTGTAGTTTCTGTAAACGATCTGACATGTAGTTATTGCACATAAATAAGACACTAGAGCAGTACTCAAAGTGAGGTCTAATAATTGTGTTATAAACCCGTATTGCATTGTATCTTTTTAACAATTTTTTTACAAATGTATTCAACGTGAGGGTTAAAACTTAACTTATTATCAAAAAGAATTCCCAAATATTTTATTTCATTAACTATTTCGAGTGTCCCATGTCCTATTTATATGTTTTTTCTTCCTGAACTATTAAGAATCATTGATTTTGATTTATTAATATTTAATTTAAGTTGGTTTATTTGGAACCATTTTTGCAGATTCTTTAGATCAGAATTTATCTTATCTACTCCATTATCAACATAAGTATCAGATAAAAACAGCAAGGCATCATCGGCAAATAGAACCAGTTTGAATGTACTACAACTTTTTCAATATCGTTCATATAAATTAAGAACAACAAAACTCCAAGAAGTGAGCCTTGCGGGACTCCAAAATTAATATTAATTGGATCCGATGTCACATTATTAACTTTAATTCGTTGTAATCTGTGTGAGAGATACAACTTAAACCAGTTTAATTCAACATCTCTCACACCATACTTTTCAAGCTCCTGCACTAAAATACCTCTATCTACCGTTTCAAATCCTTTTTAGATCTAAAAAAACTGCAACCACGGTCTTTTTGTCTTGAATATCAATTTTCCACTTCATTATAAATAAGTTAATCAATGACTCACAGTTATGACTTTTTCTAAATCCTGATTGATAATGCGATATGTAAAGAAGATTGCAACTGATTAAATACAATTTTTTCTATAATTTTGCTTTCTAATGGTAACGTATTCTAAATTCATTTACTTTATTGGTATTTTTGATTTTCGGTATTGGGACAACAACAGTTTCCTTCCAATAATACGGAAAAGTACCATTCAAAAGGGATGTATTAATAACATGTGTTAATAGGTTACCACAGATTTCAAAAGTGTCTATATACAATTGTACATTTGTAAAGTTTGCATCTTTTTTGTTATTCATTGATTTGAGTGTTTCAAATAATTCATCCACAGTAATAACTTTAAATTTAAATTTGAGGTAATAGTAATATAAAATTAATATAATTCGGTTTTTTTTATTTGATTTCTGATTTCATCAATGCTGTCAACAAAGTAAGTATTAAACAAGTTTGCCATTTCAATATTTTCATTATATATAACATTTTTGTAACTTATATTTTTTGCCATCTTTGTTTCTCCTTTTAAAATCAGCTGCTTTAATGTCCTCCACATTGTTTTTTGGTCCTTTGATTTGTCGATTTTCCGAGTTATAAAACAGTTTTTCGCTTTCTCTATTTCAGATTTGAAACGATTTCGCGCAGCTTTGTATCCCGTCCACTGATCTACGTTATTTGACCACTTTGCTATCTCGTATCGCTTAATTTTTTCACTCTTCAAACTTCTTACATTTTTAGAAAACCATTCAGGTTGATAGCTTTTGACATGCTTGAATTTTGTTAAAAAAAAATTGTCACTGAATTTTTGAGCTAGATCTTCCACGTTTTCACTTAAGTCATTAGAAAAATTTTTATTTTGGAGTTCATTATAAAAGGTGTCACTGTTATATTTAAAAAAATTTATTAATTTTTCTTCTTTCCTCTTATTACAAGCAATATTAATCTTTATGAGTATACTCTCATGATCAATAATTTGCAAGTTAGGCGCTACGTTAGCTCTAATTTTTCTTTTGTTGTTTACAATAACATAGTCTATTAGTGAGATTGATGTTCTCGTAACTCTAGTTGGTTCATTAATTATCTAGTATAAAGCACAGTCTTTAATTAATGATTTAACTCGATTGCTATACGAACTAGCACTCCACCAATTGATATTGATGTCACCCATCAGTATAATGTCATTATTATTCTCCCAATTATCCACCCAATTCGAGAAGTGATCGATGAAGATATTCTCGTTATAACTTAGTGATCTGTAAATACCACCAAGAATAAACACCATGTTTTTAAAGTATACTTTCACCTATCTTTAATATAAAAAATCACACCGCCAGTATGCATAGATTTAGTGTTGCATCGGATAATATTATAATTGCTAAATTCTATTATTTTGTCTTTTTCGAACTTTGTAATATGAGTTTCAGTTACACATATAAATGTAACGATCGCTTCAAACTCATCAAAGTTATTAATTAAACCTTGTACGTTAAGGTAAAGACATTTAATTTCACTTAATTGTAATAGCTTTTTCTGCTTCTCTCATATAATATTTGTCTTTTGTATACAGGACAATCCATACTTTTTACATCATGAAAAACATCTAAATTATCAAAGTTCGTTTTCATTTTATCTTTAAAATAATTCGCGCACTTAGTTATTTCACTTTTACAGTTTTTGACTTCATGATCATTCTCACCACATTTCATGCAAACTTTTTCACTAGTACAATTCTCATGCTTGTGGTTATACAATATGTATATCATGCACTTGAAACACCTTCTGACGTTTATTTTCTCATACACCACACATCTGTCATATTTGATATATACTTTTTGTTTACTCATTATTGCTTTGAAAGCTTGGCTATCAACTTCAAATAAAATATTATAAATCGATTTATTTCTTAACGATTTAAACACTTTAATACACCTCAATATTTTAAAATCAAAGTTGTTCTGATTACGGAGTGCCTCAATTATTTCACTTTCCATTAGATTTTCAGTAAGCCCACTTAATATAGTTGGATTCTTCATTGACAAAATCTATATGTAGTTTTGAACACAGGCCTGGAGCGACTTCAAATACAAAACCAAAAAGAAGGTGGTCAAAAACAAAATGAAAAAACAAGTGACGGGTGGTGGCCCACCTGATCAAGCTGTGGAAGATAACTATGCAATCTATGAACGATGTGGTTCAGCCTGAAGGCTATTCATTCGGTGGTCCGGAGCAAGTCATTTTGTCTGAAGGTCAAAGATTAAAATTTGAGAATTAGATTTGCTTTAATTATTTAATATATAAACTTACTTTGTGTCTAGCAATTCAAAGAAGTAGTGCTCAATACTTAACATATTTTATTTGTTTATTACTATTATTTATTTATTTGTTTTCAACTTCTCCAAAACACAAAGCCTTTCCACGATAATAAATATTTTGTGAGCTGTCAAACAAAAAACATGTGTGCCGGCTGTCGAAAAAAATCTAGTACACGGCTTGTCGGTCGAATAAACTATATAATCTAGATTTTTCATCCACCCGACTCGACAGCCGCCTTGAGTCGTTTTCGACTCCTGACAAACATATTTATTTATTTTATGTACATATATATTTTTTATCCATGATTTATTTTTTTGTTTAGTGAATTAAAAACGTCATGTTGTAATATATGTATTGAAGCATAATAACGTTGTTCTTTTTTTTTGTCAACAAAATCGTTTTTCGACGATTTTGTAAGTTAGAAATTACGATTTCATGTGGAAATTATCTGGCAACACTGGCGGTAATACCAAATTTGTATTTCTCAGTAAAGAGTAGCTAGTAGTAGCGCATTTGACATAGATAAATAACCTAGATGTCAAACTTTCCAGATATTGGAATTCTACACAAAACCCGCCTATTTTACGCAAAAAAACGTCATCCACATTACACACACTCGTGCAAATCGCTCTCATTCTATCATTTTTACTTGTAAATGCTCTTATTCTAGCAAATCTTGACAAAGTTATAGAGATGTAGAAGTGTTGAAATTCACTTACAGTATGTTTGTGCGGAAGTTAAGGGTTTGCAAAAGTATTAGTAGTTAGTTTATCTCTGGCATTTGCCAAGAACATAGACTAACTATAACTAGATATCAAACTTTCCAGATATTGGAAAATCAAAACCGGTTTTCTTCTGAAAGTCCCTATCCGTGTGAACCTGTCCGTGAATACGTGAGAATTGTCAACAATGTCAAAATTCGAAAAGTTTTACGAGTGACGTCACCCATATAAAAATGACGCGGTGAATTTCGATTTTGACATTTCTCATATTTACAAATCTAATTTCGTGTAAGTTGCAAAAAAATTTTATGTTGAACAATAATTTTGTTTATTATATTTTCTAGGACAACAAAAGAAGAAAAATTTACACATTTGGAGCAAGTAGAAAACATTTTCCACAGAATACTGCGGCCACGAACAGATTGCCTTGGATTGGAGGTGGCAAAAGCAGTTGGAAAAGTTTTTTTACATTTTCTTGTGAGTAACTACAAACATTTTAATTTCAAAATAATTTATTTTACTTCTTTTTTACAGTAAGAACAATGAATCTAAATGCACCATTCAAGAGCTTTAAGAAATGTGGATGAGTGATCTAACTAATTACATGTAAGTAAAAAGAATACATTTTCGTATAGCAATACATATAATGCCTTTTTCCTTGCAGATCCAACATTTGAAGTGCAATGGTTTCAAGAAAAGCGTTCCCAGTGTGGAACCATCGTGAGCTGATCAAATAAATGTGAGTAAAAAGAATACACTTTCGTATAGCTATACATATAGTGCCTTTTTCCTTGCAGATACAACATTTGAAGTGCAATGGTTTCAAGAAAAGCGTTCCCAGTGTGGAACCATCGTGAGCTGATCAAATAAATGTGAGTAAAAAGAATACATTTTCGTATAGCTATACATGTAATGCCTTTTTCCTTGCAGATCCAACATTTGAAGTGCAATGGTTTCAAGAAAAGCGTTCCCAGTGTGGAACCATCGTGAGCTGATCAAATAAATGTGAGTAAAAAGAATACATTTTCGTATAGCTATACATATAGTGCCTTTTTCCTTGCAGATACAACATTTGAAGTGCAATGGTTTCAAGAAAAGCGTTCCCAGTGTGGAACCATCGTGAGCTGATCAAATAAATGTGAGTAAAAAGAATACATTTTCGTATAGCTATACATGTAATGCCTTTTTCCTTGCAGATCCAACATTTGAAGTGCAATGGTTTCAAGAAAAGCGTTCCCAGTGTGGAACCATCGTGAGCTGATCAAATAAATGTGAGTAAAAAGAATACATTTTCGTATAGCAATACATATAATGCCTTTTTCCTTGCAGATCCAACATTTGAAGTGCAATGGTTTCAAGAAAAGCGTTCCCAGTGTGGAACCATCGTGAGCTGATCAAATAAATGTGAGTAAAAAGAATACATTTTCGTATAGCTATACATATAGTTAGTGCCTTTTTCCTTGCAGATACAACATTTGAAGTGCAATGGTTTCAAGAAAAGCGTTCCCAGTGTGGAACCATCGTGAGCTGATCAAATAAATGTGAGTAAAAAGAATACATTTTCGTATAGCTATACATATAGTTAGTGCCTTTTTCCTTGCAGATACAACATTTGAAGTGCAATGGTTTCAAGAAAAGCGTTCCCAGTGTGGAACCATCGTGAGCTGATCAAATAAATGTGAGTAAAAAGAATACATTTTCGTATAGCTATACATATAGTGCCTTTTTCCTTGCAGATACAACATTTGAAGTGCAATGGTTTCAAGAAAAGCTTTAATGTAATGAATTTGAAATGAAAATAAAAGTCATATAAAACTAAATACTACTTAAATAAATAAAATAAATTTAAAGAAATTTGATTTTTCTTTCTTGGATTATGCAATTCCACACCACCTTTGAGGTATGCATAATGGTGCGTTAACCGATTTTTTTTTTACTGGGTGTTCGGTTTCCCCTGTAGGCCTATTGCACCCATTCCGCATTCTGAAAAGTAAAGAATAAAAAATAGCTTCTATCAATGAGAGGAAATAATTAATAAGTGCATACATTATTATACCACGCAAGTAGATTAAAAAGTTATTTAACTTTTTATGTTGTTTAACTTTGTAATCCACCCCCGTAATACAATGGCATGCAAAAAAAATATTTTTTCCATGCATAATACAAACTTACCTGGCTTCCTCGCATCCTGGCCGGTATAGGTGGATGTAATCTTTGCATCCTAAGAGACACTTCTTGGTTTTTTCCATTTTATCTATATAAAATTTTTATCTATAAGATAAAAAGTAATTAGTTTTATTAAATTAAAACAATAGAAATTTTTGTCACTTACATATTTGCTGCTTCTTCAATAAATTATTGACATTTGTTCATTTCACCACGGTGTGGGTAAGTTTTTCGCTTCACCATGAATGTTTTCATCAGGAGAGCATGTTCCGAAAAAATGTAAATTACAATTCATGAATAAATTGGATTATACGATTAAATGGAAAATATTGTATTAACTTTTCATACGAAGTAATAAATAATAATTAATGATTATTTGTTTTTATTTGTGAAAATAGAACAATAAATAGAAAATTAGTGCTTTATAGGTCCATTTAGTACGACAGCGAATTGACCAATTATTTTTTGAAAAAATATGGATGTGACTGGACAATTTAGCTCATATTTAATGCTTTTGTATTACTAATTCCATTACTAACGCAACATTTCCATATACTTTGCTCAATTTTTGCATCAAAAAATTTCCGAGAAGAAGAAAATCGATGTAAACACAACGCTGTACGTTTCACAAATATCACGTTGTAATTCTAAAATTTGGCTGGATTTTCGTGAATGTCAACGACATCAAATCGGAGTATAAATCTTATACCGTTAGAAAGAAACCTTTCGTCAGCGAAGCAAATAAAAAAAAACAAAAGGACTTTGCTAATAAATAAAAAAACAAAGGATTTGTGTTCTAGGATTTCTTCAGAAGAGTCAAAATTTTGCATTTATGAATCAAATAGGCCTTCGAAAGCATGAAGACAACCAAATGAAACTTACAGTCCAAATACACAAGGCAAAAAGTCAAGCACGGAAATGGTTGTTGTGTAATATGGAGCTAAATATCCACTGTTGAGATCGGTAATTTAGTCACAGTAATTCAGAAAAAGAAGTATACTAAAATATTTAGAGCGAAAATTTGCTTCAAAGGACACAAACAATGCTTATTGCGAAACATTTTTTACTCCCAACAGGACAACGATTTCAAGCATAAGTCCATATCCACATAAAGTCCCTCACTTGCTAGTAACGCCACCACATAGCCCCGATCTTAACCCGTTCTCTTTGGAACGCCTTTGGAATCATTAAATGATGAGGTTACGAAAACATATCATCACATCGAAGCCTCAGTTAAAAATTTTAATTTTTAGCGGAATGGCAAGAAATAATATGTGAATATATGGAAAAGTTGACGCATTCTATGCCAGACCGGCTTAAAGATGTTAACAGCATTAAAGAATACTCAACAAAGTAGTAGCAAAATTTGTTGAAAGCAATTATAAACAAAAATTCCCTTCGACAAAACCAAATTAAGTTGGGATATCATTTCACATTGTTTGTCAAATTCTGGAAATTATTTTTAAAAAGTAAACAATTAAAATACCACCGCTTTTGTACTTTATAATGTGTGAAAAAAAAGATTATCGAAATATTTTGGAAAAGCTTTAAATTCAAATAGAAAAACAAATATTTTCCTTAAAAAACTAAAAAAATTATCAAAAATGTTAATTGTACTTATCAGTATTATTTAATTAATTTATTTACTCAACACATTCAAACTAAAAGAACAGCAAGGAAATTGATTTTAAAAGCTGCCATGAATTAATAATCCTTTTCATTGATGTCCAGAGTACAGAGTTTGTGCCTAAACATAAAAAATGCTTATACAATTGACTCTCAATAAAAGCTTAAGCTTGATTTCAGAATTGTAATAGTTTCAATTCATTTATATCTTCAAATGAAACTTTCAAAATATAATCCTTAGGTCCTTTTTTAATTTTATTCTGAAACGATCCCCTTTTTGTTCAATTGAAACAAAAAAAAGGGTTTTTTTTTTAAATATATTCTATTATCTTCACTTTTTCACCACGTTGAATTAAATATTCGCCAGCGAAAAATATTTTTCCTTTTATTTTTGCCTTTATTATATATACTTAGCGAACATTACATGAAATTTGTTGTCATTTTAGCCATTCTGACAGGTTATAGAGATTGAGAATGTGTTGGTGATTCACTTACAGTGTGTCTGTGCGAAAGTTAAACGTTTGCAAAAGTATTAGTAGAGTTTGATATCTAGCTATAGTTAGTCTATGGCCAAGAAGGAATACGCACTGAGTATTTACACCGACATTGAGTTGAGAGTGCTTTCGAATCACTAGTTTTTTAGATATTGTAAAATGTTTGTGTGGGTACAAATGATATAACTTATTCCTTTCAACGCAATCCTTTATTCAATACAATTACACATCAGAAACAGGCTTTCACTCAATCCTCAAAAGTAGGTGCGTTTTGCTATCCACAGTGAAGCAACCAATTCCCAAAAAAACGGTCCGCAGCAGCCTGTGGCAATGTCGAGAAACTTTTCCCATGAAACGTTTTGGAAAGAACTATTTCTTCAATTTTCAGATGTGAAAAGCTTTTGCCTTTTGCTGTCAAAATTTCTCACTTAAGAGCCGAACAGAATGTGTTTGTACTTGTGTCGCAAGCTTTAAAGACATTAAATGTATGGAAAGCCGTAAGCCGCAACACAATGTCTGTCTGCGGCTGTGTCGTGTATCTTGAAGTTGGATTTTGTTGAACTACATGATACGCTACAAGATTGACGTTTAGGAATTTGTACACAAAAGCTCTTCTTTGTTGTGAAAATGGAAGTCGAGAAATTCATTGATTCATTGAAATTCTTTGGAATTTATAGAATCGTGCTCTTAAAGGTGTTTGACATTTGTCTAAAAAAAATCCTCTTTCTTTTTTTTTCCTTATAAAGAGGACGACCCACCATCTGCGTTTCCTCTTTTTCATTAATTTTATTGCTAAATAGAACATGTGCAGAACACACATAATAAAAGCAATTTCTTCTTGTTCGTCCATATCCATTATCCACAAATAATAACGAACTTTTTTAAGCACTAATAAAATTAAGAAGTAAAAACACGAAATGCAAATTTGACAGTCGCTTTCATTGTGTTTCCTTTAACTACAAGACGCGCGGCATAGATTTGACAGCGCTATAAGACACATACACAGATACACATTCTGTTTAGTCCTTAAGTGTATAGCATGCGAAAAAGCAGAATGGCCGAAAATAACCCAGAAAACATTAGTAAATACCAAATTAACGGAATATGTATTAAAATGGAATTTTAATTCACTTTTTATTCATTTCAGAAATCATCTAGTTTCAAAAGAACAAAAAAAAATTAGTAATCACATTGCGGCAATTTATCTTTTGCCCGAGAACAATTTTCAGGACGAGTGGAACGTCACACATCTTTTCTCAACATTTACAACTCACTTCAAGAATTGTAATCGCTCCGATGTTTGGATTGAAAGACGTCAAATACTTCCAAATTTTTATTTTATTAACTCTTCTTAAGTACTTAAAATTTCTAAATTACAAAATTAATACCATTTGTAGTAATAACACGATAATAATTACGTTGGCTTAGGCTTTTTCCACGTCTTCTGTTTTGGGGGCGATTTCAAAAAAGGAATTCTTCGACTTTAAATTAAGTCCGCCATTTTGACTCGTGCATTGCGTTGGGTTGGAATGTCAATTTGGGCCCCTTTTGGGGCGGCGGCATCGACAGGCACGGTAACAACCCCCCTACCCTTGTAAGCTGAATCGCTCGACCGAGTTACCAACCTCATGCCGCTCTACTTCGAAGACTGCTAATGCTGGACTAAATGCTCATCCTTGGTTCTAAATAAAACGGAGCGTACCTGGCCGTCTTTGCTAGGAGTCGTTTGTATTACCCATAGAAGAAATTGAAGATGGCTTGCAAATCGGACGGTTCGGGGTTCAAACTCAGGGAACACTATCTTCGGGCTGGTGTCACTGCGTCAGACGGTATTAACAGGCCGTATGGTTAGTCACTCTTCTTTATGGCAAGCTTTATTATTGCATTTCATAAAACCCAAATTATTTTGACAATTTTTAACAATCCATGTTTAAAAAAGATAGAACGCCACTCTATGGGTTGCACTCTTAACCTCTACCCTAGTCACCTAAACATTTTGGCGACGAATACCATTCGCAACACTATAATGCGTTGTTTTAATATCTATAAAGTTTTCAACTCACGACATCTTATCGTATGTTCGAGTCCATCCATTAAATTCTGAAACGCCGTCTTACAAAATCTCCATCGACTTTGTTCCTCACCTTTACCCTTAAAAGAAAAAACTCGATAAAATCTGCGCACATAAATATAATAGTTTAGTTAGTGTGATTGTCATTGATTTTCACGGTTTGATTTAAGGTATCGTTCGCTTTAACTAATGTCACAATCTCAAACTATTTTTGGTGTTGCTTGTTGAGCATTAAAGTTTAAGGTTGCTAGAGGAAATAAGCAGGCCGAATGAATTGGGATATTATTTCGTTTCACTTTTTACCTAAGGCTGATCAACACATGTAATGATTCCTATGTATATTTTTATTTCAATATTTTCTTATACTTTTAATCAATCCGCAGTAATATTGTAGTATTAATATTTATTTTACTTTGTTTTTTAGGTCCTTAAAAATATTTATTTATTAATTAATGTATATAGGTTTTTTCACTTTGTTTACTTTTCTTCTTTGCCCTAAACGGAATCTCAAATTAAACAGGACAAATTATATATACTCGTATTATATATAAAAATAAATTTAATAAACAGAATAATCAAATCAGTTAAACACTACACTAACAGGAAATAAAGGTGGTAGGTAAAGTAGGAAACTATTATTAATAAATCAGTTAACTTACATAAAAATATCTTACTGGTTATTTATTCTAAAGGAAGAAAAATACATAAAATAGACCTAAGCAAACGTTGGAAAGATTTTATTATCATTCTAATTTAAATTCAGCGGTTTTATATTTTGGTTTTACGTGCTTTTTTTTAAACTCACTTTTGCATTTGAGAAATTTCATATAGGAAACATAAGAGAGATTGAAATAAATGAAATGCGTGGCAGTATTCGCAAGGATTATTATTCTGCGAAATACAAATATTTTTAAATTTTTTTTTATATTTATTTATTTAATTTAATTTTTTTTTCAAAGTGCAAGACTGAGTTTAAAAATATCCGATGGTCTGGTCTTCTTTTCAGCAGAATTAAGTCTGATGTCAAGTTAAGAAAAATCAAGCTTTTTTACAAAAAATAGTCCGCTTGTGGCTTTTTCGATGGTATGCCTCTACTTTCTTGTGGAGCTGCTTCAAATATGATGAAATCTCTATGTAAAAGTTCGTTTAATTCTAGAATTGCTGCCACATTTCCGCATCTATAATAAAAACGAAATTTTAAATAATTATAGCAATTGGTGTTAATTACAAGTAGGGAAGTATAAAAGTTCAGAAATAACCAGTGTCTCGTTAGCATTTAGCGTTCGAAAAAAAAAGAATTTATCATTATTCACTTACCGGTAACAATAGTTAGGCGCTGACCATACCGTCAGCACTGTCTCATTGAAATGCCATTTGAATCCTTCCATGACCAGTTGATGTGCTCGACATATCATATCAATGTCATTTGTTCGATTGAATTGTGATACAACGTCTGATCCGAATAAGTAACCAGCGCCACGAGGCGATACACCCCATCCCGTTTGATCTTCTGGGTCACTCCAAAGTAAGTCACACATGGGACCATCATGAGGTACCTCCTGTTTACGATCAATCGTTCGGATTTGATCTAAATACTGAATAGAAGGACTGAGTCCACCATGGACACAGAAAATTTTCCCATCAATAATCGCTGACAAACTCAAATAGTCGAAGATTTCTGTGCAGTATCGCCAAACTGCTGTTGATCCATACTTTCGCAAACATTCGTCGTAGAATCCATATACTTGAGTTATTTGCCGAGATTCATGGTTTCCACGAATTAATGTTATTCGATCAGGATAACGTACTTTTAACGCCAAAAGTAAAAGAAACGTTTCCACGCTGTAGTAACCACGGTCGACAAAATCACCCATAAATAGATAGTTTGTCTCGGGTACATCACCTCCAACTTTGAAAAGTTCCTTAAGATCATAGAACTGACCGTGAATATCACCACATACAGTGACTGGAGAATCTACGCGCTGTACGTTGCCCTCTTCAACAAGTATTTCACGGGCCTTAGCACAAAGCGCTTTCACTTCATTCTCTTTGATAATTTCGCATCGTTTAAGTTGTTCAATTTGCCGATCTAAATCGCTGTAGTCTGTCATTTTATTTGTACGTTTACGTAGATAACTACGCAAGAAAAATTCCTAAACTTATGCTTATTGTTGGTAAAAAAAAATTATATGTAGGTGTTTAAAGGGAGCCACAAAATCTTTGTTTATATGTAAGCGTCCCTTTTCACCGGGCTTTAACTTAGTGGTTATGTCTTCTCGATATCTGGAAAGAAAAATATGATTATAAGTACTTGAAACAAAAGTTAAACTATAATACATCAATATACAATGGACTGAAAATGTAAGTTGGGGTTTGCCCTCGGACATTGTTGTCGCTGTTGTTGCTGATTGTCCAAAGTATAATGCAATATGGACCTGTATGTAGAACCTTCATTTCTGCTTGACATCGTGTGGTGCCTGCTGATATTTTGGTAGTTTATCTCTATAACAAGTCTATCCAAACTTATCTCTCTAAGCACAAAAAAAAAAAAGAAAACAATTTCAACTCATTCGAGTTTTAGCTGGATATCTGGATACCTGCCACGAATATATGTATCTTTCTTAGCTGGGGTCTTCAAGAAATTTGAAAATTTAATCTGAAAACGTTCTAAATGCTTTTAACATATTACATTTTGGGAAGAATTGAATTGATGGTTATGATATCGATAATGATTTCAGGTAATGAATTTGATTCTTCTCCTAAGTCTTATTAACTTAATGTAAAGTTTTTTTCTTTCCTCGCCAAACCCTATCAGCTCTTGAAGTTTGATCGTCCAGATCAATACATAAATCAATATAATCTCATAATTGTCAAGAGACAATACAAATATGTATTGAAAAATAAATTATCATTTCAATTACATTTCATGTTGGTATCCCCTCCTATAAGTGTATACATATGTATAAATTATTCATATTTTCAAGTCTACCCAAATATGGATTTTATTAAACTAAATGCTCAAGGGTTGATGATTACATCACAATTAAAACTTTTTCCTTTATATATACTCAAATTCATACATATTAAAATTTGAAGTAAAATTATTTCCTGCAAGTAGTTTTTTAGTATCTCACAAAAAAGGACGCAAAATAAAAAAAAAGGTACATACACATATTTCAGGCGAACTGCTCACATTTAAACATTAAAAATGGTCAAATTCCAGTGTTCCGCTAGTCAAAAAGTCTTTCATCGCCATGAACACTTTGAACACGACGTTCATGGGCAGTTTTTTGTCCACGCCAATGTGAACAGGCACTTTGACCGAATCCGGTATTAGATACAATGTATATGATGTTATTTATCCCAAGCCAAAGCTAATCCAAAAGTCGAGCTGGTTAACATCGCAGCAGCTTTAATGATACATAGCGTAAAAAAGATATAACATAGGAATGCACAGGTCTTGAAGTAGATTGAAAGAGGGTTAAAACCATCCACGAGCGATTTTTCTTAGCATGCTATATATATAGCATTCAATGAAAATTGCTCAGGGAGACCACAAACCGTATTATATGAAAAAGTTAATACTAAATACTGCTCATCTCATAGCATGATGTGAATAGTATGCTATGAGCTGTAACTTTTGGATGTCAAACCAATAAAACAATAAAAGTAATAAATAATAATAATTTTGCTAAAAATTGTGTACCGGAATCACCCAAAACTTTTGTTTTCTTTATTTTCCTTTCTTTCCTACAATTTTCTCAATTCCTTTAATACACCCAAGAGCTTTGGTCTGCGACATTGGAACACATGAAACAGATAACTATGAAATGCCCACCCGAATATTTAAAGCATACTATTTTTCTGTCTGTTTCTGTTTTATGAAAAAGTGACTTGTGGAGACGGGGTATAATACCGAATATGGAAACAAATTGTTGCTATATCAGTTGATGCCAAGAAATGATTTATTATAATGAAAACGTGATTCCCTACTAATTTAATATACGTGTATGAATTGAATGGATGTATATATTTCTATAAAAAAAAAAAAAAAGAATCAATGAATTGTTTAATGCGTTCTTTTAAGCGCCATATATTTAGGATACAATGATTATTGTTGTGAATTTTAAAATAAAAAAAAAAGACTCTTTTGGATTTTATTTTCCAATTTTCAAGAACTCTAATTTTTTATTGCATATAATCTTTTATATTTGTTTATTTTATATGTATGTATTTATTTAACAATTCTTCTCCAAATATGTACAATGTACATGCATATATCATAAACGAACTTAGCGCATAATCAAGTTATATCAAGTTATATTTAATACAAATCATTTTTAAGTCACCTTTTTCAATTTTGCCCACTTAACAATTAATCAATATTTAACCGTTGATAAGGGGCCAAGCCAACCATTATGTACATAATTTCTTGCATATAAACTGAAACTGTACATAATTTCTTGTCTTAAATAAACAAATAACTAGTGATAATGCCCAAGATAGTACAAGTATTAATTGTTGTTAATTTTTTCATTAGATTAAAAAAATGGGGAGCTATTTCAAAAGCTATGACTTTCTACAACGAGTTCTACGATTTTTTTTCTTTGCAATATGCTCCTTTTATTATTATTACTCTTTTTTTGTCTTTAGCATCTACAGCTACTCTCGTATTTATATTTTTCATATTTTTATTTGTCTATTATTTTAGGAATTCATTTGTTTACAGTTTTTTTATCTATTATAATGGTGTTATTTTTTGTTTTTTAGCAAAATAGCGTTTAATAAATTTGATATTTGTGATAGTATAAATAACCCCTTCTTGCCTGTTTTTGGTACGCTTTTTTATTTAATTTTATTCTGTCTTTTTTATTTCTATTAATTGCAGTAAAACGCTCATTACTTTTTTTGTTTCCTTAAGACCACTGGTGATTCTAAGAAGCGAAGCAAGAAAATGGGTATTTAAAATTAACAAAAATGAAAGGAACAATTTGTAGCTCTAACCCATTTCTTTAAGTTTTCATGACATAATATTAAAAGGAAAGAAGTAACAACACCGATAAAAGTAACCCAATAACTTCATAATGGTTTCACAATTTAGATTTAAATAACTTTTTTTTTAGCTAATATTTAGAGATATTTTCATTTACATTTTGAAAAATATGATAAAGCATGGAGAAATATCCAAGGCAAACCAATAAGGAAAACTATTTGAATGGTTAGAATTATGTTTTAATAGTGCTTAACGATTTTAAAACATAACTCATTTTGCGCTCATACAAATAAGGGATGCTCGGATATCTACACTGGGAGCATTTTTAAGCTTGCCACTTTGGTTGTTGGGCGTGACTTTTAATAGAAAAAAGTATATGTTATGATATCTGTTTATAGTAACATGTGTAAAATGCAAGGTGCAATAATATTTTTTTTCTGTTAAATATACAAGATTCTATATGGTATGTAAGTGTATGAATGATACATTAAAATAACAGCTCTTTGGAGGCTAAAATCAAAACTGAGGATCGTTAAACAATGAAAGAAATATATACTTCTTATTCTTTAAAGAACACAATAAAAAAAACATTTTCAATCTAATTTCTTATGCTAGCATATTCAGGGCAATCGATGTACATATGGATGTAGGTGTGTATGAACGTATTATTGCTTATTTATAAAGTTTTAAGTTTTGATAACTTCTGCATAATGTCATATTATGTCAAAAAACAGTTACACACTTAACTTATAAATTCTCAATTGGGTACGGTATAAAAAAATGTTAGTGTGACGTTTTTGGTTAAAAGAAATCTCACTTTGATAAAACTTCTTACGAGAGGATAACATTAATTTAGATTATTGGAAATTAAAACAAAAGAAGAAAAAAAAAAAAAAAACCACTCCATATGAATTAAGTAACGATATTGTTAGGACAAAGGATTTTAGAGATTTTTATTTTGAATAAAAATAATTTTGAAGCATTAAGCGTGGATGTATTTCAGAAATGTTGGACATTCAAATGCTAGACACAAAGAAAATGTATGTACAATCCTGCCAATATTCTTATTGCTTAGAATTTTATTTTTAGGTGTACATACAAATGGTTAACTGTCGGCTGTTGTCAAGAAATTTAGGATCAGCTGGGATATCGTTTAATAACGAACGCAAGAGCGCAGACATCGCCCTGATAATTGCCTTAAAAAAAATATACGAATGTGTACATACGTACAGGGGGGTTACTCTGTATTTCGACTCTAATATCAAATCACTCGAATTTGAATAATGGGCACTTAGTAATCCGAAAGTAGTATTGAGAATTTCGATATTCCGATTTCAAATTCTCTCATTTTCGATGAATTCGATTCGAAAGTGTTAGAGAGTGCCAATTTAAAATAAAATCGAATTGTACTTTCGAATCGAAATACAGAGTAACCCCCCAGTTCTGGAAAAAAGTTTGGAAACATGTTAAGGAAACTTAATTTTAGTTCTGTCATAAAATTTATTCAATGTTTAGCTTTGGAATTTCGTATAGATATTATATTTTTTAATCAATCGTAAAAAAGCTATTGCTATTTGGTAACACTGAGAAAAATTGGTTCAATTTTATCCACTGGACTAAGTAAAACTCGCGGAAAAAAGGAATCATTTGCGATGAAGTTAGATATTAGCTTTGCTCAGTGAGAAAAGCTAGAATAGAACAGCACAGATTTTTGAAAAACGTCAAATCAAAGGAGAACAGAAAAGTGCAGCACAGCTGATTTTGACATTTTTCAAAAGTAGGTGCAAGATTTTCTGTTCCGAACAGATTAGAACAGCCTCACTGAACACAGAGCAGAACAGATTCGGACAGAAATTGTTGTCACTGAACAGGAAAGTTTGTACTTTTCTGTCCGGAACACTCCGGAACAGCCTCACTGAACAAAGCTAAAGTGTTTCCACTTTTTATCTGTTGTGTAAACGTTCAATTTGAATCTGAGCTAAGCTTATTTAAAAAAAAAAGACAAAACAAAAGAACCGAATGTCGAAGTGCAAAGTGTTATTCAATAGATTTGAAGGGAAATATGGTTTCGCTGGATAATAATGGAACAAACCACATACAGATTTCACTCTTTTGAATATACCGAGAGGGACAGTTTTAAAGATATTAAAAAACTTCCACCAGCGAGGAACAGTCGAGTATACATTCAAATCAGGTAGGCCGAGAAATACAACAACCACCAAACGCATAGTTCAGAGCATGTCGAAACAAAATCCAGCAAAAACGGCAACTGAAATTAACGTCGAATTGAAAGAGAGAGGTATTGCAGAAGTCACCGATCGTACAATTAGGATGGAGCAGGTTGAAGAAGTGTTTTTTCGGAAAATCTCCATTGAAGAAGCCAATTTTTTTAAAGTGAATATGGTAAAAACGCTTACTTTTTCAACAGATCACGTTTTTTTGAACTCCAGGGAAATGGAATACGGTCTTCTGGAGTGGCGAATGTAAGTTCCAACTATTTTGAAGTGATGAAAAACATTACGTGAGGTGGCCAAGGGTGAAAGATACAATATAAAGTATCAATTACCAACTGTAAAGCACGGTGGAAGCTCGGTGGTAAGGTGGGCATGTTTTTCATGATGTGGAGTTGGAACAATTTTTCGCATAGAAAATATAATGGGTCAGTATCTTTACTTGGAAATATTTTAGGTTGCTAAAAGATTGGTTGGCGCTGTATAAGTGTATGTAAACAAATAACATACATTTTCGTTTGAATTAATACGCATTCCTCAATATATTAACCGCATTTTCAAAATATTGTTTATTGTCTTTTTTCAACAACGACAAAATTCTCATGTAAAGGTACTGGGAGTAACAAGAAACATAAGAACAAAAAAGAGCGGCAGTGATCAGTCTTTTTTTTTTAGGTATGACTTATATAAATGTAGGTTCAAAAGCAAAGTAGCAGATAGCAGTTACAATAAAGTAGCAGATAGCAGTTACAATAAATTGAACCAAAATAAGAGATTTTAACAGAATACTTACAAATCATTAAAAAATATTTGCCACTAAATGGTTAGAAGAAGTAGTATAAAAGGCAATAAAAAATATATTAAATGCAAATAATCGCAGTGTTAATCAAATGTATGTAAATGACAATAGAAAATATGTCCAGACATAATATGCTTTTGTTCAAAAATTAACAAATATCTTCAACAAACAGAACTGAAAACCATTAAAATAAATGGCTACATATACAATAAAAATTTGTTGACGCTCTTTAAGCATGGAATTGTCCTGACTGGATTAATTACGCATCTAAAACTTTTTTTTTGTTTTGGAAAAAACGCCACCCTGATAATGAATTATTATTAGTCGAATACAAACAATTACGCATAAAACAGCAAAATAATTATTTTTTTCAATTTTGCCATTAAGCAAGTTTATATTGATCATTACACGAAGGTATAGAACCATAATCCTTCCTGCTTTATCTACTTTAAGCTTAAAAGTTTCATTTTAACCATTTGCCGGTTGCGATTTTTCTTACTCGATTGGGTTTGATAAATTGTCATCTCTATTGATTAGCTGAAGAAATGTAACAGCTCACTGAATACAACTAAAGACAATTTGTATAACATATCACAGATATTTAGAATGACACTGTCCGTAAAAGCTGGTTGAATAATAAATAAAAGCAATTGCGGCCATCTTTTTGTTTGATAGTTGAAGAAATCGAAATAATTAATAAATGTTGCTGTACGTGATTCATACTAGTTATGTTTATCGAGGGAATAGCCGTACTTTCTAATGATCAGTCCAATATACAATTGTTTACGATAACATTACAAGACATTACGTAACTCGTATATTAAATAAATTTAGTTGCATATAAGCTATATAAGACCAAATATTGTCTAATTAACAATAATGAACAAATACATTTTAATAAAAAAAATAATAATAAAATGTTTAACAGTTAAAAAGAATTGTAATTATTTTTAATTAGATTAACAACTTTTATTAAACGCAAAATAGGAAACAATAAGAGCTAAACAACACTGATAAGTGAGACCATTATATATTCAAGAAAAAATTAAGTCACAGGTTGATAATTAAATGAACAAACGAAAAACAAATTTTACTGCAGTCAGACATTTTACTGCAAATAAAACAGCACTTAAAAGAAACCGTAAAACAACTGTAGCCGAAGATCGAAAAATCATTCGGCCCATTATAAGAATCTATTCTTAAGCTCCAAACAAATTCTTAAGGAGGTTTAGATAATGGGCCCACAAACTTTCTACACATTCCAAAAGGGAACCCAACTTCTGAAAGATCAATGAAAAAAACTTTCACTTAGAAATCAAATCATGTTTTTTTTTTTTAAGAACCTAACATTTAAGTATGACTGCACTAATGATGTAAAAGCATGTGATACATTTTTGGAAAATTGGACAGAAAGGGAATGAAAGATGTTTGGGCTTAGTGGCTATTTCGCTCCATGGGTGGCATCCACCATTTAATGGGAAGATTAAATTATTAGTGTAATTGAACTTGTTGTTGTATTTTAGGCAACCGCTCATCTTACGTGATGTGTTTCAATTGCCTGAAAAAAAGAATGTCTCTGTAGGGATTGAACGTTGAACCGTCCGATTTGGAACCCAATACACTACCACTTGAGCCACGGCCATCCACCTTTTGCGCAGCACAGAAGTCTTTGATAATTTCCGAATGACAAAGAAATATACTCGTATATGTATATACATATGTATGTATATTATAGATGGATGCAACCAAGAATAAAATCAACAGAGTAGGACCAGGTGGTAAAACTTATGTTCGCATGATGTTCACAGTGTGATGCGTATAGAGTAAGCAGTGTATTGTTTTGTAGCTGTATATAATGGACCATAACCAGATATACAATATAACATTATTTATGTTTAAACTAAAAAATTCAAATAACATATTTTTTTAAATACGCCGTTCTATACAAAGTAAAAATGATTAAGAAAAATGCAGGTACAATATTTTATTATATATTATAGGTCTATAAATTAATTGCAAGCACATCATGAAGTTTCCATCTCATTCCTGTGTGCAAGCATTTGAAGGGTACTTAAATCCCTTGAGCGCGCGCAAATTATAAAAAAAAAATAAATAAAGACGCAGATTTTTTTCCTACAACAATTACATATAACACAACATATGAAAATTTGATTTAGTATATTGTTATATTCATTCCTTAAACAAATCACATCCTCGTTCGCCAAGGCTATTCATCAGAATTGGATACTGATAAGTTTTACGGAGAAATACAATACAATACATACGTTTAACAGCACTTTATGTAATTTAACGAAATTAAAGAAAATTTGACTTCTCCAATAAGAAAATGCTGACGACTTTTAGTAATCATATATCATATGCTGACAAAGTATGGGCATATATATATATACAACATACATACATGTAGACAGATGTATTTATATGTATAAATTCATGCACATTTACAAATATAACTAAATATGCACCCTATTCCTGTTTTAAAAACCACTCATATATTCCCTTATTTACATGTGCGGAAAGTTCTTATTTTTACTGATCTAATATCCCGTCTAACTTTAGAGTCAGATCAAAATGTGACAGTAACAGTTTTTAAGACGTCTTTAGGTAAAGAAAATATCCATTAACTTAAGGCAGTTACTACAACTCAGTGTTAGCATTACGTGCCTGCTACAACATATTTTATAATTTTACTGTTGACTAAGATTCTTTTTCCATTCTTTCATAATTAGAATATACCTGTATTATGAAATATGTATTCTAAATATGCAAGGAAAACTTAATGCTGACCTAACCTGTAAATTCATCTTTTCAAACAGTTTTTAAAACCAATAGACAGGTGTAATTATAATAAGTAATTCATTTCTTTGTGAATTTATCAGTAAGTTATACGACCAATAAATTCCAAGAAAAAAATTTGTATGTACTATAAACGAGTATATGTAGTATTTAATATTATTATTATTTAAAGATTATCAAATGTTGGTGGCACCCATTCAAATATTCCACTAAATATACATGTCCGCTTTTAATTCATTTTATTGAGAGGCATTATTATTTAAAGAGTCTGGTACGACTAATTTTCCAGCAATGTTACTTGCTCGTTTTTATACCAGAAGCTGTCATTGATTAATGATGAAACTTTTTAAAAAATGTATAAGACCTGAAGACTTTCTAATTAAAATTTTCATTATATGTATGTTTATGTACAAGCGCGTATGTGTGCATGACACTATTATGTAGTCAGTTACTTTTCCTGCAATTTGTTTGATGTCATGTAGGTTGCTTTAAAGCCCTTAAGTTTATGAATGAATGTACTTTTTTTTAGTAATAACTACAAATGATTTATGTAAAAAAATTTTATGTAAGTTGTCTACATGCATATAGATTTGATGAATTTATAAATACAAATTACTGTTAATATACTCATACCCTGGCAAAATTTTTTTTTTAAATTATCTGAGCCAAATACATACATATATGTATATGTTAAATCGTAAGATTACCAAGAATGTTGACCTTTTTTATTGAAACTGTTTACGAGGATCGTCTTAATTACATGGCCAATTATTTTCTTTCCAAATCTTACTACTCAACATATAAATTCAAACATTTACATAGTTTAAGATTTGATTTTGGAATATCAAAATGAAGGAAAGGTTAACTCGGTTGAAGAATTAATCAAACAAACACAAGGTTATTTAAATGTAAATGTCACGATGTTATATATTCCGTGTTGAACCTAAACATGCTCAACAAAACAAAAAATATGTAAATTAAAAAAAGAAAATATCAGCGCAGATGTATAAAAGATTTAATAAACAGACTAAACAAACTTCATTTAGAAGAGCATTCAGGTATCATATCAAACAAACACAAACACAATTTTATTTATTATAGTCGCCTTTAATGCACTTTAAATACATATTTATCACGCGCTTCTATCAAAGCCTTGCTTCGCTTTTAGCACCACACTTCGGTGTGGTCATAGCCTTACATATCTTATATATTTTCTTTGATGATCAATAAATGTATTTTCTTAAATTTTAATGATGAGCGAAACAGAATAAACAATTATTTTTACATTTCTTTCAGTTGATGGATTAACAAATAAATAACTAAAGAAAGTATGTTGTTACAAATGAAACAGTATATACTAAGACTAGACTGAAAAATAAAAATGTTTCTCCTTCTTTTTTTTATATAACATTACAACTCTGAAACTTATCCGAGATTTTTTTTTCTTTTCGGGACATACTTCTGCATAGGACTCGGTCAAGCTCAAGTCCATTGTATGTAGATACAGAAGTTAATTCCAATGAAAAAAAAAGAGACAAAAGTCTCTAATTCATTTGCTTGTTTAGGTGTTAATTACATTTCTGTTTTTCTTTTAGTTAACAAGAAATAAGACAAAAACTGAATAAAAATACATACAAACAATTATTTTTCCATTTTTCTTTCTAACATTCTCGCTTAATATTTTGTAAGCAAATTATAAAATAAGGAGAACATCATCTTATTGCGTTCGCAGTATCTGTGATTTCCATAACAAAAAAAAACAAAAAAAAAAGATATGTATGTATAGCACGCTACAAGCAATTATGACTTAGTTTCTGTCGATAATTTAGTCCGCGATTTGTAATACGATATAGATCCAAATAATGTTATCGTAACCAATTGATTTTATATTTACCATTCTTCACCTTTCGCGATCATTGCTCTACGAACAATTTATACCTTTGTCTTCATTTAATTTTTTGCTTTTTGTCTTAATTTAGTCAGTCAGAGTAAGAAAAAATAATTAAAGAGTTTAATTAAAATGATTAGAAAATTACGATTTTTTATACGCGAATTTATTTTAAATACCAAGCGCCATATGACAACAAATTAGTTAGCTAATACACTAAACTTGATTCTAATCGGCGTAAACAAAAATTGCTTAAGACTTAATTTAGGCACTTGCCACGGACTGACTTTTCGATGTATAGCAGCAATGTAGGAACTCCTTCTCTCTCTCTCGCTATACAGCTGAATAAAGATAAAAGCCAAAAGACAAATATACAGATGCCTGAAAAAACAGATACTGCCGACATAATGACAATGAGCATATATGAATATACATACATATGTATCATACTTCTCAGTTTGGAAAAAATAACATTAAAATATATAGAGTGTGTTATATGTACACGATATGATAGAACTTAAAATTAAGCATAGGTAAGTGCAAATCAACTATAGCCAACCGCCTTTGCGTCCAAACAATAACGAGCTAATCGAACCCACAAAGGACTGTGTCGCACTCTGTTTTTCTGGGGTGGAGTTCTTTTTCTGTTCTGAAGTTTTTTGTTCAACCATGCCGAGATCTGAGCGTACTACTCTTACACTTGTGTTTGAAGCTCCACCAATTGTGCCTAAATCAGATCGCTGTTGAGCTAATCCATTTTTAAGATTTCGCCGTGACTTTTGACGTAACATCTGCTTAACTCGACAGTCTGTGGGTAGTGATGCATTGTTGACTTTTGCTGCCGACACTCCAGGGCCTCTTTCCTTTGGTGTTTCTTTTGTTAGTGTCATTTCGGTTGTAGAATCACTATTTACATTAATCGGTGTAGTCTTATTTCTAATAGGATTGCTGCCACTAAAAGCCCCTTTGTGCATACTATCTGTGCTATTACTTGTTGTTGGGAAATGTCTTAAACTTGTCAATTGAGCCATCGGACTGCCTGAACTCCTACTTGCAATGCCTCTGGCAAGGTGATGTGGTTCACTTGGTTGCGTTGCAATAATATTTTCTAATCCTATGCTTTCGAGTTTCTCGATTAATTTAAGTGACCGTAGAGCTCGCTTTTCTAATCTGGATAACATTATTCTTTGTTGCTGCTGTTGCGTTTGGCTAGGTCGATCTAAATCGCCCTTAAGTTTTCTCTTAATTAAATCAGCACTGCTCGAAAATAGTCCGAAACGACGTTCTTCTGGTGACAGTGAGCGCTCTGGGGAACCTACAGGGCTGTTGCATGGTGTAACTGTTGGCGAAAAGTTTGGACCTGCTGGCGTGTTCAGAGCACTTGGTGTAACAGCTCGAATGCCACGTTCGTTAAGCACTGAAGCTAAACTCATATTAAGCGAAAATGTTGAACATGAATTCCTTCGTGACCTTCCACATTCCGGAGTAGGTGGGCAACTTGGCTGCCTGGAAGTCGATGCTGATGCCATTCGTGAAGATATTTGTGACTGGGACAAAAATGATAAATCGTTTATCAATCCATCATCTGGATGCATCACAACGCTGGTGGTGTAAGTGTAAATGCTGCCGCCCGGGGTTTCAAATTGTTTGCCTGGATAATCGTCAATATCTTCTTCTACGTCCGATAGTGAATACAATACACCGAGCTCTTCTAAATCGCGACCACCTCTTATTTTCACACCGGGTCGTTCCTCCAGTAGACCACTGAATGTCGGGGTGGCTAGTCTAGACCAATGATGTAATGTTTGTGACCCCTCAATTGGTTTTACAATCTGCAACTTGTCAGGAAGACGCCATTGTCGATTTGTAAATGACAAATTCGATGAGGATCCAGTGGACATAATGCTGTCTGGTGTTCTAATTCCCAATGGCATGCGGACTGAGGGATTTTCATCATAAGTATAAGTTCCAGGTGGGGCATGTGAAAGCATTGCGCGACGTGCCAATACTTCAGCAGGAGTAAGTCGCTTAAGTGCTGCCTCTAGATCTTTAGCACCTGGTGCCCCTGGCACGCCTGATGGTTGATTTGGATATCCTTCGTCTCCAGATTGATCGGATGAAATACTTTCTAACATTGATGAGGCACTGTCATAATTAGAGAACTGTGAATTAAACCCACCGTAACCGCCTGCTGGGTTTGTATATCCGGTAGAAGATCCTATGAAGGGCATAGCCGATATTCTCGGACCTGATGAGGCACTCACTGACATAGCACCGCCGCCCAATTGTGACATGCCGCTAGCATCTGTATAGTGACCACTTTTCGTTGCACAGCGCACAGTTTCAAATACTTTTTCAAATGATGGTACAACTCCACTTCCACTTTTAGGAATAAGGCTATTACTACGATGATCACCAACGATACCGGAATCAATGCTATTCTCCGAGTATAAAGATGTATCCATAAGTTCAGATTGCAATGAATCAGGATGTGGGCTTATACCTGGCAACCCAGCCAAAAATGAGCTACGCCCATGCGAATGAAGTTTTTTTTGATGTTTGCGCAATTGTTGTTGTGCTTCTTCGAGCAATGTTATTACTTCCTGGTATCGTTTTTTGAATTCTATTAGCTCTAATGCCAAAAGATTCTGATTCTCTTTGGTTATTTCAAGTAAAGACAGTTGTTCACTATTTTCATGGGCCATACGATGCATGTGAATTTCTGCTTCTGCCAATTTTGCCGTTAGGTTCGCGATTTGTTCACGCTGCAATCTATTCTCTTCTCTGTACTTTTCAATTTCCAGGCTGAGGTTCTCATATTGACTGTTTGTTGTGTTTAGCTGCATAGTTATATCTTCCATTAGCTTTCGTTCCCGAGCCTCTACTTCATCTGTTTCCTCAGCAAGTTGGCTGAATTCTAGCTTTAGCGAAGTATTTTGTTCCTGTAGCGTAGCAATTTTCTCTTGAAGCATGTCAAGCGACACGTACGATTGAGAGCTATTCGCTGTTTCATTTCCAGTTTCATCATCTGTAAGGATCGCGATAAGTTCGTTTTTCTTCTGTAGCTCATGTAGTAACTGCGATCGATGTTCAGAAGTTAGCTTTAAATCGTTTTCCAGCTCGCTGACACGACTTTCTAGGAGATTGTTTTGTGTGAGGAGCTCTTTGCCAATTTGAACTGTCAGCTCCAAATCCTTTTCTTTCTCTTCGAGCAGACGTGTTACGGCTTCGATGTCATCGTACGATCGGGTCATTTGGCTAACTCGTTTTCCACATAGAAGAAAATAGTTAAGAGTCTCTCGAGTTTGATCTTTCGTCAAGCCCAAACCCTCAGTGGGCAATTTCAATGCAGGTGCGGGTATAAACCAATCTTCGTTTAAATATCCTGTAAAATCAGTTAGCACATCGGATCGTACTTTATATTTAGGAATTTTTTCTTCCAACAGGGAAAATATTTCGACTTCAGGAAGGTTGTCACTGTTGCATATATCAGTTATGCATCCCACGTCAAATACAGACTTTTCGGGTATAATTTCTTGGTATTTTTGGAGACGTTTGTTGGACGATAAATTAGGTAAATGTTTATCTAGAGTAGCCAGTGCCAAGGGACTTAAAGGGGGCCTTGCCCTACTACTTGTTGAAGCGCCATGAAGCATCTCTGCACAACAATTAGAGAAGAAAGAAAAGTTTTCCACTTAGCGAAATCGGACGAATTTTGTTTTTGTTAGTTAATAAATTAATTAATTTTTCTTTTTTACAGTTTTTATCGAGTGCAAATAATCGATATGCAAATAAATGCAAATGGATTATTTGTAATCGAGGAAAATTCAAATTAGATGTTATTTTTAATTTTTTTTTTTGTAATTGTAAATAATATTTACTTAACAAGATAATTAAATAAAAGGAAGAAAGTGCATTTGTGCGCGAAGTCTACGCCTCTCGGAACATGAAGACAAAATGATTTCTGTGGTTAGAAGACACAAATCAAGCCTTTAAAAGATGAGACTGGGATTCTGTTGCTTAAGCTTCAGCAGCCTTTTCAATTATTTGGATTCGGCAGTAACCGATTATTTTGAGACAATTTCGTTTTACAACCTCCACTTAGAAAGTTTGTTTTAGAATTTTAACCTCAGTTGTGTGGCAGAAATATGGCTTTGGAATTCAATAACAGCCTCAATTGGAATGAAAAGTTTTCTAATAAAAATATTTACTCAATTTACTCAATTGTACAGACAAACCACACCTCAATGCCCATAAGACATCTGGCAGTCTCTTGATTAAAACATTGCCGCCAACAAAATTGATCTTTTAATGATCATCTAAACATTTACGATTCTTCAGTAGTGCGTATTTTTGAAAGACCAAACGTTCCGAGAAGCGACCAACGATTCAGTTGTCCAGTGATGGAAAAGCAGACCAAACAAAAATATATATGATTTCGAGACCGATTAAAATTATTTTAATTGATCTTTTAAAATTCTCTCACATGTAATGCTAGCTGCTGCTGGTGCTATTTATCGTTGACGGAAATTAACCATAATGCTGAATGCAAATACGCAATACAAGCCAAAGAAAAGCATATAAAGCAGCCACAAAATTTAAATTAAAGGAGTGAGATTTTCTCAAAATGATTAAAGTTAGAATATAACAAAACTAAATAAATCAAGAAGTGTTGCAAAATAGTGCTGTAAAGTGCTTAAGCAATTGAACAGTTTAAAAGATCCTGCAAGATCGCCACAAGTGAAAGACTGAAAGACTCTAGATAATATCCCACAACGTTAGGGAAATACTTTTGGAAATTTTCGAGCAAAAAATGACGTTTTGGTTAAAATGTAACTAAGTAACGAAATAAAGTTATTATCCCAAAATTTTTGTTTTACAACAAAATGAATAATAAAAACAAAAGCAGATACGAGTATTTAGAGAAATAAATAAGCGAAGCGAAACAGTCTTTTATCTCATCACATTTAACTTTAATGAAATTCTAATTTAAAACATATATTTCCTTAAAAATATTAATTTTGTCTGTTAATAGGTCAAAAAACAAAACTTTCCAGAACGTATGGAAATGAATATATGGACATTTCTTGTTGACCATAACGAAAGAAATTTGACATGAGGAAGTTCTTATTTAACAACCAAGATAAAATAAATAATAAAATTATGCACCATCACATAAATCACAATGGATTAACTTCTATTTCTGACTCCGCATTACGATACATAATACCAACTCAAGTCACTGGATGAAAATTCAAGGTTTTCAACGTTGGGACAACAAACAATTTGGTCGATGTCGTTCTACTTTCTCGAAACAGTTGAGCCAAAACGACTTAAAAATTGTTTAGATTTTGTTGATCTTAAGGTATTCAATCGTCTTTATTAACTTTAGAAGCGTACAGAAGACTGAACATTTTCTAACATCAAAGACAGAAGAAGCATTCGGTCACTAGCCCAATAATTTTGGGAGGACATCCGGGTACGGGTGCGTGCACATAAATAGTTTCACATTAGAGGTTAAATGAAAAGTTTATATGTTAAGAATTATATCTACGAAACTTTTTGTTAGATACATGCCGTATTCATACATGTAGGCACGCTTAAATTATTGGTTGATTTCTAAGTAAGCCATATAAATATTTGTGTTGCACGTTGCAAAGGTAATTGTTTTGTACTTTTTGCATACAATATAATCGATATAATTAAGAATGAATCATGCTAAGATTACTTAGACAATCAGTTGCTTTTTAAAAATAAACGCTGAATTTACAGATCATATCATTGTAAGTTTCAAATTGCTAGTTTGTTACAGATTGCATATAATTTTAAGCTATATAAGCTTAATTTACGAAAACATTGCGAAGAAATATTTAGATCAAAGTCAAGAACAAGGTACAACTTCGATGTGACTGATTGATATTTAGAATCGATAAGATAAGATATCGCTGTCTACTTACGACAATACTGCGTTCTTACTATTAGATCCAAACAAAAATAAGTCTTTTTAGCTATAAATCTTTAACTGTGTAAATTTATCCGTTAAACAGTTTTAAACCAGATTTGCATTCCAAGACGATTAAAACGTAGTACATACACGCATAAGAGTTTTGCAAACTCATTCTATTTATAGGCACAAAAAACTGTTAACTTATGACATTTCTCTGTTAACCGGCTATGCTATGCAACTCGACCGCAGCATTACATGCTGAAAGAATTATTATGGGTCACGGGAATCAGTTAGGGAGAAAAGAAAAATTAACAATAGAGTGATGGTTAGGGGTTAGGTATCAAAGTTACTTACGTTTAAGAACAATTTCGTGAATCGACGCCAACAAAACTTTGGCCAGGGCGTATGTATTTAATATTGACAAGTGCCAGTAGATGGGACCAACTTGTTAAAGTACAACGTGCCATCGAAAATTATAGATTACGTGCAATACCAGGGCTCTTATAAACAAAACACTTATAAAAGTTATTAATGTCTCGAAGCTTACGAAAAGCACAACGCGACGATTCTTATAAGACAAAGAAATCCCTAGTCACTTTCTTCCATTAGAATATGCCGTCCTAATCACAGAATATACACAAAAGCTCAGACAAGTCAGATGGTTCGCATTTCGCATTAGACTGTGAAAAATCGATTAACTCATACATTCAAAATAAATATTTGCAAGTACTTTCTGTAATCCCAAGAAAACCATCCCCTTCGTCTGCTGCTGTGTACACTTTGCAACTAGGTATAACCGCATCAAATCACCCACCCAGTTGAAAGAAATTCCAGCCCTTACATTGCTTTACTTACATTACAGGTAAAACATAACACAACCAACAACAAACTACGCAATTAATTGCTCTTTTCTTAGTTTTTATTTACCAACACGTTCTCTTTATCAATTTTGTTTTTTCTTATAAGTTTTTTTTTATTATTATTATTAGTGTTACTTAATCACCAAAAATATTTACTTCATTTCCTATAAATAAATCACTCGCTTCTACTTCACTCTCATGAATGTGTCACGAATACTGAGAACTGTCAGTGATCTGCTGTCACATGATTCACTCTTGTCTATTCGTTCGCATTGTATACTGTGTTCGAAAATATTTTACTGAACTTGACCAAAGCTCCAACTGAGAACTGGTATAGGGTGTGTCGCTTTAGAAATTTTAACGAAAGTAAAATTAACATTCTACGAACCAAAAGCGAAACAAGTATCTCAATCAATCTAGTTTTTTGATGATTTAAATACTCAGATAAAAAGATTCCATCAATTAAAAATTTTAATATTGCCAGTGCCGTTAAAAAAACTAATGCAAATTAATTGAAGCACAAGAACACAATCATTAACATAAATTTACACTTAGCTTGTAAAGAATCAGTATTCGTTTAAAATTCTGAAAGAAAACTTTGTGAAAACACTCACAGCTACACTATGAATACATATAAGGTACGAAAGTTTTTACCATAAAGTACATTAGTAATCAAAGTATAAGGCTAGGGGCAGATAAAATTCGGAATCTGGAATAAATAGTCATACATATTTATTGTCATAATTTTTTTTTGAAAAATTATTTTAGGTATGACCTATATTTAAATTTAATTAAAGTTTACAAATTTTATTTTCAGAATTTTGTGACAGTAACAGTCGTGTGGCAACGACTTATCGCGTTTTATATTTTTTTCCCTTCGGAAGTTGGGCAATTTGAAATACAATGGAACATAACAACTTCTTCTGACTTTAAAGCATAGATGAGAACTAACATAAGGTCCGTTCTCGTACTTTTTGGACTAAATATGTAAAAAATGTCAAATTCGGAGGAGTGAGGATGAAATTCTCTCTCAGAGAGAAAATTTGTTAAAAAGTAGGCGAACGGATTTGAAACTGTTTTGTACACATAAATGTCAACTGTCTTTATTTTGATTCTTTTTTCTTTTCTTCCCACAAAAGAATTAAAAAAACTAGTTTTAATGAATTTAACAGTTTTTTATTTAAAATCTTTAACTTCAGGATGACTATTATTTAAACCCAGATACGTGAGTGAGTTCAGATGAGTTCTTCCGAAAATGTATCTTTATATCTAACATACATATATGACATTTGCAGGTGCCTGAAGGCGTTTACCGATGAGAGTAAAGGTGCACTTTCATTTAATTTGGCTACTTTTCAATATATTTTGTCTGTAAACACTTTCTAAAATCATTTCTCCGTTTAAAACTTTAATTAATTATTAATCTTCTATTAAATCTTACATATTTTTGGAAAAACAAAGTAAAAAAAGTTCTCTCTCGAAATAAAAACAATCCCGATGACAGTTTCAAATAAAAAAAGGAACAGTTTGACAGTTTTTACAAATTTACCCGAACAAATTTCTTCGACTAAAGTGGACAAAAGAGGGAAAATGAATTACTCTCTCATTTCGCTTCCTTCTGCGAAATACTAAAAATATGAGAATGCGAACGGATTTTGGACTGTTTTTCGTAGTTTTGGTCAGTACGCGAACAGAGCTATAGATAGCAAACTTTATAGATATTGGAAATCCAAAACCCGTTTTCCAATATCGCCTCTATTCGTGTGACCCTGTCTGTGAATACGTGTGAATTATCATCAATGCAAACTCCCTCCCATTTTGGGGAAAAAATCATTTTGTGCCATTTTAACACCAAAGATGAGCTTGAGGCGCATTAACATCTAATGAGACTATCTGAAATTTGAGTTAGTGTAATCGAGTTCTCACGTCTGGAGATTCCTGGTATGCTGAAAAAGTCGGATATACATATGTATGTGTGTGCATATGTATTGGTATATTAACGGATATCAGCGGTACACAGACGAAAAAACAGCACGAAACAAGTTTAAACATCATGGAAGTGAATGCAAGATATATCAATATATTGTGATAACCACTTAAATGTGAGCAGCGACATCTAGATTCACAGAGCAGAAAATGTCGATACTGGAATAACAAAGTCTCGACTGGAGAGTGGAATCGAATTTTCTAGCAAATTGGAAATTGTATGGGACGCTGGATGGCGAGGATTGTTCTCGAAGTATGTCAGTCGAGTATAAATACCAGCATCCCAAAGGTATGCAAATCAGTTCTAAAGTGTAATTTGAAGTGTTAATTAGGAGAAGTGATTAAGTGGTTTAAGTAAAAGATAAGAAAAGTATAAGTGGTTGAGAAATTGAATTGTACTGAGAGAAAGAATTAAATAGTGAATTGTAACTGTACTGAATAAAGGGATTTGTATTGAAAATAATAAGTTCTATTATTTGTACCCACACAAACATTTTACAATATGATGCTTATAGGGAATTAATTACGTATGTCAAGCTGGAACGTCGGCATGATGACGAGTAAAAGTTTCAAACTAGAAGTCGTACTAAGCCAATGTCGGAAACAGGGTTCGTTACTTAACTTGCAAATGTAAGAATATATTGTAGAATGTATTATTACGGAACGAAAAAATATAAAAACTCCTAGATAAAATCGTTAGCGTATCAAAAATCAGTGATCGACTGATGGTCATAAGACTGGTAATTGAACACGAAGCTTGGAATATTTTTAGCGCCTGCCGCAAGCGAGCAGTGAGATCAAGGGAGGAAATGATTTTTTGCAGTGGGGATTCAAACGAACACGTCGGGGAATCAAGCAAAGAATACCATGGAGAGAACCATGGAGAAGACAGTTTCGGAATAAGAAACTCAGCGCTAGAAGATATATTAAACTCAGACAAATCACACGATATATATATACTCAACATATTATGTAAATAAAGGAACTAAACGCAAAAGGTATGTATATGGCAAGCTTTTGACGATGAATATAAAAGTACAAAACTTCTGTTCGACGTTTTAAAAAAGGAAATTTTGTGGTGGAAGCATGAGATGAAAAGGACAGAAGGGAACAAACGGAAAGTAATTCAAGTGTGGACTAAGTACAGCGAAAACAGCAAAATCTAATAAGGTGCGCCTTGAATTAGACTGCGATCAGTGCAAACCAAAAGCAAAGAAAGCGGTAGTAGAGACATTTTATCGGGATTTGTATCCTCAGAATCTACAAACAGGCGTTAAGCAAAACAATATCTCAAAAGGTATCCGAGACGTATATAAGAATGGAACGTGATATGTACGATGAACAAAAATTAAATTAAAATTAAACAGTGAGAATAACCCGGGTTCGAAGTTAGAATTGGAGTACACCAACGTAACATTCTAAATCCGTCAGTTGTTTTGCAAGATATTTTATTGAGTCCGGAATGACTCCTAAATAAAAAGAAGTTTCCCGATGGTAGCGTTGCGTTATCTTAAACAATAGATGGCTCTTCAGACAAGTCTTATAGTCCACAGTACGCCACCCATTTTTTTTAATGATTAATAACAGGCTGAATCTTCGTGAGCCGCTTTGTTTTGACGAGACGCCCACATTGCGCCCTGCTGTGGGACATAACAAAATGCGCATGTTGAAACATGTCGATTTGGCGATCGTTTAAATTTTATTAATAACAGTTAGTTTTCAGTTTAATCATAAGATAAGTCGATAAAAAAGTAGAAAACACGTCTGTCCTACAAAATGTTTGGTTTGACAAAAGCGTCCCCCACTACCAACCTGTCTGAATAACGATCAATATTAAACAACAAGTATTAGTTTCGGCTTTTATTGCGATAATATTGCCACTTTAAAACTTTTTATTTATTTGTTCATTTGTATTTTCGAAAACACCTTTGAACATTAAAAGCTTAAATGAAAAGAACAAACGATCTATGAAGTGTTCTATAAAATGTAGAATTCTAAAATAAAATACACTATGTTGAAAATACATAAAATAAGACTTCCGCACAAAACTGAAAACTTTAGAAACGCGACTTTTCACTTAACACTTTTGCTAAACAAGAAAAATGTTCTCTGATTAAGACTGTAAGGTGGTTTATTGGAAGTTCACCGGCTACACTGAACGTGCGGTGTATGCTAAGTGTAATGCTACTAGAAAGAAGAGAAAATAACACCTCCCAATTCACAATCATGTGTTTTGCGTACGCATAGTATCACTGATTGCTTCTGTATTATAGTATTTAAAAGTAATGTAAATATGTAAATATTGTATATGTAGTTACGAGTAGTTTGCAGTTAAACAAATTGTCCGCCAATGTTATCGAATTTTTGCTTTTAACCAGACATAAATTTTTATTATTAATTTATTTTTGCATTTTTTTAATTGAATGCATAATATCTTAAGAATATTGTGTCAAAATTTCAAGTCGATTGGAGCAAAATTGACGAAGTTACGAGTATTTTTATACATGTCGGATTTTAATACCTACCCGACCCGTGCGCGCTATTGTTACCTGGCAGATGTTTCGCTTTCTATATAATACCTAATCTTACCCCCAAACTTATACCTGTACTGTATATTTTGTCAGGGTAGAGTATAAAATTTAGTGTAGCAGTAAATATTCTATCGAGCAGACGAACACGTGCGTTCCGTTTCATTAAAGCGTTTTCCCCACAACTCACGTTTTCAAAATCGGTGCCCCTCATAACTTCAAAACTACTGAACCGATGCTTTTGAATTTTTGTACATTATTTACGAGGTAACGCTGGAGATTTTTTTTTTAAATTTGTTAATAATTTTTATTTTACAATAACAAATTAACTGCTTTTTTCGCAAAAAATCGCGTTTTTCCCTTCAGTGTTCCAAAAAAGTGAAAAATTGAAATTTCGAAAAACCCTCCCAGCGTTACCTCTGGAAAACTATTATCTAACGAATGAACTTTGATTTTTTGATTTCGGATGATCCAGCACCAAGTTATGAGGGGCACCGCAATTCTACTTTTTTCCGAGACACGTCCGAATAATTGCTGCCATTGCCGTATTTCTTCGTGAAAATTTTATACAATATTCTTCGAATGACATACTTTAATATACTATTGGTTTTAATAAGGAGATTTTAACTGTGTCGTCACAAAAAATTCACAAAACATACCTTAACATGAACCTCACAATTACATATACGTATGTCCAAAAAAAAAAAAACAGTCAGTCAATATATCTCTCTATAATATCTCTAATTAATGGAACTTCCAGTAGAAAAAATAGGTAAAACAGAAGCCGTGGCTCAATATTTGGTATTCAGAAAGTAACAACGGAACATCAGTGGAAATACGAAAAATTATATTAAATCGCATAACACCTGTGAATCGATTAATTTATAGCTAAAAGCGTTGATCGGAGATATTCCATGGGAAAAAGCATAATCGATAGGTATTCCAGTAGATATAATATATCCAGTGCTCCGCGATCGGGCCGACCATTCATATCAACCGAAATGCAAAAGCAAAAGTGCTACAAAAATGCATTTGGAGTTCAAATTCCAGTATTAACACTGTAAGAAATGTACAATATGATGCTGGTTATCACGGGAGAGTGGCTAGGAAAAAGCCATAGATCAGCAGCATAAAAAAACAGAGCAGAATGAATTAAAACAGCTTTGGGACAAATTTATATTTACCGATGAGAGCAAATATAATATTTGTGGATCAGATGGTAGGTGCTTGGCATGGAGAAAAAAAAACCGAACTAGAGGAAAAAAAACCTTAAACCGACATTCAAGCATGTTGGTGGATTTGTCTTAGTGTGGGATTGTATGAATGCTAAAAGCGTTGGTAGCTTAACCTTTATTAATGGTATAATGGACCGCATGCAGTACATCAACATTCTCAAAACACATCTCTAATATAGTGCAAATAAAATGGGTCTTTATTTGTATTAACTACATTTTTAGTCAAGCCTATGACCCCAAGCTTACACAGCTTGGAACACTAAGATGTGGCTGCTTCATAAATCCCCAAAATGGGTTGTAACTCCATCACAATCTCCGTATATCAATCCCATTAAAAGATGTCTGGATTGTAAAGGGTGCACTATCTTTTGTGTTGGTATGTAAACATTGAATAACTTTTACATTTATCAACCGATTGACGTGTGTACCTACACATGTTTTTGAAACGTCAATTCAGTTAAATTTAAACCATGAATCGTTTACACCAAAACAACGCGCACACACTGCAAATCAAACAATGCAGTTTCTGCAACGAAAATTCCCTGGAAGTGTGCTGTCAAAAAATGCGACATTAACTGCCCACCCAGATTTCCAATTTGACCACTCCGGACTTCTTTTTGTAGGGTTATTTGGAAAGCAAAGTCTACGCCAGCAAGCCTCATTGACGAGCTCAAGACAAACATTCGTGCCAAGACACATCGCTATACCGCCCAAGATGCTCGAAAAAGTGATGGAAAATCCAGTAAAAAGGCACATTTTTGGTCAATAAAGGCGGCCACTTGATTGATACGTATTCAAAAACTGGACAAATAAATTGTAAAGAACCAAATTAAATAAAAAATACTTAATATATAGAAATCAGTTGTTTTTCTTTAAAGTTATTCAATATTCACATGCCAAAATAAAAGATGGCGCAACCTGTACTGGAGCAAAACATAAAACAATGTGCAATCCGGAACTGATTTAAAGCTGTGTTAATAACAAAACAGAACAAAATTACTCCTAACATAACCAAAAATCTAGTTAACCCCATTCCAACAAGATTGGCACACATTATAAGAAATAAGGGTGGACCAATAAAGCTGACAAAAAACTGAGTTCTTTATAAGTGAGCGAATACTTTTTGGACATGGACAATAATTGCGAAATTCATGAATACTTTCTTAATTTACTTTGGTTTTATGTACAATAAATATATTTAAGCCCCATTTTCGTAGTCCTTTTAGTAGTAGTTTTTATTCTACAAATTAATTTTCGTATTTACGCATATTCACCAAAATATATTTTTTAAGCTGAAAATGTCATTTCCAAAACATCAAATTTCAAAAGAAAATGTATGAACGAGTTAATAATAGGTTTTCGTTTTGTCTGATATGTGTATAAGAAGTCAAGAAATGGGGCCATTCATTAACGAAAATTATACAAGGTGTCCTAAAAGAAAGTTTTCACTTGATTGGAGCACTGCATGAATACAACAATTCTGCGAGGCGCATGTCTATCTGTTGGCCGGCTATCGGTTCGCCGGAGTGGTTTGGTAGCACAGTTTTTATCGCGGCTAAGGAAATAAGGCTGGATAGTTATCCAGATTTCGTAGTTCTATATAGGCTAAGTTGTTAGTGTAATTTATGGAGAATATTTGTTAAGCCTATATAGATTACCAAAAAACACGCCTATTAATAAGTGAAGAAAACCCGAAACTTCTAAATTCACCTAATGCAGGGCTACCTTTTGGGCTGCAATGTCAGCACGAGAAGCAATCGGTTCATAGGTTTTTGAAGATGGAAGGGGACGCGCAATTACATTCAACTCAGAGCGTTATGTGGAGATATTGGACAATTTCTAAAACTGTCCTAGTTTTAAACATATAACATGGTTTCAGCAGGACAAAGCGACATCACAGACTTCCAACACGCCTATGCACGTGGCAAAAACATGTAAAAAATGCCTGCAGCTCTCTTCGAAAAGCTGCCGTTTGCATCATAGAACAAATTTTCCCTTGCACAAGTAAAATCCACGACAGCATTGTTTAGCTCTATGAGCACGGCACTACCTGACATCGTCCCATAAAAGTAGAAAACTCCAAATTCCTTAGCTTGATTTGAGATCTAAACAGCGCTGTCTGTTTCTTTAACGAGTATTACAACAACTTGAACAAATCCCTCTTAAGGCTTCGTATTGTTTATACACAAATTGTTAACAATCATCTGCCCACTAAAAAAAAAACAATCCCATTTGGGATCTCTGCCAATCCGAAAATACCATGTTCTACACTTAACTTAAACAAAATGTCAACAAAACTTCTTTCAGTTATGCAACTCTAAAAAACGCCTACAATCTTCTCTTAAAAATTCAATTTGAAAATATTGTAGGTCAGTCATGTTTTCAATTAAAATATAATACATATTCAGATTCCCTTAACCGCCGATGGGTCAGAACTCTCTGTAGCAAAAAGATAGATTTCTAATTGGCAAGTACGCCAGAAAACCTAAGAAAGAAAACAAATATCTTGTCGAATTTCTACTACGACATTTCTTAGGTCATAATTCATCCGTGCGAGATTATTTTCGTCATATAAATAAAAAACTTACTATTAATAGTGATATTACATATATTCAATAATTGTAAATGGCATCATTTGATGCGCAGCAGTTCGTTATTGAAGACTTGTATTATGTTGTCAACAACAAAAATGGATGACAATCAATTTTACCCTCGTACTTCAACAAATTTTGGATAGCGACTGTATTGAGGAATAACAAGTAAATACTGGAGTACTCGTAATTTTTGGTCAAATGTAAAATGGAATTAATATTAGTGACGAAATAAATACACTTGCATGTACTCATATGTACTCGTATATTTTAATATCGTAATGAAGAGCTCAGATTTTCTTTGTTACAAAAAATAAAAAAAACTCTGCTTCATGTAAGCGACTAGCGACTTTTATCATTATTTTGGTAATAACAGTCATCAAATTTGACGACATCCATATTGTTAAAACAATGTGTATTATCTGTAAAGTAAGCTTAGAGTTAATTTCATTTCAAGCAGGAAATCTATTTAGAGCTAGTAATAGTGATAGTAATAGCATACTACAGTTGCATTCATGCCGTATAATATTGACAAATCACTGTTCTTATGCCTATTTATAGTAGCGCGTAAAATCTGACTCAACATAATTGGCATCGCAATTCCGAATACGATTAATCAGTACTTATGTATGTATATGCAAAAAAGGATAACGACGCGTATTATAATAATTTAGATGGAATGTATAGTTTCTATCACAAATTTTATTATGTAAGGAAATCGAAGCAAATTTAAGAATGCCAAGCACTTTCTTTTAATCCCAACATAATTGGGATGGGGATGGCTTCCAACAAAAGAATATAGTTTAATAATCCTCAAGATTTGATCAAAGCCAGTGAAGATGCTTTTGAATTGATTACTCCATAACTGTTTAAATGAGTTGCATAATTCTTTGCAAACTAGACATTTTGAAATTTGAAAAAAAATACAATTGGACAAATTACCAATAAAACATTTTTATTACAAATTTAATCAACCAAACAAAAAACAAGACATGGATATGCCCTGAACATGTAGCATTCAATTTAAGCACACCATCAACGACGTAGTATCAATGCAGATACGTAGGAGAAATATAGATGTTGCATATTGCGATGGTTAACAAAAAAAGATTCGATACAAATACTGTTGTATTGTTATGTAGGTACGAGTATGAATTGTAAAACTTCTGATACTCAAAGCAAATAATACATACATCCATACATACCTACATATTATTACAAATCTGGCTGGTTATATTTAATAATATAATATTATTTTGTAATAGAATAATTTATAAAATGTTCTTTTATTTATTGATCCGATCTAGTCATAAGCATGTATTACACACACGTACATACGTATGTATGTACATATGGGGTGTGTTTTGTGTTTGATTGTTATTTGCAAGTTAAGAGTGATCTATAACAATATATTATGGAGTATCTAAGGCCGCAATAATGTATTGAAGTTATTACATTTATTATAATAAATAAGCGTTCGGCGTCAAAGAGAGGTAACCGAACGTTCGCAAACACTTTGCCTCACTGTATCAATATTTTCTGGCGTACGTTGGCTATGTTGTCATTAAGACCTTGATTTATCTCTCAATGTATACCAATTTTAGAAATTATACATTACACGCTGAATGGTTGACTTAATCGGCATATGATTAACCCAAAACAAAAAATCATGACGTCAGGTTAGCAAATCGGCCTTAAACATTATATGCTCTTTTCTTGTTTCTTTAAAGAACTTAACACTCAAATCAGTATGATGCCAAAGCATGTGATACGTTTTTCGGAAAATGGGACAGAAAGAGAAAGAAAGATTTACTCTTTCCAATAATGACTGTCTTTTCCATCTCTCTCTGAGAGAAAAATTCTTCTACATAATAGTTTTTGTTTTTCTCGAACTATGTACATACATAAAATATCGCCAAAAATACAATCGAAATATGAGGAATATAACAAAATGTTTAACTATTTTTAATTCAAGGGGATATTAAACATTTTTTTCTCCTTTTGCAAAATTGAAAAGAGAGTTCAAGTTTTTGCCTTCGCAAAATTCTTGCCTTGTAAGCCCAAGGCAAATATAAATTTCATTATAATTAACCTTTTTTCAAATAATTCCGCGATTCGAATTGTTGGGTCAAATATGTACTTGTAAAAAAAATCATAAAATCGAAAGATTTAGTTTTTCTATAACATAACATAAAGGCATGATTTAAATAAGTTAGTTCTTTATATTTTTCTGAAGCAATGTAAAGAAAATAGGAAAAGATGAAGCGATTGATTTTATAAAAACTGATTTGGTTTAAACTACAACATATTGTGTTAACAAAATCACAAATGATTTTTTTCATAGTCTGATGATAGTCAATTCTCTGGCTAAATATTTAAAATTCCAATAAAATTATTACATCTTCTCTTCCCACTGTAAGAACTTATATCAACAAAAAAAAAAACTAATACGAATATTAACCAGTTATGATATGAAACCAAAAAAAAAATTAGATTAGATTTTTTACATAAACAAGAAAATCAGAATCCAAAAAAGATAAGATAAGGAGCAAACTCTCACTAGCTTACGAACTTTTTTGCAAGTAAAATTTTGCAAATCTTCTATTAGGAATAATCGCAGTTCTGCTTGGAACACAATTTATCCAGTCCATAAAAATTAATTTAATAAAAATTAGTCAAATACAGACTTCTCCTAATTTACTCCTTTTTTTTCATTCAACATAGTTAAATTTATAAACTAAATAAACTTCTTAACTAAATTACATACTATCACTTATTTATAGGTATCGCCCTTTGAAGTATTTGTTCCTTATGTGTTAAACTGAGTACTTTCTTGGCCACAACTTAACGTTCTTGTAATGCACCAACTTTAGAAGAAAAAAACCCGACTTTTGAAAAATCTTCAACATTGGCAGTAATTCAATCAAGTCAGTAGATTGATTTTTATTTATTTAGAGTACAATACCATATACGAATATGCTTGTATGTGATTTTTTAGCATCAATTTGCATGTGAGCGAACGTGATTTATTCCACGAATGTGTAAAATAAGCCTTGAATTGTATAACAACTGGATATATGATTGCTGAGACTAGAATAAGTGGATACCAAAAGGCGATTTTAACTGGTGTTAGACTGATCAACGAGTTTTTAATAAAGTTACTGTTTTACTATGACAAAGAAAAAAAATGATTTTCGATATCACGCATAAATTTCTCATCTAGTTCGGATGAGTTTTCCAGACATAGAGATTTTCTCGAGTAACATCTAGTTTTTGTTTCATCACAATATAATAATTTTAGTATTCAAAGTTCGATATAATGTATATAACAAATGATTCTAGATGAAGTGCACCTATGTACAGCTGTGTGAGAAAAAATAGCGCCATGGTGAACTTTGTACTTGTCATGCATTTTACAATCTTCTCTGCTCATGTAAACACTTTTCGTCTTTAGTAGAATATCTGTCTGGCATTCAGTGATATAATGCAAAGACAAGTTTGGAAGAAACTGTAATTTAAGATAAGGAAATTCCTGTTATACGTAATGAAAGCATATTTGTGGTGTGAGAAATATTAGCACCGCGTCATTCTGCAGAGCGTTTTGGTAGTGTATACTAGTGTTTATACATTTTTTTTAAATTAAGGTAAGATATTTAAATAATTTAAAATTAATATCTCATAAGTGTAACGTATTTGACAGCTAAAATGGGTTGCGGTAAACATTGTACCCCTGAAGAAGGTTTATCAATAAGAAAATTAATTTCTGAGAAAAAAGCTTACAAATTTATTAGGAAAATCATTGGATGTTCCAATAAAATGATATCGAATGCAAAAAAGTATGTTGAAGAAGAAGAAACAACAGGAAGAAAACCGAAATTGACTCCTAGCGATGAGCGACGCATAGTAAGATTGGTGAAACAAAATCCGTTTATTACCTCCAACAAAATAAAAGAGGAACTAAATCTACCCGTGAAATGCAATAAGAAAAAAACTCATAAAGAAAGATTTACCTGCCAGAAGTCCCAGAAAGGTACCATTGTTAACAAAGGCCCACTTACAAAAACGAAAAAAATTTGCAGAAGAACACTTGCATTGGGAACCAAGTAAATGGCGAAATATATTATGGACCGACGAGTCCAAAATTTTTTCATTTGGGACTCCTGGTACCAGGATATTTGTTCGCAGGCCAAAACACCAAGAGTTCAAACCAGAGTATACTATTAAGACTATCAAGCATGGCGGCGCAAAAATAAACATATGGGCGATACTTCTCTTACAATGGCACTGGTCCCATATTTTGGATAAAACCGATAATGACTGCCGAAATTTATGTTGGCATTATGAGGGAAGTCATGTTGCGCTAAATGGAATATGCCTCTCACGTGGCTCCTGCAACAAGATAACGACCCGAAACATACGAGCAAATTGGCCAAAGAGTTCTTCTTACAGAATAGGGTTCAGGTTATGGAATGGCCGGCTCAGTCTCCAGACCAAAACCTCATCGAAAACCTTTGGACAGATGTTAAAAAACCCGTATTTGAAGCCAAACCGAAAAATACACTGCAATTATGGGAAGCTGTGCAGGCTGCGTGGAGGGATATTCCAGTTCAGCGGTGTCAGGCATTAATCGAATCCATGTCACGCCGCTGTGCTTAAAAATAAAGGTAATAAGACCAAATACTAAATTTTTTTATATAATTGCAAACTAAAAACTCATTAATTTTACTGAAGAACTTATTTTGTTTATGAATTTTTGATCTCGGTGCTATTATTTTTCACACTCCAAAATGTATCTTTTTTTTAATGAACATAATTTGTTTATTTTTAGTTATAATGGATAAATGTTCGTGTTTATAGATTACTTTGACTTTACTTTTAACATTAAAAATAAAACAAAATCCAAATTATCATTTGTCTCTAAAATGTTTCACTCAAAATCCTCCGTAAATGGTTGGTGCTATTTTTTTTTCACAGAGCTGTATGTTCGTACAAATACCCATGTAGTTTGTTAAGCTTACGATTGCTCGAATGTGAGTTTCGAATACTGGTATATGCATACATACATATATGTACATAATGCACAAACCCATTCCTATCACTATTAAATCCAACACTTTTAAAGGTGAAATTAAAAAAAAAACAACTTACACTGCTTAAAAGTTAGAAAGAATGGTTCGCTCAAGTCAAAAGCTAAAATAGTGCACATCAAAAGGACCTATTTATCTGAAGATAATGAAGAACGGCAGAAAAAATCGAAGAGAGACAAATTTCCTAGTCCAACAAAAGACGTCCTGCATAATACGCACACTTCAAGCGAAATACAAAGACAACAAATAAAACCATCCCAGCACCGAGGTTAGCAAAAAATTAAAGCAGACTATCTAGTATAAGTATCTTAAGCTCATATACACTCTTTATAAATAAAAAAAAATATATAAATACATATATACATTGTACATAAATAAAAAAAATTAAAGTAGAGCGATGACGAAGTTTGACAAGATTTTACGCAAATCTAGATGGAAGTCTGAAGCTCACTAGAAATAATGAAATAGCTTTTACTCTAAGGGCCAGTAAATGACATCAAACACATTTAGTCTAGAAATCAGCAAGAGAAGAAGTGGACTTAGAGGTAGGGTAGGCAAAGTGAACTACCCGGATATCAAGTTTGTAGAAAAACCGGCAAGAGGGGTGGAAAACGCAACGATTCAAGATTACAGCAGCACGCAGCCCCCAGAAAAAGCCACCAGCATGAGGAAAGTCGTATCCACTTTGGAAAATTTCACGTTCACAACTAGCGGAATATTTTGTGGACGGATGAGTCTAAAATTGTGTTATATGGCGGTATTAGTTCTCGTTAATAGGTTTGTAGTCGACCGAATATGGAATACCAACCGCAGTATAAGACAAAGACCGTTAAACATGGTTCTTCCAACAAGATAACAACCCAAAACGTAAGGCAAAAGAATGGTTTCGTGTCAACGAGATTCAGATAATGGACTGGCCAGCTCAGTCCTTCTTATTGATTATTATTTTTATGGGAAGATATAATAGAACCGCTTATAACGAGAAACCATTCAATAGCACACAATTTTGGCAAATGGGTCCAAGTTAGCGGCTCCCTATACCAGATCAGCAATGGAAACGATTAGTGGGACTCTATGCCACAGCGTTCCAAGACAGTCTTTCAAAATTTGGGTAACGTAACAAAGTATTATTAAGATTTGTAATAAAAATTTAAGCTTGTATCAAACACTGCTATTTTGGGACTATAAATCTTTCGCATAAGGCAGGCACACCATGACAGAAAAAAAAACCTAAACAGTCTTTGTTTCTTGTTTTACAAAAGTGATATATTGCTGCTGAAACACACCATTATTAGTAAAATTATTTGTACAATGAAATATTTACACCATATCACTGCAATAAAGTTGTTGTACAACTTTTGAAAAATGCTATATATCACTTATGTTGTTGTTTATTATTAATCTAAGTCTTTTTGAAACAGTTAGTAAAAAAACAAAATCAAATTTCAAACAATAACGGTAAAAACCATGAGAAAGAAAGTTGCAAAATTATTGATACATCACTAAACGCAGGAAAAATTATTTGCACAAGGGCAATTCGTTTCTGCTTACACTTCTGAAAGCCGAAAATGGAAAATATTTTTACATTAAACGCAATGGTTTTTTGGCACAGCATCTAATAATTTTGGCATATCTAATAAGATGTGTTTCCTCCATTAACTTCTGTTAGGCGTCTTGGCATTGATTCTATCAAGTTTTAAATTTGTTCTCCCGGAATGGAACTCTAACTTTTATAAGATCTTTCTCATGGTTTTTACCGTTATTATTTGAAATTTGATTTTGTTTTTATACTGTTTCAAAAAGACTCAATAGATTAATAATAAACAACAACATAAGTGATATATTGCATTTTTCAAAAGTTATACAACTTTCTTGAAGTGATATGGTGTAAATATTTCATTGTGCAAATAATTTTGCCAAAGACTGTATTTGGTCGTATTTGAATATAACCAGAAAGGCTGCACATCCGTCGACTTCAGGGGCCACATCGAATGTACACATACACAGCGAATGAACAACAATGATTAAGTTAAGAGAGTTTTTGAAAAGAAAACGAAAGACCGAAAGCCCAATTCAAAGATCACTCAGTAGATGATGTTATTCAGTTTGATATACATCGGGATAGAGAACGATAAAAGAAAGTTCGCTAGCTGGAAATGCACTTTAGTAAATTTCTTCTACGTTTGCGCCGTTTACAAATAATGACAACAATTTAACACTTGCACATTTAAGTAACAATTAAACATGAAAATAAATACTTTCTAAACAAACGTTTATATATTGTACTCAAATATCCAATCTCTTCCAAGCAAAGACAAATTATACATACATATGTATACAATATAAATATAACTTAAGATAAAAAGTTGAAAAAAAAAATAATATTAGGGGGCATACTACAATACTTTTTCCAATGTTATACTTTTCTGCCATAATTTCTCTGTAGCAAAAATGTTCTCGGAGTACAGTATTTTCCAGTTCAGACCAAATTATATATATACAGAGTGTCCCCTAATTCGTCAACGATAATTTGGGAAATGATTCCTGGGAATATTCTGAGAAAAAAGTCGTTCTACAGTAAGGGTCTATCTCCAATGTTCACAAGAAAAGGCTTACTTTGGTGTATCCTGACCCATATTAACGGAAATTGCTCTGTTAGTGCTAAATATAGAAACTTCGTGTAGCCTTCGTAACGGCGTTTAAATAAAGTTGATATCTTGTTTGAGCCTTTATCAATTTTATTTAAACACCGTTATGAAAGCTAGTATTTCTTCGAAAAATAAAGTCCTACATGAAGTTTCTACCATTAGTAATAACAGAGCAATTTCCGTTAACATGGGTCAGGGTACAATAAAGTAGGCCTTTTCTTAAACCATCGATAAATGATGTCAACAATGGGGATAGACCCTTACAGTAGAACGATTTTTTTTTAAATATGTCCAGGAATCATTTTTCAAATAATAATCGTTGACGAATTAGGGAACATCCTGTATATCATGTAGGCTTAATCCCAACAAAAATATGATATCAAAATTTTTCATTTGTTTGCATATTCTTATGACTTATTAGAGGTAAAAAGGCAATTTCATACACCATTAAAAAGTTTACCAACAAAGAGAATAAAACAATATATTTTCTAAGACATCTGTTAACTCATAATATTATTGCGCTGCTGAGTATTAGGTTAAGTATTCTTACAAATTTTAACTTTCGCGATGGACATCGAGTGCAGAACGCTTAGTTTTCCATCTATTATATAAAAATAGTCACTCGGCTTTCTACAACGAACAGCTTAGGGTGTTGGTGTATGCAATTGGCAAATGCATATGTACACTAGCGATCACTAGGATAAGGCCATACATTTTGCAATCGATTTTTACTCTTTATACCTGTTGGAAATTTTGTACCCGGAAGCTTTTATTACCTGCGAACAGGTACATATTTTCTCAACAAGAAGTCATAAAATTAAAGGGTAAATAAGAAACGACCATTGGAATTTCCCAATATCAAACAATGAACTACTTAAAAAGCGTATAAAAAGATACGCCACTAGGATGAGGCCATTGCGAATATTTCGTTGCAGTTCACATCAGCGATTTTTTTCAAAGTTTTGCTAAAAATATTTAAAAAAACCGTTGAAAAGAACTGTTTTTATTTAGTTTAAAAAAAAGGGTTCCGAAAAGCCTTTGACAGCGACAGAAAGACATGCTTTCAATGAGTTAGGACTCTCAAGCCGAGAAACTGCAAGGAGGCTTAATAAAAGTTAGACTGTTGTAAACAGTTATCTTGCGGATCCACAATACTATGGAAAAAATCAAAAACGACGCACAGCAGAAGCAACAACATTCCGATAAAAGCGGTTAATTCTACGGCGTGCCTCAAATTCTACTCGATCAGCGACTAAAATAAGGACCAAAAGCGTAGTGCCAGCCAGCATAGCAACGGTACTATACAGAGAAGAAAACTTAGAAAGAAACCTGTTTTGAGGCAAGTACACAAGGAGCATCGAATGAATTTTGCAGAACATGTCGCTTGGAGCAGTGAATGGAAACGCTTTGTCTCGGATTTTTGTCGGATGAAAAAAAGTTTAACCTTGACGGCCCCGATGGTTACAACTTTTATTTCCTTCATCTAAGAAAGGAGGAGCTTATTTTGGCAAGACATCACAGGCGTACATCAGGTGTAAAGGTGTGGGGAGCTATTACTTACTATGGCACAATCGAGTTGGAGTTTTTGTCCACAACAATGAACGGAAACAACTACAACTGTTTGCTGGAACGATCATTTCCAAAAGTGAAAAATATTTCGGGCCCCTGCCTTGGATATTCCAACAAGACAATGCCCCCATCTACACTTCCAGGATTGTTAGAAGTTGGATTCAATCAGAAGACGTGGATTTTTGCCATTGTCGCCCTGTTCACCGGACTTATACATAATCGGAAATGTGTGGGCATGGTTATCTCGTAAAGTGTATGAAGGCGGCAGACAATTTGAAGACAAGTACACTTTAATCGAAGCTGTTCGTGATGCCTCTGCCTAAATTTCTCTTGATTATTTAAAAAAAAAAAAACTGTATGATTCTATTGTATTGTAATGTAATTAATGTAATTTTATCCATTTTTTCCTTTCTTTCGAAGATTTTGCATGTGGCCTTATCCTAGTGGCGCATCTTGTTTTACGCTTGCAAATAGTTCATTGTTCGATCTTGGGAAATTCCAACGGTCGTTTGTTATTTACCCTTTAATTTTATGACTTCCTGTTGAGAAAATATGTACCTGTTCACAGGTAGTAAAAGTTTCCAGGTGCAAAATTTCCAACAGGTATAAAGAGTGAAAATCGATTGTAAAATGTATGGCCTTATCCTAGTGATCGCCAGTGTATATGCAACTAGGCATAGAAAGCAATTGGTAAAGTAAAAAAGCCTGATAAATGGGTTCCATACGGATTTATTAATACGAATAAGACGCGACAATTAGAATTTTGTTCTTGGCTGCTTGCTCGAAACAAAAATCTGTTACGTGTTATGAAAACTGGATCCTCAATGATAATTTTCGACGATGTACTCAGTGACTTGACACCGATGAAGCACCAACACACATTCCGAAAATAAACCTTCATTTAACGAAGGATATGGTGACGGTTTGGTGGTGCAACAGGTATCATTCACTATCCATTCCCAAAACTTGATAAAATAATAAATGCAGAGAAGTACTGCTTATCGGATGGTTGGGTGCTGTGGAAATAGGGTAGGCACTAAGAGGTGTAAACTTGGCGATGCCCAGTGTTCTAACTGTTTCTACACATCAGTTATGCTCATTTTATTTCCAAGTGGTAAACATCGACATCGACCTAGTTAGAATAAGGCTAGAACATGCACATCGAATGGACACCAATGCTACGGCACCCAGTATCATCGAATCTAACCCGGGGGACAACACAATAGAGGAATACCTCACGTTAGGTGGCGCGCACAAGAAGAGGACATCAACCGACTTGGAGTGCACAACTGGAGGCAGTTAGCTAAAGACCGGACTAAATCGACAGGATTGCTTGTTGAGGCCCAACTTCACCCCGAATTGTAGCGCCAACTAAAGAAAGTACCAAGGTAACTATCGGGTACTGCTCGATGTACCTACGATATGTAAGAGATTCGCAACCGGATAATTTAAGAACCGGAGAAGATTTTAAATTACCTGCATATTTGGAATATATCACTCAAAATAGTATCGTATATAAAAAGTTGCCAATTATACAACTCTCTGCAGTTAAAAAAAAGTAACTATCAAGTATACCACACTTGGACGATATAGATCAAAAATTGCGTCCACCCGATCCCGATGAAGTGAAGATAGCCATATCTAAGCTTAAGTCCAACAAAGTCCAACAAGTCCCGACAACCAAGCTTTTCAAAGAGGCAGGCGGTGACGTGGTAGGGAGCATACACCAACTCATCTATAAAATATTGTCGGACAAAAGTATGCCCGATGAATGGAACCTCAGCATTGTTAGTTCGATGCTCAAGACTGCGCCTCTGAACTGCGCCAACTACAAAGGCATCAGCCTTCTTAAGATCACCTGCACATCCTATCTGCTGTATTGCGTGAATGCCTGAAACGATATTGGAAACATTTCATGAGCTCCAATTCGATGCACACCACCTATTCATTTTAAGGTAGTGTATGCCAGCATCTATAGACGAGCTATACTGAGCAATATCTAGTTTTGGCATTCCTGCCCAACTCGTCCGTTTGTGCGTATTGACGATGGATAATGCACACTGCTCCATCAAGGTCGGTAAATAACTCACCGAGATCTTTGATGTCAAAAAAGGACTTAGACAAGGAGATGCGCTGTCGTGCGCTGTCACTCGCCAACACATGAAGCACAATCTTTCAAAATTCCGTTCATTTGCTCGCATACGCCAATGATATTGGCATAATCGGAAGAAAGCAGCATGATGGTGCTTCTACGAGTATTGAGGCGGAAGTGGCGAAGATGGGTTTAACGGTCAATGTGAGCAAGACCAAGTACAATATATGCTGTCAACAAGAAAGGACACCCAACACCAAGGTCTCGGACAGAACGTCACCCTCAACAGTTATAACTTTGAAGTAGTTGTCAACTTAGGGTCCGCTATCAATTCAGACGACACCAGCGCTTAAGTCTAACGAAGAGTAACTCTTGAAAATAACTGCTTCTTTGGGCTAAGAAGGCAATTGGCTCGCAAGGGATGAAGGTGCTTTAGGCTGCCTTGAGAGGAAAATTCTTCGGATGATTTTCCGTCCCGACTGCATAGACGGTGAGTGGAGGAGGACAAACTGTACGGGCTGTACAGTGACATAGACTTAACCAGAAGAGTGAATGTCCAACGACGGAGGTGGCTGGGTCATGTAGAGCATAGGGTGACACCGCAGTAGAGGAAGACCGCGACTGAAAGGAGTCTCAACCAACTTAGCACTCGAAACTAGATTCAGCACACGAAGGACGGTGTGTTGAGATCTTCGCTGCGAAAAACAACTTGATCCAGCTGGTAAATGAGCCCACTCCACCTTAACCACCTTAACACGGCGTCTCCACGAGCAATATTTCATAGAATGCCATATATCATTTTACAAATTTACGAAGCAAGCAGATAACAAGCGGATTCCAATAGGTTTGATGCTGTTTACTTTTGACACATTTCAGGTGCCAAACTCTGTCGAAATCGGATGGTATATATGCCAAAGTCACTGAGTATATTCTTCCCAATCCCATGCAGTGCCGGAACTGCCAGCTACTTGGTCACACCACTAAACAGTGCAACGGTACCATTAAGTGTTATAATTGTAATCTTCCACCACACGTAAACTCTGAATGTTCCCGAACTTTGTGTTACAAATTGCTTGGGCCCCCATGCCGCCTCATCTAAAGGCCGGTCCAGACGCTAGGTTTTGCACAACCTTTTGTCTGCGCAGTTCAACACGTTGCAGATAAAACGTGCGTGTAGATAGGAAAAGACGGTACAGTTACAGCGATAACTGAGCTAGAGAGCATAGATATCCGTGACCAGTGCGGACAAGTCGGCGCATGTAGAGGGTAGCTCCATTTTCCGATTCATTTTTTTCCTCAGTTTCAATTCGTCAGGCGACAACGGCTGACCTTCGGCAATGTTCTCGGGAGTCTCTCGCAGAATTTATTGCATTATACGTAAGTTTCCCGTGAATTTGGCGTGTCAAATCAAAGGAGTATAGTGACAGGGATAAAAAAGGGGAGGCTTATGAGAGTTTAGTGGAAAAATTCAAAGAAATCTATGCATCCGCAAACACAGAAATAGCTGTAAAAAAAATTAATTCTTTGAGAAGTGTTTACCGTAAAGAATTGGCAAATGTTAATAAATCATTCGATCTGGGGCTGTAGAAGACGAAATCTACAAGTCATCTCTGTGGTATTTTGCTTTGTTACATTTCCTAAATGATCAGGAGACACCAAGGCAGTCTTTTTTTTATAATTCACGCACGCCTAAGGGGTTAGATACCCCTTTACTGTTGCCCGGGCACGGGCGGAAAGGTAGAAGGAGGAGAAAAAAAATTGTTTTGTAGTGGTTTGAAACTCAGGTGTGTTTGGTTTCGATGTTCGCTCTCCAGGGGTGGGAATCCGAATAGGACGGAGAGTTTTTCTTCACTCAGAGTGATTCGAGATGTAATTCACAGTATTTTTTTTTCTGTGCTTGAAACTCTACAACAGCCAAATCTACGTGTCAGTGTTATGCCTTCACATGCAGAATTTTTCTGTCTGAGTTCCAATTGCACAATGAAAAACTGACTTGCCATGGGCAGGATTCGAACCTGGACCCTCCGAGTGAGAAGCGTTTGCTAGTACCACTACACCATGGCCACCCCTAGTCTAGGAATACCATGGCTGAAAATGAAGAGTCTGCAGTTGACGAAGCACCAGAACAGTTGCCAAAAATCTTAGAGTTGCTGTTAGCCTTTCGTGTGGTGATACTGCTGTTCTCATACAAGTATTTTCTTTGATGATATGCGGTGTCACTAATTCCAATAAATAAGTATATAAGTTCCGCCAATCATTAGGTTCATCACGTAATTCACGCAGTAATCTAATATGAGAAAAGTGCTGCCTTTTTAGAAGCCACTTCAGAGACCACTTTGAACGCCGGGTACTTCTCAGACGTTACAATCTTCTTTTTTTTACAAGACAGCTTGCCAAAATTGACCAGAGTACTACCTCCTCCATGACGATATCACACAAAACGAAATATACAGATATCTCTGCACCATGTAGACGCTCTAAATATTGCAACGTTTTCATTCCGTCTTAAGACTGCGCAGACAATAGGTTGTGCAAAACGTAGCGTCTGTACCGACCTTAAAATAAAAACCCAGAAAAAGTTCAGTATGACTGATCCAAACGCATATAGAGAAACCAGTTCCCCTCCCCGGTGAATACAACTCATAAATCATTTACCTATGTATCAAAACAAAATATTCCCACTTTTACCCCTTCCCCAACAAATAGCATATCACTCTCCACACACAAAAAACAAAAACATATCAGTACACAAACCCGAACTACCAATTATAACAGACAAACATATAAACACAAAAACACATTCCATCCTGAACGAAAATAACAAAAACAATTCATCTTCCTCCTACAACCTCCCACCATTACTCCTACCATCGAAACCTGAAGTAACCATGCAATCGAATGCTGTCGAACAAAAAAATACAATCACACTTACTCCCAACAAATACACTAACAAAACAAAAACCTTATCAGACATATCACCACTAAAAAACTCAAATCAAACTAAAACAGATAAGCACAATTGTCATTCGCACTCAAATTTGCTTACTCCTCAATTGTGTTCAAATCTCGCAAGCTCGTCGCCTATTTCCAAAACCACTCAATCATTTATCGAAAACAATCAATATTTTATTCCGACTCCAATGAACGATGATGACAGCTCATAATTCTTATAAAGTAAACTTCTTAAAATTACCAAACTTAGAAGTTACGCCACAACACAATCCATCTATTGTATCCCTCCAAGAGACTCACTGTGCCTATAAAACTAAACCTTTAATTCCAAAATCATTCAAGGGCTACTTTTTAAATCTCCCATGCAACAAAACGTCCATACAAGGTGTCGGTATTATGGTAAAAAGAAATATTCCCTATACGCCAGTTTCTATAAGCTCCAATCTCTTAGGTAAAGGATTTTCCAATAGGGACTTGACAACTTTGAATTTAGTTTGTGAACGCACTCTTTCACTCTTTCTTCTTTAATCATCAAACTGTCACTGTCAATTTATTTAGTAAACTCAACATTTTCATCATGGTAAAGTACACGAACAAGCAACGTCTGCAAATTATAAAAATTTTCTACCGAAATTCGGAGTCGGTGACTGCAACTTTAAGAGCGTTAACTCCAATTTTCGGTCGTAATTCTCGCCCTAGTAGACAGGCAATAACAAGTTTAGTGCAAAAATTTCAGTCTACATATTCGTTGTGTGATATTGCCGTGTCAGTGAGACAACGGGTTTTTCGAAGTGCCGAAAATATCGCTGCCGTTCAGGCGTCCGTAGCAAACGATCCAAATCAGTCAATTATACGGCGTTCCTGGAATAGGAATAAAATCTTGGTTTACACCCATAAGAGATCAAGCTGACTCAAGAATTGAAGCCGATGGACCATTTGAAGCGACGTACGTTCTTCGATTGGGTTCTGGAGAAGATGCGCCAAGATAATGAATTTCATCGCAAAATCATTTTCAGTGACGAAGCTCATTTTTGGCTCAATGGGTTCATCAATAAGCAAAATATGCGTTATTGGTCGGGTGAAAATCCACATGTGCTTCATGAATCACCACTTCATCCACAAAAAATAACTGTTTGGTGTGGTTTGCATGCCGGCGGCGTTATTGGGCCATATTTTTTCGTCGACAATAACGATCGTCGCGTTACTGTGAATGGTCAGCGTTATCGCGCCATGATCACCGATTATTTATGGCCCGAAATGGAAGATATGGACTTGGACGACATGTGTTTTCAACAGGATGATGCCACAAGCCACACAGCACACGCTACAATCGATTTATTGAAGAGTAAGTATGGTGAGCGTGTTATCTCAAGAAATGGGCCAGTCGATTGGCCGCCTAGTTCGTGCGATTAAACGCCGCTTGACTATTTTCTGTGGGGCTACGTTAAGTCATTGGTTTATGCCAACACGCCGACGACATTGGAAGAGCTCAGAGCCAACATTGAACGCGAAATAGCGGCCGTTTCGGTCGAAATGTGTGGCCGAGTCATGGAAAATTGGGTCCAACGAATCGACCGCTGCAAACGTGCCCGCGGTAGCCATATGAATGAATTCGAGTTCCATTCATAAATGTTTTGATTGTACTTTAAGCCGATAATAAAGTTTTTGAAATATCTCAAATGGTTTGTGTTTTATTTTAAAAAAAAAAGTTGTCGAGTCCTTAATGGAAAACCATTTATTAGCAGTGAAAATTAAAACTAAATTGGAATTTGCATATAAAAATTTGTATCTCTTACCAGAACAAGTAATAAAGAGACGTGATCTGGAAAATATTTTAATGCATGGTTCATGGTCTCATAATAATTGGGGGAGATATTAATACCTGGAGTGTTCCTTGGGGTTCACCTTGCACAAACAAAAAAGGTTCTCTTTTAGAATTTTTTTTAACAAATTCTAACTTTCTTTTACTGAATGACGGCTCCAGTACTCACTTCTCTACACACAAAACCCTTACCCACATTGACATCACTTGTTCTTCTACTGAGTTATACCCAAAAATGCAATCGAGAATTTTGAATGATCTACACAATAGCGATCATTTCCCTATCTTAACTAACTTTAATTTAGGAACGAAAGCAGACTCCTCGCGTGCAATGTCAAAATATAAAACAGACCAAGCAAATTGGGATGAATATAAAAAACTTATTACTGAATTCGCACATACTTTTAGCACAATTGCAAACATTAACAAATCATCAGCTATATTTCGAAAATCCCTCCGAAATGCAGCTAATAAAACTATTCCACAAACCTTTCCCAAGAACCACAAATTTTTTGCTCCCTGGTGGAACGAAGAGCTGAAAAATTTAAGAGACAAAAAATTGTCAGCCTGGAAAAAATTTAAAAAAATTCTATTGCTGAAAACTTTATTTCGTTTAAGAAAGCCAATGCATTATTTAGAAGAGCGTTAAAAGCAAATAAAACTAAGAGTCTTAATGACCTCACTTCATCTATTAATCCCCGCAGGTCTGTAACTAATATCTCGAACAGAATCAAGCGCTTCAGTGGCTCAGCTATTTCCCAGACTATTAGATGTATCGACACCAACTCGGGACCTCTTATCACCCCGTCAGAAATAAGTAATCATTTCGCAACCACTTGGTCGAATTACTCCAATGACATTAATTTTTATTAATAATTTATTAATTAATTTCCATTACAACTTTAGACAAGAAAAAAATAGTCTACACAACATAACCCTTCCCCCTACTAATTCTGCCACTATTCACCTGGAGGAACTCTCTCTGAATTAGAATCATGCCAAAGTAAACTGAAACGTAAGACACCCGGTAGGGATAAGCTTTCAAAAATCTATCAACCAAAGCAAAGATCGTTCTTATTAGTCTTTATAACACAATTATTGATAAAAGTGTCATACCGCAATATTGGAAGGTTGCTACAGTCATACCCATTCCCAAACCCAATAAGGAGACAAACAAAGTAAATGCATTTCTAAGATTTTAGTAAAGAGTGTACTCGTAGCAAAGCGTCTTCTCTGGTATACCGAATCCAAAAAAAAACTAAGGCGATCAATACGAGTATATGTATTTCAAACTTCGCCAATATAAAATATACTAGCAGAATCCGGCCTGCCCACTCTTACCGAAAGATATGAAGAAATAATTTCAAAGCTTGCAAAAAAAAAACTCTTGTTTCCCTCAAGATCGGTAATAAACAAAGCAAAGCAATTTCACGCATATGGAGTCACATAACATCATTCAACCTGCCCACTAAAATCAGCTACTTTCAAGCTCCATCGTACTCTCCTTGGTTGTGTAGACAGGAATCTTTTGAGCTATCAATATCAAATTTCTCAAAAGATATAATCCCAAAAAACGTAAACCAACAAATTTTAAACACGATAGAAAATTACCTCAAGACCAGGAACTGGAAGTTGATCTTCTCTGACGGGTCTAAAACGGAAAACCACACAGCTTTTGCGGTTACAACCCAAAATGGTAAGCTCATTAAAGTTGGCCTTCTGCCTTTTCACCGCTGAAACTCTAGCAGTTTACTGTTCTCCAGCAATTATGATTCTTAGAGACATTATTATAAAAGCTCCACAAAAGATCAAAATTATGTGGGTTCCTACTCACCAAGACATAGTAGGTAACGAATACGCGGATAAAGACGCTTACTCTGTCGGTAAATCATCCATACTTTTATTCAACACATTCAGCGAGTCAGATCTTTTAAGACTAAGTAATGCAGAAATAAGGTCCGTCCAAAAGCAAAGGTGGTCAACATACGTTCATCACTATTTAAAAATAAACAACAATAAAACTCATCCAATATACCCAGCGGACACGCCAAAAGAAACCATTTCCAATTTTGTTCGACTTGGCTTAGGACACACGTCCTTAACTCATCAGCATCTACTAAAAAAGGAAAATCCCCCGATCTGCCCTACATGCCAGGTAGCTATGGATAGCTATCACCTCCTAGACCACATTAGCCAGCATTTAACTAACAGAAATCAAAACATTTACGAAGTGCTTAATATCAATGTACAAAACCTAGAAACTATTCAAAAAATAATTCTAAAACTCAACTATAAATTGTAATTTTTAATAATTTCCTATTTATACTAGCAAGCCGATAGACTATGCAGCTTGTGCTCTCTAAAACTGTTCATACTAATTTAGTAATTTAATTAAATTTGTTAGTTTGTATAATAATAATATAGGGTCCGCCATCTAACGTTTTTTTTTTCAACTAGTGCTTATTTCGTGAATGGTAATACTTAGCTCATGTCTGATTTGACAGATAATTAGTTTCTAAAAAAGCTGAGAAAATGGCGAATAGGTCTTAAAATATATGGTTACATCAGGGCATTTCTTTTTAATAGAAAATTGAGTGTAAAAGTTAATAATACGTACTCTCCTTGCTTTCCTCTTCACAATGGCATATCACAGGGATCCCCTCCTTCAGTAATGCTTTTCTCTATTGCATTCGATGAAATCAGCCTTATTATATCCAAGTATAAAGTTCTAGATCACTGTTGTTATGTTACATAAAAAACAATGATTTATAATTAATAAAAACAACTTTTACGAGGGGCGTTCAACATATTCTCGGTATCGGGGTGAAGCTGTGGTTGTATATATAAATTGACTTATTTATCAAGTAATACTATTATTTTAGTGCATTCATGTAAAATTTCATATAAATGTGATTATTAATTCGCGTTTTATCTCTAGTTAAACAGAATCATAATGGCAACTAAGACGATGGTGGTGAAAATTGAGCATCGCGCTGTAATTAAATTTCTCACTAAGCAGGGAAAAAGTCAAAAAACTATTCATGAAGAGATGGTGGCTGTTTACCAGGGTTCCGCACCTTCATTATCAACTGTGCAAAAGTGGTCAAGTGAGTTCAAGAGAGGCAGAGAGAGCATTGAAGACGACCCCCGCTCCGGCACCCCGGCTACTGCTTGTACGGGAGAAAGCATCAAAGAAGTTGAAAAACTTGTTCTTGAGGATGCCCGAATAAAGGTGAAAATGATGGCAGAGATCACCAAGCTTTCAATTGGTACCATTCACACCATTCTTCATGACCATCTTAACCTTTCAAAGGTCAGTGCAAGGTGGGTGCCACGAATGCTCACAGCGCCTCAGAAAAAAGTGAGTATCGCATGCTGTAGAGAGCTTTTGGAGATGTGTAGTGAGAACGCGGACGGTGTTATGGATCGAATTGTTACTGGGGACGAAACATGGGTCCACCACTATTACCCTGAAAGCAAACAAGAGTCCATGCAATGGCATAAAAAAGGAACAGACCCCCCGAAGAAGTTCAAAGTCACTCCGTCTGCCGGGAAGCTCATGGCCACAGTTTTTTGGGACTCAAAGGGAATCTTGCTCATTGAGTACAAAAAAAAAGGTGAAACCATCAACGCCACATCCTACGCTTCCACTTTGCATAATTTGCGGGAGGAAATTAAAAAGAAAAGACGGGGTAAACTCGCAGCGGGTGTGTTGCTTCTTCATGACAACGCTCCTGTTCACACGGCGCGAGTTTCCAAGGCTGCTGCGCGAGATTGTGGTTTCGAGGAAATCCAACACCCACCCTATAGTCCAGACCTTGCCCCTAGTGATTATTTCCTGTTTCCGGATTTGAAAAAATGGATTCGTGGAAAAAGATTTTCGGATGATGAAGAACTCAAGTCGGCAATAAATGGGTATTTTGCAGAGAAAGAGGAAATTTATTTTTTTGAGGGTTTAAAAAAGCTTATCTCAAGATGTAACAAATGCATTGATGTTAGGGGAGATTATATTGAAAAATAAAAACAATTTAAATTGAATTCGCATTTTCCTTCATATCGATACCGAGAATATATTGAACGCCCCTCGTACGTACTTATTAAAAAATATTGCAGACTGGTCCACTTAATCAGGTGCAAATATAGCATTGCAGAAGTGTACATTTGTAAAAAAAATGTTGCCCTAGCTTAAAATTAAGTTGAAATACAATCTGTTAGAAAATTAAGTATTTTAGGATTAATATTTAACAGTAACAATGACAGACCATTGTGTAGAACTTGAAAAACACTTGCTGCTAGGCTTAATCTTATTAAATACCTTTCTTCAAAAAAATGTAAAGTCCACACAAATACACTAAGTTACATAACAAAAATGTTAATTTTAAATAAAATAAACTATGGTCTCGGTATTTACGGAAATTGTCTAAAATCAACACTGAACATAATAAAACCTAAATATCATCAAGCTGCAAGGCGATCAATACGAGTATATGTATTTCAAACTTCGCCAATAAAAAATATACTAGCAGAATCCGGCCTGCCCACTCTTACCGAAAGATATGAAGAAATAATTTCAAAGCTTGCAAAAAAAAACTCTTGTTTCCCTCAAGATCGGTAATAAACAAAGCAAAGCAATTTCATGCATATGGAGTCACAAAACATCATTCAACCTGCCCACTAAAATCAGCTACTTTCAAGCTCCATCGTACTCTCCTTGGTTGTGTAGACAGGAATCTTTTGAGCTATCAATATCAAATTTCTCAAAAGATATAACCCCAAAAAACGTAAACCAACAAATTTTAAACACGATAGAAAATTACCTCAAGACCAGGAACTGGAAGTTGATCTTCTCTGACGGGTCTAAAACGGAAAACCACACAGCTTTTGCGGTTACAACCCAAAATGGTAAGCTCATTAAAGTTGGCCTTCTGCCTTTTCACCGCTGAAACTCTAGCAGTTTACTGTTCTCCAGCAATTATGATTCTTAGAGACATTATTATAAAAGCTCCACAAAAGATCAAAATTATGTGGGTTCCTACTCACCAAGACATAGTAGGTAACGAATACGTGGATAAAGACGCTTACTCTGTCGGTAAATCACCCATACTTTTATTCAACACATTCAGCGAGTCAGATCTTTTAAGACTAACTAATGCAGAAATAAGGTCCGTCCAAAAGCAAAGGTGGTCAATATACGTTCATCACTATTTAAAAATAAACAACAATAAAACTCATCCAATATACCCAGCGGACACGCCAAAAGAAACCATTTCCAATTTTGTTCGACTTGGCTTAGGACACACGTCCTTAACTCATCAGCATCTACTAAAAAAGGAAAATCCCCCGATCTGCCCTACATGCCAGGTAGCTATGGATAGCTATCACCTCCTAGACCACATTAACCAGCATTTAACTAACAGAAATCAAAACATTTACGAAGTGCTTAATATGAATGTACAAAACCTAGAAACTATTCAAAAAATAATTCTAAAACTCAACTATAAATTGTAATTTTTAATAATTTCCTATTTATACTAGCAAGCCGATAGACTATGCAGCTTGTGCTCTCTAAAACTGTTCATACTAATTTTGTAATTTAAGATTATTTTGTTAGTTTGTATAATAATAATAATATAGGGTCCGCCATCTAACGTTTTTTTTTTCAACTAGTGCTTATTTCGTGAATGGTAATACTTAGCTCATATCTGATTTGACAGATAATTAGTTTTATCCTTCCGCTGAACGAATATGGTTGTGTATACGCTTGAACAACGTTGGGAACGTGGGCCTGCGATCGACTTAGAGATTTTGTCAAAAAAATCATCTTTTCAGATGAAGCTCATTTTGATCTTGGCGGTATGTAAACAAGCAAAATTGTCGCATTTAGGGCACAGAAAACCCGCACGCATACATTGAAAAGCCGATACACCCAAAACGAGTCACTATTTGGTGCGGATTTTGGTCCAGAAGCATAATTGGGCATACAGTCAATGGCGATCGTTATCGGGCCATGTTGAACGAATTTTTGTTCACAAAAATTGAAGAGGAGGATATTGGCAACATTTGGTTTCAACAGGACGGCGCTACGTGCCACACAGCCGAAGCTACACTCGATGTTTTGCGCCCTGTTTTTGAAAATCGCATTATCAGCCGCAGAGCTGATGTCGTTTGGCCACCTCGGAGCTGTGATTTGACACCGTTGGACTATTATTTGTGGGGTGCCGTAAAAGATAAGTGTTACGCCGACAAGCCAGAGACAATTGACGCTTTAAAGGACAATATTCGTGAAGCCATTGGTGAAATACAGCTGCACACAATCGATAATGTGCTTAAAAATTGGACCGATCGTGTAGGCTACTGCAAGGCCAGCCGAGGCAGCCATTTGAATGAAATTATTTTCCATTATTAACCGGAAGGATAAAACTAATTATCTGTCAAATCAGACATGAGCTAAGTATTACCATTCACGAAATAAGCACTAGTTGAAAAAAAAACGTTAGATGGCGGACCCTTTAGTTTAAAAGTAAGTTTTGTATAGATTTCTACTACAATTTGCTATAATCTCGATTTTTTGCTTATTCTAGGAATCACACCTATTATTTTTTTAAAACCAACCAATGTTTTATGTTTTCTATATAATTATTCTTAAATAATGGCATTGGACTTATAAAACTGAATTACAATTAAACAAAAACTTACAATAAAATTGTGCTATAATTTAACTTTCATTTATTATATTTTCCACCACTGTATGTACACATAATACATACCAATTCAGTCTTCGTCGGATTTATTCTATGTTTATGCAATATTATATGTAGAAATAATTGAAACAAGAAAAAGATTCTGTGTGGCTGTCATGGGTTAAGCATCATTTAATGAAAATTAAATTCTTTAACTTTATAAAACTGTTAGGAAATAGCACAAGCTATTGAGCTCTGAATGGCACTATACTCGTATTATCTAAAGCACTTCTTCCCTTAATAAAAACTTGTATCTTGTTTTCTTATTCCGAAAGAGTGTTCAAACTACAAAATTACCGCTTTAAAATTTAAATATTAAAAAATATTAAAATTTAAATACTTTTTCTGACACTTGGCAATACTAAAGGATGCAAGCGACTATGATTCACTTAACACCGTGTGACATTAACGTTTGCACATATGTACATGTATATATGCTATTATGGATCAAGTTAGTAAAACTATTAACTGTAGTTAGTTCATTGCCTTACTGTGTTTGCCTTGATTATGCACTGAGACTACTTCAATTTTTCGCAATCGGCCAAACACTGGTTACGTCATTTTTTTTCTTTTATTTATTATTATTATATTTTTTTTTGTGATCTTGGTAATTGTACATGCATCTATTTCATAATGACCACCGAAAAATTGACACTTGCTAGAAAATACGCGATAATAAAACTTGGTTTATTACCGCCACGATATTTTCAACAAAGTTACTAAATACGCTTTTAAAGTTAAAGCAACAGCAAATTGTATCCAGCGAGATGTGCTATGTGACAAACTGCAGCTACGCAAAAACCAAACATCTACAAACTCTTCCAATATCATAAGAAAGTGATGTGGAAATAAAGCACTTTGAACACCCTCCGGAAACGTTTAAAGACAAAGTTGGAAATCAGTTCAAAATATAACTCTTACCGTCTCGCCCGACCATCTTTTCATCGGATAATAACGTTCAACTGCTTTCTAACACAACTATCATAACAGGTAATTCCTTTTCCTTTTTTTTATTATTTATTCTTTTTCCTTGTGCAATAAAAACTACAGATAAAAAGTACAATAGTAATTATAGTATGGCGGTGTTAATTGGATGGTGACAATCGTCTAATAAATTTAATTCGTTCGTTATGAGATCACATTGGGAAATTTATTCACTCAAGTTCAAATGAAATCCCCCTATCATTGGTTTCTTGCTATTTTTTATCATCAATTGATAAATAAGCTCACTTATCAATTGAAGATAAGGTTTTACGCATAAAGTTGGATTGTAGTGCGATATAGAATACGAACTTTCATTAATCGTTTGTTGACATTTTTATGCAGAGCATACACAAGAGAAAGGATAATCGATTCTAGAATTCATTCATTTCATCAATATCTGCCATATATACATACGTACATAATAAAATTACATATAGATTGAATGGTATCCATTGAATGAAGTGTACAAAAATTAAACAGTAAGTCGAAAGAAATTTCTCCAATATACACATATAATGTTATGAAAAACTTTGGCAAATTTAAAACAATTTAAGGTCCGACGAGTGAATTGAATTGGCATAAGATGCTGTATTCAATTATGTACATCTGACCTTATTTTCACAGATCTTTGCCACTCCAAAATACGAACATGACAAACAACACATGTCTAAAGTTATTTCACGGCTTCAAACGAAACAAAAGCTTTTCGGTCTTAGAATTAAACCTACTAAAAAGAAAAATATATATATATTCTATCCACAGATCATTAACATCATGAGCGGAAACAAGAGGGACATATACATAGATGGGATGAATATTATGGAAATATAAATCAAATTTTCGCGCTTTCATTCACAAAGGAAACAAGCATCAGCATTTTTTTTTTGTAAATTATTAATAAAACAAATAAAAATAAAACCTTACGTGACTAAATGAGAGCTCCACCGCCCTCTGCTCTTTAGAAAAGCAGCGGGAGACGACTATCGAACAATATTGTAGCAGCAGTAGCAGCACCAGCAACAACAATGACAGAATGAAAGGAATGTACGAAGGGCTTCAGGTTTCGCAGACACAAAAAACCTCCAGAATCGGATCAAGTACTCGTTTTTCTTTTATCTTTTCATGTAAATATATATAAGTATATGTTTTTGGTTTTCGCTTTTTTACATCACTGCACCACTGAATCATATGTGAAAATTAACTTTTTATTTCGTACTTTTTTGACATTTTCCATCGAAAGGTTTTCCCCAACAAATATACATTTTTTTTCTTTGCGCAACGTTACATCACACACTTACCTTAACAATAAATAAACAAATGTTGTATTCAGTCGAATTGGCGTAAAGAAACAAAAAAAAAGTTCAGTAAAACTTATTAAATGGTGCAACAGAGCACCGAAATCGTACGTAATTTTGTTTGCTACTGTTTAGAATGAAAGTTAAAATGTCGAGAGACATCGTAATGATGAAGTTTGCTTTATGGTAGCCATTTTGAAAAAAATGTATAGAATTGTTTCGAATTCAATGGCGTGCTTCTGATGAATTATCTGTTCTTATAGCGGGAATGTTATCGATAATTTTATTCCGAAGTTTTCATAGGAATGTTCAATGCTATAGGACACTACAATCACACGTTTGTTGTGGTCGTTTTTGATGTAGGACAGCGTTACCACTTGTACTACATATGTAGTATTGTGCTACATATTTGATTAATTTTTGAACGCCGTACTACATACTGCATCGTTACCCTAAAGTACTACATTTCTTAAGCTCCGTCTAACCATTTTACTTTTTTACGAAAAACTTTTCTTTTTGATTCTCAAGGAAAGCAATTCCAAAGGAATTTTTCAGTCAATCCCGCGTGAATGCAAGGACAGTGATATTGACATTTTAAATGCAATTAGTTTTTGCTCTGATAATGCCTCAGTAATGCTGGGACGTCTTAACGGAGTGAGTGAAAAACTGTCCAATGTCTGCCAAAATCTATTTTCAATAGGATGCAGTAGCCACAACCTACATTTACCGAGTATGTGCAACAGCTGCATGCAAACTCTTGCCATTAAGTATACGAAGTTCTATTAAAGCTCCATATGCCCACTTTTCTCATAGCCCTAAGCGACAAAATTAATTTAAAGAGTTTCAAGAAAACTTTAACTGCAAAGAATATCAAATTCTCAGATTTATAAATGTATACACACGTTGGCTTTCTCTAGAAGCTGTCATTAATAGAATATTGGAACAATAGAGTCCTCTTTTCCTTTATTTTAATAGTAATAGTAGGATAATTTATGATTTTTTTTTAAGGAGGAAAAAAACAGACTATGTATTTTTCTTATCCTACTTAGTAAACAAAATTAATTATCTGAATAGATAATTTCAGAGTGAAACAGTACAAATACATTTAATCCACAAGGAAATATGTAAATTACTAAAAGATATTTATACAAATTTTATCAAAGCAGATTTCTTTCAGTGGATTTCAAAAATGAATCCTATTATTTATCAACCTCGTCATGCTATTTTGGACTTCAATTTGAATTGCATATTCAAAATTCTGAAATGTATATTAATAGATAAATAATGTTAAAAAAACGCTCGAAATGTGTATATAGAACTATGTAGCCAATTTAATCAAAGATTTGACCTTAATAATACTAAAATGCAATTGCTAAAGTACTTAGATCCTTGGATGATAGCTTCAGCCAGCGAGCTAACCATTTTAAATATTTTTAAGGAATTTCACTGTAAGAATGCAAATTTGGAAATTTTAATTGAGCAGTGGTGCTAGTTGATTGGGGCTTTCGATCTTATTTTGAAATGTGGACCTCAAAATAGCGACATTATGACAATATGGGTGGAATTGAACAAACCAAAAAATAGTTTAGATATAGCTCAATGTTTGAAGAACTATCAGCCTACATGCTGGTTTTATGCTGTCTTCCACACAGTAGTGCTTCTGCTGAGCGAAAGTTTTCCCAACTTTGTTTAATAAAAGATTAAAGGAGAAACAGATTGAACTCAGAAACAATCCAAAATGTACGTATTAGTTAAAGAGTTAATAAAAGATAATGCAATATTTGAACCAACAGACGAATTGGTAAAATTTTGTTTGTCCTTTCAATTTTTTAATGGAGAATATAGAGTTAAGTAAATATAAATTAAATACTTTCTCTTTAAAAAAAAAACACTCGCTCAGGAGAGCATACTATAATTTTATAATCATTATTAATTTATTATGTATTATTTTTCTTTTTTTGTGAATTCAAATTATATTTTTGTTATGTTAAAAGTGGTACCTACTACATTTTGTTTGAAAATGCTACATTTTGTTGGCTAAAGTACTACATTTGCTCTAAATTTTGTGGCAACGCTAGCCTAGGTACGTCATACATAAAAAGGTATTTTTTTATATTTTTAATTATCTTTTTTTTTTCGTTCGAAACAAAGATGAGTGGGACCATTATTAATATGTATCAAACTTCTTTAATTATAAAAATTGGCATCACTGTGTATTAAAATAACTTGCGTATTTATCTTTTTCTATTATATTCAGTTATCCTTTTCTTTTTCATTTATAAAACTTGTCCTTTGTATCCTTTCTTTAAAGTAACGGTAAAATATGATGCAATTTAAAATTCCATTTTTCATGTTCATTTTGGGAAAAAAACAGAACGTACAAGGAGCAGCAAAATTTAGCTCGTTCTTTAAATTTGTAATTCAATATAATTGTGATCTTAGTATATGTAATAACGTTTAAAGAAGTGCTGAAATACTGTTTTTTTTTTTTTTTGATTTGGTTGGTTGAACCAACATTATAAATTTTGAATTTCATCAAATTGCGCGTAATATCTATGTATAAGTCGCATATCAACTGTAATCCTAGTTGGACTGTACCAACACTCCTGGAAGATTGAATTCTACGTCGTAAGCGCCCTCGCATCAAGTGGATCGCTAAGCAAATCTGATTTGGACTGTGCCAAAGCTTCCATGAAGGGGATATTAATATCGAATGCGCATCGGAGAATCATCATCGCCTTCTAATTGAAATTTTAGTTGGACTGTACCAATACTTTCTGGAAGAAGGAATTCTTATTCGCAAGCTCTTATCAACTGCGTTTCTAGTTGGATTGTGCCAACACTTGTAAGAACATCATCCATCGTCGTAACCGGACATAGGTAAGTGAACACTAAAATAAACACTTTGACCACATCAATTCCTCCCACTCAATCGAATTGCCTTAAATGCTTTCATCCAGATGACTTCGACAACATGGTTCAATGTGAAACATGTTGCGCTTGGTTTCATTTTAAATGCGTAGGTTTCAAGAAGACCGACAAAAAATATTCATGGCACTGCAGCGAATACAAAATTACAACAGAACTAAATTCTACTGCTAACCAATCTCAACAAGCAGTCGCTCTTGATGACACCATTATCGCGCAGACAAATCCGCAACACAACTCATCAGGCAGCAACTCCAATAAAACATCAAGGCCATTAAACGTACGCTCCAATGCATCGAAAACATCAAAAAGCAACTTCGATCGGCGTGCAACTCTTGCACTGCAGAGACTGGAGGAAGAGAAGGCGCTGAAACAGAAAAGGGACGAGGATTATTTGAAAAAAAAGGCAAAAAAAAAATATTGGAGGAGTTATCTTCGGAAGAGGATGTAGAATCCGAATTCGATCAAAACGAAACAACTAAACAGTGGGTTTCGAACACAAATAACGTGAAAGATCTTGAGATTCCAGTTTATTCTGATAACACGAATAATCCTCCTCGTATTTCTGCTCATTTCTCTCCAACTCAGGTTGTAAGAAATTTTCAGGGGGATCAGAAATGTCAGGCCTTTGAAAATATTCCTATTTGTGCAAATGATATTGTGACAACCACTTAAATGTGAGCAGCGACATCTAGATTCACAGAGCAGAAAATGTCGATACTCGAAGACCAGAAGATTTCGATACTGGAATAACAAAGTCTCGACTGGAGAGTGGAATCGAATTTTCTAGCAAATTGGAAATTGTATGGGACGCTGGATGGCGAGGATTGTTCTCGAAGTATGTCATTCGAGTATAAATACCAGCATCCCCAAGGTATGCAAATCAGTTCTAAAGTGTAATTTGAAGTGTTAATTAGGAGATGTGATTAAGTGGTTTAAGAAAAGTATAAGTGGTTGAGAAATTGGATTGTACTGAGAGAAACAATTAAATAGTGAATTGTAACTGTACTGAATAAAGGGATTTGTATTGAAAAGAATAAGTTCTATTATTTGTACCCACACAAACATTTTACATTGGTGTCTGAAGTGGGATAGGACTTATTGTGTGTACAAAAAAAAAAAACAGTGTTTTCTGACTATTTGAAAAAGCTAGAATGGGTCGAAAACTATTGCAGTTGACCCTCGTCCAACTCAAATCCGAGTTGAACAAGAGAAGCCTCAGCGCCAGTGGAGGAAAAAGTGACCTGGTGCTCCGACTTCAGGAGGCTTTGAACAACGAGGGACATGATCCTGATGCATACTCCTTTGATGTTGACGAGGATGAACAGACAAGTACCGGCAGTGATATGGCTGCGATGATGCAACTCCTCTTGTTAAAAATGGATGAACAAGAGAAAAATCTGGAACAACAAAAGAATAGTCTCGAGCAAAAGCTGGATGAACAAAAGAAAAATCTGGAAGAACAAAAGAATAGTCTCGAACAAAAGCTGGATGAACAAAAGAAAAATCTGGAAGAACAAAAGAATAGTCTCGAACAAAAGTTGGATGAACAAAAGAAAAATCTAGACTAGAACAAAAACTGGAAGAACAAAATAACATTCTCCAGCAAAAATTCGAAGAAATCGATGACAAATTTGAAAGAATAGAGAAGAACGTTAATGACAAATTTGATAGAATAGAGAAGAACGTTGATGACAAATTTGATACAATAGAGAAGAATGTTGGCGAAAAATTCGAAGAAATGGACAGCAAAGTTCAGCAACTGGCAAAAGAGCCCAACACAGTGCGAAAACAGAAACTGCGAGAATGTTCTTTAAGCGGTCCAAGGAGAAAAGAGTTGAAGCCTCCCTCATTCGATGGCCAGACCTCATGGTCTACTTATAAGAAGCTGTTTGAAATGGCTGCCTGTGCAAACGACTGGGACAATGAGGAAAAGTGCTTTGCCCTAACAATGGCCTTGCACGGTCCTGCAGCAGAATTGTTGCAAACAGTAGACATCGAAAAGCATAAAGATTATGTGACTTTAGTACAGGCTATAGAGAAACGGTTTGGGGATAGCCACATGCAGGAGGTCTACAAGGTCCAATTGCAAAGTCGAACGCAGCAAAGAGGAGAAACACTGCAGCAGCTTCAAGCAGACGTGAGTAGACTGGCACATCTGTCATACCCCACCGCAGGCCAGGAAATTATCGACGAAATGGCAAAAGATGCATTTATCAGAGGAATTGCAGATTCGAAGCTACAGTCAGCAGTAAGGATGGCCGGGAAAAGAACCCTTGCTGAAGCACTTGCCTTCGCTCTGGCGATGGAAGCAGCCAATCAGGCTTCCAGGGGAACACATTTCGTCAGGGAAGTAACATCTATCGAATGCTCCTGCACAAGAATTAGTGTCGAGGAACGAGATACTCGACGGGATAGACGGATAATGCCCTGCTGGAATTGGAATAAAATAGGACACCTTCAAAGGCAGTGTAAAGAACCGGTGCGACGAAAAGACTGCCCTCACTGTGGTGACAAGCAAATAGAAGAAGAAACCCGCAGAAACAGCTATCAAGAAGCCGGTCAACCTTCCCGAAGCCATCAGTCCGGAAATGCTTAAGCACCAACTTCACGGGGCAGAAGTTGGTAGCAGGAGTCGACGGCCCCAGGACCATCATCCAAGTCTCGCTGGCAAAACGATGCAACGAAAGCCTTCTAGTAGAAGTAGTCAGTGGAAAAGAAAAATGGATGGCAACAATAGACACCGGTGCCACGGCCTCAATCATCAGGAGGAATCTTGTGCAGAAGTCTTGGCGGTATAACACTAGCAGTTGCAGCTTGCGAACAGCTACAGGAGCAACGATTAAGGTATATGGTGAAGTCCGCATACAAATCCAATTGGCCGGAATAACATTCACTCACGCGTTTCTGGTAGCTGACATATGTGACGAGTGCATCATTGGTACAGACTTCATGAGAGAACATGGACTTATAGTCGACTTGGGGGCACAAACCCTGAAATACGGAAACATGGAGATACCAATGATATACGGAAACGCCAATACCACAGTCTCAAATGTCGTCATCTGTAGCAATCAGAGTCTAGAGCCTTCGTCAGAAGCAATTTTGTGGGCAAAAGTGGAAGGTGGTCCTGGTAGCCACCGATTCTATTTGATGGAGCCAGAAAAGAGAAAAGACTTCATGGTGGGAGAGACCTTAGTGGAGCCAAAGAACAACATGGTCCCTGTAAGGAATCTAAATCCAAAGACATTCAGTGTAATGGTGAAAAAGGGGGAGATAGTGGGAAAATGCGTACCTGTTGAGGCTATATCGACCACAACGGAAAAAGAGGGTGCAAAACCGGTCACAACAGTTCAGAGCATAAAAACCAAGAACAAAGTTCTCAGCCTCTGTAATCTGGACGAAGATCAGCGAATCCTGGCAGAAAAACTAATCGGTGAGTACGCTGATATATTTGCTACACAAGACGGAGAATATGGACGTACGCATATTGTTCAACACCACATTGAAACCGGAGACGCTCGACCAATCCGTCAACCTGCAAGGCGTCTTACATTGGCAAAGCAAACAGAAGTTGCCGAAATGATGTCGAAGATGAAAGCTGAGGGAGTGATTGAAGAATCGCAAAGTCCGTGGGCATCTCCAGTGGTCCTCGTGAAGAAGAAAGATGGCAGCACGAGATTTTGTGTAGACTACCGACGTCTCAATGATGTCACTAAAAAGGACAGCTACCCACTTCCGAGAATCGATGACACTTTGGATATGCTTTCTGGAGCGAAATGGTTTTCAACACTTGACTTGAAGAGCGGTTACTGGCAGGTAGAGATAAATCGTGCGGATCGTGAGAAAACTGCCTTCACTACAGGAAGCGGTCTTTGGCAGTTTGCAGTGATGCCGTTTGGACTGTGCAACGCTCCGGCCACCTTCGAGCGACTAATGGAACGAACATTGCAAGGACTCACCTGGAAAACCTGCCTAGTATATTTGGACGACGTTATCGTCATAGGTAAGACGTATGTTTGAGAGGCTACGAAGTGCTCATTTAAAGCTCAACCCGGAAAAGTGCGCCTTGTTTCGTCCGGAAGTAAAATATCTGGGTCACATTATATCAGCGGAAGGAGTAAGAATGGATCCTGACAAAATCGAAGCCGTGAAAAGTTGGCCTTCTCCAAAAGATAAACACCAACTGAGAAGCTTCTTGGGACTCGCCACGTATTACAGAAGGTTTGTAAAGGATTTTGCTGGCATTGCAAAGAGCCTGCATCAACTTACAGAAAAAGGCCGACAGTTCAGGTGGTCTGGAGAATGCGAAAAAGCATTTCAAGAACTGAAGCGACAGCTGTGCAAAGCCCCCATCTTGGGTTACCCCACGCCCGGAAAAATGTTCATCGTGGACGCAGACGCTAACAATGTTGGGGTCGGAGCTGTGATCTCCCAAGTTCATGACGGTCAAGAGAAAGTGGTCCCATATTACAGCAAAGTACTCTCCAGACCTGAACGGAATACTGTGTAACCCGGCGCGAGCTTCTGGCTTTAATTCTGGCTACGAAGCATTTCCATAAGTACCTCTACGGACAAAAGTTCATTCTCCGGACAGACCACGCAGCTCTGAAATGGCTACTCCAATTTAAGAACTCTGAAGGCCAAGTTGCAAGATGGATCGAGCAGTTGCAGGGCTACGACTTTGAAGTGCAACACCGCAAGGGAACACCACTCAAATGCTGATGCTCTCTCTCGTCGACCGTGCGGAGTAAAATGCGAACACTGCAATCGTAAAGAAGCAAAAGAACAGGCAACTATCCAAATGATCAGGACTGAGCCAATAGAGGGTTGGAGTATAGACGAAATCCGTTCCTCCCAACAGGCAGACAATGACATCGAACCAATATTGACCTGGAAGGAACACGAGGAAAGACCAAGCTGGCAGCAGATATCAGATCGGAGCCAAACTCTGAAGGCATACTGGGCACAGTGGGAATCGCTTTTTGTGCAAGATGGATTGCTGAAGAGAAAATGGGAAAGTGCAGATGGGACAACATCTCGTATGCAGCTAATTGTGCCACGGTCCAGAGTCAACCAAGTACTCCATGAAATACATGACGGAATCTCAGGAGGCCATTTGGGAATAAACAAGACGTTGGAAAAGGTAAGGGAACGTTTCTATTGTCCAAGCGCTAAACTAGATGTCGAGAATTGGTGCAAAAAGTGCATAAGTTGTGCAGCTACCCAGGGTCCAAAAGTAAAGCCACATGGACAAATGCAACAATACAATGTCGGATCACCTTTCGAACGAATAGCCATCGCCATCGCTGGGCCGTTTCCCGAAACCTTTAATGGAAACCGATATACTCTCGTAGTCATGGATTACTTCAGTAAGTGGCCGGAAGTGTTTGCCATCCCAAATCAAGAGGCTAAGACCGTAGCCGAACAGATAGTCAACAACTGGGTGAGCAGATTTGGGGTCCCAATGGAGCTGCACTCTGATCAAGGGCGAAATTTTGAATCAAAAGTCTTCCAGGAAATATGCCAATATTTGGGAATAAGAAAGACAAGGACAACGCCACTACACCCTCAATCTGATGGAATGGTCGAGCGATTCAATCGGACCTTGAATGAGCATCTATCTAAGGTTGTCAGCAACTGCCAGCGGGATTGGGATCGACACATACCCCTCTTCTTAATGGCCTACCGAAACGCGGTCCATAGCTCAACAGAACACACACCATCCGAGATCTTATTTGGTCAAACAATTCGGTTGCCAAGTGGAGCAAAATTCGGATCCCCACCGATGGAGCCCAAAGAGGTGAACGAGTACGTGAATGACTTACGCAGAAGGATTCGTAAATTGCATGAAGACACCAGAGAAAAGATGAAGCTAGCAAGCAGCCGCATGAAAACTAGGTACGATATCAAGGCGAAATCTTCCGGTTTCAACGAAGGAGATCTGGTTTAGCTGTATAATCCTCAGCGTAAGAAAGGCAAATCACCAAAATTGCAACAGGACTGGGTAGGTCCATACAAGGTGATAACCCGCATTAATGACGTTGTCTACCGGATCCAGCGTGGGGATCGAGGAAAATTGAAAGTGGTCCATTTGGATAGAATGTGTCATTTCAACGGGATGCTGAATGACGAAGTTGTTCGGGACGAACAACTGTAGGGAGGGAGCAATGTGACAACCACTTAAATGTAAGCAGCGACATCTAGTTTCACAGAACAGAAAATGTCGATACTCGAAGACCAGAAGATTTCGATACTAGAATAACAAAGTCTCGACTGGAGAGTGGAATCGAATTTTCTAGCAAATTGGAAATTGTATGGGACGCTGGATGGCGAGTATTGTTCTCGAAGTATGTCATTCGAGTATAAATACCAGCATCCCCAAGGTATGCAAATCAGTTCTAAAGTGTAATTTGAAGTGTTAATTAGGAGATGTGATTAAGTGGTTTAAGTAAAAGATAAGAAAAGTATAAGTGGTTGAGAAATTGGATTGTACTGAGAGAAACAATTAAATAGTGAATTGTAACTGTACTGAATAAAGGGATTTGTATTGAAAAGAATAAGTTCTATTATTTGTACCCACACAAACATTTTACAATATAAATAAATTTAGTTTGACAGGACAACAACTGGCTGCTAGGCAGGTAATGACTAAAGAACAAATTATTTTTTCTGGTAACTTGTTGGAGTTTATAAGTTGGTGGAATAACTCAACGGCTACTTGTTGATTTACTGCTCAAGAAAATCTATTTCGCCTACAACGCTGTTTGAAAGGAAGAGCTTTGGACGCTGTAAAATTTATATATGTTATATATGTTATATATATATGTTATGTTATAGCAACATTGAAAAAATTTTTCGGGCGACCTGAGTTTATTATTGGCCAACTTATAAGAAATGTTAAAAAGCAGCCACCACTCAAACAAGACAAATTGGAGACTTTAATATCGTTTTCTCTCGCTGTTGAAAATATTTGTTTAAATATATATTTAAACATTCCGTGTCTGATACAAGACTTGGTGGATAAGTTACCTGCATCGATAAAATTAAATTGGGGTAGCTTTAAGCAAGATAAAGGTCACGTCAACTTAAAGACATTTAATAACTGGCTGACTAACATTGCTGATGGAGCTGTTGAAGTAACAAACAGCACGTTATGTTATCCTGAAAACAGTTACAAAAAGGACAAAATATTTATCAACATTCACGAATCAAGATCTTTACAGTGTGGTGTATGTGAAGGCAATTGCAAAAGCGTAAGTTCTTGTCCTAAGTTTCTAAAACTGAATATACATGAAAGATGGTATTTAGTTAAACTTTTGAGGCTATGTAGGTCGTGTCTTCGTCAGCACAAGAATTTTAATTGTAAAAAAGCGAAAATTTGTGGTATTAATGACTGCCAGTACAAACACAATCGTAGCCTTCATAGTGAAAAAAATGTACAAAATAAAGAGGAACAAAAAGATAACAATAAACAGTTGAACTTCACAACTGATAGATACGGGAAGGGTCTAACTCTATTTAAAGTTCTTCCTATAACTTTGTATCATGGAGATTTTAAAATCGACACTTTTGCGTTTTTGGACGATGGTTCGTCTGTTACATTAATTGATGAAGAGCTGACGAAGTCTTTGCATGCAGAAGGCGAAAAAGATCCACTATGCTTAAAATGGACTGCGAATACACATAGAAGTGAAGATTCGTTAAGAAGAATGAATTTGGAGATATCTGCCAAAGGAAATAACAAGAAATTTTTCTGCCAGATGTTCACTCGGTCAAAGCTCTGGAACTCCCAATGCAGACAATTAATGTGTCAGTACTTTCTAAGAAGCAGAAGAGACTTACCGGTTCACTCATTTAAGGATGCAAGACCACGTCTGTTGATTTGAATACAACATATGAAAGTTGGAACTCCATTGACGACAGTTGCAGGATTCGAAAACGAGCCAGTCGCAATCAAAACTCGACTTGGCTGGGCTGTATTTGGAGTCTGTAATAACAATCATTTGAATTATAGTTTCCACGATGCGAGTGCCAGGAAAATGTTGATAATTCAATACACAATATGGTTAAACAATATTATCAGTTGAATAGTGTAGGCATACAATCCTTTAAAAGACTATTGGCGGAAAAAGATGAAAAAGCTGTTCAGATGCTAGAAAGCAAAATCATTGTTGAAGGCGAAATGTATGCCATTCCTCTATTATGGAAGTTTGACCAAATAGCATTTCCTAATAGTCGGAACATGGCGGAGAACCGACTCAATTGCCTAAACAAAAAAGATGTTAAAGGAACCTGCACTGGCTATCAAATTAGAAGAACTTATTGAAGAATATATTAATAAAGGGTATGCAAAAAAGTTAACAGCTCTAACAAACGGGTTTGGTATCTTCCCATTTTTCCTGTAGTTAATTCAAATAAACCAAATAAAGTTCGCATCATTTGGGATGCCGCTGCTAAGGTTGGAGATCATTGCCTTAAATTTTTTCTATTAACAGGACCAGATGTAGTTCCTGCGCCTCCAGCGATTCTGATGCGTTTTAGGGAAAATAAGTTTGCAATCGTTGGTGACATAGCCGAGATGTTTCATCAGGTTAGAGTTATCAAAGCAGACCAAGACGCACAGAGGTTTTTATGGAAAGACAAAACTACCGGAAAAGTTGAGGTGTATAAAATGCAAGTTATGACCTTTGGAGCTACTTGTTCTCCATTCTGCGCTCAATTGAGAAAAAAATTTATAAAGGAATTTCCTAGAGCGGTAAAAGCGATAATTGAAAACCACTATGTTGATGATTTTTTAGATGGTGCTGCGACGGAAAAAGATGCCATAAAGTTAGCCAAGGACGTCATACACATACACAAACAAGCTGGATTTACCATTCGAAATTTTATGTCAAATTCTCAAACTATTTTAACAGCTCTTACTCAAAAGTCTTCAAACCCTGAAAGTAAATTAACTAATTTAAATATCCTGGACGACGCTGAGAGACTACTTGTCTTATGGTGGTCACCATCAGAGGACGTATTCCTATTTACGTTTCGATTAGCGAAACTACCTGATGAAATAATTTCCGGTGGCCGAATACCAACAAAAAGAGAAGTGTTGAGAGCCCTTATGTGTATATTTGATCCACTTGGACTCATTGCTCATTTCACAATTATTTTGAAAGTCATATTGCAGAATATTTGGAGATCTTCTATCGATTGGGACGAGGAAATACAGGCCATTTTGGGAAGTGGAAAAAATGGCTGAGTTTAATCCCAACTATAAAAAGAATAAAAATTCAACGATATTACTTTACCAATATATTGGTTTTACCAGCTACTCAGACTCAATTACTTGTATTTATGGATGCCAGCGATTCTGTTTTCGCAGCTGCGGTATATTTAAGAATTTCATTTGGTTCTGTTGTTAAGTGCATTTTAGTTAGTACCAAAACAAAGGTAGGCCCGATTAAACCTATTACGGTGCCACGTATGGAGCTTGAAGCTGCAGTATTAGGCACAAGATTGGTGAAATTCATTTGCAAAAGCTTATCGATAAAAATTAATCGAAAATATTTCTGGACTGACTCAAAAATAGTTCTGGGATGGCTTAAGTCGGAACATCGCAGGTACGAGAACTTTGTTTTTAGAGTGGGAGAAATTTTGGAGGAAACGGATGAAAAATATTGGCGTTGGGTTCCTAGTCGAGATAATGTTGCCGATGTTGCAACAAAATTCAAAGGTGAAAAATAGTTTCAATCTGAAAGCAGATGGTATAAAGGACCGGACTTTCTGTACAACACCGAAGATCAATCGCCGCAAATTGACTCTAAAAGTTCCTCCAGTCAAGATTATGAATACGAAATCGCAGAGTGTTTCTTACATGTCGTTAAGTTTAATTGATTTTACCCGTTTTTCAAATTGGAAAAGACTGATATGACGAATAAGACACAGCGAAAGCCAAGAACCCTTTGAGCCAGACGAAATAGTTAAAGCTGAAATTTTTTTGTATCGACAATGTTAACTAGAGTCTTTTCCATTGGAATATCAAAGACTTAAAGAGGGAAAACCAATTGTGGATAGAAAAAGTTGGTTATATAAGCTGTCACCATACATTGATGAAAATAATGTAATTCATATCCATGGGCGAATCGACAACGCAACTCACATACCACAGTATGATAAGAGACCGGTGATTTTATCAAAATATAATTACATGACAAAACTCATTACTTTAGATTTTCACAAATGTTTCTACCACATGTGCAATGAGAACGTTGTGAATGAAATCCGACAACATTTTTATATATACAACCTAAGAACTTAACTTAAGAAAATTGCGTTTAACTGTTGTTATTATATAATTAAAAATGCACTTCCTAAACCACCAATCATGGCAGAACTACCACCAGCCCATCTAAAACCATTCACAAGACCATTCACTTATTGCGGCATAGATTATTTTGGACCTATGTTTACTGTTGTGGGAAGACGAAGCGAGAAGAGGTGGGGAATGCTAGTAACATGTTTAACATCAAGAGCCATTCACATAGAAATAGCCTATAGTCTTTCTAGCGATTCCTTCATTTTGGGTCTCAAGCGATTTATAGCAAGAAGAGGAAAGCCGCTAGAAATATACTCAGACAATGGTATCAACTTTCGTGGAGCCTGTGAGGAGTTTAAAAGAGAAGTCGAACATCTGGACGAGAGAGCAATAAAGGTAGAATTTCAGATTATTTAGTGGCATTTTATTCCGCCGTCGTCCCCCCACATCGGTGGGAGCTGGGGACGGCTAGTACGCAGTGTTAAAAATACATTGGCGGAAATAGTGATTAACAAAACACCAAATGATTTTACTGAGCATGATGGTAGAGGTCGAATTTATAATAAACTCAAGACCGCTAACCTATGTCCCGATCAGTGACCAGAACGAAGAAGCACTTACACCCAATCATTTTTTGATGGGCTCAACAAACGGTGCTAAGCTAAGTGGTGAGCCAGTGCAGAATAAAGATGCTATCAAAAAAAAAACTGGTTGATAAGTGAGCAATATGCAACACATTTCCGGCAGAGATGGATTCGCAAGTATCTTCCAAATCTTTTTCGACGAACGAAGTGGTTTACTCATACAAAGCATATCGAAGAGGGTGACATTGTCGTGATATGTGATTCAGAGAACAAGCAAAGAAACTGACCCCGCGGAAGAATTCTTAAGGTACTCAAGAGCAGAGATAGAGTACCACGAAACGCCATTATCCAAACTGTAACCGGCGTTTACACAAGACCCGTTGCGAAGATAGCACTACTTGACGTGATGCCAGTTTGATGAGATGAGGTAAACAACATCAGACCAGCAGCTGCGTTTACGGACGGGAATGTTAATATGTATCAAACTTCTTTAACAACAAATTATAAAAATTGGCATCACTGTGTATTAAAATAACTTGCATATTTATCTTTTTCTATTATATTCAGTTATCCTTTTCTTTTTCATTTATAAAACTTGTCTTTTGTATCCTTTCTTTAAAGCAACGGTAAAATATGATGCAATTTAAAATTCCATTTTCATGTTCATTTTGGAAAAAATTAGAACGTGCAAGGAAGCAGCAAAATTTAGCTTTTTCCTTAAATTTGTAATTCAATATAATTGTGATGTATATGTAATAACGTTTAAAGAAGTGCTCAAATACTTTTTTGATTTGGTTGGTTGAACCAACAACGATATTATTGCATTACCGATTATATAATTAAAAATACCGTTCTCCCGTACTCAACAGATAATCTTGTTTGCTGTGACAAAAATCAAATATATTGGTATTTATTAAAATATCAAGGTTTGGTATTCGGACACTGTTTTAAGGTGAATACAGATTTGCAAATCTTGAAAAGCTACATTTAAGAAAAAGTCATTCGAAGTTCTGGCAGATGCAGATCTAAGGCGGAATTATCCAAAAATCTCTACAAAGAAAAAAGCAAAAACTTCAATGCATCTTGAGAGTAGTATCGCATTACATTACATTACATTACGTTAACATACGTAAATGCGTTTTAAGGGCATTTTTATATTTGAATCTAACCATAAAACTATTTAACCCATCTTGAATACAGGTTCGGCTAGATTTTATATAAGTATACGAGTATATGGTAAAAAGAAAACTGAAGGTTTCGAGCTGTAGAAGTAATATTAATTTTTTTTTTTATTTGTTGTTAAGAACTTAACACTTAAGACTTAACTCCTAAGTGTGTTACACTTAAAGTGCCTGAGTTCGTGTTAAGTTTTTAGGAAAATGGGACCGAAAGAGAAAGAAAGAATTTTGGGCTAAGTGGTTATTTCCTAGGTGGTAGGGTACATTATAGGAATGTAGCGAAAGTTGAACAACGCTAAGAGCACATGGTGCTGAAGAAAGGTGTCGACTTTTTGCTAACTAGGTCTACAATAATACCTGATCGCGATTACATCCACCCTCGTCAAGTTGTGTCAAGGGAACTTCCAATGTTTAGTGGCCGGTCAGAAGAGTGGCCTCTCTTTTTCAGCAGCTTTAAAACGTCGACTAGGTTATGTGGTCTTACAAATGAAGAGAATCTTCTTAGGCTACAGCGGTCCTTAAAAGCAAAATCGTTAGATTATGTGAGTCACAGTCTGACATTACCTGCATTAGTGCCTGAAATTATTTCGACACTTAAGGCGCGTGCGGCGCCATCAGTAAATCAAAATAAATTTGAGTGGCTTATTAATTTTTCTCTCGAGGTTAAGAGCATAGTTGCGATGATTGAAGCTTCTAGTTTAGGTTCACATGTGAACAACCCATCGCTTGTTCAAGATTTAATTGAAAAGCTTCCTGTTCAAAGAAGAATTAACTGGTCTGTGCATATAGAAAATAATTTTTTGTGAATTTAAAAATATTGAGTGATTAGATTTATAAAATAGCTCAAGCGGCTAGTAGAGTTTTATCTGCTCCAGTGTCAAGTTCGAATACTGCTGGGTCAGAGCGACGTAAAATACATCGTGTTAACTTCCATGAGGGTGATGCTGCCCCGAGTTATAGTTCAACACCGAATATTAAGTGCTCCGTTTGCAATGAATTACATCGTATTGTCAATTGCGGCCAATTTAAAGAAATGAACTTTAACGAAAGGTGGAATTTCGTTAATGGTAAGAAGTTATGTAGATCCTGCTTAAGACGACATGACGCAAGAATTTGTCGTGATTGAAAAGAATGTCAGCTCGATGGTTGTCATGCTAAGCACCATCTGTTGCTTCATAAACTGAATGTTGGACGTTCTGAGGTCGCAGTTGTAGCTGTTCACAACACGGAAACTTCTAAGGTATTATATAAGATCGTGCCCATAACAATTCTAGGAAGACATTCCTCCAGTGACGTTTATGCTTTCCTGGATGATGACTCGGGTCCGACTTTGATTGAGCAGGACGTTTTATTAGCAATCGGAGTTGAAGGTGTCAAATCTGATCTGTGCCTCAGATGGACAGATGCCTCTTGTTTTTAACGTAAGTGCCTGCCGCGTGGGCTTAAACTTACGGGATGCCCATACATCCATGGGAGCAAGGATACGCCTTGCCATCGCTCACAATGATAATTCATTTTTGATACCAATTCGGAACTGTGTTGCCGGCACAAGTTCCACCCTTGGTGTGAGTCGAGGCCGACCTAAAACCTCTTACTGTTCTTAGGGTCACAGCACCCAGCACTTATTGCAACTCCACATTGAGTCAACCAAGGAAAACCAAGGAAAACCAAAAGGAAAACCAAGGAAAACCATAGGAAGACTCTTACCCGCGATTTTGGGTTTAAACCACAGCCACCATGACGCTCCCACAAGGGGGCCTACCTCTAACAAGTCAGGCCCGGACCGAGATCCGGGGGGCTCCTGACTCCCATGGTACCGTGATTTAAGTCCTGGTAGGGACTACCGGTGGTCCAGCCGCCAACAAGACCTATGACCGGCAGCTTGTGACTGATCAAATCGTAGCAACCTTCGGTAGCGTCATCTGAAGATGTTTACGATAAGACCAGTACTTTGCTCTGCCCCCGTTCATTATTAGACAACGTCATTAAAGGGCGAAGCCTTGATAATTGGGCGGGGGCCCGCCTCAGATGGACAGATGGAACTCTACGTACTGAGAAGGACTCACACCAAATAAATTTGTAAGTGGAGCCACTTGCAGAAAGGGCAAAATTAACAAGCGCTATTCACTAAGAAATGTTCCTTCGGTACATAAACTTGATCTACCACTTCAAACATTACAAATTCAAGAGATCACCAATGAATACAGACACCTGAAGTGGCTTCCAGTAGAATCTTACCGCAATGTCGTTCCGAGTGTGATAATTGGATTTAACAACAGAAGTTGTTAAGTCATTGCCACCGTTAAGTTTTCGAGAAGGAAACCTGCTGCAACTAAAACTCGACTTGGGTGGACGACATTTGGAGAACTTGGCTCAAGATCTAAAACTAATTCAACAGTCCAGAGTGTAAACTGACATATATGTGAGTACGAAGGTGATGTCGCTTTGGGAAAGTTATTCGTGAATAATATGAAGATCGATAACGAAGGCGTGACACAAATGCAAGGGCATAAGTTGAATTCTATGGAAATCCGAAAACATAATACTGCCAAACAACTATGCTATGGCATATAGAAGACTATGGTGCCATGAAAGAAAGCTTCAAAAGGATCCCGACTTAAACAAACAAGTAATTTAATTTAATTTAATTTTGGTGGCTTGCTTGCTTGCTTAATACAAGCTTAAAAACTAAGTCTTAAACTAATAAAATAAGGTTTAGCTATTAGTACTAGGGCTTAAAGCTAAGGATGGTGAAGTAGATCGAATTTGAGGGAAAGTGTGCTGCGATTAAAATCGAAAACGGAAAGGTTGGACTTTACCTTACGCAGCATACGGGAGATTGGTTCGATAGAGCCATATGTGGTGCGGTGGATAGGTAGATAAAAGAGACGGGTGGAACGTAGATTACGAGGGTTAGTGTTAAAGAAAATGGAGTTGCAAAGAGGCATGCAATCGACGGAGCCTGAGAGGAGTCGGTGAATGAACAGAATGTCTGCTGCGTCCCTTCGTTCCTCAAGGGTGTTCAGGTTAATGAGTTTGAGACGGTCTCGGTAGGGAGGTAAGATCAGAGGATCGTTCCAAGGTAGACCTCGAAGAGCAAATCGAAGAAAACGACGCTGGATCCTCTCAATAGGAGATACATGAACTCGTTGAAAGGGACACCACGCTTGGCTAGCGTACTCGAGAAGGGGGCGAACGTAAGTGATGTATAGTGATCTGGTCACGTAAGGGTTGCAGAATTCTTTGGACCCTCTTTTAACGAAGCTGAGTGATGAGTTTGCTTTAGAAATTATGTCATCAATATGCGAGCGGATAGATTCAACAAGGGGTATAGGTTGACCGTGGAGATCGTAAATTCGTTGAGGAGACTTCTTGCACTTACGTGAGAAAGTAATCGGTTGACATTTGGAGACATTGAGTTCTAAGCAGTTCTTGATGCACCAGGTGGAAAAACTATTTAGATATATTTGAAGGAGGCTGGAGTCTTGTTGTGAGGAATTGGGTTTACAAAATTTGGTATCGTCAGCATAGAGAGAAAGTGTTGAGTGTTGAATGAGCCTTTGAAGGTCGTTAATAGTTAGGATGAAGAGGAGTGGACCTAGGTGACTACCTTGAGGAACACCTGAAGTGGGCAAGAAAGGAGCCGATAAGACAGATCTGAAACGAACACTATAAAAACGATTATCCAGGTAAGAAGATATTCATTTAAGCAAAATCGGTTCAAAGCCCAGGACAGACAATTTGAACAGGATTAGTTTATGAGATATCTTGTCAAAAGCCTTACTGAAATCAGTTGTTATAACGTCAACTTCTTTACCACTTTCTAAGGCTGAGAGAACAGAGGACACGAATTCTACGAGGTTAGTGGTAGTTGATCTACCCTTCAGAAAGCCGTGTTGATTGGAGGAAATAAAAGATTTACACTGGAAACTTAAGGCTTCATGCAAAATGCTTTCGAGGAGTTTGGGTATATGAGAAAGTTTAGCTATAGGGCGGTAATTAGTGACTTCGCTCTTTAATCCCTTTTTGTGTATGAGTGTTATGAAAGAGGACTTCCATATCTGTGAAAATTCACCTTGAGAGAGCGATAATCGGAAGAGATTTGCAAGGGGCGGGAAAGAGTTGAGGAACACTTTTTAAGAAATATAGATGGAAGGCCATCTGGGCCGGGTAAGTATTCATCATTAAGTTGTTGTAATTTGTTTTCTATTAGTGTATGATCAAAGCTTTGAGAAATAGTGGGGCCAATGGGAAAGTTAAGTAGGTATTTGAAATAAGAGGGATCCGGTACGAAGGAATTATCGACAAAAGAAAGCAGCAAAAAAATTGGATATGGTATGCGGATCGGTTGATGATATGTTTTCGTATGAGAGGGATGGAGGGAAACCGTCAGAATTTTTTTTGTAGTTAACGAATTGGTAGAAAGACTTAGGATCATTTATAAGCCTTGATTGCGCACTATCAAGGTATCGCTGATAGAGAAGCTTATAGAGCTGGGCGAATTGAAGGTATGACCTGAGATAGTTTGAATAGTCAGCAAAAGAGTGGGATCGGAGGAAAACTGCCCATAATTTGTTTCTTTTATTACGTAAAGAGCGAAGTTTACGATTATACAACGGGGGGCTCGTAGAATAGGTCCTATTACGCGAAAAGGGGACATAGAGAGAAATAGAATTGAATAATTCTCTGTAGAAAATAGAGAGAGCACTTTTTAGGGGCATATTGGCGAAATCAAAAGAACACTTACTAAGATATGTGTTATTTTGCGGAAATTCGCTTTATGAAAGTCGTAAGAAGTGGCAGCTGCAGATGGGGAGGTGCGGAAAGGAGAGTGGTGGAAAAGAGAAAGAAGAAGGGGTGGGTGAAAGTTATCAATGGTCGATAGTGAAAGGGGACAGAGCAAGACAGAGGAGTTTATGGGGTCAGTGGTGAAAATGAGGTCTAATTGCCTACCCATATAGTTGGAGACTCCACTAACTTGGAGCTGGAGTCTGTGAGCTTATCCAAGAAGAGACATTCTTAGCGATAAAAAAAGATTCATCATCGAGAGGATCAGATAAGTTAATTATTTGATCAATTGCATCGATAGTGAGTTGGTAGCTAGTAAATAGCAAGTAAATAGCCACATTGTCAATGTCGAAGCTAAAGGTTATAATCAAACTTCAGAAGAAAGATCTTGACCATCAACATAAATGGAACCTGCCAATATTTGTAGTTAAGAACTCGAAAAAGCCTAACAAATTAAGATTGGTATGGGATGCCGCATCAGAATGCAATGGTGTCTCGTTAAACGCCTGTCTTGACAAGGGTTCGGATTTGATCAATTCCCTGATAGACGTTCTATTTAATTTCAGAATTGGCAAGGTTGCAGTTCGTGGTGACATAAGCTAAATGTTTCACAGGATATCCATCGATCAAGAAGATCAACACTCCCAACGGTTTCTTTGATAGACGTTCTATTTAATTTCAGAATTGGCAAGGTTGGAGGTTGGTTGCGACATAAGCTAAATGTTTCACAGTATACACATCGATCAAGAAGATCAACACTCCCAACGGTTTATTTGGCGGAATGGAGAAATAAATCGCCAACCAGATGTCTACATACTGAAAGTAATGAGCTCCTAATGCTAAAGAATACTACATGGCCCCATTCACAAGTACTTGCTTATACATTTTGGAAGAGATGGGTGTCCGAGGTACTACCAACATTGATCCGGCGCACCAATTGGTTTGAAAAGGCCAAACCGATCAAAGAAGGAGATTTTGTGGTTGTCGTTGATCCTAACCTACCGAGACATTGCTGGCCGAAAGGATCGTGGAAGAAGCTATAAATGGTAAAGATGTGCAAGTGCGAAGTGCCGTAATCCTCAAGTGGAAAATATCAAAGACCAGCTGCAAAGACTACAGTTTTAGATGCACGACAAAATGATGGTGGCGTTGGATATCCGATATGAGTATTTACTCTCTCCGATCGTCATACCGATCTTCTGAATACATTCATTTTAACGAAGCTTGCCTTCGCTCAAGTCAATCGTCTGATATTTTTTATTAACAGTTACTTTAAACTCATTTAAATTTTAGAAACCACAAAGAGCACCACGGAGACCAAGGGTAGGTAATAAAAATTAATTTATAATTAATTGTAAAGGGTTTTCCAATAGGGACTTGACAAATTTGAATTTAATTTGTGAACGCACTCTTTCACTAATCATCAATCTGTCACTGTCATTTTATTCAGTAAACTCAACATTTTAAAGTACACGAACGAGCAACGTCTGCAAATTATAAAAATTTTCTATCGAAATTCGGTAAAAATTGGGCATCGCTCAGACCACATTATGGCGTATTTTGCGTAAGGATATTGGTTTACACCCATACAAGATCAAGCTGACTCAAGAATTGAAGCCGATGGATCATTTGAAGCGACGTACGTTCTCCAATTGGGTTCTGGAGAAGATGCGCCAAGATGATGAATTTCATCGCAAAATCATCTTCAGTGACGAAGCTCATTTCTGGCTCAATGAGTCCATCAATAAGCAAAATTCGCGTTATTGGTCGGGTGAAAATCCACATGTGCTTCATGAATCACCACTTCATCCACAAAAAATAACTGTTTGGTGTGGTTTGCATGCCGGCGGCGTTATATATCGTCGACGATAACGATCGTCACGTTATTGTGAATGGTCAGCGTTAACGCGCCATGATCACCGCTTATTTTTGACCCGAATTGGAAAATATGGACTTGGACGACATGTGGTTTCAACAGGATGATGCCACAAGCCACACAGCACACGCTACAATCGATTTATTGAAGAGTAAGTATGGTGAGCGTGTTATCTCAAGACATGGGCCAGTCGATTTGCCGCTTCGTTCGTGCAATTTAACCCCGCTTGACTATTTTCTGTGGGACTACGCTAAGTCATTGGTTTATGCCAACACGCCGACGACGTTGGAAGAGTTCAGAGCCAACATTGAACGCGAAAAAGCGGTCAGTATTCTTTCACTTCCACCAAGCAAAATAGTCCTTTTAAAATATTCTGCTAGGAGTATATGAATATACATACACATGTGTAGTATTACAACTGCGCGAATTTTCAACCGCATTTCACTATCCTTATTGATTTGTTTAACCATATATTTAACAAAAAGACACTATATTACACAGTAGTCACTAAATATTTAATGGAAAAATAACAACACAACAATTCCTTCGTGTTTCACAAGTGCTTTGTTTACATTTTTTAAAACACGATTCTATTTAAATTAACCCATCTAAGCACTTCACAACCACTTATTTCAAAACTCGCGTATTTTTTCTCGACACTTCAACTTTATTCTTATCAGACAAAAATAAATTCTTTAACTAATTTTAGTATTTTGTTCTACACCGAAATTAAACTTTACATATGAATTTGTTCCCAGCCAAAATATGTCTAGCCGTGGAGGTAAAAAAAATGCCACCAAGGGGCGCTGAAAGCACTTTACTGGGTGTCAATACACCAAGAGAACGTAGTGTTCTACATACATTGGTTTGACGTTTTATATTCGCACTTGGATTTGAATTTATTTTGAAGTCATGTGGAAATATCAAAATCAGCTGTGATTGTTTTACTCGGTTGTACATATAAAACGGTGATGCCAATCTCCTCAAGTTAATACTCTTTGTTAGTTGCCTTATTCCTTCTTAAATAACGTCTATACAATTTCAACTAAATTCAATTACGATTTTGCGCATAATTTTAGCATTTTAAATACCAAATCTAATGGCTTTCTGTACGTTAAAATTTAGCTCCATACTAACAGTAAAGCCGACTATTAAATTCGTTATACTTACAAACATTTCGGAAATTGCGGTGATTATATTATACTTAAGCTGCATACTTAATTTGGTTGTTAGTAAGACTCATTGTCATTATTATTGTCAAATACAAAGATTCAGTTTTTGACCATTAGAAATAATCGTGATTCCTTCAAATGTTGGTAATATAAACAGTGAGTTTAAAATATTTGTTTAAGGAGAAATTAACCATTTAAAGATATATAGATATTCTTGTGATGGAAAGACTCCTCATATCCTCAAAAAATACGTCACAGTAGAAACATTTGTAAGCATGGTGGTGGTTATTTGATGATTTAGGGTTGAATTTTACTTCAATATTTTGCAGGATTTTTTATGCAAACTGTTAGAACGATTTTATTGGCACATCTGGCCTGCCGGAAAAAATGACACCAACTAGATAACACGCTATTGCTGTCCTCAGGAAAAAATAAAAAATTTCATCTTGGTGACTACATTTTTAAAATATGTAGCACGTAACGACGATCTAGCGGAAGAAGTCAACAATTTTTTAAGACTTGTAAGCTTTTGTAAAAAAAAGAATTGCTTATTTGAAGTCAACCGAAATTAAGAATTGAAAAGTCAACAAATCGGGATAGAAAAAATTCAATTATTTTCAATTTTCACAGAAAATAATTTTTAATTTTAATTTTTCAGTCGTTTTCGTATGTATCTTTTTATGTGACAGTAACTGAAATATCTATAAATAATACGCTGAAGGAATAAAACATAAAATATACAAAAAATATCAAAAAAATTCACTTAAGGGAATTTGTAAATAGAGGGTGTTTTTTGGTTTAAAATAAGATACATAAAAAGAAACTCGCCATGCTACTGGCGAGCTATCTTTAGGAAAGATAATTTTATGTAATTAGTGTTTAAATAAGATTGCTGGACGCAGCGGCTGGCTCGAATAAAGCGCAGTCTGGAATTCCAATTTCCGACCACCTTGCGAGTAGCTGCAGCCATTTATCCTTAGTAACCAATATTGGTTTTTAAGTCGACAATAGCCTCTGTTTTATCGGGTAGACTAGAGACTTCACATAACCCTACAGAAAATATTACAAAGGTTTTGAATCTTGGAAGCCAATTCACAAGTCCATTAAGCGAAGATACACGCATGTTTCGTTCCATAAATTGAATGTTGCACGCGCTGTGTGACATGTCGCGCCATCTGGCTGAGCACATAGCTATTACATTAATAACATTCAATCGGGGAATATAATCACGTATCCATAGCACTCTCCATTGAATGTAACAATCTGGCCAGCATAATTTTTCAAGAATGATTTCACCAACGGAAACAATAACTTTTCGTGGATACCACTTCAAATACGGAAATTTTACGGGACTTTGTAGCCACTCAACTGAAAATAAGCCCCATCGCTGAGCAAAATTTTGTTGTAATACAGTGGTTAAGAGTAATCTCATTTTCAACCCATTCGACAAACCTTTGACTTTTTTTTATAATTAGCGCGCGCGCAAGAGGTTATTAGTACCCTTAGAATGATGCTCAAGCGGTTTATATTCTTACATTCTTGCAAATCAAGATCTTTCCGCAAATTGGAAATGGAAATATGGAAATAAAATGGATGCGCACAGCTCCAATTTTATGCACGATTACGAATCGTATCATTCGAGTCCACCGCAACATTTCTAAAACCCAAGAGAATGTTGAAGTCAAACTTTCTATAAATAAAGCAATTGTTGAACAAATGTCGTTCACATACGGCAGTAGTTAATAATTTGAATTGAATGTAAGTACAAAATGTGTGTTTCTTCTCGAGCGGCAAACTGATTTAAGCTTGTTTTGCTATAAATAATGGGTAGGAATTGGTATGAATGATATGATGTAAACTATTCTTTTGAGACTAATATATGTATAAGCATGTAGGTATATATTGGATTATTTTTTGTGGGGATACGTCAAGTCACTAGTTTATGTCCTATGCTTGAAAAATTGGTCGAATATTGGAACTCTAAAATACGCTTTGTACGATCCAGCCGTGGTGGAATAATATGAAATAATCTTTCGAATGAATGAATGAATGAAAGTTAATATCTTTGTGTTTTACTTAAATAAACATATTTGAACCTTTTAAAAAAATCCATACAGAATACTTAGAAATTTTAATCCAAAATTACAGTAAATAAATCATAACATAGTCAGGATTTGGCCAATTTTCTACATAATTACTACAAAATTTTCACATTCACACTACCGCTAAGTAATGATTGGTTTAATATGTGTAGGCGGTTTTTATTTCTACAGAGATTGAATGACTTTGCTCATATATTGCATTCTAAATATCAAGGATAGTATGTATATGACGGTATAGATCAACTATAAATTGTATGTATGTACACATGAACATACAATTTAAAACAGTTTTGAAAAAAAAAATACAAAAGATGCAAACAGTGCATTTAAACTTATAATTTTCATTTTTCCATTCGATCCAAATAAATTAAAAACTCCAAAAACGCTTTGTGTAAATATTAACAATATATCGCTTATACGCGTGAAAAAGGGGTTAAATCAATTTCTGTGCTTTTAAGTTCTTTCGAATTTTCGAATCAGAATTGCAGCAATACATATAAAAAATTATTTTTAACATAGGTATGCTATATTTGCTTTGTTTGACCAATTTCGTGCTGCCTTAGACATGCCTAAGTCAACTTAAAACGAAAACAAAAAAAAAAACGTTGAGTTAACTGGACATATTCCTCTCTTCAAACGCACTTTTTCATGAGAATGACTTAGCTTTCAACATAATCGGAAAAATGTATACTAGAATAATTGCGAAATGTGAAAACCTAATTTAAAAGAAGATTGAAATTGTGGTTAAATTCAAATCTCAACATTCAAACATAAATTGTTTTAATGCTTTTCGTAAGTTTTTATAAAATAAGGGGAGGCCGAAAATTACAGTATTTTGCGCAAATCAATCAAAATTGAAAGTTACCTAACAGATTTTTGAAAGTTTGACCTAGATAACTTCTAGTTATATTATAACAATTCATTTAGCAAACAAAATTTTCCAGCATATCTTAATAGCACATGCCATACCCATACCAGAGATTTAAACCTAAATTGCAGACATAAACCAAATCCATCAACAATTGACAACCCTAATGCGCACTATCAAAACAAATGTTTTCAAGTGCAACAGCAGATCAAAAATTATGGTTAACATACCGTTGGAAAGAATGGGATAACACTATTAATCCATACCCAAACAACAACAAAAAAATCGTTAGAAGGATGACGTCACACCAAATAAATTATTTTCCTTCAAACGCATTGGCAGCACCACAAATAGAACGAATAGTGTTTGTCGTTTGAGTAAAGGCGCGGTGCAATAGTGGTTGTAGGGAATAATAAAACCTATTAAAAGAATAATAAAAAAATCAAAAGGTGTGAATCCAGAATTAGAAATTCAAGAATAACGTAATACCACCATAATTTCTCCAAAATATTCTAACGCTAACGCAAGGAAAACGCCGAAATTGAAAGTGCTCATTTCTTTTACTAATTAGAATAACTGCGACCCGTCGCCGTCAGTCTCAGTGACCTTCCGTTTTCGTTGGGGTGGTGTTTTTCACTTGGATTTCTGGCATTAGTCATTTTCGGCTTCTGCTTTTGTCGGTGGTTGAAGAGTTGGCGGGAGTGGAAATTAACGTTAATCTCTAATCCAAGGTTCTACAGGACATCATCCGCTTGCAGACGAGTAATTATATTATATACATACATATGTTAAAAATTAGTTCGGTTCTGTTCCCCACGGAAGTGTTCAGATTCACTAACAACAATTCTCTCTATGGATATTCCAATTTTTTGCAGCATTGGAAAGAGCATGCATAAGCGGAAGAAAATAAATAACAAATAGAAAAAAAAAGCTGGATGTCAAAAATTGCGGTTTTTGTTTTGTTTAGCGAGCTATAAGGCGCTTAAGTAATTCTGTCATTTTCCACTAAATTTTCATGAAAATACAAATAATTTTTTTTATGAAAATTTTGATGAATCTCCATAAATCAGTGCCACTTAGTGTTTCTCGAATAATTCTTAATTTTGCGAAATAAATCAATAGTTTTTTATTTTCATGCATTTAAATTTTCTTTGCATATTTCTAGGTGCAAGTGCGAGTGTAAAAGTTATTTTTCTGGTGAAATTTTTGTGAATTTGTGAAAGCCGCTGAAACGAAGGATATCGCTTTATTATTATTTTTTTTTCAATAGAAGATAGTAAGATAATGGGAAACATTCATACAACTGGACCGAATGAGGCACTTATTGTTTCAGGTAAGCTAACCAAATGGATCAGTAATAAAATGTGTTTTTATTTTAAAAGTCCGGTAGAAGTCTTTTAAATTTGTTGCACCCCTCTCAGCATCAGCTGATAGCGACTTGTTAGGTCTTGAATATGAAATCTTTAATCTAGGTTCTTAACTTCCTGAAAAATTGAAACGCTCATATAGTAAATGACTAGTCCTTTTTCCTCTATCTATGCATTCAAATGTGCATATATGTATGTATGATGAAAAAATCATAACAATAAAATCGATAAAATGCCAAAAAAATATACTACTACCACTGCAAACTATCACACATATTCTCCATTTTTGTTTGTGTATGTTCTGAATAGATTCGCTTTTGCTCCTCTGCTCTCTTTACTGTTCTGTAAACGTTGTTTGAATCTAGAGGGTTGAAATATTCCAAAGGGATGTAATTTAATTTCGGGTTGTTTGTGTATATGAATGTATGTTTACTAGAATTCCTCGTGGATTGAGCGATGAACGTTGACAAAATGAATAACTGTTTTTACCGGTCTGTTGTGTTGGGTGTTTATTAATTTGCTTTAGTTTGGTCAGCCGATGATACGGAAGAACTTTTCTGGGGGCTTCAAATTTATATGTCTACCTGTCTAAATGTCTAACTGTCCGATTTTTTAAGACGAAAGTAAGCACTTTAGAGAACTTTCTGTAGGGACAGGAAAAATCCAGTTGACTTTTTAGAAACGCGGGAGAGCATTTTTTTTTGTAATCATTCTGGAGAGCTTTCGAAAAATTCTTCTGTCGGTGAAAGTCCTAAGGTAGGTTTAGATCCAGATTAGTCGTTCCCTGACCTTTAGTTAGTCAAAAATCTTTGGGTTCATCCATCAGTATAGCTCTTAATAGATACAGTCAACATTGGAAAACGTGAACCCACAAAAATGTGAACTACCCCACAACGTGAACACTGTATTTTTTACATTGACTGCTCTAAAACGTGAACAAATCTAAAAGCTGTAAAACGTGAACAGAAATTTTTCAACATTTCTACATAAAAATGCATTATTAAATTTCAATTTCAAGTTTTTTTCTTATATAATTTCCGTTGATCAACGTCTTATTTTCTGTTTAAAAATGTGTTCAACGAAAGTGAAGGTTTTAACATTAAACGAAAAATCTGAAATTGTGGAAAGGTAAGCGTGACAAAGTTATCAAAAAAATACGGTTTTGCTACGTCAACAATATGTAGTACTAAAAAGAAAAGAGATATAATTTTGAAGTGTGTTAGTAATACATACTCTAGACCGGGAAAAAAAAGACATTAAGATCATCAGAGGTGCCAAAAATGGAAAAATGTCTTTACACGTGGTTCAGTCGAATGCGAAATAAAAATTGTAAGCGGACTAACGCTGAAAGAAAAAGCTAAAGATTTACATTAAAAAATAAAAGAAAATGAAGATGGTCCAACCTATGGATCAGAATGCCATAAAAATAACGAAACTGTACTACAGAAACAGTTTGCTAGCATCGATTGCAGCAAAGGACTCTAATCTTATTGAGTGCATGAAACGCTTGACCTTGAAAGAAGCTGTTATTCTCTTAGCAATAGAGTCAGCTTTTAGCTAAAAGCTGGGCCAGTAGTCTAAATTTTTTAGTAAATGAGGATGATGACGACAATATTCCATTAAGTGTTTTGAAGGAAAAGTGGGGCTCAGAGCTTAAGCCATTGATAACATCTACAATACTAGTTCTTCAAAGTTTGAATCCCCAGGTTTGTTATAGATCTGATTAAACTTTAATCAAATTACATACCAGCTACAAATTTAATTGCAGATTGACTATCAGTTATCAGTTGTTGAGGAATGGAATGAAGACAATTTTGAATTTGATCCGTCTCACAACTTCGAACAGGAGCAGGAGGAAGACGACGATGCTTATATTGAAAAGGCTTTGGAATGGGGTGGCCGTGGTGTAGTGGTACTAGCAATCGCTTCTCACTCGGAGAGTCCAGGTTCGAATCCTGCCCATGTCAAGTCAGTTTTTCATTTGTGTAATTGGAACACAGACAGAAAAATTCTGCGTGTGAAGGCATAACACTGACACGTAGATTTGGCTGTTGTAGAGTTTCAACCACAAAAAACTAGTGCGAATTATAACTTCGAATCACTCTGAGTGAAGAAAAAATCTCTCCATCCTATTCGGACTCCCAACCTCTCCCTGGAGAGCGAATATCGAAACCAAGTATACCTGAGTTTCAAACCACTACAAAAACAATTTTTCCTTTCTCCTCCTAACTTCCGCCCGCGCCCAGGCAACAGTAAAAGGGTATCTAACCCCTTAGGTGCGCGTAAATTATACAAAAAAAAAAAAATGAAGGCGTTGACTAAAGCAACATAAACGTACTTAAATGCCTATGAAAAAATGCAGTTGTTCAAGATAAATACAACAGAAAAAAATTACAGATTTTTTTTGTTAAATAAACATTTTATTTACACGTTCTAATGTAAAAAAGAAATCTAATCAATTTTGTTAATGAGCCGTACCAGTATGTGTAAATATGTAAAAACATTTATCTACTGAAAAAAAGGAGATAAAATCGAAGAAAATATGTTTTATTTTAAGAGCAATAGTAAGTGAATACGGTAGTAATACAATTTAAATCATAAAATGTTACATTCCAAAATATGAACAGTCTCAAAACCATGAACACCCTCCGTTTTAATAAGACACGCTTTCAAATCTTCACTGTTGTTGTATTACTTGGCTCAATTTTCAGTTACGAAAGTAGGGACTGCTTTTATAGTCAAATTGAGTGTTTTGAAGATATACGTATGTACATATGTAAATAAAGGGTTTTCCAATAGGGACTTGACAACTTTGAATGTAATTTGTGAACGCACTAATCATCAAACTGTCACTGTTAATTTATTCAGTAAACTCAACATTTTCATCATGGTAAAGTACACAAACGAGCAACGTCTGCAAATTATAAAAATTTTCTACCGAAATTTGGAGTCGGTGACTGTAACTTTAAGAGCGTTAACTCCAATTTTCGGTCGTAATTCTCGCCCTAGTACACAGGCAATAACAAGTTTACTGCAAAAATTTGAGTCTACATATTCGTTGTGTGATGTTGCCGTGTCAGTGAGACAACGGGTTGGTCGAAGTGTCGAAAATATCGCTGCCGTTCAGGCGTCCGTAGCAAACGATACAAATCAGTCAATTCCACGGCGTTCTCAAGAATTGGGCATCGCTCAGACTACATTATGGCGTATTTTGCGTAAGGATCTTGGTTTACACCCATGCAAGATCAAGCTGACTCAAGAATTGAAGCCGATGGACCATTTGAAGCGACGTACGTTCTCCGATTGGGTTCTGGAGAAGATGTGCCAAGATGATGAATTTCATCGCAAAATCATCTTCAGTGACGAAGCTCATTTTTGGCTCAATGGGTTCGTCAATAAGCAAAATATGCGTTATTGGTCGGATGAAAATCCACATGTGCTTCAGGAATCACCACTTCATCCACAAAAAATAACGGTTATGTGTGGTTTGCATGCCGGCGGCGTTATTGGGCCATAACGGTCGTCACGTTACTGTGAATGGTCAGCGTTATCGCGCCATGATCATCGATTATTTTAGGCCCGAATTGGAAGATATGGACTTGGACGACATGTGGTTTCAACAGGATGATGTCACAAGCCACACAGCACACGCTACAATCGATTTATTGAAGAGTAAGTATGGTGAGCGTGTTATCTCAAGAAATGAGCCAGTCGATTGGCCGCCTCGTTCGTGCGATTTAACGCCGCTTGAGTATTTTCTGTGGGGTACGTTAAGTCATTGGTTTATGCCAACACGCCGACGACGTTGGAAGAGCTCAGAGCCAACATTGAACGCGAAATAGCGGCCGTTTCGGCCGAAATGTGTGGCCGAGTCGTTGAAAATTGGGTCCAACGAAACGACCGCTGCAAACGTGCCCGCGGTGGCCATATGAACGAAGTCGAGTTCCATTCATAAATGTTTTGATTGTACTTCAAGCCGAAAATTTGTGATACAAAACTTACTCCCAAGAAACAAGTGGCTTGTGGTGGAATAGTGGTGACTTTGGGCTGATAACTCTATAATTATTGAGAAGCCTGAAGGATGTGTATATATGCAGATATAGATGTCCATGTCTCTTGAAAAAACACCGACGCGAGAAGACAAAGCTGTGCAGACTGAATGAATTTCAGTACATTCGCATGAATCAGACAAAACACAATATGGACGTATCAGGGGATTGATTCACAAAGCCGACGCATCGCTCTTGTTACTTTGGTTTTTTGGATCCTCCGCTTAACCTATATGGAGCCCTGACAAGTTTTGCATTCTGGTCATCCTTAAAAGTGGACAATGATACCAACTAGACATGTAGTGTCAAAAAAAATTATTCAAAGAACGTCCGTTTCAAATGTTTCAATAAACACTCCAGCTTGGATAGTCTTCGAACCCTTATCAGAGGCATTAAGTGCTAAACATTGACGAGGTGATCCGAATAGAACTGCCTGTTAAAGAAGGAATACATAAGAAGAAAATTAAAGTGCATGCCCTTGGTATAGAGCAGGTGGGGGAGATAAGGGTTTTATAGAGCGCTTTCTTACTTATTTATGCTAAGTGCGAAGAGAACTCGGGTATATAAAGCCATTTACTACCTGGAAATAATAACTTTTCATATACTGAGTACTGTCTATGCCATTAGTGTCTATGCCAAGGTGTTCTTTGTCGTCAGCATGAGACAGCGCATAGATTTATTTTTTTTTAATCAGTCAAATATAGTTATATCTCATCATTTTTTTTGATATCTCCTATAAATTTGAAATAATACGCCAAAACTAAATTAAAATTTCTTCTATTTATAATGTTTAATGGTTTTGCACAATTAAAATTGACGGATAAAGTTCCGAAAAGTAATCATCTCCGATTTTCTTTAATTTTTTTCTACGTTAAGACTATACGTCAGAAGTGAAAATCCAAAGCGATTTTTGGCGCAAACTATCGGAGAGCACTACATACAAAGTTTGAAAAGTTTATAGTTCATCTTGTTCAGCTTTAATCGATTCTCGTTATGTCCACTCCCGTCCATCTATTGTAGATTGTTCATGTTACTCATTTGATGTTAGTGATGTTGAAGTAGTCTTACGTAGCTTAAAACCACAAAGAAAATCTGATATATTAGGATTTTTTCCAATCGTTTTACGCTACAGTGCATCCACGCTTAGTATCCCATTATCAGAGCTCTTTAATAATTCACTTTCCAGTGGATTTTTCCCTGAAGAGTGGAAAGTCTCTACCATAGAGCATCTTTACAAATCTGGCAAAAAAGATTTAATTTCAAACTATAGGCCGATTACCAAACTCCCAATTATTCCTAAACTTCTAGATAAACTTGTGAAAGACAAACTAGTTTTTACAGTGAAACAGTATATAAGTATCCACCACCATGGTTTTAGGAAAGGCAGATCAACAGTCTCAAATTTAGTTGAATTTACTAATTTTTGTGTCAATGCATTAGAGAACCATGAACAAGTGCATGTATGTAGTTTATATGGATTTTGTTGAAGCTTTCAGCAGCTTGAACCTGATGTGGTCCATAACTTCCATGGTTTGAATTTTATTTGCTTGGTAGGAGACAATATGTTGTAATAGGCGACTAGACTATGTTTCGAAGGAGATTTTGGTTAGTTCGGGTGTCCCTGAAGGGAGCCATTTGGGACCGCCATTATTTTTGCTTTTTATTAACGACCTTCCTAACTTTTTAAAGCATTGTCATTACCTCATGTATGCTGATGACATTACAATTTTTGCAAAAATATCAACTCTAAATGACAGTTTATTGCTTCAAAAAGATTTAGACTATTTTACTGAGTGGTGTACTCTGAATGATCTGATGCCAAATATTGACAAGTGTGCCTGTATGAGCTACGCTTTATGGCCAACGTGATGCTATTTCTTTGTCAAGAAAATATTCAATTTTTATTACTCAAAATTAGATATATCTTTGCCCAAAAATGTTTTTAAAAACTCACTATTCTTTGTTTTATATTATATTACATTTTATTTTTATATTTCTATTATTTTAATGAATTCGAAATCTTGTAGCTTGTGAAAATCGTAGATAGAATAAATAAATAAATAAATAAAATTCTGACCGATCATGATGTCAAACACAGTTTGACATTGACAGCTGTCAAACCATAGACAAAAACCATCGAAGCTTCTCATGCAGCTCAAAAAACACCTTTTATATATACGTGTTATAGTTTTGAAGATATTTGAGGTTTTTTTCTCCAGGATTTTCAAACTTTGTATATACTTTTAGTCCTTTCCAGTAGTTTGCGCTAAAAATCGCTTTGGATTTTCACTTCTGACGTATAAGACTATACGTACAGAAAAATTGAAGAAAATCGGAGATTAGTACTATTTGGAACTGCACAAAAACTGACTGCAATTGTTTATAAGTCTTAAATAAATATTTCTTAAATAGTAAGGTACTTTTTTTCTTAAAACATGGTAGAAACAAATTTCCATTAATTTAAATTGACCATAAAATAATATGTTACTTTTAGTTAAGTGGAATCTCAAGTGATACGAACAGATTTATTCCGCTAAAAAAATAATCTAGGAATATATAGAAACACATTATATTAAGTGGAATTTGAATGAGGCATTACTAATCGATAAGTTAACTTTTATTACTACAAACTAATTGAAATGTGTATACTTACATAGATAAGAAAAAGTCGTGCGTAAAGTTTTACAGAACTTATAATTCACCGTAAGGCTAGAACGTGACGTATGCAACTAAAGAAATATCGTAAGGAGGTACGTATACATCTTTCAGATTAAAGTTTCAAAGGTCAGAATCCACGGAATATTTCTTGCAATATTGAATAGGCTCCAATTCATTTTTATAGTTTGTTAAATGCCTATAATTTTGAAGCCCAATTCGTATGTATTGTATAATTTCGATGTTATCGTTGTTTTTAATCACGCGCATTTGATAAGAAATATCTGGCAAAGGGGTACTTTTTCTTTTGTTTTCGTTGAAAATGTATGTGTAAAATAATTCTTTGTACTTTTAAAAATGTGACTCAAATTTGATAAAACAAATTATCACGATACCATTATTTAATTTACTAAAATACTTTTTCTTGTAAAAAGCTGTACTTAGAGATTTGAATTGAATTGAAACGATGTCTTAATTCCTTGTATGTTAATAAATATACGAGTACATATGTATCAATTGACTTCAATTCTCTTTAAATAAATAATTATAATAAATATTCACGTGAGGTCCACGAGCGGAAGAGACAGGAAGAACATCGGCTTCTACAGAAGAAGAAAAAAGAGCACGAAAAGTGCGCGATCTGTTGAGAGTTTGTACTCTAGGAATAACGTATGGAGGTTTTCCCAACAGGTAAAAGGAACCTTTCAAGGCAAAACAAAACCTGTAGATGATGAAGGAAACCTTGTAGTAGAGTCACGTCCGGTGAAGAGAATATGGAAAAACTTTTTCTACAGACTGTATTATTATTATTATAATTTATTAACATATGATTAAAATACATGTGTTAATACATAGAAAACGAGCACTAGCTGCAGAGGCCTTCGGCTCTATGGTACTTAGTTATAAACTAAATTAATATGTGTTAGTAAAGATACTTAAATCTGTAGATTAAATTTATTTGCAAAATTGCTAATTTGGACAATATTCTCGTGGTTGGGTTTACTTAAAAATTCGTAGGGTGGATGTTGGTTTTTTGGTAGGCAGTTACGATATTCACCTATTCCTAGGATGTGACTGATGTTGATTTGGGAGTGACAGGATTGGCAAGATGGCGGAGCTTCCCTTTTAAGGAGATGTTGGTGGGTGAATGCTGTGTGTCCTAAACGCATCCTCACGAAGGTAGTGTTCATGCCTTTTGAAGTTGTGGTAGGGTAGGTTGGATGCGATCTGTTGATGGTGGAATAATGGTGATGGTAGTTATTCCAAGCCAAGAGTTGCCTAGATATAACCTTTTTGTTAATAAATCTTAACATATCAGGTCTGGTGTGAATTGCAAATTTATGCACTGGAGCGCTGTGTGCAAAATTGGCAGCTATGTCAGCGTGTTCGTTACCTTGAATCCCCATGTGACTGGGGATCCACATTAGCTTCAGCTTGTTGGGGGATCTTATGAGGGAGTCTCTAATCTGAATGACACACTCCGGATTGTGGTTAGGGTTCTTAACTGCATTGAGTACTAATAAGCTATCAGAGCATATTACGTGTTTACCACGCATATTGGTGGCTATTGATGTGGTTTTTTGAATAGCAAAACCTCAGCGGTAAATACAGATGCGCTATTAGGTAGTAACCCTATGCTGAACAAAGATCCGTCTTCGTAGGTAGCTGCGAAGGATGTGCTGTCACTGTTTTTGGAGCCGTCAGTAAATATAAGTTTCCAACCACTGGATCTTAATTCCGAAGTAATGCCAAGGAATAAAGTGTGATATATGTCTAAGTTTTTGTTATATTTTGCTAAGTCCATGATGAAAGATGTTTGCTTTATGAACCACGGTGGATATAACGGGCGGTGTACAGAGATCTTGTTTACCGGAGGTTCGAGTTCTTTGGAGCAGTTCAATGCACGGAAGATAGCGGATGGAAAGCGCTTTGCAGTTTTCATTTTCCTAGCGGAGGCGATGTCTTTATCAATGATGGATCCATTTGTGAACAACAGCTTAATGTACAACTTGGCTCTGGTTACCTCTATGCGATGTTCTATTGTAGGTAGACCGGATTCAACTAACATGTTCTTCACAGTGCTTGTGGGGAAAGCATTAATACTCCTACGTGCTGCTTGATTGCAGGGGGCCTGGATGGTGTTAATTGTTGATTTTGGGCAGTTTCCGTAGATAAGTAAACCATAATCAATTTTGCTAAGTACTATCGATTTGGCAATCGAACATAATGTGTTGATACGAGTATGTGTATTACATTTTTTGCTAACTAAATAACTTATTATATTGGCTCTCGCAGCAAGGCTCTTTTTTAGTTCTAAACAATGATCTTCCCAATTATACTTATTATTAAATATTAGACCTAAGATACTTAGACTTTTTACACTTTCTATATTGAGGTTATTAAAGCTTAAAGTTAAGCCTCTACATGAAGTCTTCGTAAGTCGGCAGATGTGTAAGGTCTTACATTTGTCTAGTGACAATTTGGCTCCAGATGAATCTGACCATTTTAGTATGTCTTTGACTGTAATTGTTAGTAGTGTTTTAGTTTCTTCCAGACCAGTGTGCTTACATAGGATGTATATATCATCAGCGTAAATGCAGTGATCAATTTGCTTGTGTTTATTTATAATTTTACTTATATCATCAAAAGCGATGATGAAAAGTACCACCGATAATGGAGAGCCTTGCGGAATACCATTAAATAGTGGATGGGTAGATGAAAACCAATTGTTTGCTCTAACACAAATTTTCCTATTCGTGAGAAAAGATTTGACATAGAGGAAAATGTTCGGGCCAATGCCCCATGTTCTAAGTTTATTTAACACCAAATGTATGCCTATCTTATCGAAAGCCTTTTCGAAGTCAAGAGAGAGGATTGTGGCATGATTGCGAGCTGATAGGGCGTTAGAGATGAAGAAGTCTAGATGCAGATGTGCATCAAGCAACCTTTATTAGGCTGAAAGGCAACTTGGTTTGAATATAATAGTTTTTTTTTTATTCATATACCAAAGCAATCTCTTAGCAATAATTTTCTCAAGAACCTTCGACATGCAGGGAATAAGTGATATCGGACGGTAGGCGTTAATATTATCTGTGCCTTTGTTAGGCTTAGGAAGAGGAAGAATTGTCGCTAGCTTCCAGTTTTGTGGGATCACCCCTGAATTCAAAATGTTATTATATAGCTGTATGAGTCTTAGTTTAGTTGAAGGTGGTAGGTTTTTTAACATAGGGTACGATACTCTGTCCCTGCTAGCAGTTTTACCTTTGAGTCTACTTAGGCAAGTATCAAGCTCTAGTAAGGTGATTTGACCTTCGATGAGTCTTGATGATGTAGACATTAATCTAATATCTGGGGTAAGATTGAGGGACATTATCTTACTAGATTTGAAACTAATTGAAAAGTTTTTGTCGTTGGATAGATCCGACCAGGTTTGACCAAAAAAGTTACTAACCTTAAATGGGGTGGCTATAGAGCCTGCAGGAGTTTCAACCAACTTTATCGATTTTGAGGTGTAATTACCAGTCAGACGCTGAATGTTATGCCAGATGGTGTTAATCGATGAGTTGGGGTTAAGTGTTGAGGTGAAATCGCTAAGGCACTTAGCTTTACTGGTTTTTACTTCTCTGCGGAATCTGGCTTTGGATTTTTTGAAAAGATTTAAGTTATTGTTGGTACGGTATTTTTTAAAAAGGCTTTTACATTTTCCTGTCTTAGAGCTCTCAACTCTGGATTCCACCAGGGAACAGTACGCTGATAAGATTTAGCGATGCTTTAAGGTATCGATTTATTGGCCGCGACTCGAATTGCTTTTTGGATTACCGAAGCTTCTTTATTAACGTTCAAAGAGGGAGTTTTATCTGAAAGGTAGTCTAAAATGTGCTTGTTAAAACAAGCCCAGTTAGCAGAATCAGTTTTAAATTTACGATTTATCGCTGTGTTGGAAAAAGGTAGGCCAGTGACGATAGTGGAAATTAGAGGAAAATGGTCGCTGTTATAGAGATCATCTAAAATTTCCCAAGAAGTCCTCGTGTACAATTCGGGTGAGCAGCATGTCAAATCTACATGTGTGAAGGTCTTATGGGTTGAAAAGTGGGTTGGGGAGCCGTCATTAAGAATTATAAGATTAGAGTCGTTTAAAAAGCTTTCCAGTATAGCCCCTCGGGGGTTGGTAGTAGGGGATCCCCACTGACTGATCCGGGAGTTGACGTCACCGACAATTAGTACAGGGGTATGGAAAACACTTGGTCGGCAAGATATAAATGGAGACGACAGTAAACTTTGGCAGAAATTGTATCTCAACCGCTATTGCTAAAATATTCGAGTTGATGGCTATTGGTTTATGTGGAATGTTTTCCTTTATTAGTATTCCGATGCCTTGCTTAGCTGTTAAGTTATAGGGAAAATTATAGAAGTAGTCTTTATAGCTCTTTGGTGTGTTGGGTGTAAAGAGGTGCGGGCAATACTAGGAGAGTGTTCATCATAATTATTGACGAATCCCTTCATATTCCATTGCAGGACTTTTATTTTTAAATTGGTGTTATATCGTTTTAGTTTAGGGTTGAGTAAGTTAGATGGGTGTGGGTTGAGACTCGGATTTCTGGAGGTCGAAGTAGATGAGTTATTTTGCAGGAAAATAGAGTTAAGCGGGGATTGGGGTGAACATACCCACCCTGCCGTTCAGGGACCAAACCACAATGGTGAACGAATGGTTTAGTTCGTGAACCGCAGGTTGAGAGGAGTTACTAAAATTTTTCTTATTGATCATTATCATGATCATCAAATTGTGACAGATTTGAGTAGTGTTTGTTTTTTTGCATGAGTGATTGAGTGATAGATGATATTGGAGATAGTGTGGTACTGTTGTAAGTGGGTGTGTTTGGTGATATTGAGTGTTTGTTTAGAAGACTATCATTTGAGTGGTTAGCAGTTTGTGTAAGAGAGGGGGCGAGGTAAATTCAACAGCGACGGGCAGAGTAGGGCAGTTTGTTTTTATGGCATTAGTAGTGGGGTTAATACGTGTAAGACGCACTGTGGCTATTTTTTTGCTGTGTTCGTGAAGAACATGTTTGACTTTGATTGTGTTTTTTTGATTGCTGGTAGAAATTGGTGTGACTGGAAGAACGGATTGTGGAGTTGGCGTTTGAGGGCCGTTTTCCAAATCCATGGAAGATATTGGTGTGTGTGAAAGAACGGACAGTGAACTGCCGTGTATGGGCATACTGGTTTGAAGTGTGTCTTTTGCTGAAACAGTTGATGTATTCGTTTTTGAATTACCTGCAACTTCTGAGTAGGTTGATGGACAGGAGGCGGTGGGATTTTGTTTTTTATAAATTTGTCTAGCCTCAGCCATGCTGCATTTTCTGGTGTTTTTTATTTTGAGAATATCTTTAGCTTGTTGGTACCGATGGCAAGATTTGGATGATGCGGGGTGTTCTTCATTGCAGTTGGCACATGAAGTTCGTGTGCATTTTTCGGGGGCGTGCGGTGGAAGATTGCAATTAACACATGACGGATTACTCTTGCAACGTTTGGCGGTATGACCCAGAAGCTGGCAGTTTTGACAGCACATAGGGTTGGGGAAATACTCAGTTACTTGCACATTGTACCATCCGATATTGACTGTGCTTGGTGGTCGGAAAAGATCAAAGGTGAAAAGAATTAGTCCAGTTGTGCGTTGATTCCCGTCCTCAAATTTCTTAAATTTATAAACGTCCGTGACACCTTGTGATTTCATTTCTTCAATGATCTCGGTTTCAGGAACACTGGCAAGGTATGGAGCATAAACCGTGCCTTTCGACGAGTTTAATTGAGTGTGTAGGGTAACTGATATAGAGCATATGTTTGAGAGCGATTTCCTAGATAAAAAGAGGTCAGCTATTTTTTTGGTTTTAACCAGGATGAGTAGGCTGCCATCGCGTAGCTGTGTGATTTGCTCGTAGGCAGTACTTATACCGTCAATTGCTTTTTTAAGCAAAAAAAACGCTAAAAGATGTCAGTGGCTTTTCGGGATTAGTTGAAGAAATAACTATAAATCGAGAAAAAATTCACTGGACTTAAGGATGAAGAATTGGGTTTTTTCCTCTTTTTGTTTTTATAATCAGGGGGTGGGTCAGTTGACAGACCACTAAAACGATTGCCCGAGAGCACACGTGGCCCTTCGGCCATAGTAAAGCGGTTTTTTTATTATCGGCTTATATGTAGTTGTATAACTCCCTGGCGGAATGAAAAGAAATTGAAAACCCGTTTGATCGGTGTATTTAACAGCTTCACACACAGAGAGAAAAAGAAGAAAAGAAAAAAAATCAGAGAAAAACACAATCAGCAAAGAGATGCTACCGGGTCGAGTGTTAGTCGATGACTACAGACTGTATAATGGCGACGAATACCAATATCTCGCTGTCAAGAAGAATTGACCATTCAACTTAGACCAAAACTTCCCTCCACCTGACCAGAAAGAAGTAAGGATAGCAATATCTTAGCTAAAATCCAAAAAAGCAGCTGGACCTGACGGCTTGCCGACCGAAGTATTCAGAGCTGCTGGAAATGACTTAGTGGAGAGCATTTCTCAGATCTTGTCAGAAGAGTGTATACCTGATGAATGGAATCTCAGCATCGTTTGCGAGATCCACAAAAAAGGAGACCCCTTCAACTTTGCCAACCATAGAGCTATAAGACTCGTGAACATTGCATACACGATCTTATCTGCCGTATTGTTTGAATGTGCATTGGCGATGCTAATATCACCCAGTTAATGAACACCATCGAACAACGGCGAACTGTCTCGTGTCTCACTTTGTTTTATCGCTATTTCCACCATCAGTGCTGCATAGAAATCGCCAGTAGCATTCCGCCCCTTCAGACCTTCAACCGTAATACCCGTCTCGCTATGAATGCTCATCAGTATACCCTCAAGCCCACTTTCGGACGTACTCTGAAATATCGTGATTCGTTCCTAAGCGGAACAACTCGCTTGTGGAATGCCCTGCCGAGCTCTCTATTTTCTAGTCATTATAATATTCAAACATTTAAAACCAACGTACATCGGTACCTATCTTTCTTCCCTCCCTATTTTTTTTTAAAGGTACGTTAACCCCTTGACCACACTCTACTTAAAAAAAATAAAAAATTTGGTATGACTTAAAAACCACGAAAATGGCAAGGGGTGTTAGGGCTTGGGAGAGGGAATTTCGAAGACTGGTTTTGCTGATATTGAAGTCGAACGCATTAACCATGTTGTTTGAGGTCCGCAGCATCCTGGTGAAAGCTTCGTTAGAGCCATAATCGGTTCGCTGAAAGTTCATGTGAAAGAGAGGTGCAGATCTCAGGTTGCGTGGATTGATATTAATAAATCATTTAGAGCAAGGTAGGGCAGTCAATACAACCAGTGAGTAGTTAAGGAACAAAAAGTACATTAGCTTTAAACTATCACTTATAAATCATAGATAGGCAAATTATAGATATCTGTCCAAAGTAGAGCTCGAAATGCAAATCGAGTGAATCTGCATTGAATAGCTTCAATTCGCCTAAAGTGGCTTTCGAGGTAAGGACCAAACTTGGCTAGCATATTCTAGTATCGGCATAATGAATGTAAGGTAAAGGGATTTAGTGACGTAAAGTCTAGAGTTTCTTGAGCCATCGCTTAATGAATCACAGTGAAGAATTAGCTTTGTTAATAATATTATCAATATGCGCCCGAAAATTAAGTTCTTTAGTGCATATAACACCTAGATCGCGAAGTAAGGTGACGGGGGGTATTAATTCATTGCCGATGAAAAAGGAACTTGGTGGTGATAGCTTAAAAAGGTATTCATATCATATTGTAGTGCTTGAGAGTCAGACGGTATAAAGATGTGCTTATATAATAAATCTTCATATGATCTGCATAGATGGAAATGCGGGATTCTTTGATAATGAAATCTACATCATTGATTACCAATGAAAATATCAGAGGTCCGAGGTGACTTTCTTAAGTTACACCAGATGTAGCTACAATGGGCTTAGAAACACAAGATCTAAAAAGAACATTATATTGACGATTTGTCAAATAAGATTGGATCCACAAGATGAACTCGGCTTAGAAGCCGAGAGCTTCAAGCTTGAGACGGATTATTTCATGCGAAATTTTATCGAAGACTGCTAAAATCGGTAGCAATTACAATACATCAATTTCGTCATTATTGTATCAGTGTGGTGACGATGTTGGATCTTTTTTGGGAAAGAAAGGAACTGTTTTTTTTTGTAAGAGTATACTCGTATTAGGGTGTAGAAAAGTTCGATAGTATGATCTATAGAAAAATTGGAGTTATTGCTGTCTTGCTGTCGGATATGCTGTCGAAATTAGTAATACTAAGCAAGTAGTTAAATTTTCCGAAATCAGCATTATGAAAATTGAAATAGTGAGAATGCTGCGACTGAATTATTTTATTTTCTTTACTGTAAGCGAATGTAAGGGATAAAGGTGGGTGGTAGCTGTCGAGTTTAGAGAAAAGATGTTTGCTCTCTGTGACAACACAAATATCGGCATCGGACGAGAAAAGAAGATCAAGTTGCCTGCCTAAGTTGTAAGTGATGCCGCTTAATTGAAAAAATGCGGAGATTTCTTTATCTGAAGTGGGGTTGGGATCAAGAAAATAAGTCTCTTCATCAGAACGTAACCATTGAAGGAAAGTGGAAATCCCCCAAAATAATTACCATATCTCTGGGGTCTATAATATCTAGTATGGAGTCAATAATGTATAGAGCAAGCTGGTAACTGTGAATTTGTTAGGATGGACGAATGTAGAAGCATATTGTAAAATGTTTGTGTGGGTAAATACTCGTATGATAGAACTTATTCTTTTCAATTCAATGCAGTTACGATTCACTATTTAATTGTTTCTCTCAATACAATCAAATTTCTCAACCGCTTATACTTTTCTTATCTTTTACTTAAACCACTTAATCACTTCTCCTAATTAACATTTCAAATTCAACTGATCAACTGATCTTGCATACCTTGGGGATGATGGTATTTATACTCGAATGACAGACTTCGAGAACAATCCTCGCCATACAGCGTCCCATACAATTTCCAATTTGCTAGAAAATTCGATTCCACTCTCCAGTCATCAATGGTCGGAACTTGGTTAATCAAGTATCGAAATCTTCTGCTCTTCGAGTATCGACATTATCTGCTATGTAATATGTGATGTCGTAATATGTAATGATGTAATGATGTAATAATAGATGTCGTTGCTCACATTTAAATGGTTATCACAATATTATGAAAAGATTGAGCTGTAATTTTTGCACAAACGGGAGGCAAATGCGGATAGATCATTTGCGACATCCGATGGAGAGATATTGAAAGCCTAATGAAAACGAAGGAAAATTTGCTTCAACTTTTTTGGGTTAGTTCGGAGACCTTCTTGGTCTCTTGTTTTGGTCACGCCATCAACGCAAACGGAGTCAGATTTGTCGTGTACATTGAAAATATGGGAACGTACATATAAAATTTGAGTATTTAGGAATCGATGTTTGGGTGGTGGTTTCGTTAGATAGAGGGTTTTTCACGGAACAGTTGTTTATGCGTTTAGAGGATGGAAGAGCGTCCGAAAGTTTAAGGTTAAATGAAACTCCATTGCGCTTGGACTTCACCGAAATAGAAGCTGATTTGCAGGTGGTGGGTAAAATGGATGGATTTATACTTTCAATATTCGTTGGCGTAATGCTTAAATGTTCAAAGAATTTACGAGAAAAATTGGGGAACACTCCAGTTTTGAAACTCCAATTCGAGTCGTAATTGGAATTTAGAGAGGTGGAATTTGATTGGGTCTTAGTTTTAGGTATAGACTTAATCTTAGGATTTTGTTTTAAAATTTTTCGAGACTTCACTGGCTTTCCCAGTTTTTATTTAGTGCCATTTGAACAATTACATCTCGTCGAGATTGAAGACAGCCGCGTTAGCAAATAGCCACTGAAATTTACAAAGGATATAAACTTTGAAACATCTGAAACTTACGAGTGAACGCAAATTTTTTCTCAAAATATTTGTTTACCCAAGTGCCATTACAGTTTCTGGTGGAGTTCTTCAAAAAGTAGGGTGACGAGTCCTGTGTTTTCATGTCCGATTTTTAATTTTTTCAAGCCCGTTTTTCCATTCCGTTGGTGTCCACCAGTGCCCAAGATGAAATTTTTAATTTCACCATCGAGCTTACTTGAGGTGTATTTCAGCTCTTCGATTATGTATATATTTTTCTTGATTTTGTATAACATGTATGCATGTGCTTACAAATTTTGTTTGAAAGAGAAACCAATTTTATGTGTGCATATAAAAAAAAAAAATAATAATAATTTTTTTTAAAGGCAGTTCCGAGCACACATACCTACATACATATGTATACTATACACGGTGGAGCAAAAGTAATGTCATGATGTGAATGTGTAATAATTTTTGCCAATGGCGTCAAGTGTCATTGCGCTTTAACATTTATTTTGTAGACAGATAGAAAATTAGTTAGAGATTATTTGAGCAATATCCGGTCAGTTTATTTTAATTTCGTCGTCCTACACCACGTGTGCGAACAATTAAGCGTTTGGCTGAGCGTCTAGTGTAAACTGGGTCCATTAGAGATGTCGCTAAGAGTGGCCGGCCCTGGGGAAAAACCTGAAGATGTTCCCTTATAAAGTGCAAGCCGTTCATCAATTGCTGCCTGCTGACCGTCAATTGAGGCTAACTTACTTCCATGCACTGTTAAGCCTGGTTCAAGAAGAGAAGAGAACACCTCCTTGGCGACAACCTTTGACGGCTGACAGAGACAGAGGCAGAGATCCTACCGGAAGATGTAGAGATTTTCCGGTTTACGATCATTGCTCTAACCCAAGGGTTTGTGAGATGGTTAATTGCCTTTGTGGACATGGCTTCCGAAATGGATTCATATCCGGTATTATCGAAGTCACCTTCAATATCTAGAAACGCACATATCGCTACCTCCTTTTGTCGGTAGGCCTCTTTATTCTATGTTACCAGATTCAGTAAAGCACCTACCGTGGATCTTTCTTTCCTGTATGCATATGGGTGAGCCTGCATAAGTGAATTTTTGTTGAGAAGGTCTCTTATGTGTAAATCGAAAAGTCTTTCCGTGGTTTTCAGAAGAAATGATATAAGATTTATGGGTCGATAAGATTTAAGAAGTTCACTAGGTTTATCCGCTTTGGGGATAAAGATTTCGTTCACATCCCCTCAGGCTTGTGGGTTGTATTGCCAGTTGGAGTTAGACCTAAATAAGGCGGTTAATGTGGGAAGTATCTGGACCAGATTTTTTAGCTAATGTTGGGAAGATTCCGTCCAGGTGCGTTACGGGTTTTAAATGCGTTTATGGTTAATAAACTTTGTCTATGCTAAACATATTTCCAGATAGGCTGTTAATTCTGTTGTTGGGAAAGCTTGTTTCAGCTTGGCTTCAGAATTAACATACTGCATTGTGTTGTTAAAAAAATTTAGAGTCTGGAAAATGAACCTTAAGCATTTTCAGAGTTTCCTTTCGACTAGCTGTGAAAGTACTATTTTCTTTTTTAACGGACCTAAGCTATTTGAAGATAGCTTTTTTTGAGAGAACTATTTTTAGACCCGAGATTTCTGGCAGTTTTTCCAGGTTTTCAACTCTTTATTGAAGTTGGTTAAAATGGAATTGTATAGGTCCCAAATACCGCTGTGTTTGGATTTGTTAAAAATGTTTCTCACCATTTTACGCAATTGTTCAAGTTGAGGATTCCAGCATGGTACACACCTTTTTACCATATTGCGCTTCAATTTGCAACTGCATTTAAATTATGAGATAATGCCTTCATTTAGTTGATCCGTTGCCTTATTTACATCCCCAATGGACAGTAGAGATAAAGGCAGTGAGTCAAGTAAGGTCAAGTACCTCCTTTCTTACAGAATAGGTAAAAGTGGGTTCGTTACCTCTATTACATAGAAGTAGATTTTTGCTAAAAATATAATTTGAAGGACTCTCACCCCTTTTATTGTTGTCTGTGATGCTGTTGTGGGCACTGGTATCGCATCCAAGAACGAGATGCTAATTGCGACGGTGGCACTGTTCGATCAGATCGTGTACCAGAACAGGTACATCTATGTCTCCAGGGAAATAGCCTGAAGCGCACACAAATTCTTGCAATATCATTATATCTCTATTGTTAAACCCTGGAATGAGAAGATATTTCATTTTGGAGCTTATCAGTAAAGCAGCCCTCGGCCTAAAATCTCCTCAGGCAAATTCTAATATTCGTTCACTATTGTTGAGGCTAAATATCTTACCCTCAATAATCTAATAGTACCAATTAGTACTAGGGCGATTTTCTCTACTGCAAAACCTTAAGTGTGGCTATCATCGCTTGTGGCTATACGTAGGCTTCCGTATTCCGCTCGGTTTGCTATCGCCTCTCCGCTGTATGGGAACTTCGCCTAGGGAGTAGCCCTTCGGCCTCACTCTCATAGTACGAGCTGCGTTTTCTGCCGCTTGATTCCTCGGTATAGGTACAGGAACTCTACTTGTGGCTCTATTCGCAGCAGTTGTTTCTTGTGTTAATCGGCTGAAGGGAGCTCAGGTGCTCTTTCGTATCAACGGTGTTGCTTTGTAGTCTCTTTGACAGACTACAGGTACTAATTGTGCTGGCGGGAGCTGGAGTTTTTTCTTAATAATGGGCCTCAGGATACCGAAACGGTACGCGATTTAACTTTTTAGGTCGTTTAGTCGTTTCATCGAGCTGTCATTTACATCAAAGACCATATGAATGAGATCTTTCTCTACCACTCTTTGCTCTCTCCAGGTTCTAGTGTTAAGACCTAAGGGAGGACTCCCTTATGATGTGTGGCTTAGGAAATAAATCTTCCTTCACTAACATCTCGCTCATACCTCATTTTTTGAGAAATTACTCCTCACTAGCTTACACCTGTCAGACTTTGTAACACACTGCACCGTCACCGTCAATCTCAGATGTTGGTAGCAACATTTCGTACAATTTCTCTCTCTTTAATTTTCTTCCTCTAGCTTTGTTTTCTCTTCCATATTGTATTGTAAAAAAGCTCTAAAGCTGTTATTGACTTAAAAAACGTCACTACGCATTGAACCCGTTCAAGCGGTTACTTCGGCTCTGGATACCGGCTATATTGTTTACAAAAGTATTTACGAGTAAATGTTATTTTTGAACTTAAAGGTTTTCTAAAAATGTTGGTGATTTCTTTTCATTTATTTTTCTAATTGCCTTTCGCAATCAATCAATCTATTAAATTGATTTCTGTTAAATTCATCACGAAATGTTTTTTTTTCATTTTCATGGGCAATTACTTATTTCGTTTTTTTTCTTTGGCTTCTTTAATGTTAATATATAACTACAATCATTGATATGTCACGCCAAGAACTTCCTAAAAAGAGAACTTGTAGTAGGATATCCTGTATTAACCAAATCGGCCCCATTTTTTCAAATTTTCATCACATACGAGTATGATCTATATTAAAGATTTCAACTCGTACTGCAAAAATTTCGAAAGAGTCGCCTATTTTAAAGAAAAAAAAATTATTGTATTTTGTGTAGGTTTTTTTTTTAATAATCAAAATCTAATATCCGCGTTAAAATTGTTGATGTAAGACGTCTGGTATCACTTTAACTAAATTTGCCCGACAGTCTTCTGAGTTGGACAATAATATCATCGAGGTAGCAATGCACTTTAGGAATGTTCTTTAGAATTTCATCCATTATGGATTGAAAAATAGCAGGTGCACATTTGACACCAGAAATGAGACGACGAAATCTAAAAACCCCCTTATGGGTATTAATAGTTAACAGCTCCTGGCAGTTCTGTTCAACTTCCACTTGTTGGTACGAATTTTCTAAACCTAACAACTGGCTTAAAAAATAACGGTATACTTTTTTCTTTTAAAAGCATTGCCGCTCTGTATTCTCGGATCGAGTCTTTTTTATATCCGTAGAACACATATCTATATTTTCGAATCAAGTCACCCATTTCCGCCGGAGTGTTATCTACCCTTCAAACTAGAACATACATTTACGTTAAAAACGCGTTTCTCCAATACGGAAAAAGTTTGTCAAGCCACGACCTACCTAACAATGGAAAAAATGCTTTCGGACGATTAACTATAATCAATTCTAATTCTAAAAGGCTGCCCTGGGATGACAAACTAGTAACAGACGCTTTAATAGAACCAACAAAATCCACTTGATTTCCTGATATTACATTTAGAACAGGACTGCACTTTTCAATATTTCTTCCAGGGTAAAAATCATTAAATTTTTTCATTGCCTTGCCCATTGCCGGTCTTGATGCTTGTCCATATGCTTTTTCGTCCGATGTTTTCTTGGCCACTGATCTTATTCTGCTCCTGTCTCGATTACTCACCTCTCTCGAACACTTTGACTTTACCGCATGCACTGCCATCGAGGTTTCACTCATATGTATCATCTCGGTTTCGATTAACTCCATATTAAGTGCCGTTTCATATGCCTTTTCAAAGGTAAGATCACCAATGTCGATCAGTTTTGACTGGATCTTTTTACTTTTGATGCCCATCAACACACCCTATCCTTGAGAGCCTCCTCCAGAAATTCTCAATATTTTCAATTAGTGGCTAGTTGCTTTACGGACACAATAAAGTCGGAAATGCTTCCTGTCGAATTCTGGTTACGATTTAAGAATTTAAATCGTTCCGCCCTGTGTTTTTCTTTGGTCCATTACCAGACTTTGAGTTTGTTTGTCAGCTCGTCGTACTTAAATTCGTCCGGATTCTGTGGTTCTGCTAGAGTCTTAGCAATTGCATATGGCTCACTTCCTTCTATTGTAATTAAGAATGACTTTTTATCCTCATTTTTTTCTATTTTATTTAATTTTAACAAATGAGTCAGCCGTTCGATGTACTCATTGAAATTGTCCCCCGCATTAAAATATTCGATGCGTCCAATAAAACTTGACATTATTAAATTATTTTTTTTTTCACTTCTTCCTCGTTTCGTATGTTAAACTTATTTTCACCGTTGCTTATTAACAAAAGAAACTCGTACTATTTGATAACTAAAAAAAATTCGGTTTATCCTCGTCGTATCTAATCATCCGAAGGAGGAGGAGACTAAACACTTTCATCGGTAGCTTAAGACTAACTTTATTAATATGAAAAATTACACTTATGCTAACATCTTACAGGCTAGGAGAGAGTGCTCAATTGCATGGAACCTCTGTAATATATAGTATGCTGTTATACAGTGTAGCATACAAGAATGGTTACTTTTTACATTCATGACGGAACGGAAGTAGCGTCTATTAGCGTGTGGATTTTTTGTAAGCGGCAGACTGAGGCAAGAAATATTAACTTTTCGGCACGTGAACGAACGCATTGTCATAGTGCGTGTTAAATCCGAAAGCATCAGCTTAATAAGCGATGCTGCGGAAAAATGTTTTAATGAACTTCTAGACAGAACTTATTATCAATGCCCCTAGTATGACGTTAAAATCGATTTAGGTCATTTTAGTGCCACAAGAGAACAACAGGTTATCTTCTGTAATATGATACAGTGATGCGATGCCGTGTTAGGAAACGCACTAGGGACCTCAATATTCATAAAGAAAGATGTAACCATTATCTGATCATAAAGACGTTAATCGAATTGATCATTTTACGATTGACGCAAGGCACCCCTCCATATTATAAATGTCCGAACATTTAGAGTGATCAATAAAGTTGATTTTTATCTTCATTAGTTTATTTGCAGTCCTGTAACATATTTTAATCAAGAATCAGAGTAAAGCCGGAGATTTTTAATATTCCACTCCAAAATACATATACCTAGAGATATGTAGTATGCCTGATATACGAGTATCTACCTGATTAGAGCTGATTAAAGAACTATGAAATATTAAGATATTACAATTTTGTTCATCTTAAAGATGGCTTACTAACGTCCATTTATAATTAAAGAAACCTATTAAAAGTAGACTGCAAGTGTTGTAAAGTTCAACCTAACTTATTTTCCTCAATTCTTAGGTTTGGATTTTTCGTTCTACTTTTTGCAAACTTCAAATTCTTGCCTAGTATTTTAAATGCCAGGACTACTATATAATTGCCATTATATTGCGGGTTTTAAGTGAGCACAGTAAATATAAATAAATATCTTAATCATTTTGCACTGTTTGCTGAAATACGTTTTTTATTATACTATTTACAATTTTCAACTTAAATATTGTATATAAAACTCATATATAGTTTCACAAAACTTCTTGAATATGCTTTTGAACTTGGTACATACATATATATATATATTGGACATAAGCCTAAAACTGAATTGTATAAAAATATAGAGTCGGTATCTTGTCTATATGAGTATCGCATTCCCAGCCGCATATCCAACTGTCTGTCTCAAATGCTTTGATAGGAATGCTAAATAAGAAAAATGCATTTTCATTAAGTGATGAAATGGGGATTTTATTCTTTTCGGTTTACAAGAACGACTTCTAAATATTAAACACTCTTAAATATTTGTATTTCTGTAGGCAAAGCATTCGCTACAAATCAGTATTTGTTGGTGCAAATTGTCTTCACAATTTTTGATTTTACGCTAAAAAAAGAAAATAACAGAAGAATTATTTGTAAAACAGCCAATTTGAAGGTTTCGTATTAAAAAAAGGCGTTCAGCGTGAGAATTTTAAATTGAAATAAAACACACAAAAATCAATCAAATGGGTATAGTTTAGGTTTTTTATTGAATACAATTTTGTTCATACTACTAAAAAGGTCATCTTTTGCCATTTTTTGGCCATATTTTCAAGTAAACAAGTTTGTACATCACGAATAGTCAAAATATTTACTTTCAAGTAGAAACTAGTTGCTGGTTTATTCTCATAAACCAATGCTTTCAGTTGGTCTTTCGAAGGAAAAGTCGAGGTGAAAGCCAAATACTTAGCTCCGTTTGAGAAACAGATGCTGGCGCCTTTAAGCACTAGATGAGTCAGTCAACTTTCTCCTACTCATAAAGAGAATGTCCTCAGTTTTGATAGGATTGTCTGAAAACTCATTTCTAGTGCAGCGATGGTCGATCGCGTCTAGGGCCGCCTGAACTTTAGAGCAGACAATCGCTAAACATGACCCAAAAGACAGTATAGACAGACGTTTTTTTTTTATAAACGGAGAATTGAAAAAAATTATTTTATTGCAACCAATGTTGCTTTATTCACCAACAAGTTAATCCTGATCACAATTTTCCCTTAGATTCTATATATAATATATTTATTGAAAAAAAAAATCTAAATAATTTGAATTGGTAAACAAAACTGTACAAATACATTTGTGGTTTAAGAAAATTATTGGTTTAAACTCATAACTGCTGACTGTGAGGCGAGTTTTAAAGTTTGCAACCTTGTAGCTGTCGTTAACTCTGCATATGCCTTATCACAGACGTCAGAACTATTGAGAGCGTTAAGCAGTGAGCCGCAATCAGGGCCTTATTCACCAGCGTTCCTTTTACGCACAAAACTAATGAATCGTTTACGCTGTGTTGTCTGATGAACTTAGCAAGTGCCGTAAAAAGTTGCGTTGCCGACGGCACCCCCAATATCGACGAAATTGGCCAGCGGGTATTCCTTCTTATCGAATGCGTCTTTAATTCAGCCCTTGAATCACATTCTCACCGGATCTTTCCCTTTGGTAGGCAGTTACACCTAAGACAGAGGATGCATTCGTAAAACTGTTTTGGGGACGTGAAGCTCGACCATTTTTTCCATGCTCTTCAACATGAATGAGTTCAGACTAATAGGTCTGAAACTCTTACAGTTTCAATTTTGGTTTCGATTTCGTTATCTATGCCAGTACCAGGCTACCAGCGAAGATTATCTTGAGATTTACCATCAGCTGGTCTACAATTTTTTGTATTGTAGCTTAACTGCATATATGCCCTCGGTGCTAGGTGAGCGTGTATGATGGACTCATCCGTCATCACAATCGATGACAGATAGCAGCTATGTCCTGTTGTGTTACTCAGCTCACAACAGCTGGTTGTGCACTGTTTTTGATTAGGTTACCTGGGAAGTGAGTCTCAAGCATGAGGCGGAGGGTTTCTGCTTTCGACGCAGTGTACTTGTCATCAGATTTCCTAAGTGATTCCAGTGATTTAAGGGAGTTTGACTGGTCTGCTGGTTTCACCGACTGAGGTGGATGCAGCTAGCAGAAAACGAATCGATCGATGGTTAAAGAGACGAAAAGCTGGTAGACGAACACCCGAAATATAAGACAGCCTCCAAAGAGGGAATATATAAACATACCAACAACAACATCAAACAACAACAAAGAGCACAGCAAAAAGGGAAATAACCACGAAGAACAAATTATATAACCGGCCGAGTTCAAGGCGGCAGAAAGGCCCAAAAATAAAATAAAACATCCAAAACAAATAATTAATTGTAAGAAGTGGCACGCGATTGGTCGGGAACTGACTCCCCCAAATCTGGGCGTCGATCCACTGAAGTAGTTAGCGACCGAACAAGCTAAAAAAAAAACAATACCTAGCTATATTATGGGTGGTGACCCAGAGGATGGCTGGATCGGGAAATAATCCCTAATTGGTTTATACTCGTATCTACACCTTCTTTCTTTCGTCCTAACAATCCAGCTGCCTCTCGATCGAGTTTCCTTTCTCCTTCGCGTTTGTTTTAATTGTGGAAATTTTTTATTAATTCGATCGAGGAAAAGTACTCGGGTGACAGACAAAGGAAACACTGCTCTTCGCAAATTCAACTAAAAATTTGAGGAAATAGGTATAGCGTGGGTCCACAAACTTCCATAAACTCTTTTAGTGGAATTCCCAGTGATGACAGGAAGCAGGAGCGATTTCCGAGACAGTGGAGTTTAGAATGGATGTGAAGAATGGAATGATTGAGAGGCATAGTGGACACGGGTGCACACACTAGCAAAACCTACAAGTGTTGTAGCTAATAACTCCGTAAGTTGGGTTCATTAAAGCGCTACCTGGCGAGAGAACCCACAATGGGATAGTTAAATCTCAGCGTTATTTTTAATTCGGGGCAACAGTTGACAGTTTCGGGAGTTAATCAAAGCTAATTTCTTTTACCATATGACGCATAATTTTACTATTTTAGATACTAAATCTAATTCTTTTTAGTACTGTTGCTACTATTGAATTAGTGCATTGGTGTCACTCTATTCTTTGTTGTCAATTTTCGAAAATTAGACATGACTTTCTGTACATTAAAATTAAGCTCCACACTAACTTTAAAGCTGACTATTAAATTCTTTATTGGTACAAATATTTCGGAAAATGTGAAGATTATACTTAAAAGGCCCATATCCTTTCCGGAAGAACAGTGACGTAATTGCAAAATTTTGCCAAATACGGTTTATTGCGTAATTGATATCAGAAATATCATGGAGAGGTGGAGGACCAGAATTCCAGTTTGTACAGAGCCGTTCTCGTTCAATTATACTTTTTTTTTAACAAAAGCATTAAATATTCAAAATTAATTTTTTTGCTATCCAGCTCAATTACGATTATTACAGTTACGTTAATGTTCTTCCGTAATGTTCTGCCATTCAATATTTACATAATCGCCAATCGCTTCTTCTATGTCTTATACTTTAGTTTTGCAAAAATTATATATTCGTATTGTTAAAGTTCATTATTTTCGATGAACAGTAAACTCAAAATTAAAAAAAAAATTATAGTCATTTAAATAGACCAAAAACATGGTACTTTTCTATAATTTTTTTCCTAGGACATGGGTACAAAACAATCAAATAAAAAGAAATAAGTTTGCAATTTTAAAGTTAGTGCTTAATTTTGATTGGATATGAAAGTCAATCGAAAACGTCAAATAATGCATGCCAATCGTTCCTAGAACATACGAGTATGTATGCACGTACTCGTATGTATGAATAACTCTCTCCATACAGCATTATTCTGTTGTAGGACTAAAAAAAAGTATATTACCAATTTTTCCCTAAAACAGTAACAGCAGTAGATTTCCGAGATACTTACCTACTTAAACGCAATAGGGTTTGGATTTGTCAAAAACTGGAAGTTAGCAGTTACGGTGGATAGAATTCTGATTCTTAATTTTAGGGACTAGCGACAGAAAATATTGTAACATTAGGGCACATAAGGGCACTTATTTTTGTCGATTCTGAACAGTGGGAGAGTTAAAGATACTTTTAATACTTATTATACTCGTAATTCTTATATTGGTCAAATGTTAGAATTTTTGAGTGTCGCTTTGTATGTCTCGTTTTCTTTATGTCATTGGAATAGTTTCTATTCTTTGAATATGAGTAGCTGTAGTAACTCAACTATCGACAGCACATACAACAAACACTTACTAAGAAGTATAAATCTTTTGCAAACAAAATATTGGTTTTCAGACTGAGTTAAGCAACAACTTTGAGGTTAGTAGTGTTGATGAAATATGCGTAAGCCTAACACATCCATTATAAGTGTATTCAAACCCACTTGAGTGTTAAGTTTTTAATAAAAAAGTAAAAAAAAAATAAACTATTTAAAAGTTAAAACAAAAGTCTGATTGGGATAGTCTGAAGGCCGAATTCGAATTTTTTTTTGTATTTGAACTGGAATCATTTTTCGAATTTCCGAATAGCTAGCTCTACATCTACCCTTCTAAATGTATTTCTCGTCAATAACAATCCAAATGTGTTACTATTTTAAATTCAGCCTTGCCAGCCCTTGCCTTCTCTCAGATGACCCAATTTCCGCCACATTCACAGTTTTACCGTATTATTGTATGAATACAGGTATTTTAAAAGTCTGGACTTGGGTCGACTTGGTGGGGATGTTTTGGATGTAAACTGGCAGAACGTCTTCTTCAGAAGTTCAAACGTTGACCAGGCCAAATTTCTATGATTAAAAGCAAAATCTGAGGAATAAGCAGAAATCATGGTCTTTCTTAAAAAAATAAGCCTTTACTCGAAGTTGTTTGATAAGACTCTGTTTTTAAAAACATTTTGGACAAATATTCTTGAACTTGAATGCTTAGTGTCATAAAGACATTGTTAGTGGAAACTGGCTTGTTGTTGTTTTCTAGTCAACTACTCATCTTACTTGATTTTAGTTAACTGAAAAAATGAATGTCTTTCTGGCGCGGTTGGGATTCGAACATCGAACCTTCCGATTTGGAAGCCAGATCGCTACCACTTGAGCCACGGCCACCCACATAAAAAAAAAAAAAAGAATATGCCTCATCCTCCATCCCAACCATGAGTTATAGTGACGTTCCATATGTCAGCTCTTTAGACAAGAAAATCTTTTTGCTTCACACTTTGCAGCCAAGCCAAAGCTTGTAGATTATGTCATGACTTCGTTTACAATTGAGCTCCTCGAATCTTTAATGGGATTCGTTTAGTAGAGTGCTTAAATATCTTTATATACCCATCTTCCTTGGTAGCAAAACCACCGCGTGAGCTTTTTCATCAAGCCTATTCCTTATGAAGGCGAATCTTTTTCTCTACATACCAACTGCACTTACATCCCTTCCTTCCATGGTCATGGGAACGCTGATAAACCGTCAGCCCATAAAATATCCCGAAACACGGATACTTCTCAATGACCAGTAAGATGGTTGCACTTGGAATTTGCAACCAGGCTATTTTTTCCGAAAGTGCATTTATTTGAGATCAATGAATCTCTTCTTCAATGGATTAGAAATTTAAAAAAAATAATAAAATTGCGTATAAACAATAAACTGGAGTTATGATGAGTTATGAGAATACGAGTTCAACAAATATAGCAGTGATCTAGTAAGAATCATACACTGGTCTTTCCAACTAAGCCAACCATATCCAAGTGGTTTTTTATCTTCAAAAAACTGATTTATTTGAGTTATTTTCCTGATCTTTATATAGGGTTTTCCAATAAGGACTTGACAATTTTTTTTTAAATAAAATGCAAACCATTTGAGATATTTCAAAAACTTTATTATTGGCTTGAAGTACAATCAAAATATTTATGAATGGGACTCGACTTCGTTCATATGGTCACCGCGGGCATGTTTGCAGCGGTCGATTCGTTGGACCCAATTTTCAACAACTCGGCCACACATTTTGGTCGAAACGGCCGCTATTTCGCGTTCAATGTTAGCTCTGAGCCCCACAGAAAACGCTCACCATACTTACTCTTCAATAAATCGATTGTAGCGTGTGCTGCGTGGCTTGTGGCATCATCCTGTTGAAACCACATGTCGTCCAAGTCCATATCTTCCAATTCGGGCCAAAAATAAGCGGTGATCATGGCGCGATAACGCTGACCATTCACAGTAACGTGACGATCGTTATCGTCGACGAAAAAATATGGCCCAATAACGCCGCCGGCATGCAAACCGCACCAAACAGTTATTTTTTGTGGATGAAGTGGTGATTCATGAAGCACATGTGGATTTTCACCCGACCAATAACGCATATTTTGCTTATTGACGAATCCATTGAGCTAAAAATGAGCTTCGTCATTGAAGATGATTTTGCGATGAAATTCATCATCTTGGCGCATCTTCTCCAGAGCCTTATCGGAGAACGTACGTCGCTTCAAATGGTCCATCGGCTTTAATTCTTGAGTGAGCTTGATCTTGTATGGGTGTAAGCCAAGATCCTTACAAAATACGCAGCCTCGATGCGTGAGTACCGAAAGTACCACAAGTCCGAGGAATGCGCTCTGGGTAAGGACGGAGCGTCTGAAAAAAGCCAACTCTCTTGTGCTTTATGTAGGAACACGGGACACACCGCAAATTATCGGGGTTGTCCCAAATTCCAATACATCACAAGAATAAATCTGGCCCCGCAGCAGAAAGTGGAAGTTAAACGTCCACCCGTGCATTTCCAAACTCCAGCCGTTACTCCCCATGTTACCTACGCCTCAGGCCCCAGCACCCAGAGCATCGGAACCAGTATCTGACATGCTAGCTATCTTGCTCTCTATCCAGGGGCAGATGGCTCAGCTCCAACGTCATTTAACTGAACAGACCGCGCGGGTGGATCAAGTATACGTGCTGCTGCCTGGCCTAACGCACCTTTGCCATAATGGGTACGTACGTGGCCTAGCAAACCCTGAAGGTCCTTGCTGTTCACTGATTAGGTTCGAACGACGAGCCGCACTATTTAAGTTGCATAAAGACCAAGCCACCGATGTGCTTTTGGTTAGCGAAACTAAGCTTACCAAAAGACACAAATTGAGGCACATAAGATACAAAATAGTACGGAGAAACCGACCCAACACCATTCAGGGAGGAGGCGCTGCGATTTTCGTACGAAAAGGTATACGTTTTAAAAGAGTATACAGTCGTGTAGTACGTAGGTTCCAGGTGCTGGTAGCATGCATCGTGTATATCCCCCTCCGTAGTGGAAAGCGGTTGTACATGGTGTCTGTCTATGCACCTAAGGCTACTCAATCCACTTTATTCATCTCAGAGCTCGAGACGCTTTTTCGATTCCTGAGGCTGGAATTGGAAGACAACTTATTATACTACCCACGTTCATTACGAAGGAAGAGCTCCAAATAATCTTCGATTCACTTAGAAGTAAGAAATCAGTGGGAACCGATGAAATACCGAACATTATGCTTCGACATCACCCTCTAGAAGCGGTGAACATTTACACCACCCTGTTTAATAATGCAATGAATAATGCACATTATCCAGCGCATTGAAAAACTGCGGTGGTACATCCCATCCCCAAAAGGGATAAAGACACTTCCAATCCGGCGAATCTCCGCTCGATCAGTCTTCTTCCAAACATCAGTAAGGTTTTCGAGAAGGTGATCAATAGAGTCCTGACTAAGTGGGTTGAGGACAAAAATATAGTTCCGGATAATCAATTCGGTTTCAAGGCGGGGCATGATATCATTCATGCTGCGTCTAAACTGGTTTCTGATATACAATGGAACAAAGGCAAGAACCAGTGCACTGGTGCCTATAAAAATGTCCTAATGAGGTCTTATACAATAGGGCGAACCTAATAATAGTGGACAATTTCGTCATTAAGTTAACTCGAAGGCACGTTGCAAGAGCAATGACCTCATCGAACAACCTGATCTCCGGGGCTTACTACCCCAATTATATGTATCACGAGAGAGTTCGCTTTGACGGCTTTATTCCTCCAGAAGCGTTCCTCTATCTAGATAGCAAAGGTCTGATCCAGGCCAGATTGGCGGTGCCGCTAATCTTCCACGTTGCTCGAACAGCTGCGGACAGGCGACTCAACTACGACAGAGACGTCGCGCATGGCAGGGATGTTGCTTGGCAGCAACAACACTTTTGGTGGCTAGTTGAAGGGGAGGATGCTTCGTCGTCGAATGCCTCCAGTAATAGATAGCTTCATCTGAGGCAAAGCGGGTCAGCCTAATTTTTTTTTTTTTGCCATGGCCGGCTTACATAGTTTTAGGTAGGATTAAGTTAGTTTTAAGAAAAAAAATTTATAAAAAAAAAATTAAAATATATATATATATATATGTATTTATATATTATGTATATACATATTATGTACATATATATTTATGTATGTTTATGTTTATGTTAGATGTAAGTAGGTTAAGTGGATTAAGATTTATTTTTAGGTAGTTTGTAGGCTTTTAGTATTAAGTTTTATAAAAAATTAAAAAAATGTCCAATTACTAAGTTTTTGCTTAAAATTTATTTTCTTAGTTTTAGTATTAATAAATGTAAAAATTAAATAAAATAAGAATGTAAGATTCGTCGAAAGACATAGTTAAAGTGCTAGGTTTAACTTAGAGTGCCCGCATGGTGCCAGTAAGTTAGAATAAGATTATTTGTAAGTAATTTAAGCTAATTTTGGAGCATTTTTTGTCTAGCACATAAGAGTAATTTAAGTGATAAAAATAAAAATGCATATAAACTGAACTGAACTGAACTGAGTGTATTGGCTTCCCAATCGGACGGTTCGGGGTTCAATACCAGCCGTGACCGAAAGACTTTTTTTCAGGCAACTAAAATGTTGTGAGATGAATGCTTGCCTAAATACAATAATAAGTCAATTTACACAAATATTATTATTATTATTTATTAGTACCTAATTAAAGTTACATAGCTAACATGGAGAGAGCGTTAGCCGCTGAGGCTTTTGGCTCTGGGTTTTATATAAATAATTCAAAATTTCTATATTATGTTTCTTAACTAAATTGAAAACAATGCAAATATATCTATAACTAGGTGTTTTTAGTAGGTGGTTAAGTGGAGAAGTGCTCCTTTTATTGGCTGAACTGCCTGATGTTTCTAGTACATGGTGAATATCGTAGCGTGAATGACAGAGGATACATGTTGGAGGCCGTTGTCCTTTCAATAAATGATGTTGCGGATGTAGTTTTGGAGTAGAGCGGATGGGAGCGTCTGGGATTTATAGAGGCGTAATGATGGTGGTAGTTACGCCAATCAGTTTCTAATTCAGCTTGGAGTGAGTTTCAGTAAAACAGTCAAAGTGGTATACTGGGGCACGGCAAGAGAGACTCTAAGTCAGCAAGTTCATTGCTTTTTATGCCGACATGGCTCGGAATCCACATAGCTTTGATATTTTTTTTTGCTCTAATTTAACAATTTCTTATGTTAAAGATTAACGCTGTATCCTGATTGGGGTTCCTTATTGTGTTAATCACTGAAAAACTATCCGAGCAGATGACATGCTTACCACAATCTTTTAGGCATAACGTTGTAGCTTTGTAGATGGCTAAGGCTTCTGCAGTAAAGATAGACGCATGTGATGTAAGTAGGCCTGTGATAACCAATGAGCCGTTTAGCTTGTAGGCTGCGAAAGATGTGCAGTCGGTGGTTTTGGAACCGTATGTAAATACCAGAACCCATTTATCCGCTTTGAGCATTGTAGAAATGCGCAGAAACGACGCTCGGAATACTTCGTTTGATGTGTTAGTTTTGTCATATTGTGTCAGGTCTAAGATATAGAGGCTTGGATCTATCTTCTGAGGCAGATCCAAGTGTTTGCCGACAAAAAGAGCTTGTGCTATGGCTGACGGAATGCGTTTATGTGTTTTCCTGTTCTTTGATGAAGCCAAGTCCTTGGCTATTATCGAATGTTTTGCGCGTACCAGCTTTACAAAAATTTGGCAAGAGAATTTCTACTGTGGGAAGCCCAGCTTCAACAAGTAAGAGTTGTTCTGAACGCGTTGATACTTCTGCGGGCCGCTTGATGATATGGAGGTTTGATGGAGTTGGTTGTTAATTTCGGTGAGTTGCCCTAGATGATTAAGCTGTAGTCAATCTTACTTAGCACTAGTGATCTGGTTACGTTACATAATGTGTTAATGTGCTGCATTTTTTTCTCGCAAGATAGTTGATAATATTGGCTCTAGCAGCTATGCTCTTTTTAAGTTCTACACAATGTGATTTCCAATTGTATTTGCTATTTAAAACTAGTTCGAGAATACTTAAGCTATTTACATTTTTTATTACACTATTCTTAAGTGACAAGCTACAGCACGATTTCTTTCGACAAATATGCAATGTCTTGCATTTGTCTAAAGAGAGCCTTGCTCCAGAAAATTCGGACCATGACAAAATATCGTCTAATTGGTCTGAAAAAATTGTTTTGTGTGTTCAAGTCATTGTGTCTACAAAGGAAAAATATATAGGGTCCGCCAAAAATTTTTTTTCTTTTTGAATATGCTATAAAAAAAAACTACTGAATATTTTCTCAAATTTATTTTTTTATTTGAAAGTACAATCCTTCCGGTTAATAATGGAAAATAATTTCATTCAAACGGCTGGCCATGCAGTAGCCTACACGATCGGTCCAATTTTTAAGCACATTATCGATTGTGTGCTGCTGTATTTCACCAATGGCTTCACGAATATTGTCCTTTAAAGCGTCAATTGTCTCTGGCTTGTCGGCGTAACACTTATCTTTTACGGCACCCCACAAATAATAGTCCAACGGTGTCAAATCGCAGCTCCGAGGTGGCCAAACGACATCAGCTCTGCGGCTGATAATGCGATTTTCAAAAACACGGCGCAAAACATCGAGTATACTTTCGGCTGTGTGGCACGTAGCGCCGTCTTGTTGAAACCAAATGTTGACAATATGGAGGATATTCAATTTTTGTGAACAAAAATTCGTTCAACATGGCCGATAACGATCGCCATTGACTGTAACGGCCACTCCTTGCTCATTTTCGAAGAAAAATGTCCCGATTATGCCTCTGGACCAAAATCCGCACCAAACAGTGACTCGTTTTGGGTGTATCGGCTTTTCAATGTATGCGTGCGGGTTTTCTGTGCCCCAAAAGCGACAATTTTGCTTGTTTACATACCCGCCAAGATCAAAATGAGCTTCATCTGAAAAGTTGATTTTTTTGGCAAAATCGGGATCTTCTCTAAGTCGATCGCAGGCCCACGTTCCCAACGTTGTTCAAGCGTATTCACAACCATATTCGTTCAGTGGAAGGACAAAACTAATTATCTGTCAAATCAGACATGAAAAAAAAAACGTTAGATGGCGGACCCTATATCATCCGCATAAACACGGTGATCTAATAGCTTATGTTTAGCAATTCTGGCTGAAAGCCGTGGCTTAAGTGGTAGTGAACTAGCTTCCAAATCGAAAGGTTCGGTGTTTATTTTTCAGTTAACGAAAATCTAGTAAGATGAGCAGTTGACTAGAAATCAACAAACTTCCACAAATAATTTAGTCACTCTATTAAATTTTGGATGCCATCAATATGTAGCGAAATAGCTACTGAGCCCAAACATCTTTCTTTCTTTTTCTGTCCCATTTTCCTGAAAAACTTAAAAAAAAAACAGTTTATCTAGGCTGAAGAATGCTGTGAATAAAGCTTGTAAATTAGGTAAATTTGATCCCTCTGTGCGTAATGAATATGTGCGATTACATGGAGAATATAATTTTTTACAGATATTTGTCTATAGTCAATTTGTTTCTTCTATGGAAACTTATGTTAAACGCTATCTAAAAGTCTTGTGGTCTTTCATAAACACGAAGTGAAAATCTATTGGTTTACCGTCTATTGTGACGTATAAAGATGTTAATAGTTGACAAACATAATGATGTCTGCATCATTTTCCCAATAAAATTGTGTTAGTGAAGCTATTGATTGTAGTTCATTTGCTATTACTGACCGTATCACGAATTTGGTGTCTTTATCTTTAACAGAAGATGATATACTTATTGAACTGTCGTCACTAGAGCCTACTACAAGTTCCCGCCTCTATTTTTTAAGGCTTGCAAGAATAGCTTAGTTTGCAACTTAAAATTATATTTAATGTCTCTTAAATTGCATGAATTTGTTGATTGTTGGAAATATTCATTTATTATTTCTATTCACAAATCTGGTTCTAAAGGAAACACATTTCAAAATAAAAAATGCTCAGTTATAACTTTCAGAAAAATGTTTCCAATTTTCTTTCATTACAGTAGTTAAAGAACAGTGTTTAATAGAGTTAAATAGAATAGAAGCCCATTTTCGATGCCGAGTTCAATTTTTCGTTACATATAGATTATATAATTGGCAAGGCTAATCGCATGCAATTCTAAGGACCTTTATGATCGTTAATTCCTTGTATAATTCATTAATTCGTCCTATATTAGAATATTGTTGTATTATTTGGAACTTATTATCGCAATCATGAATTACGTATTGAGAAAATTCAAAAACGATTTACGATGTTTATCCTCCGGAGAGCGAGCAATGATATGCCTTCTTATGAAGCAAGATGTGCGCTTATTTAAGACCGCTTACTCAAAGAAGAACGTACTACTCGATACTTTTTCCTCACGATATATATATTACCTGCTCATATTGATTGTTCGCTTATACTATCAATGCTTAATATGGTCCTTTTCGCATACTTCGACCTAGAGAACAGTTTTTCTTTATTTCTAGATACAGAACGAATTATGGACGAAATGATCCTATGACTACGGCTTGTGTCAATTACAATTTGTATAAGAACGCTATTGATTTCATTATGTCTAGATTGCTTTGTAAAACTGCTAAAGGGTGACCAGATAAGAACGATAGAAAAAAAGAATTTAAATAAAACAACAACGGTGTCAGATATAAAGTTGAGTCTGGATTTATTTTGAAGCTACGTTTATGCCTTTATGTGTGGAATAGCACATGATGAACGCTCGCCGTGAGATGACCCAGTCGCCAAATTTCTCCTTCACAACTTCGAGCGTTGCGTCGCTTGTATGGCATGTACCTCCGTCTTGTTGGAACCACAGCTCGGATATATCGATATTGTCGAGCTCTGACCAGAGAAAATCGGTTAACATCGCTCTATAGCTGCGACCATTGTCGACAACGGTGTCTCCTTCCTCATTTCGAAAGAAATAAGGTCCGATGATACCGCCATGCCATAAACCGCACCAAACAGTCAATTTCTGTGGATGTATTGATGTTTGGCCAAACACTTTTGGATTGTGTTCGCATCAATAACGGCAATTTTGCTAGTTGCCATATGAGCCAAATATGGACTTCGTCCGAGAAGATGATTTTTTGGCCTGATTTCCGGCCAATATTTCCAGCGTCCAATTAGTGAACTTACGGCGTTGTCTATGGTCATCCAACTTCATTTCTTGCGTCAATTCAGCTGATCGACGTCGAATCGACATTTCTAGGTCTTCTTCGGTACTGGGCGCTACGGCGATCCTTTTGAAATTTTAAACACTATTTCTGTACATAATTTACGAGGTAACGTTACGAGTTTTTTTTTCAAATTTGTTAATAATTTCTATTTTACAATAACAAATTAACCGACTTTTTTCGAAAAAAAATCGCGTTTATCGGTTCAAAGTGTTCCAAAAAAATGATAAATTAAAATTTCGAAAAACCCTCCCAGCGTTACCTGGGGAAAACTATTATCTAACGAATGAACTTTGATTTTTTGATTTCGGATGATCCAGCACCAAGCTATGAGGGGCACTGCAATTCTACTTTTTTCCGAGACACGTCCGAATAATTGCTGCCATTGCCGTATTTCTTCGCAAAAATTTTATACAATATTCTTCGAATGTCATACTTTAATGTACTAAAACCAATAGTAATAAAGAGATTTTAACTGTGTCGTCACAAAAAATTCACAAAAACATGGCTTTTTTTGTACGAATTATTGTTATTATTATTTTCATTATTGAATTATTGTTTCGTGCTTTTGGGATCGACAACTCTGTTCTTCAATGAATTAGAAATTACCTTGGACGGTTTTAAGTCTGATGTTCATAAAATAAATGCTGGTGTGTCCCAGGCCTCCGTTATGTCTCCGACACTCTTTTTAATTTTGATTACCGATCCCTTGTCTACTACTTCTAATCCAATATATTATTTTGCTGATAACACTACTCTCCGCCATTCATATTCGTTCTCGGATTCACGTCCCTGCTCTTCGGCTGTAGAAAGGGTACGGCAGCGTATGTTAAGCTCATTAAATTTCGATATTAACAGCATAATGCTTCCAAAACACAATGCTATCTGCTGGCGTTAAAGCGAAATTTAAATACCCAGCCATTATCCGTGAATGGCACATGGACCGTCAAAACCGAAAAATTTTCCATCTAGGTATGTGTGTCAGTGGCAACTTACGATGGAATGACCACATATTGGACGTCGTGAAAAATGTTGCGAAATGTCTAGGTTTAATCAAGCGATGTAAGAAATATTTAACCCTCTGACCCCAGCCCTAAATTGGAGTACAATGCCCATATCTGGTCAGGTGCTCCTAAAACATATTTGCACCTGCTAGATAGAATTCAAAACCGTGCGATAAAACTATTAGGTGATTATGATGTCAGTTAACCAATTGACACCCTCGAACACCGACGTAATGTCTCCTCTCTCACTTTGTTTTGCCACTATTTCCACCACCATTTCCATTGAATTCGCAAGTAGCATTCCGCCTCTTCAAATCTTCAACCGTAACACTCGTCTCGCTATGAATGCTCATCAGTATATTCTGATTCGTTTCTAAGCCGTCTATTTCCTATTCATTATAACTTGCAAACATTTAAGACCAATGTACATCGGTATCTCTCTTTTCTGCTTCCCTAACTTTCCTTCGCCCGGGCTGTGTACAAACATTTTTAGGGTACTCAAATCCCGTGAACGTGCGCTAATTAAAGAAACAAAAAAAAAATTACCAAAAATAAGTCATAGCAGTATATATAGGTATATAATGTTTGTTAAAAACAGTTTTCGTTTTCGTATAGCAATCGAAATTGAATGCCAATAAAAATAACTTGTTGAATTAAACTACTTGGCTAATTGCAGGAGCTTAGTCACTTCATATGGCAGTTGAAATTTGTGGACGCAAGAGCTAAATTGTTAAACACTGAAATATTTAACAAGAGCAGCCTGATTATAATAAAAAATAAAATATTATCACAAAGGAAATAACACAATTTCGTGATGACTAATGAAAGAATTCGACTGAGTGTGTAAACTTCGAATCAATTTAAATGCGGTGCAAAGATGTAGTTTACCTTTTAAGTCTTAAAATAGTGGCAATGGTACGATTATGTATTCTTGAATCCAGTAAAATTTGGCTTAAAGTCCCATAGTTTGTCAGCATTGCGTGGTCAATGCCAAGACACAACGGAAGAGGTTTATTGAAGTTAATAGTTCATCATGTTAAGTACCAAAAGTGGAAGTTGCTATCATAACTTAGGCTCAACTTATAAACATTTTCAGTTAGCGAGATTTTTTGTCAACTGTCAACTGTAAGGCACTCGTCCAGTGTTGTAGATGTCGGAACATGTAGACTTGATTTAATTTAATTTAATTAAATTTTTTGTATACTCTGCCTTATCCTCAATTCAGTAACATCTTCCTCTTCCCCTTATACAGACCCAATACACCGCCTGCTCATTGAATAACTCGGTGCACGAAAGCATCTCAATGAATGGCAAAATGGATTTCATATTTCGGATGCAACCCATGGAGCGAAATAACCACTGAGCCCAAAAATCTTTCTTTTTTTTTCTCTGTCGTATTTTCTTAAAAACTTAACACGTACTCAGGCATTTTAAGTATAATAATACCCACTTGAGTGTTAAGATCTTAAAAAAAAAAAAACCGTACTCCACACAAATCTGGCGAAAAGGCATTAGGCAGAGATAGACATAACTCGACTTTTTCTTTAATGAATTAGAAATTACCATTCGGAACGTTAAATTCAAATTATATTGAACTTCTGACTAATGACAGAACTCTCTGCTTTATACATGTCTTCCCGTACTCACGTGCCTGCTCTTCAGCTGTAGATTAGGAACACCAGCGTATATTAAGTTCATTTAATTCCGGTATTAACAGCGTAAATAATTCGGTAATCGCCAACAGAGTGGAATTCAATGTTTCCAAAACACATTGCTGTCTTCTGTCGTTAAAGCGATATTTGAAACCCCAGCGATTATCCCTGAATTAAACCTAAAAAACTTCATATATAGTATGCGTCAAAGACAACTTACATTGGAATGACTGGAATGACAAGCAACACTTTTTAGCCTCTGATTTGATTTCACTATATATATAAGGTGATGCAAATATTATGATATCTAGTCAACTTCTACCCTCGAACACCGATGATATGACTCCTGCAGTATATTGTTCTGCCGCTATTTTCACCACCAGTGCTTTATCCAAATTGCCAGTAGCATTTCGCCCCTTCAAAACTTCAACCGTAACACCCAATTCGCTATGAATCAGTTTAACCTTAAGCCTACTTTCGGGCGTACTCTGAAATACGAGTATAGTGATTTTTCCTAAGGCGTATAACTCGCATATAAAATGCCTTGCCAACTTCTTTATTTCTTAGTCATTTCAACCCGCAAACATTCAAACCCAACGTACATTGGTACTTCTCTTTCTTTACTCCCTAATTTCTTTCGGTCACGCTGTGTGCAAACATTTTAAAGGTACACAAAATCCTTGAGCGCACGTTGAACTGGTGCGATCGACACCTTAAAATTTACTTCTGTTTTCTAGGAATATTTTAAAATGCTTCCTGTAGTTCAGATTCGGACTTTTTTATGTTATGAATTTAAACTGAGACATAATGCGTCTCTAGCAGCGACAAACATTAATGCCGCATTTGAGGATGTATGAGTAGCGACAAACGAACGCACAATTAAACATTAGTTTGAAAAGTTCCAGCATCGAAAACGAAAACGGGAAACCGGAAAAGGGACATAGGAGCGGTAAACGAACTCGAATAGTTGAGCATCGAGTATTTAAACCGGTGCCGTGAAATAACGCCGAGTGAAAGCGAAATAACGCCGAATTTCTATGTTCGGTCTTATTTCACTTTGCTAAAGTAAAATAAAGCCGAGTCGGCCTTATTTCGCTTTGATTTATTCACACATTTAGAGAGAGGATTCTGTTTTCATAGATTTTAAATCATATGGTGTTAGTTCGTTTTAGGAAGTGACATATGGTATAAACTGGTAGGTACGGGGGGGCATGCTGCCCCCTGCAGCCACCCTGCTTAGGGTCACTGTAGGATTTGGAGTAGGTGCTAGTTTTATGATGCTCCCCATATATTTGTTGTTTGATTTGATCAATTGGTTTTATTACGCTTTCAATTTGATTTGATCAATTGGTTTTATTACGCTTTCAATTGATAAAATCAAACAGCAAATATATGGGAAGTATATACATACACAAAACTCGCGCCCACTCCAAAACCTACAGTGACACCAAGTAGGTGGGTTCAAGGGGGGCAACCAACCCCTTACCAACCAACATTAATTACGGTAAAGCTTACTTGTTTTTCTAAAAAAGTAGAGTTGGCTTTGCAAATTCGTTTGCCTTCTCTCTGAATTCGGCTTTATTTCACAAACAGTGTTCGGCGTTATTTCACGGCACCATTTAAACCTATGGCATCTATAGGGTCCGCCATCTAACGTTTTTTTTTTAACTAGTGCTTATTTCGTGAATGGTAACACTTAGCTCATGTCTGATTTGACAGATAATTAGTTTTATCCTTCCACTGAACGAATATGGTTGTGAATACGCTTGAACAACGCTGGGAACGTGGGCCTGCGATCGACTTAGAGAAGATGCCGATTTTGCCAAAAAAAATCATCTTTTCAGATGAAGCTCATTTTGATCTTGGCGGGTATGTAAACAAGCAAATTTTGATCCAGAGGCATAATTGGGCCATTTTTCTTTTTTTTGCCGTTACAGTCAATGGCGATCGTTATCGGGCCATGTTGAACGAATTTTTGTTCACAAAAATTGAAGAGGAGGATATTGGCAACATTTGGTTTCAACAGGACGGCGCTATGTGCCACACAGCCGCAGCTACACTCGATGTTTTGCGCCGTGTTTTTGAAAATCGCATTATCAGCCGCAGAGCTGATGTCGTTTGGCCACCTCGGAGCTGCGATTTGACACCGTTGGACTATTATTTGTAGGGTGCCGTAAAAGATAAGTGTTACGCCGACAAGCCAGAGACAATTGACGCTTTAAAGGACAATATTCGTGAAGCCCTTGGTGAAATACAGCAGCACACAATCGATAATGTGCTTAAAAATTGGACTGATCGTGTAGGCTACTGCATGGCCAGCCGAGGCAGCCATTTGAATGAAATTATTAACTGGAAGGATTATACTTTCAAATAAGAAAAGAAATTTGAGAAAATATTCAGTAGTTTTTTTTTATAGCATTTTCAAAAAAAAATTTTTTTGGCGGACCCTAAATCTGTGCATCGCTTACACACAAAAGTAAACCGTTTTTGCACCGAATAATCACTTGCGATGAACAGTAGTAGTATAACAACCGTACAAGACCTGGTAGTAGATACAGACAAAAAACCAAACCATATTCTCAAACCCGGTCTTCATCCAGAAAAGATTATGCTCACAGTTTGGTGCACATGAAAAGGACCAATCCACTTTTAATTTCTTCAATCACGAGAAATGATCTTGCTCTTAGTAGAAAATTTGATTGTTAATAATTCGAAAATACCACCACATGCATGCATTGCTACTTCCACTTTTGAGGCCATTCCGGGTTAAAATATCTTAAAAATTGTAATAAAGGTAAGGTAGAATTTTCGATTGACATTTTGGTTTGCGATTGATAATATAAAAATGGGATTTACATTGTGATAATATTAGTTTTCCACGAAACGATTGTAATTAAAATGTATTTTGCCCTTGGTATCGTATACTTCGAATGTAACTATAAGTTAATCAATATATTTTTTGTGTATATGAAAAGGCCTTCAAATATTATACCCTTTTCAAAACAACGAGAAAATTGTGACCTACATATGTACAACATTATTGTGAATTGTCTTTGAAATGTCATAAATAAGAATTTTGACTTATCACTTGTTGTTAAGTCGCCAAATACTCAACATGGTAGCAGAGCGTAGTTAAAAGTTCGACGGAGCGACCACATGGCAAACAAAATAAATTGAAACAATAATTAAAATTAAGATCGAATAACATAAAAAACAAAAAGTAAAGTTGTGATTATATGTGAAATAATCAAAAATGTTAACTCATTACAAGAATAAAAAAGGATTAAAAATCATAACCTCATGATTGAACGTGATAGTGAAAGTGTACAGCTAGATTTCAAAACAAAATTAAAAGTCAAAGAAAAGTGCTCATTAAGCCAACAAAAAGTGAAATAAAAATTGAGAATTTTAAATGATATGAACAGTAAAATTAAAAGTGAGGAAAAAGAGGAAACATTTAAAATGACATCTTACGCAAGAGTTGAAGATGTATCTCTGCCCGTATTTGACGGAGAAAATTACTCTAGCTGGAAGAATTATGAAGCTTCTGCAAATGAAAAAATTAAAAAAGCAAGCAACACGCTCAAAGACCAGCGAAGACCCAGCGGAAACTTGGAACGAACTCGACACAAAAGCTCAATGCTACATACTTGGATCGATCTCGGATCGACAATTGGAGTATATCGGAGATTTGGGCTCGACATATGAAATCATATTTCTTTAAGACAATTTCTAAAGAAATTCGACAGCATGTATATAAAGCAGTCCTCAGCTCTTCAAATGGTTTGCAGAACCAAGCTCGACAACATCAAACTCAAAAATTACGACATTGCAACATCATTTTTCGACGAATTTGAGAAAACAGTGAACGATGTGAAAGCGGCTGGTAGCACGATCAAGGAAGATGAAAAATTAAGATATTTATTAAAGGCGGTGCCATCGCAATACAGCTACTCGTATATTGCCTATTTAATTGATGTACTACCGACTGATCAGCAAACATGAGAATATGTGAAATCTAAGGTTTTAATAAAAGCCATAGAAAAAGAAAACAAAAGTGATAGACAAAGTTCAAATGCATTTGCTGCAGATATGCGTGGAAAATGCTTTAAGTGTGGTGGAACAGGTCACAAATTCAAAGAGTGTAAAAAAGGACAAACTCATCGCGGTTAGGGCAGAGGAAATCAGCGCGGCAACAGAGGCTTCCAGCGAGGGGGCTACAGAGGTTATCAACACGGCAGCTACAACAGGAGCAACTACAGCAATGGCGGAGCAGCTCCAAATCATCAAGGAGAGCGTGGAGGTAACCAAGCATAATTTTTGTCTTGTAATATTGATAATCAGATAGACTTGAATTGTAATAATAGTAGCTTTAGTAATAATAATAATGAAATAATCTGGCTTCTCGATAGCGGATGTACGGACCACATACTTAATTGTGATAAATATTTTGATGAATATGTAAATTTAATCAAATCAAAAAATGTTAAATTAGGAGATGGAAAACTTTTAAAAGCCACGAAAGTAGGAACAATTAGAAGTAAATTTAAAGCTTATAATTCAGATTCAAATGTAATTTTAAGTAATGTTTACTTTGTAAAAGAAATGAAACAAAATTTGCTTAGTTTTGCCAAGATAATAGATAGTAACAAAATAATTTCTGAAGGCAGTAGTTGTAAAATTTACAACAACAGAGGTTTAGTAACAATAGCAAAAAGAATTAATAATCTATATTATTTAGATTATTATGTAAATTTCCAATATCTAAATAAAATAAGTAAAGATGGTTTAGTAGAAGGAATACCAAAGGAACTAGGCAATGAGTTTATAAAATGCGCCACTTGTATTGAAAGTAAAATGTCGAATCTACAATTCAAAAATACTAGATCTAAAACAGGTGAGATTTTAGAAATTATACATACAGACTTAAATGGACCTCATTCAATAACAGGAAATAGTGGGGAACAATATTTTTTAAATTTTATAGATGATTTCAGCAAATGTGCAAAAGTGTACTGTATAAATTCAAAATCTGATACTTATAAATATTTTGTAGAATTTACTAATTTAGTGGAAAACATGACAGGGAAAAGAATTAAAAAATTGAATTGTGACAACGGTAGAGAATATAAACAGAGATATAAAAGATTTTACTAGGTCAAAGGGTGTACAAATCAATCCACGTCCACCGTACACCCACGAGTTCAATAGCGTGGAGACAAATCAAAATTAGAAGTCCTAGTAGGGTAGAGTGATACAGGGCATAGGATTTTAATTAATGGCAAAATAATTCATGCCAGGCATGCTGATGTAGTAGAAGAAGGAGTTAAGCTAATTTATCTAGATGAAGAAGATGATAATAAAGACAGAGTTGATCAGGAATTAAATGAAGATGATAATAACGATGACGGAAAAGAAAATAGAAAGGAAATTAATATGAAACAGGAAAATTCAAACTTAATTGAAACTGAAAGAGATGCAAATGATCTAGATCAAAATAAATTAAATAAAAAGATGAAAAATTAGAGATTAGGAGCTCAGAAGGAAAGAAAATCCCAATACAGCGATATGGCTATGCAATAAATTTCATTTATGTACATTTTATTGATGCAAAAGTACCGAATAGCTTTCAAAAGGCGATGAATTGTGAAGACTCAAAGAAATGGAAAAGAGCAATGGACTCTGAAATAAAAAGTTTAAATAAAAATGATATTTGGGAATTAGTAGACAAACCTCTTAAAAAAGATATTATTGACGTTAAATGGGTTTATAAAAGGAAATATGGAGATACTTACAAGGCTAGGTTAGTAGTTAGGGGATTTCAACAGAAAGAGCATTTAGACAAGGTTTATTTACCGGTAGTTAATATGCAGTAATTGAAGTTACTATTAGCGTATTGTTGTCAGAATAATTTATTTATAAACAACATGGACGTTGAAACGGCATTTTTGAATGGAAAAATTACCTCTGAAGTGTATGTAAATCAGCCTGAAGGTTATGTGATGGATAAAAGCAAAGTTTGTAAATTGAAGAAATCTTTATATGGCTTAAGCGAAAGTCCAAGGTCATGGTACAATTGCTTTGATGAATTTATAACGCAATTAGGTCTTAAAAGAAGTAAATATGACAACTGTCTATATGTAAAAATAAAAAAATAATGAACTAATTTATCTCTTATTATTTGTTGATGATTTACTGATATGTTGTAAAAACAGAAATTTAGTGCATTATGTAAAGAAAAAATTGTTGAATAGATTTAAAATGAAAGATTTAGGCGAATTGAACAATTATATCGGGATTGAAATAGATCATGATTTAAAAACGGGTAAAATGCATTTACGTCAAAAAAACTATATAGAATCTTTAGCAGATAAATACAATGTAAAGGGGGCTAAATTATTTGATACGCCTATGGAGTTTGGATTGAAACTAGAACCTGCGGAACAAATTGATTTTGATATAAAATATAGAAATTTAATAGGAGAATTATTGTATATTTGCAATGGCACGAGACCAGACATTTCTTACAGTATTAATTATTTGAGTAGATTTCAGAGTTGCTACAACAAAACTCATTTTGAATACGCTTTAAGAGTCTTAAAATATTTGTATAAAACTAAGGATTTGAAATTATATTTCATTAGAAACAATAAATTTGACATATTAAATTGTATGGTAGACTCTGATTGGACAGGAGATAAAATTGATAGAAAGAGTACAACAGGTTACATAATTCGATTATACGGTAATGTTATATATTGGAAAACTCATAAACAGAGTTCAGTAACTAAATCGTCAACTTTTGCTGAATACGTGGCACTGTCAGAGGCTGTGACTGATATAATTTTCTTTAAAAATATGTTAAATGAAATTTTTGAATTGAATATTAAAGAACCGGTAAAGATATACGAGGATAACTCAGGGGCTCTGACAATCGCTAAGTATGGAAATTTTACAAAAAAAAAATCCAAACATATAGAAGTTCAGTATCATTATGTAAACGAAAATTATGAAAGAGGGACTATAGACTTAATTAAAATCTACTCTGAAAACAACCTTGCTGATATATTTACGAAAAGTACATACAAAAATAGCTTTTATAAAACAAGACATTTATTGAATTTGATTTGAATATTATAATATACTGTAACTTAGTAAAAACATTATAAATTAGCATAATTTAAGGAAGCGTGTTATAATATTGTTAATTATGCTTTAAATATTAAGTGACCTATGTACAATATTATTGTGAATTGTCTTTGAAATGTCATAAATAAAAATTTTGACTTATCACTTGTTGTTAAGTCGCCAAATACTCAACAGTAAATATCATTTCCTGATTATTTGAAGATGATCAATTATTTTAACAAACTTTATCCAGTATCCTCAACCCAACAATATATTGCGATTGCCTTAAAAAAACATAGTTCAGTAAAGACTTAAGTATCATTCAAAATAAAAAAATATTTTTTTTGAGTGCATAAAGCTATAAAACGTGTATTATTCGTGTTAATGAACCTCAGAGGAATGTAGCGAAAGACAACAGAGCAGAAGATAAGGAAAATAGATATTGGTATACAAAGAAACTAGTTCTGCGTCATCTTCTATACCGTTTAAAAAAATAAAAATAAACTATAATAAACTAATAAATTAAGTTTTTTATAAAGATGCAAATATTTAACACATCACTATTGTGAAGCTTGTACAACAAAAAAAAAAACGAAATCTGTAAAACAAAACTCATTATCTTGTTGAGTTTATATTTTAAGAAACTTGTTTTTGGGCTTTTATGCTACGATACCTACCTACATTCTCGTATATCTACTGTATAAAGCAAATTCAGGAATAGACGCGCCATTTCTCTGATTAGTAACACGGCTTGTTTAATTCTACAGTAAAAATGTCATAAAAAATAATAAATTGATGGCGCAAAAATTCGGTGTGGACCATGACCTAGGCTTTCCACTTACTGTTTCAGCTGTCTCATGATTTTGTGCACAGAAAAAAGGACGAATGGTTTTTTCTGGACTCAGAAAGGGGAGAAAATAAGTGGCACTACCGTAAGGACGGTGACGTAAGAAATTATTTATACTGTTTATGTAGGCTTATGTATTATGTTTTTAAGCGTAAGAGTTTTGTAGGATAAGTACAATAAAAGATTCTTCTTCGTTTTTTTGGTGGAAAAACGAACAAAATATTGCCTTGATTCACACCATTAATTTATTTATTCTTCTTTTTAAATTACATTGTAGGCCTGCAAAGCTCAATTATTCCGAAAATTATGTCAACTTAGAATAGTTTTTGAAATAGTTGCTTTGCCAGTTCGTCGGCCTTCTAGATCATCATATAGTCCTATGCCACTATCCAACAGAACTGGCATTTAATTCTTTTAGATACGCTTTAAAGAGTACTTAAGCGGTACAGTATTGACTTGGAGTCAAATATAGGGTTTTCCAATAAGGACTTGACAACTTTTTTTTTAAATAAAACGCAAACCATTTGAGATATTTCAAAAACTTTATTATCAGCTTGAAGTGCAATCAAAACATTTATGAATGGAACTCGACTTCGTTCATATGGCCACAGCGGGCACGTTTGCAGAGGTCGATTCGTTGGATCCAATTTTCAACGTTTCGGCCACACATTTCGGCCGAAACGGCCGCTATTTCGCGTTCAATGTTGGTTCTGGGCTCTTCCAACGTTGTCGGCGTGTTGGCCAATCGACTGGCCCATGTCTTGAGATAACACGCTCATCATACTTACTTTTCAATAAATTGATTGTAGCGTGTGCTGTGAGGGTTGTGGCATCATACTGTTGAAACCACATGTCGTCCAAGTTCATATCTTCCAATTCGGGCCAAAAATAATCGGTGATCATGGCGCGATAACGCTGACCATTCACAGTAACGTGACGATCGTTTTCGTCGACGAAAAAATATGGCCCAATAACGCCGCCGGCATGCAAACCGCAACAAACAGTTATTTTTTGTGGATGAAGTGGTGATTCATGAAGCACATGTAGATTTTCATCCGACCAATAAAGCATATTTTGCTTATTTACGAATCCATTGAGCTAAAAATAAGCTTCGTCACTGAAGATGATTTTGCGATGAAATTCATCATCTTGGCGCATCTTCTCCAGAACCCGATCGGAGAACGTACGTCGCTTCAAATGGTTCATCGGCTTCAATTCTACGAACGCCTAAACGGCAGCGATATTTTCGATACTTCGACCAACCCGTTAGAATTACGACCGAAAATTGGAGTTAACGCTCTTAAAGTTGCAGTCACCGACTCCGAATTTCGGTAGAAAATTTTTATAATTTGCAGACGTTGCTCATTCGTGTACTTTACCATGATGAAAATGTTGAGCTTACTGAATAAATTGACAGTGACAGTCTGATGATTAGTGAAAGAGTGCGTTCACAAATTAGATTCAAAGCTGTCAAGTCCCTATTGGAAAACCCTGCATGAGCTTGAAGCCTTAAACGCTGCATGTTTGTTTGTGAGTACATACTGGTATATGGATCGAAGTGCTCTTCATTCCAGATTCTGTTACATTCTTGGATGGTATGGAGTTCAGCTTGGAAAACGCTAGTATGTAAAGCCATAGACACTTTGTCGTGAAAACATCCAAACCTCCTGCATAATTTGAGGACCCTCTTACTGAATAGCAAATGTATTGTAACTGTAACAAATTGTCTGCCAAATGAGAATTACAAATGCGAAAGTGCTTCTGTAACAACAATTTATCATGAGCTTTTAAACTTGTTTGTACTCGTATTAGGAATACAGAATTGACCTCTCTGCTAAGACAATGAAGTCACTTAAATTTATTAAAATCTACAATGCGATATTAGGCCAATGCAGCTGAAGGCAACGTATATTTTGTCGATTCAAAAAATTTACGCAAAAGTGTGTTTTATTTGTTTTAAAAATTCAACAAAATTCAATTCACAAATCAAAATGTGAAACACTTTGACCATTCATTCTTAATGTAATAGTTATTACTACTTAAACTGTAAATTAGAAATTTATCAACTACGATCCCCACTCCTGACGTATCATATCCGCAGCCCTCTCACCGATCATAAACGACGCTGCATTTGTATGTGCTGTAGGTGGGAATGGTATCACACTTGTGTCCACTACTCTTAGTCGCCTAATACCATGCACCTTAAGTTGTGGGCTAACAACAGCAGTCGGATCAGTGGCTGGACCCATTTTGCATGTTGCCACCTGATGGTGGAGTGTATATGACATCACTCTTATTGAACATCTCCAGTAGTCATCAGTGCCGAATGGTAAATGTTCACAGCCTGGAACGTTTATTGCATGTAATTTGGCATTTATTTTTTGAAGAGCCGGAGTTTGCGAAATTCGAATAGCCTCTTTAATACCATGAAGAATAAATTCAATATCCTCCTCTTCAACAAAGTATTTTGGATCAATTATTGGCCAATTGAGAGGGTTTCGGTTTTCTAACCATAACCGACCTTTTGACTTTGGATGGAATTGCATTACGAGTACAGAGTAATGTTCTGTGTTCTCTAGTGGTCGGTAAACCATATTATAAATATCATCGCGGAAATTGCCACCCTGTTTTAATCCCGTTCCAACATCAGATGCAAGACTACCAGAAACCATTATAAGCTCAACATCTGGGAGGTCAGCTGGTTCTTTTGAATTTGGTGTTTTTATAAAAGCCAACGATTCTACGCCTCCAATACTAGAGATTCGTGTACCAGGATTCCCAACCAAGAATTGTGTCATTTCCAGTGGTGATATGCGATTGACGAAAAGTGTGGAACCAGTAGCATTAGTTGTGAAAGTAGGTCCAAAATGGCACATGTGATCAAAAAGCATTTTTCCAACAGGAAGGTTTTGAACTTGTGCGATTCCAATTCCGCGAAGATTGTCTGTTGGACCAATACCAGATAACATAAGAATCTGAGGTGAGTTAAAGGCACCAGCTGATATAATCACCTCCCGTTTTGCTCGTATGCGATACACCTTACCTCTGTGGAGGAAATCTACTCCATAAGCAGTTTTTGTTTTAGAATCGATGAGTATCTTTACCACTCTTGCCAGGGTGAGGATGTGCAAATTTGTTCTACTTTTACGAATCGGTTCTATGTAGGATTTAGCAGCGCTGTGACGGCGACCTCGGAGTGTGGTTGCTTGAACGTAGGATACTCCCAACTGTGATTGTCCATTATAATCGGTGTACTTGTGGCCAGCTTGTTGAGCTCCTTCTACAAATGCATGCACCATATCTGAACGAAATATAACATTCTCCACACTTAGAAGTCCAGAACGATTGTGATAAGGGGAATTTTCTAATCCCTTTAAATTAGATTTTTCTGACTTAAGAAAATACGGTAGGACCTCATCGTATGACCATCCAAAATTACCAGCTTCAGCCCAACGATCAAAATCTCTACGATTACCTCGGTTATAAATCATATAATTTATAGAACTGGTGCCACCTAAAACTTTTCCTCTGGGAAGTGCACACTGTTTGTTCTTCATACCCAAACATGAACCGCGCTGAGGTTTTGATTTGTAGTTCCAGTTTGAATGCGTTCCTTGTAGATAAGCTGCCAAAGCAGGCATTTCATGAGCAATATTTTCCGTGCCTCCAGCTTCAATTAAATATATAGTCCAATTTGGGTTTTCGGAGAGCCGATTGGCCAGAACACATCCCGCTGGTCCAGCACCAACAATAATAAAGTCGTAAATAGCATTTTTTGGCGGCACTATGTATTCAGAAAAAAAAATTTAATAAATAAATATACACTTAAGATTTTCGCGTAATTGCATTTGCTACTTACATGCAACTGGCGCCTTTTGCTCTAAATAGTTGTGTAATCCTATTGCTATAATATTCTCAAACGGATTTATTTGGCCTGCCAGTAATTCAAACTGTATGCAGAATGAAAACACCAGGAATATCCATTTAAGCACACATTCAATAGACTGCATTTCAACAAATTCCTTTGTATTTTAATTCAAGCTATCGCATCCGATTAACACTAAACCCACCAACTGACTGACTTAGTCTGGTCTCATAAAGTAAATTTGGAGGGTCTTCAAAATAAATAAACAAACCTTAATGAACCCGCCGCCGTATATTCATCTATGAGCCGTATGACCGTGCGATTGCTAATTTCACTGCCAAGACAAAAAACACAAAAGACAATGTCATGTATCGCCGTAACAACAGCACGACATACCGAATTCTGGTCTTGTTTGGTGGGTCCCACAACAGAGTTGGAGTTCTTTTATTTAAATGAAGATTCTGAATTAATTTGAACGGGAAAAGGTGATATTGTGATATTGTACAATAGCTGGCAGATAATGTTAACAATGATGATTATCCAGATTTTTTCAATCTTCAGGTTAAGTAGATGAAATACTCGTATGTTATTATGTCGGTAACATACATATGGAGGTAAAATTGGATTTAAGATAATAAAAGTTTTTTTTAGAATCAGTAGCTTTGTTTGTATTCGAATAGCTCGATAGATTAAGGCGAGTAAATTTAGATTTAATTTAAAACAAATTATTATACGTAGATTAGTACTGATATGTATCGACAGAGGTCCAGGAAAGTGCGCTTACGAAGAATACTATTTCTCCCCTTTATATGAGTTTGGTGTCGTTGTCAGAATTAATAGGGCTGTCTACTCAAATGTGTTGTTTGTCTTGTTATTCTTGTGCAGAGTAAGAAGGACCAATGGTTTTTTTTTGCTTTGCCTGCAAAGGAGTGTTTTGCGTCGATCGTATTGTGATTAATATTGACAGGTAATTGGTCAGAAATTTTCTATGTCTTTTGGTGAATACTTTGCATTTTTTTTAATTGAATGCATAATATCTTAAGAATATTGTGTCACAATTTCAAGTCGATTGGAGCAAAATTGACGAAGTTACGAGTATTTTTTTACATTTCGGATTTTAATACCTACCCGACCGAACGCGCTATTGTTACCTGGCAGATGTTTCGCTCTCTATATAATACCTAATCTTACCCCCCAGATCTATTTATAGAATTTCGACTTAAGTACAAACCTAAAATTTTAAAATTTAGTGTAGCAGTAAATATTCTATCGATTTTTTAATACTTCTTCGTGAAAATTTTATACAATATTCTTCGAATGTCACACTTTAATGTACTATTGCTTTTAATAAAGAGATTTTAACTGTGTCGTCACAAATACATGCCTTTTTTTGTACGAATTAACCTTACAGGAAGGTGAATTTCCGAATTAATTTAAAGACTCGATGCTGACTCCGGTGTGAACAATTTCGATCTTTAAATACATTAAGAATATTTGACAAAATACTTGAAATCGTAGTTAAGCGAAAACTACATATAATGGATTATAATACCTTAATAATTACTTTTGCTTTTAAGAAGAATTACTTTTGCGAACCGGCAGTAAACTACGTTATAAACGAATGGAAAAACGGAAGAAAAACACAATGGCACTTTTTTGGATTTCAAAAGGCCATTCGATACACTAGACCCTCACATTTTACCCAGAGAAATGTAATTGTATGGCATACAAGGGAAAGAACTGCAAGGGTTTAAGTCATTTCTCTAAAATTGACCACCGAGAACAAAGGTCAACAACAACAATTCAAACTCGGAGGAAGTACACATAAGTGTCCCCTAAGGATCGACCCTACGAGGGCTGTTTGATGAGTATCCGGATTGGAAGATACGAGTATTGTGGCGCTACTGAGAGAAAATGAGTGTACCATCATTTAGTATAACCTCTTTTAGCCCGTCTGTCAAATTTGGTGACAATCCGACTTCTTTGGAGTACGTTCACCGGGTAAAACCCATTGCTTCAATTGTTCTCATCGACGGCCACGAAACGACGCAGAAATTCCTCCGGATTTCGATTAAACAGGGCCAAGCACCACGTCTTCGAAGTGGTCTCACGATTGCGCTTGCTCTCCGGTGTGTGCAAACGCGGCACCCATCGCGCGGTCATCTCGTGCAGGATATGGCTAACGCCAACAGATGATTGAGTGAATTTATTCTTTTATTTATTTCATTATTCTTAGATTAACAAAATCAATTATTTAAACTATTGTTGTTGACATTGGTATTTGAATTCAGAAAATCTGATCCGTCAATTGCCGGGGCACTGCGACCTAAAAAATCATTTGCACCACACAAAATCAGTATTACGAAGAAAAGAGAGGCTCAAGTGTCCTTCTGATATCATTCCTTTTGAGCTGTAGAGACTCTTTTGATTTTTTGTGAAAGAATTTGGTGACTCTCTTAGCCTGTTGAAGCCCTGGGATGTTTTCTCACTTGAATATACACATTTTGTTCTGCCATCTCTTTATTGCTGAGTTGATTGCTGAATTCGGGATATTACAGAACTGCTCAGGGCGATGAAAGAATTTGCTGAACCGCTTCCAGCCAGTTCGTCGGCTATTTCATTTCCGTAAATACCTATATGACCAGGCACCTACCAAAGTTTTACTTTGTTCTTAGAGGTCTTGAAGTGGATTGAAACAGTGCATGACTGATTTGGAGTCAATGAGATTAGAGTCCAGTGCTTTTACTGCCCGTTAGTAATGAGGATGCCTTTTTTTTTAAGAACTTAATACTCAAGTGGGTATGATACACTTATGATGCCAAAGCATGTATTAAGTTTTTTGGAAAATGGAACGGAAAGAGAAAAAAATATGTTTGGGTTCAGTTCCTATCTCGCTCCATGGGTGGCATCCAACAGTTAATGCGAAAACTAAATTATTCTTGTAAATTGACTTGATGTTGTGTTTAGGCAACCATTCCTCTGACGAGATCTGAACAAAAGTCTTTCGGTCACGGCTGGTATTTAACCCCGTACCGTCCGATTGGGAAGGCAATACACTTCCACTTGAGCCATTCTCTTATCGAGGATGAGATCTGTGCACACCTGAATGGCATGTATTTTCGCTTGAAATACGCTTTGACTTTCTCCAATTGGTTGCGATGTTCTGGTGTTGGGACCAAATATTCCAGCACCCACTCGGGTATCCATCTTTGATCCATCCGTATAACACTTGATACCTTTAAGGTTTGAGGCGTCATCTCTTCGTCTGAAAGCTCAATTAAAACATCTTTATCTCCCTCCTGTATTTGAGCCATTTGCTCGACACTAAAGCGGTTGAGATTTATGTCTTCCGGGATTACACCCAGCTTGACACGGCCCAGTATATTGCTATATAAAACCTTGTCGACTGTTCGGATCGGCTTCTTTTAGCCTCTAAACGGCAATTGTTTTCGGTTTTGGCAGTGGCAATCTCTATATCGTGTTCCCTAGAGTTACCTTGTTCCAGAGATTGTTTGAACCTTCTGTGACACGTTCACAGGATTTACGGCTACTTTCGTGCTCACGGATGGTACACATAACTCATCCGATAACATGCTAATTGTGTCCACACAAAGCGTCTGAGTCGCTTAGAAGGGATGAATTCCCTTCCTCGCTTCTAATTTCAGCGTCAGAGTTTCGGCAGGGAGCACAGGTGCATCCCTAGAAGTCTATGCATTTAAAGACTCTGCCGTCTCTGAAGTTAAAACATTTGTTGGGTAAATTTTGATTCCCACGAGTAATCGCGATATGAAGGTCACCTAACAGCAGAGCCCGTTTTGGTGAAAGGAACGCTGGAGATTTAAATCGGAGGTCGCCTGGTATCCGGAGTTCGCAAACTAGAGACTAAGCACTCTCTTAGCCATGCATCCCCCGACGCTTGCCGTTCCACCTTGAAGTTAGGGTTTTTCAAAAAAAGGTTAACTCCTCTTCGTCGCACATTTTTTCCGGTGTTAGGGCACGTGCACAGAGAGAAAACCTTCAATATTACAAGCTTGCTAGTGAACGGAGCATACGTAGTCTGCAATATCAAAGTGAGTTCATTAGCCGTAAAATAACTACCGTTGCCTGGCGGAAACCCCGTGGAAGCAATGAGTCTTCTTGCGTCGGTTATTCTTAGGGATCGTCCTGCGACTTTACCCTACAAGTCCGCATCTGACCACCAAAAAATAGTGTTAATGTCACTTCAAAAATTATTATTTACATTGTTATGTAACTTATTTAACACATTATTGACAGTTCTCTAAATGAAGCAAGGAACCGCACGAAGGATCCAAGACTGATAGCGGGGTTGGTGTCGGTGTTTTCTCAGATAAGCTTAATCAAAGCCTCTCCTTTCGCCTTCATTGTAGTGTGTTCCAGGCGGAAATTTTTGGCGATTAAAGAAGTTCTCTCCTGGCTGAAGAAAAATGTGATATCTGCAATGGATAGTCAGTCCGCAATAAAATCCCTGGGCTCAGTCTCACAAAATTCTAAAACCGCTCTTGATCGACTAGCGGTCAGCTTTTAGGGAGATGGTATTTCAGCTATATTGAGTACCCGGGTCACAGAGTCATTCCATGGAATTGTAGGGCCGACAAAATCGCAAAAATTGGAACCACTCTACCTATTTTACCGGCAATATGTATCATCGGTATACCAATAGCTACGTGCAAACTAATACTAAAGCTCAAGTCTAATAGAAGAACAAACCTTAGGTGGACTGTTGGATCAACATGTATGTACATTTAGGATTTGTTTTCTAAACTACTGATTTTCATTTAGAGGGTTGTAAGTATTATAACCCAAAATTTGTTGTGTTCTCAAGAAAGTAATTTCGGTTTTTCCAAGGGTTTTTCAAAACCCGAGCATAGATTTTTTTTTTTTTTTTTTTTTTTTTTATAATTTGCGCGCGCCTAAGGGGTTAGATACCCTTTTACTGTTGCCAGGGTGCGGGCGGAAAGTTAGAAGGAGGAGAAAGGAAAATTATTTTTTTTGTAGTGGTTTGAAACTCAGGTGTGTTTGGTTTCTATGTTTGCTCTCCAGGGGTGGGAGTCCGAATAGGACGGAGAGTTTTTCTTCACTCAGAGTGATTCGAGATATAATTCCCAGTATTTTTTTCATTGCTTGAAACTCTTATAACAGCCAAATCTACGTGTCAGTGTTATGCCTTCACACGCAGAATTTTTTTGTCTGAGTTCCAATTACACAATGAAAAACTGATTTGCCATGGGCAGGATACGAACCTGGACCCTCCGAGTGAGAAGCGTTTGCTACTACCACTACACCATTGCCACCCGTTAGTAGTTAATAGTGAATAATTTCTGAACGCTATCTTTTTTAATGTCATATTTGACATTTGTGAATTAGATACATGTATAATTTTATTCAAACTTATTATGCAAATGGTGGATCTTTAAGAAATACATAAATAAATAATCATCCACATGAGTCAACAATTCAAAGTTTAATGAAATTTTTTTAAGAAACTGGTTCTGTCGAGGATCGAAAAAGTCGCCCAAAAAATGGATTCTCTACTGAGAACACTGCTGGTGTAGCACATAGTGTCGCTGAAGAACCCTCAACATCGATATCACAACGTTCTTAGGTACTAGACATTCATCCATCGACGGCTTGGCATAATTTATAATAACGATTTGAATTTGCATCCTTACAAAATCCAATTAACATAAGAATTGAAGCCAAGAGATCATAATCAATGCAGAACTTTCGTTAATTAGTTGTTAGACCATGATTCTGGTTTTTCACGCAAAATCGTCTTTAGTTACGAAGCTATCATATTGGATGGTTTCGTCAACAAACACAATTGTCGCATCTGGAGAGAAGAAAATCCCGAATAATTTAAAAAAAATTATTACATCCACAAAGAATAAGCTGTTTGGTTTTTGGGCTGGTGGAATCATTGGTCATTTTTCTCCGAAATTCAAATGAAAGTGCTGTTACTGTCAACGGAGAGCGCTACAGACAAATGACTGAAGATTTTTGTAACCTCGAATTGGAGAAATAGACACAGACGACCTTTATTTTCAACAGGATGGAGCCATGGGTCATACAACATGTGCCAGTCTTGAGTTGTTGCGGTGTAAGTTTTCAGGTCGATTAATTTAACGTAATGGTGTCATAAACTGGCCACCCAGATCATGCGATTTACCACCATTAGATTACTTTCTTTGGGTTTTTTTTTTAAAGTAAAGTCTATATGGATAAGCCGACGGCTGAAAAACAACATTCGGACCAAAATTGATGAACTTAATGCGATAATGTGGGAGCGAGTCGTTGAAAACATTGATGTTCGTATATTCGTGGTGGACATTTAAATTATGTTATTTTTCACACTTAACTGTTAAGAGCCATATTTTTATAAATATTAAAACAACTAAAAAATCTAAATATTTACATGTTTTATTTCAAAAAAGCACCTAGGCGCGACTTTTGAAAGACCCTTTAGTTTGAGTTATGTTTATTGATTCTCGCTTTTGTCAATGTTTTCATTTTTTCTTTTGACATTTGATAGCAGTCGCTTTAAACTTATTTATGAAAAACAAAGCTTAATTTTGTTTACACCTGTTAGTACAGTATCAATTAATTCCACATGAATCAAAAGAGATTCACTAAAGGACAACGAATCAATATTTGACATATGCATCTCAAACGCAATGAAAGATAACAATAACAAACAACGATATTTTTACAGTTATTTTTTAGTATATTTAATATTTTGTTGAAAATGTACGAGTATAACAATGCGTATGATGATAGTTGAAAATAAAATAAGTTTTGAATTTATGACGTGTTTTCCAAATACTCCATTATGGCATCTTCTATTAATTTTGGTTGAAATTTTCTCATTTTGTTCCGAATAGCTGATATCAACGGATCCGAAGTTAATAGCATCATATTTATTAGATCCGTATGTGTTTTACTTCTAGAAGACTTTCGAGTATGATGTTCCCTAAACTTTCTGGAGCCTTCTAAAGCATCTTCAGATAGTTGACCAATGGGCAATGAAAATGATTCGATAACATCCGGTCCGTGTATTAATACTTTATGAACCATGAGTACAGACTTAAATATAACATTTTAGTCTCGGTAACAAAATTTCTAAACTTCTCTAAGTTAGTTTTTTTACCACTGGACAATATTCATAGAGAATGATCATAGAGAATTTTAGAATTAACGTGCCGTATTTCCATCATTTGTTGACCCAGACTTAGGTTTGTCAACAATGAGGCCCATTTTTTCTTTAAAATCTTTTTGAATTTTTTTTTTATTTTCTTCAAATATTTTCTTATTAGAGTGGTCACCTGCCAACACTTCATGGGCAATCTATAGGCAATATGTAGCAAACATTCAAAACTTCTAATCCGGTTGTGTAAAGTTGATAACCCATACTTATATCCCAGTATTAGGCTGAAGATTAACAACGATCTCTTTGTTCATCAGTTTTGGTTAGTTTTAGTTTTAAATGCATTTTATTTACTTAATCATTAACTCTTACATACTAACAAAAAATGCTTAAATGCTAGCTTAAAATTACTTAACAATCTTATACTAACTTACTGGCCCCACCCAGGCGCTCTAAGCTATTCTAAATTCTTATAACTATGTCTTTCGACTTTATTTACATTTTGCTTAGAACTATTTATATTGAATACTTAAGGCTAAGAAAAATATTTGTTAAGAAAAACTTAGCATATGGACATAATTTTTTATTTTTTATAAAAACATAGTATCTAACTTAAAATAAACCTTAGCCTACCTAACCTAAATGCGCAATACACACATAAACACACATATACATTATACACAATCATATACATATATCAGTATATATCATATATCGCTTTAAGCCATTCTTCAAAACAGGCGTTATTTTTGAGTTGCAGACCAGCTGCAATAAAAAATTATAACTCAACAACCAGCAAACGAAAACAGATTAAATTTTTTTCACATCAAACTAAGACTACTATCAAGATAACAAAAAAAAAATACCGATGTGATGGATGTGTTTTTTTTAAACGAAGTTTGAATTCGGACTTTGCCGTTTTTTTTTTTTTTTTTTGAATAAATATAAAAAAAACATAGCTTACCCATATTTTTTTTTTTTACTTTTTACAAACTCATTCAAACTCACTTAAAGCAAACAATGAATTAATAACTGTTAAAACCTTAAATATTTACAAGCTCTCTCAAGGTTCGCATAAATACGTTAGAGTTTTCTCATGCTCTGATGTACACATGTTGCGGAGCGAATTGTTTTGACATAAATGAAAGTATATCTAAAAAAAGTACCGTTTTGAGTTGAGTTGACACTTTATCTTTATGCTTCCATAACAAAAAACAAAAAAATCGATTTTTCATAAAGGGACTAAACACTGTGAATCGTGAGATTTCTATGAGCACGGTATCGTGAAGTTGCCAGAAAGAAGGGGGAAGGTCATCGAACAAAATGGAAAATAAAAATAATGATCCCTGAGATCCTGGGTTTAAATCTCCTAGCCTAGGCTGATATACACATTACTCGACAATGATGCCATATTAATTTTTATAATATTTTATTATTTTATTTACTTAAATAAATAGCAGATATAAGCGTGAATATGTTGTTTTTATACTTCGAATATAATATTACAAGGAATAACAATTCCTTAATACAAGTAACAGTCATTATACTTAAAATTTAATTTACAAATTTGATTGGCAACTAGTTTTTCAAAATTATTTTTCTTTTCATTGCAGGTATGCATCTTTACTTGTATTTCAAAATGTTTGATATGGGACAAAGCGTGGTTATTAAATTAATTTGATTAAATGATTCGTGGGCATATTATAAGAAAAAAATCGTTTTACGGTGAGGGTCTATCTCTAATGTTGATATCATTTATCGAGGATTCAAGAAAAGGCTTACTTTGGTGTACCCTGACCCATGTTAACGGAAAGTTCTCTGTTAGTATTAATGGTAAAAAACTTGGTGTAGGACTTTATTTTTAGAAGAAATACCAGCCTTTATAACGGCGTTTAGATAAAGTTGATATCTTGTTTGAGTCTTTAGATATCAAATTTCTAAGCCTGTTCCATTTTCATTGCCCATGCTAATTTTTGACTTTGAGGTCACTTTTCTCCGGAAAATGCTTAATTAACATAAAGTTTTACACTTTTTTTTCTTATGAAAGTGATAATAATATAGAAAAAAAAACACCATCAAGTTTGCACAAAAACCTATAAATTTTATGATACTTGAAAAAATCTGCAGCAGATGAAATTTAAAAAAGGAATTTTTTTGATTTAAGCTCCAAAGACTATGAATAAAAAATGATTTCGTGTGGTCTTAGGTAAATTTTATTTTATGTGTGTACTAAAACAGTTATAACAGATGCTCAAAGTGTCTTAGTTGGTTTTGTATGCATGCTAGAGCCCGTTTTTGGATTTCACTTCAAATGTTTATTGATGCTAACTGCTGCCTCACTTTTCGTGACGCTTCGAGAATACACTCTTCCAATTAAATTAAAGTTGCTATTTCGATTGAATAAACAAGTTCTTTAATTTTTCCCCATACAAAAAAATCCAATACTGTAAGGCCAGAAGATCTTGCAGGCCAGTGAACTAGTCCATTTCTTCCTATCCAACGGTTACCGTACTCTTACTCTTGCCAATTCTTAACCGCACGACCATAGTGCGCTGGAGCACCGACCTGTTGAAAATATGGTGAAGCTATTTGAATCAGATGTCTCTTGTGTATTACGTAGGTACCTGCCGTGAAGGCTTCAGCCTACGGTGCGTCTTCGCACAAGATATCAAAACAATGGGTTGATAAGCGCCCTTCGGGTAGTACAAGTACTACCACCAGTACCAGATTCGAAGTCGTGTGTAAGGCACGAACTTTGGTGAAGGGTCAAGGCCTAGCTAATACCTCCGCCATTCTGTGGGTTATGGCACCCGATTGCAATGCAACTCCACATCGAGCAGAAAAATTGGTTCCATAGCAATCCCATAGTTTAGCACAGGTCGTAGTACACTACAACATATGCTAAGCCATGAGATGTCCCATTAGGTCTACTCTTCTTTCGAATCGTATGGTATCAGTGATAACTCCACTGACAGTTCTCATAGCTGGCTCCACATGAGCAGCTCGCAACCCCGCTAAGCCCTCTCTTATGCAAAAATGCATTAAGAGAGCCATGCCCGGTCAACAAGAAGCCCAGGCTGAGGGTAAAGTTCCGTTCAGAAAATACTCTCATGGTTAGCACATCCCTTAGGTAGCCGTAAGTAACCCTGCCGTTTTCGCTAGCATCCCATCTAGATTGCCATCTAGATAGAACACATGCGTGTAGCAAGGTTTTACGCTGCTTCAAGGATAGGCCGTCCACTTCTTCCAGGGAAACCCAATCTCTTCCATTTAGAGGGAGACCTTTTCTGATCTTGAAAGCAATACCACGACGTATCACTTCCAAATCCAGAGGTGGCACTCCCAACAACACCTGCATTGCCTCTGTGGAGACAGTCAGATCGCAAAATGCGCCTTACCTGGCCTACAGCATTCAGCATGCGTTGTCTGATTCCAGGTGAGGCATGAAGTTCATACGCTCACCCAACGTTATGCCCAGATATGTGACCTCAGTTACACATCTAATGCTAACGCCGTTTAAAAGTATCGCAGGAGCCCGAATTCTTGTATTCAATGTGCCGTGAAGCTGCATTGAAACAGTCTTATCCTGTGACACACTTACCCCAACGCTTTCTCCCCATTCAGCAACTATTGCTAGAGCTCTTTCTCCTAATTCCTCGATTTGGTCCCTGGACTGGCCTTCGAGGATGAGGAGCAAGTCATCTGCATAGGCGCAGCACCCACAGAGCTCATTTAGTCGCCACAAGAGTGGGTCCATCATCAGGTCCACAGATGGACCCCTGGGGGCAACCTCTCTCAACACTAATTGAGAAGCTGTCGTGCGTATTTACCACACTCGCTTTTCTGTCGGCAAAATAGCTTCCAAAAAGCCAAATTTCCCGACAGCCCAATTCCTACAACCTGGTTATTATTCTCTACCAGTTGAGGTTATCAAAGGCACCTTTGAAATCAATAAAGATGTCTATAACCACCTTGGCGCTGCTTCTCAGGACTCTGTCTTTTAGGAAAGACCATGCATCCTCAACACACTTGCCTTTTGTAAGGTCGAATTGGAGGGGGGACATTGGTTCCGTCATGCTCTCCAAAACCCTTTCCACCATAACCCTTTCCAGTACTTTTCCTAGTACCGGAAGCAGGCTGATGCACCGATAAGATTTAGGGTCAGACCTATTCTTATCAGTGGACTTCAGAAGCACAGCCAGCCTTGCCTCCCTCCAATCCTTGGGGAAGTAGGTGCAAGCAATACATTTGCTATAAAGACAGAGCAGGTGTTCTGGGACGGCCTTCCAGATGGCTTTCATCATCTCTCCAGTCATTCCATCAGCTCCAGGAGATTTCCTGGAGCGAAGAAGTGAAACACCATACTCGACTTCTTCAGTCTTTAACTCTGGACGGACCGGAGGCTCTTCATATGTCCTCAAAGCGCTCCTCTCTCGGGAAGAACTGACCAAGCAATGCTGTAAGGCAATTTTTCCATGTGGATAGAACCGTATTATCCACACGAATGCCTTCAATATCAGCAGTCCTCTTAGTACTTCGGCAAATCTTATAAAGTTTTCTAAATTCTTATAACTATGTCTTTCGACTTCATTTACATTTTATTTAAAATATACTTATTTTCTATACTTAAGGCTAAGAAAAAAATTTATTTACAAAAACTTAGCATATGGACATTACTTTCCTTAGATTTCTATCAAAAATTCGCTTCTCTGTCAAACAGCGGTTCCACCAACTTAGCCTTTTTTGATTCGCCCTACTGCTCCTCTCAAGCCGTTCGTCGTTAACCTGCCATACGCACTCATTGATGTGCGCGATTTGCAGATTGATGCTTAAGCTACCGTATGCTTGCGTTGTTAGGGAAGAAACCTCCACAAGTATACGCGCACCATAAACACCCCAATCAACGCCTCGCACACACCATCTCCTGTCAGAAACCGTGTCACTTTCTTCTATTGCGTGAGCGATCTCAAACTGAATGCTATTCGAATCAGTGGTATGTCCTCCAATATGTTAGTTTTGGTAAATCATTTCGCAAAAACTCCAGATAGTTTGTAAAATTCCTAGGTGGTAGTTGTAAGGGGCCGATTAACTTGTTTTCAAGTACACTTGCCCACATATGGACGCTGAACTTGTGTTGAAATGATTTGTGTCTCCTTGTATGTTGATTGTCCGCAGTCCATGTATGAAGATTATGAAAATTTTGTGATCCCATCTCTTGTAAATTGAGATTCGCCAGTCCAATAAATAAACTTGTTGTCATCCAAGCTCCGCTCCAGCAACCAGTTAGAAAACTCAACAATGTCTGCGTATTCTTGGTTTGTAAATGCAGACATTTCAAATAGCGTTTCATATTTGGATAGACAAAGAAATAAGAACAATGTATTCATCCTTTATCGGGCAGGTAATCAGTTGTGTATTTAAATGTGGGATCGCAAACGAAATATTTGAAAAAACAACAAAATAAGAACAATGTATCAGTGTTAGTGTCAAGTGTCAGTTCAATCAGCTGTTTGTTAAACTTCTCTCAATTTTCTCTCGCTCATTTTGGATAATTTCATATAAACACCAGCATTTCTATGGGTATAGAACCAATGCGGATTGCTTCAACGCACATTGATTGAGTTGTCGGATAAACTAGGTAATAGATTTATTGTTCTTTTACGTATGAAGCTCACCACAAGTTCATTTAGAGTCTGGTTTAGTTCGAGAAACTTCGCACTTTAACTTTTGCAATCTAAGGACTCAATGATTTAAAACAAGTAAAGATTAATGAAGACGCACGAGATAACTTTTTTGACGTTTTATCTTTTTCAGCTTACACAGAGAGTCATCACTGCCAAACGACATGTCAGACCAGCCGGCTATCTACTCTAGTACAATTTGTGAATTACATTTCTTTCTTACAAACAAATGTCACTATCTAGTTTTCAGGTACATTTACATCAAGAATTTCCTTACACTACAGTTGGCCAATCTGTTCCCTTTTGGTCAAATTTCTCTTCCAAATACTCTGTAAGCTCATCAATAACCGACCCTTGCTGTTTAACCCCAAATAGTAACATGCTTGGGGACTCCTTGGCTGAACTGTGAATAGTATTGTTGATAGCATATCCCATTTGCGACAGCCTTGATAACCCTTTTTACCCGTTCCACTTGTCCATTCGCTTGGGGGGAAGCCGCGGCACCTTAATATGTTCCACATTATGTTGGAGCATGTAATTGGCAAACTCCAATGACGTAAAACAAGTACCACGGTCGGAGATCATACGCTTCGGGCGGCTATAATTGCTGAACTATTTGTCCAATGACGCACAAACCTCCTTAGTACTAGTTGAACTGACTGGGTACAAACGCACAAATTTAGTGAACGCATTGATAACCACTAAGATGTGTTTTCTCTTGGCGAGCAGGGCAGGCAGAGGACCGAAATGATCCACATGCACCGTATCAAACGGAACCGGTTTCTTTGGAATACTGTGCAGATTCCGGTCGTTCGATCGAGCTGACCCAAAATACATAATGCACTTGATACAGTTCATAATAAATCCCTCGATTTTGGTTTTCATATCAGGAAACATAATGGCACTTATCTATCCCTAAATGACCAATCTTTTCATGTATCATTCTAATAAGATTGTCTCTCTCTCATTTAACAAAAATTTCTCTCCGTCTGCCTTCCGAAAAATCATTTCATTTCATTTATTGATTGATTGATTTACATCTTTTACATATAGCCTCAAAGCCTTTCAGTATGTAAAAGATTACATATTTTGGTTCAAGCATAATTCATATTAGAATAGACATTTAAACTAAAATGTTATTTGATGAAACACATTTTAGGAAATGAAAGAGAAGCTTTCTTATTTAAAGGGGACCTACTTAAATATTATTATCAGCCAAAAATCTAAATACCACCCTCTCGAATTGCCTGGTTCCTCTCAGTTTTCTAATGAAGAGGGGTAGGGAGTTCCATTGCCTGATGACGTAAACAAAAAATTGGCGCTCAGAGCTGTTAAAATTAAATCTCGGTTGAATAAACATATAAGAGCGATTGGAGATACAAAATTCTATTTTTTCATAGAGGTACAGTGGTTCTTTATTGATCAGCAAATTATTTAATGTCATAAGGGAACAGTATTTCATGTATGCATATAGGTTGCATCCCAGGATGTTTTATGAGTAGGCCGATATGTGGTCAAACCGTTTAAGATTGTACCGGATTGTACCGGACTATGTTGTTAAAGGCTACAATTAGGTTTCGTCTAGTTTGAGTATTATGACAACAGAAAATCTGACACCCGAATGTGATGATGGGCATGAAAAGGGTTTTCGCTAAGCTGAGCCTAATATGTTGGGCTGTAAAGTTTTTTGATAGCGATAGAGTTCGTAAGCAACCATATATCTTGCCAATTACTGACCGAATGTGAAGGTCCCAGCTAAGGGTAGTGTTAAACCAGATGCCCAAGTTCTTAACTTTCTCCACATATTGTAGAACAGCATTGCCGAGATACAAGACAGGAAAATAACTCATTTCAAGTTTGGTTTTATAGATAATCATGCATTGAGTTTTTTTTTGAGTTTAAAAGAGCTTATTCTTTTCGGACCAGTGAGCAATGGCTTTAAGGTCATTGTTGAGTTGTTGGGCCCCGTCCTCGATCATTCGAAGCTTGCAGCTCATTCGGATTTGTGCATCGTCGGCATACATGTAAATTGCTGAATTTGTGACTGCAAGCGGAAGATCGTTTATGAATACACTGAACAATAGAGGGCCGAGAATAGATCCTTGAGGCACTCCTGACAATAAATTTAGAAAACGGGTCGAGTTTTTACCAGCAACAACAGCCTGTCTCCGGTCAGAAAGGTACGACAACATCAGTGTAGCAGCACTTTTTGTGAAACGATTTCTCAGTTTTGAGATCAAAATTTTGTGATTGACCATATCGAATGTTTTTGAAAAATCAAGAAGGCAAAGAAAGGACACGTGGTCACTGTCCATTGCCTGTCTGATATCGTCGGCTACGTTTAAGATAGATGATGTGCAGCTATGATATTCTCTAAAACCAGACTGATGCGGATTCAGAAGCTTGTTATTTTTAATAAAAGTCGACATCTGCTTGTGTAAAAAATTTTCAAGTACCTTAGACAGAAAGGGGTGAATGGAGATCGGCCTATATTCGGGGGGTGAAAGACGGGTAGCAGGTTTTTTGAGTATTGGAACAACTTTTGCAAATTTCCAAGCAATCGGACGAGATGAAGTTAATATAATAGTGTTACATATATGTGTAAGTATTGGAAGAATATGAGGCAAAATGATCTTTATGAATACTGGATTAATTTCGTCACAACCAACAGCTTTAGATTTGATATCCAATATAGCTCCTACAACATCTGCATCATTTAATCTTTGAAAAAAGAATTCATTGTCACAGTTACGGTCACTTAATATTTCGAATGTATCTGGTACTAAGGCATTTGGTGAGGAACACTGAACTTTGGCAAATTCAGCGTTTAGAGCATCTACGTTGATGTTTTCAGGAAGCTGTGCTTTCTGACGACCAACTCCTAGCTCGCGAATATTTTTCCACAAAGTTTTAGGTGCAAGGCTTTTATCGAATTTCACCGTATACAGTCGGCGTTTTGCTTCCCTGATTTTAGCACGCACTTTGTTTCGCAAGACACAAAAAACAACGTGAAATTCCGCGGGACGAAAGCGTTTCCAACGTTTATAGGCCAGATCCTTTAGTTTCATGGCATCCTGAATTTCAACTGTAAACCACGAACTGCTGTCATTACGCACTAACTTCCGTTTAAGTGGTACGTGTTGGTCATCAGCTGAGACCATGAAATAAACCTGCTGCCAATTCACCTGATATATATCATGTTCTAGTTGACTAAGACTTAGATTCATAAAATCTCGGTATTCATACGAAGCAGAGTAAGTTTCAGGCATCATCCTGAAAGTTGCAAAAATTAGATCGTGCTTAGAATAAACCGGGGCTGAAAGCTGTGAGTATAAAAGAGTATTATCTGGATCATTGACAAGAAGCAGGTCTAACAATGTTGATGCGGAAGCTGTGAAATGAGTTGGATTATCAGAGTTAATTGTCACTAGGCCAAATGTATTTATTTTTTCCAAGAATTCTTTTGTGCCCGCTTTACAGAGGATATCACAATTATAGTCGCCACAAATAATTATTTCAGAATAAAGCGGTGAAAATTCTTCAAGTAAACTAAAAAATTCTGAAAAGTCGACGTTACTATTTGGCCTATAGACAACACCAATCAGACATTTGTTTCCACTAGAAACAGTAATTTCCGCGAAACAGTAGTCAAAAGGAGAATCGGGACAAGACTTAGTAACAAATTTGTATTTAAGACACCTGTTGATGTATATAGCAGTTCCACCGCCCACTCGATTATACCTATCGCCACGAATCAATTTGTAGCCGTTTAATTCATACAGATCATCCACAATATTGGGCGCAAACCAAGTCTCCGAAACGCATATTACATCGATACCTGACCCTTGAAACATATTTCTGAATTCATCAATTTTAGGATAAAGACTTTGTGAATTAATATGGCATACTCTAAGGCCGATACATTGTTTACAAAGAATATTAACCAAGCACGCAAATTATTGTTGACGTCATCGGCTACATATAATATGTTATTGTTGCTCATTTTGAAAGATTATTATGCGATAATATACCCCAATGACAATTAGACAACAAGACAAAGCAAAGGAGACCGGGGGCATTGAGACATTTGGCAGAAGTACGTATAAAAAATTGATAATAAAAAATAATACAAAAAAGAAAAAAAGATAAAATAAAAATAATAAACCACCATAGAACGCAGCTTACACATCTGTGAACGCACGATCTTTTTCATTTCCTCCATTATACGATGTACCATCAATACATGTGTTATCACTTATCAGCAATTGAAATCAAGCTTTCCAGTTTATCGATTAAAAGTGTTTTTCCTGCTGCAATGACTCGAATATAAATTCTCCCGCTTCGGGTGAACACACTCTGAAGCTTTTTTTGACGTTTTAAGGAGAGAGCTTTACGAAGAATAATATGGCTGTTTGTCGATAAGCTTTCATTTACGAATATTCGGCTGTCCGATTCAAGTCCAACATTATGTAAACAAAGGTTTTGTTTTGTTTTTTTCCAGCGGAGATGTATTGATTTTAGCAGGGAAATTCTGTCAGCAGCTGACTTGAATTTCACAATAATTGTTGTTGAGTTATCCGGGGCAGCCTTTGATCGTGCGCGAAAGATTTTTTCAGGAACAGGAGTTGGTGTGCAAGCAACAGAATGGCATAATTTTGTAAATAACTCCAGCAGGTTTTCATTCTGTGTTCGTGGAATACCTCGCAAAATTGCATCCATTGCATTTTTTTCGCGCTCAAGATTGTCAATTCGTTGAACAAGTAATGACATATTAGGTGTTGTAGCTGTTGCAGTGGGTTCCGATATAGATTCAAGTTGATGAACTCTTTGGGACAGATCTGCAACTGTTTTACTGACTTCTGCGAAACGCTGAATGAAATCACTCTCAATGTTGTTAAGTTTGTTGTAATTTTTTTTATTTTCCTTCAAAATCAACTTTTTGAGTTCCTCGTACTGCTGTCTCATCAATAATTCGAGACCTTTGTTTTTGTCTCCTGGTGTATTCACAACTGAAGATGCAGGAGATAGTTGTTGTTGGCTCTTGGCTGAAGTTGAGCGAAGGTCACGAATGGGTGGTGGTGGCGTAGTTGTCATTCGAGATAACCTCAATAGTTTTGTGGATTTATGATTTTGCAAGATAAATCGAAAAAGGGATTAAGGGCAGAATTATTGCACTGTCGGGTATATCTTGAGTTCTTGAACCAATTTGTTAACACTTTTTTGAAGAATAAAGCAATTGAAATTCAATGCACTTGATTATTTTTTGCACGATAATTTCTCTCAACTACATTTCGAGCAGAGGAACTGTCAAAAATCAATCCATCCCTTAACTCGTAATGTCGGGCGTTTGCTCGGTTAGTCTTTCCTTAAGCTTAATAATTTTCGGATCTCGACTCTGAGCTATCTGAATATGGGTGTCTACTTCGTCACTCGTGCAGGCGGCGACTAGGTGACATCACCTCAATGCATCTATATGCCCCATTGATGTCCCACTGCAGTGCTGCGCTACTCATCGTAAGCGAATTGCACTCAGTAATAATCTTAAAGGGTAACCCTTCTAGGTATACCCGAAAACGTCTCAATAAGTATATAATGGCTTATGTTTCTAACTCGAAACTGTGATATCTGGACTCGGCGGGAGTAGCCGTTTTTGAAAAATATGCGGTTGGATGAAATTTTCTATAATCCTGACACTATAAATGGACAACACTGGTACGGTAATAAGCTTGTCACGCAGCTCCTGGAAAGCCTGTTCACATTCTCCTGAAAAATCATACCTTCTTTCCTTCCACAGAAGTTCTAGAAGAGACTTAGCTATTTTGGAAAATTAGAGCACGAAATATGCAAACAATCCCACACATATCTGCAGTTCCTTCTGGCTTTTCGGCATAGGATAACCTGTAATATTTCGAATGTGAGCATCCAATTCGTTATAACCGAATTTACGCTTATCCAATTTGAGTTCCAACCCCTTTTCATAGAGGTGGCGCAAAACCTCGGCCAAGATTCTCAAATGGGACTCAAAATCAGCTGTTGCGATTAAAATGTCGTCTAAGTAAATAATTAGTTTACCCACCTCAATCAGATCCTGGGAAATTTCTTACATGAACCACTGAAAATTCGCGGATGCATTCTTTAGTCCAAAAGGCATTGGGACGAAGTCGCACTGCCCGTCCGGTGTCACAAAAGCGGTAAATGGTATGGAGTTTTCCTCCATTCGCATTTGATGAAAGCCATCTTTCAGATCCAGTAAAGTAAACCATTGCTTACCTCCTAAAAATTCTATACAGTATTCCTTAAGCGGCAACGGGAAATTGTCCCAAATCGTTTTCCTATTCAGCGGACGGTAATCAATGCACATCCTCAGTTCGACATTTTTCTTTCTAATAAGTACAACCACGGAGGCATACGGAGACTGAGTTCGTTGAATAATTCCTCTATCCGTCAGCTCTTTTATTTTTTTCGAAAGGGCTCTTGGTGATTAATTAAAAGGAGTATCATCTGTTACGTAGATCTTCATTTTATAATCTTTCAATTCATTATAATCTTCATTTATATCTACGCTCAATCCCGGTTGGGTTTAAATACTCTCCTTATCGTACAACAAATTTTCGGCAAGAACTTCAATGGCATCACTATCCTGACACTCAACTACCTGGGGAACAACACAATCACCCTTCTCTTTTGAAATATCCTCCTTTGAGCACACCTGCTCAAACTTACACACACACTGTAAGTTACTTGTCGCCCAAACGTCTCGATGAGGGCATCCTTTAGTTCACTGTAGCTTAAGACGCCTAGAGCACCCCCAAACACTTTTCATCCGCCGTGATACTGCTCGAACTCTGAAAACCATTTGCGGATATCGCTATAGTTTTTCCCCGTAAATGGGTTGAGCAAATTCTCCATGTGCTCGAAACTCGCACCGCGGTGATTACGATTTTCTGTCTGCTGAGGGCCCTCCAACTCCCATATCTGCTGTTGCAGCACAAGCATCTCCCGTCGCATACGCAAGAGGTTCAATTGCGCCTGAGGTTTGCGCGTTTCGGCTTCGGTGTTTTCCTGGCGACAGGCATGTTGCGCCGGCACGTTTGCTTATTCGTCGGCTGGTCCATCGGCTGGTTCGTCGGTATATTCGCCGGTTACTTCGGCTGCCACTTGGTCGGTGGGAATTCCATCCCAGCTTCCAAAGGTGCATCCACCATGGCCTGCCTCGTGGTCCCCGAATTTGACATTTTGAGCATAAAAACAAAAAAAAACTCTTAAAATAACTTTAATCTGTTGAGTATTTTAGGGCAACACCTCATATCTGAGATTTAAAACAATTATAGATTAATGAAAACGCACGAGATTACTTTTTTTACGTTTTATCTTTTTCAACTCACACAGAGAGTCATGATTGCCCAACGACATGTCAGAACAGCCGGCTATCTACTCTAGTACAATTTGTGAATTACATTTCTTTTTTTACAAACAAATGGCACTATCTAGTTTTAAGGTACATTTACTCGTACCGTACATCAAGAATTTCGTTACATTACAATGGTTAAGGGGTGGCCGTGGTGTAGTGGTAGTAGCAAACGCTTCTCACTCGGAGGGTCCAGGTTCGAATCCTGCCCATGGCAAAATCAGTTTTTCATTGTATAATTGGAACTCAGACAAAAAAATTCTGCGTGTGAAGGCATAACACTGACACGTAGATTTGACTGTTATAAGAGTTTCAAGCAATGAAAAAAATACTGGGAATTTTATCTCGAATCACTCTGAGTGAAGAAAAACTCTCCGTCCTACTCGGACTCCCTGGAGAGCAAACATAGAAACCAAACACACCTGAGTTTCAAACCACTACAAAAACAATTTTCCTTTCTCCTCCTTCTATCTTTCCGCCCGCGCCCTGGCAACAGTAAAAGGGTATCAACCCCTTAGGCGCGCGTAAATTATAAAAAAAAAAAAAAAATGAGGATATATATATTTTTTTTATTTTAATACAGTAGCCTCAGGATAATTGCTTAGATAAAGTAGTCGAATTTCAATGCATTCATTCATTCATTTCATTCTTCTAATCACCGTTCAACGTGATTAGAAGAATCCATCTTAATTGCGGTATTGATGTAATGTTCGCGTTACTTAGTGGAAATCGGAATAAATCGTTGGCTTTTCTAAATATTTCTGTATATGGACTTAAAGTCAAAACCAATATAACACAGAATTATCATAAATTGACATTGCAATTATTATTATTAATATAAACAGAAAAATTAATTAATTAAAAATTAATTAAAACAAATGTAGGTATGTAAGTATTACATGACTTATGTACTCTCGTAGCAGCAGACCTAAATAAAAGTGGATGGCAAACGAAAGAGTTATGTACTCTAGTTGATACTCGCTAGAACGACAATCTTCCTCTATTCTTATATCATATAATATGGTTATTGAACAGATTCTGGATGTTTTATTGAATTGAATTGAATTATAATTTATTTTTTCATATATACATGTATCAAATTATGTCACAATTCATAGAACTAAATTAAATCTTTTTTTTGTAAGATGAATATATATATATCAAAAATTAGTAACATTCTATATTTTTCTACAAAAGTAAAAGAATAGTGTTGAATGCTACTTCAATTGTAGGAAATTTAAAAGCTTAGCTGGGTGGGGTGGACCTACTTAAAATAAACTATATACAAATTTAAATAATTCAAATGGTTGTTATAAGAGCTTCAAGCAATGAAAAAAATACTGGGAATTATATCTCGAATCACTCTGAGTGAAGAAAAACTCTCCGTCCTATTCGGACTCCCACCCCTGGAGAGCAAACATAGAAACCAAACACACCTGAGTTTCAAACCACTACAAAAACAATTTTCCTTTCTCCTCCTTCTATCTTTCCGCCCGCGCCCTGGCAACAGTAAAAGGGTATCAACCCCTTAGGCGCGCCTAAATTATAAAAAAAAAAAAAAAATAAAGTAACTATTAATTTATGAGTTGTACAAATGCAAAATATTTATAAATACATTCCAAAATTGTAATTGTGTACTTTGCAAAGAATAAGTTAAAAAAAAGCAGAACTAAACTAAACCAGAATGTCAAAAGTAATATCAATGTAATTGTAATTGAAAAGCCAAGGTTTTGTAAGTTTTAGAAATATTCCAGGTATTGTTGTTGATCTGATTGCCAGTGGAAGCTTATTAAATAATAGAGATGAGGAAACAGAGTAGAAATTTCGGAAAACAGCAATGCGAAAAGAAGGTATAGCGGCCATATCTAAGAAGTTTCTTCGTAAATTATAATTTGATATTAAACGAAAATTACGATTGCCTGACTTCATAAAGAACGTCTTTACCACTTTAAAACAATAAAGGCGACGAACAGGTAGGATTTTCAGGTCAAGGAACAATGGAAAACAAGGGTATCTAAATGGTTTTTGGGATAATTTACGTAATATGCCTTTTTGAAAAATTAAAAGGGGTTTGATATTATTAAAATACGCCCCTCCCCAACAACATATAGCATATTGAAGTCTTGAATGGAAAATTCCATAGTAAATTGTTTTTAAAAGAGATGTCGAGCAAATGTTTCGTAATTAAAAGAAATGTCTAAGAGTGGATTGGAAATACTTTCTCAGAGATTGAATATGATTTGAAAAGCTCATCGTTGAGTCAATAATTAGTCCAAGATATTTAAATGCATGTAGTTGCTACAACTGAAATTGCCATTGAAACTAGGGTGAAATGGACAGTAATTACAAAAGCAATTGGTCAATCTGTATCGTAGACAGTCAGGCGCATCTAAATTATGCACTGAGGACATGCTAAAGAACATTGTTTTGGTTTTGGAGCTTATAACCAATCTATGAGCAGAAAACTAACCAAGGTACCAACCAATATATGTATGTATAATGTATATGTATATAGTTAAAAAACAACACGCTGATCTATAAGTTGCTAGATTTTTCCATTCCGATGACTTCTACGAACTTTTCTACGACACGTTTGGTGGATAGATCTGGTACTGTAAAGAGAGTAGCGGAGGATCTCAGCCTGTTACGCTTAAGCTGGGTTAATATATCAAAGTATAAAAATGTGCACTCGAAATCGCAAGCGCTAAAAGCCACATTCCGTCAGCAGCGACGGTAAAAGAAAAAAAAGGAAAATTGTTGTATCAATCTCCGGTAGTCACAGCTGCTGCCTTTTCCACCGTCTCAAACAGATTGGAATATAAAAAAAAACTTCTGCACTACCAAATAACGACATTAGTTGTTCTTTCCACGCTCAAAGTTCAAGTAAAACTGGCATGGAAATCAGAAGTGGCTCCATTTCGTTTGAACGGAAGAAATTCGCAGTTAATCTGCAAAGCTTCTTTTGACCAAACATGCCAACTTAAAAAATGTTGGCTTGTTACCATGGAGGAAAGTATTTTTGATCTACATCAGTAGGAAAAGAGCCATTCATTCCACACGTCAATTGTTTTTGGTAACAATTGACTTTTGGTAACTGCTCCAGCCACAATGGCGAATCTGCCTCTTGTCGACTTCAATAGAAGCACCCTCAAAGAAATTTTCCGATTGAAATCATTAGCTTCGCTCTTGAGTTGCTATTTTAATTCACAGTTTCCTGAAGTTTTTGGGCTTGCATCGAAGAAGTATTCTTTCGGCCTGTTCTTCCAACGTCAGCTGCAACTATCGTTTTTCGAAAAGGATTTTCCGACGACAGTCGTTGAACATGGCTTGTTGAGCCTGAAGTTGTTTCACTATGGGTTTCTTAATGTCAATTGTGCTAAGGCCAGTATGTAACAAATCCTTACGTTTAACTGGCATTTTGCTGATACAAAATATAGTACTTTGGAGTTTAAATGCAAATCGCAAGCAATTCCAACTACAATATAATATTGTGTTGCAGAATTCATCCGTATATTTCATTGTTTCATCGATCGGTATTTGCTGCAAGTTCTTGTGTTACCTTTATTCGTACTTTTATATAGTACTCTTCCTTCACTGCTTAGGGATCCGATCGCCTCTCGCAAACCATTAAAATCATAGTTTCTTATTTTCAGTGCCGTGCATGTGATTATAAGTGCTGAAAACAGAGATTTATTTACGTTTTCACCTTTAAGAAATCAATATTACCAATCCGATTCATTTACTTCACTTCACGAAAACTATCAGCTATCAGAGTCTGGCATGGTGTCCCAGTGTCTATAAGGCGAATTTCTGAACAAAAGAGTTTCTTGGTAGCTTCCCTTCCCTATTATTTAAAATAATCGAGTTGAAATCTCTTCTGCATTTATTTGTAATTATTTTACCCTGTTTCCAATTTGCTTGTGATTCTGTTTTACTTTGATTATATAAATTATTCCATTGCCCATCGGGGTAGAGCTTTCATATATTATACGTTCACTTAGACGTTACCGTACTACAATATTATTTTCCTCTCATCTATGTACGGAATATAATGTGTGAATGTTTGAATTCATATCCGACTTTTTCGGGAGTCTCCAGACATGTGAACCCGATTATGCACAGACTTCGGGTAGATCTAGAAAGAACTGCGGCAAGATTTTATAAGCATTGGCGGTAAGAAACTTTTGTACAATGGATCGAGTATACGTTAAAAGAACATCAAAATCAAATGTTAAGAAATAAAAGGTAATCCAACAACGGTGCACTTAACCACAAATATTATGTAATTTCATACATGTAAATTAAATCATCTAGGCAGGCATTTTAATAAAATTCCTTTCCATATTTTATATGAAAGTCTACTTTTTAAAGACAATAATAGGCTTTAAAAAATATTGAAATATTGAAATATTTAAAAAAATCCAGCAAACGGTTTACCTTACTCGTATATATTTTTCCTATCAAAATTCATCGAAAAGCTATTGGTACAACTTTCTGAGTCTCATTCGGGATGACCCATTAACATGTAGTTCCACTTGTAAATATAATTTAATGCATATTTTCTACTGCCAGTAATAATTTTTTAAGGAATCCACTCCTAACGGAAAAGATCATAAGCGGCTTATGAATAAAGTAAACTATTGAATTGCAATTATTTAGTAAATATAAGTATACTCGCGTATATACGAAGGTTTTTTTTATATATTGCGATTTTATATAAAGTCTACAAATTATAATTCTTTAACACGATTATTATATTTTTTTTATTCTTTTTCATTTATTTTGATAGGCTATTACTTTTTTAATTACGGCATAATAATATGATAAACAAAATCTTAACAATGAACTATAAAGCAGACAAATATATAAAAGAATTTATTTATAATCTGATATTCGTACGTTCATTTCGCAAGCCAGAATGGTCTCAAAAGACAAAAAAATAACGCCTTAATGGTTCTTAATTGTTTAAATATAAAATATATGTACATGTATCAAATATTTTTATATTCACATTGTTTACGAGTATTTACATATTGAATACAAATGTTTTAAATTTCTTTCCTTATGAAAAAAATAATGATAATAACAATTGTAAAGAAGGTTTCTTGGGTCAGAGTACGAGTATATATGTATGTATGTACTCGTATGTAAAACTTGTAGCAGAAATCTTGGCAAGCACGGCTCTATTCGACGAGATGCGACATGTGGGTGGCTCAAGTGGTAGTGGATTGACTTCCAAATCGGAAAATTCAGATCCCAACCTCGCCCGAAAGACATTAATTTTTTTTAGTTAACGAAAATCAAGTAAGATGAGTAGTTGACTAGAAATCAACAACAATCCAACTTACGCTAAGAACTTAGTCTCCTTATTAAATGTTGGATGCCACCCATTTTCCAAAGAACTTAACACATGTTGAGGCATTATAAGTATTCATACCCACTTGAGTGTTCGTTAAAAAAAATGCCGTCCTGATTTAATCTGCACTACAGGAATATTAAAATGCAGTGACATGAAACCAATTGGATGAAAAGCAAAACCAACGTTGCTTAAGTTTTATTTCGCTGTTGCGTTGTCCTTTATTCCTTTTAGTAAATGGAAAGGATATTATCTATTCGGAAGATTTAAATTTAATAAAATTTTATGAATAGAGGTATGACTAAGAGAAGAGAGAATTTTTATAACAAACGGCGTATAAACTGAACGTTAGAGGATGCTGAAATCAGTTAAAACAGTTTTGTTAGTTTCGTTTAGCTGCCATTTGTCAGTTCATATTTGCGTAGAGAGTGGTCGATAACAATATATAATAGAGCAGGCAACGTTTTATTAAAATAATTGTTAAATTGTAGATACGTGAAAAAAATTCACTTTCCCGCGCACATCGTCGACGTGTGGTGATCGGTCTTAAATTCACTTTCCTGACTACGTTCTCGCCGAGAATTTGTTTTGTCGTTTGCATAAGCAAATTTGCAAAGAAAAGTCAGAACATGCTTTCTTGGTTAACACAAAAAGAATCGCTCAATTTTCTTCACATTTCCTTCGGAACAGAATAAAGTTTCGTGAAGCTGATGCTACCATTATTTTTGTTAATAGACAGTATTCAGCAGAAGATTTGTATATGGCAGACGTCAACGTAACAATTGGCAATCGCTGTATTATATATTAGGTTCGTATTATTATGACAGTAAAAAGGATTACAAAAATTCACATTGCAACACAGGACACTAATAGGAACTAATTTTATTGAAGAAAAAGGGATTATATTCGGAATAGGTCAAATACTTATATACTCCGCCAATCAAATCGAGAATAAGTTTGCAGAATCTAACGGTACAACGTCCCAAAAATGTAACTATACCCCATTCAACAAAAATGGGAGAATTTTTTTTTCGAACACTGTGCCTTTCGCTCAGTTTTCGGTTCAAAATACTACAAATTGCCACCTTTTTTATTGGAATTGTTATTGTAACTCCTCTAACAATCCGATACAATCCCAGTGCGAATAGTCTGCCCGAAGTTGGAGACAGAATGATTAATTTCATGTATATCCGCCATTGATATCCTCTGGATTTTCTAACAGCACCAGAGTTATACCAGAGCAGTAGTAATCATTTTAAGAAAACGATATTTTATTTTCGCGTGTATTTTGACAGGCTCTTTTGGTTTTTGTTGTTTTTAAAAGGTTTTTAATCGAAAAGAGCGTTAGGGGTTGCCATATGTGAATTCACCATATGTTTATTTGGTTCAATTGTTTTATATGGATGTCAAAATTCGTGGTATGGAAATCACTATATATACGAGTATGTTAATAAGCAAAGAAGAATCTTATAATTAAATTTACGAATATTCTACCGAACCGATATGTGCAATGATTAACATTTTTAGAACAGATAACCAGTTAAGCCGGTTTGTAACCCGAGGTTACTAGTCCAGTATGCGATGGCCCTATGAGATTAAGCTCGCAGTGGTAAGACGGCAAATATGGCTTTGTGGCATTTGACAACATCCAACAACTCCGCTTTCACCATGTTTTCTTCGAAAGCTATGCTATGCTTCGTCCTACGCCAGACGATTACTTTACTCAGAATTCATACAGTGTGCGATGGCCCATAGAGTTGATATGGGCTCAGGTAAAATTGCGTCGAACATGTTGAATTAAAAGTTGCGCCTAAGATGGTGGGATGTAGATGTTTTCACCGAAACAGCAACAGAGGAGATTATTATAATTTTAAATTTAATTTTTTTCGGATTAATTAGCTTTTATTTCATAATATTATTATGTAACGTTTTACGCTGTTTGGTACATTAAATAAAACAAAGTATCATCAAAAGAGGTAGATGGCAATCCTATTTTATTATTATTATATTCAGAAATCCCTGCCGACAAATATGCATATCATGGTATCCCTAGAAGAGCTTTGATCTGTACTGCAGATTTTTGTTGAACAGGGGATAATAGTTCCCGAATCGTACTTTATTTAATTTTTTTAATTAGCGCGCGCTCAGTGGATTGTGAATACCCTAAACATTTACCATACACCGCGGAGGAGAGATTATTGCCGTGTCGATGTCGGACTATGAAACCACTGAGCAGTTGAGCTAGTGATCGTAAGGTGCTAAAGTGCATCACAAGTGTGTTTTTTTCCCTCTAGACGAACCAACACACTTCGATGTGCCCAAAAATAATTCAAAAGATTATACCCCTGCACCGTTTGTCTCTAACGCGATATATGACCTGTAGTTTTAGTTCCAAAGAAAAATTGAGGTATTATAGGCAGTTGAACAGCATTAATGTTCGAGATAGATATCATTTACGTTGAATTGAGGATTTGGTTTCTTCTATGAACTATATGTACTTACTATTCCGATCCTATCAGATGAAATTTCAGATTCAAATGCATGACAATCTACGTACCGCTTCAGTTATATTCCAAAGCGTTATGGATAGATTTCGCACAGCATAAGCAGAGATCTTAATACTCGTCTAAATCGATGAGATAAGTACCTATGTATAATATATATTTCAACAACTTCGATCAGCATTTGAAAGATCTGCGTATAGTTTTTGGGAATCTGAGATTTGTCAAACTAAAAATCAATAGACAAAACTCTGAGGTATGTTCAGTTTTTAGTGTCTTAGACACATTCTGACTGTTTGGGGTATTTAAGATAACCTACCACAGATATCAACGCCCCTTTGAAATCTGACAAGTAATAATGCCTTGTTGAAATGCGAACACGAAAGGCAGTTCTCTTTTGAGAAAATGTAAAATTTGTACACTAGCTCCCTAATTCGCATACACAGCTTGAGAATTTATCTTTTTCTTAAAAAAACGGACGCCTACAATGCTATCAGCGTAGTTTCGGTTCAAAGGGAGAAAACTGACGAGCACCCTCTTCAATGTGCATTGAAACTCCCGGCAACGATAGCTACCGAATGCGAATCTCTCGCTATTTAATGGCATATATATAACTTTAGAGAGTGTAATGTAGGTGGGGAGATGGGCTTGATAACCGACTATAAAATAGTTTAAAACAGTCACCCCAGTTGCAACCTTGAATTATAATTTCATAATAGAATAGCACAAGTATCGGTGCAGATATGCTATCGGAAACCGAAGGGCATTTCAGAAACGCAACTTTAAGAAACTAGGATGGAAACCATTATTATCTAGAAACTGACTTCGATAATTCTCAGCTGGTTATGCCATAAAAAAAAGGGAAGAAGATCTTCTACAACTACTTCGACTCTACTATAGCAGGTCACTATGGTGTAAAACTCGAAGAGATATCGATTGCTCGTCACTACCTCAAACACCAGTTGAATGTCAATGGATCCTAGTCGCTGAAGATATTGCAATCCAAGCAAATTATTTTTTATTTCTCTTTTATCTTTCGTATGAACTCTTTCTGTACATCATTCATTTAACCGCCTGTCTAGCTACGAAAAATGCACATTTATGTTGGTACCCATCTCTTTTAATTTAGTTCCTCCAGTGGACTGTCGACTTACACCCAAATCGTGTTCCAAAAATTAAAGTATTATAAAACCAAAGTTTTCAAAAGATATTGTACGAAGTCGAATGGTTCAGTACGATATAATCAAAAGGAGGCATTACTAAATCTATTCCAAAAAGAAACAAACAATTTGTTCAAAATCATACAAAATATAAATATTGTAAAAAGTATCTTAAAAGGGATGTTAAATTCTAATTTACCATGAAAGCCCATTTTAAATGTTCTTTTACTAACGATTGAAATATAAAGGGTTTTCCAATAGGGACTTGACAACTTTGAATTTAATTTGTGAACGCCACTCTTTCACTAATCATCAAACTGTGACTGTCAATTTATTCAGTAAAGTCAACATTTTCATCATGGTAAAGTACAGGAACGAGCAACGTCTGCAAATTATAAAAATTTTCTACCGAAATTCGGAGTCGGTGACTGCAACTTTAAGAGCTTTAACTCCAATTTTCGGTCGTAATTCTCGCCCTAGTAGACAGGCAATAACAAGTTTAGTGCAAAAATTTGAGTCTACATATTCGTTGTGTGATGTTGCCGTGTCAGTGAGACAACGGGTTGGTCGAAGTGTTGAAAATATCGCTGGCGTCCGTAGCAAACGATCAGTCAATTCCACGGCTTTCTCAAGGATTGGGCATCGCTCAGACTACATTATGGTGTATTTTGCGTAAGGATCTTGGTTTACACCCATACAAGATTAAGCTGACTCAAGAATTGAAGCCAATGGACCATTTGAAGCGACGTACTTTTTCCGATTGGGTTCTGGAGAAGATGCGCCAAGATAATGAATTTCATCGCAAAATCATCTTCAGTGACGAAGCGCATTTTTGGCTCAATGGGTTCGTCAATAAGCAAAATATGCGTTATTGGTCGGGTGAAAATCCACATGTGCTTCATGAATCACCACTTCATCCACAAAAAATAACTGTTTGGTGCGGTTTGCATGCCGGCGGCGTTATTGAGCTATATTTTTTCGTCGACGATAACGATCGTCACGTTACTGTGAATGGTCAGCGTTATCGCGCCATGATCACCGATTATTTTTGGCCCGAATTGGAAGATATTTACTTGGACGACATGTGGTTTCAACAGGATGATGCCACAAGCCACACAGTACACACTACAATCGATTTATTGAAGAGTAAGTATGGTGAGCGTGTTATCTCAAGAAATGGGCCAGTCGATTGGCCGCCTCGTTCGTGCGATTTAACGCCGCTTGACTATTTTCTGTTAAGTTATTGGTTTATGCCAACACGCCGACGACGTTGGAAGAGCTCAGAGCCAACATTGAACGCGAAATAGCGGCCGTTTCGGCCGAAATGTGTGGCCGAGTCGTTGAAAATTGGGTCCAACGAATCGACTGCTACAAACGTGGCCGTGGTGGCCATATTAACGAAGTCGAGTTCCATTCATAAATGTTTTGAATGTCCTTCAAGCCGATAATAAAGTTTTTGAAATATCTCAAATGCATTGCTATTGCGCTACTAGTGGGGCTGACTAAATGTAAAGGATCATCTCTCAGGCCGCTTTAATAATTTTACCGAAAATGCATTCCGAATGCAGCGAAAATACAAATAAATGTTCATAAATGAAATGTTAAAGGATTCAAAAAAAGGAAATGCAAATTCTTTTAGACTCCTGAATTAAAAAACGCGTTTGAGGGATGTATGCAAATCAAGCATAGTGAATCAAAGTTTATTTTTTTAACAAAGGATGTTCCGATATTTCAGTGAAATTAAATTTGTCACAGAACAGCTTATGCAAGGAGAGTGGATAGTGATAGTGATCGCGTTCTCTTCGGCAAAATAGTATACACTGAAACCTGTCTAGTAAAATCAATGCAGATACATATGTAGTAACTATGAGGTATTTATTTATTCCATTGTCAAATTCCATTGAAATTATAAAATTAGTACGAAGTCGTTTGCTTTTGCTTTTTGCCAGTAGCCAGTAGCCAGGATCACGGCGAACTACATAGGAGTATATACATGAGTTCACAATAGAAACACTTTATATCTCCGGATCCGATAATTCTACTGGAGGCACCCTATTTCAGATTAATACAATAGATACTTAACATTAAATGAATCTACGGTTTGGAGTCGAACTTCTACTGACACTTCACCACTGTAGAATCATCGTTATATTGTAGGATCTCTTCAACGAATAGGAGATAGCTTCTGCAGAGGTAGATATGGCCATCAAAGATCCTGAAGGATCTAATTACGTTATGACTTAAGTACTCCTTCAGACCACAAAAGTTATAATTACTGTCTAACGCCTTGTGGAAACTGCTTCTGAAAACTGGCTTCTACTTTTATTAAAAATCTATAGAGAAAATCATATTCCAGATAAGCAGCGAGAACTGAGAACTTATAGCAGACAAAATTTTCACTTTGAAGGTTGCAGTTGAAACTACATACCATCATTCGTGACAGGTCACTTATTCATGCACGCCATCTACTGTCCTTTCGAAGTACATTAACTGACATCTTACATGATTTTCTGCTATTTCCCAAGAAATCTTCTTTTTCATTATATTACATATGTTAAGTAGAACGAATAAGTAAACGTAAAAGGAAAATAATTTATTTAGAACTTATAAAATAAAAATAAAAACGTCACTATAAAATAATTATTGAGAAAAAAATAAAAATTCCACTGGCGACAAAATTCCGGCAAATACAGATGTATCTATCATAATTGTATGCATACTAAATATATAGAAGTTCATGGTATCCATGGACCCCTTTAACTGTATGTTTGTTTGTATTCTCATAAAAACAGACACCCTGATATGATATAACCCTGGTAAATTAAAGAGATCCTGATTTTCAAATGTACGACTACAGCATAACCATCATATCTTGTTGGTATTTCAAAAAATTTTCCAACCTTGTTATAATATCGTTTTTTAATGTGTGTTTTTAAATTTTCTTTTAAAATAAATACGGTTTAAATAAAATTATATTTTCAAGAGAATTTGCATAGAATATATCCTTTGTAAGTAAAAGAGTACCGTTTATGATCAGAATTGATTTGATATTTAATAAAGAGATTTATTAATTTGTGAATTATTAAGAGAGAAACTACCATATTCGAACAAAAATGTTTCTGACATGTAATATTACTTTTTCATTTTAAGTTTTGAAAGCGTTATATGTATAAGTTTTTTTTAACTTTGCATAATTTGTGTACTTTATATACATAAGTACATACGAGTAGAGATGCTGTTATATTTAAAATGTTCGCTTTTAATTATCGACCTCTTTTGGCAGAAACGATAATTTTGAACAGAGGTTAAAACATGAGTCCAAAACATACTATAAATAGTTGAGAGAAAATGAGCCCCATTAGAGATTGTTTATAAAATCTATTTTGCTAAATAAAATAATTATTTTTTCCATATTAAATTGCCTGAATAAAGTAAACGTCCCGTCTAAACTTAAAGTCCCATTTACAATACTGCGAGATACGATACGTTGTTCGAAAACGAGAGCGCATGAACTGTCAAAAATATTTCCGTAACATGTAATTCAATGTGTTCATTTACAATAATGCGAGTGTCGCAGCGAGCATCGAAGTCAATTTCGAAAATCTGTTAAATTGTTGTTGTTTTGATTTTGAGCTTGTTATTTGTGAGTGGTGTTTTGACGCATCATTGTAAACATACGTCCGATGTCTGCGAGAGCTCTCGCATTCGAATGCGACTCTCGTATCGCATGTCGCAGTATTGTAAATGGGACTTAAGACCGCTATCTCTCATACAAAGTTGTATGTGGTGAGCCATGGTAAGGATACATCTCCATAAAGTCCACCCCAAAAGTATTGTCTCTACTTACATACGAGTATGTATTCCCCTTTCGAAATGAGATAATCACATCCATTCAGGTACGAATTATGAGATTGGAAGTAAAAAGTCCATGAAAAATTAAATTCCACCCTTATTTGTTTCTTTATGAAAAATGAAAGCTGGTTTGGAATATCTTACAAAATACACTAGAGAGTTTATCCTGAATTGTTAAGGCAATTTTGTACCCAGTTTATCCGACAGCTCAATGTGCGTTGAAGCAATCCACATTGATTCAATACCCGTAGAAATGATGGTGTTTATATGAAATTATCCAAAATGAGCGAGAGAAAATTGAGAGAAGTTGAACAAATAGCTGATTGAACTGGCACTGAACACTAACACTGATATATTGTTCTTATTTCTTTGGCTTTCGAAATATTTCGTTTGCAATCCCACATTTTCAGTACACAACTGATTACCTGCCCTATAATGGAATAATACATTGTTTTTATTTCTTTGTCTATCCAAATATTTCGTTTGCAATCCCACATTACACAACTAATACCTGCTCGATGATGAAAGAATGATGAGAGCGCGAGAGGGTAAAATGTTTCAATGCGATTTGAAAATGTGTATGATATTTCAAAGCGGTTACAAATTTTCTATGTGTTTTATAAGCAAGAATGAACGTATGCGTGTTGAATATTTCAATGCGGTTTGAAGTGGTGTTTATATGAGCGCATTGAAACATTGCGGACTGGGTATTGGTCTATATTGTCAAAGAAAATGTTTATCGTCTCAGGTGTTGGGTCTGACAGAGGTAATTACGACATTGTTTGTGTACATCCATACCTACGAGGGCACTCGCGTATGCCGTGAATTGCACAGATTAATGTTTTCTAACAGAATGCACACCCAAGTGACACTTGGGTAGAAATGCAAGAAGAAAATATCAACATTTTACGTTTGCGTTGTGGTTTCAGAGATGAATGGACCCTTTACGACAATTGATTAGAATGGGACAACTGGGATGTGGTAGAGAGCTTCCATCAAAGATTGTGGGCAAAACCACCCTTTCAAAATGATTTATAAAGAATACTCGTACATTCAAATTGTTATGCCTTTATTTATTTTTTTTGTTCACCCGTAAAATGTTACAGCGGACGTACATTTGAGAGGATTCATGGAAATAATACTTCTCTAGGATTTGAAGTGTAATGAGAATAAAGAACGAACAAAATTCTATGAAGAGTTTTGTAATTAACAATATTGGTTGTTAAGCCTTGTATTAGAGCGTATTTAATTACATTGTCATTGTTTTACCAGTTGAGCAAAATACCAGAGTAAAATCATACGAATATAATAAGTATATAATAAGGCTTAAGTTACAGGTTATAGGAATTAAAAGTTCGGAGAATAGGAATATAAACTAGGCTGGTGAAGTTTGGATAACTTAAATACGAATCAAACCATTAATTAAATCCATATGGACCAAATTAAATACACATATACTTTTTTTTAAATATATAAGTAAGTAACAGCCCGTCTTCACGAGACAAAATTATGCCAGACGAAACATCTGACATAAAGTCTGTCATATTTTTGTAAATATAAAGATATTTTTAGTATAGTAAAAACCTGGTAACGGCGTTGACGCGCATAGCAGGTTCGTCTACATTGATGTCAGAGGAAATGGGAGAGTTTCCGATACTATCATCTGTAAAAACTATAGAATCTATTAAGGACTTCCAGCAGGTCGTCTGAACATTCGTCTTTCAGAGCCACTCAAGGGACAAAAAGTTCTTACGTCATAATTTTTCGTTTGCGACGATCAGGCATTGGTAAGAATGCAAAGCTATGCACCCCATAGACTGAGTCTGTATTTGGCTTTGGAATCCTAGAAAACTTTGGTACAAGCCTGTTGCTTTCTTCATAATTTTATGCCCTCAAAAATGCAAAAAAATAAAGATGCACAGCACAGCTGACCACAGTTCAAAATCTCCCAGCGACGATTCTAGCTCTTCCATAGCTAATGTGAATTGTGAAATGCTGAATACAAAATTGGTTGTAAAATTCAAAGATTGGTTTACAAAGGAAATTAAAAGCGTTTTTTTCTGCCAATGATTAAAACTATCTTAATATCTACTTACGGTCTAACTTAAAATTGTAGCATTGCGCGCATGGGAAGCTTGCCTAAAACTCGTGGTAGATGTTCGCAGCTATGATAGCGTCTGGAAGAGGTCATTACAGTCATTCGAGCTGGAATATGAGGATGACGAGGGTGCTCCACTTTGTTTTACGAGTAATTACGTAATGTGCTGTGACATCACTCGCTGCAAACCTGGCAAAGCTGCAGCTGCCTCGATTGGCTGAAATCCTCATATTTATTTTCTCTCGAGGTGTTTACATATTTAGGTTGCCTTGCTGATTCCTTTCTGCCGCAGCCAATAAAATGACCGGCAACGGTGTTGGAGATGAAATATCTTCGCTTTCAGCAACTTTTGTCTCTTCCCTCAACTGAACGTCATGTTTCAGAATGTCATCCCAGTTAAAATCGTGGATCATTTATTCGTCAGTTTGACTTTTTATAATACTACTTACCAATGAAAAATTGCTGTGTCTTGTTCGAATCACTATGACTTTGTCTAGAAATGAAAATTCATTGAAATAAAAGAGGTGTGGCTCGTAAATCTCCAGCTCCAGACCGTTTGCAGTCATCAACCTTCTTCTTCTCTGCCATGTATGCTGACCGAAGGTATTTTAATTTTTTTGACGTCCACAACATCCTTCTCAAACTCTCGAGCAATGTTATGTCATGCCAAGCCTTTTTTTTGAGGTCACACCTTTTGTAGAAATTACTTTTGTATTTCTATAAATACTCCTTATTCTTCTATGTATTTGTTAAATGAATTGTTTCGGTGGGAGTTAGTTTAATATCATTCATTTTGATATATTTTTCCCATATAAAGGAGAACAAAAAGAATGATAAAAAAAATCATAAAAGTTGTATATTCTGTTTTTAAATTGAATAATTGAATAATAAAATAATTGTATATTTGCGCTTACCAATAACTTTCCGCAAAATACACAATATTAAACTTTTTCTGATATTTTTGAAAGGTACGGCGCGAGTACAACCATAAAAATTATAAAAACATAAAAATTACACGTCAACCAATTGTGCATAAAAGAGCGTTTACCACTACATTCAATAGAAAACAATTCACATATACACGAAGTGTAAGATTCATGCCGGCATTTCCATCCACTCTCATTTCGAGACATAAAAATGCACATCCATGCCCTGATGTTGCAATACAATAGTTGTGGCATGCATTTTTGTATCTCCACTGGACATGCTCATGGTATGCTTATAATCCCTGCGTCGTACACACCCGCTGTAACGGTTCTTTTACCGTTATGTAAATTAACAGACCAAGATTCTTGTATCTTGACTGTTAGTGGTATTGCTGATGGTACACCCATGGAACACCCAAAAGAAAGAGAGAAAATTTCGGAACTCCACGCAGACTCACTTGGAATAATAAAAATAAGTCTTCAACAACTGCTTGATAATCTCTCTGCTTCACCAGACAAGCTTGTCTTTAGAAAATACATCTTCTGACATTTAGCGATGGGCTTGTTGTGTATGAGTTCCGTAAAAAGGTCAGAGAATTTCCCATTTGCAAAGAACTCGTTCAAATTTTAAAAACTATTACGGTTCCTAACAAACTGAATTCTGTATCCTCCAGTCCACAATGCCTGTCCATTTACTACCAAAATGTAAGAGGTTTGCGCTCTAAAATCTCCTCGGTATATCTCAATTCTCAAAAGTTTCCCTATTACCTAATTGCTCTTACAGAAAATCGTCTGCGTACGCAATAGTATGGGGAAGTGAACCTATCAAGTCGCTTGTAAATATGTTGAATAGGATCGGCGAATTGACCGCGCCTTGCTGAAGACCATTTTTAATTTGAAATATTCCAACAGAAGTCACATCACCATTCTTCACGATGAACTGTCTGTTAATTAGCATATTATAAAGAATGTACAAGAGTGATTTACTGATCCCCAGCCTAGTCAGCTTATAGAAAAGACCCTCTAACCATACGGTGTCGAAAGCCTTCTCCAAGTCAACAAGACAGGCACCAGTACATTGTTTTTTGCCCTTATTCCATTGGATATCGACACCAGTTTAGACGCGGCGTGTGAGATATCATGTCCCACCTTAAAACCGAATTGATTATCCGGAACTATATGTTTGTCCTCAACCCACCTAGACAGAGCTCTATTGATTACTTTTTCAAAAACCTTACTGATATTCGGAAGGAGACTTATCGACCGGAGATTCGCCGGATTGGATATATCCTTTCCCTTTTTGGGGATAGGTTGAACCACCGCCGTTTTCCAATGCGCTGGATAATGTGCATTATTCATTGCATTATTAAACAGGGTGGTGTAGATGTCCACCGCTTCTAGAGGAAGATGTCGAAGCACGATATTCGGAATACCATCAGTCCCCACTGATTTCTTAACTCTGATTGTGTCGAAGATCTCATGGAGTCCTTCCTTCGAAATAAACGGGGGTAGGTCACCCTCTCTGGCAATGACGTTATTTGCCATATTTTCGTCGCTAAACCGGGTGAAACCAGAGCCCTCGGATCGCCAGTTCCCTATTTCATTTCGAATGCAGAAGTCGTGCACCAAGACGCGATTGTCCAGGTCGTAATTAGGGCCAATGTTATCAGTGGCCTTGTATACTTCCTGGAAAGTCGCCCCTATGGCCTCAACCTTCTCCTGTGGATCCTCCATCACAAAAAAGTCGTCATCATCAGCGGCCTCATTTGGATCAATACCTGCTATTGTCAGTAACCGCTCGTTGTCTGTTGTCCGGGCTATTTTAAGACACTGAAGGTCGTTTTGATTTTTTCTCCGAAAGAGTTTATTTATTTGTGGAAACATATTCGGGTTGCTGATGTTTACAGCCCGAACCTTGTTGTTCCAATATGAGCTTACAGAAATTCTGTAATTCTCTTTTATTAACTTTTGCACATTTTTAATCTACGACTTCAGTGTCCTAATCTCCGCATCTTGTCTGTCAGTTAACTGTCTGTACAAATTTTTGAGTCTTGACAGAAGTCTACTTTTATGTCGGTGCAGTGCGTCAATAGTAGGATTGCGGAAGAGGTCTTCGTTAGTCGTACGTCGATACCGCGGTATTATAGTGTCCATAGTTTGTTTAATTGTCTCGTCCATTTGTTTTAGGTAGTTGTCGATCTCCTCGTTTGACAAATTCCTGGGTGAAGCGTGTTCGAGGAAAGCGCTCAAAGTTGAGGAGAAGCGTGTCCATCGAGTTTTACTGTAGTTGCAAGAATATCTTTGGACAAACTCCTCTAATTCCGCAATTTCATTGGGAACTGTAATTTCGGTGCTAAGACCGCAATGGTCGCTGTCATACACGAATGTGCGCAGACAGTTTAATGTTTGTAAATTCGTACCTGTCAGTCGTATACGTTCGTCGTACAGCAGTAGATCCAAACAAGACCCGCCTCTGGGAAACGACGGGTTATCCGTCGCTTTAAGACCGAGTCTGTACATGACCTCGTGCTGACCCCACCAATCGAGTAGTAGGTTCCCTCTAGTATTTGGCAAATTATTTCCCCAATCTCTGTGTCTAGCATTGAAATCCCCGCCGATTATAAAATAATTCTCCCCCGATTCCAGCCTCAGAAGTCGAAAAAGCGTGTCGAGCTCTGTAATGAATAGGGTGGATTGTGAAGCCTCAGGTGCATAAACAGAAGCAAAGTACAGCCGCTTTCCACTGCGGAGCGGTATGTAAACGACGACTGCTTCCAACACCCGGAACCTGCGCAACACTCCCTTATACACTCTGTGAAATTTTATACCTTCTTTAATGAAGATCGCGACACCGCCTCCACGTTTGGATCTGGGCCGATTTCTTCTTCTAACAATATAATTATTGTACTCCAGTTTGTGCTTATCGGTTAGCTTGGTTTCGCTAGCGAAAAGCACATCAGGAGTTTGGTCTTGTAGCAATTTGAACATCGCGGCTTTTCGTTCGATCCTAATCAGTGAATTAACATTCACCGCAAGGACCTTCAAAGTTTGCTCCACCATGTGCGTACCCATTACGATATGTGTTGCGTTAGGCCCGGCAGCCGAGCGTAGATCTGGTCCACCCGCTTGGCCTGTTCTTGTACTTGCTGCTGCAGCTGAGTCATCTGCCCTTGGATTGCGAGCAAGATGGCCAGCATGTTAGATGCAGCTTCCGTTGTTCTCGGAATTGGCGCTGGAGAAGCAACAGTCGCTTGCTGTACCGTAGCCCCCCTACCTGACACCATTTGGGCGTAGAAAATTTGGGTCGTGACGGCTGGTGTTTGAAACCTAACAGGTGAACGTTTGACCTCCACCTTCTGCTGCCGAGCCAGTTTTGCTTTTTTAATGTCAAGACAACCCCGATAGTTTGCGGTGTGTCCCACGTTCCCACATAATACGCACGAGAGCTGCGTCCTATGTCTATACCCAGAGCACACTCCTCGGAGCTGTGGCTCTTTGTGCACTTCACCCATCGAGGCTGCATTTGGCAGTTCGACGCGGCGTGCCCGAACCTCTGGCAGCGAACGCATTGCATAACGCCTTCGCTCCTTTTTAATTTTTCCCAGTGAATCACCTGGTAGTCTAGGACATTGATTCTCCTTAGACTATCCAGACGACTTTCGGGACTGAGCTACACCAGGAAGAACGGTAGACTCCGTTTCTCCCGCCTGGTTCTAGCTGTGGTAAATGGCTTTACCCCCACAAACTTGAGTCCTTCGCACTCCTTCTCTTAGAGCAGTGCAAGGATCTCCTCAGGATCAGAAGACGGTTCCAACCCCTTCAGTAGCATCGATTGCCGCTTTTCACACTTCGGTGTGAATGAGTAGTGCTCCGTCGTCGTTTCCTATATGAGCTCTTTCACTTTCGCGTATCCCTCCACTGTATTACAGTGGATGGCATGGCGATCAGTCCCCAATCGCTTACTATTAAAATTGTTACCAATGACCAAGTTACACAGGTCCTTGGTTTCATTTACCTCTAGTTTATAGGTGTTGATAGGAGGCACCTTCTCCTTCTTCTTCTGCTGCTGCTGTTGTTGATGTTGTTGCTGCTGCTGCTGTTGTTGCTGCTGCTGCTGCTGGTGTTGTTGCTGCTTCTGCTGTTTTTTCAGCTGTTGTTGTTTTTGCGGCTGTTGCTGTTTCTGCGGCTGCTGTTGTTTCTGCTGCTGCTGCTTTGTCTGCTGCAGTGGTTGTTTCTGCTGCTGCTGGTTTTGTTGTTGCTGCAGTTGCTGTTTCTGCTCTTTTTGCAATTACTCGCTCTGCCTGCGTGCAGTTTGTTTTATCTTAACAGCAAGCATTTTTTCTTCTAGCTTTTCTATGCTGCTGCTAATGTCTTTTATCATTTCATCCTCATCTTCCGATTCGGAGTCGCTAGAGAAGCAAAGTTGTTGTTGCCCCCTCGGCTACCGAGTCAACTAGCTAAACTTTGACTGCTTATCCTTAGGAGGAAACTGATTCACTATTTTTTGCTTTAGAAAAAGTCGAAACACGTTTGTTCTTTGTGAAGATCTGCGAACGACTGATCAGATTAGTGGAATACCTAATACAATGAACAGACAACTCGACCTTGTCTTCACATCCGATTCAGATAACTGTGTCGTTTATAGGAGTGATCATCTTATTTCTACCCTAGACCGCCTTCATCCCCCCTTGTCAATTATATACTCATATGAAAATGGCAATACATGTGTCGATTCGGAAAATTCATTTTCATTTAACTTCCGAAGAACCGACTTTAACAAACTTAAAAACCTCATCAGCAACATTAACTTTGACTTTATTGCTGAGACAACTAACATTGATCTTGCCCTATCAACGTTCTATTCGTTAATTTTCTCCTGCTTTGCCCAATCGGTTCCGTATACCTTCCGAAAGGACTGCATATCAGCTCCTTCCTGGTACAACAAGGAGTTGCGCTCTCTCCGTAATAACAGAAACAAGTTGTGGCACAAATTCTTAAGAACTCAATCTGATTCCGACTACAGTAATTATCGATTGGTATACAATCGCTTTTCTGAACTTTGTGAGTCTCTTTACCTTGAGTACCTCTACCGCATGCAATTGAGCGTAGTCTCGGACCCTAAACGCTTCTACCAGTTTATTAATACCAAAAGAAAGTCAGATGGCTACCCATCTACTCTTAAATTTCTTAGTGAATCTTCTGCCGACCAAAAACCATTGCAAATTTCTTTGCCTCTCATTTTAACAAATCCTTTTCTAAGAAAACAGCTGAACCCGATCCTAGTTACTTTAGCTATATGAGAAACTATCCTGAGACGTCATCCATTTCACTAAATATAACAACAGCTTTGATATCTGAAAACATTACCAAACTTAAAGATGATTTCTCGTCCGGCCCTGATGGCCTTCCGGCTATTGTAATAAAAGAGTGTGTTACCCATCTCGGTCCTCCTCTTGCTGCCCTATTTAACTTGTCTGTCTCAACAGATACTTTCCCTTTCCTATGGAAGGAATCTTACATCATCGCTATTCATAAAAAAGGAAGTAAGGCCGAAGTCGATAATTATAGGCCCATAGCAAAACTCTCTTGCATATCCAAACTTTTTGAAAGCATAGTCTATCAACAACTGCTTCCGTACTGTAGGCCAACTATCTGCACAAATCAGTACGGCTTCATGAAGTCGATTCAATTTCCACAGATTTCAGCAAGGCATTCGATAAAATTTCTCACCAACTTATCACCTTTAAACTAAAAAAACATTTTGTGGCATGGACCAAATCCTATTTAGAAGACCGAGAATACAGGGTCATCTTCAGATCTTCAATATCCGATCCGAACCCATTAAAGCAACATCTGGTTTCCCTCTGGGTAGTCACCTTGGTCCAATCATCTTTATCCTCACAATTAATGATATAAATCTCATTTTAACGAACTCTAATCTTTCTATTTTCGTTGATGACATGAGAATTTCCAAAGTCATCTCATTGCCTTCTGACTCCCATTGCCTGCAAGATGACTTGAATAAGTTTTCGGTATGGTACAAGCAAAATTTCTTGGAGCTATTCCCGTAAACGTCTACCTCCACCTCCAAGAAACTACTTCATCTGCGATGAGCCTATTCCTTCCACTACCCAAGTACGGGATCTAAAAACTAATAAAACTAATTAGCATGCATACCCTAAAAAAACGTCGTGAAGTCGCTGATGTACTTTTTATCCACCAGTTACTGACTGGAAATATCGACTGCTCGAGAATAACGCAAAATATTGCATTCACTCCCAATCCCCGTAATCTAAGATCTGTCCCACTCTTCCTGATCCGAACTCACTGCACCAACTACGGTCACTTTGAACCCATATCTAGAATGTTGCATATAACGAACAATTACGCCGAAGTCTTTGACCTAAATAGCAGCAAACAAGAAATAAAAAAAGCGCTGCTCAACATGCCACTCCCTTAACATCTCCCCCTGCTCACCATTTCTCATTGCCCCATTAGGTTAAGTGATATCTTTGTTAGTTTTTAAGTCTAGCTTTAAGTTTTGCTTGTTAATAAGCTTAATAAAGTTGTCCGGGGTAGACCCGGGACAATAACAATAACAATCAAGAAGCGCCTGTTGCAGTGCTTCAGTTACCGCTTGCTGCCTTCTAATCAGTTCAGCTATGTTTGTAAGATCATTTGGTTGATATGATTGCCGTGGCTTGACTGGAGGTGGTTTTGATACAACCTCTTGCTGCTGGGTATTGTCACCTTGAGCGACACTATGGGCAATAGGGATGTCATCATCTTGTATGATCTTCAGTTTTTGCAGGATTTCATTCTTGCTAAATAGAAATCCTCTTGCACTTGATTGTAGTATTCATTAGCGAGATATGGATGAGAAAGCTCATCACCATGATCGATACGGATAATGTTATCGGTTTTCTCAAAATCGTCCCAAAGTTGATTGAGACTCTTAAGTCGAGCTGTGTACAACTCTTTTGTTCGTCGATGGATTGGTTCCTTCTTCAGATTTAGCTTAATCTGTAGAATCTCCGCTCCTGTTTCCTCTTGCTGAGATGCTAACTTGTCCATGATAATTGTATGTGCTCTATATGTAGAATATATGGTCTGAATGTTGATTATCGTTGAATGTTGATTGTTGAATACCAGTGTCTAGCCCTGGTATACACTTATTGTACTTGTATTGATTGTCGTGTATGATATTAAAAAATACCAGTGTTTAGCAATTAATTAGCAGATTAGTCCAATTTGCTCCTTACCGCTGGTGGGGGAAAGCAAAAGAAACTGATCACGTCGGGGTCACCAAAAAAGTAGCCGGTTCTTTTACAATTATGTAAATTAACAGACCAAGATTCTTCTATCTTGACTGTTAGTGGTATTGCTATGGTACACCAGAACACCCAAAATAAAGAGAGAACATTTCGCAGCTCCAAGCAGGCTCACTTGGAATAGTAAAAATAAGTCTTCAATAACTGCTTGATAATCTCTGAAAAATCAGTCTTTATTTCGACACTATTTATACAAAAGTATAGCTTAGCCTAGCATAAAAATTGATATTACACAAAACAAAAAAGAAAACTTATTCGTACCTACATTGCTTACGCCGCAAAATTCAAAGATAAATTTTAATATAGAAACAAAAAAAGATATTCTATCGTGTGTATCAGGTGCATTCTATCAAGTGTATGGTTCATTGTGTGATGTGCATATAGGGTGTATCATGTGGGTTATTTATTTTTATTTTTATTTCAAATTGTGGGTGTGCATTTATACAATTAATTCTTAAAACTAAACACCCACTGTGGAGACAGGCTGTAAAGAAACCAGAACAATACGTAAGACTAATTTGGAGGGAGACTGAGGTCTTTACAGACCGAAGCAAAAAGAATATAAGAAGCTAATTCGGATTTCGAAGAGAAAGAATTTAGCGAAAAGATCGAAACTGCCGGTGAAACCAGTAGGCTAGTGAAAGTCCTCCAAAGCGAAAAAACTACTAGGCTGAAATCACTCACAAAATCTGTAATTTTTTTCAGTTTATATGCATTTTTATTTATATTACTTAATTTACTCTTACATACTAGACAAAAAACGCTTAAAAATTAGCTTAAATAACTTAAAATTATCTTATACTAACTTACTGGCCCCATGCGGGCACTCTAAGTTAAACATAATACTTAAAAATTATGTCTTTCGACGTTTATGACGGGTTTTATAACTTAGTGACTTAACTATAGCTTAAACTAAGAAAACATGTTCAAAAACTTAGTACATGGACTATTTTAATTTTATTATAAAACTTAAAACTAAAAGCCTACATACTACCTAAAACTAAATCTTAATCTACTTAACCTACTTACATTTACATGCATATATATATATATATATATATATACTTCATAATTCATATACTTCATATATATATATATATATATATATATATGAGTTGAGTGAGTTGAGTCGCCTGTCCGCAGCTGTTCGAGCGACGTGGAAGATTAGCGGCACCACCAATCTGTTCTGGATCAAACCTTTGCTATCTAGATAGAGGAACGCTTCTGGAGGAATAAAGCCGTCAAAGCGAACTCTCTGGTGATACATATAATTGGGGTAGTAAGCCCCGGAGATCAGGTTGTTCGATGAGGTCATTGCTCTTGCAACGTGCCTTCGAGTCAACTTAATGACGAAATTGTCCACTGTTATTAGGTTCGCCCTATTGTATAAGACCTTATTAGGATAGAATTTTATGTACTCAGACCCTGGTGTTCTGTATAAGCGAAGACAAGATCTCTCAAACACCCGAATCTTTTCCAATAAACTTGCTCTTACGTTGAACCACACGGTACATCCAAATACAAGCATGGGCCTGATAAGGGCCATGTAGCAGATTACCTTCACCCTCGCATCGAGTTGGCTGTTATAAAACAATCTCTTTGTAAGGGCAAGAGCGCCTTTGGATTTTTTTTTGTTTTATAATTTTACGCGCGCCTAAGGGGTTAGATACCCTTTTACTGTTGCCAGGGTTCGGGCGGAAAGGTAGAAGAAAGAGAAAGGAAAATAGTTTTGTAGTGGTTTGAAACTCAGGTGTCTTGGTTTCGATATTCGCTCTCCAAGGGTGGGAGAATAGGACGGAGAGATTTTGCTTCACTCAGAGTGATTCGAGGTTTAATTCACAGTATTTTTTTCTGTGCTTGAAACTCTACAACAGCCAAATCTACGTGTCAGTGTTATGTTAATTTTGTCGAAGTCACGCTGCAAAAGTATATTAATGACCTCAATCTTTGGACCTGATCTGTACGCGATTATTTCGTCTGCGTACGCTATGGCATGGTGAAGTGAACCTATCAGATCACTCGTGTAAATGTTGAACAGGATCGGCGAATTCCAGCAGAAGTCACATTGCCATTCTTCACGATGAACTGTCCACTGGAGAGCATATCAAAAAGAATATATAGCAGTGGTTTACTAATGTCCAACCTGTCCAGCTTGAAAAAGAGTCCTTCTAACCATACGGTATCGAAGGCTTTCTCCAAGTCAATCAGACAGGCACCAGTGCACTGGTTCTTGCTTTTGTTCCATTGGATATCAGAAACCAGTCTAGACGCAGCATGAATGATATCATGCCCCGCCTTGAAACCGAATTGATTATCCGGGACTACTCGTATATGTTTGTCCTCAACCCACTTAGTCAGGACTCTATTGATCACCTTTTCGAACACCTTACTGATGTTTGGAAGAAGACTAATCGAGCGGAGATTCGCCGGATTGGAAGTGTCTTTATCCCTTTTGGGGATGGGATGTACCACCGCAGTTTTCCAATGCGCTGGATAATGTGCATTATTCATTGCATTATTAAACAGGGTGGTATAAATGTTCACCGCTTCTAGAGGGAGTTGTCGAAGCACAATGTTCGTTATTTCATCGGTTCCCACTGATTTCTTACTTCTAAGTGATTCGAAGATCGTTTGGAGCTCTTCCTTCGAACTGAACGGAGGCAGTACCCTATCGTTGGTGATGACATTATTTCCCATATTCTCGTCACTGAACTGGGTGAAACCCGAGCTCTCGAATCGCCAATTCACAATTTCATTTCGAAGGTAGAAATTGTGCACAAGGACTCGATTCTCCAGATCGTGGTTCGGGCCAATGATAACATTCGCCTTGTACACTTCCTGGAAAGTCGCTCCTACAGCCTCTACCTGCTCCTGCGAATCCTCGATCACAAAGAAGTTGTCATCATCAACAGCCTCATTTGCATCTTTGCCTGCTGCTACCAGTATTTGTTCGTTGTTCGTCGTTCGGGCGATTTTAAGACATGGAAGGTCGTTCTGATTATTTCTCCGAAATATTTTATTTATTTGCGGGAACATATTTTAGTTGTTGGTGTTTACAGTCCGAATTTTATTGTTTCAATATAAACTTACAGAATCTCTGTAATTGTCCTTCATTAATGTTTGGAGGTTTTTAATCGACGACTTCAGTGTTATGATCTCCGGGTTATGTCTGTCAGTAAACTGTCTGAACAAGGTTTTTAGTCTTGACACCAGTCTACTTTTATGTCGGTGCAGTGCGTCAATAGTTGCGTTGCGGAATAAGTCTTCTTCGTCAGTGTGTTGGTACCGAGGTATCGTTTTGTCCATTGTTCGTTTGATTATCTCGTCCATTAGTATTAGATACTTGTCAATCTCCGTGTCTCGAGCTCTGAGATGAATAAAGTGGATTGAGTAGCCTTAGGTGCATAGACAGACACCATGTATAACCGCTTTCCACTACAGAGAGGGGTATACACGATGCATGCTTCCAGCACCTGGAACCCACGTATACTCTTTTAAAACGTATACCTTTTCGTACGAAAATTGCAACGCCACCTCCCTGAATGGAGTTGGGTCGGTTTCTCCGTACTATTTTGTATTTTCTGTGCCTCATTTTGTGTCATTTTGGTAAGCTTAGTTTCGCTAACCAAAAGCACATCAGGGGCTTGGTCTTTAAGCAACTTAAATAGTGCGGCTCGTCGTTCGAACCTTATCAGTGAGTTCACATTCCCAGCAAGGACCTTCACGGTTTGCTCCGCCACGTACGTACCCATTACGGCAAAAGGTGCGTTAGGCCAGGCAGCAGCGTGTATTCTTGATCCACCCGCACGGTCTGTTCAGTTAAATGACGTTGTAGCTGAGCCATCTGCCCCTGGATAGAGAGCAAGATAGCTAGTATGTAAGGTACTGGTTCCGGTGCTCTGGGCGCTGGGGCCTGAGAAGCAACTTTCACTTGCTGTGCCGTATTTCCCCTACCTGCCGCCATTTGGGCGTAGGTAACATGGGGAGTAACGGCTGGAGTTTGCAAATGCACGGGTGGACGTTTCACTTCCACTTTCTGCTGCCGGGCCAGATTTATTCTTTTGATGTACTCGAATTTGGGACAACCCCGATAATTTGCTGTGTGTCCCGTGTTCCTACATAAAGCACAAGAAAGTTGGCTTTTTTCAGACGCTCCGTCCTTACCCAGGGCGCATTCCGCGGGCTTTCCGCACTTCACGCATCGTGTACAACCTGGTAGTCTAGGACTTTAATACTCCTTAGACCATCCAGATTGCTGGTGGGACTTAGCTGGGCCAGGAAAATCGGCAGTTGCCGTTTCTCCCTTTTTGCTCTGGCTGTGGTGAAAGGCTTGACCCCCACGAATTGGAGCCCTTCACGCTTCTTCTCTTTCAGCAGTGCAAGGAGTTTCTCCGGATCAGTCGACGGTTCTAAACCCCTCAGCAGCATTGTTTGCAGCTTCTCCCCCTTCGGAGTGTAGGAGAAGAACTCCGTCGTCGAATCCTTCAGTAAATTTTTTATTTTATGATAGCGCTCCACTGTGTTACAGTGGATGTCTAATGTTAATCTTTTTACAAAAAAGTTGTTGCCTATGGCCGACTTACACAATTCTATCGTCTCTTTGAGTTCCATTTTGTACGTGTTTATAGGTGGAACCCTTGTTTTAGATGTCTTTTGTTGTTGTTGTTGTGGTTGCTTTTGTTGCTGTTGTTTCCGCTGTTGTTCTTGCTGGCTCTTCTGCTGCTGTTGTTGTTCTTGTTGTTGGTGTAGTGTCCGCTGATTTGTTGTTTGAGCCTGTGTATGTTTAGGCTACTGTTTTGATTTGTTTTGTTTCTGTTGTGTTGTTATGTGTTGAGTTTTTTTTTCTGCTCGTTGTTGCTGTTTTTGTGGCTGTTGAGGATTGAGAAGTTCTCCTAGCTGCTCCTTCTCTCTCCTTGCTATTTGTTTTGCTTTAATAGCTAGCACACTTTGCTGGAGAAGCTCTATGCTATTTCTAATTTCCTCTACCTCCTCCTCTTCATCATCTGACTCAGAGGCCGCCAGAGATGCAAACATTTTGTCATCTTCCATACATTGGCCTACTCCACTATCGGACCATATGAGAAATGACCTTTGAGTGCCTTTTGCCTGGTTTGCTGTTGTGCTACTGCCCTTGTTAATATTATTGGAGCCTCTTCCCTCGCTCCGCCAGGCAGCTTTTCTGTTGATGCTGACAGGGAAGGGCGCTTCATTAGGTCCGGAGTAGGCTTCAGTTTTCTCCTCCTCTTCATCTTAGGTTCCGGTTGACTTGATGCACTTGAAGCATCGCCTGACTTATCAACTGGTCCCGCTATTGGCTTTGCGGACCGCTCCCCCGGAATGCATCGCGTGATGCTGTTTGCGCACTTTGTATTTTGTATCTTTATTTTTAAATTAAAAGAAAAAAAAACAGAAAAACTTTTTGTCCCACTTGGAGTGGATTCGAACCCACGACCTGTGATTTGTCAACCGAACACACTGCCACTGCGCCAATTGGAGCTTAATAAAATTTGTCAAATGTCTTTCTTATTGCTTCTATTACTCACTCGCAAGCCGAAACACGTCTAAACTTCAGTGAGGTCTATGAACAACTGAACTCACAAAATCTGTTGACACCTACACTGAGTCGTAAGCAGAGGCTTTCCGTCTCATGCTTGAGGCTCACTTCCTAATCAGAACCAGCTCATATTAACGAAACTGCTAGTGAGCTGACTAATACAACACGCCGTAGATGGCATATCTCATCGTTTGTGGTGATGGATGAGGCCATTAAACATGCTGTTGGTTCTTCTGATGGATTCAAGTTGCCTGGCAACGATGGCATATATCCAGCTATGTTATAAAAAAGGTACATACCAACTGCTGGCAACTTTGAATCTTCACTGCTAGCTTGGCAATAGCATACATACCGAAACCCTGGCGAACATTGAGAATAGTCTTTATACCGAAAATCGGAAAGGAGGTCTAAACGCTCTCCAAGAGCCTCGGACCTATAAGTCTATTGAAGAGCATGTGCCCAAAACTGCTTTATGAATGCATCCCTTCCCTGATATGCGATGTGCATATCAATGCAGGAGATCTTTCGAGAGTGCGCTTCAAAATCTGGTCGGCAGAAGTGAAGTCGCACTCGTTAAGAAAGAGGGTGCTTTCGACAACGCGACGTGTGACTTCAACGCGGCATGTGTAACTTCGCCAGACAAAGGGCGCGGAGTATACGAATTACTAGCTTTGTGGATCAAAGCAATGCTAGTGAATAGAATACCGATGCGGATGCTGACTGCGGCCAATAGCTCGTCTATACACAAGCATACGCGGATAATGTAGTTGTACTGTCTGTTGGATCGTATTTAGCGACTGGTGTTCTAAAGCCTGGGCAGCCCTATACGTAATCGATGAATCAGTCAATCCTCTCAAAACTGAGGTTGCTCTCTTTACGAGTAAGAGAGGGAGAAAGAGCTGACTGCGACTCATCTAGTGGTTAAAGGCATCGCCATCCAACTTTCCAAAGAAGCTAAGTATTTGGGTGTCATCCTGGATAACATACTTCTATGGACTAAAAATGTTACGTGGAAAGCTTTTATGAACAGGAGGCCTATCACCGTGGAGTGTCCATTGGATCTACACGGCTATGATACGGTTAATCCCATGTCTGGTGGAACACGCTCTCACGAAAATACGTTATTTCTGCTTTTACATGGCTCCAGGTGGACCACGCCTAGCTTTACTATAGATGCTATGATTGACCTCCCTCATCTTGATATTCATATTATGGCCTACACAATAAAAGCCATTTTCCGTTTAAAAAAGGATTAGTATTTGGTACAACATGCACTGGGGTTTAGATGACCTTGCGCGCCGACTGTCTTTTGGTTTGGTCTTATGGACATGCCTTCGGATGCAATGACACCAGAACTTCTGCTGCGGAAAGTTTCGGCCTGAATCTGAGCCAGCAAAGGAATATAATCGCGTCTTCACGGATGGCTCGAAAACCGATCTACTAGGATGTTTTGCTGGTGTCTTTCGGAGAACGACAACGTTCGATTTCAGTTTCCGTTAGGAAAACTTGCATTTGTCTTCCAAGGAGAACACAACAAAAAAAAACACAAAACCAATACAGTGTGCAAAAAATAAGCAAATAGAAATTCTTATCACAGAGTAATGAATAAAATAAAAAAAATCACAGTGCGGGCATCCTACATCTCCTGCTCCTTTTCTAGTGCTGTTACTTGCACTTGTTCATTGCAGTTGCTGTATACGAGTAACACGGACATACGTCAAGAGCAGTGATTTTGTGCTGGTTGTGAGCGAAAGTTTGGTTGGTGTACTCTTTCTTATTTTTGTAAGGACATTCTATTAAAGGTTTTGTGTTTTATTTTCAAAATTAAACATAATCTATTGCCTATGTACCTAAGAAAACATTTAAGATATAATAGTGAAGTACACCCATATGGACTTAGAAAGTACTTAGAATAATAGGGATAAAAGTTTTGTAATACACTACCAGAACTCAATAAAAATGATAGTAATTTTATCCTCTTTAAAATACAAGCCATGAACTACGTAAGATGTAATTTTTTCTATGATAATTAACCACCTGAATTCTAATTCTATATGTATATTTATATTTTATATTAACAATTTTTGTAACTTAATTATAAATGGCTGAATTTGCTAAATAAAAAAATGAAATTAAATAAAATAACACATACAACAATTTGATTAGGTAAACCAATGTCAGAATTTTCACTTCAGAGCTTTGCTTAGCATCGTCGGTGTTTGCGTTTTTTTTTTTTTTGTTTGTTTATGTTTGTTTGTAGTAATGACTTGGGAATTCAGAGTAGAAGTAATCACTTCTCTGTGTTGATCCACGTTTGTAAATACAGGCCAGGTATTTTTGTACTTAGTGAATCACAGGTAGATTTTCGCCCACACCACTAGTGCCATTATTCTTTTCTCATCGCGACCTCGCCATTTACGTGCGGTGTAGCTTACCAAAGTCCACTATAACGTCACTCCTGTTCCAATCCGAAATTCAATTTTATGTGGTTAAAATGTCATCTCCATAAGTTATATATCCACTACTGCTTTATTTACAGAAGCCCCAAACTGGACAGCAATTCGACATTTAAAAAGGTTTGATGCGCTATCTGACTCCATACAAAGAATTGTACCTCTGAATGAGGATGCGTTTAGGTCTCTGCTGCGGAAACAACTGTAAGCGAGCCCAAGCTAATGCCAAACGTTGATAGTCATACAGCTAACATTGTAGACTTGTTTTTAACTTCTTACCCTGATAAGTACACTGTTGATGTACTTTCCCCTCTAGGCTAGTCGGACCATTGTGTCATATCAGCTAGTTTCTCGTAAACTGACCACACAGTTAGAGAAGAGATTTCTAGAAGAACCGTATGCCAATACGAGATGAGCAATGGAGCGGACTTAACAACTTCTTTAGGAATTTCAATTGGTCGTTATGTTTCCTTAATAACGTTGATTTGATCGCAGAAACTTTTTTTTTTGAATGAGATCCTTTATCCCTCATCGGATTAAAATTATCAAACCAAAATAAAATGTGTTGTATTATCCACGTTGTAAAGAGGTTGTCAGGGTTAGAGAAAGTTTTTTTTAGATCCTACAGAACCAACGACATTGAAGAAAACCGAACAAAGTTCAAACGAGCCAAGAATGACTGCAACGCCTTTCTTAAGCGTGTAAAATTTCAGCATGACCAAGACTGAATTAAAAAATGGCACAATGTTCCAAAGGTAGTAACAATTGTTGGTCGTTCGTCAAGAAACACCGGAAATTCTGCTCATGCTCCATCCTAACGATAATTTATAATGACATTCTAGCTGATAAATCGTCAGTTCATGAAATATCTCGAAACAGGAGAACTTCTCCAAAACCGTAAGTTTTCGTAGAAACGGGGCTACTGTTGATTTGATGGCATATCTCACCAAAGAGTGGAACCAAAGTGTACACCAATTTGGCGAAAGCAAAATAGTTGCACTTGGTATTTAAAAGGCGTGCATTTCGGATCGATGAATCTCTTCTTCAATGCTTTAGAAATTACCTTTCCGAACGTTCAATTCAACTTGTCTTGGGCGGTTTCAAGTCTGATACTCACAAAATAAAATTCATACCTCTACATTACTTGGCAACAACACCAAAAGCAGCATTAACGGCAGAACAGCATAGAACAGCGCAGCATCAGATTTGCTCCAGCTACATCGGTTAACATATACAGTTTGGGAATAGGGGTATTAGCAATGCAAGCAAAACATCATAATTGTTAACTATTAACTATAAACTCTTCATTGTATAATGTTTTGTATTATTCTAGGTATTATGCTAAGTTAGTTTAAGATAACAAGTCAGTCATGTGAAAGAACTTGAAGTAAAACGACATTATTCAATTAAGTTGTGTTTTCTTTGTAAAGGCTGAACAAAATACAAAACTCGCGGACGGGATACCGGCACCTTATCTCGTGCCCGTACTATAGACCCGAGTATAGGTACATAGATGCATGGCTGGCTTCGTATGAGTATGGCGAGTTCTCATGAGGATTTACATGGGAATTAGCCATGTTGTAGAGTATCCCTAGCACATTTCATCAGCCGTGCAGCATTTGTTATTTATCGAGTTTATACCTATATAGTGTGTCGAAGTTTCCAACAAATTCCTCAATACCGAAAAATGGCTTCTCTTATTGACGAAAATTTTTTTTTTTTAAATACTTCTGTTCTAGGGTCAGCATCCTAATTTTAACTATATATTTATTGAGCTTCATGGAGTTTCACTTCTATCATTTAGCTTTATAGGCTGACATTTCTTATATTATAACTTAAAACGGGTGACCAGATAGCAATGCTAGTTTTTCGAGTTGCTATGTTTCAGCAGCTGTAAAAGTTACCAATGACATCCAGCTGTCAAAATATTCAGTAAGGTTTGCCATTTTATCATGCATCGTTTTAAGCTTGCCTAACGTGCGGAAGTTATTAAAAAATATTATCGAAATTCTGCCTCAGTTGTAATTACGCCACGTGAATTTCGTCGTGACTTCTCACTCTTTTGGATCTTAAACCACCAACCAGGCAGAGATTGGTGCGAAATGAAGAAAACTAGCCGCCCTAGCGGCCAGTATCGAAGAAGACCCAGAAATTCAGCTGAATTGGGCATCGTCAGCGAGTCAATCCGGCTCATTTTGCGGTTGGATTTGGGCCTACATCCATATAGACTGTGCTGACGCAAGAATTGAAGCCGGGCGACCATAGACCACGCCGTGAGTTCGCTAATTAGGCACTGGAAATGCTGGCCGGAGATCCGGATTCCGTTATTATCAATGCATCCACAAGGATCGACTGTTTGGTGCGGTTTATGGCGTATCGGCATCATCGGACCTTATTTCTTTCATGATGATTCCTCATTGGTAAGGTACATGACATACAAGCGACACAACGCTCGAAGTTGTGAAGGAAAAATTTGGCGGCTGGATCAACTCTCGGCGAGCGTTGATCAATTAGCCGCCGCGATCATGCGATTTGACACCACTCTAGGGCTACGTCAAGTCCCTAGTCTAGCTTACAAGCCACCCACTTTGGACGAGTTCATGCTATTGCCAGAATAACGCCGCACATATTGGACCGAGTCATCAAAAATTCGACCGACCGCTTGAAGCACTGCCAGCGAATGTTTTGCTACTTCACACATAATACCATGAACGTACATAGCTTCAAAATAAAGCCAGGATTTATTATATATCTAACACCTTTGTTATATTTAATTTTTTTTCCTATTGTGGTCAACCTTTATAAAGCTATTAATTCGAAGTACTTGTATTCGAGGGAGTTTTTATGTTAAGAACACAATTTTCTACATCATGCTAAGGGTGTTATTTATTATTGGCATCCCAAAAAAAAGTGTGGAAAATCAAGAAAAAAATATTATTGAACACATAAATGCGAAAGTAAAGGGTTTTCCAATAGGGACTTGACAACTTTAAATTTAATTTGTGAACGCACTCTTTCACTAATCATCAAACTGTCACTGTCAATTTATTCAGTAAACTCAACATTTTCATCATGGTAAAGCACACGAACGAGCAACGTCTGCAAATTATAAAAATTTTCTAGCGAAATTCGGAGTCGGTGACTGCGACTTTAAGAGCGTTAACTCCAAATTTCGGTTGTAATTCTCGCCCTAGTAGACAGGCAATAACAAGTTTAATGCAGAAATTTGAGTCTACATATTCGTAGTTTGCGTAAGGATCTTGGTTTGCACCCATACAAGATCAAGCTGACTCAAGAATTGAAGCCGATGGACTATTTGAAGCGACGTACGTTCTCCGATTGGGTTCAGCAGAAGATGCGCCAAGATGATGAATTTCATCGCAAAATCATCTTCAGTAACGAAGTTCATTTTTGGCTCAATGGGTTCGTCAATAAGCAAAATATGCTTTATTGGTCGGGTGAAAATCCACATGTGCTTCATGAATCACCACTTCATCCACAACCGTTTGGTGCGGTTTGCATGGTTATTGGGCCATATTTTTTCGTCGACGATAACGATCGTCACGTTACTGTGAATGGTCAGCGTTATCGCGCCATGATCATCGATTATTTTTGGCCCGAATTGGAAGATATGGACTTGGACGACATGTGGTTTCAACAGGATGATGCCACATGCCACACAGCACGCGCTACAATCGATTTATTGAAGAGTAAGTATGGTGAGCGTTTTCTGTGGGGCTACGTTAAGTCATTGGTTTATGCCAACACGCCGACGACGTTGGAAGAGCTCAGAGCCAACATTGAACGCGAAATAGCAGCCGTTTCGGCCGAAATGTGTGGCCGAGTCGTTGGAAACGAATCGACCGCTGCTAACGTGCCCGCGGTGGCCATATGAACGAAGTCCATTCATAAATGTTTTGATTGTACTTCAAGCCGATAATAAAGTTTTTGAAATATCTCAAATGGTTTGCGTTTTATTTAAAAAAAAAGTTGTCGAGTCCTTATTGGAAAACCCTATATTAGAAAACGCATTGATGATGTGATTGGAAAAAGGGCTAATTGTTGCCTGGAGATTAGGAAAATAAACCTAAATCACCTAACCATTCAAATTGATTGTTCTTTTTTCAATGATGCTTTACTTTTTACAGTGATAATACCAAAAGAAAGCAACAATTATGATATAACATGTAAAGTGCTGTGTAAAAAAAGAAGAATTCGTAAAACGTTTTTTTTTTTACTTTTTTCTTGAAATTAATAAGTACGAGTATATTAATTTGCAATAGATACTAAAATATGGTTCAAACGTAGCTCCAAATAGTCCAAATAATATTGCACATGTTTAAATTTAATGCGAATTAATTGAAATAGCGGTGAAATAGCAGAACGTTTGAATGCAATTTTACAAATTGTGGCAAAAGATGGCTTAACAAAATATTAATATTATAGATAAAGTTAAGGATATCCTTTAAGAGGATTCCAAAAAAAACGCAAACGTCAGCCTAGAGGGCCGACCCAACTGTTCGACTTACATTCTATATGAAAAAATACTCTTAATTCCGTTATAATTTGAATTAATTAATACAACCAACAATCGCTGTTGCCGTCAGGATTCCAACTGCCTGTCCCATCCATTCCCATCTAACTCCAAAGCTTTCCCTCTATCCAAATGTTCCCATGGATATCTCCTGACTCGTCACTTTTGATATTTCGCGTGCGTCTCATCCGGTGTCGAGTAGCTTGCGCGCGCATAAACTTCCATGGGAATATTTGCAACAAATAATATGCTGACTCAGCTGGGAACCTGTCTGTGCATGTCGAACCCAGTGTAAGGCGGTGCATATTGGGTTGTGATAACTCCTCCCCCTTCGAAAATCTACGCCTCGTAGATTCTTTGATGACCGTGAGGTCAAGCCGTTGGTTGTGGTAGGTTAGGGGATGAGATTGTTGGGAAACTGGGCTTTGCATGTATCTTTCGCCAGAGGGTAAGTACGACGGATGCCGCCCCAATGAGGATTAAAATTTCTGTAAGAATAAATATTTTAAATTGTTGGGATAAGTTGCCTATGCGCTTTATGTTCTGAACGCTGAGTTCATGCACGTATCCCAAGTCGATCATATGGTTGCGGTTTGTGATGTTAATCAATGCAGGCGGAAGGGCTTGCAGTGTTGTAGCCGTAGAACTCGAAAAGGTCCTCCCCTTCAATTCAATTGTCTCGTTATGTATCTGGATTATATATGTACCTGTAAGAAGCCTTGACATATTGTTAGAAATTAAAACGCCTTTGAAATTGGTGACAAAAATGGTGTCGTCTTTAAGGAGTTCCAGGACCTCCTCGGTACTTGTTTGAAAAGTGCAGGTCGTGGGTCCACCTTTCAACAGTCTAGCAACGCAGCTTTCCTCAGGGATTACTTCTAAGGCCTTATCTTCACATATTGTTGAATTATTTATTGAGAGGCAACTGGCCTTAATGTCATACGTGGCCCGGTGGTTGATCAGAACTTTCCTGAATTTCAGATTGATCCGCTTTCCCTCTATAACTGATGGTCATGTTATCAGCAAGTTATACTCTTCCATTCCTACCTTTGGCATTGAAATGACATGTAACAGCATTGAGCCTTTGGTGAAAATTGAGGGTGTGCCGTACTCAATTGCTTCTATTTCGTTAGCGTACGGTAGAGTTGCTAGTTCATTGATTACCGTGTTGACCTCTTCTGTATCAAGGAGATTGGTGTTAATCAGGCCGCTTTTCGCCATTTGGCAAGCCCGAACAATTTCATTTACTTCTTCTTTGATGAGCAGAATCTCGTCCAAAATGCTCTGTTCAAATCTTCCAGAAATCACGTCCTTAATACCGTTTTCGTATCTTCCAATTGCCAAATTGATTTTCTGTGTAATTTCGCGCGTGATACCAAAGAGCTTCTCATTAATCTTATATTGGTGTTTATTATTTTCGACTATGGATTCCTCACTTCGAAGAATTTCGCTTCAGTCCGAAGCATCGGGGCTACCAGCCACCCATTTCCAAGCAGATCCCAACCAATTGATGGATCTTGTCCTTCTCGTTGGCTTACCTTTGAGTGAATGAAGACGGCGCTTTACCTGTGACAAATGGAATTCTATCATGTGCCTTCTGTCTTCGTATTTAATTTTGCCGCTTGTGGCATTGGACACCCCATCCAGCAGATGTTCGAATTGCTCTAGGTCCCAGCACCATGCACCAGCTTGAAACTGCCATCAACGATCCAACCTTTACCCTCCTTAAGAGAGACTATAGGTGTCTTATAATTGAAGATCTGGTATCCCCAGGTCGCCGCAAAAGAGGTTAATCTGTGGGTTATGCAAATATTTTTCGTTGGATACATGTGGTTATCTAAGCATGTTTGTCGCGACATTACTACAAAAGCGTAAGTTAAAATATTTAAATAAGGACAACAGCAAAAATTTTCTTTGTTTCAGTAACATTTTTTACTCGTATTTTAGCTAAAATTTACATTAAAAATAACTAAGGCTAATCTTAATCTGGTTCTTATAATTGGATTAACTGGATTAATATTTCTAAAAACAAATTTATATTAAAAACATCTAAGGCTAATCTTCTTAAAACAAATTGGACTTGTGACTATTACTACGTCACTATATAAGGAATGTTTACAGGTGCATTGTGCGTATATCGTGTGTGTGTGCACCCCTCTTTATTCATCTTTTTTTGTTTTGTGTACATTCTAAATGTTCTTAATGTGAGCCTTGTGAATCCTGCGGCCACTTGCCGTGAGGACTGTCACTTTATTATCTTTTGACACAAATTCTTTTTGGTACAATGGTTTATTCTTACCTTTGATTTTCTTACAGGCTGTATAGATTATTTCACCTTTTTTATATTTCTTTGGTGAATGTCTCTTTACGTTGTGACGCCTGTTATCGGATTTTTGCTTCCTTTCTATTTCCGCGCGCAACTCGTGGTTTACCTTGGCGCGAAAGTTCACTAAACCTTGGTAGTTAACTCTGGAGCTTCTGTTGAAGAAAATATCAGGCGGTTTTCTCCCAGTCACGGAATGTATAGTATTGTTGTATCTGTCGACGGCTATATTGAGGAGTTCCTCCGTTTTCAAGTCTTTATATTCCGCCTTCAGACATCGGTATATTTCCAGGATCGTCGAATGTAATCGTTCTACTTGGCCATTGACTTCACTGCGGTGAACCGGAGTTCTATAGAGTTATATGCCCAACATTTTGATGAAGTTCAAAATGATTGGACTCAGAATACTACGTTCATTATCCGTTACCAGTATCTTAGGGACTGTGAAGTAATGTATGATTTTCGTTATTTTGTTTCTTAGGTATAGCGAGGATTTATTTTTGATATGAAACAGCTTGGCGAACTTGGAGAACTTGTCTATACAACTGCTGTATTTCTCGTTCTGTAACTCCGTTATGTCCATGTGTAGTATCACACAAGGATACGATGGTACAGCAGTTGCACGGAGTTCCGGATTTGTTGGATGCCTGTCATATTTGTTCGCAAGGCAAATTTCACATCCTGTTGAATTTCACATGGGTATCTGGTGAAATCCAGAGGTGAGATCAAGGGTGGTGAAGTATTTCGCCTTACCTAGACTGGCAAGCGTTGAAGTAGTGTCCGGAATTGGGTATGCGTCGGATACGGTGACGGGGTTTAAGCGTTTAAAGTCTACTACCATCCGGTACTGAAGTTCTCCCGTGGGTTTTTTTTGGGACAACCCAAATCGGAGAATTGTAAGGACTCTTGGAAGGACGGATGATTCAATCCGTTAAAAGTTCCCTAATCTCCTTATCCACTTCCTTCCTCATGCACGGTGGGTAAGGGTAACTCTGGGTGTAGATGGGTTCATCGGTGGTAGTTCTTATCTCCGCCCTCACGGATGTTCTTATCATTTCATTAGAACTAAGTGGTCCAAAAACGCCGCCGTATCTTTCTATTAACTTAGAGAGTCTATGTCGAATGTTGTTCGGAATTCTTTCGTCGAGTACCGCATTAACTTCTGAAGATAACCTGTTTTTAAGAGGAATTTGCTTCCTTCATCAGGGTAAGAATATTCTCCTTACGATCAATGATGGCTCCTAGCTCTTTCAAAGTATCGATAATGCCATCGAACGATTTTAGGCCTGGGAGCACATAGAATGTTAACTGCAAGTCGATTCCGACTCCCTCAAAGAATTTGCCTGTTATTTTGTCAGTGATCTTGAGGCTGCCGGCTGTCGAATTTACAGTAAAAGGTCGGGCTAGGAGAGTGGAACCCTGGGATATGTGTGGACCGATAAAGTTCTTGTTAGCCCCCGTGTCCACAAGGAAGCTTAACACTGTACCGTTCTTAAGGATGTAACCTATGTATGGAACGCTGGATAAGCGTCCTTCATAAAATTTACCTCATTTTCATAGTTTGCCTCAGCTACTTCGTGATAGGCTTCGGGTGATGGCTCTTGGTGCCCCTCATCGTCCCCTTCAAGCGATTCGTCACGGTTCTCTAATGATTCTTCCTCATGCGTCTGCAGGTTGTACAACTTCTGGTGCTTCTGAAAGGAGTCCCGTGAGCGTGGAAAGTTCTCGGAGTGTGCCTTCCTTTTGAAGGGGTTGTTTTGAGGTCTATTCGAGTAGTTCAGTAGTTAGTCTGAATCGAGTGATCAACTTCCATCTTGGGATGAGGCTTTGGACCAGTCGGCCTAGGGGGTGCGTCAGAATTTGGAACAGAATTAGAGCGGTTTGGGAAGTTCGAATTATGTGGTTTTGAGTGGTTTCTAAATTGTGGAGGAGGAGGCCTATTTTCCCGTCTGAAAGACTGATTAAGGGGGGCTGTTATTGTGTTGGTTGCATTGCTGACATGAATCGAATGGTTTCGGAAATTGAGATTCTGAATCTCCAGACACGAAGCGTATGCTTCGGGAAGGGTTTTGGGTTTCTGTACGATGAGCATCCTAGACAAGTTGCCGTTAAGGCCTCTTATGAAAACATCCAGCACACGATTCCGGTAAGTCTCTACCAGTGCACTGACGGTTTCCTGTGAATAAGATTCCGTTTTGATCTTGTTAATTATTAAGGAGAACTGGTGATTCACCGTGGCATAAAACTCGTCCAATCTCGACCCCTTCTGTGAGAGTTGGTTTAGTTGATGCTCTAAGGTTCTGATGTCGCGTTTGTCGGCGTAATGCAACGAAAGTATTCTTTTAATTTCCTCCCAATCATCATCAAAGATGTTGTAGGAAATAAGCGCTGAATCAGCTTTCCCCCTTATTTTTTGCCGGATGTGCTGTAATATTGCGCGATACAGTGGCTTGCTCCGGATTATACTGAAGTCCTTCAGTATACCCCCTACATTATGTATCCAGGACACATATTGCGTGGGGTTTCCGTCAAAGGTCTGCAGTTCCTTAACACAATCGGGGAGCCGACTTATTTCTTTCAAGTTAGCTTCTGTCCTTGGTCCGCAGAGCGGTAAGTTCCCGCGACTGGTCTCAGGCTCCGAATGGGTACCTCGCTCAAGTGACTTTAAGCACTCATCCATTTCCCTGAGCTGGGTTAAAATAACATTGACCGCTCCGGTCAACTCCGTTACAGATTTAGCGACCGCGTCCATTTTTTTATTATTTTTTCTTTCTATTTAAAATATAAACCTTAGTACCAATTTGGATCAATTTATTGAATTTAACTGCCTATGATCTCGGCACAGACTCAACCTATTTTTCAGTTATTAAATCTATGATGTAATAATGTAATAATAAAATAATGTAATGTAATATAATGTAATATGCGGGGTGTACACGTATAAATTTCCTTTACTTTTCGCACGATCTTTTTCAATATAAAATAATGCACCTTACCTTTTCCTTTTGACAATTCTTCGCTCTTCTTATTCTCCTCTTCTTTATTAATTAATCTGTTTTACACTTTTAACTCTTGATAACTTTCAATAAATAGATTTCTTTTTTCACAAATTTTTTTATTCCTTTCTCTTTTTTTTTATTCTTTTCTTTCTTTACTTTTAACTTTTAACAAATACGTTTCTTTCCTCACAAAAAAAATTTATTATTTTCTCTTTTTTATTCTTTTCTTTTTTTACCTTTAACTTTTCACAAATTTCAACAAATAGATCTATTTTTTCACAAAAAATTGTTTATTCCTTTTTCCTTTTTTTTATTCTTTTGCTTTTTTACTTTTAACTTTTAGCAACTTTTAACAAATAGATTTTTTCCACCGTTCTTTTTTATTCTTTCCTATTAATTTCCTTTTTTCATAGATTTCTCGATCTTACACCTTTAACCTTCAGCGAGTAGTTTTATTTTCTCTTTTTTTCTCGGCTTAACACTCTTGAATTTTTAACAAATGCACTTGCTTTGGTTCCGTAGTCTTTCTCGGAATTCCTTATATATATTTTTTATTTTTATTTTTTTTTATGAAAAGAAAAGTTATATATATTTACACTGGAATGCCTTCACTTACAAGAGAGTAAATAACATTTCCACTTCGCCGTCTGTGATCTAAAATGAAAGGATACTTAAATACTGTTTTTCTCTTTTCTTCTCTTCGCGGAATTTTGGTTTGAGACAGGCTTAGTGGAAGGATCGTGGGGTTCCCGTTTAGTTGCTATCGTTAATATTTGAAAGCAACCTACTAATGGCACGATTTCACTTCACTCGTATATCCCTTAGTCCTTTAGGAAAACTCCGCTGTGTTCCCATGGTTACAGCAGAATGTGGTTATTGGCTTTTTATATATATATTTAGACCAGAAAGGCAGTTGTGTTCCCATGGTTACAACGCCACACACCCCAAAGGGGGTGGTCTGGTCTATGCCCATTTAAGGACAATATTCTTTAAAGCATCTTTTCCACTATTGCCAGGACGAAAAGGATATACGTTTTCCAAACCTGTCCCTGCTCGGGCGCCAGTTAAGGATATCCTTTAGGAGGATTCCAAAAAAAACGCGAACGTCAGCCCAGAGGGCCGACCGAACTGTTTTACCGAACGGATTTACATTCTATATGAAAAAATACTCTTAATTCCGTTATAATTTGAATTAATTAATACAACCAACAATCGCTGTTGCCGTCAGGATTCCAACTGCCTGTCCCATCCATTCCCATCTAACTCCAAAGCTTTCCCTCTATCCAAATGTTCCCATGGATATCTCCTGACTCGTCACTTTTGAAAATTCGCGTGCGTCTCATCCGGTGTCGAGTAGCTTGCGCGCGCATAAACTTCCATGGGAATATTTGCAACAAATAATATGCTGACTCAGCTGGGAACCTGTCTGTGCATGTCGAACCAAGTGTAAGGCGGTGCATATTGGGTTGTGATAACTATAAACTTTTTGTTTGCAATAACCAATAAATAAATAAATAAAGCCTAAAAAAAACCATATTGTCCATGGTATACTTACACTTTAGTCTTAACTTTCGTGTATAAGAAAATATGAAACGTAAAAAGAGTCACGCGAGTCATAGCTTTTTCAGAATAATGCAGCGCATATAATTTATAAAAAATCATAAAGAATTAATTGAAATAATAAAAATAATAACAAAAATATTTATAAAAACGATTATAAAAAATGTAAATATAAAAAAAAATGGAAATATAAATATCAAAAAAATAGATCTTTTGTTGACAGTGCCAAACTTTTGAATTATGACGTCAAATGAACTGTCACATTGAGCTGCCAAGTACAGTTTTCTATCCCATCGTGGAAAGATTGGTGGCACACCAACGAATTCGAATCGTTTATTTCCAAAATCGAAGCTTTATTCGCAAATCTTAGAGAGCACTTCGTGAAATTTACGTTAGACATTATCGGCCATTTGAACGTGCTATTTATCGAATTATTGAAAAATCTCGCATCTTATTCGAGAGCGAGAGCAGTGCGTTCGGAAGAAAATATTGCGATTGTGGAAATTTGTGTTGAAGATCTCCCCAATTTATCGAGTCGTTGTCGTTCGCAGCAACAACGCCTTTATTTATCTACTATCTGGAAAATTATACTAAAGATCTTGGTCTCAAGGCTTACAAGATTCAATTGTGTGTTCAGTGATTGAACCTTAAGTCAACTGGAAGTTGACCCAGTTTTTTACAATACGATGGGGCTCATTATGGCTTACAAGATTCAATTGTGTGTTCAGTGATTGAACCTTAAGTCAACTGGAAGTTGACCCAGTTTTTTACAATACGATGGGGCTCATTATGGTTATGGTCTAACCAATGTTATTATTTCATATGAAGTTACGTCAAGCCACTAGTTTATTCCGATAAACCAGCTACGTTTTGGAGCAAAACATTGTTTGAGTAATACACAAAATGGTCGAAAATTTGACCTTTCCTATGCGCTTAGTACGAGGCAGTCATGGTGGACATATGCCTAAAAAAATATTTTCAAACATTAAATGGCATGAAATAACGTCATGAAATCGTCATCAAGTTAATTTTTGTCTGAAGTCTGAACATCTTAAAAAACACACTTTACATGTGAAGTAGCTAGTTGAAAATAATTGCCTACTTTTCCGCTGATGCTTGCCAAAAATATTCAAAAAGTTATTTTCTTTTAATATATTGTTATTATCTTTTAAAGTCAGACAGACATAATAATGTTCGAAAGTTCAAGAACGATATGCATCAATTTAGATTCGAACACAAGTGTAAAGAACAAGACCAGTAGCTCTCAATTTTCTTTGGTCGCGGAGCACTTTTTGCACAATGCTGGTATACTCGTATCTGGTTGAATTTGGGATAACTATATTTTGTTTTTAGGTCTTAAGCAAATCCTTAATCCTTTTGATGAGAACATCTTTAAAAATTTATGCGTGTATTGTAACAGATGGGATATCGTTGAACTCGTAATTAGGAGCAATTTAATTATTTCAAAGTTAATGTTGCCCTAAAATTAATGTGCCAAAAGTTATTGAAGATCAAAAGTGACTTTTTAAAAAGGCTTGAAATCTTGACTTTGTCATCAATTTTTTCTGAAAGATATGTAATTAATTCCCACTTTGCAACTTACAAACAAAAAAACCTATTTCTTCTCAAGTTAGTAGTTTTCAAGATACGACCCAACTTGTGCAACTATAAAAAAATTCTTTTACAGCAGAATTAACTATTGTAGTTAATCACTTGAATTGAATGACTATTTAATAAACAATTTCTGGAATAAAAGTTCAGCACCAAGTTATCCGTAACTATACCTCACAGTAGCCTTTCAAATTAGTTTTATGGTTCTTAGGTTTTTGGTATTCTAAAGCAAAGAGATAATGCATACTATATTGTATTTACAATGTACTTAAGATACATAAATAAATGTACAGACATCTTTTATAGTTTGTACTTGAGCATAAAGTGTACCAGTCTGTTTTATGTAAGCACTGCTGAATTACGTCGTTAAGGATTCTACGGAGGAGCTTAGTAAAAAAAAACTGCGGAACAAAGTTTGTCCGCCGAATGAACAATATATGTATTGTACACACGTGTTATTTTTCTTCATAACTGAACATTATAATGTTTTAAATAGAAAATCCATCTAAAGACTACTCCGCCAATTTACTCAACATCGTTCTACCACCTCGTATACGTTCATTAAAACATCCGACACGGCTATCTTGCCGGCAGCGCATCCTACGTCAGCATAGGTTGCTATGATCTACTAGATCTACTAGATATTATAGGATCGCATTTCTGAATTTATTGGCGATAAGCTTGTGTTAACTCGCTCTAATGAAATGTTTATTTAAATTGATTCCATTTTACTGTACGTGTTAGTTGCTAATTTAGTTGTATACATTAATGAGTTTGTTTGTTATATACAGTACGGACATTTTCCTCTGTATATGTGAATTGCATAAATACTTGTCATGTAACATATATTTGACGAGTTCGATGCCACATATTTAAACCTACACATTGGGATCTCTTAATTTTTAATTTTAATTTACAACATTTACTGACTTTTTTAATCTCATTCGGTTTCTCGCGAAATTATAGATCAATATTTCAAGATGTATATACTTATGTACAATATTTTCATAATTAGTTTCATAAGTATTTTATCCCATTCAGAACTTTCATGAAAAAATTAAGAGCACAACATTTTGTTTTATACTCGTAGACTTGTTCCTAGCGCAATGTATTTAGATACGTACGTTCATATACAAATATTTAAATCAAAATTGAGTGATATTGTAACTTAAAGAGTACCTAAATAAGATTTAGATAAAAACATACGCGCCACACATGCCTTAGATAAAATATGTTATTAAAATAAATAAAATACGTTTTAGAGGCACTGGCGCCTTAATTTACTTTCATTTGAATTTGTAATATTTATTGCGGCATACATGTAGGCGGGTTGGAAAAGTTTTATTCAACTTTAAAAGTGTTTTCACTGTAATGCAACAGCGTATAAAGGGATTAAGGAAACAGAATAAAAAACCATCAACGAAGAAATATTATGTAAAGTTTGAGATCGCGTAAACATTTATAGCTTATTGTTATTGTATAATACATTATTTCTAGATTAAATGAGAGGAGATTGTGGCTGAAGGTGGGAGTATGCTGCGGCCAGATTGTGATTTCGTCAAGTTAAAGCTCCCCATGATCCCTGAAATTTTAATAAATTCGGCTATATCTTTGAGTGAGCTGATGGTAATATCTTCTGCTCCAAGGTATGGCTTACCTAGAAGACGTATTCCACGTCAATTCCACGGCGTTCTCAAGAATTGGGCATCGCTCAGACAACATTATGGCGTATTTTGCGTAAGGATCTTGGTTTACACCCATACAAGATCAAGCTGACTCAAGAATTGTAACCGATGAACCATTTGAAGTGACGTACGTTCTCCGATTGGGTTCTGGAGAAGATGCGCCAAGATGATGAATTTCATCGCAAAATCATCTTCAGCGACGAAGCTCATTTTTGGCTCAATGGGTTCGTCAATAACCAAAATATGCGTTATTGGTCGTGTGAAAATCCACATGTGCTTCATGTATTACAACTTCATTCACAAAAAAATAACTGTTTGGTGTTTGCATTGTATGTATAGAAGAAAAACCTACATACTTAAAAAGGTACCAAAAATACCAAAATAACTGAACTTGAGTGGGTTGTTTTTGAATTTTGAAGTGTATCCAGGAAATATTTACATATATCGACTATAATTTTTAATGCGACTCAAACTCAAAAACTTACAATTTTGATCAAATTATTCGCAGCTACTGGAATTTTACAGCTCTGCAGTTGACGTAAGGACCTTTCCTAAAGTAAACAGGTTTGTTTTAACATCTTCATTACATCTTCTAATGATCTTGGTATGTAGAAGGAGTAAATACGAGTACAATAAGTTTATTGCCCCAGAATTATTTTCTAAAAACATGCCTAACTTTGTCAGAAAACTAATTGTTAGTTACGGGCATCAAGATTTTATGATGTACATGATGTATGAAGATTCATTTTCTTTACCTTTACTTATACGGGTTTTATTCGCTTTTGTTAATTAAAAACAACATTATAAAATTTATCAGATTGATTTTTAACAGAAACCAGGCAAGGAAGAATTGGGAAAAAAATGAGTGAAGCAGAGAGAGTTAAATACTCTCTTTTGGCAATAGATGGCATTAAATCCAAATATCACGAACAGCTGATTGCGTTGACAGTGGACGGGGTGGGCGCGAGTTTTTTTTCAGTGGTTTTTAGTGTTGAAATTGAAATTGGCGATAAACAATGAGAAATTTCACTACACTTTGCAATATTACTACGACAAGCGAAAGAACACTGCAGAAATCTGTGCTGTTCACGGATAAAATTTTTTATCAGAATATACTTACTTACTTAGGTGGCGTTACAGTTCGGGGTGAACTTGGGCCTCACCTAGTAGTCCTCTTCAGTTAGCCCGGTACTCCAAGTCGGTTGAGGTCCCCTTGTAATTGTGCGTGCCACATAAGGCAAGCCCTTCCTCTCTGCTGCATTGTTCCTCCGGGTTAGTTCCGAAGACTCTGCGGGCCGGAGCATTGGTGTCTATTCACTCTACATGTCTGTGCCATTTCAGGCGACTGATTGGAGACTAGAGTTTGTCGTTAAATTTTCTCCTCCAAAGCCCGTCAACGCAAACGCGACCAAATATATCTCGAAGGATTTTTCTCTCCCGCTTTCGATAGAGTTCATACTTCAGCGCTTACTTATGACTGGGATGATCAAGGTCTTATATAGAGTTTCCTTAGTTTTTCGGGATAGCGTCTTACTACTCAGTTGTTTTCTTAGCCCAAAGAAATAGCGATTGGAAAGCTGATGAGGTGTTGTTGGAAGAATTTATAACAGCGCCAAGGTAGACATCTTTTACTACAATACTTCGAAATTATAGCTGCCGACTGTGACATTCTGTCCAGTTCGTCGATGTTGTGTGTCCTTCTTGTTTACAGCATATATAGTTCTACCCTCATTTACCTCTAAATCTATTTTGGCAGCTTCTTGTGTTCTCCCATTTATGTCGATACCATCGGCGTACGATAGTAGTTGCACGTGCCTTGTTCGCTAGTGAGTTCCGCACAATCATCTCAAGTATGATATTAAAGAACTCGCATAAAAGCGCGTTTAAAACCCTTTGTGAAATCAAAGGTGTCGGTTAAGTTGTTACCGACCTTGTCGGAGCAACGAGCGTTATCCATCGTCATCCTGCACAGACGGACGAGCTTGTCCAAACTAGACATGGCTCTATACAAATACATATAGTTCGTCTGTATTCATGCTGTCACATGCGGCTTCAAAATCGATGAAAATATGGTGGATATCGATTTGGACTGTTAGAGTTTTTTCCAAAGCTTCCTGGTCTGAAACCGCACTGATAGGGGCCAATCAGGTTGTTGACGATGGGTTTCGGACGTTCACACAATATGGCAAATAAGATCGTGTATGCGGTGTTGAGGAGACTTATATCTCTATAGTGGCGCAGTTGAGGAGGTTTCCTTTTTCGTGTATCGAGCAAACGATATTGAGATTCCATTAATTAGGCATACGCAATTCTGGCCAGATATGAGAAATGAGTTGATGCATGCTCTTCACAAAGTCTTTTCCAACAGCTTTCAAAACTTCGTCAGGTAGGCCGACAGGTCCAACCAATTTGTTGGTTTTCAGCTTAGATATTGTTGTCCTTGCCTCATTTTGGTCGGGTGGACAGAAATTTTGGCTTTCATCGTTTAAATTAAATGATTTACTCTGCTCGATGGCGGGATGTTGGGCGTCTTCGCCGTTATACAGTCTGCAGAAAAAGTTTTGCCGTATTCTCAGTGCCGACTCTGACTCTACTGTAAGGTTTCTTTCTTCATCTTTACACACTCCTGTAGGGGTCTTCCTACCTTGACACGTTCTTTCTACCTGTTAGTAAAATTTCCATACGTTATTCCTGGAGTGCGCTTCTCGTGTTATTTTTTCTTCTTCTGGAGAAGCCTATGTTTTTCCCGTCGCTTCTGCTCGTAGAGCTCACGAGCCACTCTCGTCCTTCGTTGCAGCGCCGCTTTATACGCTTCTTATTTAGCTGCATGTGCTTGTCGATATTCTTGATCAAGCCAGGGATTTTTTGGTGGTAGTCGGGTGAAACCCAGCACATAGTTGCGGCGTCTCTGATGTCACGTTGGCAGCTTTGTCAGCGTTGCCATTAGTTTTCGGTACTTGATGCTGGCGACATAGGAGTTGTTGAGAGATTTCGGGATACGCGTTCGGCGGATATTCTTTCGGTCTCTGTCGATTATAGTTGTTTTACTTATATCTTCTCACAATAGTTCATTATGCTACGGGCCGAGTCTATGCCATTTTAGCAAGTAAGCCCTTACTCATGCAGTACGAGCTTACACTTGCCATTTTAGCAAGTAAACCCTTACTCATGCAGTTACCTGGGCCCACCATTTTGTCAGAATATGCATCGCGTTTTTTAAAGAACAACACTCAAATGGTCATGAATACACATGCCTCAACATGTGTTAAGGTTTTTTTGGAAAAAGGGATAGGGATAGAAAGAAAGATGTTGGGGCGCAGTGGTTATTTCGCTCCATGGGTGGCATACAACATTTTAACTAAATTGTTAGTGGAACTTGGCTTATTTTTGTTTCCTAATCAACTATCATCTTACTTGATTTTAGTTAACTGAACAAATGAATGTCTTTCGGGCGCGGTTAGGATTCGAACACCAAACCTTCCAATTTGGAAGACAGTTCACTATCACGTGAGCCACGGTCACCCACATTGTCGATATTGATAGGCATTGATTAATGTGTTCCTCATGAATTGGGCGCGAAAAATATGATGGACAGAGATAACATCTGAGACGAGTCTATAGCCGCTGGTGAAAATTGGGTCACAATAAGCCGTTACAAGCGATTGCGATGCCATGATTGTTGTCACAGAAAGTGAAGCTGTATATATGGTGGGATAGGAAAAGAATCGTACGACATGAGGTATTTCCAAATGGTCAAATTCTGGTCTTTGCAGAACTCTCTTAATGGGATTAAGCTGGCTTCAAGAGAAGCTTATGCCAGTTTGTCGACCAAAGGCCACAATTTTTGAAACATTGTCAATAATAATTTGAATATTTAGTTTAAATAAATTAATTTGCACATAATTTGAAAACCAATCGAATTTTACTAAGAAAATGAAGCGATCCTTTTCACAGACCCTATATTGTATGAGCATAGGTACTGAATCTGTCAGAGTTTTGGCGATAATAAACTTGATCAAAACAATGTTGTTCCCCAAGAATTATCGCCTTTATTTTACACCTATCTTTACTTCCAAGTTAGACAGCAAAACGGAACTGCATACCTAATTGCAAGCTCCCAATTAAGGTAAATATTGTCCGAAACCAGGTCTCGAACTGCATCCGTTGCGTATGTGGTGAAATTGGATGATGTTCCAATTAATCTTATCTTATGATACTCGTGATAGTCAGCAAGTGTGTGCATACTAGTTTGGTGTTATGTGGCTCCATTCATGGCGTAAAGTTGCAGTTTCCATTTACATTGGACTATAATAACGATTGCGATATGCAGTAAACACTAGCTACGGGATAAATCTATTTGTTAAGAATCAGATCTTAAGACCATATGAAATTAACAATATATGAACGTGTTCATTATAGTACTCCATTAGCCTACACGGTGCTGCTGCTGCATTCGGTGAAACGTAAAGCAAGACAGCGATGAATTTATTGAATCCAAATTCCTTTTTCTAATTAATTTCTATACACCACTCCCTGATGTAGATTAGCTGCACGTTGTTTTTTTCGATCTAAATTCTCACTCCGTGACTACAGCTTAGGTTGCTGAGTCAATCCGATATGTCTAAAAATCTGCCTACAAAGCAGTATTAAATCGACTTCTTCACAAGTCACAGCTATGCACATAAAACAATAATATGATGAAAGCATGACTTGAGACAATGCTTAATAATTAAAAATTCATATATAATACCTACACGTATATGTCTCATGCCTTTGTATTAAGGCAACATATCACACTTTAAAGTTAAATTAAGTTTCTTTTAAACTGTTGTCAAAGCTTACCTTGAAAAAAAAAACACCCAAAGCGCATTAAAAGCCCACAGGCAATTCAACATCTAACGTTAGTGTTTAGCATTAAAAATTAAAGCACTAACTCTCTCTTTTTTTTATAAAATTTAATTTTCGTATCTTAATCTAGATCTTACTTAACTAGTTTCAGTACAAAAATATCGCAAGGTACATCATACATTCTATTTACTACTAGCACATTCACGCACAAGTTATGTTCAAAATTCTTACGATATAAATCCATGATCTTGTTTAATTAAATCAGCTGCCTTCTCAGCGATCATAAAAACTGGTCCGTTAGGATGGCCAGCAATAATTTCTGGCATAATACTCGCATCTGCTACTCGAAGATTTTTGATACCGTATACCCTTAATCGAGGATCGACGACAGCAGCGCGGTCAGTTTTTGGACCCATTTTTGTTGTACCAGAATAGTGATAGATGGTGAAGGTGAAATGTTTAACATAGCATTCCCAATATTCGTAAGATTTATAGGGATATTGTGAGCAAGTTGGAATTTTTCTCTCCCATAATTGGCCATTGATAGCTTTCATGGCAGGTTGATCCATCAGACTGATAGCTTTAAGGACGCCTCTTACGGATATGTCCACGTCGTATGGATGTTGATAATAGTTTGAATATATCAGAGGATATTTCATAGGATCACTGTTCTTAAGCATAATTCGCCCACGGGACCTTGGTCGCAAAATCATGGGGAATATCATAAAAGCGTTAATGTTCTTTACTTCAATTTCACGAAAGAGCGCGTCATAGATACTTTGCTTCAGACCAAAGGCTCGAGAAATCGCTGGATTGGCTGACATAGATCCACCAACTAAGAAGAGTTCAATATCCGGCCAGCCGTCGTCGAGGTGTGGGTGATCAAGATCCCAGAATGCAATTGATTCACAACCCCCTGGCGATCCATACGGTCCAGAGTTTGCAACGAATTGGTTTAAAAGCAATGGATTTGCGAAATCTTCGAAATGTAGAGATGTAGCATTGGTGGTAAATGTAACAGCTGGGGCAGTATGGTCTTGCAAATTATATCCCACAGCAAGATCAACGATTGGTTTTATACCAACTTCACGTAAATGCTTAGCAGGTCCAACACCAGACAACATGAGGAGTTGGGGAGTGTTAATTGCTCCGGCAGTCAAAATTACTTCTTTTCGAGCCAAGATCTTATGAATATGTCCATCAGTCTTAACTTCTACACCATATGCCTCTTTGGTGTCTGGATTGATTAGGATTTTAGTAACAAGTGCACGTTTTTTTACGTGCAAATTTGGTCGCTTACCCTTAATGGGATAGAGGTAGGCTCGATTTGAGCTCCATCTGGTTGCATTTCTTGTAGTGGTATGCAGGTATGAAACACCCGTTTGAATTTTCCCATTATAATCACGATATGTAAGACCATCTTCTTGAGCAGCTTCAACGAACGCTTTAGCAATATCTGATCTCCAATCAACATAAGACACTTTCACAGGGCCATCGCGGCCAACATAGTCCTCATCGGCATCGGGAACGCTACTACCTTCATATTTTTTAAAGTAGGGCAAAACTTCCTTGAAACTCCAACCCTCGTTACCTAATGCAGCCCAGCGATCATAGTCTCGACGATTGCCACGTGTATACATCATGTAGTTTAAAACGCTAGATCCTCCCATTACTTTGCCTCTAGGCCAATTGCATCGATTATGATTCATCGCAAGACATGCACGATCACTTGGCTGCGTACGATACTTCCAGTTCATTTCGCCTAGTTGCAGGAAATGCGCCACGATTGGTACATCCATTATAAGGCTTCAGGTCCACCAGCTTCCAATAATAGAACCTTCCACTTTGGATTTTCAGAGAGTCGAGCCGCCATAGCACACCCTGCTGTTCCAGCACCAACTACAATAAAATCGTATTCTCCTTCCATTGGTTTATTATCCATGTTTTCAAGATTATTATCCTGACCTCCTCGGCGAAGGAACTCCAGAGTCGATAAAATAACATTTTGAGATTTGATTGCGACGGCACTAATGGCAAAAATCGCGATAATTAACTTAACTTTTGTGCCCGTTAGCATTTTATTTATGTTTTTATATTTATTTTCTTAATTCACTGGATAGGATAAACAGGGCAATAAAAATACCATTCTACGTCTGTGACAAGGTAGAAGAATGTACCTGTATCTTTACAATTCACTTTGATCACTCGCGTTTGGTCTTAACGAAACAGTAACAGTACTGCGAATGAATGTCGCAAGTCACTTGAGTCGAACTTAATATTGAATTTTTCCACTTCAAACTTGGCTTGGGGTTGAGGCTGAAAGCTTTTTCTGTATATTCTCTTCTCTTCTTCCGATCTCTGTCATTCATTGCGCTCATTGATCTCTATCTTTTATAAACCGCAAGCGTCTGTCCTTAGCTAACGTTATACCAATTCACCGGCAATAATATGCGTAAACCGGTATAGTATCTATATCAATGACAAATGTGTGTGTGCATAACTGGCATATAAACATTTTAGGTACATAAATATGGATATGAAAAGTGAATTTCAAAGTCAATGTCATTGGTGGTTAAGATTCATCTTTTTTGTTTTCTGGTATTTTACTCATTCGGTTTTTTTTTATTTTTATCGGAAGCAAATATATACATAAATACGGTAGATATATATGATATTTTCTTTGAATATTATTATGCTTCTGATTCAATTTCGGCTGGAGGTTTCCTTCATGGTTAAATCTAGTGATGCTAATTAGTTGGTTGCGTGCAAGATGCCATTCTCTTGACTTGACATGCATCCATAGATTTTTAAAGAAAAATATATTCAGTTCTATGAAAGCTCAGCTAAAACTTACGATTGCCATAAAATCTGTGGCCAACTTCAATAACCTGACTTGTATTTAGCCTTGACTTGCTTCTCGGTTTCTCTGTAGAGAGCCTATAATATCTTTTGGCACTAAGTTGAAATGTCAGTGTGTAGAATGTGCTAATGGTATTTTTCGATAGTGATATCTGTGGTTAAGTGTATTTTTTGGTTTCTTAATCTCGTTTTGTTTTAAGACTGACTGACTGCTGATTATGCTTCAATAAGTAGCTAAAAAAATATCATATATTAGCCGCGAAAGTAGGGATTTCCATTTATTGCAGTAGGTAAAGAAAGCTAACAAACAAAATTTAGACGTGACTAAAGTGTTTAGAATCCGAAATGACTAGCAAAAATAATTCCGTGAAGTTTTGATATGCTTCGTTAAATTAAGTTTGTTCAAAATATGTAATTTTTCTTGTAGTATTCGCTCGTGCGATCTTACATAGCTGTCACTATCGTATTAATTGTTTGCTAGATTGTTTTAAGGTGTGATTTTATTTTGCAAACTAATACAAGTATGCCATTTTGAGGCATTCGACTCAAAGCTACACGCAACCTGTCGCAACTTGACCAGAGAAATAATTTGTCGAAGAAATTTTCTTAAATTCATTATCATTCTGAAATTATGACGCCAATTACGGCACGACGAAAACTTCAAGAATGTGAAGCTATAGTAGGTGAAGCTTATCCTTTCGACATTAGTTATATGAAATGTTAGTTATATTCAAAAGAACTGTTTAACATTAATTTCAAAACTATTTTATAGGTTGCCAACCTGATTAGCATTCTGCTGTAACTATAATTATGCAACAATTGTGTTTATTTTTCCTCCTCGTGGTAGACATCGGGCACCTACTATATCACTTTGTTGCAGTCTACGTATATACAGGGTGTTCCCTAATTCGTCAACGATAATTTGGGAAATTATTCCTGGGTATATTCTATGAAATCGTTCTACAGTAAGGGTCTATCTCCAATGTTGACAACATTTATCGAGGATTTAAGAAAAGACTTACTTTGGTGTACTATAACCCATGTTAACGGGAATTGCTCTGTTAGTACTAATGGTAGAAACTTCGTGTAGGACTTTATTTTTGAAACAAATAATTTCCTTTGTAACGGCGTTTAAATAAATTTGATATCTTGTTTGAGTCCTTAGATATGCAATTTCTAAGCCGGTTGCATTTTCATCGCCCATGCTAATTTTTGACTTTGAGGTCACTTTTCTCCAGAAAATGTCTTATTAACATAACGTTTTGCTATTTTTTTCTTATGAAAGTAACAAAAATAAAGAAAAAACCATCATCAAGTTTGCAAAAAAACCCATAAATTTTATGATACTTGAAAAAACCTGCAGCAGATGAAATTTAAAAAAAGGATTTTTTTTTGCTTTAGGCTCCAAAGGCTATGAATAAAAAATGATTTTGTGTGGTCTTAGGTAAATTTTATTTTATGTGTGTACTAAAAGAGTTATAACAGGTGCTCAAAGTGTCATCCCTGGTTTTGTATGCATACCAGAGCCCGTTTTTGGATTTCACTGAAAATGTTTATTGATGCTAACTGCTGCCTCACTTTTGATGATGCTTCGAGAATACGCTCTTCCAATTCAATTAGAGTTGCTATTTCCATTGATTAAACAAGTTCTTTCGTCATCCTTCCCAGTACCAAAAAAATCCAATACTGTAAGGTCAGGAGATCTTGCAGGCCAGCGAACTGGTCCATTTCTTCCTATCCAGCGATTACCGTACTCTTCCTCTAGCCAATTCTTAACCTCACGACCATAGTGTGCTGGAGCACCGTCCTGTTCAAAATATGGTGAAGCTAGTTGAATCAGTGGATCGCAAAAACTCCAGATAGTTTGTAGAATTCAGCTTAGGTGGTAGTTTGAAGGGGCCGATTAACTTGTTTCCAAGTACACCTGCCCACATATCAACTCTGAATTTGTGTTGAAATGATTTATCTCTCCTTGCACATATGTGCATTGTCCGCAGCCCACGTATGAAGATTATGAAAATTTGTGATCCCATCTCTCGTAAATTGAGATTCGTCCGTCCACAGAATTCTGCTAATAAACTCGTCACCCAAGCTCCGCTCCAGCAACCAGTTAGAAAACTGAAGTCTATTTTCCAAATCATTGGGAAGCAGGTATTGTGTAGGTGTATGGTGGTATGGATAAAGATGTTCTCCATGTAGTACATTAGAAATTTTATGTCTGCAAACATTGAATTGCAAATCTAAACATCTGATGCTGATTGATGGATCAGCTGCAACAGCTTCCAGTAATTTTTCATCAGCCGAAAATCTTCTTACTTGTGTAGCTCCCGCGTTTGGTCGTGTATTTGAGACTGATCCCGTTTCTCGAAGCCTTCGATACGTATTTCCAAATAGTCCTTTACTAGGAGAAAATTCATTATATCTTTGTCACGCACTAGTTGAATTTCCATTTCACAGCCCATAAACGTAAATAATGTCTGCGTATTCTTGGTTTTTAAATGCAGACATTTCAAATAGCGTTTCTAAGCAACTGTAACCTTGGTGTAAAAAATTAAACTGATGAATTTTTTTTTTCTAATATTTAACACTGGTGATCACTAGGATGATGCCATACATTTTGCAATCGATTTTCACTCTTTATATCTGTTTGAAATTTTGTACACGCAAACTTTTACTACCTGTGAAAAGGTACACATTTTCTCAACAGGAAGTCATAAAATTAAAGGGTAAATAAGAAACGACCGTTGGAATTTCCCAAGATCAAACAATGAACTACTTGAAAAGAGTATAAAAAGATGCGCCGCTAGGATGAGGGAACATGCAAAATCTTCGAAAGAAAGGAAAAAATGAATAAAATGTTTACATTTTATGGTTTTAAAAATTTATTTATTACGTTTTTCTACATTAATAATGAGTATACCCGCCATTTTTCGATATGACGGTTTGGAATAGAATCACGCAGTTTTTTTAAATAATCAAGAGAAATTTGGACCCAGGCACCACGAATAGCTTCGATTAAAGTGTCCTTGTCTTCAATTTGTCTGCCACCTTCATAAACTTAACGAGATAACCATGCCCAAACATTTCCGATTATGTTTAAGTCCAGTGAATAGGGCGGCCATGGCAAAAGTTCCACGTCTTCTAATTGAATCCAACTTCTAACAACCCTGGAAGTGTGGATGAGGACATTGTTTTGTTGGAATATCCAATTCAGGGATGCGAGAATGTTTTTCACTTTTGGAAATGACCATTCCAGCAAACATTTGTAGTTGTTTCCGTTCGTTATTGTGGACAACTCCATTGTGCAATAGTACCTAATAGCTCCCCACACCATTACACCTAATGTACGGCTGTGATGTCTTTGCCAAAAGAAGCCTTTCTTAGATCGTGGAAATAAAAGTTGTAACCATCGGTTCCGTCAAGGTTAAACTTCTTTTCATCCGAACGCATTTCCATTCACTGCTCCAAGCGACATGTTCATTCGTAAGATTATAGGGATATTGTGAGCAAGTTGGAATTTTTCTCTCCCATAATTGGCCATTGATGGCAGGTTGATCCATCAGACTGATAGCTTTAAGGACGCCTCTTACGGATATGTTCACGTCGTATGGATGTTGATAATAGTTTGAATATTTAAGAGGATATTTCATAGGATCACTGTTCTTAAGCATAATTCGCCCACGGGACGCGAGCACCACTTTGAACACCCGTTATAACTGTTTTAGTACACACATAAAATAAAATTTACCTAAGACCACACAGCCTAAAGCAAAAAAATCCTTTTTAAATTTCATCTGCTGCAGGTTTTTTCAAGTATCATAAAATTTATGGGTTTTTGTGCAAAATTTGGTAATGGTTTTTTTTATTTTTGTTACTTTCATAAGAAAAAAATAGTAAAACGTTATGTTAATAAGACATTTTCTGGAGAAAAGTGACCTCAAAGTCAAAAATTAGCATGGGCAATGAAAATGCAACCGGCTTAGAAATTGCATATCTAAGGACTCAAACAAGATATCAAATGTATTTAAACGCCGTTACTACAAAGGCAAGTATTTGTTTCAAAATTAAAGTCCTACACGAAGTTTCTACCATTAGTACTAACAGAGCAATTCCCGTTAACATGGGTCATAGCACACCAAAGTAAGCCTTTTCTTAAATCCTCGATAAATGCTGTCAACATTAGAGATAGACCCTTACTGTAGAACGATTTTTGTCTTAGAATATGCCCAGGAATCATTTCCCAAATTATCATTGACGAATTAGGGGACACCGTGTATAAGGTCTTCGCCGAACGCGTATTTCTCAACCTCTCGGCAAGTCCTCTGCAACCTGCATTAAGTGTTTCAGATTGTGGCATCGGTATGAAAAGCCGTCATAAAGGTCGCAACATGTAGCAAACTACTGTAAGATCCTGGCTACCTGAAAACATTTGTCAATTATCTGATTTACCCCTTTCAGTGCGGTCTTAAGCCTGATAAACCTACAAATCCATAGTTGACCAAACATTCACACTACGAGAAAATCCAAACCGATACTCACCGCCTCTTTATAAATTTCGAGACCGCATATATGTCTAGTTAGATTATGCAGAATAGCTGTAGAGAACGGGTCTTTGTCCTAGACTCTTCTTCATTATCGGTATAAAGAAGTTTGGTCTTTATTTTTTCGCCGTTTTTATTGCCTTATTTGGGATTGCGTTGCTGCCAAGACTTCTGCTCTTGTGACAGGTGGTATCTTTCTTCATCTTCTCTGTTCATTTGCGGGAGATTTCTGGAAAATGTTTCATTCACTGTTGTGTGCACCATGTATGCTCATGCCTGTATCCATGCTGTGATACTTTAAAGCGTGTTTATTAGGATTCTATATATTCCTCTTTGGTGGTATGAACAGTTCACCCTTAGTTGTTTTCCTAATCTTTTACCTTTTTACAGAGCTCCTGAAAATATGCTGAATTTCCTCTGTCTATCATTATCTGTTTACTCAGATAATTTTTCTAAAAACCATAACTTTACTGGGCTTAAGGCTCAGTCAAACAGAATGCGTTTTTAACGTCGCGGTAAATTTATTTAACGCTGCGGTGAAATTATTTTACGTCGCGTTAGTAGACGTCAATCAGAGATCGGTAATCAGTGTACAACATTTTGTTTCAGAAGCTTCGCAGCACCTGTCAAAATGTCATATCATTCATTTTTTATTACAATTTTTCCCAATAGTTTCCCATATTTCGGCCTTTAAAACCATGTTCTTGTAGTTTTTATCACTCTGCTCGTATAAACATGAGTATTTACGCATATATTCTATTTATATTTCCATTGTTTCATAAAAAGAACCAATATCAACGCCGCGTTGAAATGAATGATTTGTATTAAACAGCATCGCGTTTCACCGTGGCGTTGAAAATGCGTTCTGTGTGACAGTTTCTATGATTTCACAAAATTACGCGGCGTTAAAACGACCCTGTTTGACGGAGGCTTTAGTCACAATGCCTTAGCGACGATGATTTTTCTTTTTTCACCATTCTAAGATTAACTGGAAAATTATTCACTTCGGTAAGCTGATATCTTGATTGCTGGTGGAGGAAGTTCGGCATACGACAGAGTACAAGCTCTTTCTCGTCTTTTAACGAACCAGCACCCGTCCGAAGATGCAGTCCAAGATCGTGTGCAACTACATACTTGAATAAGCTGATGATATCGATATCATTTGTACAATGCAGCGAGCTGACACTGGTTCGTTTGCTGGTTTGGAAACATAAGCGGCGGGAATGGCTTTAGCTCTCAAGAAGGGAAGGACTTTTTATACACTTCTTGGTGAACGGTCGCGAAATTAACCAGTACGAAGTATTTAGTTTTCTTATGGTGCAATAATAAATAAATAATAAATATTAATTCGTTTATTGTATAAAGGGTTGAACTTAATAAGTCAACTGACTTAGCAAATTTAAAAGTAAAAAAAAAAATAATAAAAAATCTAATTGAGTGTATTTTGGTGTTGGTGATCGATGGCGGAATGCCACAAGTGCAAGTCCGCAATCCGTGGCGAAACGGGTATTGCATGTGTAGGCGTATGCAAGAAGGTCTTCCACCCCACACCAAGGTGCTCAGGATTGCATCAGTACAGTAGTGGAGTCCTAGGAGAAAAAAATATGGTTAGATTTATGTGCTATGAGTGCTTGTTGTACATACATAATGTCGATATGGTACTGAGGGAAATACAGGAAGCTTTAAATGCCAATACGAATCAATTAAAATTTTATAAGGATGAGTTTGAAAATTCACTAAGAAAAAATGAAAGTGAAATTAAAGATCTGCTGGAAGCAATCGAATCCAGATACTCTGAAAGAATACAAGAAATGAAAACTGCACAGGAAGTATGCGAACAAAGTTTTAACCACATAAAATTGTTATGTCAAGCATCGGAAGGTTTCGGCAACGAAAGTGAGAAGTAAGTAAACAAATACCAACTGTGGACAAACTGTCATTCGCTGATGTCACAAAAATGAATTATAGCGTTTGTGCTGAAAAGGTTCATGAGTTAAGAAAAGCGTTGCCACTTATTGTGAAACCAAAAGAAAAACAGCATTGTGATAAAACAAAAGAAGAGTTAAATAAAAAAGTGGATCCAAAAAATTTTAAAATCACGAATATTGAAAGCAGACCTAGTGGAATAATTTTAATTGAAAGTGAAAACTTAAGTGAAAGAAACAAAATAAAAAATGCTATAGAGGAACAAATGGGAGAAAAGTATGAAGTTAGAGTGCCAAATAAAATAAAACCAAGAATTAAAATATATAAAATGAAGTTTAAGAACAATGAAAAAGAAATTATCGAAAAGTTAAAGAAACAAAATAAAGTTTTTGAATATACAGAGATTAAGCTAATTAAGTACTACGAAATAACAATAAATAATAAAAAATTGTATAATGCAATTATTGAAACAGATGAAGAATCATTTCCAAGAGCCATTGAAATGGGTAAAATCAACATTGGTTGGGAGCAGTGTAGAGTATTTGATGGAATTAATCTTTTGAGGTATTTTAAATGTAATGGGTACAATCATAAAGCAAGTGAATGCAAGAATGAAGAAATATGCCTGAAATGCCTTGGAAATCATAAAAGTATTGAATGCGTAAAAGAATCAATAGCTAAATGTATAAATTGTGCAGCAAATATCAACAAAAGACTAAACCTTGGGCTTGACGAAGACCACCAAACGCATGACAAAATGTGTCCTGTCTACTTAAGGAAACTAGGAGAAAAGAAGAAAAAAATTTGCTACTAGCAACCAAAGTCAATCAGCGTGTTATGCTTGAACATTCAAGGTCTAGTCAATAATTTTGATGAGCTCGAGACATTATCAATAGAAAATAAATTTGATATTATAATTGATATAAGCTACCACAGTGAGTGAATTAATGATTAGGGATCACCAATCTTTATTGGTAACTGTAAGTAATAAGGAAAGGAATGAATCATCAAAGCAGAGTAAATTGATAACGCAGATGGTGTATAAAAAAACATGTTTTTAAATACATTGAGAAATAGTAAAATAAAATGCATTAATGGTAGTTTACACGTATGTCGCATGAGAGACCTTTTTTTTAGAAGGAATAAAAGAAACAGTTTCAGTGTTTTTGAAAAAAAAGTGCGTTATAAATAGCCGAAAAGAATGGTTCAATAATCTTCATATAAAACTAAGAAAAGCGAAAATTTTCAAGTACGGTACAGCAACGGTTACAAATACAGAGGAGGATTGGACAGCTTACAAAAAGGCAAGGAACAAATATAAATCGGAACTAGTGAAATCAAAACGAAAATTTTTAAAAAATAAAATCGAAAACTCTACAGACCAAAAATTCATGTGGAGAAATCTAAAAAAATATATTCTTAAAAATCAAAAATCAGGTGATATCATAGACATTCAGTTCGGTAACCAAATTGATAGTGATATAAAATTAATTGCCAATAAATTTAATAAGTTCTTTATTGAAAGTGTCAATGAAATAACAAACTCTATTCAACATGTGCCCTTTACTAGTTATGTAAATGAATCTTATGTTACTTTTCAATTTCAATATGTTACTATTGAAGATATGCGCCTAACTCTTAAAGAGATGAATAACAAAAAAGACATATACTCGTATTTCATGTGCACTCGAAAATACCTTGATAACTTCGAAATTATAGGACCATCGTTACAAAAAGTAATCGTTACGCGATGCCCCTCTTTGAAAAAGTTTTCGAAAAAATAGTATTTAAACAGCTAAGAAAAAGGTGGTAAACTGTGTATTTTTAGACCTCAAAAGGGCATTTGAAACGGTTGACCGAAATATTTTATTGGAGAAACTTAAATGCTATGGTGTAAAAAACAAAGAGTTAAAGTGGTGTTCTTCATACCTTTCAAATAGAACCCAAATAGTAAAAATAAATGAAATTGAATCGGACTCTATTATAGTGAACCTAGGTGTACCACAAGGAACTATTTTAGGTACCTTATTATTCATTATATACATAAACGACTTGCAAATTGTTTTACAAAATGCAAATCTAGCTCTTTTCGCCGATGATGCTGTAATATATGTGACTAGTAAAAGTATCGATGAGAGTCATAGGTTGCTGCAGAATGACTTGGAACTCGTTAATACATGGCTTAAACAAAACACATTAAAACTTAACATTGACAAATGAAGCAGATTGTGATCAACCGCAGGCAAGATTATAATTTAAGAATATTAATTGATGGTGAGATCATTGAACAAATTGACGAGATTAAGTATTAGGCGTTATAATTGACAATAAACTTAATTTCTCTAAACATATAGACTATATTTGTAAAAAGATAGCTAAAAAAATTGGTTTTCTAAAAAGAATAAGGAATGAAATATCTGCTTTATGTGCAATAAATATTTTTAATGTAATTGTTAAAACCCCATTTTGAGTATTGTTCATCAATTTTGTTTTTGTGTAATGATAGTTTAATTCAGAGACTGCAATTAGTACAAAATAAGGCTATGCGAAGTATTATAAAGAGCAATAGATATGTGTCAATAAATTTTATGTTAGGTGCTTTAAATTGGCTTTCTGTTAAACAAAGACTAGTAATGAATGTTGTCATTTTTGTATATAAAATTAAAAATAAGTTAATGCCTAACTATTTGTTCAAATATGTACAATATATTAGAAATGCCTAGCCATATTATCTTCGAAATAATAATAATTTTAGACTGCCTAACCTAATAACTAGAAACACTCAAAACTCTTTAATTTATAAAGGATTCAAGTTATTTAATGAAATGGACGATGTTGCTAAAAATAATCCAAACATTTTTAGAAAAGAAGCTATCAAATTTGCTAGACAAAAAATCACTCCTTGTTAACCAATGTTATTATTATTATATTTTTTATTTTTTATTTTTTTAAATAAATGTAAATGGTTCTTCATATATGTTAAATTTTTTTTTTTTTTTTTTTTTTTTATAATTTACGCGCGCCTAAGGGGTTAGATACCCTTTTACTGTTGCCAGGGCGCGGGCGGAAAGTTAGAAGGAGGAGAAAGGAAAATTGTTTTTTTGTAGTGGTTTGAAACTCAGGTGTGTTTGGTTTCTATGTTTGCTCTCCAGGGGTGGGAGTCCGAATAGGACGGAGAGTTTTTTTCTTCATTCAGAGTGGATTCGAGATATAATTCCCAGTATTCTTTTCATTGCTTGAAACTCTTATAACAGCCAAATCTACGTGTCAGTGTTATGCCTTCACACGCAGAATTTTTTTGTCTGAGTTCCAATTACACAATGAAAAGCTGATTTGCCATGGGCAGGATTCGAACCTGGACCCTCCGAGTGAGAAGCGTTTGCTACTACCACTACACCACTGCCACCCCTTGTTATAATTAGTTATAAAAAGCTATTAAATAAAGGTATTTATCTATCTACATATGAGTGGGCAACAAAATGGGATGCCTAACATCGATTTAGCTATTAATTATGATACCTTATCATTGCCAATCGCAATAGAGTAATAATGCATTGTCAAAAACTACTATATTCTCTTATCATCTCAGCTCTGCTCTATGATGCAGAAGTATGGACGTTAGTGAAGAGGAGGATGATGATATCCTTGGTCGTTTGGAATATAGGATCTGGATATTTTGAAGGAGCAAATATAACGGCGCACTCTCCAAGTTCTACAGCGACATCGGCCAGGTCTGAAATGTTCACATCAATCTCGTTAAAATTTTCGATATTTTGGTTCAACATGAATCATGAATCGATATATGGGATATGCATCTCAAACGCAATGAAACTGAACCTTTGTTACAACGAATCATACTCTAAACATGGTGAACCGATACAAACCACATCGAAAGGAAAGGGAATTATATTCTATCATGACGACGCTAGGCCACACACATTTTTGGTAACTCTTGAAAAAAAGGTTGCGGATGTCACATCCAGCATACGATCTGACTTTGCACCCTCAGATTTTCAGTTGTTTTAAAGTTTGGAAAACACTCTGAATGGTAATTTTTATCAATCGCTTTTTTAGTTGATTGCAAATTTAGTCAATTGGTCACTTTACCCTCACAGGATAGGCTTAATAGTAATGGGATTCTATTAATCAATTCTGCTTTCACACTATGATATTTTACAAACCATTTTTCGCTGCTTTTTTGGATGTGATATCCAGCATGCAGTCTGACTTTGCACCCTCAGATTTTCAGTTGTTTTAAAGTTTGGAAAATGGTAATTTTTAGTCAATCGCTTTTTTAGTTGATTGTATTTTTAGTCAATTGCTGACTTTACCCTCTCAGGATAAGCTTAATAGTAATGGGATTCTATTAATCAATTGTGCTTTCATACTATGATATTTTACAAACCATTTTTCGCTGCTTTCATTGAAGTCGGGAACTAAACTGCTTGTACCAGCATTCTTTTTTGACTTAAGTCTAGATATTGCTTTCTCCAAATCGGTTCGTTCTAATTGAAAACAGTAAGCTGGTCTACTCGTACTCGTACATGAATATTTTTTCCACTTTCTTAGTACTAATTTTTTATATTTTAATTACTTAACGTTCAAGGGAGTGTGTATTATCTGACTTCGTTGTTGTATTTTAAGCAATTATTGGGATGGTATGTGATGCCTCATTGTGGAAAATCAAATATATTGCCACTTGAACCATGACGCATAACGCAGTACGAGTGTACTCTATGTTTTCTTATACATTTCTATATGCTTAGCTTCGGTTCATGTTTACCCTATTATTTACCCTATTTATTTAATTTTTAGGAAGAATATACGCACGTATTTCGTGTAATACGAGTAACATCTCCTTGCGATCTTGACAGCCGGTGTTTCTTATAAAGCTGATGAGATACTGTCGTCTTCGTTAGAGCGCTGATTTAAAGAGCTCTTATTTTGTTGCATACAGAAGTTTATATTTGTTTTTCGAACCAAGGGTTTCTTTGTGATGATCGGGTATCATAATTGAGATTTGTAATAACTTTCCTAACACTAGTATTCTGCACTCGATAAGCCTGAATATATTTTCGAAAGTCATGACGTTTCGTTCGTGGCTTTTTCTTTAAATTTGTAAAATCTTTTGATAAAGAGATATTGGTATATTTAGATATTAGATATTTAGTCGGCTCTTCGTGGTCTGCTTGGAGATCTAATATTTCGCATACAGATCCGTGTTGCGTTTGCTTGGGTCTTCTACATTGGAACAATTGATATTCATTTCTGTCATTTTATAAAATTCATGCTTTGAAGACCTGAAATTATTTGTGCTCGTGGAAATTCCAATGTGAGTAACCCACTATGGGTATACACATACTCGTATAGAGTGCTGCCATTTTCTTATAAAAAGCTCATTTGCCATCATGTTTACTTATGATACATCCTCTGAAATCGTAAATATGAAATGCAGCAGTACCAAAAGCTCATGACACTCAATTTTTGTATTATTATCTTGTTATTGACTACAATGTAATGGTTCAATATATGGAATGGCTTAATATAGTGGATTTCCCCCTTTGTTGCTATGTTTGAGATAAATATATTCTTTTTTAATACACTTAAGAAAAGGTAACTTTTTCATGGTCAGTTGTCATTGTCATTGTTATAGTCCGCTCTATTTCTATATCCTTGCACAAGCCATGTCGAAATCAGAAGAGATCCCAATGTTTGTATGACTAGTATAATGCTTATGGTATAGAAGAAAAACTCGACATGTGAATTCATTGACCGCAACATGTTAGTCATAATCCAAAAATTTATTTACTGGAAAACAAATTCAAAACATTGATTGCTTTTCTCAGTTTTGTTAACAGTTATCATCATTAAATCTAAAGTCACGTTAATTTACTGGAGGCGTACTCGGTCTATAGTATTGTAAAACCTGGTTTAGCTTTTGCTGTCAGAATTATTTATTAAAAAGAGATTCCAATTACAAAACCAGCTTGAACGCAACGTGAATAGTAAATAACCATCGGAATAAAGAGTAGAACGATTTTTAGTGCTAAATTGTATATCAGTTTTACCGATTTAAATCAGGTTTGACCACTGTTCTTTCGCAAAAAAAAGCTATCAGATCAAGAACCGTGTCCATAGAAATGTTGCTTCTAGAGAAACGCTTACGCACTAAATCACATCCGTTATTTAGTTCGTATTTCAGTAATTGTAATATCCATTTATCAACACCGTAAGACTTGAAAGTAGCATCAACATATTAAAAACAAGAAATAAAAATTTTCAAGGACAGGCCAACCAAAAACCCACACATAAACTATCCATAACAAGAGGCGAATACTATTTTACTGAATTAAATATAATTACCTGTTGCTTCACCGTACCAATGAAACCGTCGACCAAACCACTCCGTTTGGTATTTACTTACAAATAAGTTCTTATGAGTTTATATTCAACTCCAGACCACTTAATTCTGTGGGGTTAACACCCTCTGTAATGCGCTAAAGCTTTTTATCATGAGACTCAACAAAGAAAACCACGTTTTCCCGGGAAACAACCAGTACTGAAAAGTACAAGAGTAACAGTTATTGTAAATAAGTAGCACATGGTCGATAATCAACATGGTTAAAAGCTTTTTGCATAAATTGTTGTTGAATATAGAAAGAGGAAAGATTGTACCTGGGTATCTACCCCACTTGGAGGACAACGTACTGCGTTGGTAGCTGTTGTCTTTGACCGATATTTTGTGATAAAAATGTCGAATTCAATGGCTGTGTTAGTATGGTGGTGGAAGGTTTTTCTTGAATACATAATTTTCGGGGCTGGCTGTTGAATGAAAATCTTCGCGTGTGACTTTTTTTTTTCTTGTAGCTGAATTAATTATTATGATAGGAAAAATGATTAGAACGTCACATTAGTGATGCAACATATGTATTTAATTGGCCGACATTGGCCTATAGAATTTAATAAACTGGTTCGATATTGGTTAAATGGTTGAAACGCTAGGTTGGTAGTCTTTAGAGCTTTGACCAAAAACGTAAAAAAAAAAAAAAGAATTTAAGAGATCAAAAAAACTTTTGACATACAACCTGTGTGAGCATATGTTGAATTACTGCTTCAGTTTTTTTACAAGCCATAAAATGTTTCGGAGGAAAAAATGCAAAGTTTGCTTGGGTTTTGTCAATATACTCGTAGGTTCGGCAGCCAGGATCGAAAATTTAATTTTTTGTGATCATATTGCATCTTCAACCACTTCTGCATAATACGTCTTAGTGTAAACGATAGCGGAATTGTCCCTCAATTTTTTCTTTAATAATGTTCTGAACGTTATAAGAACTGCGAGATGTAATTGAGAAAATAGTATGTTTACTAAATGTTTCAAACTAGTGACTTTAAAAATAGGTGATTTCGTAAATCAGCCCCTGCATGGAATGTGTTTTATTTATGTTGTTCGTGCTTGGTTAATGCTTTGATTTTCGGTGCCAGGATTTCTTTTGCATCTTTTATCTTCCTGATTACTGTTTTTTGTTATATCGCCTCTTAATTTAAACTCAAAGTTAAATTGTGCTTCAAATAATTTCGAAAAATTCTCCTTTAACTTGAGTTAATTGTACTTTAAATAATTTCGAAAATTTTAGCTCTTTTTTTTACTGACTAAGAAATTTGTAGGGCGTACAACTAGATCTACGAGTAATGCTACATATTGTATTTATCCTACGTATTTCCATTGTTGCTGCGCCTCCTACGGAGTCGGTAAAATTGTGGGTCTTAGTAATATTCTACAGACTGTTTTATTTCAGACCACTTCATTAGCGAGGCTCAGAGTTTGCTTATGTTTTTCAAATTGAATGATCCTAACGATTTTACTGTTCCTTTGAATTGCAATAGAAACTGAATGTTATTGATTTTTGAACCGCATTTTCCGACGATCTTCGTTGAATATGACAAAACTAGCTGATTTCTTCAGCCTGAGGTTTTTGCATTATCAGTTATTTAATTCGAAGACTTCTGCGGATACGGGTACACCTATTGACATTCGTAAAATTTTTATTCCCACGTTTGTAATTTTTCTTTATACTTCTCATACATATTGTAGTTTTTTTTTTCTTTTCATAACAACAACACTCAAGAGGGTGTGACTACTCTTCAAATACCAGAGCACGTGTTAAGTTTTTTTGGAAAATTTTTGGATAGAGAGAGAGAGAGGGATGTTTGGGCTCAGTGGTTACTTAGCTCCATGGGTGGCATCTAACATTTAATGGGCAGACTAAATTATTAATTTAAATTGACTTGATGTTCTATTGAGGCAACCATTCATCTCACGAGGTTTTAGTTGCCTGAAAAAAAGTCTTTTGAGCACAGCTGGTGAACCCCGAACCGTCCGATTGGAAGCCTATACACTACCACTTGAGCCACAGCCAACCACACTTTTTTGTAAAATGGGATGGAGAAAGATGTTTTGGCTCAGTGATTATCTTTCTCTATTGGAAGACTACATTACAGGTGCAATTTGACTTGTTTTTGCATTATCTCACGTAAAATTAGTTGCCCTAGTCTTTTGAGCCCGGATCGAGTGCCGAACCGATGTGGAAGCCACTACAATACCACCTAAAAATCGAGTGTTTATATTTTCCGTCATAGTAATTTGCTATACAGGGCGGCCCAGTTTGCGATGCAGATATTTTGGGATCTAAACCGTTTGCTCCGATTATTTTCTTCCTCATTCCACTAGTAGCACTATACGAGTTGTGTCACCAATATTTATAATTTCCTCGAAAGTTTTCTTCAAATAACACTTATGGCGAAGTCTTCCGCTACTGCGTCATCCCTTCATGTACAAACCGAAGACTTCGAGCCGGGACATTAATATTCATTACTCGGTGAGAGTTCTTCCCGTCTTTTCGAAGCCTTATCCTTTCTGCACATTCTGACGAGTTTGGCAAGGCAAAAAAAGTTTACATACTTGTAAATCTCCAGGCAAAGTGGGTATCAATATTTATATATGTATGTTGTTAACTTATGATCTCCTGATTTTTTATAACAGTGGGTTGGCACGCGGTGTTATGAGGTCTTGTTTCGAAGTCAAATTGGTGTTAAGCAGGAATAATACATCCTCACATACACCACAAATTTTCATTGAACTTCATAGGTGCATAGCTTTGTTGTTGTAAAATTATAGTTACTTAATATTTAAACTGTGTATACTGCAATTAATTGCATGACAATCCCAATTAATATTGTTTTTTTCCATAAACTAAATGGTTTCATTTTATGCGTACTATTTTAAGTGTTTCAAAATCTTTCAAAATTCGGAAAATATTGTTTTATTTATTATATACATACATATTAGGATAGATATAAATCAAAAATAACATGACATAATGTTGTTTAATATGAGTATATACTCGTATATTTTTTTGAATTTGGATTAAGGCTAGCAGGAATGTGAACTAATGCATCACTCAAATTTGAAGTTATTGTTATATGCAACATCACATACATAAATAATTCAATTACAAATGGAAGTTTTTCCCTCCCTTCCCATAAAAAAAGTTTTTATGAATTTATATCATTATAATAAAATCTGTTTAAAAATGGATTAATTTTGTTGACTTCTTAAGGTCACATAAATCTTGTCAAGATCACCCGGCAATGTAATTAAACCGTTCGTTACCTTGCTGTATTTTTCTTATAGGAAACTTTTTCACCATATGTTAGTAGCAATTCTAAAGTAACTTCTTTCAAGGCTAATCAAAATCGATTTGTTAACATCTATCATACTTGGCATTATGCAGATTTGTTTTGAAACAACTTAATTATAATCGTAAATCAAATTCACATGAACGACCATATCTAGCGCGTATGCACTTAGGCTACCTAGGCCTAACGAAAATATAAACGAACACAATCTTACCATTTCAATATTTTTCTCTTACGTTAAATATCTTTTATTACGTTAAATATCTTTACATGTTGTTGAACCCTTAACTTTATATCTGTATTTTAATAATAACAATTTAAATATATCTAAGCAGTTTTTCTTTTGCCTAGAAACTTTAAAAAATTATGGTAAAAATGTGTAGTAATTTGTATCAATTGCCTAGAAACTTTAAAAAATTATGGTAAAAATGTCTAGTAATTTGTATCAATGCCTTAATAGGCGCACAGTATTCAATTCAACTAAACAGTATTCTTAGAGTCGAAGACTTTCCACTTTTACTCGAAGTAACTTAATCTATTTAACCAGTCGCATTGGCTTTCGGCACAAATGATCCCAGAGGTTGGAGTCCCAAATAGCAAATATTTTTCTGTTGTAAAAGACTTTCTAAATCTACATCTTGATCTAATCTTTTAAGTACATGTTTATCCGTGTCGCTTATCTTCGCCGCTACGCTTAGATTCTACGAGATATTTATAGATGTGGCTTTGTAACCCCTCAAATAAAATTTAATCACTGCATAAGGACGTAAGAAAATAAAAGTAAACGAATCATTTATATATAGATCTAAAATCTCGATTACTGTGTCTCGAAAGAACAGTAAAATGACGATTAGGGAAACTAAAAGCCACCACGAGTCTTCACAATTTCACGTGACAGAAAATACCGCTTACATTGGAAAGTTTCCTTTAAAAGACAGTAATGAAGGTTCCTAACATACATATTGTATTATACTAGTGCTAAATAGGAATTGGATGTTCTGAATCATTCGAAATTCATACTCGCAATTCATAAAAGCATTCTTCAGTTTTTCCTGCTGAGGGATAGCAAGAAAGTCGCTGACCTCGGAATTCGGGAAGTATTCCCCCCTCCACTGATTTCTCACAGTATAGTTCATTGCCATCATGATTGCGCATATCTCCGCTTGGCAGACAAACAAAAGTTTTCCCAATGAAGAGTGAAATCTAACATTGTCGTCTTTCAGAAAGACACTATCGTAGTATCCTAAATAGGTTTTGGAACTATCCGTCAGATGGAATCATCCAACAGACAGTATTGCTACATCGTCTACATATGCTTGATCATAGACGTCAGAGGTATTGAGAGTGTTAAGCAGTGAGACGATCAACATGCAACCCCTGTTTACCCTCGCCATCAAATGTCAGCATCCGCAATCAGAGTCCTAATTTGTTTGAGTAGATATGTAGGAATTGTTGCGTCTTGAGATTCAACACACTGTTAATTCCTTCACCAAGCATCATTATTTTGAAGAACTTGTGCCGGCTGCGGCATCAATCACCAACTACACAGGCAGATTCCATTCATCCTTAGTATACATATGTATATTCAGTATCTATCACTGGAACTTGCTGGAGGCTCACGATCATCTGGTGATACGACTTTTCACAAAACACAAATTTTTATTTAATTAAAATCCTTCTAATTATCTAATTACATTATTTACATGAAATCGGAAGTGTTTAACATTCAATCAAACACGGATGTAAATGACTGCAAATGCGAAGTCAATACTAACCTCCAAGTGACTCATTCCTATTTCAAGGGCTCATCTCTGACTAATAACCATCTGTCACGACCATCAACTCTAAGAAAAAAAAACTAATTTTAATTAAAGAGTACAAATTTGCGCGTACCATATATATCAATTATTAAGTTTTTTTTTTCTCCTCGTTGATATGAGTTCCGGCGTGAATACCTAGTTGATTCAACCTTTTCTTTGGCTCGGCCATTGACCTTCCAGTCTCAGTGGTGCTCGTATGATGAAATACGATTTACCTACTTGCAGCCAATAATTAAAATTTCTTTGGTTATGAGTTAAATACTTTTAGAAAAAACGCAAACGGGTTTATTTCTTCTCCATACTATGAAATTTCAGCCTCACCCGTTTTGGTTTTAGCATGACTCTTACTAAAGTAAGCAACCATGCGTAGAATTGTTGTTATAAGCAAATGAATATTTTCCGACTATCTATTGCACCTTGGCCTAGTGCGATGTCACATAATGCCGTCGACTGTTTGTCAGCTTTGGGTTTTGACAGATAGAATTGGTTTGGTTTTGAGCGATGACTAGCAATGCCACTTCAGAGTATAGAATTGAACTTTTTCATTCAATGTCTTTAGGGAGCCCTTTGTTAGATGACTATCAGTTGTGCTTTTATTAGTGGTAGACGAATTAAAGTACACATTGCTTCGATAAGTTCATTTTTACATTTGTCAATGTGGTCTCCAAAATAAGATACGTTTTTCTAGGCATTAAGTATGTATTGATCGGCCTTGCCAATTTGAATTATATAATTTTGGGTCTGTTGGGACATTATTTGCGGTCTCAGAAGAAGTATTTTGTTTTAGTTATTTTGGAAAATTATGAATAAAAAATTGTGCTTGTCAAAGTTGTGGTTACTTTCTAAGCTCTTTTGGAGATTTGAGAGCTGCCGTTGGCCGTTTAAGGGTTCACCCGACTAGTCATACACAACAAACACATCAGCTCAAAATTCGTTAGAGTGACTTATATAACTGTTCTGACTGTTGACATCAATTATTAAATCCCGCGAATTCCCTCCCCCTCACATAGGTCAATTTCATGTTTTTAGGAATTGATAAATTTTTTTTTCCACATACCTCTGATATTGATGATACTTTGCTTTTGTTTAGTTAATATGTGAGTAAGTAGAAATAATAATGATAAATACTGCTGGTTGCCTAGTTTACATTTGGCTTACAGTTAAAGTAGCTGTCAATTTCTTACTCATTGGCAACGTAAATTTCGTAGATAGGTTTTCCGTTTTTGAGTAACATATAGATTGGATTGCAGTGAAATTTTATAATTTGATTTACGATATGGAAGGTATGTACTACTGTTCTCAATTATAAAGTCAGATACAACTTGTATTTAGTGATTATGTGGACCTAACTAAGGTGTATTTGTAAATTTTCAATTTGGCTTTTATAAAGAGGTCTTGCAAAACCTATATTGGCTCGTATTCATTGTGGTTTATTATTCTCTAAATACTTCAATATGTGATTATTAATTTAACATAAGCTTTGCGTGCCAAGATCTGCCAAGTATTAAGTTATAATTTTTTTAAGGTTGGGATCGAAGGTGGGATTTATTTGAAATTTGGCGGGAAAGAAAAGATTTAAAAACAAGAAATTCAGCTGCGTTTAGTTACGTAACTTCAATATTTTGTACAGGACACTGACACTGAAAGTATTTGACAGTCGGCATCAAATTTGGCTCGATGGAAATTTAGACTTTCATTTGAAAGCTGATGCTGTACAGTCCAAATCCCCGTTGAACGACGAAAATGCGAAACGAGGTCGATCTGTTAAAGATTTTAGTGAGGTAAAAGGCCAAAGAAAAAGACGGAAAGTGTTACCATTAATAAAATCGTATTCATCGGAGGAATTAGTGTTTGCCACTCGTAAAACATTTAAAGCAGCGGGTCAACGAAGTATTTCAAAACTACTAAAGGAAGTTACAGAATCCTCGAAGCCTTCAGAGATTAGAATATTGCATTTTGCACCGTCTCCTGCGTTATCAATTAAGTATACTACTTAAGAAGCTCTTGCTCTGTATATTGGCGGCGATTTCACCAAAAAATCATACAGGGATCATACAAATTTCGAAATTGCAATATTCTAACTACAATAAAATACGAGTACTAGCGGAAAAAAACTTTGTTATCCAGAAAACGACTGCATAGAAATTCCAGACATTTCCGCAAAAGTAATGTTCACCATACTGCACAAAGATTACTGAAAGTACAAGAAGACGTAGTTGAACATTGTACCGAAACGATAAGGGATTTAACTCTAACGTATAAATGGGGAGCTGATGGCAGCGGTTTATAATCCACATACAAGCATGATGATAGTCTGACAACTGAAGAAAAAACTGACCTTCATTTGTTTGCCATTTGCTTGGTTCCACTGCGTTTGTGTACTACAAATGGGCAAGTTGTCTGGCAGAATCCGAGATCATTATCAACTCGGTATTGTAGGCCACTTAAATTGATTTACAAAAGAGAAACGCAAGACTTAGTAAAGGAAGAAATAGAAAATATTAAAAGTATTAAAAAAATAATATTAAAAATATAAAAAAAAATAAGAAAAATAGAAAATATAAAAATATTTTAGACAATAATATTGAAGTAAAAGTAAATCATGATTTGAAGTTGACTATGATAGATGGCAACACATTTGGAGTTTTGAGTTCTTCATCTAATCAAAGCTGTGGTATATGCGGTGCAACACCAAAAATCATGAATCAAATTGACAAAATTCGGACACTACAACCAGATCCTCAATTATACGAATATGGTATCTTAAACCTACACGCATTCGAAGCTTAGAGTACTGCTAACATATTTCTTATCGAATTAGTATTAAAAAATGGCAAGTGAGGGGGGATGATAAAACGAAAGTTAAAGAAAGAAAACATCTTGTTATTAATAGTTTAGAGTCTAAAATGAGCTTGTTAGTTGATATCAAAAAACAAGGGTATGGAACCAAAAACGATGGAAATACTGCTCGTATATTCAAAATTTGTTCGTCAAAATTGACGAAGAACACTATGATGGTTATTAGAAAACAAACAATTTCTATTAAAAATAATAAATAATGCTTTTTGTTTGAACAATATATGTTATTTTTGCCCTAAATTATAACTGATTATTCCAATTATTTTCAAAAAATCATTGCCAGAAGATAATAAAATAATACATTTTGTGAATTACCTCATTGGACGGAATTCTTATTTTACCAGATTGAACGCCGGTCTCTCACAGGTGGGAGGAGTGGAAGAGTTGCACAGTGCCGACCACACATACACCGGTGCGAGGTCTCGCCGTGAAGCTCAGTATGTAAATGAATGAAATTTCATCCATATGCCAATCGCGCATCGGTGTTTATTGTCAACTTTGCCTATTACCTATTTTAAAATTTATGAAAAGTCGTCATGTAACATGATTGGGTAATAGCTTTTGGCTTGAAAAAAGAAGAAAAACGGCCACTTCAATTATTTTTTTAGGTTTTAGTTACACTTAGCAGTCCACGTGTTAAAAGCTATAATTTTGTTGTTGCGATTATTTGTTCCTAGTCAAAATAGCTCATGGCGTTCCCACTACGATTTATCCAAAAAAGGGATTATGTGAGAGCTCTGAAAGCCGTGCAAAAGTGTGAACATGGTCCAGTGGGTTTTAAGTCGATGTCATTCCTTTTAACCTTAACCGATTACAAGGAACTCATCTCTTACTATTATAAAATTGTATTTAAGACGTGTTTGTACATTGAAGGCATTTCTAAAAAAACCACTTGGGTTATGTCGTATATATGTGTCTGTACTGAAACCATTTTTTGAAAATAAGTTTGGCCCGTTGTCTGTTCATTTGTTTGTTTGTCCAAGCATCACAAACTTTAAAACTGTTCCATTACGATCGGTTGAATAGAGCCGGAGTTACAATTAGAGAAACATTTCAAAATTAAAATATTTCCTGCTGTACAAGTACGAGTATGTACGTATATATATATGTAGGTTTATTAATATATAAGTTTATACCAACAATTTCCAATTGAAGATAGTAGCACGCACATCACAGGTTCATCCGACACCTAACATAGGCTACATTTCAACAATAGCGGTCTGGGAACATTCCCAGACTGTCATCAAACACCTTTCTTAGAAACAGCCAGAGTCGTGCACTGGACATGTTCCATCATCATGTTGCTAACTCAACATCTGGAACACCATTCGACACCAGGTTCACGAACACGTACGAGTACAACATAAGTATAACATAAGTTTCTTTATTATTTTAAATAAATAAAGAACCCTCTAAAAACAAAAATATTAAAAAAAAAAAACTGAAACTTCATAAAGTTAGATATTACAAGACTGTAAACGCCCTCAAGTAGTGCGTCGTAAAGTACAGTCGTGAACCGTAAAAAAGTGTCGCGAACTGCAAATGTCATTAAGTAGTGCCGCGGTAGTGCTGTGTTAACAAACTGTGGTCTGAAAGTAGAAACAGAAAAAAAAATAAAATCCTTTGGAACCCAAGTGCAGTGTTAAAATTATAAGACGATCGTAAGCAAATCGTTTACAAGCCCCCAGAAAGTGCATACCGAGGGTCCGTAGTAGCAGCCTCAAAAACAGGGAATCCAAGTAACAATTTTATAAAAGTGTGTATACGAGGGTGTTCAAAAAGTAAGGTGACTTTCGAAATTTCGCTTGCAACGTACATTCGATTATCGATTTTTTTTGCTGTGTCGCTACACACACATGTCCCGAACATTGCCGGAGCACGTGTCAAATTTTTGGGAAAATTGGATAGAGAGAGAAAGAAAGATATTTGGGCTCAGTGGTTATTTTGCTCTATGGGTGGTATCCAACATTTAATGGGGAGACTAAATTATTAGTGTAAATTGACTTGGTGTTGTATTTAGGCAACCATTCACCTCACGAGATTTCAGTTGCCTGAAAAAATGTCTTTCGGTCACGGCTATTATTGAACCCCGAACCGTCCGAATGGGAATTCATGTTCACAGTTTCTAGTATATAGCATACTTAATTTGTTTTTGACAGATGGAAAGGTTAGACGTGTTTTGGTTTACTCGGCCATTTTCAATTATTTTAACAAAGCAAAAGATTTGTATCAAATTTTGTGTAAAAAATGGAATTAAGTGCTCTAAAACACTTGAAATGTTGACAGTGGCATACTGTAAGTCTGCTTTAAGTAACAAAATGTTTACAAGTGGTACAAGCTCCTCCAAGATGGCCGAGAAGATGCCAATGAAGAACCTCGTTCTGGACGCCCCAGCACATCAACAAAAGATGATTACGTCGAAGCTGTGAAGAAAATTGTTTTGGAAAATCGTCTAAGGATGTTCGCATATCGGTCTGCTCGTATCATGCAATGTTTTGGGATGTTTTGGGCATGGGACTTATGCCAGCGAAGTTTGTTCCAAAACTTCTTAATTCTGATCAATGATGATCCTGACTTGGTCAAAAGGGTCAGAACTGGTGACGGATTTGACTCCATGCGACTTTTTCCTGGAAGAGCTCAAGGCTATGCCAAAAATTGCTTCGAGGATTGGAAAAAGCGTTGGCACAAAGGTATTATATCTGAGGGGGATTACTTTGAGGGGGACAACATTAATATTGAGGAATAAATAAATATTTTTTTTAATAAAGATATAAAGTCACCTTACTTTTGGAATTTAATAAAATTCATTAAGGAATAATATTTGCCAACTTAGTTTAAGAAAAAAATCATTTTTTTTAATATAAATTTACCAATTAAATAATTAAATTCTCGATAAAATTTCGTGCATGGATGTTGTCTCTGAAGCTCTTTCCCTCTTAACACAAACGTACAGGGAAAAAGCGCTAGATACTTTCATACGTGGGCTAAGTAATCTGCCCAGATTACTCGGCATGCGCGAACCTGCCTTTAGGATAGAAAATCAAAATTATCGAACCAATTACGCAAAGAACAACTGTCTAAAAAGGCCAATCCGATATACCATCCTCCTCTTCCACTTCTTAAGGACCTGTTGTCCTTTTTCTCCCAGAGATCCAATGTCGTTTTACCCTCAAATCACGTACATTCCGCAACCCGTTAGGAACTCAAGCTCCAGACTTTAATTTACAACTGGTTACGAATCATAACCAGCGACCACCTCATTTTAATACTACAAACCAACCCAGACAGCAAACCAATCAGAATCATGGGAATTTTCCTCAACAACCACTACCAAGACCAGCGCATAGAGTGGGGTCTATGAAAACATTTAGCATGGAAGTGAATTATATCAATAGGCCCCAAGGAAATTGCCTACCAGCGTCAAAAATGCCACACATACAATAAATGTTAATATGCAAAGAAATTTCCATTTAGATACGCCTTCGCAAAATCCACCCGATCAATATAGTAAATAGATCATAAATAGTTCTCAACAAAATCCTAACCCACATGAGAGGGAAGGTAATTTTCATGTGGACGCGTCCTTTCAAAATGAAGTTCGCCAGTACATTCTTGAGATTGAGCGAAACGACTTGTCTTACGAACAAAACCGCATTTTTTAGTTTTTTTTCTTTATATTTAATATCGCGCGCTAAAATAAGGTACCCTTAAAATGTTTGGACACTGTGCGGGTGATTATATGAATATGAATGATTATATGAACTCACAAGCTCAGTGCAGAAAATGCTAATCGAACCCAAAACGAAATAATACCTCAATTAAGTGATATTAATTTTTCAGATTAGCCGATTCGTCGCTTCTCCATTTTGAAGTCAAGACAAAAAGCGACGACATTTTGAAAATTCTTATTGACGCAATAATGTTCTAATAAGAATCATATACAACCCTTACTATAGTTTATCCAAGAATAAATGTCAGTACAGGGAAGTTAGGACATTTGCCTCTTAGTCTGGTTGCAATAACATGCATAAATGTGTCCCTATTTAAAGCTTTCATAGGGTTGCCATGGTGTATATGATGAATCACCACAAAGAGAAAGAGCATTTCGCTTAGGGTTACCATCTCCCCATTTAAAATAAACAAATAAAAATATTGCTGAACGATATAAATTTCATTTATCTTTTTCCTCGCCATCCAGCGTCTCATATAATTTACATTTTGCTAGAAAATTCGATTCCACTCTCCAGTCATCAATGGTTGAGACTTTGCTATTCAAGTATCGAAATCTTCTGCTCTGTAATTCTAGATGATCACTAATATGATCACTAATTGCATAGTCAATGAATTCTAGTTTCGAAACACCGCGAAAATAATCCTTTTTTTTTTAAACACAACATTAACACCGACACAACAGAGTAATTTGAACCGCAATTATTTAACACAATATCACTAAAACGCACATAGTCCAACAATAATATGGTCACTTATTGCACTGCTTTGTTGCAATGCATTAAAATAGCGCGCGAATAAAATTTAAAATACAAATTCGAAAAAATGGTTTGACTACATTTTAACGGTTTCTCAAAAAGAGGAGAAAAAAACGCAAATGACAACACCATCACACATATTATTACACACAAATTCATTTTTGTGTTCTCAAAAGCTTCAAATCGAATAACAATAACACTGAAAAATCAATAACGATGTGCTAACATTTGAGAATGGTAACACTGCTTTGATGAGATTATTTTGAATGCACAGCCAGCAGTAATGGCGAATGGTGATTTTATGATCATTCTGCCCACTGCTATCGGGCAAGCAAGTCATAGGGTGGCTGTGGTTAAATCTGAAAATAATTACAACAACAATTGTACACAAAGTTCAGTGGCTTCCTTTGTGCTTCAGTAGTAATGTGAAATTGAGTCCACGTACAGGCACCACTGTTAGAAAAAAGGCTTTCCCATAAGCCCTGTACTGACATGTTTTGTTGGATAAGGTATAGCAAAAAAGTCACCCAATCAACCAAAAACCATTTTATGTAAATTCAATCGGCGGAACATAAACACATTCGTCAATTTGTTTGGTCTTAACGACCTCAGCCCGAATTTTACAGATATTTTCCTTCCCTCAAATAAGTGTAAAGATTAATAAGTAGTCAAACAATATCGTGTGTAAAGAGCACACCTACGACCGACATCCAAATAAACCGGTGCTTAACACAACACCTATTCTCAAATTTCCTGGACATCTCATTTACCTAGACATATATTGCACTGAGAAGTATCTTGTTCTTACAGCCTTGGACAAATTTTCTAAACACGCCCATGCAATAATTTCAAAATGCTATTGAAGATGTCAATTAACCACTAAGCCAAATAGAGTTCTCGTTTGGTGTCCCAAAAGTTGTTGTCTTGGACAACGAAAAATCATTTAATTCATCAAGACCAGATAGGAATAAATAGAAATATTCAAAACATCTCCATATTTTAGTTGTGCGAAGAGAGATTTCACTCTACGCTGTCAGAAATAATGCGTTGCCTTAAAGCAAACCGCACCCACAATTCCTTCTTAGAACTCTATCTCGATCGATCTGTATCCGAGTACAATTACTCCATACACTCTATAACCGGGAAAAGACCTATTGAAGTATTTTTCGGAATAAACATCAGTGGGGTTGGTACAGTTCGAAAAAGTAAGACAGGATAATATTAAGAGATAACAAGAAAAGCAAAATAATCAGAAAATACATTTATTCTGGCGGTGAAATTATGGTGTGTGAACAGTAAAAGAAAATACAAATTTAGAACATTATTTTTAATATGAATTAAATATGAAAATTAAATATGTTAAATATATTGGCCAAGGCCAATATTATTAACTCGCTTGTACTTTTAAATAACGGAATTAATGTAACTGAAAACATATTAAAAAATTAAAATATAACATAAGTTAATTTATGTTAACTTAACTATCGATGCAAAGAATCTAATTTACATAATAGATTTATCTATAAGTAAAAAAGAAATATGTAACGTTTATTTATTAAGAGCCGTCAAAATGTGAAACCTTCAATAAATTCTCTATATGTAGCCCTAAGAATATCATATAGCAACACTATCTGTTTTTTTGTATCAGCTCTAATTTATAAGGTGGACAAAAAATTAGATTTTTAAAAAATACGGCTTTGTTTTAATATTATACGTGAAGAAATTGTCTTTTAATGGATTTTCTAGATTGAAGTTGTTTTAGACAATCGCATATAATTCCCCAGCAATAGTTTGCCATCATGTGAACGTCCCATCTACCTTAATACCTGTTCTCCATTGTTTTTATACCTTGATGGAAGCGTTCTCCTTATTCTTCGCCAAAATCTCCTAGGTTATGCCGAAACTGATCTATATGACCATGGAGGTAGTGTACTTTTATGCTCATATTACAGCCAACATTTTTAAAGTTAAGAAGCATTTCCTTAACTAACTCTTCATAGCCATTAGTCCATTTTTGTCCAGAGCTTTCACAAATTGCTTCATTAGCCCCAATTTTATGTGCCAGGGCGGAAGAATGATTCTTTATCGGGGAACTAAAAGCCATTTTTTTTGTATCCAGCGTCTTGATTTTGCTCTACTGTCCCAGAGACAAATAAAACATGGATATTTTGTCTAGTTACTTTGTTGACCTAACAAAAAATTAACCATCTTCAAATAGACACAGATCTCCCACTTATGGTCGACATATTTTATTTTCTGCAATAGAATTGAAATTACTTCATATTCTTCTTTCATACAAGTTGAGTGGGCAATTGGAATAGGAGCATGTTTATTGCCATTATGTAAAAGGACAACCTTGAGACTTCTTTTACTGCTGTCAATAGAGAGACGGCAGTCACTTGCCTGATAGGTCTCCAAGCCCATGAAAGTCAGTAAGCCTCACATATCACTACAATATACAAAATTTTCACCAGAAGAAAAAAATTGAAATAAGTTTTGTTCTGACATGCGATAGGAAGTAATTCGCACATCAGAGGCTAGACAATTTTTTTTTTTTAATCTTGATGCCAGCAGCTCAGGACGTTCCTTTGAAAGATCTAAGTCTCTGATGACATCATTTTGCTCGTTTTGTGAAAATGTTTTAGGTTTCGATGTTTCAACAGAGCATTCAAATCATCGCTCACTTGAGAAACACTAGATCCTTCAATTTCTTCCACCTGACATTGTGGTAGCTGATGAAGAAGTGGTATTGGAACGTCTTCTGAATGAGGAATTGGTCTTATTGCTGAAGAAATATTAGGATATATCCATTTGTGACTATTGTTTTTGGTGATGTCCGCTATACTTGTCATAACAGTCATTATGATGATTTTTTTGTTCTCGCCAAATCATCGGTACTCCAAATTTCAAAGATTTACGTGCACCTTTCTCCCACTGTCGCCAATGTCAGTGCACATTGTACATACACTATGAGGCGCCCACGCTTTACCTTGATTGCAAATTTCAGTATTGAAGTAAGCAAAATAAAAGTGAATCACAGTGTTTTTTTATTAATTTTCGCTGATCTTTGAAAATAACTTCTCCATAAATGTAACAAAACTTATCAGGGTCGTTAACACAACGTCTTAACTTACCAGCCATTATGAAATATTTAGATTTATTTTATCAGTGTTATTGTGAAATCGAATTAGGCTTAACACAAACTAAACCGCGAGGAAAGTGGCGATTCGATAAAGTCGGGGAGAGCGTAGGAAATAAACACATAACGTCTCTATAAAAGTGCGCTTACAGAAGCTTTAAACTTCGAGGCGTCAGCGCTGTATGCAAGGGGATAACGGAGTGTGTGAAGTAAATGCATACTGCAGCTTCAAACTTAGTTAGCTGTTTTAATTCAGTTGGCTTAATTCGAATCCATGGTGTCATTTTTATTTTGAATTTTAATGGTTTCATTGAAAAAGGGCGCGCAAGGCGATCTTTATATGTGCTGCTATTATTTTTTTTATGTAGGCTTGTGTTATTGGCATTGAAGGTATCCCTAAACTGCTCTGTAATAGGAAGGAATGAGTTAATACCAACAAGGCAGGCAAAGTCGTTGACTCAACATCTGAAAGACTATTCGACACCAGGTTCACGAATACGTACGAGTACAAGATAAGAATAACATAGGTTTCTTTATAATCATAAGTTACAATAGATTTAAGTTCAGTTGTAATTTGGAAATTAATTAAGAAAAAAAAACTAGCCGAAATGGGTGCGACCGTTGAACTTCGTGATTAAGAGAACTTGTAGTGCTCCCCTATGGTTTTTGGTATTTCATATCCTATTAGAATTTAGTACAAGTCAATCCGAAAATTGTTAGAAAACAGGTTAAGCTTGTCCGGTTAAGCTTGAGAGGTGTTGGTAAACCCAAAAAAGTGGCAGTTGGGTTTATCTCCTCTTGAAAGACTTGAATATGTACTTGAAGTGAATTGGAAAAAGTTTTAGGACCTTAGCCAAAAACTTTAACTAGAGATCTAAGCTGAATATATTTCAAAACTAATGGAAATTTTTTCATCCTCCTCTTACTCAGAGCGGATTGGCCTCCCTATCATTGAATTCATTATGTTTGTGTAACTAAAACCAATCAACCATAAAAGTTTGACCGATCAGATCAGTGACTCCCTGTATTTATAAAATCGTGGTTGGCAACCACATTGACGGTTTTAAAATATTTGCTATTTCTTCAATACTCGTAACTCAGACAATTCTTGCCCGATTTTTTCCACATTTTCACCAAATGTGTGCTAATAAATTTGGAGTAGTACTGCAGAAATTTCGAAAGTGTGTTATTTTGAAGAAAAAATTGGTTGTGATTTGTATTTTTTTTTTAATAACATAAAAAGTTATCGCACCATTCTTTCGCGGGTTATCGTAGGCCAAAAAATTGAATGCAAGAACTTCCCTACCAGGAAGATCAATTGCAACGCATACACGCTTATGACTCCTTACAGTATTCCTTAATGTTTTGTTTTGGAGAATCCACAAACAGGCGAAACGATAAATGAAAAAAGTTCGCGAAGGGCAGCAAAAATATTTACTTTACTTTCGCCAACTTCTCAACCAGTTTTTGGCCCATATGCACGCCCAAATCGAGGCTGAACGTTTACTACAATATATATTCAAACTAACCAAAGTCGATTCCGCTCCGAAAACTATATCCACCTGCTCGCAGATAAGACGGTGTTACTAACAACATGGGTGATATTTCCATGTTCCTTCACTGTATTGCATTTAAGCAGGAGTTCCCAGATGTCCAAACAGATCCCGATCTTTTCAAAAAAGTTAAGTCACATATGATTCACGGCCAATCCTTACTTATAGTGTATGAGGATGTGCGGTGTTCCAAGAGGTTTCCAAAAGGATTGACAACGTCACCTATGACGACGGCGATTCATCGTACCGGCGTAGGGGTGAGATTGATGGTAGACGTACAGCAACGATTAGTACGCGTGGCCAAATCGGGGAGGTGTACAACAGATGGGTGGTGCCTTTTTGGCCGTTATTATCATGTGCTCTGAAAGCATATTTCAACGTTGAATACAGCGGCAGCATTGAGGCTATAAAATACCTTTTTAAACATATATTTGAACGTTCATCTTAAAATTCTGCGGCTGTTTGATGCTTCGAATATTCACAACCGTGTGGAAAACCCAAGGAACAGCACTCTCACAGCGTATTTTCAACTGTGCCGGGAAGTCGGATTCGAAAGAACTCTGCTATATGAAGAAGTACTGGCCTACTACACTTTTGACAAACGAAGGGGAGAGTTCAACCGGAAACGTCGTGGGACTCGGGTGCGAGCTCATTAGTTATGGGGTGGCCGTGGTGTAGTGGTACTAGCAATCGCTTCTCACTCGGAGGGTCCAGGTTCGAATCCTGCCCATGGCAAGTCAGTTTTTCATTTGTGAATTGGAGCTCAGACAGAAAAATTCTGCGTGTGAAGGCATAACACTGACACGTAGATTTTGCTGTTGTAGATAGTGAATACTGTGAATTATACCTCGAATCACTCTGAGTGAAGAAAAAACTGTCCGTCCTATTCGGATCCTTTCATCTTTTCATGATCCTTATCATATTTTATTGCTAAGGCACTAGAAAGGTCTTTAGTGGGTATGGTTTTGATAGCATTTATTAGGTTTTTTTATTTGGTGAGCACTCAGTTATTGATTTCCTTGTCTTTCCTTTTGATGAACTTGATATCCGAATCGCAATCGTAATCTCTGAATTGTTTGTTACCTTATGACAATATTTTGAAACAAAATTAGTGATAAATGATTATTACTCATTACAAGAAAAATTAAAATTTGGGTTTGGGTTTATGATTTTGCACAGCACTGTAGTTCCCCAATGATAGAGAGAGAGAGAGAGCGAGTGGGGGGAGGGAAGAGTGAGAGAGAAATAAATAAATGTGGCTGACCTCTGGAAATCAAATCTCGCTAGCACAAAGGGATTCAAGTTGACGCATCTAAGTTTTTAAGTATATATTTACAAATATATAGCAATAAATTTTCTGTTGAGCTTAAGTCGGACCCTTCCGGCCCTTTTTTGAAAACTCAAGCTGAAATCTGAAAAGTGCGCCGGAAATAGTGTTTCAAAAAAATTTAAATTAAAAGGAAAACTATTGACCCAAAGGAAATAATTCTTTCGACTACCAGAGCTTTACACATTTGTTAATCGAGTGAATTTAAAAATTTAGCATTATAGACCCACGCGAAAATTAAATTATGCAAGCACTTTTGACTAAAAGAGCCACTATGAGTTGTACTATGATACCGCTCGTTAATTCAGTTTAAAAACTTACCTCCTTTGTTAAATAATTTCATAGCCTCCTCATTCTGTAAAAAGAAACCCATTTCATCGGGAGATTTTGATGTGGTTTCTTTGTGGACGTATGATGTATGAATTTTGGTTATCATATATGAAGATTACCCAGATATCACAGTATATTTCATATGTCAGTACATACATTACATTGTATATTTCCAATTGTCAATTTATACACAACTTAGGCTGTGTAATGTGTATGTTGCAAGTTGAATTTGCAGTCAATAATGACAGAAAGACGTTAAAGATGTCCAGTATAATAGTTCCAGATCTAATTGCTTTAGTGTTTTGACCTTACGAGAGCTTGCGATATTTTACCATATAATATTTTAAATCTTGTTAGAACACCATGAAGAAATAATTCTTCATGTATTTCCTTTATTTAACATTATTCCTTGAATTGGAAAAAAATATTAACTCATGTGTCTATTTAGTTGTTTAGACAAGCGTTATCATGTACTCGTAAGAAGTTAATTTACAGTGTTTAGCAAATAATTGTATGTAAATTATTTACGCTGGCTTTAATGGTGGGTTATAAGCCGCAATCAAATATCAATTGTTTTCTTTATTGAAACATTGCAGCATTCTAAGTCATCGTGCGTCGTTGTACGTCTGTAATTTTTTCTAATCGCAGCACGTATTATTTAATAATGTGGAATTTTTTTAAAATTATATAGAATAAATTAAATAAATGAGTATCTTCCTGTCATCGTGACAGGGTTTTCTATCTATTGTACATATACAGTGGTGCGACAAAGTCGCGTTGGTAAAAGAAAATAGTAGCCGAGTTTATTGCCATGGTAAATTTATGGTAAATTGACTTAGAAGATTAAAATTAAGATTAACCTCTCAACTACCGAGTACATTTTTAGACTGCTGAAATTATTACTTTTTTTTGTCGGTAAACCGCCTTGTTTGGATTTTTATTGTTGGGTGTTAGATTTAGAGTACCCAAGTTCAAATATATGGCACAACCCAAAATTTAAATTTTCTCCAAGGAAATGTAAAAGAGCCAACGAGGCCGTGTTCAGCATACTATAAAAAGGGATACCGTTCTGGTTGGCTTCGAAACAAATGAATCCCCAGAGTGCAAAATGCAATCAATGGCAACATCTTCCAAAATGACATATTTTTTGGTAGAAGAAACTTAAAAACAGACAAGGAAACATTTTCAAGTATTGTTAACTGGCTTTGAAGATTGCAATGTGATTATATTTTTTTTTTGCCTTAAATGATAAAATGACGAGTATTTGCTGAAAACAAATCATTGTAAGAAAAACAGTTTGCCTTACTGTATTGTTACATACGTAACGTATAAAAAATGAAAAAAATTGACATGTTGAGCATCTAATAAACATGCAAACAATAATACGAGTAGGGTTTCGATGACTGCTTCGATAGAGTGCACCCATGTGATTAATGTTGGTATCTTAATTTTTTCTGATTTCCACATGAATTGTCGTTGTACGATCAATTAAAGTGTAAATATTTATTTAATTTAAAGCTCATCATTGTTGGAAAATATCCTGCTTATGATATAAGTAAATATTTACAAGCAATTCAAACTGCGATAAGTGCGGCAGTAAAGACTTCTGGGAAGAGCTAATAATTTTGACAGTTATTTTAACTTAAGCATAAATGAGCGCGAAATAACTTAATTTGGTTGAATATAATTAAGTAAACTGGTCGATAAAAATAGGACATATTCCTGAAAATATGTTTTCTAATTAAGATTAAAGGTTGATATCACTTCTGATTTTGAAAGCTGGGTTGCGATTGTGACTTTAGTGGAGCAGCATACGATTAGCTAATTGGTAAAATTGTATGGTTTGGTTTAAACCAATATTAAAAGTATGACCTTTAAGAGGTATTTCTTTTTTTTTTTGTTTAGACAAACATCTATTCTAGACGGCTTTACTATTTCAATATTCACATATTTCGTTTCCCAAAAAATAGTAATTTGATGTTTTATTTGTGTTTATTTTCTTTCTAGAGGCGCTGTCATTTTGCTTTTACTCTTTTTTTATATTGGTTTAAACCAATATTAAAAGTATGACCTTTAAGAGGTATTTCTTTTTTTTTTTGTTTAGACAAACATCTATTCTAGACGGCTTTACTATTTCAATATTCACATATTTCGTTTCCCAAAAAATAGTAATTTGATGTTTTATTTGTGTTTATTTTCTTTCTAGAGGCGCTGTCATTTTGCTTTTACTCTTTTTTTCTTTGCTTATCAATTTGACCACGTTGCAAAAAAATCTCCACATTAGGCACATTAGACATATAAGCACTACTTTCATCTGAACAGACTGAAGACTCTATTGACAAACTATGCAATTTGATAAATATAGCATAATAGTCACTCGAATATAGCTGTACAAGTGAAAATAACTGATCTATTGTACTTATTTCCACCTATCCTGGTGGAATGAATTACTCTACTTACTCGTACGTATATCAAAAAGGGGGAAAAAACCTTTCAGCTAAGACGATTGTCTGCTTCACTAAGTGTGTAAATTTATCGTCATCCTTTTTAACACAATAATATTAGAACTATATTCGTGTCGTAATTACAACGTTTCGTTTCTTTTGGTTCTGAGCCGTGGAAAAAATTGGGCGGAATTGGTTTCTTCTAACATAAGATAAGATTTCTAATTATGTTAAAAATACTTCTGTCCTCCAAATGGCAATTGATACAATATATATAATATATACAATGATACAATATGAGTTGAGATGTTGAAAGCATTGGTTGAAGGAAAGGAATTAATTTGTAGCGGCAAAGCTATGCTTATGGTGGACGTTACGTTATTTCTAAAATAGTTGGAGAACTCAAGATTGTTCTGAATGTATTCAGTAGGTTGAATCTATTGGGTCTATTCGGTTATGGTTTACATTAGAATCTTGGAAAACAAGAGGTCTCTTGAATTTGATGGACGACATTGAAAGAAAATCATTTTTATAAGTTGTCCAAAATTGGTGTTCAGGATTGTTGTCGATGGCAGGGATTTGTGGGCTGACGATGTTCTCGAATATCAACGAGTTTCGTACTGTATCTTAGAAAAATTAACTGCAGGTAGCTGAAGTTCCAAGTTTAAATTATACACTGTTATCTATTATTTCTGTCAAGAAGGCAACGATAGATAAAATAGGTGCGAGATATTTATGAGTGTTGTGGTGTTAGCGAATCATCTACGAATCATCATCTATTCATCGAAAAACGGAAAAAATATAGTAAAGAGAGGTTCTGCCTGGTAGTTAAAGAACATAGAATCTATAGGGTCCGCCATCTAACGTTTATTTTTTCAACTAGTGCTTCTTTCGTGAATGGTAACACTTAACTCATGTCTGATTTGACAGATAATTAGTTTTATCCTTCCGCTGAACGAATATGGTTGTGTATACGCTTGAACAACGCTGGGAAATATTGCCTGCGATCGACTTAGAGAAGATGCCGATTTTGCCAAAAAAAATCATCTTTTCAGATGAAGCTCATTTTGATCTTGGCGGGTATATAAACAAGCAAAATTGTCGCATTTGGGGCTCAGAAAACCCGCACGCATACATTGAAAAGCCGATACACCCAAAACGAGTCACTGTTTGGTGCGGATTTTGGTCCAGAGGCATAATTGGCCATTTTTCTTCGAAAATGAGCAAGGAGTGGCCGTTACAGTCAATGGCGATCGTTATCGGCCATGTTGAACGAATTTTTGTTCACAAAAATTGAAGAGGAGGATATTGGCAACATTTGGTTTCAACAAGACGGTGCTACGTGCCACACAGCCGAAGCTACACTCGATGTTTTGCGCCCTGTTTTTGAAAATAGCATTATCAGCCGCAGAGCTGATGGTGTCGTTTGGCCACCTCGGAGCTGCGATTTGACACCGTTGGACTATTATTTGTGGGGTGCCGTAAAAGATAAGTGTTACGCCGACAAGCCAGAGACAATTGACGCTTTAAAGGACAATATTCGCGAAGCCATTGGTGAAATACAGCTGCACACAATCGATAATGTGCTTACAAATTGGACCGATCGTGTAGCCAGCCGAGGCAGCCATTTGAATGAAATTATTTTTTCATTATTAACCGGAAGGATTGTACTTTCAAATAAAAAAAGAAATTTGAGAAAATATTTAGTAGTTTTTTTTATAGCATTTTCAAAAAAAAAATTTTTGGCGGACCCTATACAACGTGGAAAAAATATCTTCAACTGGATATCTTAGAATACTTGAAAAACTCTAACGACTGTCGTGACAAAGAGGAATTACAATATTTACAATATTTACAATATTGAACTGCTGATTAAAGTCCTTTGCTTAAAGAAGCTCAGAGTACTAGTTTCCCTACAATCGCCCAATTGTTTTTTTTTTTCCCCTATCCAATAAAGAATTCATATTTTGGAAAAGCTCTTTTCAGTTACAATAAAATTGTTTGTATAATATATTTAGTGAATAACTTTGTGAATGAAAATATCTTATTTTTGAGTTGGTGGGTTATGAAGGGAACTACAAGTTAATCCATTTTGATACAGCCAACCACAATTCTGCATTCCGCTATCACAAAACATATGTTATTGAATAAGAACGTGAGAGAACGAGTGAATGGATATGCATTGGGAACATCTAATCGGTTGTAGTGAATGAACTCGATTTTACTAAGGAGACTTAAATTCTTTCGGTTATTTTCTGGGAAGGAAATCAATGTACGAGTTTACCCACAAGTCCCAGGTCGACAGGTAAATTATTGGCGTGGGTGTTACTTAGTAATTAAGCTCCTCGGTGTGGTTCTGTTTCCGAAGTAGAAATTCACCGATGTTCGCGTATATACACACATAACATACATACGAGTATGTAAATGTGTTGCTGGTGATGAAATGGCTGCAGTAATTGAATAATTATAAGATGTGTGTTTATAACCCAAGAGAGATGATATCAGTACAGTGTGTAATATAGAAAAAGGCATTGAATTCAATTCTATGTTTTTGCATACGTTTTTACAAACGTTTGAAAGGTGCAGAGCTGAACATTATACGCGAAGCTTGTAGCAGAAGTCGCTAATAAACTTTCAAATATTTCATCGAACGTAGATTATGCTAGTTTTTTTTTGATCAGAATAGAGCTTCGTAATTTATACATCCTAGAATTTAGGTCATCAGAAAAGAAAATAAACACTCCAGATATTTTTAATGTGCGTGTTTTTTTCTCTAAATGTTTGAGCTTATGTAAGCAATATAAATTATTTGTTCGGATATTTAAAAAGAAACAATTGAAAACAATTTTGATGGTTTTTATTGGTATCACTTAATTGCATAAATAACATGTGTAAGTATATATATATAATTACATTATATCGAACTTAGCAACTGTATAATCATTAAGAAATAAATAGGAAAAAATATAGTTAAAACTAATCAACAACTAAGTAATGACTGTTTTCGGGCTCATACCCTTATTTGCTTTTACAAAAAAGATAGTAATAATAATAATTGAATGGAGGAACCCTTTTAATTACATTAGACAATGACACACTTTTTCTTGCTAACTGTGAGCGCCGACATTTCTGTAGTCCGGATTTGTAAGCCAATCTTCCTTAATTAAATCTGCACCTTTTTCGGCAATCATTATCACTGGTGCGTTTGTGTTACCACTACTTATTGTTGGCATAATACTAGCGTCTATTACCCGAAGACCTCTGATACCATAGACTCTTAGCCGTGGATCAACAACAGCTTCTGGATCCCAAGCAGGACCCATTTTAGTAGTACCACAGGGATGATAAATAGTCATTGAAATTGTGCGAATGTGGCATTCTAAGTACTCATCGGAAAGATATTTATGTTTTTTGCAATTTGGAAGAGGTATTTGATGTAATCGAGATCCGAACTGCTTAAAGACCTTAGCTTCTGATACACGAATAGCGATTTTAGCTCCCTCGACGAGTGTATTGACATCGAACTGATCATCAAAATAATTAGCGTTTATGAGAGGATAGTGAAATGGATTGCTGGAACGAAGACGAACCCAACCTCGAGAGCGAGGCCGCAAAAGCAGTGGCATTATAGTCCATGTGTCTTTATTGGCAATGGGCTGATAGACTTCGTTGTAGAGAGATTCCTTAAGGCCAAGGACTTTTTTAACCCTGGCTCCATTATCGGAGTTAATAGATGCTGGAGCCATGTGAAATTGAATATCAGGCCAGTCAATTGAGCGGTTTGAATAAATTGTGTGTACAAATGCAAGCCCTTCAACACCACCTAAAGTTGTCATTGGTCCACGCTCTCGAAGTACATACTGGAAGGTAACAGACGTTGGATTGAAGCGGTCTTGAATGATTGCAACTGGTTTGTCAACTAAAAATGACATTCCGCCCATACCGACGTGGTCTTGCATATTTTCGCCAACTGGCAAATCTTTTAGCACTGGAATGCCAATTTCTTTAAGATGTTTATCTGGTCCGATTCCAGAAAGCATAAGAATTTGTGGTGTATTAATAGCTCCGGCTGAAAGAATAATATCTTTCCTGGCCTTGATTCGGTAGATTTTTCCATTTTTCATAAATTCCACTATTGAGGCTCGCATAGTGTCCGGATCTATTTGTATCTTGGTTGCATGAGAGTTCATTGAAAGATGGAAGTTTTTCCTCAGTCTTATAGGACGAAGAAAAGCCTTAGCTGTACTGCATCTACTGCCACGTCGAATAGTACCCTGAGCTATCATAAACCCAGCCTGTTTTTCACCGTTTATGTCACGATTCTCATAGCCAATCTCAGTACCGGCTTCAACAAATGCTGCAACTAGGGGTGAATGCCACGGAGACTCTTGAACGGTCATCAGACCACCTTTTCCATGATAGGGATTGTTGGCTAAATATGGATTGCGATTGTCTTCTGATTTTTTAAAGTAATTTAAGACATTATCATAACCCCATCCATCATTGCCAAGAGCTTCCCAATGATCATAATCATGACGATTTCCTCTCACATAGAGCATATAGTTTAATACACTTGACCCGCCTAAAACTTTTCCTCTCGGCCAATTGCAGCGGTTATTTATCATTCCTAAACACGCTTTTTTGCTCGGTTCCGTTTTATATTGCCAGTCAAGTTTGCTTAGCTGCAAATAGGCAGCTAACGATGGTACATCGGAAATTTCATTTTCATCTGGACCCGCTTCCAACAGAAGAACTTTCCATGATGAGACCTCTGTCAATCGGTTAGCCACCACGGCTCCTGCTGATCCTGCACCAATTACAATAAAATCATACTCCATTAATAACCGAGTCTGGTCGATCGGTCTAGATTCTGGATCCACGCTATCATAACGGTAATAAGTGATGGCTGCCAGCATTAGTGGTATCAGCCATAATCCGGTGGTAACAACTCCAAAGGTGGACTTTATCACAGTTGTAATGAAAAGGAGATTTAGGACCATTTTTGTTTGTGTTGATTCTAAATTCAACTTTTTCACCAGTTGTGAATACAGTATTTGAAATATTTATTAATTTCTCTGGCACTCTTAAGACTTCAGGGGTATTTTCGAACACGCATTATAAACTGATCGTGCAATCAGTGTGCATTGTCCTTCCTCGGGGTGTGAATTAGTTTCTAATTGCGTTCGGCTAAAAGAAAAAAAATTAAAAATAATTTTGATTACTAAATTTTTAAATCAAACGAATATAACATACAAATTAATTAAAAAAAAATGTTTCTTATTTTTTAGGTAGTTAATTTAAAAACAGAACATTTTAAGGCATGCTTACACACTGGGGTAATTATTTATTTCATATCAAAAGTTTTGTAATTAGTTTAAACCAATAAATTAATACAAATATTTAAATTTTTTTTATTTAATTTAGGTGTTGAATAGGTTTTGGAATAATTATCATGTGAACCGCCTAGTTTGGAAGCTGGCGTTTATTTTTGTGTTAACCAGTAGTTAAAAGTATCGCATCAAAATGATATATAAACATTTCAAAATTTGTGTAGAGAATTAAAAAAAAGTGATTGATCAATTCCCTTTAGTTATGGTTTTTCTTTATCTTATTAAAATATTCAGTTGTTCAGTACAGTTCACATGTCTGACCTACCAATAACTGCGGAAATATTAACGCAATTTTTCGAAACATAAAATATTATGCAAAATTATTTTCCCAAAAGATACGATTTGATCCTTCACCCACATTGGAAAACCAGCCGTATAAAAAAATAAAAATTAAAGTGCAATGTAATGATCAAGGAAACCGGTTAATCGGTGATCGCATGTCTACTGCTTCGAAGACAAACTTCCTCTTCCGCTTTATTATCACAAAATGCAGGGCCATAGAAAAATAAACAAATACAGCATCTGTTCGTCTTTATCATCAAACCCACACCACTTCCACTTGACATTGACATTGGCCGAATCTAAATAATTCAGATAAATCCGCTTGATTGGACGCGGCATTATAACGTATTTTTCAAACTTTAACTGAGTATATTTGCACCTGGTCTACGTGACGTCTTATACTCAAAAGTTTTAATTTTCGTTTTGTTTTTTAGAGATTGCATCAGATCTCTTGGGGAGTTAATTAAAGTTGCGTTTCTGAGGTAAGCTTTATCTAAGATTGATTTAAGACTGTATGTGACTGTCATTGGAATTTGGGTCATACTCGTACGTACGTACATACGAGTATATGGGTGTATATATAGGTACACCTTTTGCACAGCCTAACATCTGACATTGGATACTACTGGAAATTATTGTTTCTTAGGGTCTTTGTAATGCTATGGTTGTTGGTGATAAACACAGAAATGTGAAAGTGTAACGCACTTAATTGTGAAATTCAAGCCGTGCACATATAGAAACTACATGCTTATAATTGTATACGTATCAATAGATACTAGAATAATCGAAAACCAAATTAGTATAGCTCGTGGCGACCTTTTGAACTTTTCTTGCTTGATCTAAAGATTATGGGAGTTCAAGTTTAAATTTATCTGAGTAACCCATTAAATGTAATTGCTTTCGATTCCAAGATTTTTGTTTTATTGGAAATAACACATTTTGCACATGTAACATACGAGTACGAGTGCTAGTGAGCAACTCGACCAGTAAGCGATTGTTGTTCGAGTAAACCTTGTCTATCTATACCTGGTATCATTGGTAATATAATCATACGTATAAGTCGTCGTCACCTTTAATACTTTCTTCGCAGTATATCTTGATTTTTAGTTGTTTTCAGCCCTTGAACTTGATGGTTTAGTGGTTGTCGGAGCAAAGCTAACTGGTCTAAGTTGATGCATCTGGCTTTATTACATAGTCATGTACTTGTACATATATACGAGTATGTACGTTTAATGACGTTCAATGAAATTGAATTCCATGATTTCGTTTATATATCATTTGGAATTACATTCACATGGCTTACAGTCCGTTGTTACTTTAATCAAGAACTAATAAACGATTGAAAGCTTTCGTTTAACAATAATTCCGTATTATTGCAATTTTTTGAAAGAGAAACAATTTATTTGTTTAAGATAATTTTTGGAAAAATATTTTTGACAATAATTTTTGAGTTTTCATGGTGGTTTTTAAAGAGCTGTAAGATTTGAAATAAAAATGAAACACATACAAGATAAGCGAACGACCCAAGGTTCTTTTTTCTTGATTAATAATTTCATGGCATTAACAGAGCTCCAATTTTCGACCAGTTTTTTGACAGTTGTTGTATCACTTTTAGATTTCCCTCACCCCAAATTCGCCAATTTTGCTTATTAATAAAGCTCCGTGGCTTTAACAATCAGAGATTATAATCACTGAAAAAAATTTAACAGTAATTTAACAGAAAATTAGGGACGAAACAAAGAGCATTACCGATGTGCGTTGGTTTTAACATAGATGTTTGAAGGTTATAATGACTAGGAAATAAAGAGTTTAGCAGGGAATTTCATAAGCGATGTACGGCTGAGGAAAAATCACGATATTTCAGAGTGCGTCCGAAAGTGGGCTTGAGGGTAAACTGATGAGCATTCATAGTGAAACGGGTATTGCGGTTGAAGGTTTGATGGGGCGGAATGCTCATGGTGAAAAAAAGAAATAGAATAGGTTAAGGCAGGAGCCATCACGTCAGTGTTCAATGGTGTCAATTGACTGTATAATACTATCTCACTTGTGGATCTTCCTCAACACTGGGCTTAACGGCTCTGATATTTTCATCTGTGTGCATTCTGCGTATTCTTGTCAGTTGCTTGGAGTCCAATAGAGTAAATACTACTAGAAAGTCTACTTTCTTTAATTCGAAACCGTCGGGACCTCGACCTGTTCGAATTATCGAGAATGCTTTCAAAATGTTCTAAGTCGTGGCAAATTCGAATTTTTCATAACGCCTGCATATACTTACCATACCAAACACTTACAGGCAAAATTAGTATTATACAAAAAACTTCCAGACTATTCTTCGAAGCGATAGAAAAAAATAATTTAGTCGGATTTTTTGATTCTCAGTTTTTATTTATCGAGAATTAAAAACAACTGAAAACTGGAAATTGGTAACTAAGTAAATAAATAAATGTGTGAATATGACTTCATTTGGCAGTGCGTAATAATAAATAAGAAAATGTATATTTTTAAATAACTCTATGTTGGCTTTACAAAATAGTCGGGAATGTGTGATTGTTTTTTGGCTTTTGTTTTGCCGCATCAACTATTTCTGTCCGTAAATTCAGCCGCTCTGATACATGTAACATATATTCAGTACAAAATATTTCCAATATAGGCAAACAAACGCGTATTGTTTATTTGTTGATAATCCCGCCACAGATTTTATTTTTATTTGTCATAAAAATCAGTCATGTTGTTTAACTAAAAGATATAATAAATGATATTCACGTAACGTCTTTATTTTCAAACGTAAAATATGGGATTAATATGAAGAAAAAAATGGTTCGAATTATCGATAGAAATCGTTCGAATTATCGAGCGAAAGAAGAGGTTCGAATTATTGGAATTATTGCTGTATAGTGCGACAATTTTTAATTCTGTTGCAAGTAGCCGATTCACTTGATTTGATCGATTTTGTATTATAGATCGTAAAATTGGTGTGGTGCTTTCTAAACATTTGTCAATGAAGATTGATTCTGGAAATAAATTTCCAGAATGTCTAAACGTTTCTCGTGCGTAAATCTCTGCAAAAGATGGTACCGGCTGTCAATTAACTATTAGCTCTCTGAGTATTGCTAAAATGAAAATACAAACTCCTAAAAAAATAGTCTTTATATATGTTACATATGTAGGTATGTAGCTATTAATCAAAACTATAGCAATGCGAATCGAATCATCCCCCATATTAGCCCTTACTACATATGTTATCTTTTAGGATCTAACAGACCATTGTATTATAAGAAAAATTCCCAAGTCAAGTGGTATTTAATATTGTGGTACAGCTTGTCCACGTAAGATTTATTATTTCGAGAATAACCAGCTTTATTTGACCAGACTATCTTCTGCTAGTAGGTTGAGTATATATGAAATTACTAAGGAACTCCTACAGGAAGGTGAATTTCCGAATTCATGGAAAGACTCGATGTAAAAAAGTGACAAACACCAAATAATGTGAAGAGGTCAGGCCTATAAATACTTTAAGAATATTTGATAAACTATTTAAAAGCGTACTTAAATGACAACTAATGGAATGGAGGGAAACAATATCTTTAACAATTACCAATCGTTTTAGTAAAACGATTTACTCCTGCGAAACCGCGATATACTACGTTGTAAACGAATGGAAAAGCGGTGGAAATGCAAAGAAAACAATGACACTTGTTCTGGATTTCAAAAGGACATTCAAAACAATACGAGGGCGGGTCAATAAGTCCGTGACTTTTGAAATAAAACACAGATTTTTTGATAAAAAAATAATTTTATTTTTCAACGTAGTCTCCCTTGAGCTCTAATTTTTTTATCCCTTCCAAAAAAAAATGATTTGTCGAGGTCCTCAAAATAGGCCTTTGTTTGCGAGATGACTTCATCATTGGAGTCAAATCTTTTTCCACCAAGCCATTTCTTCAGGTTTGGGAACAAGAAGTAGTCGCTCGGAGCCAAATCTGGAGAATAGGGTGGATGAGGGAGCAATTCATAGCCCAATTCATGGATTTTTGCCATGGCAACTGCACATGTGTGCACCCTTGCATTGTCTTGGTGGAAAAGAACTTTTTTCTTGGCCATAATATTCCCCATTGATTGTTCTTCCCTTTTGAAGGTAGTCAATGTGGATTATCCCGCGTGCATCCCAAAAAACAGTCGCCATAACTTTATTGGCTGACAACTTGGCCTTCTTTGGCGCCGATTCACCCTTAGAAACCCACTGTTTTGACTGTTGTTTGTTCTCTGGTGTGTTGTGATGGATCCATGTTTCGTCCACGGTTACAAAACGGCGCAAAAACTCCTCCATATTGCGATTAAACAACGCCAAACCTTCCTGTGAAGTTGTTACACGATTGCGTTTGTGGTCGACTGTGAGCAAACGCGGCACCCATCTTGCGGAAAGTTTTCTCATGCCCAAGTGATCATTCAAAATTGAAACCACTGAGCCATGCGAGATCCCTACGGCTTCCACAATCTCTCGCACTTTCAATCTTCGGTCGGCCAACACCATATCGTGAATTTTTTCGATTGTTTCGGGTGTAGAGACCTCAACTGGGCGTCCAGGACGTTCGGCATCTTCAGTGCTTGTACGGCCACAACGAAATTCAGTAAACCACTTTTTTACCTTTGAAATCGATGGTGCAGAGTCCCCATAGTATTTATCAAGCTTAGCCTTGGTCTCGGTAATGGTTTTTTTTCGCAAGAAATAATGCTTAATAAGCACACGAAATTCACTTTTTTCCATTTTCTCCTCAAATTAGTGAGTAGTCTGATAAAAATAGCTGTCAAACACAAACTAACTGACGCAGCAAGTTTAAATTTTGACAGAAGTCAACTGACAGATGCCTGTTGACAGGAGCAGTGTTGCTGTTGCAGTAAAGAGGTCAGAAATTCAAAAAGTCACGGACTTATTGACCCGCCCTCGTACATCACCAAATTTTACTTACAAAAATGTCAATGTATGGCATACAAGGGAAAGAACTACAATCGTTTAAGTCGGTCAACAACAACATTTCAAACTCGGTGGAATTAAGTACATATATGAGTCCCGCAAGGATCTATCTTAGGAGTACTGCTATTCATAATCTATATAAACGATATGCCTAATACCCCAAAAGTTTTAAAAGCTATATATATCTATTCTGAAGGAAAAGATGGAAGTGAGTGCAAAACAAAACTTTTAAATGATATAAAACGAACAACATCTTGGTTAGTGATGAATAAATTAGAATTAAATGAAAAAAATCAAAAGTAATGGAAATAAATACTACTAATAAGTCAACTACAAAATCCAACAATAACATTATAGAAAACGTTGATCGTATTTGGGAATAACAGTCGATAAGAATCTCAAGTTGTCAGAGAGATGCAGAAAAGTTGCGAGTAAAATAGTAGCCAAGGGCAGGTGTAAAGACACCAGAAACTACAGAATAAAGCGATGAGAAGTATTCTTTAGTGCAACAGATTTACGTCGATAAGACTCATGCTAAATGCATTCAAATGGATGAGTATACGCGAAAGGTTAGAACTTAACACATTACTTCATTAACACACTATTCCAAATATTGAGGATGTTTTTTAGCATCCTGCTATATTCTAAATAAACTTATTTTCGACAAGTTAGATAAGATCGATAATAACTGCCACAGTAAGTGAATTAAATCGAGAACATGGAGATGGAACGCGTGCTCAAAGTACTTACTTGGTATGCTAACGGACTTTTACTTGACGAATTAGAAATATTCATACGAGAGAAGAATATTGACGTTTGCTTGTCTCTGCAACCTATATGAAAAGGGTATTGTGTGCAAAAATAAGAGATTTTAGGGACTCTCACCTTTACCATCCCTTTGAAAAGGCGAGAGGTGGATCCTCCTTGTACATTAAAGAGTCTATCGAATATGCTGAAGACCTTAAAATCAAGTGCAAGTAATCACGGTACGTGTAAGAAATAGACGAAATTTCTTTAAGATTTCAGCCATTTAGATCCGCAAGATCCGCACTCGGAAAGAGTGTTCAAAAATATGATATATTTAAATCACTTGCATCTAGCTTTATTATTGGCGGTGATTTTAATGCAAAGCACACCTTCTGGGGCTCAAGATGCATCTCACAGAATGGAAAGATGCTCTATGAAACTATTGGAGCACAATTGTGACTTCAATTCGACGGGCAAACTAAAATACTGGCCGATTAATACCATAAAAATACCTGATCTTATCGATTTCTTAATTTCAAAAGGAATATCTAACAATTTCATGAAAGTTGATAAAAGCTTCGACCTTTCCTCTGATCATTTTCCAGTTATTTTGACAATGATTAAACTCTAATTAAGAAACAAGAATCAGCAATCTTGCAATCTTAATCTTAACTGACAGAAATACTAATTGAGAAGGCTTCAAGAAAGAAATTGAAGTAAAAGTAGAACTGAACATATCACACCCTATGAACTAAAAATCGAGGTTGACCAAGCCCTTTGACAAATCAAAATTTTACTGCCACTGTTTTTTGTTTTAGTTTTGAATTTTTTCTAGCTATTGTAGAATTTCTAGAATTTTCAACGAACTTATAAACTCGTTTTCTGTGTGTTTTTTTACATGTATGTATGTAGGTATGCTTGGGATCGCTTAATCTTCAACTAATTTTTGCAGTTGCATCGTTTACTGTGTGCGATTTTCCACCTTCCTTTTCGAATAATAAGTGTTGAAGTTTAACCGATCAAATTCGGGCATCGTAAGTGCAGCCTCGACTTTATATTTCACAATATTCCACAACTGATTAAAGAGTTGCATGAATTTGTGCCTAAAAGTATACAACAGTTAAATTATCATGATCACAAAATTTTAACAATAATCGTTGCAAACTCTTTACATTTTTTCTTTAATTTTTGACCGACTACATTTGTAGTAGCGTCTTTTTGTAGGAAACAAACTTGAGGCAGCGCTCAGTTTTCGAAGGAAAAACAAAATTTAACATCGAAAAAAACTTCTTAGTAGGATAATAATCATGCAAAATGAACGGGAAACATATACCACCTTGATCAAGAAGTTCCCGGAATTTATTCAGAAAATTAAAAATGCAAGTTTATTCATCTAAATCTATATTGTCTCCTTCAAAGTAATGCCCATCGACTGCAACACACTTACGCCAGCGCTTGATCCAATTCTCGAAACATTTTTTATATTCGGTTTTCGGTATGTCCATCAGTGCTTCCTGCGATTTTTCCATAACTTCCTCTCGGCTGCTGAAACGCGTTCCCCGTAGTGGTTTTTTAACTCGATTGAACAGAAAGAAGTCACAGGGAGCCAAATCAGGTGAATTCAGTGGCTGTTGGATGGTATTTGTTGCATTTTTCGTCAAAAAATTACGAATAATGATGGCACTGTGCGACGGTGCCTTATCATGGTGCAAAATCCACGCGTTTTCTGCCCACATTTCTGGTCTCTTTCGGCGAATTGCTTCACGCAAATGTCTCATAACGCCCAAATAATACTCTTTGTTTACTGTCTGGCCTTCTGGCAAAAATTCATGATGCACTACACCGTTGTAATCCATGAAAACCGTGAGCATTGCCTTCTTTTTTGACTGAAAACGATGTGGTTTTTTGGTCTCGGCTCATTTGGTGAACACCATTCATTTGCCTAATGTCTGGATTGCGTGTCGTACTCATAAACCCACATTTCGTCTCCAGTAATGATCCTTCTGATGAATGTGGGATCGGATTCAGCCTCGCAAATCATCTCTTTTGCGGCGTCAACACGGTCTCTTTTTTGCATGAAATTGGGGTCTTTTGGCACCAACTTTGCTGCTATACGACGGAAACCCAAATCATTAACCAAAATGTCTTGGACGGATCCATAGGCAATGTTCAAGTCCTCCGCTATCTCTGTGATGGTTAATTTGCGGTTATTGACCAACATTTCTTTTACTCCATCAATGTTTTCGTCGGTTTTCGATGTCGATGGTCTGCCACTGTGTTCATCATCTTCGATTGACTCACGACCACTTTTGAGCCCCTCGTGCCACTGGTAAACGACCGGCTTTTTAAGAGAATCGCCGAAACACTTTTCCAACATTTTCAACGTTCGCGGAACATTAAATCCGTTTTTTACGCAAAATTTAATATAAGTTCGTTGTTGCAAATTTAAATCCATTTCTAAAATTGTAAAAAATCGCCAACACACACAGAGTTAGATGTACTCTTGGGTACGTAACTTTTGCAAATGTCAAGCTATGACGCTTTAGAGGGAATGTCAACAACAGATTTACCAACTTAACAAAAAAAAAAGAGAACAGAACTGAAATCGGAACATTGGGAGCGCCACACGGTGGTTATTCCGGGAAATTTATGATCAATATATGGTATATACTCTAAAACGTTTGTGTGGGTTCACAAAAGAGAACTTATCCATTCGAATACAATTGCTTTATTTAATACAATTACAATTTATAATTCAATCGCTTTTCTTAACCAATTTTGCTTTATTTTATCTTTATATTTACCCACTTTTTCACTGCCTATAATTCACTTTTCAAATTCCACTTTAGAGCTAAATTCACCTCTGTTCAATGCTGGTATTTATACTCCCTGCTATTTTTCGAGAAGTATCTGTACAATGGACTAGCTAGTCCATACTACTTTCCATTTTTCCAGAATATACCCTTCTAGGTGTAAAAGTAATTTCATTATTGCCTCTTCAAATATAGATGGCGCTGTTTACATTTAAGGGGTTATCACACTGCTCCCTCCCTCGATAACGTTGTTCTGCCTGAGCAATTTCGTCATTCATGGACCTTCCCAATCCTATTGCAATTTTGGTCATTTGCCTTTCTTACGCAGGGGGTTACATCCACACCAGGTCTCCTTCGTTGAAGCCAGAAAATTTTGCTTTTTTGTTCGTGCAATTTCCGAATTCTACTGCGCAATTCATCCACACAGTCGTTCACCTGCTTATGCTCCGTAGGCGGGGAACCGAATATGTTTCAACCGAATTGTTTGACCAAATAGAATTGTATGGAGTGTGATACCCCAAATCTGTTCACACAGTTGTTGACTGCTACGGTCTTAGCCTCTGGGTTTGGGATTGCGAACACTTCCGGCCAGTTACTTGTAGTAATCCATGACTAAGAAGGTATATTGGTCGACATTAAAGGTTTCGAGGAACGGGCCAGCGATGTCAATGTCTATTCGTTCGAATAGTACTCTGACATTATATTGTTGCATTCCTCCCTGCTCTTTCGAGCCCTTTGTAGCCGCCCACGTTATGCATTTTCTACACCAATTCTCGACATATTGAAATAGAAATGTTCCCTTATCTTCTCAAATGTCTTATTAATTCCCAAATAACCTTCTGAGGTTCCCTCATGCATTTCATGCAGAACTTCACTGATTCTGGACCGTGACACGATTAGTTGCATACGAGATATTGGTCCATCTGCACTTTCACATTTTCTCTTAAGCAAACCGTCTTGCACACAAAGCGAATCCCACTGTGCACAATACGCTTTCAGAGTTTGGCCCCCTCTCCGATATCTCCTGCCAGCCTAGTCTTTCCTCGTGTTCCTTTCAGGCCAATATTGGTTGGATGTGATTGTCTGACTGTTGTGAGGAACGGATTTCGTCTGGCTCATTTGGATAGTGGCTTGTTCTTTCACTTCCTTATGGTTGCAGTGTTCACATTTGACTCCGTTCGGTCGACGAGAGGGAGCATTTGAGTGGAGTTTTCCGTTGCCATGTTGCACTTCAAAATCATAGTCCTGCAACTGCTTGATCTATGTCGCAACTTATGTTTCAGGGTTCTTAAATTGGAGTAGCCATTTCAGTGCTGCGTGGTCTGTGCGAAGAATGGATTTTTGTCCATAGAGGTACTTATGGAAATGCTCCGGTGTCGGAATTAAAGCCAGAAGCTCACACCCAGTTAAGCAGTAGTTCCCTTCATGTCTGCGGAGTACCTTGCTGTATGTAATATGCAAGCACGTTTTCTTAAGCATTATGAACTTAAGAGATCACAGCTCCGATTCCAACCTTACTAGCGTCTGAGTCTACGACTAACATTTTTCCATTTTGCCCCAAGTTGGGGGCATTGAAATTGAAACCCTGGCTATTTCCGAAGTTGATTGACTGGAACCACTTGCCGTTGGAACGCTATCTTTTGGTGGAGTGGCCATTTTTGTTTTTTTTTTTGTTAGAATGCGGACAAGCATTCCGAAATTCGGCATTATTTCACTTTATGAAAGCGTTATTTCACAAAGACAAAGACTGTTTGTGAAATAAAGCCGAATTCAGAGAGAAGGCAAAAGAATTTGTAAAACCAACTGTACTTGTTAGAAAAACAAGTAAACTTTACCGTAATTAATGTTGGCATGCTGCCCCCCTGCTTGGGGTCACTGTATGGTTTGGAGTGGGTGCGAGTTTTGTGTATATACTCCCCATATATTTGTTTTTTGATTTGATCAATTGAAAGCGTAATAAAACCAACCCCATATATTTGTTGTTCAAATCAAACAACAACGCCTGTAATAACGATTTCAATATGAGAATACAGGGATACAATTCTTTGTATAGATAGCGCATCAAACTCGTTAAAGTTCGAATTACTGTCTAGTTTGGATTTCTGTAAATAAAGCAATAGTTGATAATTTGTTTACGGAGATGGAATTTTAACCACATTTGAATTTGAATTCCGTATTGGAACAGGGATTATATTGTGGTGGAGTTTGGTAAGCTACATCACTACTCACATAAATGGCGAGACCGTGGTGAGAAAAGAATAATGATACTTGTTCGTAGTCAGGTTGATTCAGATCTCAGATGTGTGGGCGGTGATCTGCCTCTGTTTTACTATGTGCCAAAACAGCTGGTCTTTATTTACAGACGTGGACATACGCAGAGAAGTGATAATTTTTAGCCCGCGAATATTGGATATATCCACTCTAAATTTCCGAGTCATAATAAAAAATACAAACACAACAAGCACAAACACCGACGGTACTAGGCACAGCTGTGAAGTTAAATTTGTTAGTTGGTTTACCGAATCAAATTGTTGTAGGTGTTATGCCTTTACAACAATAGAAAACAGCACACTAACCAAATTCATAACCACAAGTTGCTATCCATTGTTTGTTATGTTACATACACTCAGTCACTGCCTGCGCTGTGGCTGGCTGAGTGCATGCAACAATATGAACAGGGGTAGGAGGGTTGGGATGCCCGTCTTGTGGATGTAGTTGGCACTGCACTCGTATTTTTACTCGATTTTTTTATTTTTTTTTGCTTTTCTTATTCCTCCACACGAGGAGCGGATTTCACGAGTGCATTTGGACGTATGCACTGGTCGATGGTCAGCTCACCACTTACATACGAGTATATACTGTTACGACTGGTTTAGCACAACGCGTTTCCGTTGATGTTGACATGGAATCAATAATTTCACCTTTCGAATTCCATTTTAGAACTGAATTCACTTCTCTTCTATATTCTCTGCCAATTTTCGAGAACTTTCTGTTATAGCCAGCTGTCAATACTACTTTCTATTTTGCCAGAATATTCGCTTCTAGTTGTCAAAGTATTATTATTTTCCCATTGTTTGCGCTTTCTGCTCTTCAAATATAGATGACGTTGTTCGTTTAAAAGGTTATCATAATATCACAATACTGTAAGAAGATAAGGGAACATATCTATTGGCAAAACAATATGTAGAGAATTGGTGCAGAAAGTGCTACAAAGGGCCCGACAGTTAAGCCGCAGGGAAGAATGCAACATATAATGTCAGAGTACCATTCCAACGAATACGCACTGACATTGCTGGCCCGTTTCTCGAAACCTTTAATGGCAACCAATATACTCTCGTGGTTATGGATTACTTTAGTAAGTGGCCAGAGGTATTCGCAATCCCAAATCAAGCGGCTAAAAAACGTAATAACGCTTATTGAAATTAATTTTTTTTTAAATGACATCGTTGAGATGTGCCCCGTCTCGTCGTTTTGGAAAACTCGCTGACACATGCTGCGAAGTATCGCGGCTATCTCCTCCTGGATGTTTTCTTTCAATTGGGATATGGTCGTCGTCATCTATATTTGAAATGCAGAAGATTTCCATATTTAAATATCAGAAGACTCAACCATCGATGAATGGAGAATAGAATCGAATTTTCTAGCCGAATGGAAATTTGTATAGAAAGCTGTATGGTACAGAATATTGTCGAAAGAGATCAGGGGGGTATAAATATCAGCATCCCGCAAAATATGGAAGTCAGTTTAAAAGTGGAATTTCAAATGTGAATTACGAGTAGTGATGAAGTGGTTTAAGTACAAGATAAAGCAAAGTTAAAGTGGTTGAGAAAAACGATTGGAGTGTAATTTGTAACTGTATTAAATAAATTGATTGTATTGAAAGGAATAAATGCCATTATTTACAAATGATAGACAAACATTGTGCAATATCTTTATAAAGCTATTGTTTTAGCCACGTGCTGCGTCATGTTATTTTGCTTCAGAGCCTGAAAATATGCAATGGTAATTTACTTTTTTTTTTAAAATAACTTTTGTCACTTTTGGTTCTTTTAGTTGTATTGCGTGATTCTGAAATGTTTGCTATTTCTTGAATAACCCAGATCATTTTAGACCAATTTTAATTAAAATTTATCCTGTGCGAAGTAACTCCAATTAGAGTATAATAGACAAATTTTTTGGCTGAGTGCTCTGTTCCGACAGAAACATACTAAAAACCAACTGCAATTTCGATGTCGTTTTTTTTTTAAGAAATAAATATATACTGAAAAAGGTATCGGGAGATTTTGATAAAGAACCCATTTTTTCATGAATTACGTGGGCCAAATACTGTTCAGAAATATACCCACAATTATTATAAATTCTTAAACATCGAAAGCACATTATTTTAAGCATTAGGACGCGATGTTGAAATTTAGGTTTTCGTATATTAACTTCCTTAACACAGAGCTAAAATAATGTGTTTTGGTGCAGAAATTAACAAATTTTAACAAATTTATAAATAATGAAAGCTTTGAAAGTGCTTGTATCTAAATAGTTCTTCGATGTGATGCCTCGCGGGTTAAGAGGATTGTTCCCTTTCTTCCATAGGGCTAAGTTACTCATGCAACTTTGTTGCTCCTCCAAGAGCTCGTCACAACTGTCAGGTGAGCCGCCTATATCCTGCTTTCATGTTTGTATTTGTATGCACATATAGATACATATTACATTATGCTTGCAGTGTTCCAGATGTCTACCTACAGCACACCGTTTGATAGAAATAAGCTTGTACTTAATAAAATGTTGACCAAAACATATGTATAAATATATATTTATATATGTATGTACAAAACACATTTTATTAACTCAGTATAGAGAATATAACTTTATTTTTTGCCCCATTCAAGACGAAAATAACTTCTCTTATAATCATTTCATATATGCCTACAGATCCATTTTGACGTCTTATTTCATTATTTTTTTATTGCAAGTGAAACCGTAAACCGACATTATTTCGTCATTAGTGGCATTAGAACTAGATGCAAGGGTTAAGAACCGAAAAGTGGAACCAAAGTCTACACCAATCTGGCGAAAGCAGGATAGTTGCACTTGATATTTCGAAGTCATTTGACAGAGTTTAGCATCAAGATCTGATGACTCTCTACTTCAACGGATTAGAAACTACCTTTCGAAATGTTCAATTCAAGTTGTTTTGGATGGTTTTTAGTCTAATTTTCACAAAATACACAAAAACTCTTTTAAATTTTCATCAATGATCTCTTGTCATTCTGATATTAGCAGCATAACTCATTGGAGAACTATCAACAGAGTGGAATTTAATGCTTCCAAGACACAATGCTGTCTGCTGTTGTTAAATCGAAATTTAAATACCCAGCCATTATTCTTAAATAGCACTTGCATCGTCGAAACCGAAAAAGTTTCCATTCTCGGTATGTGTATCAATGAAAACTGTCTCACCTTGTTGTATCGCTATTTTCACCACCGAAATTGCTAGTAGCCCCTTCAAACTTTTAACCGTAGCACCCGTCTCGGTATGAATGCTCTCAGTACACCCTCAAGCCCACCTTCGGAAGTACTCTGAAATATCGTGATTCTTTCCTAAGCGTACAGCTCGCTTATGGAATGCCCTGCCGAGTTCTTTATTTCATAGTCACTATAACTTGCAAACATTTAAAACCAACCCACATCGGGATCTATCTGTTTTTCCTCCCTACATTCCCTTCGCCCGCGCTGTGTACAAACGTCTTAAGGGTACATAAAATCCCTTGTACTCGCGCCAATTAAAAAAAAAAGTGAATTTTTTGATACGAAATATGTCCAGAAGAGAGCTAAAAATTTTCAAAGGGCGAAAAATAACACACACTGTAATGAAAAAGATCGTACATAAGAAATCAAAGAAATAATTTTTCGAAGTCACTCGACTGTTAATAGGGTTATAAGGGGTTTTAGGGATTGAGGAAGGGTTGAAAATAAGGAAAGGAACTTGGAGACCTGTAAAGCTTACAGCTCGGTATAAAAGATTTTTTAAGTTCAAAAAGGATAAACGCAGTTCTGCACGACAATAAAAAGTAAAGGAAGAAGCTTTGTTCAAATCACAATTATCTCCGAGAAAGCTATTGATAATTGCATTAATTATTGGGTTGGAAAGAACGTAAGTTTGGCTTTTTATCATAATTTGGAATATTACCATTCTTTTTTTATAGGAAGAATCACTTTTAATCAGTTATAAATTTTCCAATTTGTTCGATGACCTTTTACCATCTTTCTGACAACTTCATGATTCCGTGCTTATAGAAATTCTGGCGCTTATTGGCACAAACCTGGACCAAATGCAATTTTAGGTCATCAACATTTGAGAAAGTTTTATCAATCAAATAATTGGTGAAATTTTTACCATTCAAAGAGTTCTGCAAACTTTGAAACAAACGAAAATCTGGCGGAACACGATTCTCTTACGATTTGCTAATTCTGACCGTTTTTCTGATTGGTTGCTCCAGCTTTATTAGTTGTTGACAGTAAACATTGAATTGATCATTTTGTTTCTTGGAAGCAGATCAAAATGTGTAACATATTTATGTGATGCATTTAATATCTCTGCAATCTTTCGCATAATAAAATAGTGATCTGATTAAATTATGGGTTTGATTTGGTCATGATCAACATCAGCTGGTCTACCAGAACTTTGTCTTCTTCCAGAACGGAAGCTCTTAAACTAATTGGGAGACCTGCATTCTGTTAAGTCAACACCATAAACTTTACACATCTCGAGAGTGAGAAGTGAGAATCAACAAACGTAACGCAATCTACTTCTAAAAATCGAAATTATTTTCTTTCCAAGCAATAGAAGGAAGCATTTAGGTTTTTCCAACAACTATTTAAACAAATCTCCATAATTTTGGCGAAACGTAATATTTTTAGTGCAACATTTATGGCACTAAAAAAGGAGAGGCCTTAAATGCGAATTACTCGTACTATATAAACACTATAAAGCATGAGGGCGTTGGTATGATGGTGTGGGTAATTCTCTGGTCTTCGGAGAATGGATGAGGGATGTATTGGATCAACAAATCCTATGGAAAAAGGACCGATGGGCACATGACTTTTTGCACTTCCCGCATTGTAACAGACAACCGCTAGAACTTCGGCGAAATGGAAAATACTGCATTTGATATGCTTAAAATCGAAGCGGTATTTGTTTTTGTTCAACCGCAGGCCGGGCAAGTTTTCGCAGCGTTAAGTAAAAGCAATCAAGAGCAAATATTATGCCCACTTATTGGACCAGTTAAACGACGATTTAACGGAGAAAACATCATTTGGTCATGAATAAAGTGCTTATCCATGGCGAAATTTCATGAATTGGGCAACGAATTGATCCCTTATCCGCAATATTTTCGGGAGTACTGTAAGACTGCGGTCTTACAGACTGAGGTCTTACAGTACATATTTCCTGTTTCCAAACTGAAAGTCACTTGGCTCCAACGATGAAATTATCGCTCAAACAAGCGATAACCTATTTCGAGGTTAAACAAATTAAAGAACGTTGGACGAAGTGTATTAGCTAAAACAAAACTGTTGAAGAGTAAAAAGTTTAAAAGGTTTTTTTTATTGAAAAATCCACGTTTCGTTCCAAACCATCTAACTGATACTGATCCATGTATGTATGTACCATATGTATGAATATATTTCATATTAGTCTGAAAAGTGATGCATATTTCCAGGGGCCGATTATCTTTTCTATTAATGCCAATTTTCAGATAAATACGAGTATGTACATTGCGCTTCAATTTTATTCCTCATAATTTGACTGCGTGTGAGTCGTAAAAAATGGACCATTTTTTGCGAATTCGTAAAGATTATAAAGGGTGGGCCATAAATTGTTGCACATTTGAAACATGAGTAGAAATAAAACTACAAATGTTATTTTGTTCATCATTTATTTAATGTAATAAACGTTTATTTAAATTTATTTTTTAAAAATGATATCGTCGAGTTGTGCCTCGTCTCGTCGTTTTGGAAAACTCGTTGACACATGCTGCGAGGTATCGCGGCTATCTCCTCCTGGATGTTTTCTTTTAATTTGGATATGGTCGTCGGTTTATTAAGGTACACTCGACTTTTCCGGGATCCCCACAAGAAAAAATCGCAAGGTGTAAGATCCGGGCTACTCGGATGCCATGGGATATCACCTCTGCGAGAAATCAATTTCTTAGGAAACATTTCTTTGGCCACCGGTAAAGTCACATTTGACGTATAGGATGTTGCTCCATCTTGTTGCATCCAAGTCCTGCTGTTGTATCCTTCAAATTCATGTAACTGTAGTGTTAAAAATTCTCGCAACATTTTCACGTATTCCACTGAGTTCACAGTTACGTTATTCCCTTGATTATGCCCTTTGCTGATACGGCAGCCCATTTTGTCCTTTTAGGTGAATGAAGTGGCTTTTGGCGAGTGTTTTCCCTGCTCGAACTTCTTGACCCAAGCTTTGATTAAACTAACACTTGGACACTCACTTACACGGCGTAATCAATATTCAATTCTAAATAGGCGTCGTACAGTAACGTAGGAATCGTTGTTTTTGTAAAATTGTTTTACACAAAAAGCACGCTGTTGTCCCGTGAAGCGCTCCATCGTGACTAAAATTTCATGAAGGGACGCAAAATTTCCCGCCACCCGTTCGTCCCTCCCTCTAAATTTGTAAAAATTTATGGCCCCTGTATTTGGAATCTGTTACAAAGTAGGAATTAAGGATGAACAATACGACTTTGCTTTTTTTCTCTTCACTTCATTTCCCCACCAGTTCGTTTTGAGAATTTAAAGCGCAATTCATCTTTTCATGATTTCATATACAATATATATATATATATGTATATATGTTGTCCCAGTTGAGAAATATTGTATAATGCAGTAAATGGACATTACTGAAATCAGGCAGAGGGCGTGCAATCCCATCCCCATCTCTACAATTTTACGTTTACCTGCCGGATTACGCTTCCTTACTAGAATATATTTTATAAAGTCCTTTTGTTGAAGTCCTACCTTGTATTGGATATGAATCCGGGATCCGGGATTTATTTTCGGGTCGTATACGTAATATGTTGCCTATATGTACTTCAATATCTCTTTATATTGATTGTTGAAACATTTAATCCATAAGTACGTATGTACTCGTAGTTGACTTATGGTAAATACAATACGATATAATACAATCCATACATGCATACAATACATACATACATTCATATGTACATCCATACAAACATTAATATGTGCATTATGTCGGTGTTTTTGACCAATAATCGGTCGGTGGTGTCAGCGCAGCGTGAATATCGACGTCGATTTTCTAATCGTGTCGCGCCAACTGGGAAAACATTCCGGCGCTTAGCTACTCGACTCAGACAGAGTGGAACCACAGGAGACATGTTCCCGTAAAAAGTGCAAACAGTGCATCATTTGATGCCTCCTGACCGTCAGTCGCGTGGGAATTACTGAAGCGTTTCCTGGTCGCGTAATCTCCCGTTTTGGCGATTTGGCATGGCCAGCAAAACCGCCCGATTTAACCATCCCAGACTTCTTTCTTTGAGGCTACTTGCAGTCGCGGGTTTATGCCAACAAGCCTCAGACAATCGCAGCCCTTAAGGAGAATATTGGGCAGGAATGCGAACAGCTATCACTGGAAATCTTGCGGAAGGTCATGGAAAATGCGATAAAACGGGCACAAATGTGTATCAACACTGGCGGCAGCCACTTGGCGGATATCATCATTTCCACTTTATAGAAACAACTCTAAAGGTCCAAATAAAGATCTTTTTTTTTTATTTAGTAAAAAAGTAATTCAAAAACAAAATTGGATGAATAATTTTGCTCCGCATGCATACATAGCAATATACACATTCATACATTCATACATAGCTACCCACACATATGCATAATGCGTATATACTTCATGCACACCAGTATACAGTGCCGAGCTGACCTCCGACGAGTGCACACACTTATAGAAAAATAGTGCAAAAAAAAAATTAATGGTCCGGTGCATCGGGAATACAAAAAAAAATAGTGCGGGCACTCCCACATCTCCTGTCTCTGGTCAGTGTGCTGTGGTTTGCACTTGGCCACTGCCATTACTGTAATACATAACTCTGTTATGCAGCAGAAGCATTGACTGAGTGCATGTAACAACTGATGAATACCGGGTCGTGAGTGTGAATTCTGTTGATGCACTATTTCATTTTGTTGTAAGGGCATAACACCTACAACAATTTGCTTCGGTATACAAAGTGAGAATTCACGTTACAGCATCGTCGGTATTTGTGTCTTTTGTGTTTGTTTCTATATAATGACCAGCAAATTTAGAGTAGACATAGCAAATATACGCGGGCTAAAAGTAATCACTTTTTTGCGTGCGTTCACGTCTGTAAATGCAGACCAGCTCTTTTGGCACTTAGTGAAACACAGGTGTGCAGTACTCAGTTTGTAAATGAACCCACACGAATACCAGACGTTGATAGTCATATCGCCAACACCCTGGACTTGTTTTTACCTTCTCACCCTGATAAGTACACGGTTGACGTGCTCTCCCTCTAGGCTCGTCGGGTCACTGCGTTATATCAGCTAATTTCTGATCACACAGTTACAGAAAAGATTCTTCAAAGAACCCTATGGCAATACGAGAAAGCCATTTGAAGCGGACTCAACAGATTCTTTAGGAATTTTAAGTGGTCGTTATGTTTCCTCGATAACGCCGTGAATGCCGCTGCTAATATGATCACAAACACTATTCTCAAATGAGATCCGTCATCCCTCATCGGATGAGGAGTATCAACCAAAATAAAAGGCATGGTACGACTCTAGCTGTAAAGGGGCTATCATTGTTAGAGAAATGTTTTTTCGGTTATTCAAGACCAACCCGACAGACGAAAACCGATAAAAGTTTAAAAAATACTACAATGTCCCAGAGGTAGGAAAAGCTTTTGGTCGTTTGTCAAAAACATTAGAAATTCTACCTCATCCTCCATCCCAACGCTCATTTACAACGGCATTCCAGCTATCAGCTCTTTGGACAAGGCCAATCTGCACACTTTGCACACAGTTCAACATTTCCAGATTGTGCTTTGTCTCCGCCTACACTTGAGTGCGTCGAAACTTCAATGGAACGAATTCACTTTTGCACTCGTGTTGTAGCAAAAGTACTTGAAGATTTCAACATAGATAAATCCGCAGGCCCAGATGGTATACCATGTTCTTTAACTCTGGTAAAACCACAGATGGTAAAAGCAGTTGGAAAACAGAATTTGTCCAGCCCGTCCGCAAAAAAAGCGAATCTTCTTCTCTCTTCCCCTATAGACCCATTGCACGTCCCTTCACTCCAAGGTCATGGAAACGCTGATAAATGGTCAGCTCATGAAACTTCTCTATGACCGCCAGTACGGTTTTCATAGCAACAGCTCCACTGGTGACGTCTTACCCATAAGTGGAACCAAAGTCTACACCAATCTGGCGAAACAAAATAGTTGCACTTAATATTTTAAATTTCTAAGGCGTTTGACAGAGTTTGGCATCAGGCTCTTTTGTCGAAAATGCGTGCATTTGGGATTGACGACTGTCTTCTTCAATGGGTTAAAAACTACCTTTCGAAACCATCAATTGAAGTTGTTTTGAATGGTTACAAGTCTGATGTTCACAAAATAAATGCTGGTGTGCCCCAGGGCTCCGTTATGTCTCCGACACTCTTTTTAATTTTCATCAATGATCTCTTGTCTGCTACTTCTAATCCAATATAATCCTGTGCTGATGATAGTACTCTATGCTTTCATATTCATTTCCCAACTCACGTCCCTTCCCTTCTGCTATAGAACGGGAACGACAGCGTATGTTAAGCTTATTAAATTTCGGTATTAGCAGCATAACCAATTGGGGAACTATCAACAGAGTGGAACTTAATGCTTCCAAAACACAATGCTGTCTGCTGCCGTTAAAGCGAAATTTAACTACCCAGCCATTATCCATATTGCACTTGCATGGTTGAAACCGAAAAACTTTCCAGTCTGGATATGTATGTCAATGACAACTTAAGTTGGAATGACCACATATTCGATGTCGCCAAAAACTCTGCGAAATGTCTAAGTTTCCTCAAGCGATGTAAGAAATATTTAACCCCCTTTGATCTGGCCTCAGTATATATATATAGTGTTTATCCGGCCAAAATTGGAGTACTATGCTCACATCTGGTCATGTGCTTCTAAGATCTCTTCGCACTTGCCTGATAGAATCCAAAACCGTCATAGCTGATGACAATATTACACAGTCATTCGACATCCTCGAAAACAGACGTAATGTCTCCTTGTTATATCGCTATTTTCAACACCAGTGCTCCACCGAAATTGCCAATAGCATTCCACCCCTTCTAACTTTTAACCGTAACACCCGTCTCGCTATGAATGCTCATCAGTATGCCCTCAAGCCCACTTTCGGACGAACTCTGAAATATCGTGCTTCGTTCCTAAGCCATACAACTCGCTTATGGAATGCCTAAAGAGTTCTTTATTTCCTAGTCACTATAGCTTGCAAATATTTAAAACCAACGCACATCGGTATCTCTCTTTTTTCTCTCTCTACCTTCCTCTCGCCCACGCTATGTGCAAACATCTTAAGGGTACACAAAATTCCTTGTGCGCGCGCCAGTTATAAAAAAAAACATCCATATTATACACACATCCATCCACACACACATACATCCATACACATATCCATCCATACACATGTATATACTTACTTATTCTATTTTATTTTTATTCATTTTTATTTATTCAGTATTCTTTCTTTTTTACAAAAATTCATTTATATTTACAATTCATTTCATTTACATTCATTTATATTTACAACACTCATAAACTATGAATACGTAGTGGCATTAATATTTAAAAATGATAAATAGTGAAAATGTCACTTCAAAATTAAAGAAAAAAAATACGTTTTTTGTAAGGGATAGATTAAAAAAAAAAACAAAAAATCAAAAAAAAGAAATGCAGTACATACAAATTTATGAATATATTAGAGCAAAGGAGTACAAATATTGCGAAAAATCAGAACAAAATATTTATTAATCACTGGGCCAACAAAACATTGATTTCATCATGGTTAAAACCAAACTTTATTTAAAAATCTTCTGATGTGTCCTATGTGAAGGGAATTTAGAAAATTATTTGGTAGCCGCACAAATAATTAATCAATCTCAAGTTCATTTAAACTTCTTTCATGAAGGCGTCAGCAATATTTGAAAAAGAAACAGAAGTAAACAACATCTGTTGATGACTATGACTCGGGCGCAATACTATGTTTAAAAGAGAAATTAAAAAGAAATAAAAGTATACAACCCTAGTTGATGACTATAGCTCATTAAATACAAAAATACTGGTACACATACGATATATTTTCAGGAATGTTTTTTTACTTGCATCGCATTTTCCAAAACAAAAGTTTACTTTGAGAGACCAGTTTAGTAGCATCTATAGATAGATAGATAGATAGATAGATAGATAGATAGATAGATAGATAGATAGATAGATAGATAGATAGATAGATAGATAGATAGATAGATAGATAGATAGATAGATAGATAGATAGATAGATAGATAGATAGATAGATAGATAGATAGATAGATAGATAGATAGATAGATAGATAGATAGATAGATAGATAGATAGATAGATAGATAGATAGATAGATAGATAGATAGATAGATAGATAGATAGATAGATAGATAGATAGATAGATAGATAGATAGATAGATAGATAGATAGATAGATAGATAGATAGATAGATAGATAGATAGATAGATAGATAGATAGATAGATAGATAGATAGATAGATAGATAGATAGATAGATAGATAGATAGATAGATAGATAGATAGATAGATAGATAGATAGATAGATAGATAGATAGATAGATAGATAGATAGATAGATAGATAGATAGATAGATAGATAGATAGATAGATAGATAGATAGATAGATAGATAGATAGATAGATAGATAGATAGATAGATAGATAGATAGATAGATAGATAGATAGATAGATAGATAGATAGATAGATAGATAGATAGATAGATAGATAGATAGATAGATAGATAGATAGATAGATAGATAGATAGATAGATAGATAGATAGATAGATAGATAGATAGATAGATAGATAGATAGATAGATAGATAGATAGATAGATAGATAGATAGATAGATAGATAGATAGATAGATAGATAGATAGATAGATAGATAGATAGATAGATAGATAGATAGATAGATAGATAGATAGATAGATAGATAGATAGATAGATAGATAGATAGATAGATAGATAGATAGATAGATAGATAGATAGATAGATAGATAGATAGATAGATAGATAGATAGATAGATAGATAGATAGATAGATAGATAGATAGATAGATAGATAGATAGATAGATAGATAGATAGATAGATAGATAGATAGATAGATAGATAGATAGATAGATAGATAGATAGATAGATAGATAGATAGATAGATAGATAGATAGATAGATAGATAGATAGATAGATAGATAGATAGATAGATAGATAGATAGATAGATAGATAGATAGATAGATAGATAGATAGATAGATAGATAGATAGATAGATAGATAGATAGATAGATAGATAGATAGATAGATAGATAGATAGATAGATAGATAGATAGATAGATAGATAGATAGATAGATAGATAGATAGATAGATAGATAGATAGATAGATAGATAGATAGATAGATAGATAGATAGATAGATAGATAGATAGATAGATAGATAGATAGATAGATAGATAGATAGATAGATAGATAGATAGATAGATAGATAGATAGATAGATAGATAGATAGATAGATAGATAGATAGATAGATAGATAGATAGATAGATAGATAGATAGATAGATAGATAGATAGATAGATAGATAGATAGATAGATAGATAGATAGATAGATAGATAGATAGATAGATAGATAGATAGATAGATAGATAGATAGATAGATAGATAGATAGATAGATAGATAGATAGATAGATAGATAGATAGATAGATAGATAGATAGATAGATAGATAGATAGATAGATAGATAGATAGATAGATAGATAGATAGATAGATAGATAGATAGATAGATAGATAGATAGATAGATAGATAGATAGATAGATAGATAGATAGATAGATAGATAGATAGATAGATAGATAGATAGATAGATAGATAGATAGATAGATAGATAGATAGATAGATAGATAGATAGATAGATAGATAGATAGATAGATAGATAGATAGATAGATAGATAGATAGATAGATAGATAGATAGATAGATAGATAGATAGATAGATAGATAGATAGATAGATAGATAGATAGATAGATAGATAGATAGATAGATAGATAGATAGATAGATAGATAGATAGATAGATAGATAGATAGATAGATAGATAGATAGATAGATAGATAGATAGATAGATAGATAGATAGATAGATAGATAGATAGATAGATAGATAGATAGATAGATAGATAGATAGATAGATAGATAGATAGATAGATAGATAGATAGATAGATAGATAGATAGATAGATAGATAGATAGATAGATAGATAGATAGATAGATAGATAGATAGATAGATAGATAGATAGATAGATAGATAGATAGATAGATAGATAGATAGATAGATAGATAGATAGATAGATAGATAGATAGATAGATAGATAGATAGATAGATAGATAGATAGATAGATAGATAGATAGATAGATAGATAGATAGATAGATAGATAGATAGATAGATAGATAGATAGATAGATAGATAGATAGATAGATAGATAGATAGATAGATAGATAGATAGATAGATAGATAGATAGATAGATAGATAGATAGATAGATAGATAGATAGATAGATAGATAGATAGATAGATAGATAGATAGATAGATAGATAGATAGATAGATAGATAGATAGATAGATAGATAGATAGATAGATAGATAGATAGATAGATAGATAGATAGATAGATAGATAGATAGATAGATAGATAGATAGATAGATAGATAGATAGATAGATAGATAGATAGATAGATAGATAGATAGATAGATAGATAGATAGATAGATAGATAGATAGATAGATAGATAGATAGATAGATAGATAGATAGATAGATAGATAGATAGATAGATAGATAGATAGATAGATAGATAGATAGATAGATAGATAGATAGATAGATAGATAGATAGATAGATAGATAGATAGATAGATAGATAGATAGATAGATAGATAGATAGATAGATAGATAGATAGATAGATAGATAGATAGATAGATAGATAGATAGATAGATAGATAGATAGATAGATAGATAGATAGATAGATAGATAGATAGATAGATAGATAGATAGATAGATAGATAGATAGATAGATAGATAGATAGATAGATAGATAGATAGATAGATAGATAGATAGATAGATAGATAGATAGATAGATAGATAGATAGATAGATAGATAGATAGATAGATAGATAGATAGATAGATAGATAGATAGATAGATAGATAGATAGATAGATAGATAGATAGATAGATAGATAGATAGATAGATAGATAGATAGATAGATAGATAGATAGATAGATAGATAGATAGATAGATAGATAGATAGATAGATAGATAGATAGATAGATAGATAGATAGATAGATAGATAGATAGATAGATAGATAGATAGATAGATAGATAGATAGATAGATAGATAGATAGATAGATAGATAGATAGATAGATAGATAGATAGATAGATAGATAGATAGATAGATAGATAGATAGATAGATAGATAGATAGATAGATAGATAGATAGATAGATAGATAGATAGATAGATAGATAGATAGATAGATAGATAGATAGATAGATAGATAGATAGATAGATAGATAGATAGATAGATAGATAGATAGATAGATAGATAGATAGATAGATAGATAGATAGATAGATAGATAGATAGATAGATAGATAGATAGATAGATAGATAGATAGATAGATAGATAGATAGATAGATAGATAGATAGATAGATAGATAGATAGATAGATAGATAGATAGATAGATAGATAGATAGATAGATAGATAGATAGATAGATAGATAGATAGATAGATAGATAGATAGATAGATAGATAGATAGATAGATAGATAGATAGATAGATAGATAGATAGATAGATAGATAGATAGATAGATAGATAGATAGATAGATAGATAGATAGATAGATAGATAGATAGATAGATAGATAGATAGATAGATAGATAGATAGATAGATAGATAGATAGATAGATAGATAGATAGATAGATAGATAGATAGATAGATAGATAGATAGATAGATAGATAGATAGATAGATAGATAGATAGATAGATAGATAGATAGATAGATAGATAGATAGATAGATAGATAGATAGATAGATAGATAGATAGATAGATAGATAGATAGATAGATAGATAGATAGATAGATAGATAGATAGATAGATAGATAGATAGATAGATAGATAGATAGATAGATAGATAGATAGATAGATAGATAGATAGATAGATAGATAGATAGATAGATAGATAGATAGATAGATAGATAGATAGATAGATAGATAGATAGATAGATAGATAGATAGATAGATAGATAGATAGATAGATAGATAGATAGATAGATAGATAGATAGATAGATAGATAGATAGATAGATAGATAGATAGATAGATAGATAGATAGATTTGCACTACATGACGGGCAATCGATGACATCCACAGAATTATTCTGAAACCATGCTTTTGTTGACCTCGCAGTATGTTTCGGGTCGTTGTCCTGCAAATTTCCAAGTTACTGGCAATTTTGCCTCTGTATAGGGCAGCACTACATTGTGAAGTAATCCTATGTAGCTTTGAGCGTTCATTATCCATGCCGTGTAACGGTCTGGTTCCTTTAAAAGACATACAATAATACTAACATAATAGTACCTCCTCCATGTTTGAGGGTGACTGTGGTGTACTTAGAATAAACATATTGTTTACCATCGGAACCAACTCCATTGATTTTAGTCTCATCACTCCAGAGTATTTTTGCCATTGTGAGATGGTCCAATCTTTGGGTTCCTTTGCTAACGGCTAACCTAGCCGTTCGGTTTTTCAGCGAAAGCAATGGTTTTTTTCTGGCTGATATCCCGAAAAGCTGACTCTCATTCAATCGCTCTCTAATGGAACGTGCAGAAAGTGCATTTGGGTCCTCGCCGAAAACTTCTTTCCGAATACCGTTCGAGCTAAAAAATGATTTTTTTTTGCGGCGCGAACAATCAGCCTATTTTGGGCTTCGTTCGACATATTTTACGGCATTAAAAATCATTGTTTTCGAGCACTCAAGCTTTTTTGCGATATCATTATAGGACAATCTTTCAATAACGCCAAGTTTTATTACGGCTTCCCTTATACCTACTGAGCAGCTCTTGTTTTTGCCCATATACAGTTTAACATGAAAAGGGACATGAGTGAATAGATAGCGATACGTTTAATTTTGGTTGCCATCTGTCTTATTATTGGAGCGATGCTGTTGCCTGTACTTACGATCGTTCTTAATTAGTTCGCCACAACTGTAAATCTACTGCTCTTTCCTATTTCTATTTCAAGTTTCTTGTATTTTATTGTGGAACCAATAGAGTAAGAAAGATCTAAAACAGTTCAGAAGGTATTTCAAATATTTTAAATGATATTTCATTTAATAATTAGAGATATTGATAGATAATGTGTAATGCCACTAAAATCTCAAAATAATGCTTACAAACTTTGCGTATTGTCAAATCGCGAATGTGCGAAGAAAGAACAAACGATCTAAATGTGTTTTTTTGGGCGACAGATTTTCAAATGCGACAAGCGACAATATAAGTTTATATCTTACTTGTACAATGAATTTTTATAATGAATATATACAATACAATACGATACAATACAATACAAGTTGAGTTCTCCTAATATCGATCAAAATTTGAGTTGATAAAAGCAATGAAGAACTTGATTTATGGAATTAATTTGTAAAACGGAGACAACACACTTTATTGACACCGACATTTTCTCATACCTTTACAATCAATCATCTTTGAGGCAGATTTTTGGTATTTCTATGCATTTTGTGTTGGAGAATGTTAATTTTCTTAGTTAATTAGCACATAATTACGTATACTGAAACCCACTTAACTTAATGTTAATAAAATAAATTAATTTTGAACACTGTTCAATGAATTCCGTAAATGATCACTTATATAATGATGTATTCGACTTAAAATGAAAAGAATGCCTTGTTAGCCTGGTCTGTTTTATGTATTTGCTTTATTTATGCAATTACATTTTTTCCACTAGTGTACACAAACCTTTGTTATTACAAAATGTTATTATAAAGGACAATGAAGTTATAAATAAATAAATTGGTAAGTCAGGACATAAATTGATAAGTTTATTAGTAAATACAAAAATAAACTAATAAACAAATAAATTAATAAACACCATGCTTTACTAAATGCTAATTGTTCAACAATTCAACAAAGTAAAATTGTTTTGCTTTCACTATATATATAAGGTAACGCTTCTGGATTCTGACTCTAGTTGCACTATATCGCTGAGTAACATGTCATCCCGTACTTTTTAAGGTCACTTAAACAGATTTATATTTTGTGTATCGATAAGTCCTTGTCATTATAGATTATTTAATTGCGAGACTAAACATCAACGCTCTTGATATTTTTTTTTATTCAGAGTTCAAAAAATCACAACTGATGAACAACTTAAGGTGAATATTCATCATTAGCTATCAGCGCCGTTTGATTCACAACTTATAGGTAGCCTTGGCTTTCCGCAATCCGATTGTTTAGCAGAAAACTACAACAAATTTAATCTATGAGTTAAAATTTATCACCTTCAATTCGATGAGTTCAAATCAATTTGGGTAACATAAGTGGGCTGGTTGCCGGCATCATGTTTCACATTATTGTAATTGTTTATTCAAAAAAGTACCAGAAAATTGGTATGATTAGTTCACCAAGGTAAGGCCAAAAGAAGGTTGGTTGTTGACACTTTGCCCCCGAAAGCATTGCTTCGGTATGACGGTTTAACCTCATTTAACTGTTATAAAAGTGACAGATTCCCATATGATGATATTCATATTTTTTTTACGTTTCGAATTTGTGGGAGAAAAATACATTCTACATGTGTTGATTATAATGCTTCATACTTTACGGACTGAAGTCAGAAGTATAAGAAAAGGGTTAATAGCTGTAGTTGAAAGCGGAAATATTGAAGGAAAAATTCGCATTCCGGAGACACCATTAGCCGGCAAGATCGTACGACTTAACACCGTTAGACTTCTTACTTTGGGACTATGTTAAACGCAAGGCTATGGCAACCATCCGCAAACAATTCCAACTCTGAAAGCGAACTTTGAAGCCGCCATCGCCGAGCAAAACTGTTTGAATTCGATTTTAGACCACATGATTTGGCAAATTATTTCACACTTTGACAGGATATCTGAAAAATTGTCTTCGCGATGTCAAGCAGGTCTGGTTGAGTGGGCTCAAAAGGTGTACGGATTGGATGCAAAGAAAGAGTCACAATCAGCGAATAACTCGCAGCCGTACGTTTTTATTGGAACAATAAGTAATACTTTTTGGTGACAGACAGCCCTCGGAACGAAGCATAAGTGATACACTTTATATGTTCATTCAAGGTTAACCTGCTGTTAAAAGCAATACCGACATTTTGTGCTTAAGAAACATATGCAACTTAAGAAGAGTTTATTTGGATTGCGGGAAAATTTAAAATGTGTGGCGGACGTTTGGAAATAGGTATTGCTTTAGTTTTCATAGTTTACTATGGAAAATATCTCTTCGTTAATTCTGTATATTGCGTCTTCGACCGTGCCAATGGGAAAACTCAGGTATGGCTGGACATCGTCGGCGTAGATATGATAACGACATTGGGATAACACAGTGGGTAGGTCATTGATAAATACAGAAAAGAGTAGTGGACCGTGAATAAATCCTTGGGAAACACCACAATTAATGGAACTGAAGGAGGATAATCTATTATTACAAAAACCAGCTTGAGTGCGGTTAATCAGTTTATACAATTTATTCGAACAATTTAAATTTGTAGACAGTTTATCACAGAGAAGAGTAGAGTTAATACAGTCAGATGTTTAGAAAAGTCCAATAAAGTCAAAACGGTTGTTTCATTGGCCTCAATTGTCTGTATTTATCATCAGAAACCTTTAAAATGGCTGAGATACAGCTGTAACCAGGCCAGAAGCCTGACCGAAGAATATCTAATAGTTTTTCCTTTTCAATATATCGTATTTCTTGCTTTGGGTGCTCAAAATAGACAAGAAAGGAAGGATAGGAATAGGTCTAAGGTTAGAGGAATTACCTTTTTTGGGGATTGCGATAATCTTTGTTTTTTTTTCCAGTCAGTAGGGTTATTGGTCATTATAAGTGTATTGAAGATGTGGGTGATGTAAGGCAGTATAAGAGGAAGCAGTATTTTTAAGAAGTCCGGTTGAATGTTATCAAGGCCTACAGATTTGCTTTTTATAGCGAAAATAGCACAGCCAACGCTACAGTTCTCAACTACAGACAGAGAAAAAGTAAAAGTATAATTTCTGTCGTTCTGCCTAAGCGTTTTTGGTATTTACTCGTAGCTTGGCAACGGGGTAGTACTGTAAAGCTACGGCTTAGTTCGCCAACGTCAATATTTTCATCAAAAATGAGTGTATGCTTATTAGTAAGTAATTATTATTACGTATTTGAGTCCAGAGAAACTTCTAGGATCGGTTTGTGTTAAATTTACTGGTGTAAATGGCATATTTACCCAACCGAATCAGCTTTGTTGCGAGATTTCGAGATATTTTGATGTTTCTATGCATGTGTGGGCATCAATAACGTTTCCATCTCTCTTCGGTATAGAGCGTCCCTCTTTCTGATCGCACTTATAGTATCTCAGCTAAGAGGTAAGGGCAAGCGGGTTTGTTGATACCGGTCTTATTAGGAACATGTTTATGAAAAAGTCCACTAAGTTTGGTGTTAAAAAATTCTACTTGTTTGCTGATGTCAGATGTTGAAAAAATTTTACACCAATTACACGAGGAACAATCATTAAAAAGGTTTTTAACATTCACAGAACGGAAATCACGATACTGGAAGGACTCTGAATATAATTTATTATAGTAAAGGGTTTTCCAATAGGGACTTGACAACTTTGAATTTAATTTGTGAACGCACTCTTTCACTAATCATCAAACTGTCACTGTCAATTTATTCAGTAAAGTCAACATTCTCATCATGGTAAAGTACAGGAACGAGCAACGTCTGCAAATTATAAAAATTTTCTACCGAAATTCGGAGTCGGTGACTGCAACTTTAAGAGCTTTAACTCCAATTTTCGGTTGTAATTCTCGCCCTAGTAGACAGGCAATAACAAGTTTAGTGCAAAAATTTGAGTCTACATATTCGTTGTGTGATGTTGCCGTGTCAGTGAGACAACGGGTTGGTCGAAGTGTTGAAAATAAATATACCACGTTACTGTGAATGGTCAGCGTTATCGCGCCATGATCACCGATTATTTTTGGCCCGAATTGGAAGATATTTACTTGGACGACATGTGGTTTCAACAGGATGGTGCCACAAGCCACACAGCACACGCTACAATCGATTTATTGAAGAGTAAGTATGGTGAGCGTGTTATCTCAAGACATGGGCCAGTCGATTGGCTGCCTCGTTCGTGCGATTTAACGCCGCTTGACTATTTTCTGTGGGGCTACGTTAAGTCATTGGTTTATGCCAACACGCCGACGACGTTGGAAGAGCTCAGAGTCAACATTGAACGCTAAATAGCGGCCATTTCGGCCGAAATATGTAGCCGAGTCGTTGAAAATTGGGTCCAACGAATTGACCGCTGTAAACGTGCCCGCGGTGGCGATATGAACGAAGTCGAGTTCCATTCATAAATGTTTTGATTGTACTTCAAGCCGATAATAAAGTTTTTGAAATATCTCAAATGGTTTGCGTTTTATTTAAAAAAAAAGTTGTCAAGTCCTTATTGGAAAACCCTATATATATGTCCAGTGTAATAAAAAATTTATTACACTGGGCACATAACATACTGACAGGTAATTGACTAGAACATTTCACAAAGCTTTCATCATTTATCAAAAATACATTCAAAAACAAATCCTACACCTCTTGCTGAAACACCCTATATATTATTTTTCCGCTGATAACACTAAGTCTGTATCATGATTAACTTTTACCGAGCATCTACATCTTGCTACAAGTTACCAGTTCTAAGAAATCTTAATAGTTCCCTGTGTATTGTTCATTGACCAATAAATCACCCTACGCCAGTGCAACCTAAATATGTTTATTCATCCACAAACACATTTTCATAAATAGTATCAACATGGATAATTTGGTTTTCGTATAATATATTTGCTTTGTTTCATATCATTGAAAAAAAAACAACTTAAAAACGTTGCATACCAAATGAGTTCATTTAAATTACATTCAACCACATCAGGGCTATCTATACCACAACCATCACAAAGCATTTAATAATCATCAAGAAGAAGAAAACGGCTAATTTTGCAACATTAATTCGGTAACAGTTGAAGCCGAAGTAGGCCATCCGACAATTCACGGACCAAAGGTAAAAATATTAACGAGGAAATTGACAGTTACCCTACTATCTTAGTATCATATGCACGTACACATCCAGATGTGTCACACTCGCTTCAAATAATGACAGATTTTATCTAACAAATCGCAGAAGATACTATTTGTTTTGTACTCCAACGAGTATATACGAGTACTGGTTACATAAATGTTTCCATAAAAGCATTGTTTTGTTAAAGCTTGCATGTTACTAACTTTGATTGAAAATTAAAAACAGACATGCGTAAAAACTTTTGTCTTTTATTATTACATAAACCACACTACATACTACCGGGCAGGAAAATACAATAAAAGAAGAAAAGTAAAATAATACTCGTATCGCAGGTGCAGTCAGTCAGATTATGCAGATATTACAATACATTTACCTGGTATAGCAAACATGAAAGCAAAAGTAGGTCTGCTATTTCTACCTCGAATGGTTAAGATGCAGATTAAGAGGAGATTTAAAAATCAGTCTTAAATAAAAATTAGCCTAGTTTTGGATAACTGTCATCATATCCCTAAACTTTTGATCAAAACTATATCACAATTTTAACTTATTAATCAGTCGACCTTTCAAATATTTTATGTATATATGTTATATTCAATATATACAAAAAAAAATATATTGTTGCGCACGATGTCGTTCAGCTGATGTTCAGCGTTAGTAAAGCAACATAAATACTTGTTACAACATATCTGTCCATCTATTTTTATTATACAAGGTCAACAGTATCGAGCTTTGGTCTATGTCAGATATAGAAGAAATGCATTAAAGTCAAATATCTTGAACTGCATTATTACTTTGACACGAATATTCAATTATGTTACATCCCTACTAAGATTAGACAGCAATGTTTCCGACATGTTTGTAAACGATAAAATTATTCAAATTCCATATGTACAATTGGAGAAATACATAATCTTTGGTCATCAAAACAGTTTTCTCCGCTAACTGCTATATAATAAATACCAACTGTTACTTAACATTTCACAAATTTTGATTATCCTTTAAAAAGAAGAAACAACAATTACTGTTTGGTTGCCCTCTAATTGTTTTTCATATTTAATTTTTTTCACCGCCTTGAATACGAGTTCGTCAATTGTGCTGCAACATGTATGGAATGCTGTACAGATAGCCCATTATTATTTCTGTGTCTGGTGTGCAAAGTGTGGTAAGTCAGGAAAAGGTAATTGTTCATGAAACAATATGTTTGATATGAGCCAAATCTTTCACACTAGATCTATCTGGCTTTGATCTATCTGAATACTGTTAGGGTTGAAATAAAACTAAACAATAGTTGCCCAAGCAAAGTTTTAGCTTTTTCATCCCATGGCTGTTTAGCCAAATTTATGACTTAACAAACTTTGCATACCAGACACAGATTTTTGTATATGAATTCTATTTTAGTTCTATTAAAGTGTCCTGAAACTCATACGAAGCTGAAAAAATATTATGTGAGACATCATTATAACGAGGCAAAAGCTAGAAAATTAAACCATTTACCCGAAAAGAAATTAAAAGGATCTATAATGCATATTTGTATCAGCCACAGAAAGATAAACAGATTAAAGGTTATCGTTGTCTGCGTTTTTTTTTTGCCATATTCTGACTTCTAACTACCCTCATTCGAACGTATAGAGACTAAAGTCCACGTTATGATTTTTCAAAGTTACAAATAGAATCAGTCAAAATGAGGGATAAATTACTGGCTTCAAAGAATATCTGATCCAGAGCGGCATGTAAAATATTATAGGGGTTGCAATGAATAGTAAACCCTTCCAGCGGTACACTGGTAATGCGCAAAGAGATATGTATAATATTCGTGTCGCCTTTACATTTATACAGTAGTACAATAAATCTTGTTTCATCTGATCTGGCCTCATCATTTTATTGTACTTATAACTTCTCGGTTATAGTTGTAATTAGTTTATGAGTATGACTTGTTCTTCATATCTTCTCGTCGTTCCGCGGCGCCACTTTTCCTTGTATGGCTGTATTAGTTTTTATAATTTGAACTTTGAAACTTAATTTTGGTTTTGTTTTTCTGATTCTGAACGTTATTATTCTGACGTTTTCTGCGCAAAATCATTGCCCAGAATCTCGCTAAAGAACTTCTCCATGTGGTGTTAAAATATTTTATTGAAGTTGCACCACTCTGCGTCACTTTAGATTACGGAAGTATGCATACATGTGTATGATTGTTGGTTAAAAGTCATACGGCTTGTTCAAAATTTTGAAACAGATCGTACTCGTAAATTTACTTTTCCTGAAATACATAATAGGAATTCGAATTGTAAACGTCGTCTATCAGATGTTTCTAATTAAATTACACCTTCGTAAACCAGCGATTAAAATTGATCTTCGTAGTTAAAAACTGCCTCAATGTTTTGCTACTTAAGACCATCAATATCATATTCATATCATTAAGCAATTATCCATTTTTACTCAACTCACATATGCTGGTTTAAACATTGTAGACAAATAAAAATCTACTTTTTCGTATGCGAATATACACTTCCTCCTGACTTACAAACCTAACAACACTTCAAGTTTTTCCTGGAGAAATGTATACCGTAATGTTATTCAATACAAAAAAAATGCAAACATGAAAACAAATTGCAACTTACATCTATCTCCAGAAGTAATTAATCTCTCTATTGGCTGGATTCCTTAAATTTGTACTTCTTCGGTTAAAACACAAATCCAAGCTACAAGATAAAAAAAAAAATGTTTTCACTTTTCTTGTAATTTTTCACTTCGTTCACCTAACCTTCTTATATTTTACGAGTATTGTTTTTTTTTATTATTGTAAAGAATACACGAAATGAACAGATTTGTGCTAGAGATAAAGAAAACACAACTTCTTAGATACTGAATTGGTACTTTCCGTAGTTTTTAACGAATTCAGTCTACCACCACGTCGGGTTCGATTCAAACTGAGCCAAACAAACTGCGAAGGTAAGGTTGCATGCAGCAAAAAGCCTTAACACTTATCACATATACTCTTGTACGGTCTATCGTGAAGCCATTCATGTTATATGAAATAGTGTTGTCATAAATACTTGTGTTTGGATTGTAAACAACACAGTGAAGAGAGTATGGCTTAGACTTAGAGTTTGGAGGTGAGATAAACTGATGAGCGTATATAGACTCATGATAGATGCTAGAGACTGGTTTGCGCAAATTCACACTCTTGAGCAGACAAAAGTGAGTTTTTACATGTCGTCATAGATTTGGGTGATTTTTCGCTTACAATCGCTTACTCTTAACACACCCAAAGGTACTTGGAAATACTATTACATAGCGAATTTAGTTAGCGGCTTGATCGTAGATTTCTTTTTGTTTACCATAGTCTTATATTGTAGCGGCTAAATTAGCCATGATGGAGCTGTAAGTATGTATTTTTTCTGTGAACAATTCGTGCGATATTTCACGTGGGTACATAACTACAATATAAATATTCGCAGATGCACATTTGGTGTGAGTAAAAACTAGAGGTTTGGTTTAGTTGGTAATAATTGTTTAAGAAATTATTTTTCCTAGTGTTGCGTGAACGTTTGCATTTATTGGTGTTACCTTGCTGAATGTTTATTGTTTTGTCATAATATTAAGTGAAGTTACCATTGGAAATTTTATTAACATTGCCATTAGCCACAGTAAGCCCGGCGTCTTAGTAATCGTAGGTATCCCTAATCTTACCAAAAAAATTAAAGTATTGTATGGTATTCCCCCAAAACAAAACATCTGAATTTATGTAAGTATGTACATACTCGTGCATTCATATATCTTCTTGGCTTGTAAGCCATTTGCAACAATGTTGTTGAACACTTTTACATTATATTTATGAAGAAACCTTTATGCAAAAGTTAGGGACAATGGAATACGAATGATGTTTATGTATTCATATCTGCTAAAGTACAATATTCTCCAGAAATTGATTACTAAACAATATAAATAAAATTAATAAAAAAATTGTTGGAACGACAACCCCAAAGTTAATGAAGTTCTACCCTATTTCCATTCACTGCGTTGTTCGCTACGGGTTTATGTCAAACTGCAGGTGACATTTCCATGTGCAGAATAATTCACTTTCGGAGCTTTGCTTTTGCCTTCGGAAAGGTTGATGGCATCAGAAAAGTATATTAGTTTTTCTGCTTTTTCGTGTTGGTAGAGTTTTGTACCTCTTACGCTGTCAGCGAACGTAGCAACTACAGGACTCCACCGCTTGATATTCACATATATTAATTAATATGTAACACATCCATGTACACTTTATGCTACGTATTTCCCCCTCGTATCTTCAAACTAATCCGCCGAATTTAAGATTGGCTAAGTGAACCTTAATATTGTTCACAAGGCCGCTATATTTTGCATCACAGCAGTGATTGTAGCTTTTTTCGAACCTCAGCATGTTGCGAGCTTATCATTTTTAATATTCTTAGTTATGATCTACTCGCATAGGGTTCGCCTTAAGTAGTACTATAACTGGTTAAAAGTAGTATTTCTAATATAAATAACTTCTGTCAATACAAAGAAACATTATCAAATATACGTAAAAGTATATATTTATATATTTTTTTTGCGTTTTGCGATTTGTTGATGCCATGTATGTGTGTACATGTTAATACATGTATATGTATGTATGTAACATCCGTTTCACTATGAATGCTCATCAAGATCGGTAACTCTCTTTCTTTCCTCCCTAATCCCCTTCCGACCACGATGTGTGCATATATTTTAAGGGTGATGACTTCTTCAAGCGTTAAATGTACATGGTATACGAATATATACAGGGTTTTTTTTCAGTTTTTTATGCATTTTTATTTTTTTAACTTAAGTTAAAATGCTAAACAAAAAACGCTTAAAAATTAGCTTAAATGACTTACAAATAATCTTATTCTAACTTAATGGCCCCATGCGGGCACTCTAAGTTAAACCTAACACTTAATCTATGTCTTTCGACGAATCTTACATTATATTTTTATTTTAACACTAGAACTAAGAAAATAAATTATAAGTAAAAAACTTAGTGAATGGACATTTTTTTAATTTTTTATAAAAAACTTAAAACTAAAAGCCTACAGACTACCTAAAACTAAATCTTAATCTACTTAAACCTACTTACATCTAATACGTACACATACATATATATATACATATATACATAATACATATATGCTTGATATATAAATATATGTATATATATATATTGTTTTTTTTCATTTTTTATTTTTATTAATTTTTTTTTTTTTCCTAAAACTAACTTAATTCTACCTAAAACTATGTAAGCCGGCCATGGCTAAAAAAAATTAGGCTGATCCACTTTGCCTCAGATGAAGCTATCTATCACTGGAGGCATTCGACAACGAAGCATCCTCCCCTTCAACTAGCCACCAAAATTGCTGGTCCTGCTGAGCAACATCCCTCATGTCGCGACTCCCTACCGACCTACTGAACCAGAGACGCTCCGCACTGCCATGTGCGACGTCTCTATCGTAGTTGAGTCGCCTGTCCGCAGCTGTTCGAGCGACGTGGAAGATTAGCGGCACCGCCAATCTGTCCTGGATCAGACCTTTACTATCTAGATAGAGGAACGCTTCTGGAGGAATAAAGCCGTCAAAGCGAACTCTCTCGTGATACATATAATTGGGGTAGTAAGCCCCAGAGATCAGGTTGTTCGATGAGGTCATTGCTCTTGCAATGTGCCTTCGAGTCAACTTAATGACGAAATTGTCCACTCTTATTAGGTTCGCCCTATTGTATAAGACCTCATTAGGATAGAATTTTATGTACTCAGACTCTGGTGTTCTGTATAAGCGAAGACAAGCCCTCTCAAACACCCGAATCTTTTCCAATAAACTTGCTCTCACGTTGAACCACACGGGACATCCAAATACAAGCATGGGCCTGATAAGGGCCATGTAGCAGATCACCTTTACCCTCGCATCGAGTTGGCTGTTATAAAACAGTCTCTTCGTAAGGGCAAAAGCACCTCTGGCTCTGGCCAGAGCAACCTCTATATGTTTGTTAAAATACAGAAATTGATCTAGCCAGATCCCAAGGTATCTGACTACATTTCGACAAGCAAGTGGCTGTCCGTGCTGCCCCACGATCGAGAACTTTCGCCAATTCTTTCTGGTATCCCTAGAGGCCCCAGACAAAGGCGTCCTAAACAGAATGGTTTCCGACTTCTGAAAGTTGATTTTGAACTTCCAGTCATCGCAATATCGCTTAATTTTGTCGAAGTCACGCTGCAAAAGTATATTAATGACCTCAATCTTTGGACCCGATCTGTACGCTATTATGTCGTCTGCATACGCTATGGCATGGTGAAGTGAACCTATCAGATCACTTGTGTAAATGTTGAATAGGATCGGCGAATTTACCGCACCTTGTTGCAGACCGTTTTTAATGTTAAATGTTCCAGCAGAATTCACATCGCCATTCTTCACTATGAACTGTCTACTGGCGAGCATATCAAAAAGAATATACAGCACTGGTTTACTAATGCCCAACCTGTCCAGCTTGAAAAAGAGTCCTTCTAGCCATACAGTATCGAAGGCTTTCTCCAAGTCAATCAGGCAGGCACCAGTGCACTGGTTCTTGCCTTTGTTCCATTGGATATCAGAAACCAGTTTAGACGCAGCATGAATGATATCATGCCCCGCCTTGAAACCGAATTGATTATCCGGAACTACTCGTATATGTTTGTCCTCAACCCACTTAGTCAGGAATCTATTGATCACCTTTTCGAACACCTTACTGATGTTTGGAAGAAGACTAATCGAGCGGAGATTCGCCGGATTGGAAGTGTCTTTATCCCTTTTGGGGATGGGATGTACCACCGCAGTTTTCCAATGCGCTGGATAATGTGCATTATTCATTGCATTATTAAACAGGGTGGTATAAATGTTCACCTCTTCTAGAGGGAGATGTCGAAGCACAATGTTCGGTATTTCATCGGTTCCCACTGATTTCTTACTTCTAAGTGATTCCAAGATCGTTTGGAGCTTTTCCTTCGAAATGAACGGGGGTAGTACCCTATCGTTGGTGATGACATTATTTGCCATATTCTCGTCACCGAACTAGGTGAAACCCGAGCTCTCGAATCGCCAATTCACAATTTCATTTCGAAGGTAGAAATTGTGCACAAGGACTCGATTCTCCAGATCGTGGTTCGGGCCAATCATAACATTCGCCTTGTACACTTCCCGGAAAGGCGCTCCTATAGCCTCTACCTGCTCCTGCGGATCCTCGATCACAAGAAAGTTGTCATCATCAACAGCCTCATTTGGATCTATGCCTGCTGCTACAAGTATTTGTTCGTTGTTCGTCGTTCGGGCGATTTTAAGACATGGAAAGTCGTTCCGAATATTTCTCCGAAATATTTTATTTATTTGCGGGAACATATTCGGGTTGCTGGTGTTTACAGCCCGAATTTTGTTGTTCCAATACAAACTTACAGATGCTCCGTAATTTTCCTTTATTAATGTTTGGAGGTTTTTAATCGACGACTTCAGTGTCATGATCTCCGGGTTATGTCTGTCAGTAAACTGTCTGTATAAGGTTTTTAGTCTTGACAACAGTCTACTTTTATGTCGGTGCAGTGCGTCAATAGTTGCTTTGCGGAATAAGTCTTCGTCGTCAGTGTGTTGGTACCGAGGTATCGTTTTGTCCATTGTTCGTGTAATTGTCTCGTCCATTAATTTTAGATACCTGTCAATCTCCTCGTTTGAAAGATTTCTGTTGGACGGTGGGTAGAGCGAATTCGAGGAGAGTGCTCTAGTCAGTGTTCTGATGAAGTGTGTCCAACGCACCCTACTGTAATTGTAGGAATGCCTTTGGACAAACTCATCCAATTCCGCAATTTCGTTGGGAACACTTATTTCGGTGCTGAGACCGCAATGGTCACTGTCATACACAGTGCGTAGACGGTTTGTAGTTTGTTGGTTAGTGCATGTCAGTTGTATTCGTGAGTCGAACAGCAGAAGATCCAAATAGGACCCGTGTCTGGGAAACGACGGACAATCCGTCGCCTTTAGCCCGAGTCGATACATCACACTGTGCTGACCCCACCAATTGAATAGTAGGTTCCCTCTAGTATTTGGTGTATTATTTCCCCAATCACTATGTTTGGCGTTGAAATCCCCGCCGATAATAAAATAGTTGTCTTCCAATTCCAGCCTCAGGAATCGAAAAAGCGTCTCGAGCTCTGAGACGAATAAAGTGGATTGAGTAGCCTTAGGTGCATAGACAGACACCATGTACAACCGCTTTCCACTACGGAGGGGGATATACACGATGCATGCTTCCAGCTCCTGGAACCTACGTACTACACGACTGTATACTCTTTTAAAACGTATACCTTTTCGTACGAAAATCGCAACGCCTCTTCCCTGAATGGAATTGGGTCGGTTTCTCCGTACTATTTTGTATCTTCTGTGCCTCATTTTGTGTCTCTTGGTAAGCTTAGTTTCGCTAACCAAAAGCACATCAGGGGCTTGGTATTTAAGCAACTTAAATAGTGCGGCTCGTCGTTCGAGCCTAATCAGTGATTTCACATTCACAGCAAGGACCTTCAGGGTTTGCTCCGCCACGTACGTACCCATTACGGTAAAAGGTGCGTTAGGCCAGGCATCAGTGCGTATACTTGATCCATCCGCGCGGTCTGTTCAGTTAAATGACGTTGTAGCTGAGCCATCTGCCCCTGGATAGAGAGCAAGATAGCTAGCATGTCAGGTACTGGTTCAGGTGCTCTGGGCGCTGGGGCCTGAGAAGCAACCTTCGCTTGCTGTACCGTATTTCCCAATCCTGCCGCCATTTGGGCGTAGGTAACTTGGGGAGTAACGGCTGGTGTTTGCAAATGCACGGGTGGACGTTTCACTTCCACTTTCTGCTGCCGGGCCAGATTTATTATTTTGATGTACTGGAATTTGGGACAACCCCGATAATTTACGGTGTGTCCCGTGTTCCTACATAAAGCACAAGAGAGTTGGCTTTTTTCAGATGCTCCGTCCTTACCCAGAGCGCATTCCTCGGACTTGTGGTTCTTTCCGCACTTCACGCATCGAGGCTGCATTTCGCGGTTCGACGCAGCGTGTCCGAATATATACAGGGTGTCCCCTAATTCGTTAACGATAATTTGGGAAATGATTATTGGGCATATTCTAAGAAAAAAATCGTTCTATAGGAAGAGTTATCTCCATTTATCGAGGATTTAAGAATATGCAGACTTTAGTGTACCCTGAACCATGTTAACGGAAATTGCTCTGTTAGTACTAATGGTATAAACTTCGTGTATTACTTTATTTTTAGAAAAAAATACTGAGTCTTTAGCTATCCAATTTCTAAGCCTGTTCTATTTTCATTGCCAATGCTAATTTTTGACTTTGAGGTCACTTTTCTCCAGAAAATGCCTAATAAACATAACGTTTTACTATCATCATCCAATTTGCATAAAAACTCATCGATTTTATGATACTTGGGAATACCCAATTAACTTGTTTCCAAGTACACCTGCCCATATATTGACGCTGAACTTGTGTTGAAATGATTTATGTCTCCTTGTATGTGGATTGTCCGCAGCCCACGTATGAAGATTATGAAAATTTGTGATCCCATCTTGTAAATTGAGATTCGTCAGTCCAAAGAATTCTGCTAATAAACTCGTTGTCATCCAAGCTCCGCTCCAGCAATCAATTAGAAAACTCAAGTCTCTTTTCCAAATCATTGGGAACCAGTTCCTGTACAGATGTATAAAGATTCCATGCAGTACATTATAAATTTTATGTCTGCAAGCATTGAATTGCAAAGCTAAGCGTCTGATGCTGATCAGTTGTAACAGCTTCCATTATTCTTTCATCAGCCGAAATCCTTCTTACTTGTGGAGCTCCTGCACTCGGTCGTGTATTGGAAACTGATTCCGTTTCTCGAAGCCTTCGATACGTATTTCCATATACTCCTTTACTAAGAAGTCGTTGGTTAGGATAAAGTTCATGGTATCTTTGTCGCGCACTAGTTTAACTTCCATTACCCAGCCCATAATGTCTGCGTATTCTTGGTTTGTAAATGTAGACATTTTAAATAGCGTTTCTAAGCAACTATAACCTTAGCGTACAAAATTAAACGGATCTTTTATACCATTTTTGTTTAGTAAATTTTCGAAATAGGCCTTCAAATCCCAAACCTAACTCTTTTTGAAAACTTTTAAGGAACAAGGTAAGGAAATGAGATTTTTGACAGGTAGTCAAATAAAAGAGCATGCTGTAAACTCTTTAATAGCTATGCAATTTAAAAAAATATTGAAAAATTTTGTAATTCTTGGAAAACCACTCTTACGACTATTGTCAACTGTTGTTAGAAACATTGGTAAAAAATCATAAATTCCATTTTTTACCTGTTGCATGTTTTCCCAAGTATCATAAAATCTATGGGTTTTTGTGCAAATTGGAGGATGATTTTTTTGTATTGTTGTTACTTTCTAAGAAATAAATAGTAAAATGTTATGTTAATTAGTACCGAGGCCGGTACTCCTTTATTACCGGGCGGTGGAACGGTGACTACACCGACTACCGGCAAGGCTCCTGCATTGCCGAGAGGAGGCAAAACTGTGGCAGGCCATGGTGCGCCATCCTCTAAAGGCAAAAGGAATAAGCCTAATAATAAGAATTCAGGAAGTGTTAAGACTGTGGCAGGCCATGGTCCTATCACCTCCTCCACCCCTAGCAGCAGCAAGTTTGTGGCAGGCCACGGACTTGTCGCAGCTACCAAAACTCCTTCAGGGAGTGTTAAGACTGTGGCAAGCCATGGTCCTATCACTTCCTCCGCCCCTAGCAGCAGCAAGTTTGTGGCAGGCCACGGACTTGTTGCTGCTACTAAAACTCCTTCGGGGAGTGTAAAGACTGTGGCAAGCCATGGTCCTATCACTTCCCCCGCCCCCAGCAGCAGCAAGTTTGTGGCAGGCCACGGACTTGTTGCTGCTACCAAAACTCCTCCCCCCATAGAGGAATCAGGAGCTCAGCCGCATCGGCAAGCTCCATCTAAGGCGCTCTACAGAAGACGCCGAAATGCTTCACGCATCATCAAAACCTTCGGATCCATTCCGGAGGTGGAGAGAAGTGCGGAAATAAAGAGCAAGGTTGAGTGGGCTAAAAACGTCCTAAAAGACGGATTTCCCACTGCTTCCACTGCTCACAAAACGTCAAAAGACTCCTCTAAGCGTCAGAGATCGTTGGAGGAAACCGTACCGGTTTCCAAGAGGCCCAAAACACTCAGTTCCACAACCCCTGGGCCATCCAACAGCAGATCTCTGAGGTCTTATAATGAAGTCCTAAAGGACGCATTGGTGATCGCGGTGATCGACAGAAGCGATACCGACGGTTCCATTACACCGGAACGGTGGCAATTGGTCAAGTTGAAGCTCTCGAGCAACTTCTTGGCCATCATGCGGGAGAACCCAGGACCACCTCCTATCACAAGCGACGCTGGCTGGCACCAAGGCCATGTCAAGCTCATCGCTTGCTCCAACCAGAGATCTCTCGATCTCTTCACCAAGGCCATCGATGGTTTAGGAGAGGTTTGGCCAGGTGCAAAACTCGAGGTCGTATCTAAGGAAGACATTCCTAGTAGACCTCGAACTCGTACCTGGATTCCAGCCGAACCCTCCTCTCCAGGAAGTATCCTGGAAATCATCCGGCTCAGCAACCCGACTCTTCCGACTCATGACTGGAAAGTCGCGAAACTGGAGGAACTAAGGGGTTCTTATAGATGCGCGTTAATTGTGGTCAATAAGGAATCCCTTAATCCTCTGGCGCAGACGAAAGGCATGATTCGGTTCGGATTCGAGTCAATTCACTTAAGGGTGTACAAAAAGGATGAGCTGGATGCTGATAAGCAACCTCCTCCTCCTTTAACACCCGATATCACAACCTTGGATCTTGGAACGTCGATATCCTTTCCAGAATTGGATAGCGACGACTCCAATCTGTCCGAGGTGACTACCAAGCCGTCGGTCTCCTCTTCTGACACATTGTCGGAAATGGAAACCGATGACGAAACAATTAGAGGTTCTACACGATCAGAGATAGAAGATGAGCTCTTGGGCACATCTTCAGAATCGGAGGACCTCAACAACACCGTGGTGGAGGCGACTCTGGAAGACTGTAGCAATGATACGGTTTCTCCAGATTAATCTCCACCACTCAAAAAAGGCTTCGGCCGCACTCATTCTGCGTCTTTCCAAAAGCGCAGAAGACATAATTCTAATCCAGGAACCATGGATTGCAGAAGGCGTGGTTCGTGGACTTAGGACACCCTCATACGTTCCGCTCTATACAAGAGACAAAGGCAAGATTAGAACTTGTATATTAGTGAAACGTAGCCTTAATGTATTTCTACTTCCCAACCTCAGTGACCCCGACCTAACCGTTGCCAGATTAGAGACTGCCAAAGGCTCTTACTGGCTGGCATCGGCTTACCTTGGCCACGACCAAGTGGGCCCTCTCCCTGGTGATAACCTAGAAAGGGTGGTACTGGAAGCGGGAAGGCAAAAAACTGGCCTCATAATCGGATGTGACGCTAACGCACATCATACGGTATGGGGCAGTACCGACATCAATGATAGAGGTGAGTCACTTTTAGACTATATCTTAAGTACTAACCTCTTAATTTGCAATATTGGCAATGAGCCCACTTTCATAACAAAAAACCGACATGAAGTATTAGATATTACTCTTGTCTCCGACAGCATCACCCAAAGGCTAACAAACTGGATGGTATCGTCTGAACACTCCTTTTCAGACCATAGATACATCCAATTCAGTCTGAGTGATGCTCCCCCCAGCCAACCAGCTTTCCGGAACTACCGGAAAACTGATTGGACAAAATATAGAGGAATACTGTCGGAAACGATATCCTCTAAACTATCAAGTCCCCCGCGTGACACCAATGAGCTCGACATGAAAGTCAGGGAATTTACTCTGACTCTCAATAAGGCTATGGCCGCTTCCTGCCCTCTTATTCAACCAAGAGGCAAGAAAAAGCCACATTGGTGGTCATCGGCACTAGGACTGCTCAGAAACACCTGCAGAAAACTTTTCAACGCAGCAAAAAGCACAAGAAAAGTGACCGACTGGGACTCATATAAAGAATCCCTCAAATTATACAAAAAAGAACTGAGGAAGGCAAAGCGACAATCCTGGAGGTCATTCTGCGACAAAATCACAGAAACCTCTGAGGCTTCGCGGCTAAGAAAAATCCTCTCCACAAATCCTATGATGCCCAGCTGTTTGAAAAAAACCGATGGCTCTTGGACAACCTCAAGTGATGAATCACTCAACCTGCTTCTGGACACCCACTTTCCAGGTAGCTCCCATCTCGCGGCCAGTAGCAGCCCAAACAAGCCTACTGCAACCGTGACCAAAATTCATAGTCTGATTACGAGAGACAAACTGCTCTGGGCGCTGCATAGCTTCAAACCATACAAGTCTGCTGGTCCGGACGGTATTATACCTGCCGAGCTACAGAGATCCTCAGATATTATTCTACCTGTGTTGGAAAATATTATGAGGAGCTGTGTAGAACTTATCCACATTCCACTGTTATGGAGAGAAGTCAATGTAGTATTCATTCCCAAAGCTGGAAAATGTTCTCATGTGGTCCCAAAGGACCTCAGACCTATAAGTCTATCATCATTCCTTCTGAAAACTTTAGAACGACTGATTGATATCCATATTCGAGCTAAAGTTGATCCAAGACTTCTGTCTGCGGCTCAACATGCCTACTGTAAAGGGAAGTCGGTGGAAACGGCTTTGCACTCTCTGACTAGCCACATCGAACGATCCCTACGATATAAGGAGTACACAATGGTTGCTTTCCTAGACATAGAGGGCGCCTTTAACAACGTCAACACATCCGCAATCACGACTGCGCTGTCAACTCTGCAGGTAGACGGCTCACTTGGGGAGCTGATTAATCTAATGCTGACAAGCAGGATAATCAACTCCAAACTGGGTGAGACTTCTGCTAAAAGATATGTCAGTAGGGGTACGCCGCAAGGCGGTGTCCTCTCCCCCCTTCTCTGGAACTTAGTGGTTAACGAACTACTGATATACCTGGAAGCGGGTGGTAGCAGAGTGATTGCCTATGCGGATGACGTTGCCATAGCCGTCTCAGGAAAACATTTAAATACCATTAAAGAACTCCTCCAAGTAAATCTTAACAGATTAACCTGCTGGGCAGATCGCTGTGGATTGGGAATAAACCCCCATAAAACTGATCTTGTCCTCTTTTCTAGGAAATATAAAATTCCAATCATAGACCCTCCTTCAATAAACGGTACCAGTTTAGCTTTCTCCGATACAGCAAAATATCTGGGTCTCATTTTTGACAGGAAACTAAACTGGAAACCTAACATTCAAGAAAGAGTCAATAAAGCTACAATAGCTTTATTCTCTTGCAAGAAAGCCATTGGGAACAAATGGGGCCTTCAACCTCGCATAACCCACTGGCTATACATCTCGGTCATAAGACCGATACTTACTTACGGGGTGGTTGTCTGGTGGACGGCCTTGGAAAATGCAGTCAACCGCATTAAATTAAGCAGAGTCCAAAGAACAGCATGTCTATGCACAAGCGGAGCTTTGCGGTCTACCCCCTCTGCGGCATTAGATATTCTGCTTCACTTGACACCCCTCGACATTTTTAGCAAGCAAGTAGCTGCGACTGCAGCTATTCGCCTTAAAGCGACTAAACAGTGGACAAATAATTCATTTGGCCACGCCAACATTCTTAATACATTAGGAATCCTCACAGAGAACACCGATTACACCATACCTGAACTTTGGTTTGACAAAAACTTCCATGTAAGCTTCCCCTCTAGATCATTCTGGGAGGAGGATGCTTTCATGGAGGACAAGTCAATCCATCTCTACACAGATGGATCTAAAACCGACAGCGGAGTTGGTGGCGGTGTTTTCTCAGATAAGCTAAATCTAAGCCTCTCTTTCCGCCTTCCAAATCACTGTAGCGTGTTCCAGGCGGAAATTTTTGGCGATTAAAGAAGCTCTGTCCTGGCTGAAGAAAAACGTGATATCTGCAAAGGATATCCGCATATTTTCGGATAGTCAGGCCGCCATCAAGTCCCTGGACTCGGTCTCATTGTGTTCTAAAACTGCCCTTGAATGCCGATCATCTCTCATGGAGATGGCAGAGCAGTTCAACATTCACCTCTGTTGGGTGCCGGGCCACAGAGACATTCCAGGGAACTGCAGAGCCGATGAACTCGCCAAAATTGGAACCACTCTACCTATCCTACCGGACAAAGGTAGTATAGGTATACCAATCGCTACGTGCAAACTAACATTAAAGCTAGATGCCAATAAAAGAACGGACCTTAGATGGACTGCTGGACAAACATGTCTAGCAACCAAACAGATCTGGCCAAGGCTGGATCTGAGTCGATCTAAGTGTCTGATCCTTTTAGATAGGAAACATCTCAGCGCCATAATAGGTGTCATTACCGGACACTGCCTCATAGGCAAGCACGCAAGAAGGCTTGGCGCTTTTACTAACGATTTCTGTAGAAGCTGCATGGACGAGGAAGAGGAGGAGACGATCCCCCACTTACTCTGCACATGCCCAGCTCTCTCTCAGAGAAGGAAGCTTCACCTAGGAGCTTTCTTCTACAACGACCTAAACGATCTAGAAAAAATAGACGTTAACAGTCTCCTACGCTTTATTAAAAGCTCAAACTGGTTCCAGTAGTAAGAAGATCACAGATCCACGTGGCATCACAATGGGCCAATAGGCCTAAGTGGGTTGGTATTTCCAACAGCCACTCTTACCTAACCTAACCTAACCTAGGCATTTTCTGGAGAAAAGTGACCTCAAAGTCAAAAATTAGCATTGGCAATGAAAATGGAACCGGTTTAGATATTGGATGTCTAAAGACTCAAACAGGATATCAACTTTATTTAAGCGCCGTTACAAAGGCTAGTAGTAAAGGTTAGTCTACAAAGGAATCATTTCCCAAATTATCGTTGACGAATTAGCGGATACCTGGGAAACACTATTGGGAAACACTAGACTACGTAGTAATAGTATTTTGATGTAATTCGGAGACAATGAACAGAATAAATAATTTAACGGTTACCGTTACTAAGACTCGAGGAGGATGCTATGTTGTTTGGTGTGCAAAACGTCGAAGGGAAACTGTTCTCTTCGAGCCAAAGAACTTGAAGTGAAATTGATTCACTAATCTAAAGAACCTTTTTTCCAGTCTTTTCACTTGTTTCGCTTTAACCCACTCTAGGCCTTTTTTCTTATTTTGCGCCATGTCCCAACAAATTTGCCTCTCTTTTGGTTTGGTATGAAGATCGTGGGTGGCCGTGACTCAAGTGGTAGTGTATTCGCTTCTCAATATTGTGGTTCGGGGTTCAATACCAGAAACCGTAAGGTTTCTCTATTTTCCAAAACATTTCCGCACATTTCCGGTAAAGCTGCAGTCCTCGTTTTGGTATCATACTCGTATCATTTTTGTTTAGTGCACTTCAGATTTAAGAATATTATGTTCGTGTAACTTTATAACTTTATGTATAACTTTATGAAGAAACGTAATTTAACTTCGTATTGCAATAGATTTTTGCTTTGATCTACACATTGTTGTATTTATTTAAACTTTTTCGTGTATTCCTTCTATAGTTTTCAGGACATTCAAGCTGAGCACGCCATCTGCTGCATTCTGGGACTGTAATTAAAAAAAAAAACGGAAAAAGCGCCGATGCGTCCCCAATCTCAAAACCCTTGATTCCACATTAAAAATTGGAATTGTTTTCTAACAGCTAGTTTAAGGAGAGCAAGAATCGGAAAAATCATGATGATTCTTCTCTAATTTTATGTTACCTACATATGTAGACAAAGCTTCTGTCGAATCCATTAAGTCGAGATATGTTTTATGTTTTATCTGCACCTTGCACTCGCAGTAAAATACGTCGCTCTTTTCATTAGTTCAGTTGACAGTGATAAGTCAGTTTCTCATGCTGTTCGTCATTTTTCGGGCTATATTACTTAAAATAAAAGGTAATTTTACAAATAATATATACGAAATTTTTACTTATTACAATTTTGCGATTACAATTCATTTGGTATTAAAATTAATGACTTATTATTAAAATGTTCATGTATTGTTTTTTTTTTGATTCATAAATGCTACCAATTATTAAATATAAAACGATTATAATATACGAGTAATTAAAGAAAAATATTCTGAAAACGAAATTCCAAAAAATTATATAAAATGAAAATTCGCTCAAATTTGGCTTTCAAATTCTTGGGATGTTTGTTTTCAAGCTTCTGAACCAACGTTCATCATTATGAACCTCAAATATGTAAGAGTTATGTACAAATTCCTCGGAAGTAGTTAAGAAATTGAAGCTAGCGACGTTCTTCAATCATTCAGTTTTCTGATATTTAGAATTTTAGTAAATCCCTTGCAAATCTATTGATTTTTGCATTTGTGATAGTCTTAACATTTTGGCAAAAAAATGAACTTTTATGAAAAAAAGATGATTGGCATTGACGAATGTAAATGATAGTTGATGACACTTGTTCTAATGCAGACGAAAATACAACACCCACTTACACTGACTTCTGCTTGCAGCAATCGGCTTCCAGATGATCCACAGATATATATGAAATTATAACATCGAAAATTGAATTCAACATAACGGTCGATGTCGATGATAAGTTTCTTAGACACTTCAAATGCACTTCCCGAAAACAAACTCAAACACTTGAAGAAACAGATATCATGAATATTGTGAAGCGTTCTGTTTAGATTATATCATTCAAAGTATTATATGTACATATGTATAGATATACTCACGCATTTAAAGAGACTGAAAAAAAAAACTATTTCAATTTTTTGAAACCACAAAACCATTATGATCATAAAAAAAAATCTCTATTTCATGTATCTGTAGGAGTGGAAATAAGGGACATTTTTATGGATGCTATTAAACTGCAGTTAACCTGCAGTGAAAAAGATTCATTGTACGGTAAAATCGAATGGATTACTGATCAGAGGTGATACTTACAAATTCAAAGAACAAAATACTATTTTTCGCAATGAGGTGTTATGAGGTGAGACATAATAACTATTTCCGTAGTACTATCGCTGTGTGCATCTTGTTAGTGAAAGCTAAAGAAATCGCTCACTTTTTCCTGTTATTATGAGGGCTCAGTAGGATGGAGTCTATAAGGAAGTCTTTTGTTCCATTGGAGCTCTATTCAAATTGAGATTTTGTATCTTATTATTGTAATCATAGTTGTCAGAAGTGTAAATTTATGGATTATTTGCAAAAATTGAAAAGAAAAAAACTTCAGCACAGTTTGAATACGGTAAGCAAATATTTGAATTTGAATTTAATGTCACAGCTTCACAACAAATATTCACTAACTAATGGCGGTTTTATGTAGTTTTCCATAAGTACATATAGGATTTTAAGCCTTATATATGTATAAAGTCTGTTCTAATGTAAACAGTACTTTTAAAAAATAGGTATTGCTAGTGAGGCAATTTATTAGCAATTACATGTGTGTCATCGGTACAAAAATGAGCATCGAACTAAAAATTGCTCAGAATCTAACATTCGAAGGACATCATAAATTAGGCCAAAAAGAAGAAAATCTTCCTTTACAAAATTGTGATGAAACGTGGAGTTTTCAATATGATTCAGAAACGAAGCGCCAAAGTGCCGAGTGGAAGGCGTCAGACGAGCCAAAACTCAAAAACTCTCGTTTGGAGAAACCAAAAGTGAAAACAATGTTGGCCAATGGCCAAACAGTTAATGCACAATTCTACCTTGGTGTTTGGAAGTGTTTGGTATATGATGCATCATATACGAGTACGTCGCATTCGGCCAGAATATTGCCCAGAAGGAAGTTGGAGTTTGTTTCGTGATAATGCGCCATCTCATCGATTGACACTTGTGACCGATTTTTTGGCTAGGAATCGCATTTTAACTGTCAAGCAGCCCCGTATTCGTCTGATTTGGCACCGTGCACCCGGTCGACGATCAAAGATACTTATTAGACATGCTTTTAGACCGCGTAAATCGCTGTATTGAGTCGCAAGGAGACTATTGTGATTAAAATAAATCGGTTTTGCCAAAAAATTGCTTTGTTTTTATTTTTAAAAAGTCCTGTTTACTTTGGAACGCACGTTCCAAAATCACGTAGAGCTCTATTTAAAAGTTAGGATTGTTTATACTGGCTGTTCTCCTTAATTAGTCCGGTAGTCTTCCTAACTGGTTTTAGCATTGCGGTATCCAAGTATGATAATGACGACGTTCTTCGGACAGGTTGTTTAAATCGTTCTTGGTGGTGTCTTCAGCTGGTCGGTGTATGATGTAAATATGAAGCATGAATAATATTGGACTTATGCAAGCGGATCACTTTTAGTTCACGACCTTCGATCTTAGTAAATTTCCCATTACGAATCTGCAGACTAACATGTTCGGCCTTGCATGATAGCTGTAGTAAATGTCACACGTTTCTTTAGTATTGTAAAATACTAAATAATTTACTATTTGAAATAAATCGATTAGCGATGATATCGCGGCCATTTGTGCTGGTTACTTTTGTAATGAATTTTCTAGATTTTTTGTTGTGATGTGCTTAAGCTTCAGAACAAATAACTAATACATTTAAAATTGCAAAGTTTCAGTAAACCAATTTGGTTATTGGTCAATCTTTAAACAAAATAATAAATTCGCAATTTCAGAAAATGCTGATCGATGACAAAGTGCAAAATTTGATATTGTCACTTATTCGCCTTTATTTAATTCTCTGCAACTCCATCAATTGCAAACGAGTCATTATCCTCAACTTTCCAAACTCGTTTGCCTTTCTTAAGATGAACCACATTTCTTCGGTATTACTTACCCGTTAAGTAATTTTTTCTGGAAGATTTCCGCCATTTATATTTGTAATGATATGCGTTGTAGGATTAAATGTAGGAGTCAGTTTATTTTCTTATTCACTTTTTCTCTCATTTCTAAATTACTGTAAGAATCTCTTCTTATTCTGCTACCATATTCCTTTCCTTTCTCTTTCTTTTCTTTATCCTTATCTCTAACTTCGAAGTCAGTTCCAACTTTATATCTAATGTCTCACACAGTCGGTAACTTATCGCGGAACTATCTGAAGTAGAAAAGCTCTGAAGGTGTTTTGCCTGTGGTACATTAGAGTACACAAATATATCTTCCTTCCAGTTTTTTTTCTGCTAACTGACTTCAGTCTCTTCCGTATGTCTCTATTTTGTCGCTCCACCTCACCATTCATTTAGGACTAGTTAGGTATTGTTGTACAGATTTTTGTCCTACAGTTTAAATACAATACATCAATTGTCAGCTGGTTTCCATTATCACATGTTATCGTTGCTGAGAAATCTAACCCAAAGAAAATTTATTTTAAAACCTTGATTGCATCTTCAGCTGTTATGTGTTTCATTATTTTTGTCCCTTTGTTTTTGCTGAAATAGTCTACCAGAACAAACAAATAATCATTGTTAGGGAGGGGACCCAACAAACCTAGTGCCACATCTACCCAAGGCTCTATGGAAGATCACTTCTATTCATTGAATTAGGCGGATTCGGTTCACCGACCAATGTACATCCAATGTCATCATAAAAACAATTCTGTTTGAAAATTTTATAATTGTTTACTGAGACCTCCCACTTATTGTTGTGTATATCGTTCAGGAAACATTTTAAATATCTTTAAGCGGCACTGCAATTGGCCGACTACATTCAATAATTTGATTTATGTAGTGCTCATTATCGAACGGTTCCGCAGGATTCGTTCTGCAAAGCCTTGAGAGAGGGTTTGAAATGTTATTTTTCCCGGGGCGATAAATTATTTTATATTTAAATGTTTGTAGCCTAAGAATCTTTGGGGTTTGATTTTTTGCAAAATATGGTATGAAGACGTTTGTGATCAATTATTATTGTAGTTCTTCTTTACCAAAAAGGTACATCTTAAAATGTTCTACAGATCAGACAAGATTTAGGTAATGTAATCCTCAATAACTTGCGAAACGGTTCGGTCAAGGTTGCTAGGTTTGGTATCCACTTACCTACAAAGTTTATAAGTCCGAAGAAACTCTGGATTTCTTGAACTGTTTCTGTACATCTGCTGATTGTATAACTCTAATATACATCGCGACGTTTTACGCCCTTGTTTGTGTCCCAGAAATTGTATAGTTCTCATTTCAAACACGCATTTTGCTCCATTCAAGAAAAAGCTATTATATTTTAAAAGTTCTAATACTTTCTAAAGTCTTTGATTATGAACTCCTTCAGCAATTTCGTACATAATAATGTCATCGATGAAATTTTCAGGACCTGCACAACCCGGCAGCAAATTTTTTATCACTTTTTGAAATATTTTAATGCACACGATATAGGTACCAAACGTAAGTCTCTTGTATACGAAAAGTCCATTACTAGTGCTAAGGGTGGTTATATAGTGGGAGTCTGGATGGATTCTAGGTGGTTCTTTAAGTCTAAACGAGAGAAATACTTGGCCTGTTGAAAATTTGGAAGCAATTTATTCATTGTTGGCATTGGATAATTTTCCCGAATTATTGTTTCGTTAGCACATCGCACAGTGGATCCTTTAGGCAAAAGTGTTTGCATAATTCAATTTTGGGTTGGGTCTGTAATGCAAATTTTTTAAATTCACTGGATTAAAAAATGTTTGACGTTGCATTTGCTCCCTGAATCAATTAACATATCATGACCCCGCCAACAAGGCAATTTATAGTTGAATCATTATCCTAGTGAAACACATATTCGGCTTCTTTAGTCTCGTTAATCTCGAATTATGTTTTTTTTTAGGAGCACAGGCTCTGTTTAGTAGCATCCTTCTCTTCTGTTCAGCCCTGCATTACGCTCTGAAATGACCCATTAACCCACATTTGTCTGTTGCTGGACATTTTTTCTCATCTTGTAAATGTTTCGTGCTATCACACCTGGTATATACTCCGTAACCACTAGTAATATTTATTTGTTTGTGCGCATTTCCCAACTTTCTTGAGTTTACTTTATTTATTTCATCAAGCCCTTTTTCTGGTTGGAATTGGTCCTTCTGCTCGAATTGTTCTAGTTGTCTACCAACAGCTCCCATTGCATTTGCTTCAGAGATTATTGGATCTAGTGTGTGAGAATCGCATGCTGACAATATTTTCTTACGTAGAGCCACGGAATTACATTTTTCTACAATTTGTTCAATCAAGTTTGGTTCCACAATAATGAGTCATTTTTTTGCTGTTTGGTTTTTCAGTGTTCTATTTTTGACAGCTCACGCGACACCGCTTATAAATTATTACTGAATTTTATTATCAAAATACGTGCTCCGTGAAAAATGTTTTTCTCGCCTATGCCGATAAGCAAGTGTCAATTGCAGCCTTGAAAGACAACACCACATACATATGTCATTAGCGAGATACCAGCTAATATGCTCGAAAAAGTGAGTCAAAATTGGACTCTCCGTATGAACTACCTAAAACGTAGCCGTGGTCAACATTTACATGAAATAATCATTAATTTATCAGCTCAAATATAAGTTTTAAACACTTTTGCATATTTCCTTTTTGTTTTGACAACTAAAAACAAAACGCTCAAAAAATCAACCATTATAAGTAAACATTTTTCAAGTCGTTCAACCTGTTCCTGCTTGAAGGTCTAAATAGATGTGTTTCATAGACTTTGCTTTGCTTTGGCAAAAAGTATGAATCTAATTTTTGTAACATGCGGTCCAGGTATAATACATATATTGTAATAGATATCTTATAAGGAGAGTGTAATAAAGTGGCTCGTTTTTAAGTAGGTGCCTAATATTCAACGCTGTGTTGTAGGCTTCCAACGCTCTCTTCCATTTCTCCCAGCGAACTCATACGGAAGTAGGATCCCCTTTGCAATCAAAACTGTTTAGAATTAATAGTGATATTCCCTGCGACATTTTAGTTGGATATAACGGGTGATTCATTTAGACTTGTTTTTTTTTTAATAGGATTTTTTTACATATCCCGCGTAACTGGCCTTATGGTGTCGTGTTATTCTTATTTAGTGTTGTTTGACAAATCATCATGGAAAGGCTCACACCTCAACAACGTCTCCAAATTATTCAGTTGTATTATATTATGAAAATCAGCGTTCTTTGAAAAATGTTTTTCGTGCGCTTCGAGCAACATATGGTGTGCATCATCGACCTTCCGAATCCGTTATTGCCTTTACCATCCGCAAATTCGAGTCTCAGTGTACGTTATTGGATAATACGCGACCGAATAGGCTATATCCAGCCCCTAGTGAGGAAAACATTGCGACTGTGCCGGCGAGTGTGGCTGAAGACCGTGAGCAATCGATTCGACGCCGATCTCAACATATGGGCTTATCGTATTCAACAACTTCGCGAATTTTAATAGAGGATCTTGGTTTAGAGGCTTACAAAATCCAAGTCGTTCAAGAATTGAAGCCGCCAGACTTGAATTTACGCTTAAATTTCAGTCAATGGGCTCTGCAACAGCTCAGTGGTTTTCGCATCGAATTTTGTTCTGCCCATTTCTGGCTCAACGGTTATGTAAATAAACAAAATTGCAGTATTTGGCCAGACGAATAACCTGAAGAATATGTCGAACTACCGCTACATCCACAAAAATGCACTGTTTGGTGTGGTTTATGAGCTGGTGGAATCATCGGTTCGTATTTATTTAAAACTGAGGCCGGACAGAACATAACAGTCAATGGCAAGCTCCACCGCACCATGCTAACGGACTTTTTGCTGCCGAAAATTGAACTCCGTGATGTCGTCATCTTTTGGTTCCAACAAGACGGGGCTACTGCACACACAATTGAGAAACAACTTTGGTGGACAGCTACGAGTAATTTCGCGTTTCGGACCTGTAAACTGGCCACTTAAATCGTGTGATATCACATCTTTAGACTTTTTTCTTTGGGGTTATGTAAAGTCAAAAGTCTTCGCCGATAAGCCAGCTACGATCCAGGATTTGGAAGCCAAAATTACTCGCGTAATTAAGCAAATACCGGTCGCAACGCTGGAAGCAGTGATACCAAATTGGACCTTCAGAATGGACTATATACGGCGTAGTCGCGGGCAACATTTACATGAAATAATATTTAAAAAGTAAATGTCAGACACTGTTCTTTCAGGCCACAATAAATTTTCTACCATTTAAATTAATTTTATGTGTTTTATTTAAAATTAAAAAATAACAATTCTTAATGAATCACGCTATAAGTAAATGGATTTATTTATTATTTTTTATTATTATTTGTTGATATCTTCTTATGTTCTCGTATAAGTGTACAAACGTATAAATAGAACATTTGTTATTTTGGCATGGCTATTTAACAATATGTTTATTTGCGTGAACTTTTTAAGTTGAGCACTTTCTTACACACAATATAACCATAAAAGCCCACCCGTTGACATGTCTTTTGTGTTTGATAGATAACATACTTACGCATGCGTATGTACGTAAGTAGATTAATGGAATTAAATGGAACAATTCGTCCCTTTATTTACTTTATAGGTAAATAACATGTACGCCTAAGATAACTTAAGAATTTATGAAATTCCTTTGTTTTCTTTTTTGTTCTAGAACAGAACTTCTGTATATTAGCACGTATATTTATTTTATATTTCTGTAAACATTGATTAAGTGAGCAATTTCCGCGATCCTTGTAAAATACTAAAGAATTTACTATTTTAAATTATAAATCGGTTAGCGATGAGATGATATCGCGTCCACCACAAATGTTGCCTACTTCTATAATGAATTTCCTAGATTTTTGTTTTGTAGTGCTTAAGTTGTTAAAAGAGTACAGCCTGCGCATATCACACATAGATGGCAGCAGTAGGGTGTACGCTACAAGTACTTATCATACTTCATTGATTACAGTTGTGATTTTGCTTTAACAGTCAGTTTATCGCTATGATAATTTAATTTAAGTTTAAAGTTCATTAAGATAAAATTAAAAATCTTTAAAAATGTTTTTTCTAAACATTTCTTTTCCATACATATAGACATTTGCATGCATTGCCATGAATAACCAGAAGAAAGTTTCTGTAAAAACGACTAGTAAAAACAATCAAACTGAAGGCGGTCGTAAACTGTTATTGGAGTTGGAACAACACTATGAATATATAATAGATTAATTTTAACTAAGTACATTGTTTTTTCGTTGAATTAGAAAACGAGCGCATTCATTTTATATTATTTTTCGTTTATTTTATTTAATTACGTAATTACGTCATTCAATTAAATATTAATAAATTTGGTTCAATTTTTAACACTCATAAGTACAAGTAGTAGCTATACTTTAACCTTCCCTTCGCTTAAATCGTATCTCCCGCTTTTACTGAATTTTCAGTCTAAACACAATATCTTCTCCCAGTCATAAACCTAGTAACCAAGGGCCAAATGGTTACGATGCAATTGACATTGAAATTTACACTCAACAGATAACCAACAAAACAACTATGATCACTTTCAACCCAATATTCAACAGTACAAGGTAATAAATGAAAATGATGCATCGAGGAAACATTTGCCTCTGGCAAGGTAAACCACAAAATTCCATCGAGTTACATCTGGTCAATCAAAATGTAGTTTTAACAACTCCGCTACAAAATGTTGCAACGATTGTGTCTTGGCGAACGTTTAACCAAGTATCCAAAGATAGTTATTGGCGAAGAATAAAAGAAACCACGAAAACAATTTCCATATTCCAACCATAATTTATCTCAAGAGATCAGCGACTGGTTGGTAATCTGGACTTTCAATTCAATTCCGGTTTTTGTATATCAACTTGTGAAGGTGGGAAATGCCCTTTTGTTTTAATGGATCACAAAGTTTTTCTTTCGCCTCTCTATTTTGCGCATGTCATTTCATTATGAATGAGTTCTATCGGTCTGCTTCAGGTGTCTTTGTTTCATGTTGTTGTTGGTAAGTATTCAGTTTCCACGTGCGATTGGAATTGCCAGCAAGAACATATGGATATTTATGTATATATATGGATATAAATGGATATAAACATATATAAAACCTATCTCCATCTGACCCACTTTTTAATTGAAATACATGTACATGAAATCCTTCACTACCGGTCTATCTGGCCAAAACCCAAAACTCAGATTACATAACACAAACAAAAAAAACGTTGTGTGTATTGTACATTTACGGCACCAATACTTTGACGCACCTTTTTTCCTGAACAGAGGTTACGTCAGACAAAATACACTGCGGCAAAGTTTTTTTTTTCGGTCCAATGACCAACAAGACAAAATTTTGTAGGCAAAGAGTATTTTGGCTTGTGGGTTGGCATGCGATTATGTCTTTTAGTATTACTACAGGGTCTGGTCTGAGTTTTAGATTACTTTGGGACTGACCAAAACGATCACTTTGTGCGCTTCCATTATCACAGCTTATTGTGAGAAGATTGGCAGATTAAATTCACTTTTGTTTTCTGTTGTTTTTGGTGTAAGTGTTATGGACAATTGCCAAATGTCTACTGTAACTGATATTGATATTGCTAATTTTTTGTATTATTTATTTTTTCACATAATCTATTTATCTTTTTATTGTGTACCTTTTTTTTTGAGACGGGAGTTAGTATGATCGTGCGGCTTCGTTACATATAGCTTTTTATTATGATTAAAAGCCCAATTGCTTTTTACGACACTTTTTCTGGCTACTAAATTAGAGTTTTCCACCCTTTAAAATCACTAAAGATATGACAACATACACTTCTATGAGTTTTGGTTTTTATTTTGTTTTGTTAAGTGAAGCACAATTGCTAGATATTTATCATATATGTAACTCGAAATCCAAGCGATCGTAATATTCGAAGAACTCACCCACGGCAGTTGGTGATGAAATGCAAACGTTTTTTTAAGCACATTAAATACGCTTATTTGTTTGTTTTTTGCATCGTCGCTAGCTTTAGTAACTACAAATTGTTGGTGCCTCCCATATTCTGATTTAGTAGATGACAGTTGATATAAAATAATTCATTACATATGTATTATGAATCTTACAAGATCTGAATTTATACACTAGTACGGTTTTAGCTTTTAAAATTTTTTTTTTGATAAAATAAATTTTGATAACCTGATCCGTTTCACTTGTTGACTTTACCAAAGTTTTCAATAACATTTTTACAAAATTTAAGCTGTAATTTAAGGTGCTCGTGTGTGCAATTACGTTGTATTTAATAGCTGGATTATTTGAGGATCATTGGCATAAACCGTACTTTTCAGGAAACTTTATAAAAAAAGTCCAATCTCAAGATCTAGGCGTCAATTTAAGTTTGATCTTTTAGAAATGACTCCATTACCGGAATCACCTGACACACACGAATAGCACCGTATTGTTGGAGCCATTTTCATTACACTAAAAGTTCCAATTCTACGTGTAATGGGTTGGCCTTGGCTCAATTGTTACTGTACTGGATTCCAAATCGGACGGTTCAGGGTTCAATACTAGCCGCGCCCGAAATACGAGTACATTCTTTTCTTCAGGCAACTAAAATCACTAAAATCAAGATGTGTAGTTGCCTAGAATACAACAACAAGCCCAATCACACTAATAATTTAGTCTTCCCATTAAATGCTGGATGCCACCCATGTAGCGAAATAACCACTGAGCCCAAACATCTTTCTCTCTTTCTCTATCTAATTTTCCGAAAAACTTAACACGTGCTCCGGTATTTTAAGAGCATTCATACCATACCATCCTGATTGCAAGTTCCTTAAAAAAAAATATAACTAACTGCGTCTTAAGTCTCATTTACAAAAAAAGAAAGAACTAATTATTTCACCGGGTTATAAACCACACCAAAGAGCTACTTTCTTTGTTTGCCAAGTGAACTTTTTAACCTAACATGGTTGATGTCAAAAATCGCAATGTAATCTTAAAATGGACCTTGAATTTGTACAACTTGAACTTAAAAACTCGAAGATACATTAGAGTCATAATTTTTTTAAGTGTTTACAAATGTTGATGACTTTAACTTTATAGTACGAATATGAATACAACTAATATTGAGTAGATCATTTGTGACACACGTACTTAAAATCGGTTCAATAATAAACATACATGTTAGACCGGTAAACATACAGATGCATCACATTGCCAGATGCCGTTTTTCTTAATTTCTCCCGAAATTCGGCGTCTTAAGACACCGTGCCAGTAGGTACAATACAACCTTCAATCAGAAGTTCCAACCAGAAGAGGAGAAAAGCCAAACAAAATCTTCTTTGAAGTTTTCAAAGGAAAAATAGGGAATTTGAATTCGGTGAATCTAAAAGATGTTATCGTAGGAGGGACGGTTGACAATTATCAATAGAGAATGAAAAAGACATTTCAAGGCAACAAAGTTCAAACCGAAGCCTGCAAAGAAGATCTGCAAAAACTCCAAAGATGGCGAACATATCGCTGTTAGACAGAACGCACCATTTAGCTCAGACGAATATTGCTAGAACTACAGCCTACCTGACCAATACAAAATTGGGATAGCAATTTCCACACCAAAATTTGGGGAAATTGGCCATGCCGCCGATCTTCTAAAGTCTGGTAGAAATGGTCTGATAAACATTATGCGCTAGTTGATCTGTAGAATTTAGTCGGAGGACGTGTTCGATGAGTAGAATTTCAGCGAGTGGTGGTGGGTGTGGTGGGCAACGAGCAAACCAAAATTTACTCTGTCATAAAAAATCACAAGGAACAATGAAGCTTTAAGTAGAATATAAAAATGGACAGCTTTTAAGACGTTAGGACAATTTATATCTGAACTTTGCACTGAACTTAAGCAATTCATCAGGGCAAATATCAACTCTTGCCAACCGTTCTTTATATAAATTCCAGGTGATTACTCATCTTAACATGATATGGGTGCTTAGTATTTTGCTTTTCCTCTGTCGGAACAGAGCACCCGGACAAGCAACTAATTTATTGTAGTTTATTTTAATGAGATTTCTGTCTTTCGAGGAGGAGAGTACATAATTGCTTTAATAAAAAAGCATCTGTGATACATGCACTCGCCACATCAGATTATGTCTAGGGTTGCCTGAGCATTGAGCAAATGACTATACCACATGCATATTTCTGAGCATAACTGTTAGAACTATTGTGAGCGTTACGCAGAGTGTCGACTTACTTGCATCATAGCAGAACGCGATATTCATGTTCACTAGCATTGTCTTCATTCACAGAACTGGGGATAGATACGTGGGAGAAATATGTAACATTGGATATAATTATACGCATTACATATTCAACGGTTAAAGAAAGAAAAGGAAAAAGTGGTTCGCCTATGCCGGGTCTGGTCGAAGTATACCATTACATCAAAAGTTGCGTTGTCGAAGTAGCGACGAATGTTGTTTCATATTTCTTCTTGTCGACTGCTCATTCACATTTTCCCACTACATTTCTTTTTACAATTAGCGCGCGTCCAAGTGGTTATTTGTTCGCTTACAATGTTTCCACACAGTGTAGGCGAAAAAAAAAATCTTATTATATTATTATCTTCTTTCGGGAATGAGAATTTGAAATTCCATTTGTCTTTCGCCTTCGGTTGATCAAAACTAACAAAATCAGGTATTTACATGCATTAAAATGCAAGGTTTGTACTTGCCGGTGAAAAATTAGGAAGCTTTACTTGATGGTTTGAAACACAAAAAATTTGGGATATCGTTCAATAAGACTTTGAGCAGTATACGAACGAAAAGAAAGAAAAGTTTACCTTTACACGAATCAAAGCTGAACTTATGTAATCAAGTCCCTTAAAATCCTTTTGATGAAATAGCGAAACATTCTACAGCGTAACCGTTAATACGTAACCCTTTCATCGCATGTTCTTATATTTAATTATTATGGATTTTACATTTAAAGGATGTCTCAAAATTCACGCATTTTCACGCATCACGCAAATGGCCCAGTGCGGTAAAATTTTGCCAACGAGAAAATGAGAGCGTGACAGCTGACAGTTCAGGGTTATTAAAAATGGAGCGCTACACGAAAGAACAACGCGTTTTGTTGAGAAATAAATGCATCCACAACGTGTCACGTTTTCATGCGGATCTTGGGCTGGAGGCATCATCACCATGGTCAGGCAATAACAGCTATATGATAATCCAGTTTCTTTTGCCTGAATTGCACGATATTGATGTGGACGACATGTGGTTTCAACAAGACGATGCCACATGCCTACAGCCCAAGAAACAATTCAATTACTGCATGAGTCGTTTCCTTGTCGTGTAATTTCCCCTTTTGGTGATCAGATCATAAGATTTAACGGCATTGGACTTTTATCTTTTGTGTTTTTTTAAAGTCTAGGATCTATGCCAACACGCATATGAAGGAGCAAATTCAGCGCGGTATCATCGAAATTCAGCCACATTTATGCAAAACTGTCATGAAAAATTTCAACAAAAGAGTCCGTATGTGCCAGCTATGCCGTAGAGGCCATTTACCCGATATGCTTTTCTATACATAAACCAATACTGTCATAAATTTACAAACTCGGGAAAGAAATACTTTCTAATATTTGCCCTTATTCTGGTTACTGTGAAATGCATAAGCACTTCACTCTTAAAAGCTCTCAATGGGTGTCCTCTAATTCGTCAAGGATAATTTGGGAAATGATTTTTTAAAGAAAAATCGTTCTACAGTAAGAGTCTATCTTCAATGTTGATATTATTTATCAAGGATTTAAGAAAAGGCTTACTTTGGTGTACCCTGATCCATGTTAACGTCAAATTGGCGTTTAACAATATCTAGCAATTCAGCTCAAACCACGTTTTCTTCGAAAGCATGCCATTTTTACTAAGCCACGTTTTAGTTTCTTTCTTTTGGGTGGAAATTGAATATATTGACGCTGACGCCGTTTTTGCATAAATCGAAGCTTAAAAGTACTTTTTGAATGAATCCTATCAAACATGTGATGTGGGTAATTATGAGCTTTTTCCCTTTGGGACGGTGATTGGAGTCCTATTGATTATCCATCAATGATATGTGAAGATGATATGCTCACAGACTAAAGCGGTGGAGCCATTGCTAGGTATGTCCATATCCATATCCTTTGGCCATAGTTTAGCGACGTTTCACCGATGAAATATATTTTTCTTTTCTATAATATCTTTCCAGAAATATTTTCCTCCACAAGCAAACGAATGCTTCACCTTCATAATTTTATACCAGAAATTAAAAAAAATTATTGCAGGTTCAACATATGGAAAGACCTACCGCTCAAATCGAATCGTTAATGCTTAAGATACCTTTCTTAATGCAAAAAAAAAACAATATCGCTTTGTTCATATTACACAACGGTAGCTATGTAAAAAATATAGCGGATATCAATGGCGCGTACACATATGTATGTACCTGTGATCATTTTGCCTTCGACTCGCGAATGTGTGCCAAACTGATAGTGTGGGGGATGCTACGGATTGGTAAAGCAATTACAACAATAACTTCGACGGAAACCAGCGGTGCTTCAGTGGAACTTTAGAGAATTTATTGCCACAAACTGAGCCACAGGCACCCGTGTTTAAAAAAAAGTTCCTCCATAAGGCTTGTAATGCAAATTTTTATTTTACTGTGTTTAAAATCTAGTCAATCACATTATCACAATTTACTGTATATTAATTTTCAGTCATCGTACGCTTTGCTATAATTTTTACATCGCCTACGATATGTTTTACGATCTTAGAACTGCTGACATTCTGTCAAAAGCTTTTCCAATATTATAGAGATTATATGTATGTATGTTGTATATGTATGTATGCAAATGTGTTGGGGAATGTTCCTCTTCATTATATGAAAAGGGTTTCGAAATCATATTTACAAGAAATAAATAAAAATGTCGATATACCGTCGTTACGTCAAATGATGGTCCTCTTGTTGCAGTTAGCATCGATGTATCATCTATGGATCTAATGATAAGTTATTTACAACTTTAATAAAATTAACTTATTAATTACACTTCCCAAAATCATCTAGTTTGTTTTAAAATAAATATGATGTAACGCGATAATTTCAAATATTTGTTAATATTTACCAAGTGGGAGAATAATCATAAGAGTTACATTATATTTTGAAGGCTAAAGGTCGCTAATAAGATGTGTTAATTGTCACTATTAGGTATTGTGACAGATAGATTTGTACACATATCATTCACGCCTTGTATTGGAGTATTTCTTGTATTTTTTTTTCGAAGAGGTTCGAAAATTTACTTAGATGTTGGAACATTTTTAGGAGGCTGAACGTTACACGGTATAATTTATATTGGTAATCGATTTCATGAAGAAGGCCAGATGTGGAAATGGTTTTTCCGAAAAAATACGAACACACGAGTATTCGTGAAAAGGTAAAAATATTCTATATCGGCATAATAAGTACGAGGGCGGGTCAATAAGTCCGTGACTTTTTGAATTTCTCACCTCTTTACTGAAACAGCAACACTGCTCCTGTCAACAGGCATCTGTCAGTTGACTCCTGTCAAAATTTAAACTTGCTGCGTCAGTTAGTTTGTGTTTTACAGCTATTTTTATCAGTCTACTCACTAATTTGAGGAGAAAGTGGAAATGCAAAAATGGACAATGCAAGGGTGCACACATGTACAGTTGCCATGGCAAAAATCTATGAATTGGGCTATGAATTGCTCCCTCATCCACCCTGTTCTCCAGATTTGGCTCCGAGCGACTACTTCTTGTTCCCAAACCTGAAGAAATGGCTTGATGGAAAAAGATTTGACTCCAATGATGAAGTCATCTCGCAAACAAAGGCCTATTTTGAGGACCTCCACAAATCATTTTTTTTGGAAGGGATACAAAAATTGGAGAAGCGTTGGACAAAGTGTATAGAGCTCAAGGGAGACTACGTTGAAAAATAAAATTATTTTTTTATCAAAAAATCTGTGTTTTATTCCAAAAGTCACGGACTTATTGACCCGCCCTCGTATATACTCGTACATACATATGTTATATTCGAGCTTATCACAGTTTTCAAAATACAATACATACATACCTATATTAGTTGTCTTAGCATTAATGAAGCTTAATGACAGATTTTGTACGTTACGGGTTGATTAAGAAATGATGTGAGAAGAAAAGGCCATGGCGAATTTATATTGACTCACATAGAAGCAATATTTGATTTAATGAACTGCTTGTGGCTTTAGATTAACTTGCGCACCTATAGCCCGCCCTATTTTGGATCACGTCGTCAGTGAAGCGCGGAGAATTTGATTAAATTATCTGTTAAAAGTTCGACGATCCCATAAAGTTTGTATTTTTGAACAAGCGTTTCATTAAAGTTGAAGTGTTTTGCTAAAAGCACAGTTACTTCGCCCCCTCTACCTGTTGCCAGCAGGTTTGCGTATATCTCTACTTAGAGAAAAGGCGTAACAAGAAAGAAGTCGGTCTAGCGAGTAGTGAAGCCTAAAATGTTCGTCCCCTACAAAGACGCCGCCGCCATAGATCGGTTCTGAAAGTATCGGTGAAAATCTGACATTTTTTCTGGCTCAGAATTTGCTAGCTCCGATGTCAAATTGGTCCTTGGAATAGATACGAAAATGAGTTGAAATATGCATAATCCATAAATGGGCAAATAACTTTTAAAAAATACTTGCATTATGTACTAAACTATTATGAAATAGTTTATTAGGATTTAGTACAATCGATTTCATAATACAAGCTAGCATGTTGTTGACGCACTTACAGCCGGTAAAGTGTAGTCTTGAGTAATGACAATACATCAAATGAGTGATCCACGGGTCATCAAGCTCATAAACTTTTAATCTTCGATAGCAATTACCATTTGAACTTCAACGAATCAAACAAGTTTTATTCGACAGAAAAGTTAAATTTGGCTTCCAATTTAATCAAACATATTGCTTTCTTAGGCGTTTTACTTTAGTAAAGAAGAATTCTGGATTAGCACCTGAGGAGGTAAGGCAGATCTAAAGTGGACTTGCGGTGCACGATTGGAAAGGAAGGTTGAAACCCAGATATCCTGGACTGTAGTATTAAGTATATCACTTGCATGCCGGAAACGTGTGTATCCAGGTTAGTGGGTGGCCGTGGTTAAAGTGGTAGTGTATTGGCTTCTAAATCGGACAGTTCGGGAATCAATTCTAGCCGCGATCGAAATACGTTCGTTTTTTTAGGTAACTAAAACAACGTTTTTTTAAACAAAAAAAAAAAAGCGTCAGCGTCGCTAGTGATTGAATTCGTCAGCCACATCCTCGCAGGTATTGATTCAATTCCCAGTCAATAAACTGAAAAAACTGAAACAAGTTATTTCTCACGTCATCACATTTTTGTTTGCATTTCCAACATTTTGTTTTTCGACATGATAATCAGCTCGAAGGAGATTCGTGATAAGTCTGATAAATCGAAACGTGTGGTAGGCTTGAAATCAAATTCTGTTCCTAAATTGGTTCTACAAATTTGAATTTGTGTAGCTGACATAAGTGTATGCTTGGAGGTCCCGTGTTGTCGATTTCGTACTACATGCGCGTAGTTTCTTTGAAAATCCATATTTTTACATCATGTGCATAATAGAACAATTATGGAAACAATAATAAAATATAGATTATATGTATGTAAAATAATTGCATAATAATAAAATATCTTCTTTGTATCTTAATTATTTCTGCTTTTTTTACAAAATTTTTGAGAACTCGGAAAATCTGACAACGTACGAGTAAGTCAATTTAATTTGGACAGTCTTAATGGTATTCTTTGGCATATGTCAGTCAACACCTTCTTAAAGGTATGACATGAATAAATTGGGGCAAGACTGTCGAATACAGTGCAAGTTGGGTTATTAGTTTATGAGTACAAAATAAATCTGTTTGAGAAACCAATTTTCAAACATTTTCGTACAAACTAAGATATTGGGTATAATTTGAAAAAAACTACCTATTCACTGAGGTTAATTTTATGTTAAAAGTTATTAATTTTTTTAGAAAAGAAACAAATTTTGTTGTTCCGATTGCATGGACATTCAAAAAAGTTTTAAGAAAACGAAAGAGTTGTGCAACGAACTGGATTTTTCGGTACTAATATTATGTAAAAAATTTCTTCAGCTTTCAAATGGGAATAAACTTCAAACTAAAGATTCATAGATTTACAGCCATATTATTTTAAGGTGTATTAAATAAATGCATACATTCATTCTTCGTTTAGAGTCTTCTGGTAACACAATATTCAATGAGTTTGGTTGAGAGTGCGAAACTTCTCAAATATTACGACGTATTAAGACGCGATCGCGTTGCCACGAGATCCAGTAGACTACGCATATCTGAAGAAAAAATCTCTCAGAGGGGCGATTTACGTCACAGAATTTCTTAGCCATTCAGGCATTTTCTCTGTGGAACACTTAACACAAAGAGATCGGATTTTCGAATCGCAGCCTATAAGCTATTTACACACTTGATTTTCCAATGTGTTTCACCCTTATGGTTTCCGAGTCGAGCCATCATAAGAAGCACCCTGATCAACCGCTTGTCTATCTTAATGAAGTTTAGTCGTAACAGGATAGGGCCCCATGGCACTCCCTCCATCACTCCAGGTCAACCTTGTCGAGTCATTGGAATAGAAAGATCTAGGAACTCTAGATTCAGCGTGTAGTATGTTGGTTCGGGCCTGCAAAATCCGCGATTGGAAAACCACGAGTGGAATATAAGAACGACCTAGACTATAGTATATTAATAACAAATAAACTTACCTTGATGACAAACTCTGCCCATACTTCTGCAATCGAATGTCCGTATATAATTTACACATACACTGCAAAGAAAATCATGCGCATTGTTGCAAGCAGGTTTCCTTTACGAAGATTACCTTAACTTTTAATGTATGACATTTACGTTATTTTCAATTCACACTTATTTACAGATAGCTGACTACACGGTTAAGGCAATTCTTATATGTTATTTCATGTATGACAACAATTAAAGCCAGAACCCTTGGAATCTTAGTTCAAAGTTTCACCTGGGTTCTTTCAGAACTGTAGAATCTTTGAGTACCAAGCATTCTCGCCACTACAAGGCAGCCAGGCTTTTCTTACCTGTAGGAGATCTGAATCGCCACCATTTCTATTTGAGCAACCTGATTTGTCCTAAAAATCTTTATTGACCTTAGATTCAATTACGTTAAAGTATCTAATATAAGGTATCTACCATGCTGACTGTTGTCGTTGTATCAATCGCGTGAAATTATAGGCCGTACGTCCTGAAGATGAATCTGGAGGTTATTCATATTTGACATCATATTGTAGTACAACTGTTTTCTTTATTAAGTTTTTAACTTTATTAAGTCAAGTGTAAGTCAAAGTTTTAAAAGAATTGGTTGCGATATAATCGAATGGAATGTGCTAATCGTGTCCTACATGTGCTTATATTAAAAATATTCTAAAATGTTGCTAGGAAACAAAGAAATCGTACAGATTGAACAGATCGTACTGAATGAGGTTCCATCAAACTATTTTTGTCAAAAGGCAGTATTTCATAACGATATGGTCAGTTAGTTAAATCGCCCCTATGCTGATTTCAACATATCAGACTGGGGAGAAAGTATCGGGCCTTTCGTAGTAAAAACCATCACCTTCTGCCATTTTTTTGCCAGGACTATTATTCCATCAGAATTTATACAGTTTCTTGTTAAAACTCTGAGTCACATGATTTTCACCTCTTTTGAAATAAATTTTATTCCAGTGTTGAAGAGGTAGGAACAATTGACAATCTGACCGTGCAATGTCGGGGCTATAGGATGCATTAAACCTTCCCAGCCAAGGTCCTTAAATTTTTGCCGTGTCGTTAAACATGTGTTTAAGATGCACCTTTTTTAGGGAAGGGCTGAACAAATGCGGTTTCCATCTTTTCAGAAAGAGTCCTAAAGAGTATGCTCGATGAAAAAGCTTACGCTGTGGTTTTGCCGGTGTGGAAGAACACCTCTTAACAAGAAGGGGAAATCTACCATCTGGACTAACAGATTTGTGAATGTTCAGATCCTGCTACTACATGAGTGCAAAAGTGAATTCGTCTGATTGAACATTCGACGCATTTAAGTGTAGACGGAGACAAAGCACAATCTGGGATTGTTAAGCTGCCCTCAAAGTGTGCAGCAAGCGGACTGGCCTGGTTAAAAAGCTGACAGCTGAAATATCATTATAAAAGAGCATTGGGATGCTGTGTTTAATCGCATTAATTGCTTGTAGTAGACATTAATCGTTTGACCAGGAGGTAGAAGCTCATAACGGATGATACCCTTCCAATCTTACAAAATATACAGATTCACCGTCCCTACCATCCATCCTCGCCTTGATACCGTTTGTGGAGCTTTTTTATATTCTTTCGGCCAAGACCGCTTTCGCACAACATCGTCCCATTTTTCATCACCCTTTGCCCTTCGCTTTAAAAATGGCTCTTTTTCGTTCCGTTTCAACAGCGATTCGCATATTGAAATGCGGTCACAGAGTTTCTTTTTGTAACTAGCATGGATTTTCCGACTTTTTCAGTGATAGGTCGACCAGAGCGAGGTTCATCTTTTATATAAAAATTTCCAAAACCAAAGGGGGCGAACCATCTTGGGAGTAGTTTTTAATAAAATATCTTCACCATAAATAGTATGATACAAATCTTTTCCCACGACTGCGCCGCATTCTTCCTTTTATCGTAGTAAAATTTTAAAATATACCAAATTTTCTCAGAAATTTCACTCATTTTTGCTTTCAAATAAAATTTTATACAACATACCACTCTCAATAAAATTGATTATCAATGCTCATCTTATCTGTCGACTGTCAAATAAAAGTTGGCAGATGCAATCAACTGTTTTAAAGTTATGATACTTCAAAGTGAAATAAACATTATGGGACTTTTATATTTGTATCATTGAAATTTCCGATCATTTTAACGTGCTTACACACTATTTAGCCTGGTTTTGTAAGAACTTATAGAAAACTTGGAGGCATTTTTCAGTTTATAAATTGATTTATTAACAAAATATGTGGATGTTTTTCCTAACAAGTAATTTTTATTTCTTTTCAGGTAATTCATATATATATACATACATAGGTACTATACCTGCATGGAAACCCGGGCCGCAGCCATAATCAACATCAAACTAGCTCCAGTACTACAATTATGCTACCGGCTTTTAATGAATATCACATTTAACATACGAGTATAATTATATACCTTCATTTAAAATTGATAGCCTTCATACGTACATCCGACTTGTTGTGCATTTATTTACAAATTACTTTCGGCCCAGTTTTTACACACCTACCACACTTAACTTGATGACACGATGACCAAATTTGTTACCTATCAAAATAGATCACAAAAGCAATACCCGGAGAATACCAACCAATGTTGATTCACACAAATAACGATCCAACTGGTTTGGGTGTGTAGTCTTTTAGATAATTACCATAAGTCAAGGTGGCCACAAAAGTCACCACTGTTCGTTATGGTTTCTACCGTCTACGATCTACTGTCGTCATCGTCATCACTTAAAAATATATATACGAATATGTATATATTATATATATGTATAACAATGCGGAATAAAACTAACCCGACCTACCGTCGTAGACCGATGTATAAGGAGGTAAACAAAATTAAAAACATTATCTAACACTTTCACTGTTCAGGTCAAATTCATTCGAATGGCAACCGCCAAATCAACGAGTCCGCGCCGATAAACACTAGGCCGATGGGCTAATCATAATTTCATAATCAGTAAATTAAATATGCATCACATCGCTTGAGTAGGTGTTGTGTTATCGCTATTCATGATAATTACGAATGAATGTATGTATGTAAGTGCAAGTGCTTGAATAATTTCTCTATATAATGTCACTGTTTGGGATCTTCTTTCCTGGTGTTACACTCTTATATCATCCACCCATGGAGGTGTTTGGTGAACTTATGACGGCGATTTATCAATGTTTATTCCATGCTCCATTGGATTCGAGTCACGTATACGCCAGGCTGTCAATCGAGTACATAATTTCATGAGAAATGTATGGGATTGTGTATCATATAAAATGTGGACAACGGCTTATCAAATTGATAATAAACTAAAACAGCCAACTGTGTCTAATACTTAAATGTAATTACAACATGAACTGCGAAAAATTGCCTGCAGGTATACATACATTTTAGATTGTAGCAAAAATGACAGCACAGTAAACGTCATTCGTTAAAACAGTTGTAGTCATAACTCCTAATTTTTTGTAGTGCTCTTTAGAAGGGTCGATAAACAAATATTAAATATTGCATACTTTTAGGCATATCGTTAGGTTCTTCTATCTACTTACACATGTATGCAATAAACATTTCAAGGTGGCCTTAACGGAAAGAATATGCTGCGTTTTATTTTCAAGGGCTAGTTTGTTAGCCTGCGATGTTGGTTTGAGCTTGTTTTGTTAGTTTATATCATAAATGAACTAACATAAATAGATAGCAAACTTTCCAGATTTCGCCTCTTCCAAAAACGGCTTGCCACTGATTGCTTCAAATTGTTTTTTTTTTGTGTTTTCTTGGTAGCGCCAAAGGGTTTATAATCTTCAAAGATATCAGTAACCCAGACTACCGGCAAGTAAGTTTCCCTAATCTGATTGCTCGATTCCAGCAATACGTCTACGTAACATACTAAACCACAACCTACAGTCCCAGCGGGACTAGGTATTACTTTGCGGTGCTGGTAAGAGATCTATGCTACATCTTCTATATTTTCTGCATCTGCACGTCATATTCTTTCGATTCTTCGCAGCTCGTTTTGCAAGTTTGTTATGAATGTGCAAACCGCCAGACCGTTTTTCAGTTTATATGCATTTTTATTTAATCACTTGATTTACTCTTACTTGCTAGACAAAAAAATGCTTAAAAATTAGCTTAAATAACTTAAAATTATCTTATACATACTAACTTACTGGTCCCATACGAGCACTCTAAAATAATACTTAAAAATTGTGTCTTTCGACGTTTATAACAGGTTTTATTCTTATTCTTATAGTTATGACAATACAGCTTAAACTAAGAAAACATTTTTAAATAGCAAAAACTTAGTATACGGACTTAAATTTTAATTTTATTATAAAACTTAAAACTAGAAACTTACAGAATACGTAAAAATAAATCTTAATCTACTTAGATTTAATACACAATATAGATATACATACATATATATATATAATATATATACATCATATATATATAATATATATACATAATATATATACATAACATATATACATAATATATATATACCTAATATATATATATATATATATACATACATATACAGTCAATTCCACGGCGTTCTCAAGAATTGGGCATGGCTCAGACCACATTATGGCGTATTTTGCGTAAGGATCTTGGTTTACACCCATACAAGACATGTGCTTCATGAATCACCACTTCATCCACAAAAAATAACTGCTTGGTGTGGTTTGCATGCTGGCGGCGTTATTGGGCCATATTTTTTCGTCGACAATAACGATCGTCACGTTACTGTGAATGGTCAGCTTTATCGCGCCATGATCACCGATTATTTTAGGCCCGAATTGGAAGATATGGACTTGGACCACATGTGGTTTCAACAGGATGATGCCACAAGCAACACAGCACACGCTACAATCGATTTATTGAAGAGTAAGTATGGTGAGCGTGTTATCTCAAGAAATGGGCCAGTCAATTGGCCGCCTCGTTCGTGCGATTTAAAGCCGCTTGAGTATTTTCTGTGGGGCTACGTTAAGTCATTGGTTTATGCCAACACGCCAACGATGTTGGAAGAGCTCAGAGCCAACATTGAACGCGAAATAGCGGCCGTTTCGGCCGAAATGTGTGGCGGAGTCGTTGAAAATTGGGTCCAACGAAACGATCGCTGCAAACGTGCCCGCGGTGGCCATATGAACGAAGTCGAGTTCTATTCATTAATGTTTTGATTGTACTTCAAGCCGAAAATAAAGTTTTTGAAATATCTCAAATGGTTTGCGTTTTATTTAAAAAAAAAAGTTGTCAAGTCCTTATTGGAAAACCCTATGATTAGGGTAGTAAGCCCCGGAGATCAGGCTGTTCGATGAGGTCATTGCTCTTGCAATGTGCCTTCGAGTCAACTTAATGACGAAATTGTCCACTCTTATTAGGTTCGTCCTATTGTACAAGACCTCATCGGGATAGAATTTGATGTACTCAGACTCTGGTGTTCTGTATAAGCGAAGACAAGCCCTCTCAAACACCCGAATCTTTTCCAATAAACTTGCTCTCACGTTGAACCACACGGGACATCCAAATACAAGCATGGGCCTGATAAGGGCCATGTAGCAGATAACCTTCACCCTCGCATCGTGTTAGCTGTTATAAAACAGTCTCTTTATAAGGGCAAAAGCACCTTTGGCTCTGGCCAGTGCAACATCTATATGTTTGTTAAAATATGCATATTGATCTTGCCAGATCCCAAGGTATCTGACTACATTTCTACAATCAATTGGCTGTCCGTGTTTTCCGACGATAGAAAACTTTCACCAATTCTTTCTGGTATCCCTAGAGGCCCCACACAAAGGCATCCTGAACAAAGTGGTTTCCGATTACTTCCAGTCATCGCAATATCGCCTAATTTTGTCGAAGTCACTTTGCAAAAGTACTCGTATAACCCGGAGTAAACTGTTTGTACAAGGTTTTTATTCCTGACAGCAGTCTACTTTTATGTCGGTGCAGTGCGTCAATAGTTGCGTTGCGAGTCTTTGTTTTCAGTGTGTTAATACCCTGGTAACGTTTTGTCCATTGCTCGTTTGATTGTCCTGTCAATCTCCTCGTTTGACAGATTTCTGTTGGACTGTGGGTAGAGCGAATTCTAGAAAAGTGCTCTCGTCAGTGTTCTGGTGAAGTGTGTCCAATGCACCCTACTATAATTGTAGGAATGCCTTTGGACAAACTCATCAAATACCGCAATTTCGTTGGGAACAGTTATTTTGGTGCTGAGACCGCAATGGTCACTGTCATATACGAAAGTTCATAGAAAGTTTGTAGTTTGCTGGTTAGTACATGTCAGTTGTATTCGTGAGTCAACAGCAGGAGATCCAAATAGGACCACCGTCTGGGAAACGACGGACTATCCGTCGCCTTAAGCCCGAGTCGATACTGTGCTGACCCCACCAATTGAATAGTAAGTTCCCTCTAGTATTTGGTGTATTATTTCCTCATTTACTATGTTTGGCGTTGAAATCTCCGCCGATAATAAAATAATTGACTTCCAATTCCAGCCTCTGGAATCCAAAAAGTTATCGAGCTCTGAGATGAATAAAGTGGATTTATTAGCCTTAGGTGCATAGACAGACACCATGTACAACCGCTTTCCACTACAGAGACGGATATACACGATGCAAGCATCCAGAACCTGGAACCTACGTACTAGATGACTGTATACTCTTTTAAAACGTATTCCTTTTCGTACGAAGATCGCAACGCCTGCTCCCTGAATGGAGTTCTGTGCCTCATTTTGTGTCTTTTGGTAATCTTAGTTTCGCTAACCAAAAGCACATCAGGGGCTTGGTCTTTAAGCAATTTAAATTGCGTCTCGTCGTTCTAACCTAATCAGTGAATTAAAATTCAATGCAAGGACCTTCAGGGTCTGCTCCACCATGTGCGTACCCATTGCGGCAAAAGGTAAGTTAGGCCAGGCGGCAGCGCGTATACTTGATCCACCCGCGCGGTCTGTTCAGTCAAATGACGTTGGATCTGAGCCATCTGCCCTTGGATAGAGAGCAAGATAGCATGTCAGGTACAGGTTCCGGTGCTCTGGGCTTTGGGGCCTGAGTGCAAACCGCCAGAACTGAGTAAGATGGTAGTTACAGTTTCCATGCCTTAGGTTTGTCCAAACGTCTATGGATGGGATCAATCTGTAGGTCCATCTCCACTTCGTTCTTCGTAGTGGTATTCCACCGAGCATGCCACCCGGTCATTGAAGTCGCGCTTTCTTCTTCCTTGATCCTTTTGACGACTACCGCCTCTTGGTTACTGGAAGTTCTCCTGTTATAGGCACTCTGCATCTGGTCCGCAAGGATATCGATTTTTTTTTTTTTTTTTTTTTTATAATGAGCGCGCGCTCAAGGGGTTTGAGTACCCTTATTGTACACAGCGCGGGCAAAGGAAATTTAGGCAGGAAGAAAAGAGAGGTACCGATGTACATTGTTTTTAAATGTTTGCAAGTTATAACGACCAGGAAATACAGAGATCGGCAGGGCATTCCATAAGCGAGTTGTACGGCTTAGGAACGAATCACGATATTTTAGAGTACTTCCGAAAATGGGCTTGAGGGTATACTGATGAGCATTCATAGCGAGACGGGTGTTACGGTTGAAATGGACATAATCTCGGCTATAACAAAAGCTGCATCTTCCGAAATCGATTTAAAGCCACTGATTACCCTTAATGCGCTAAGTCGATACGTTGATGATAGCTTTCTCCTTCCTTCATTTGTCCTTTTCCCCCTAAACTGGTGCAGCGTATAACAGGACTGAGTTTACTGCTTTGGATATTAAGATTTTTCTAGCATATCCGGGTCCTCTGAAATTTGGCAGTATTCTAGAAAGTGTTGCCTGGAGCTTTGACACATTTTTGCCCGAATAGTCGACGTGGGGTTTAAAGCTTTGTTTATTATCAGGTATTAGTCATAGTTATTTTATATACCTAGTCCTGGCAAAAGTTGTGCTGCAAATATAAAGCGCTATAAAAAAGAACAGTAAACATATTGCAAACAGCGTATAACAGGACTGAGTTTACTGCTTTGGATATTAAGATTTTTCTTGCATATCCGGGTCCTATGAAATCTGGCAGTATTCTAGAAAGTGCTGCCTGGAGCTTTGACACATTTTTGCCCGAATAGTCGACGTGGGGTTTAAAGCTTAGTTTATTATCAGGTATTAGTCATAGTTATTTTATATACCTAGTCCTGCCAAAAGTTGTGCTGCAAATATAAAGCGCTATAAAAAAGAACAGTAAACATATTGCAAACAGCGTATAACAGGATTGAGTTTACTGCTTTGGATATTAAGATTGTTCTTGCATATCCGGTTCCTATGAAATCTGGCAGTATTCTAGAAAGTGCTGCCTGGAGCTTTGACACATTTTTGCCCGAATAGTCGACGTGGGGTTTAAAGCTTAGTTTATTATCAGGTATTAGTCATAGTTATTTTATATACCTAGTCCTGCCAAAAGTTGTGCTGCAAATATAAAGCGCTATAAAAAAAAGCAGTAAACATATGCATTTTTTTTTATATAAGGGTTATGATACCCTTTTACTGTTGGCTGGGTGCGGACGGAAAGATAGAAGGAGGAGAAAGGAAATCATTGTTGTGATGTAGTGGTTTGAAGCTTTGGTATATTTGGTTTCGATATTAGCTCTCCGGGGGGTGGGAGTCCGACTAGGACGGGGAGTTTTTTGGAATGATTCGAAGGTTATCAATTTTCACGCTTGTTCTGTGCTGGAAACTCTACAACACCCAAATCTACATGTCAGTGTTATGCCTTCACATGCAGATTTTTCTGACTGAGTTTCAATTACACAAATGAAAAACTTGTCATGAGTAGGATTCGAACCTTGACTCACTCGGAGTGAGAAGCGATTATTAGTACCACTACACCACGGCCACGGCATTCAAAATTGTTTCATTTATTAGACCAAAATATTGATTATTAAAAAAAATTGGCTTCACTAGAAGTGACTGCCTTTTGCTTTAACACAAGCTTCCAAACAGTGTGGTTATTGGGCTAGAGCGGCAGTTTCCATGGAGATCGGGAACGCTGCGTTGGTTAATGCTGTTTTAAGGCTTTCCAAATTTCTGTGGGGAGTCCTTCAGGCCATGTTCTCCAATTCTGACCACAAACCATAATCCAGTGGATTCAGATCTGGAATCTGGATCTGGATCTTCCCGACGGCCCTGAGCCACTCCTACGTGGTTTACCCTGTATCCATTGAAAAGGGTATTGGTCAAACCCTTCACAACACCCTCTAGCACATCTTCTTGGTAAAGCTTTGCACCCGTTTTTACGCCTTTTTCACAGCAATAGAGGGATGTGACACCATGGAGAAAGACCCTCCACCAAACCATTACGGAAGTGGGATGATGTCTACGTTGAACCCTTGGAACAAATTTTTTCGCTTCCTAAGATGAAGTGGAATAAATTTTGTAATTTTCTTTGTTGAAAACTTCTTCCACTGTAAAAATTTTCTCATCCGTAAACAGAATGTTTTTATGACCATTGTTCGCTTCAAAAGTCGCTTGCATATTTCCAGTCTAATTTTCTTTAGTTGAGGAGTTAGAAGATGACCCGTGGACCGAGGATAGGCTTTCATATGCAGATAACCCCGAATCAGCCTAGACATGGATCTGGTTGATATATCCAATTCCTTGGATATGATCTTCTTCTTCCTAAGGGGATTTCTCCGCATTCGTCCTCTACGGGTGGCCGTGGTGTAGTGGTACCAGCAATCGCTTCTCACTCAGAGGGTCAAGGTACGAATCCTACCCATGACAAGTTTTTCAAGCTCTTCATTTGTGTAATTGGAACTCAAACAGAAAAATTCTGCATGTGAAGGCATAACCCTGACACGTAGATTTGGCTGTTGTAGAGTTTCAAGCACAAAAAAACAAGTGTGAATTATAACCTTCCAATCACTCTGAGTGAAGAAAAAACTCTCCGTCCTATTCGGACTCCCACCACTGGAGAGCTAATATCGAAATCAAATACACCTGAGTTTCAAACCACTACAAAAAAAATTTATTTTCTCCCCCTTCTACCTTTCCGCCCGCGTCGTTGCAACAATAAAAGGTATCTAACCCCCTAGGCGCGCGTAAATTATAAAAAAATAAAAGAAAAAAAAATACAATTCGCCGAAGCGAGCAATAACCCGATAAACGAATATTCTCGATACTCCGAGTGTTTTTAGCAACTCGAAAATTTGACCAGCACTATTTCCGCACTTATGCAACGCTATCATCGCGACTCGATTCTCTTTAACGCCCCACTCCACTTCTGATCATCGCATGTGTTCTGAAAAAAAAGTTAATGGTTCTATTGCCGCAAGAAATTTTGAACGATAAGCTCTGTAAATTGTGTAACAGACCTTATGGCATGACTAATTAGTCGTTTGATCGAACAAACCATTCCTACCGTTATGTCCACGTATTCCACATTTTTTCGGCTGGTTATTAGGACTGCTTCCATTTTGTGATCTGCTAATTCTATTGATTAATTTGCATCGTTCGTAGCTGACTCCATCTTGAAAATTCTCTTTGCAACGGTTACAGCGGCGATGTCGTCAGCGAATCCGATTACTTTTACTCCTGGTGGCAATTTTAATTGTTGATCTCTATCTTACATAATATTCCAGAGCAGGGGCCGATAATGTTCCAGCACCGATCCTTGTGGGATTCCTGCGGAGATTTTTTAATACTTTTTTAATACTTTAAGTAGATGGATACAATCTTTCGCAGGTAGTATGGTGTATCCATTTTGACCAGTAACCTTATAAATGACCAATTTGCTGAGTTAAAAGCATTTGTGATGTTCAGCGTCACTCCTGCACAATATTGCTTTGTTCCTCATTACCATTTTTCTCCTTTTATTGCTTCGACTGCTATGTCTACCACCGCTTTTATGACGTCGACAGTGGAGCGCGATTTTCTGAATCTAAACTTTTGATCTGATAATGCCCCCTTTTCTTCTGCCACAGTGAGCAATCTACTCGTACCATATATGATCCATTCAAGTATTTTGTTCTGCTTCTCCAGGTGGTTTGTTTCCCTTTGGTAAATAATCAAATGTTTCAGTTTCCACTGTTCTGGGAAAATCCCCTCTTTCAGACAGATTTGCATCATTATTATAAACATGTCTAGTCTCTTTTGAACGGCGCTTTCACTGCCTTTACATCCAGATGACTGTAAATGACAATAAATTCTCCACTGTTTCGCTGTCGGCTGGCTCGCTAATATCCATCATTTGGTTGAACATGTCCTTGTCGAAGAGTTTATCTTTCCATTTTTGGCCCGCTAGCTTAGGGTGTGGAATGGCCTTTTGCTCTTTAATATCAATTAGTTTTTAGTTTTAAATGCATTTTATTTTCTTAATCACAAACTCTTACATACTAACAAAAAATGCTTAAATGCTAGCTTAAAATTACTTAACAAACTTATACTAACTTACTGGCCCCACGCAGGCACTCTAAGCTACTCTAAATTCTTATAACTATGTCTTTCGACTTTATTTACATTTTCTTTACTAATATTTATTTACTATACTTAAAGCTAAGAAAAAAAAATTGCTAACAAAAACTTAGCATATGGACATTTTTTTTATTTTTTATAAAAGCTTAGTATCTAACTTAAAATAAACCTTAGCCTACCTAACCTAAATGCACAATACACACATAAACACACATAGACATTATACACAATCATATACATATATCAATATACACCTTTGTATACATTGATATATGTATATGTTTCTTAAATGCTAACCTAAACCTATGTAAGCTGGCCACCGCTATTCACAGAGCAAATAAATTGGTCAGCTCTGCCTCATTAGTGAGGCTGGTCCGTAATTGACGGAAACGACGACGAAACATCTTCCCCATCATTCAACCACCAGAAATGCTGGTGCTGCCGAACGACATCCCTCTTATCGCGATTCCCCACCGCCCTACTGAACCTGCGGCAATCCACACTGCCGTGTGCGACGTCTCTGTTGTAGTTGAGTCGCCTGTCCCCAGCTGTCCGAGCGACATGGAAGATTAACGGCACCGCTGATCTATCCTGGATCAACCCTATCTGATCTAGGTAGAGGAATGCTTCCGGTGGAACGAAGCCGTCAGAGCGCACACTCTCGTGGTAAAGGTAATTGGGGTAGTAAGCCCCAGATATCAGGTTATTCGTCGAGGTCATTGCTCTTGCAATGTGCCTTCGAGTCAGCTTAATTACGAAGTTGTCCACTCGTATTAATTTCGCCCTGTTGACCTCATTAGGATAAAATTTCTTGTACTCCGACTCTGGTGTTCTGTACAAGCGAAGACAAGCCCTAAGGCAAGCCCTCTCAAACACCCGAATCTTTTCCATTAAGCTTGCTCGTACATTGAACCACACGGGACAACCAAATACCAGCATGGGCCTGATAAGGGCCATGTAGCAGATTACCTTTACCCTCGCATCGAGTTGGCTGCTATAAAACAGTCTCTTTGTAAGGGTAAAAGCACCTTTAGCTCTGGCCAGAGCAGCGGCAAAAATGTAGCGAAAATACAGAAACTGATCTAGCCAGATTCCAAGGTATCTGACTACATTTCGACAGGCAAGAGGTTGTCCGTGTTGTCCAATGATAGAGAACTTTCGCCAATTTTTTCTGGTATCCCTAGAGGCTCCAGACAACGGCGTCCCAAAGAGAATGGTTTCCGACTTCTGAAAGTTGATTTTCACCTTCCAGTCATCGCAAAATCGTCTTATCTTATTGAAGTCACGCTGCAAGAGAGTATTAATGACCTCCATTTTTGGACCTGTTCTGTACGCTATCTGCGTACGTCTGCGTACGCAATTCTTTAATATCAATTATTATACTCTGATGGTCACTATGGGTATATTCTTCGCGACCCTCCATTCTGTGTTGCGCAATAGGAAGTTACTCATGAAGGTAATATCGATGATTGATCCCATTCCCGCTTTCCTAAAAGTATTTGCTCGACCACTGTTTGCAATGCTTACATCCAAGCTTGCGAATGTTTCTAGTACGATACGCCCTCTGGCATTGGTGAGATTGCTAGCCTACTGCGTTGCCCAGACATTAATGTTTCCGCCTATATTTACTGGAGATCTTTCACGTGTATATGTACTTACTCTTTCTAGCATTGCCTGGAATTCACGTATCGTCCAATTTGGTCGCGCATAGCAGCTGTATAAGTTATTCTCGTTTAGTTTTGCATGAATGTACCCATACGCATGATCACTGGCATCTTAGAGGGCATGTTTTCCACATGTCCAAATTGCACCATGCAGATGTTGCTGTCAAGAGATTTATACTTCTCATTGATCAAAATAATGTCTGCTTCCTGGTCTCAAACCGTCTGTTCCAGGATATCCTGGACTGTCCTTCAGTGCTTAAGGTTAATCTATATTATCTTCTTGGTTGTTTGTTGGTAATGGCTCTCCTGAAGACCTGGCATTTGCTGCTACAGTCTACATGCCTATCATTCTCCGGGCTGTCGTTCTTGCAGAAGAAACAAAGCGGGTTGTTGTTACAGTTTTGGCTATATGGACTTCTTCTCTATTTTTTATACAATGCTTGGAGCTGTCCATCTTACTTTTGCATTGGCGTGCTGTGTGCCTAAATTAAACACATCTGAAACATGTAGTTGAGGTTCTTACAATTTACCACCCAATTTTGATTCTGTCAGAGTTTAGCTTTTTGTGTGCGCTGCTTACCGGCAAGCTAATCCTCGCAATGTGAGTATGCCCATGGGGTTCAAATCGTGTTATTATCTGCCTGTAAAGACGTGTGAATTGTCTACAAGCCTACAAGCCTACATAGTCGATGCCATAGAAACAAGTGTAGGTTGTGTTCGTGCAGTGCACAGAATGTGCAATAGTGTGCGTATTTTTTTTTTGCAGAAAATTTGTGAGCCGTTTAAAGAGTTGCAAAAGTATTAATAGAGTTTGCCAACGAGTTTAATTTACTTATGGGTAATATTTGACAGTCGTGAAGAGTGGTCGATAACAATTTATCTAACACCGTGCCGCAGTAACGTGTTCACGTTATAATTACCTCTAGCTTCCTTGAAATAATACTTTAAACACTTTTAACAAACACAATTGCGAAATTTCTCAATTCTTCAATTCAATTTAACATTCGGAGGTTTGCCATTCCTTGCCGAAGGTATGGTGACTTCAGAAAGGTGTTGACCGAGTTGAGAGGCCTAGGGACGACGTTCACATCTCTGCCTTACTGCTTGGAAGAAGATTAAGAGAGGAAAAGTATTCACTGAACAGTTAAGATTTTTGGCGCGAAAATTGAGGAACATAGATTCTCCCATTCGATGTACTGTTTGCCCTGTCATTTTACGTACAGTGAATGGGGAACTACGAGTCGGCAAGATCCGAACGGCGGGAGAGTGAAAGACTTTTCCATAGGCAGGAAATTTAACATTCCGGGGTTTGCCATTGCCTGCTGAAAGTGTGATGACTTTATCTGCTTTTTGGTGTTGACCGAGCACAACCCAGACCCTTCTGTATTTAACGTACGTAGTACTCGTAACTGCAATATATTATTGGTGCCTTAAATGCTCCATATTAAATTGTTATCCAGCCCTTTCTACGATCGTTAAATATGAACTGACAAATTATATTCGAATCAAAATGAAAGACAAACAAAATCGGTCTGAAATATTAAATGTATCCTGCATAAAAATTATATATCAGGTGGTTTGAAAGTCTAGAGAAAATTACATAGATGGCGACTCTAATAACATACTTATACACACGATTTTTAGTTACTAGTTGCAACCTTCAAACGATACCTGTCAAAATTTGATGACATTTCGACCACTAGTCATCGAGATATTGAAGTTTTAGTGGCGTACCTTTTGATATTTTCAAAACCATGGTAACCGAGCTTCGTGAGTTGATAAAACACTGTTATTTAATGGTAAAATTTACCGTTAATATTCGAATGGCTTGAAAAGTATTATAAGGAATACGCTCCGATGAAAGCAACCATTTGCCGAGGGTGGGCTAGATTCAAACACGGTCTGATCTCCCAAATAAGGCTGTTACGCCAGAAAACGTAAAAGAATCCACAAAACCATTGGGCAAGTCGTTCTATCATATAAAAAATGCATAGAAATTTTAGAGGGGCCTTGGAAAGATTGTATCACTTTAGAAGGAGTACATAGTCTCCTGAATAAAGTCGAATTTGTCAAAAAAATTTCTTTTTATAATTTGGTTAGTATCGGGACTTTTCTAATAACCTATTACATATGCATTTATGTGCATTAATTGGAATTAAGATGTCGAAATTTCGTGTCTTTATTAATTAAGGAGTTCGGTGGGTACATACATTTCGAAAACAGTCCTCAATCATGTGTGTTCCACTTAATATGATATGATCATATTAAGACTATGACTTATTTCCATGCATGAAAACATGACTGCTGCACAAGAAGTCTGCCTGTGTAGTATCTAAGCTCGCACCACCACGGACACAAAGGTCAACAAATTTAATTGCTCGTCTTTGGCACAGAACTCTAATTTGCCTTTGGAAAACCCCATATTTTGCCCTTAGAAAAATTAGACACGTATTTCATTTTGATGGCTTATATTATTGTAGATCACAGTTATTTATCTTTTTTATTTTATCCTGAACTAGTCACCATTGTTAACATGGTAATAAAATAAATATTTTATGTCAACTCGATACCTTGTAGTCTTAAGGTATCTGCGAATGAATTTGTTACGAGTATAATAAACTAAAAATAGTGTAAAATGAACAGTTGGAAGTTAGTCCGTCAAGCTGTGAAGTAGAGTTTGTTATTTTCTCTTTATGTCAATTAGAACATCCTGTCATATTTTTAGTACATGATCTGTATGTTAGCAGAAGAAATAGGCTGAACTACTACTTACCATCACTTTGGAGGTATGCGTACTCGTATTTTTCTGACGGAATATGGTAAAATGTGAATTGTATTATATAGATATAAAAATACAGTTATATTCTCGTACAAAGCGCCACCGTTTGAACGACATATCATGAGACTTGATTGGCGTGTTTGGCATGTACATGCACTTCTGCTGTTTTGGACTGTTTTTGTTCCTTATCTTAAAGTCAATAAGCTGTATATTGATTTTGTAGATTGTTATATTAAAGGCTTATTGAGCCCGATCATATCGATGGCATGTTAAAGTTTTAGTAATATTCGAAAACCCAAGTTATTTCGCATGGTAGTCATAATAGGTATACGCTATTAATTTTGAATCTTCTTTATATACCTAGTCTCTTTACTTCTGTAACATGCTGTCATATTTTTTTTCCTCATTCAACTGTTGTGTGTGATGCATATAATCTACCTGTAATCTGCCATATTAGATCTGATTCAGTTATATCTTTAATTTAGTCATCATTAATTTCACTTGGTCTGCCAGAATATTTGTTATTTCTGAACGAAAAATCTCCAGAATGGTATACGTATCTCGGAAATTTTCGTTTTTACATTCCATGTTAAAATTGACACTGTACTAACGATGTAAGCAAATTGAAGTTCAATTTGCTTTTAAAGTAAGCTTAAAGTGACAGCTATCATATGTAAAAAACTCACAACATTGAAAAAAACAAGAATCAACAAAGATAACGCAATCTAGTTATACTGAAATTACTTTCTTGCCAACCCAATCTTTCTGATATACGAGTATAATATACGGGGTGTTCTGGATAATGTGTCGAAGACTTAAGGCATACAAAGTTCTTATGCAAAGCCTTATACCCTTTTCACATCGCATCGAAAAAAATTTTACAAAACCCTATTGGAGTGTTCACACCGAATACCTACTAGGTTTTGTTTGGCAGTTGTATCAGCTTGAGTATGGTATGCTTTTTAATTCGATTTACTTTCTTATGTTTTCTTTTCTCCTCTATATTAAATTATGTAACACTGAATTATTTATTGATAAAAGCAAACGTACCATGGACGACAATCAATATTTTTCATTTTGAAGTTTTGTAGTTTTATTTGATAATTACTCCGTCAGCGGTTTTGCTGTCATGCTAAATGTTTTGTAAGTTTTGAGCAGTTTTCATCAAAAACAAGTTTTAGTTTGGGCTTCGAAAACTAAAACGATGTATGGAAAACTTCTCTTTTCGATTCAGATTACCAAAGATTGAGACCGAAAACTTTCTGTAAGACGTTTTGATTATTATTGATAAAACATCATCGTCCAAATGTATGCGTGTATGGTAACAAATAGGGTATCGATGAATTCGTAATTATAAGTACTTCAATTGTTTTAAATTAAATGTTGCCCTAAAATTAATTTGTCAAAAGTTGTTGAAGATTAAGAGTGATTCTTTTTTTTTAAAAAGGTGCAATATTGACTTTGTCATAATATTTTTCGGAAAAATATCTTATTAAACCCCACTTTTTGAAACTTGAACCTGGTCATTTCTTCTCAAGTCAGTAATTTTGAAAATAAGACCAACTTGTTGGAACTATTATATAAAATTAAAAATCGAAGTGTTTTACAGCCCTATAAAATTGATTAGTTAACAGCTGCTTTGGATTTTTTCCCCGTAAAATAAGCTTGGGATTGCTCAATGTTAATACAGTAATTTTTTTTTAAAAAAACGTTAATTTTATGACTGCTAAAAGGGGGAAAAAGGGACCTCGGTTAGAAAACGTCATTTTTTCTGAAAAATATCAAGCAGATTTCTTATTAAATAATATAAAAAGAATGCAAAATAATTTTCAATACCAGTTCGTAGTTTTTAACCGAGATATTTAAGTCATAATATCCTCGATGATGGAGTTTTCGACACATGAGTATATATGAGTATATATCTGAGGCTATACCCTGATAGGACTGTTCCAAAGGCATTCGCGTACGTCCGAAATCATTCAAATACCAGTCTTAGGCAACTAAGCAGACATTTTAATCTAAGCAGGACTTACTCCTGGAGAATTCTACATTCAGAAGGCATGCATCTATTCCATCATATATCAGTACAGGAGCTCTAACCCGGGGACTCAGAGAAGCGTTTGGAATTATGCAATTACGTTCTGGAAAGACACTTTGCGGAATACAACTTTATTTTACGGTTTCTTTTTTTTCATGAGCAGAAGCAACTTCCAGACCTATAAGTTCAGCATCAATGTGTGGCCAGTACCCAATTTCTTAATTCGAATCTCTAGCTGTAATTTCTGCGAAACAAATTACCAGAACTATTGTGTGATATACCAGTGCAACAAAGAATATCAATTGTATACCATCAGGATTGCGCCCCGCACACTATGGCTAAGCTTTTCGAGAGTGGTTAGACCGCGTGTATGAAAATTCGTGGATAGAGTAGGATGAACCTATTCTGTAGCTTCCAAGGTCTATAACGTTGCATAGTGTAATTAAAATTGTTTCGGAGGTAATAAAATATTCCATGCTATGGTTGTAATAAAAATGTTAAGAAGCGAATAGTAAATTAGTAAAAATTTCGTTTTGTCTATTGTGACAAGCAAAGATTAGGTTTGTTTGTCTTTGTTTTTAGAGAAAAGGGCCAAGGAAATAACAATTTTGAGTTTTTTTTAAATTATTGATTTTTGATTAGTAAACTTTTACCACAATAATGTTAGGGCAAAAGCTTGTTTCAGATATTTTTAGTATCGAAAAATGACAAATATAGATATGCAGATTTATTTATATCGTATTAAACAGTTTACAATGTAATATTGTTATCACACCGACACAGATTTGATAAATGTCTTATTTTTCTTCTGAAACATTATATTTTTAAAAGGAAGGCTAATTAAGAGACTAAACAATATACCGGATAGTTGTAAGGTGGAAAATACGGAGAAAAACCTTCAAATAAAAGGAAAATAAATAAAAATAAATCAATAAATGATATAATTCATTAAATAATATAAACAAAATACATAATGTAAATGACTAGATGAAAAAATAAATAAATAGATAATAAAATATATAAATATGTGTAAAAATATAAAAATAAATAAATGAACAGATAAGTATACAAATAAATAAACAACAAACAAATAAATAAATAAGAAAACAATTAATAAATATTATATATGGATAACAGTAAAGTTAACAGCAATAAAATATATTAAGAAATAATTTTTTACGTTATCAGGAGGTTATCAGAAAAACTAGAGCGTTCTAGAAAGCTTCCATTCAGTTTCTTAATTCTAGCAAAGATCAAATCAGCATTCATTCCTTTGTGAACAAGGTAATGGTTGACTAAACACAATTTTTAACAGTTTGGTTTGCGAAACCTATAATTTTTTTATGTGGCACATTGTACAGTTTCCCCACATTGCACATCCATAGACCAGGACTGCCTGGATTATTAATTTGTGAATAATCATTTAATTATCAATCGATAAATGTGCACAACATTTTGATTGAAACAGCAACTTTTTTTAAGGTGCTGCTAATATGGGTACTAGATTGTATTTTGCCGAAAACTGCCAGATAATATTTGCACCATTGACTTGTAATTGAGCATTAGGAAGAAAACAAGTTTTTTTTTCTTTTGAAAAAGATAGCATGCATTTCTTCTTCTTTTAATTTAATTTTTCAATTTGAGTAATAACATATACGAGTATATCCAAACTTTCATGGTATTTTTCAGATTTCTCTGAATATCGAGAGCAAATACATGGGATAAAAATATCGTTGCATTGTTAGCAAATATGGCTATACCACAGTTTAGTATATTCGTAAATTCTAATGTAAATAAATATAAGTTCGAAATGTAATTTTTGATAAGATATTTAAAACCTCCTCATGCATCCATATATTTAGATAACAAAATAATTCTCTTGCGTTGTTCTCCTACGTCAAAAATGGATGTACATATTTAAATATGGTTCAAATGTTAGCAAAATGTTGGTCATCTATGAGTTTTCCTTTAATTTTTATAATAATGCTTAGCCACAAAACAGTATGGTTAAATGGAAAACTATAGGTACTGTTTGCGTATAAACAAAATTATATAACATATATTGTAGTAGTAGTAGCAGTAATAAGATTTCCAAAACAAAAAGCAAAATTATACTGCGTTAACACGTACTCGTATATATAACTACCTTTCAATTGATCTTTGAATAGCAGGCATGTGCGTACGATTGCTTTAGCTCACTTTCCTTCGGATGGAAATCGCACGAAAATGAAAGTACTCATTAGCACGTATACGTTGTTTCCATATGTGATTATGAGATGCTACAGCTAGATCTTAAGTTTAGTAATTCCCACAGAAACATTAAATGTATGCACGAGTGTGTATACATGTATACTCCCATATATCCGTATTTTGTTTTTTATTCGATTACTATTATTTGGAATTATATGTAGTAGCACCCGAATATTGAAATTGTCTATATTAAACTTATTTAGGAAAATTGAATTTCAAGATTCTTTTTTTTGTGTAAGGGTATTTTTATTTTTATTTATTGTTAATAATTTTTACCTCCATAGTAGAATTTAGAAATGGAACTAAATCTTCAAATCAATTTTTTATTTTTATTTTTTTGAGGCTTCAAACAAGGTGGACAGTCCAGATTTACATATATATTTAGTTTGATCTCGTGACTATATTGGACGTTATTTTTACTGTATGGTTAAGAGCTTTTCTTTATGTTGGGAAAAAATATCGGGATGCATTTATGTACGAGTATATACCTAAGAATACTTGTACAATATATATAGAGCAGCAGAAATTTGTCTCCATATATCCAAGAAAAACAAGAACTTACTGACTATTCAAAATTCAACTTTATTGCTGAAAGCAGTGAAGGAAACTTTTTACTTATTTTTTATAAAAAATATATATATATATATACATATATATGAATGGTGCAGGGGAAGAACGGCTTTAGTCCATTCCAACCAGTTTTGAGAAAAATCTAATTTACGTAAATTGTCCATACTTGCTTCAGGTATCAAAAAAAATATTCAAAAACTATAATGTGATTGAAGACTGAAGTCATTTTTCCCCAGTAATCAGGCGTCAATTGGGGGATCATCAAGGTATTCATCATCACTACTTTCTCCAGGTTGGTTGTTGTAGGTCAACCTTTTGTAAAATAGTTTTGCCTCTGGTTTTTCAAGGAATGTGGTCAGCTCTTTCAGATCTTCAAATTTGGCCTTTTTGATAGATAATTGTTTGGCGTACAACTTTTTTAATGGAATGCCGCAACTGTTGGTAAATCCCTCAAACTGCAATCTTGTGAAACACCCTATTAGGTTGTTCATTTTCAAATTTTAGCATCCTTATAGGACGGGTAGGCAAAGGACATTTTCCTGTGTACAATGAACTAAGAAAGGCAGTCCAATGTTGAAAATCAAAATCATGCCCACAGTCAATCACTTAGAACGGAAGAGGTTTTATTCCACAGTTTTTAAATGATTCATCATGGAACAAACCTCGTCAGCTCCTTTTTTAGCTACTGAATCATAGAATATGAATTGTGAATTCGATAGAACATGGATATTGAAACTAATGAAATTGAGCTGACGTTTATAATAAACGTCATGTGTAGTGATGTTCGGTGTGGGTAAGTTTTTTTGGTTGTCCATTGTGATGGCTTCCATGGTCTTGGATTTCAAAGAGCGTTTCCGACAACATCTCTTGAGCTTATAAAACCGCTCACTCTTCTTGAGATTAAGCTCTTTTTGTTACATTTTAGTGTGTACTTCCAGAGTTTTCTTTCTGACATCATCATACAAACATGATTTTGACATCTTGACTAAAGATGTATCACAGGTGCTGCTGATGTCTTTCCGTGGATATCCAAAGCATATGTTGAAATTATTTTTAAATATGCAACAGAATGATTCATAAGCCATTTCATGATCGGGATTCTGCTCATTGTACATTTTATGTAATTTAGAAATATTTAATGAATCAGGTAGGTACAGTTTCCTTGGATCTTTCAACGATAGTGTGATTTGCGACCCTTTAGATTTTTTATAAAATTGATCGCCTTCTGCTTTGTCTCATCTGTAAGTTTATGAGGTCGTACACCATGTTTTCCACGATCGCCGATAAGGGATTTTGTTTCTTTAACGAGAGGCTCCTTTACGCGCCTGACTCGCCGAAAAGTAATCCCGTACAAGGACATAAATGCCTTGATGCAAACTGGTACACCACGACTTTGTTCATTCTCTCTAATCCGGACTCGATAGTTGAACGGAGCTGAATTTAATCGGTCCTCGTCGTAATTTTTCCGCTGACGCCTACGCATGACTGGGAGAACAGTAAAAAGGCCAGCAAAGTAAGCATTTTGGGCATTGGTTTTTCCCAACTCAATTCACGTATTATTCGACGACGTAAATTAACACATTGAAATCGTTTACAAGTTCATAGGTCGTAACTCGAATCACTTTCATAACATCTCTAACCCTACCTGTGATTTTCCTTTTTTTTCGCCTCTCTGCTCGACGGCGACTCTTCTTCATTAGACTTCGAACACTCACTGTTCATTTCCAATGCACGAAACTACAATAATTAAAAAAAAATACCAAAAACTATAACATAAAAATGCAGCACGAGGAGGTATGATCACGATTGATAAGAAAACTACTGTTACCAGTGATAATGTTGTATAATGTCATGGTGGTGAAGGCGGACGCCATTCTACTTCAAAACAATCGGACTGAAGCCGTTTTTCTTCAGTGGTGTAGCGAATCTCTTAATGTATTTCAACGGACTAAAGCCATTATTACCATTTTGTCGATTCGGTATCTTACTTGTTCAACAAATTCAAAACTTAATGCAGTAAAAATATCAGTCGAACAAATTTAATAGCCGCAATGTCCGCTATTATTCATTGACACGAAAGCTAATGTTTGAAGTATTTAGCGTCCGGATTTTCTGCATACGCAATGTCGATGATGCAACTGTTGAGCTCTTTATTTTTGTTGCGCTTCCTCCCCAGTTATAATATTGACGTTAAATATTGAGTATTGTCCTGCTAATAGCTTTTCTTTATAGCATTTGGTAGAGTTAACGCTACCTAAGCAACCACTTAGTATACATATGTATGTGTATGGATGTTGCAGCGGGGAAAAATTGGATCTGCTTGAGAGGACCTTTAATTTTAATTTTGAGAAATGTCCGAAAACTTTTTTTTGCCGCTATGCTGTGGTGAAATTGTGTTTGCGAGTCGAATCCTGGGTGTCTTAGCCGTCTTAGACATTCGAAGTCGCCTTGGTCTTTTTTTTTTTTTTTAAGTCGATAAAATGGTAACCTACACATAATCGGAATTATTTCTAAAAAGTCTTTCGATGTGTGGGCATTTTATCACAGATTTGGTTGTTCACGTGAGGCTTCTGACATTAGGATTATCCATAGATATGTTGTATCTTCTAATGAGTAGTCGGTGTTGTGCAGTGTTATGTTACTCTGACACGTCAAACAGGATATATGGGTTCATATTCGCGTAACATTAGAATTTTATTATATTTTTTTAATAATTTCTGACCTCAATATTGCTCCCAGAGAACGTGCATATGCATTTATTTTTATTGTATTTATTACATATGCATTGCTTATATTTCTTTTTACAAAAATGGATTTGCAAGTATACATACATATATACAAAGTGTGGAACTGGAACCGTGTATTCAATTGATGATTCCATATGATTAATTTGTTCATTGTAGTCGTATTCCCTGCTGTTGACAACTCCTCTTCGCCTTTCATCGATAGAACACATTTTCGGTACCTGTGTTATATAGTTCTGCTTTAGAAATATCATTTGCGTCGTCTCCATAATACTTCACAATTGAGGCCATATACAAAATTATCGATTATGTCAAGCAGATCACAAGTTTTTTGTTAAATTAGTTACTCTTTTCTGTAAAATTTCTCAAACAAACTAGCACCCAACCAACAAAAGCTGTTTTTGATCATTTAATTTTTATTTTAATAAATATAGCTTAAAACAATAATATGTACAAAATCATAGTGGAAACTTTAATTCGTATCTCCTTGAATGCAAAAAAAAGCAGATGCGAAATCTTAAAACAGTATCTACAAATATAGTTCTTGACTAGTCAATTTTGTTTCGTATTTTTCATAGAATATTAGACTACCCTTTAAGCGACCTTAACCCCCAATCTTCCTTTATCATGTCCGATGCTTTCTCTCCGATCATTATCACTGGCGCATTTGGATTTCCATTGACAATGGTTGGCATAATACTTGCGTCGACAACTCTTAGTCCCTGTACCCCATAAACTTTTAATCTTGGATCGACCACTGCTGTAGTATCCCAACTAGGACCCATCTTACAAGTGCCTGTCGGATGATAAATGGTAAAGGTGAACTGCTTAATACAACATGCCCAATATTCATCGGACATGAATTCGAAATGTTTGCATCCGGGTAGAGGTATATGATGCGGACGTGAGCCGAATCTTTGGAAGGCTTGTGTTGCTGAAACGTTAATTGCGATTTTAATTCCCTCAACTAGAACATCTATATCCTCCTGATGGGCAAAATAATTTGGTATCAGTTTGGGTTGTTGTAGTGGATTTCTGCTATTAAGTCGTACCCATCCTGAGCTTTTTGGGCGAAGTAGTAGCGGTAGTATCGACCAGGTTTCTGCATTAAGAAGTGGCTTGTAAACTGTGTTAAAGAAACCATCGCGGAGATTAAGAATTTTTCGTATTTGTTCGCCACCATCGGAATTAACTGAACTGGGAAGAAAATGGAACTGCATATCTGGCCAATCAACCGCTGGATCTTGAAATTTTGTATTAACAAAAGCAACACCTTCTACACCGTTGAATGTCATTGGACCACGATCTCTAAGGATGTACTCTAAAGAAACGGGTATATTTTGGAAGCGAGTTCGGGTAACAGTCAAAGGAGCGTCGATGACGAATGTAAGTCCTCCTAGGCCAACATGGTCCTGTAGATTATTACCCACTGGAAGATTTGCTATTACTGGAATATCGAGATCATCTAGATGATCAGCAGGACCTATACCAGATATCATCAATAGCTGTGGTGTATTAAGAGCCCCTGCAGACGAAATAACTTCTCTTCTCACAAAAACAAAATTTTTTCGCCCATTTTTAAGGAACTCCACTCCGATGGCTCTTTTATCTTTATTAAAAAGAATCTTAGTGGCTTGGGCATGAAGGAGAATATCTAAATTTGTTCTAGTCCGGACTGGTCTTATGAATGCTTTCGCTGTGCTACATCTAGATCCCCGACGAATTGTTGATTGAGTTATCATGAATCCTGTTTGCCTCTCCCCATTTATATCTCGCACTTCATAGCCCATTTCCATTCCAGCTTGGAGAAACGCAATGGACAGAGGGGTTCTCCAAGGAGCTTCCTGAACTGTGAGATAACCTCCAGTCTCATGGTAATCTGTTCTTGCCAGATAGGGGTTACGAACATCCTCTGACTTAAGGAAATACTTCAAGACTTGTTCATATCCCCAACCGGGATTTCCAAGTGATTCCCAGTGATTATAGTCATTTTTACTACCTCTTACATAAACCATGGCATTTAGAACACTGGATCCGCCTAATACTTTACCCCTTGGCCAAAAGCAGCGATCACCTTTCATTGCTTGACAATATTGCCTATTAACAGACGGCGTTGTTTGATACTTCCAATCCAATTCAGACAGTTGAAGGTAGCCTGCTAAAGCAGGTACATCTGAAATTTCAGTTTCATCGCCGCCTGCTTCGAGAAGCAGAACGGTCCAATTTTTTATTTCTGATAGGCGACTTGCAACTACTGCACCGGCTGAACCCCCTCCAATCACAATAAAGTCGTACTGTCTTCTTATCTGTAGGTAATAGATTAGAAAGTGATATTCATTTCAATATTTTTATATTATATTATATTTTACTTACTGCTGCTGCTTCTGTCACTTTTGTTTCCGGATCTATGTTTTGGTATCGGTAGTAATTGATACCAATCGCTAGCAGAGGAATCATCCCCAGCAGCGAAGTCACTGTTCCAAAAGCCATTTTTCAGTAATTGTCAGATCCAAATTTCTTCTTTTTTACTACAGCCGCTGCTATTTGATCGTTTTTTTTCAGCTAAAATTTTTGGTGTGTAATTGCGAATGCCAGGCTTGGCGGGCTTGAAATACTCTTTAGCCTTTTCGTCTTCTTCGACAATGTCTAAGTAAGATTTTATGTACAAATGATGGTTAAGATAACTTTTTTGTTTGTCCAACGATTTGTTGGATAGCTTGCTTGAGGAATATGTTGAAGTTGTTGAGAGTGCAGATGATGTAATAGATGCCGAAGATCGTCCCGAAGTTGAGCAATAGTATGAAGAATAATATAAGCCACTTCCTGTACTTTGGGAAAGTGTCGAAGATTGCGGTGATATTTGGTCGTAGACGAGAATAGGTTTAATTTTTTCCGAACTTGTCGATGCAGTTTGATAGCCAGAAGAACTGTTTGTTGACAAACTATTGGTGCTGGAAGTTTTGCAGACTTTTTGTTTGTGAAAATTGTGTTTACAGTTTTTTGAATTTAGTATTTTAGTGCAATTTTGTCGTTGATTTTCTTGAGATATCTCTTGTCCCATATTTTTTATGGAAAATGTTGGTGCAGGAATCTGAAAAGCAAAAGAAAAATTAAGAATACTTGTATATAAAAATATATGTACGGTAGTAATTATTTTTAACTTATCAGAACTTAAAATGTTAGTTCAGGAATAAAACCAAATATGACATATCATAGTATCTTTCACAAATACAAGTAGAATTTCTATATTTGCTTTAAATTTCAAAATACCGGTATCGCGATTCAACATAGCATATGTTATATAATTTCTGATTTCAAATTAATTTGTTTATTATTTTTAAAATGTCTTTTAAAAGAATGTTGGCAAATTCTTTCTCAGCTATCGATTCCTCCGAAATTTGAATTTTGTGGGGAGAGACCACTTTAGAAAATCTGCATATGCCTGGGTTTACACATCCAAACTGCACTCTTGTTTTTTTTTTTTAACGAACAAATGATAATTTTGGATCAAAAATGCAACATTTTTTGGTTGATCGTCACCACCTCGTTATTAAATATCAGACCTGTGGATGTGAAAATATGTTTTTAAGTGCTGGAAGTAGTAGATCAATTCATTTCCAAAAGTAATGGTCACTATTTTATTATACAAAGTTACAATTTATTTTATACTGTGTTATGTTAAAGCCTTTGTAGTGTCCAGCTGCTCCTTAATCACTGATTATCAACTGGAATATTTGATAGCCAGTGGGTATGATATGCGCTGGGTAACGGCATAACGGCATGCATCAGAAAGCTCTTTTAGAGAAGAAAACCGCAGCCTACTCGTTGACACCTTTAACTTTAGGAGTCATAGTCTGGTGGTGCATTTCCTCCAAATGAATATCTTTTATGGTGTTCGGTGTCCAGATGGTTTTTAGTAGCCAAACAGTGAGGAACTCAGAGATCCAATTTTTTCCTTTCCTGCAAATCATATTTTAAAATTTGGAAATGACCATCGATGAAATAGAAATATGATACTTATAAAGCACGTTCTCTTAAATGGCATGTAATTGAAAATGTCCAACCGGGCTTCGAAAAAGAATCGATAATGAATTGGAATGTGCATAATGTATAAATTGAGAAACCTTTAAAAACTAATTAAATGTTTGCTCTTATTATAGTAGAAAGAGTTCGTTCGGGTCGAAGTTACAGTACCGAATCTAAGGCAGGCCTGCGATGTAAAAAAATATTAAAATCTTTTGTCCAAATTTATTATCTCTCAAATAGAAAAACCACACAAGCCTTTTAAATATATCAACAGGACTAGATGTAATCAACAATAATTTAACTCGGGAGTTTTCGTTGGTTAAATTAAAGAACATGTTGCAAGGCACTTAGTCTTAGTTTTACAGTTTTTTGCATTTGAAATTTAATGAAAACTATTAAAAAACTAGTAGGCTTGATCAGCATTAACGAGTATCGCTGTGCTTATGATGTTTCGAAACATTGAAATAAATTGAAATTAACTAAATATAACAACTTGAACCACTTTGAAAAAAATCCAATGCAATGATTGGGTCATGAAGAGCCAACAGAGACCAACGCATTATAGTCCCAGATGACTTTTGCTCCTGGAAAATATTTTTTGCAAAATTATTATAAAAGCTAATATCTTTATGAAAATGTATACAAGGATAGTCAAATTAGATTATTGCAATATAAATTTGATGTTTGCACTTAGCCCTTACTTTAATTAACTCTATCTAAAATGTTCGCTAGAGATCACATTATCTGAGTGACGAAGTGATAGTACCTATAGTACCTATTAAATAATTTTTTTTAAACTTTTGGTGTATTGCACAAGTATGGTATTATACATATGTATGTGGCTGACAATCTTCTATTTTTGGCTATGTGAATTATGGAACACACTTATAAAGATACTAATATTTTACATAAATTTTGATTTCTTAATAACACTTTTTTTTCTGTTTTAAAATTTCGAAAGAAGTTTTAAACACTTTCGCTGTTTACTTTTATCCTTCAATCGATTCATGACTGCACTGGTAAAAAGACAAAAGAAAATTGTCTGCCCCCTTTGATCAAGAGCGATAAGCGCAAAAAAAAACCTCTGATATGCTTTCTATTGTGTTTATGGTTCGTTGCAAATTATTTTGTTTTTGTTCTATGTTTGTTTGATTTTTTCTTATTTTATTGTGGTTGCATACTTCCATTATTTGTAACGTACGTACATATGTTTTTTTTTTTTGATACTTGTGTGAACATAAAAGAGCATTTATCGGCCGAGGTTAATTTATTAAAGATCAGGTAAATGGGCGAAAAAAAGTATAAAAATGAGTGAATTCGTGTTTTCTATGTATCAAGTCAAATAGCTACTTACGTAGCTATTTTTTAAATAATGGAAAAAAATTATCAGACCTCAGGAAGTACCTACATAACTACTTCCAGTTAACGGATACGAAACTTGAAACAGCTGTGTCAAGTAGCAGTAAAAATTTATTTTCGAAATTCAATGATCCCTGGATAAAAGCAGGCAGAACAAAAGATCGCTTTGAGAAAAATAATAAACAATGGTTGGATAGCAAATTCAAAGTCGGGTTTGATGAAGAGCAATCAACTTCATCTGGAGGACAGCCTTACAAAAAGTATGATACATCGACGACAAAAAAACAAAATGAAATCATTTCAATAGTATGGAATGGAATACCTACAAAATACAAGGACTAAGGTGATAGCTCTTCTGGACAGGGTGAATACAAACCAATATTATTAGAAGAAATTATTATTAGAAAATATCTAATGCGACCACACTTATCGACCAGTATAGGAACGTGGTTTTATGGCAAAATCACACTTGGCCTTCTGTTCGTTATTATCGCCCAATCTTGATAGGGTTTTCGAAAGAAAATCTTGATAAAACGAATACGGTTGTTAATGACATGCAAACGAAGATTGATCAGTTACAAGTTACACAGATAAACAAAAATTACGAAATTATCAGAATTCAATATGAGCTGTTCTTAACAATGTTCGATGGGAAAGTCCCATTCCAACAATAGTTTATATTAGGACTATATACCGTTTGTACAGCGTGTGTAGATGAATGGCTTAACGAAAGTAAAATCCTAGCCAGCTAATGGAAACGCACATACCACCTTGATCAAAGAGTTGCCGGAATAACCACCGTGTGGCGCTCCCATTGTTCCGATTTGAGTTCTGTTTTTTTTTTTGTTAAGTTGGTAAATCTGTTGTTGACATTCCCTCTAAATCTTAGCGTCATAGCTTGACATTTGCAAAAGTTACGTAGCCAAGAGTACATCTAACTCTGTGTGTGTTGGCGATTTTTTACAATTTTAGAAATGGATTTAAATTTGCAACAACGAACTTATATTAAATTTTGCGTATAAAACGGATTTAATGGTGCGATTCTCTAAAGAAAACGGTCGTTTACCAGTGGCACGAGCGGTTCAAAAGTAGCCGTGAGTCAATCGAAGATGATAAACACAGCAGACCATCGAAATCGAAAACCGTCGAAAACATTGATGGAGTAAAAGAAATGTTGGTCAATAACCGCAAATTAACCATCAGAGAGATAGCGGAGGACTTGAACATTGCCTATGGATCCGTCCAGGACATTTTGGTAAAGACCTCAATTTCATGCAAAAAAGAGACCGTATTGACGTCGCAAAAGATATGATTTGCGAGGCTGAATCCGATACCACATTCATCAAAAGGATAATTACTGAAGACGAGACGTGGGTTTAAGAGTACGACACGCAATCCAGACATCAGGCAAGTGAATAGTGTTCACCAAATGAGCCGAGACCAAAAAAAAACACGTCGTTTTCAGTCAAAAGAGAAGGCAATGCTAACGGTTTTCATGGATTACAACGGTGAAGTGCATCATAAATTTTTGACAGAAGGCCAGACAGTAAACAAAGAGTATTATTTAGGCGTTATGAGACGTCTACGTGAAGCAGTTCACCGAAAGAGACCAGAATTGTGGGCAGAAAAATCGTGGATTTTGCACCATGATAACGCACCGTCGCACAGTGCCATCATTATTTTTAATTTTTTGACGAAAAATGCAACAAATGCCATCCAACAGCCGCCGAATTTACCTGACTTGGCTCCCTGTGACTTCTTTCTGTTCAATCGAGTTAAAAAACCACCATCCCAATTGCGATTTCGGGTGCCTGGCATTCGTCAACATCGTACACAAGCATCACCGAGATTTAACCAATGCCATAAAGCATCGGTCACTTCTCAGAGGCGCCGCCTCATGTTAACGGACGCGGCCTTTCCACGAGACCCCCCTAAATATTCTTAATCTAACTTGCAACTAGGAGGAGTATGTTACCTTAGTAACGAACCGACCTACGAGTAGGAGAGCGAGACAACCCTCTCCCCTTCTAGAAGCCACCAGAATTCGGTGTATTGTTTTTAGGCATCGATCCGATCGTTGTCCGCAATCGCGGGACTAAAACGGAGGAGCTCCTGAACGTTGGCGACATACCCGTCGTAGGTGAGCCGCTTGTTCCTCGCACCGCGGTGGCGGTGATATATTACCGGGATACCATCCCTGCTTTGCACTAACCCTTTAGCATCAATATGGAGAAATGCCTCTGGCGGGATAAAACCCGATAGAAGTGTGCTCTCGTGGTACATTTCATTGGGGAAATAAGCCCCAAAGATCAGGCTATTATCGTAGGTCGCTGCCCTCGCAACGTGTCTTTGAATCATCTTAATCAGGAAATTGTCAATCCTATTCAGATTTGCACCATCGTAAAGGACTTTGTTGGCATAATATTGTTTGTACTCTGATTCTGGTGTTCTGTACAAACCGAGACAGACACTGCCTTTCAAACACCCGAATCTTTTCCATCTGATACGGCGCTACATTGAACCACACGGAACAACCATACGCGATAATTGGCCTGATTAGATCCACATAGCATATGACCTTCACCCTGGAGACAAGTTGACTGCTGTGAAACAGTCTTCTTGTCAGGACTAAGGCCTTATTGGCCCAGCATATGTTTATCAAAATACAAATAATTGTCGAGCCAGATACCAAGGTATCTCACTACGCTTCTTACCGCTAATGGCAGTCCGTGCTGTCCAATAATGGCCAAATTTCGCCAGTTATATCTGGTATCCCTAGAAGACCATCTCAATGGAGTTCTAAACAAGAAAATTGATTTTCAATTTCCAATCGTCGCAATATGCCTTAATATGATCGAAATCACTCTGCAGGAGAGTATTGATGACTTCGATTTTTGGACCTGATGTATACGCCACTAAATCGTTTGCGTACGCATGGCATGATTGAGAGAACCTACTAGATCACTTGTGTAAATGTTAAACAGTATCGGAGAAATCACAGCCCCCTGTTGTAAGCCGTTTTTAATGTCAAAGGTCTTGCTCGAAATAACGTTGTCAGGTTTAACAACGAACTTCTTTCCCATAAGCATGTCGTTAATCATATATAGCAGAGGTTTCGGCATGCCCATTCTCGTCAACTTAGGGTTTTCTAATAAGGACTTGACAACTTTTTTTTTTAATAAAACGCAAACCATTTGAGATATTTCAAAAACTTTATCATCGGCTTGAAGTACAATCAAAACATTTATGAATGGAACTCGACTTCGTTCATAAGGCCACCTCGGGCACGTTTGCAGCGGTCGATTCGTTGGACCCAATTTTCAACGAATCGGCCGAAACGGCTGTTATTTCGCGTTCAATGTTGGCTCTGAGCACTTCCAACGTCGTCGGCGTGTTGGCATAAACCAATGACTTAACATAGCCCCACAGAAAATAGTCAAGCGGCGTTAAATCGCACGAACGAGGCTGCCAATCGACTGGCACATTTCTTGAGATAACACGCTCACCATACTTAATCTTCAATATATCGATTGTAGCAATTGTAACGTGACGGTCGTGATCGTCGACGAAAAAATATGGCCCAATAACGCCGCCGGCATGCAAACCGTACCAAACAATTATTTTTTGTGGATGAAGTGGTGATTCATGAAGCACATGTGGCTTTTCACCTGACCAATAACGCATATTTTGCTTATTGACGAACCCATTGAGAAAAAAATGAGCTTCGTCACTGAAGATGATTTTGCGATGAAATTCATCATCTTGGCGCATCTTCTCCAGAACCCAATCGGAGAACGTACGTCGCCTCAAATGGTCTATCTGCTTCAATCCTTGATTCAGCTTGATCTTGTATGAGTGTAAACCAAGATCCTTATGCAAAATACGCCATAATGTGGTCTGAGCGATGCCCAATTCTTGAGAACGCCGTGGAATTGACTGATCCAAATCAGTTTGCTACGGACGCCTAAACGGCAGCGATATTTTCGACATTTCGACCAACCCGTTGTTTCACTGACACGGCAACATCACACAACGAATATGTAGACTCAAATTTTTGCACTAAACTTATTATTGCCTGTCTACTCAAGCGAAAATTTGAGTTAACGGTCTTAAAGTTGCAGTCACCGACTCCGAATTTCGGCAGAAAATTTTTATAATTTGTAGACGTTGCTCGTTCGTGTAATTTACCATGATATAAATGTTGAGTTGATGATTAGTGAAAGAGTGCGTTCACAAATTAAATTCAAAGTTGTCAAGTCCCTATTGGAAAACCCTTTAGAAAAGCCCCTCTAACCATACGTTGTCGAAGGCCTTCTCAAATTCAACGAGGCAGGCACCCGTACACTGGTTCTTGCATTTATTCCATTGTATGTGGGAGACCAGCTTTGACGCAGCATGAATAGTGTCATGGCTCGCCCTAAAACCAAACTGATTTTCTGGAATTACGAGTGTGTTATTTTCCTCAACCCAGCTTAACAGCGCTCTATTAACCACTTTCTCGAATACCTTTCTAATATTCGAAAGCAAACTACATACTCGTAATTAACCAGAGATTAGCAGGGTTAGTTCTAGCTTTATCCCTTTTTGGGATTGGATGTACCACTGCTGTTTTCCAATGGGTCGGATAATATGCATTATTCAGCGCATTGTTAAACAGCGTAGTAAATATATCCACTGCTTCCAAGGGCAGGTGTTTTAATACGACGTTTGGAATACCGTCTATTCCCGACGACTTTTTGTTTTTCAGAGACTCAAAGATGCACAGCAGTTCATCTTTTCGCACGAAAAAATGCGAGGAAGCTCGTTCATTGGCGATGATAACGTTTGCCGCGTTTTCTTCACTGAATACGGTGAAACCGTGATTCTCGGATCGCTAATTTTGAAGTTCGTTGCGCTGATAATAGTGATTTACGTAGGCCCTGTTGTCAATGTGAACTGGATTGTTCGCCGTATTCACGGCCTCGAAAAAGGCTCCCAAAAAATCTACTTTCTCCTGTGGGTCTTCGACCACGAAAAGACCGTCGCCTGAGTCGTCACTCTCTGGACTTATGCCGAGGGTCAGTAGTATCTGTCTGTTTTCTGTCGATTCCCACAATCGGACACACTGAATGTCATTGTGATCTTTCCTCCTGAACAACTTATTTATCTGCGGGAACATATTCGGATTACTGGATTTTATAGCCTGAATCTTATTGCCCCAGTACAGACTTACAGATTTACTGTAATTTTCTTTAGTTATTTTTTTAAGATTTTTGATCACTGACTTTAGTGTTCTTATTTCCGAGTCGTTTCTGTCAGTGAACTGTCTGTACAGCTGCTCAAGCCTCGAGAGCAGTCTACTTTTGTGCGCGTACAATGCGTTGATTGTTGGAGTTCTGTACTTTTCGATCTGACTACCGTCGGAGTATTCCATCCGGGGGATAGTCTACTCCATAGTTCATTGGACAACGTCTTGCATCGTCAGTAAATTACGGTCGATTTTTTCGTTTGTCAAGTTTCTATTAGTCGGAGGATCAATTCCACTCAAACGTAAACTACGCTTTAAGATTCTGGAGAAGTACGGCCACCGTACTCTACGGTAGTCGTATGAGTACGCTTGATCATAGCGTTTGTTCGTTTGGGATCCGTATTGTGGCGGCAAGTCCGTAGTGATCGCTATCGTACTCGAACGCTCGCAAACAGTTCCTTGTATTTCGATCCGTTAGTCAGTTCTAGCCTACTGTCTATTAATGCGAAGTCCAGGAAAGAACCGGCTGATGGGAAGGATGGGATATTCGTCGTGTACAGCTCAAGTCTGTACTCAATCATATGTTGACCCCACCAGTAGTATAACTGGTTGCCCCTGGTGTTTGGTGGATTATTTCCCCATGCGGCATGTCTAGCGTTAAGATCTCCGGCCAAAAAAAATTATTTTCTTCCGATTGAAGCTGAAGGCAACGAAAAAGTATTTCGAGCTCAGTTATAAATTGAATGGGATTGGGTGCTTCAGGTGTATAAAGCGACACCACATGCACTCGCCTTCGACTGTGAAGAGGAATGCATACAATGCAGGCTTCCAACACTAGGAACCTCATTAAATGCCCGCTATATATGAACTCTATGGCGCATGCCTTTGCGTAATAAGATACCAACCACACCCCGTCGTGAGGAGTGTGGACGGTCCCTTCTATATATATTAATAGTCACTGTAGTCAATTTTGTGATACTGGTTAAGCTTAGTTTCGCTGACCAAAAGCACATCTGGACATTCACTTAACAACAGATTTTGTAGGTTGGTACTTCTCTCGATCCTGATTAGTGAGTTAACGTTTAACGCAAGAATCTTCAGATTAACCTCATTCAACGTAGCAGACATTATATCGGCGTGCCAGAATTGTCAAACAGGGTCGAATATATAACGCCAATTCGAGCCGCTTGTTCATTTAATTGTTTCTGAAAATGATCGATTTTTCCGTGTAGGGACAGAAGAATCGCTTTCAAATCCAGATCCGCTTCCGTCGCTTTTTCGGCTACCTTTGGCGTATTTTTTTCTGTTATTGTAGCCTTACCCGATCCAGATATCATTTGGGCATAGGATACACTGAGTGCCACAAAATTAGAGAAAGAACGACTCTTTTGCCGCTTCTCTTCTTCGATGAACTGTTTTCGAGCCTGAACTAGGGCTACATGTGGATAAACCTCGACAAGGCACTGGTAACAGTAATGGTAACACTGCTCGTAAATCTTTGCAGAATTATAAATGTTTTGCAGATATGTATAACAGGAGTGGACGAAGAACTTATTATAAGTTTTTACGTTATTCCGCAAGCACTGTCAGGGATGTCTGTCAATATCCAGAAGCACGGCGAATATAGTTTGAATACCGCTCAGCTTTATGTGGGAAAATATAAATGGTATTACATGCTATTTTTGGCGCATAAGCATTAATGCACGGTGAAGCCATTTTTCAATATTTCGCAATATTACCCAATGGTCCATTATCAATATAACACACACCTAACATTCCAAAGACCACCTTTTGCCCATATATTTGTACATGTTCAATTTTGAATGGTTTTTATATATTATGAATCAATTAATATTTTGTTATTTGATACGCAATATATTCAAGATGATGTGTGCGACATTTCACAAAGTTATTTCAAAAGATAAAAAAGTTACATATTTTTGAAATGCTAATTGTCATCGGGCTCCATAGTGCAACGGTGCGGTCTGAAGTATATTTGAATTAGATTCAGGCAAAAGTAGGCCACATCTTAGGTGAACTTGAGACGAACAATCGAAAGAGATTGTTTGTTGAGACCGAGGTTCGTCTTGGACTGTAGTGCTAAGTATATACTCTTACCGAGTTAAAATGTTACAACAGAGCCATCACTTACATGCGGGAAACGTGGAAGGCCTTTGCTCAAAGGTAAGTGGTTCAATGTGGCTCTATTTCCCTTGGGTATTCCCTCCCAATATATGAAAAAAAATATTGACAATATCGTCATCGTTTTGTCCAATATTTGTTTTGTTTTGGTTTGGTTTTTCGTTAATGCTAGCGACATGATGGGCAGCTCGAAGGAAATTAAAAATTGTTTTGATAAATAGGTACATGTGTCAGAGTTGCACATTTTGTTTTACTAAATAAAAGGGTTCCAAATACTGAGTGTGTTTAGCTGCCTTAAGTGTATGTTTGTCAGTCTACAATAGAATTCCCGATTTGGTACTAGTATAATTGTTATTTGCCGTGTTCCTTTCATTCATATCCTTGGCCGGTGTTGGTAAAATAGCATGTAAATGCATACTCCTCACAGATAAATTAATTGAATTTCGTCAATTATGCCACTGTTCTTTGGCATATATCGGTCGGCTACTGCTTATACTTGTGGACCGCTATCGAATACTGTCCAAATATGGTGATCAATTTATATATATTTTAAAATATCTTTATAATTTCCAAACATTCTCATACAAACTAAGCTATAATTGGAATAAGATACCCATTTTTCGAGAAATGATCTATTAAATCCGCATAATTTTAAGAAAAGAAAAGAAAAAATGTTGTCATTGCAATACGATGCACATTTAGGAAAATTGTCAATGCATTTTGCGAAAGGTATTCTCTATATTTAAGTAAACGAAAGTGTTGGGTAACGAACTCGATTTTTAGGGGTATTAATATTAAGTAATTAATCACATCACCTTTATAATGAAAATTAACTTGAAAATATAGATTCCTATACCCGTATTGTGTAGATTTTGTTATACAATTGCACAATGTGTATGAAAGCATGAAATAATAAATAATAAATATATTCGTCAATTATGCCACTGTTCTTTGGCATATATCGGTCGGCTACTGCTTATACTTGTGGACCGCTATCGAATACTGTCCAAATATGGTGATCAATTTATATATATTTTAAAATATCTTTATAATTTCCAAACATTCTCATACAAACTAAGCTATAATTGGAATAAGATACCCATTTTTCGAGAAATGATCTATTAAATCCGCATAATTTTAAGAAAAGAAAAGAAAAAATGTTGTCATTGCAATACGATGCACATTTAGGAAAATTGTCAATGCATTTTGCGAAAGGTATTCTCTATATTTAAGTAAACGAAAGTGTTGGGTAACGAACTCGATTTTTAGGGGTATTAATATTAAGTAATTAATCACATCACCTTTATAATGAAAATTAACTTGAAAATATAGATTCCTATACCCGTATTGTGTAGATTTTGTTATACAATTGCACAATGTGTATGAAAGCATGAAATAATAAATATATTCTTCTTTTAGAGTGGTCGTTGAAGTTCAATGCCAAAGCCATTTAATGAAACCTATTAAGAAAAAAAATTAAAAAAGGCTACAAAGGCTACAACACTTTAATTGCCTAATTAATGGAACGAGCAAGAGATATCTTGTGATATACTTATTCGATAGCTATAATGACTATTGTCTCGTATAAATATAAATTACATCAATTTAAATGATAATGATGATCAAATGAACATTGAAAAAATCATATAATTGAGCGAGTATTCTAGTACAATACTTGTTCGCTTTGTTTCTCCTTTCGTAAAGAAAATGCCTTGCCGTGGATACTCGGCCATTGACTTTTACTTTTATTTTAAAACAAAGTACCAAGCAGAATAAGTTATGCAAAGCCAAAAAATAATCATATACGAGTAGTAGCTGCTATTCTGTTTAAGGCTGCATAGGAAGAATTTTCCAATGAAATTGATAATGAAATTCACCCTTCAGTACCATTGGTATCCACCTTGATTAAATATAGTTTTTTTTTGTTTTAAGTTATGCAATTCGTGCTGTAATTGCTTGTTAACAATTTAACTAACAAGGGAAAGGCATTGGACTGAGACGTTAAAAACTCATTGTTAATATGCTTAATGCAAAATTCGGATAGCCGGACAGAGCTCTTACAAGGAAAACAATGTCTAATTAATTTAAATTACGATGAATAGTTTTAAAGGAAAAAAAAACATGCGATCTGAAAGCTTATTTATTTCTATGGTTTCTTTGCGCATGAGGTTAATTTGAGCATACAGTTAATGTATAGGAGTATTGATAGAAAACTTTTATTGCTCTCATATTTACTTGATCTGTCGTCAAAATTGTCTCGCAATGTGTAATTATTTCAATTTTGTACCGCCCGTACTCATTTCTAGTTTGCCTACTTCAGATTTGTTGGCTCAAAAAAATTTTCAATGGCTTTGTGCTTCTGCTTGTACTTGTTAGGTTTGGCATTATACTCGTACATTATATTTTGCTTAGCTTATATTTCTTTCAAGCGTCAATAAAACGTTTTGAGAAAATGCATCCACAGAAACTGATAATTGAAAGTTTAATCAGATGAGTGAAAGTTAGGTTAGGTTAAGTGGTTGCTTGCAGGCTGCATTAGTCCAAAAAGTTCTTAGTGATACCAGAGGATCTCAATGTCCTTACACCTAAATGAGAGACCAAAAGGTAATGCGTAGTTGCGCACATCAGATTTATCTACTTGTCCAATCATTTGGTAATTTTAGTAAAATCACAGCCTACTAATTCGATTAAGTCAAAATTCATTAAAAGTCAAGGCATGTTTATTGGCATTAATTAGTTTTTCAAAATGGTAGGTAAATGTGTATTATGAAATTTTTGGTCATTTTTTTGCGAGATAGGCATCCAATTTTAAACTACGACAATGCCTGATGTAGATATCCGTAACAGATATCAAATTCTACGTTAGCCAGCGGTTAATGATGCGAATAAGATGAATGGATTCTGTTCTCGGTAAGACACTGCTACCAACTTAAGAAGCGTAAGGGCTATAAATTATAAATTGAGTTTGACTCATGTTTACTAAAAAACTAAGCATTTTCGCCTGAAATGGTTCTAAATCAACAACTATATGAGTCACACAAATCATGTTTACTAAATAAAAAGGCTATGTTCGTCATAGTAAGTAAATAAGAAAGTAATTTCGGTTTTTTAGTGTGCAATAAACAATTTTTTCTTTATTAAAAGAATAAACTTTAATCAATTACGTATTTTGCATTTCGTTCGATGAACTGGATCATTGGTGAGAACTTTACCATCAAAGAGCTTTGCAAATTTTTTTCAAATGTCAATAAACATCACATTAAATCGAAAACATCTTTGTGGAAATACGTTTTAAAAGAATAAACATGCTAGGTCTATAATATTAATTGTAAAATTTCATATTTCCCATATGTAAGTTATGAGATATACCTATATTTAGTATTTAGATAAATAATATAACAAACTTATTTATATAAGGCCTATACTATGTTTTGAATACGCATCAGGAAGAAAGGTAAATTTTGAAACAAAAAAAAACTTGTCGATTACGACATCAACAATATCCGGATTTATGAATAGGTGGTTAAGTTACAATGAAGCGTACGGTTAAACTAAAACTTCCTCTGTAGTACACGAAATACATTTGAAAAAAAAAGAATTAGACAGCGATACAAACCGACAAGTTTTGTTATATGCTAAAGTTCATCTCACTCGTCAATTCATCTCTATCGGCTTACTAACTGCAATGTAATAGGTTCAGACATAATCACATGATATTTGTATTACGAGTACAAATATAATTATATATATCAGGTGTAACGGATTTACTTTTAGTTGCTTGCTTAAAGACGTTAGCTGCACACAATTGTTAATGCGTGTTTATTTAGCGTAGTTGATTACGATAACATTCCACTTGAAGACTGCTTTGTGGTAACGTCTTCTTTGTATCACCTTGTAAAATGCTAAACAAACTAAGGCATTATGACCATTTTTTGATCAAAGGGTATCTAGGAAAGTTCTCAAATTTAGCAGGGAGCTACTCACTATTTTGGTAGGGATGCTATCGAAACATTGTCTGCTAAAGGAGACGGAACATTTACTTGATTTACCATGACGTATGAAGTTCTTTGTGAAAGAATATACCCTTTTACTGGCTTAAAAATATGTGATAAAGAGATAGATAAACTGTGTATGATATGTGCAGAGATATTTGATACTTTTCTGCTGATATGTATGAGAAAATTAGAAATCAAATATTTTTAAATTACCGTTTATGCATATTATTTAAAATATAATTTTAGGATCTTTGAAAATGTAAATTGCTCTATCGAACATGAACTATTGTAGTAGATACAAATTTTTGAGTTGAGTCGAAAAAAAACTGTAATCTGAGATACTTTTATGCGGGTTGTGGAAGATTCAGCATATGCATGTATCGAATAGCACCGTTTCCTCCTTGATGAAGCAAGAGCCCCTAATGAAAAAAAAAAAAAAATCTTTTCCACTATCCGAGTAAGGCACATGTGAGCACATTTTGGTTTTTGAAATAGCGATAGAACAGGGTAAGGAAATAGACATTTCGCGAAGTTAGCTAGCCAATCAATAGACCGGGAAATATTGATGATACTTATGAGTTTAATCGCACAGATGTGAATACAATCTAAAAAGTGAAGATGTGGGCATTATACTCCAATTTGGGGGCGAAAAAATTATATACCTATACACCTAGACATTTTGCAGCATTTTTGGCGACATCGAATACGTTTCCGTTTCAACGACGTACGTTGTCATTAATCTAAATTTTTTTTTCTATATAATTTGCGCGCGCTCAAGGGATTTATGTACCCTTAAAATGTTTGCACACAGCGCGGGAGAGATTAGATTACATTGATGAATGCTGGGTGTTTAAATTGCATTTAACGACAGTTTTTTGCAACATTAATTTCCAGGCAGCTGGTGTTTCCGCAATTAGTTTTATTGTTAACGTCTTAATTTAATGAGCTTAAATAGAAGATAGTTCCTGTTCTATGGCCGAAGAGTAGACATAAGTTCTGGAACGGATATTAAAAGAAAATACGAGTAGAACAAGAATTATTAATGAAAATTAAAAAGTCTCGAGGACAGAAGGAACTCTAAACCACATCAGCATTTATATTATAGATATCACATCATAACAGTAAAAAAAAACACTTAAATTGATCGTCTGTAGAGGTAATTTTTACAAGAACCGTACTACAGGCCATTGAGAAGTCTTCGTATTTGGAGATGATTCATTAGTTGGTGAATCATCAGCGTTTTTATAATATTTGAAGGAATGGACGTGCACGGGAATGGACGTACAATAGTCTATAGATAAAGAGAGAAAGATTCGATTTTTTTCAGGGATGGGCTGTTTTCTATTTGCTTCCAAAGAGTCCTACAAAGTAAGAGTACTGAATATGCATGCACAGTGGTTTTGCTAGCGTGAAAGAATATCTCTTACGACGGATCGATATACCATCTGTACCAGTGTGTTTGTGTATATCAAGATCGATATTTAAGAACTTCTATATTACATGATTGTAATATAGAAAATGGAAGATTCGACGAGCTTTAGTGTAGGTGCCGACATAATAAAACCTAGAATTTTTGAGCTTGCCAAAAAATGCCTTTGACTTTGTCCAAAGAGCTGATAACTGGAATATCATTATACATATCATAAGAACAGTCATTTGAATACTCTCATATCAAAGGAGGCGATAAAGCAGATGTTTCTTTCACCTCTATTTCTTACGATTTCATAGAGTTTTCAGAGATTTAAAGGGTTTTCCAATAGGGACTTGACAACTTTAAATTTAATTTGTGAACGCACTCTTTCACTAATCATCAAACGGTCACTGTCAATTTATTCAGTAAACTCAATATTTTCATCATGGTAAAGTACACGAACGAGCAACGTCTGCAAATTATAAAAATTTTCTACAGAAATTCGGAGTCGGTGATTACAACTTTAAGAGCGTTAACTTAAATTTTCGGTTGTAATTCTCGCCCTAGTAGACAGGCGATAACAAGTTTAGTGCAAAAATTTGAGTCTACATATTCGTTGTGTGATGTTGCCGTGTCAGTGAGACAACGGGTTGGTCGAAGTGTCGAAAGTATCGCTGCGTACTTCTTCAGGCGTCCGTAGCAAACGATCCAAATCAGTCAATTCCACAGCGTTCTCAAGAATTGGGCATCGCTCAGACCACATTATGGCGTATTTTGCGTAAAGAGCTTGGTTTACACCAATACAAGATCAAGCTGACTCAAGAATTGAAGCCGATGGACCATTTGAAGCGACGTACGCTCTCCGATTGGGTTCTGGAGAAGATGCGCCAAGATGATGAATTTCATAATGAAGCTCATTTTTGGCTCAATGGGTTCGTCAATAAGCAAAATATGCGTTATTGGTCGGGTGAAAATCCACATGTGCTTCATGAGTCACCACTTCATCCACAAAAAATAACTGTTTGCTGCGGTTTGCATGCCGGCGGCGTTATTGGGCCATATTTTTTCGTCGACGATAACGATTGTCACGTTACTGTGAATGGTCAGCGTTATCGCGCCATGATCACCGATTATTTTTGGCCCGAATTGGAAGATATGGACTTGGACGACATGTGGTTTCAACAGGAAAATGCCACAAGTCACACAGCACACGCTACAATCGATTTATTGAAGAGTAAGTATGGTGAGCGTGTTATTTCAAGAAATGGGCCAGTCGATTGGCAGCCTCGTTCGTGCGATTTACCGATGCTTGACTATTTTCTGTGGGGCTACGTTAAGTCTTTGGTTTATGCCAACACGCCGACGACGTTGGAAGAGCTCAGAGCCAACATTGAACGCGAAATAGCGGCCGTTTCGGCCGAAATGTGTGGCTCGAGTCGTTGAAAATTGGGTCCAACGAATCGACCGCTGCAAACGTGCTCGCGGTGGCCATATGAACGAAGTCGAGTTCCATTCATGAATGTTTTAATTGTACTTCAAGCCGATAATAAAGTTTTTGAAATATCTCAAATGGTTTGCGTTTTATTTAAAAAAAAGGTTGTCAAGTCCTTATTCGAAAACTCTATATATACTTATCCAAATTGTTAATAGAGATTTTTTTAAAAGCATATTTTGATGGTTAGCCATATGGGCTTAGTACCCAGGCGGTGTATTGCGGACGATATAAATTTATTTGTATTGTTACAATTTGTATTGTTATACAATTTTTCTTCAAAACCATCCCCAGACGTTTTTGATTATGTTGACATCGAAAAAATATTCGATGCACATTTTAAAATGTTCAAATTATGTTATTTGCTCGTAATCAGTTTTGTTTTTTATAAGAGCTGATGATTAGATCGATTCATTGCTCTTCTGAAAATTCCATCGTACATATGTCTTCTTGAAAATATTTTTTTTTGATTTGAAAGGTAAATGTAGTCCGCGGAATTGTGCCTATCCTCTAAAATCACAATGACGATGGGACCATTGATGGAAGTCGTCACCGATATCATGACAGAATCAACAGCGGTATGGCGACAGGACGAAAACTGTTCCGATTGGATCGTAAAAATGTGGTCTATTTTTTTTTTTTTTTTTTGGTCAGAAAAAAAATAATTTGTTACCATTTCTTTGTTCAGCTAAGTTAAGACCGACACACGATAATCTCAATTTTGAATTCTATGGAAGACAAATAAATAGGTTTTGGAGTCAGCTTCCGACGGTTGATATGAGAATACCTCGAACTGTCTGTAACTGCATCCGTTCTCGCTTTTGTTTCTCTTACTGTACTTCCTCACAATTATTATCTGGATCTTTTTTCGTAATACAGGTGTTGATTGTTTAGAGATCTCGACCGATTCTTCCCCCATTGTCCCCGCTAGAACCATTTTCCTGCTTAGGCGCAATAATTCTCCCGACCTTCCTTTTTAAGCGTTTTGGCATGATATTGGTGAAATTGTACTGATTCCCGCTCTGAAATAGCAATTAGTAGTAGATGCCATATAAAATTCCAACAAACGATAAATGAGCGTATTCAAGCGAACGGCAGAGTGTTTCTTTAAAAGCTCTATTCGGAATAAAAAGTTCTAAAAAAATAAGTTGAGTCAAAAGTCAAAGCATTTCTTAATTTTCTGTAAACAATTTTTGCCAAACAAAATCTAGTTGCCCCAATTTAATTTAAATTTCACATACATCGTTCCATTACAACACATGTCAACTATGTCGTATAGGCATGAGTTTTTCAAAAATTCAGAAAAATAAAAGCTCAGTAACGATGGATATACAATAGTTAACTGAAACAAGGAGATCTTTTAACAAATATTTCAAAAAGAGCCTGTTAATAGGAGAAATGAAACGGCTATTTAAAAATGTAGAAATACAAATGTGATATAGTAACACATAACAACCTGCCAATTGTTCCAGTCGACTGCTACAAGACTCATAGTTTCTTTATCCATCCATTCACTGTCACTTTAATAAGAACTTTGAACAAAAAAGAAAACAAAAACCAATCATTAAAATCCCTTTTGAACCGTCGAAAATTGTTCTATTAATCAACCGATGATTAGTATTTATTAAACTGTCACATGAACGCGTTGTTTTAAACTAATTCCGTGATTGCAAGCCTTTGAGTCTTACAACTCATGCTTAAGCATGAAATGAAAAAAAGCACGAACAATTTGAATAAATCAAAGCTCTAATCTTGTGTAATCTTAAATTTGCAAAAAAATCAAGCCGTTAAAACTACACCACCATCGTGATTTTAAATTATTCTTCAGTGAAATTTCACTCATTTTGTATTATACATGTATCTATATATGTATATACTAATTATACACATATTCCACAATACTTATAGAGAAATTTCTCTGCTTGGAAAAATACATGTTGAATTCTACACGGTGTCTCAGCTAAGGAGGACAATACGGTAACGGCCGTTAAAGTGAGACACCTCTGATTTCGATGTGTAATTACTTAAAATACCGTAGCTTTTGAACGCTTACCGTTAGAGAAACAATTGTACAACCTTTACACATACGATCAACGGAAGCTATAGCAAAGGCCCGTTTTATTTAGGCAAATATAATTTGAGAGGGGGTGAATATAGACTATCTCTCATAAAATTTTTTGTTCGCCAGAATCTTTAGTTACCATATTGCCCTTCTTAACTTAGACACCCTAGATATACGAGCCTGGGAGCAAATTATTTCTTACAAAAGTGCATGACTTGCTTAACTTAATTGTTATTTTTATGTTCAATACTTAGATGCCGATATTTTCTGTAGTCGTGTTTTTATATTTTCTTGATATTTAATTTGATATAGGTTAGTATTTATTGTTGACCCTAAATAACCCTTCTGTAGTCTCGTTTATGGTAGAGAAATTAGTTTAAGTTGATAATAGAGAGAAATTAGTTTAAGTTGATAATAGAATATCAGTATTTTACTTAAATGGAAAACAGTTAAACGATTTGATTGAGTTATGTCATAACTCTTTATTTTAAGAATGGGTTCATGGTTTTTTAATTATATTTTCTAATTATTTTGAAGAGAAAATGTTGAAGGATGGAATAAAGCAAGTGAATATTTTTGAGGATTTGCAAAATTTTCATAGATAACATCTCTTGTAAAGTGTTTCATGAAGTTTTAATTCTAATATTTCCTGAAATCAACGCAAATGATTACCGTACAAGTGGTTGGGTGTTGTACCATTCGGGTAGGCAATGGCTGGTGTCTTAAACCTAGTGGTACTCAGTATTATAACAATACTATATCAGTAGTGCCTATTTTTTTAAGTATAGATACCAGATACTTGTCCAACCGGACTTGTTGCTAAAATTATAAGCGCTAGTGTTAAGCAAAAAGCAAATATATTAGTTATTTCAGTAGCTATAAGTCTTTTCTCGTCTATATTCATGTTTTAGTTATTTGTAGTAGATTCATACAATATAAGCGTTATTCATTGGAAAACGCTTCTTTTCTGCTCGATTTATTGGATCACTCGTTTGTTTGCAAACCAGTGTGAAGTGAACTTATGTAGAGGAAAGATGCCACCAGTTAAAGGCCGAGTAAATTTAAAATAAAAGTGGGAAGTGTTAAAAGTTGAAAGACATTAAAAGTGGAACCTCGTATCGAATAATCGGAAAAAGGTATAGAATTGCCATATCTACAATCGTGGGAATAAAAAAAAAGGTAAAGAAATTGTTTCCACATTTTTCCAAACATCAATCGCAGGAACAGAGAAACGCAAGACCTTATATAAAGCAGAAATGCCGAAAATGGAAGCTATTGTATTGATGGTTCCTGAAGCCTTCGTTGTCGTTATGTTCTTGTATCAGGAAATATGATGAAAGCCGAAGTCAAGAAGTTGCATTCTGTCCACAAAGACACAAAACCGTTGCATGCAAGTGATGTCTCGATTACAAATTTTAAAGCCAGTTTTGGAATTCGGCTGTTAGCAATCAGCGGAGAAAAACTTAGCGGTAATATACACGCTGACCACCTGCCTCTCCACGTCAAGTTGGGTGAGACAATTTCTGAGCTAGGTCTAACCAGGAACCAAGTCTATAATGCAGATGAAAGTGGTCTTTTCTGGTGGATAGTCCCAAGCAAAACGTTTGCGCGCGCTCGCGAAAGATCAGCTCCTGGGAGAAAAATAACCAAGTACCATTTTACAATCCTTGTATGCACGAATAGTACAGGTGAAAACAAATTGAGCCATTGGAAAGGCAAAAAATCCCCGGTGTTTCAAAAATTTGAAGCCCCCAGTGACCTATAATAACTCGCAGACTGCATGGATGAAAAAAGACATTTTCAAAAAATTTGTACCCCAGGTAATTAATGCTTTGAATTGACTTATCGTCTAATATCTTTTTCTTATTATTTAGGTTCGAAAATTTGTAAAAAATAATAATTTACCAGAGAAAGCGTTGCTAATTCTTGATTTAAAAAAATCAATACACATTTGATAATATGAGAGACTGGAATGAAGATGTGGTCTTCAGACCCTCCGATATTGAAGAAGACTCTGAATTTTCAGAGAGTGAGGCCGACGTTTCCACGATTTTAAGCTTAATAAATCCAAGAGAGAAGGATATGATATAGCAACTTTCTTTCGGGCGACAAGCAACGATCAATAATTTTTTTTAGAAAACCTCTAAATAAATGTTCTGCATAAGTTTTGTTCTCCCTTGTTTTTTTGTTAATTTGTATGATAAAAATAAAATGAATTCCTGTTATGTTATTTATTGTCTTTATACTTTCTAATCTTGTTAACTAGTGTTTCATTGTTAACCAAAATTAAGTACCTGCTCCAAAAGATGAACATTCCGAAAAGATAAACAAGATCTGTTTTTTATTAGTTCATCTTCCCGAGATTCTACTGTACCACATATTATAGTCTCTTTTTTTTCATAAATTAGCGCGAGCTCAAGTGATCATTAGTATCCTTAAAATGTTTGCTCACAGTGCGGATGAAGGACAATTAGGGAGGAAAGAAAGAGAGAGGTACCGAAGTACGTTGGTTTTAAATGGCTGAATGTTATCGTATAATGACTAGGAAATAAAGAGCTCGGTAGGACATTCCATAAGTGAGTTATACGGTTTAGGAAAGAGTCACGATATTTTAGAGCACGTCCGAAAGTGGGCTTGATGAGCATTCATAGCGAGACGGGTGTTACGGCTAAAATGTTGAGGGGGCGACATGCTACCGGAAATTTCGGTGGAGTACTGGTAGTGGAAATAGCGATAGATCAAGGTGAGATAGGAGACATTACGTCGGTGTTCAAGTGTGTCACTTAATTGTGTAATATTGGCGTCACCTATCTACCAATTGTAAGGATTGTCTAAGGGGCACCTGACTAGATGTGGGCATTGTACTCCAATTTTGGGTAGATGAATGCTTTATATATGGAAGCCAGATCGGAGGGGGTAAAATATTTCTTACATCGTTTCCTGAAACTTAGACATTTGCCAGCATTTTTGGCGATATCGCGTATGTTGTCATTCCAACGTAAGTTGTCATTGAGACACACATACCGAGAAATTAAACATTTTCGGTTTCGACGATCCAAGTGCCATTCATGCATCATATTTTGGAATTCTATTGGTGGTTCCTCATTTAGTGGTGCTGTTATTTCGCTGCATTAGCATACGCTGCTGTTGCCGTTCTACAGCCAAAAAGCAGGGACATGAGTCCAGGAACGAATATGAAAAGCAGAAAGTACTGTCGTGAGCAAAGGAATATATTGGATTAGAAGTAGCAGATAATAGATCATAGATGAAAAATAAGAAGAGTGTCGGACACTGAATGGTGTTCTGTGCCACTCCATCTTTTATTTTGTGAATGTCAGACGTAAAACCATGCAAAACAACTTAAATTGAACGTTCCAAAATGTAATTTCAATCTATTAAAGAAGAGAGTCGTCGATCCCAAAAGAACGCATTTTCGACAAAAGAGCTTGTTGCCAAACTCTGTTAATTGCCTAAGAAATATCAACTGCAACTATCTTGTTTTCGCCAGATTCGTGTAGACTTTGATTCCACTTTTAGGTGAGAAATGCCATCAAATCACCAGTGAACCTGTTGTACGAAAATCGGACCCCCGATTATTGAGAAGTTGTAGCGTGTTGAGATATTTCATGAGCTGAGAGATTTCAAGACAGAAAAAAATATGACAGACTAGATGTCAGATGTTATGTATGACATAATTCTGTCTCGTGGAGACGGATGTTACTTAGACTTAATAACATTTCAAATATTAGTCCACTATAAATTATTTGATGACACTACGGCAGATTTTGGAAGCGGAAAACAAAGAACTTTTAATTGAAACCCACACCCTTGTTATCAATAAGAGCTATATGTCGAATAAATATCCATCAAGATAAGAACGATCTAAACTATGTAAAGGCATGAATTATTTCAAAATAATTCGAGTTGAATGTATAAAATGGTTGCGCCGATACCATACGCTCCGTCCCGAAAAGCCTCCAGGTAAGCAATTTCATGGTTAATAAATTCAATATATCCTGAAATGCATAACATTATATTGAAAATTTTATATTAGGTGCATTAGACTTGTAGATACTTTCGCTATATAGACATTTTTAAAACGGAATATATCAAGATTTGTGTCAATCCATCATCAGACTTGTTAATTCGTGCCACTTCTGAGCATGTGTAGACGTATGCAAATGAGATTGTCAGCTTACAAATATCAGTACGAATAAGAAAAGGCAAGGTTTTTTTTTTTTTTTTTTTTTGCTGGAATGAACAGACACCAGCATAATGCTTCAAAAATTGCATAACCTTTCACGCATAGAGTGAGGTACACATTTCCAGTGAGATCTGTGGAAACAACTGGGGGCAGTCTGCAAATAACATTCACCAATAGAGTGAGCTAATAGATATTAAAATTTTTATTTTCGGCAATGGAAATACGTACGAGTGTCTATTACCCAATTCGATTATTTCTCCATTTGTAAGCCGGGCAAAACCGGTAAAAAAGAAGATTAAGATAAAGATGATTCTGCGTGTTTTCGGTGGTGGTGGTGGTGAAATAATAATCATGGTTATGATGACGTTGAAATGATGCTGAGTAACTATGCAGATATCTGCCAGTTTATTTTATTTAGGTTGGAATCATGGCATTACGACGTTTAATAAAATGATAGGCAATGTTGGGAAAAGATTAAATCGGCACATCAGCATCTATACCATCTTCCTTTTCATACCAAATGGTACCTAAGTGTATGGACACTACCTGTGCCTCTACTACTAAATTTCCTTACTCTTTTTATCGTTTGGGAAAGAGGTGATTTGATTCCCTCCCCCTTTGCTCGTAGAGAGCACGAACCACTCTCGCGCAGCTTCATAGCCGTATTATTTTCTCACATGAGCTTGTCTGGACTCTACTGCATCTTGGTCATAGATTGCCTGAATTTGCTAGAATGAGAGCAATTTACAAGTAGGTAAAGTTGATAGTATGAGAGCGATTTGCACGTAAAGTTCACTATGTGTGTGTAATGTTGATGACGTTTAATAAGTAAAATGGGCTGGTTCTATGTAAAATTGTAGAAAATTTTGAATGTGATGACAATTCACACGTATTCACAGACAGGATCACACTGATAGAGACGATCAGTGTGAAGCGGGTTTTGGTTTTCCAATATCTGGAAAGTTTGCCATCTATGTTAGTTCATCTATGGATGTAACTAGAAAGTTGTCCGAGTCTACATTAGCCTCTCGGAATGTTCGTACATTTACTATACCGAAGGGGTGCCTTGTGTCGATCAGAACATGATCAATTCGGACTATGATCGGATGTCCGTTATGTTGGTTTGAGAATATTGAAGTTTGCTCTATTGTAGTATTCTGCCCCTCTGCTAAGTAAATTATTCTAAATCCAGTTCCAAATTTGGCCTCATATTGGCCATACTTTCCGATTGTACTTCCAAAGATGCCCTCATTTCCCATTTCTTCTCTCAAATCCTAAAGCGATTTTAACGTATTCTTAGGGGTATTCATGGCTCAGAACTTTATGACTTAGTCTGCCGCTAACAATATATACATATATCCGGGCCCAAATAGTTTTTGCCTCTGGTTTCTGTGACAGTCATCGTCAGTGTTTCTATTTCCTCCCGCTCAATAATCCCGGTCCTAAGTCAAGTCCTGTTGGATGAGGCTGGTGTCCTGTGGTTACCATGAGACGGTAAAACCAACACAATGGATGCATTGTCACAGTTCTAGCACCAATCATCACCATGTTGACGCTGCTCAGTGCCTATCCTAATCGTGCAAAACTAAGCCAATTTTTATTTTTTTAAGTGTAAACAAAATATTTAAACCTTATTTTTCCAAATGCAATTTGAGGGCTCAAAGAAACTACGAGTATAATATCATACACTAGACTAAATTTCAGTCTCAACTAGGCTGAGGGTATTCCGCGTCGTGCGGCAACATGTTAACGGCGGCCGTTAACGGGTGGCCGTGGTGTAGTGGTACTAGCAATCGCTTCTCACTCGGAGGGGCCAAGGTTCGAATCCTGCCCATGACAAGTCTTTCAAGTTTTTCATTTGTGTAATTGGAACTCAAACAGAAAAATTCACAATTCAAAACACGTAGATTTATTTGGCCGTTGTAGAGTTTCAAGCACAAAAAACTAGTGCGAATTATAACCTTCGAATCACTCTGAGTGAAGAAAAAACTCTCCGTCCTATTCGGAATCCCACCCCTGGAGAGCGAATATCGAAACCAAATACATCTATCCATATCGAAACCACTACAAAAAAAAAATTTTTCTTTTCTCCTCCTTCTACCTTTCCGCCCGCCCCCTGGCAACAGTAAAAGAGTATCTAACCCCTTAGGCGCGCGTAAATTATATTTAAAAAAAAATGCGTTTCCCTGCTTGCCATGAAAGGAGACTAAATGGTAAATAATCGTAATCAAGCGATGAGGATACTTAAAGTTTGTATGCGGGCAAAAGAAAATTCATACTTTTATGCTGCTCATACCAGTCATTATCCAGCGCATTCGAAGATAGCTATGGTGCATCTGATTCCTAAAAGGAATAAAGACACGTCCAATTCCGCGAATCTTCGGTCGATAAGTCTCCTTTCGAATATCAGTAAGGCATTCGAAAAGGTGATCAATCGACTCCTAACTAAGTGGGTTGAGGACAAAAATATAGTTCCGGATAATCAATTCGGTTTTAAGGTGGGGCATGATATCTCACAGCCGCTTCTAAAATAGTATCTGATATCCAGTGGAACGAAAGCAAGAAAAAGTGTACAGGTGCCTGCGTGATTGACTTGGAGAAGGCGTTCAATACCGTATGGTTAGAGGGATTATTCTTCAAGCTGAATAGGCTGGGAATAAGTAAACCACTGCTGAACATTCTTTTTAATATTCTCACCAGTAGACAGTTCATCGTGAAGAATGACATCAAAAAGAGTCTACGACAAGGTGCGGTTAATTCGTCGATTCTATTCAACCTATTCACTTCACCATGCCATAGCGTACGCAGACGATTTGATCGCTTACAGATCCGATCGAAAAATCGTGACCATTAATATGTTCTTACAAAGTGACATCAATAAAATTAAACGATATTGCGATGACAATTTAGTCTCCCCATTAAATGTAGGACGCCACTGATGGAACGAAATAACCACTGAGCCCAAATATCTTTCTCTCTCTCTCTCTCTATCCAATTTTCCGAAAAACTTAAGAGTAGTAGTAGACCAATATCTATATTTTAACAAACAGCGTATCTGGAAGCAAATAATTTTTGTTAGCTATTTTGTAGTCATGCAAACCGGAATACAATTGCTGTAGTTACTTTGGTTCAAATACTTTTGTTATTGTATATAAGCAATAGCAATTCTATAAATTTACAGTTGGTTTTTTTTTACCGAAAAACAGACATATGTACTAATATCAGGAAATGACTCAGAAGTGTAATGCTCCTACATGGGTCGGTAACCCGTTTTTCGTTTCGAGAAATCCCAAGGTTTCCCCTTTTCAGTTGTGTCCCGTCAATTTTCTTTTTTTCTATAGTTTATGGATTTTCTGCACTGTAATTTGTAATCTTACTATTGCAGCAATTCTTTTTTTTTATTGCAGAAGCCTACAATACAACATGGTAAGTCTTTGCTGCTCTGTGCACATCTATTGCACTTACACATTCCCCCTGCTGAATGTATCCAAACCAGTGAAAGTAGCTACAATTCAAGCAGTTACCTAATCAAAATTGCCACGGAGGAATATATTCGCCAATTGTAAAAAAAGAAAATGCGTTGCAGTAAATATACACATGTATGCCTGAGTGTATATGCGTACAATCACTGAGTTACTGTAAAGCGATTTTGCAAGCGGCAAAAAAATGTTTTCTCACACAGTCGACGTCATGAAGGCCTCGCATTGAATTTCGAATCAATTATTATTTGGCATTGAATTTGGTAGAAGGTATTTGCAAAAGTAGTAATTTAAGTATAATCTCAATAAATTGCACATTCACATAATAGGTTTTTTTGTGAATTTGTTGTGTTCAAGCCATTGCGACAACTTTTATTTGTAGGCAAGTTGATTGAAATATTATTATCCTTGGAACATACTACATTAATTAATTCAACTTTGAAAAGATACATGGGTTGTTATATTGTGTAAGTATAGTTTTACGTTGAGGTTGATTTGCCTATACAAATATAAAAAAAGTAATAACTTAAATTACTTCAAAGTTTTGTTTCCTTCTATTAATGTGCAATTTCTAATGCCATAAATAAGCTTAAGAATTATTGTCTAAAAAGTAAGACTTTCTAAATCAATTCAGGGACCGCATCAGTTTTAGATTAAAAAAAATTAACGTAATTTCTTCATTACATGCATAATCCGACAGAAATGCCTTTCAAATATCCACCAAAACTTTGTATCACACACGAATGGAGTATGAGTAAGAAGCACTTTGTCGTTTACTATAATGATCTTAGTAGCGGTTGTTTCTGCTGCATGCACATACAAGTGTTTTTTTTTTTCGTGGAAAAATAAATTAAATGCGATTTTTTTTAGTGATTTATGTAAATTCGTTTAACACACACATTGTGTGTAATCTTCGAAAAATGTTTCATTTTAAATGCATCAACAGAAATATGTACATATTACGAGTATATGTATTAAGGTGTACTTCGTACCTATTAAATTTACTTAATAAGTTTTTTGTAAAATAAATAAATAAATTACGGTTCAGCTGGCCAAGTTTCACGCACTGTATTATTTCTGACAGCGAACGACATGAGTGAGCCACTTTGACATCCCGTCCTGAGAATTAGGCTGCGAGCAGATATTCTTTTCTAAGGTACAACAATAAAATAAATTACACTAATAATCAATGTCTTTGCATAGAATTTCGAATCCTAACTTTGAGCGTTCCACAGAGTCAATTGTCCGATTGTATAATATTATTCGCATCCCCTTGAGTTTGTAGTTCGTAAAATACAATATTCAATTCAAGCTAGAATTCTTGTGAGTTTAGTTGCTATCATCTGCATCATTTAGTTGTCAACAAAAACTATAGAAAGCTCAAATTGGAATTTAGATAGAAAATTGTTTAGTGGCTGATATGCAAAATGTGTGAAGATATTTTCTTTTGCTGATGAGACTAAGGATAATTGAAAGAATGCGTCACTTCCAAATTCAAACGATTTTAAGAACCTTTATTAATTCATGTAGGTTTTTAGGCCTGAAGTTCATATAGGACGGAGAGTTTTTTCTTCACTCAGAGTGATTCGAGGTATAATTCACAGTATTTTTTCTGTGCTTGAAACTCTACAACAGCCAAATCTACGTGTCAGTGTTATGCCTTCACACGCAGAATTTTTCTGTCTGAGTTCCAATTACACAAATGAAAAACTGACTTTCCATGGGCAGGATTCGAACCTGGACCTTCCGAGTGAGAAGCGATTGCCAGTACCACTACACCACGGCCACCCCAAGTCCCAAAAATTGGTTTGAGTATGCCTAGTTCTAGTACAAACAATTTTAAGTGTAAAAATAACTAAATACTTTTATTGAAAGTCACAGCAGAAATGATAACCTGACATTTCAATATAAATATTGAGTAAAAGTGATGTTTCGCAAGAAAATTTTTCTTATTTGATTTTGATATTTCTTTAAATTTATTTATATGTATGTATCTCATATGGAGTATCATTCGTCCCTTACGTTTCTTTGATTTAAATCAACTTCTTCATGACTATCATTGTATTTTCGTTTTGAAATTTGAAATCAAGAAGTACTGACATCAGTGCATCCATCCAAAAACCTCTCTAAAGATAAATTTACTCAAATCACTGTCTGCCCTTACAAACATGAGCCGTGCTATGCAGTATTTATTCCACTCCTGATTCACAGGTAATGTAAAGTTATTAATTGATGTCCAAAAACAAAATATTTACCTTTTTTTTCAACATATAGTTCCAAACACATAAGTACATATTTAAGTATGTTCTTATAAAGATTTTCATTGAATGCATTTTTTAAACCGATATCGTGTTTCTATTTTTGATAATAATAAGTGCATGTACAAAACGCTTCACACTAATCATACTCTATAGGGATTTTATAGCTAATACTATTATTTTGACTTACATATTATACTATGTCTGCAAATGGAGTGCAATATCCACCTTGTTGCGAAGGAATTTACGTAATTTATACAAAATTGGGCGAACTAAGGCTTTGTTGGTCAATAAATTTGGTCCGATTTCGTTGCATACCAATACCACGCTCGGCACGATATCTCCCCATTGACTTTACGTTCCTCAAGACTTTTCAGTGCACTGTCAGTTTTTCTGGAGCAGAAAGTATTTCGAAAACGAGCAGAGGTCATGAAGCCTTTTCAGATTTCATATACTTAAAAGACAGGACTTATACGTAAAAATAATGTTTGACATTGAATGAAAATGGATGGAGACCATATTTTGGTTTAATAAAAGTGTATTAAAAGAATAATTTAGGCTACACAATGGTGTAGCCATTGTTTTACCAAATTGAAATGCCCCGCAGGTTTTATTATAAATATTATTTTGTGACAAAATTTTAACTTTTTCTGCTCCGTCAAAATGTCAACGAAGTCGAAACAGTTGTTTTCATCTTTATATTCTAATTATACTGGTATATTCAATACCTATAATATATGTATGCATGCATACATAAAAAAAAATTCTAGTGCTGTGAAGCATTTTTTTTTATTATTATCTATATTAGACTAAGTGTCGCACTTCATCCTTATACGAGTACAATAATGGTGTCGAATTTCTTAAAATTTCTCCGCTTCACAACACATATTAAAAAAGGCAATAAAAGGAAAAACTTGTATGTAAAATCCACACACCACAAAAGAAAGAAAACAACAAATAGAAAATAAAATCAATTTCTACTTGCATCTGGTTTAATATGAATACTTTGACAAAATGACTATATAAGGCTACATATGGTATACTGACGTGACAACATCCTTTACTGAGAATCGCATTACCTTGGATTTAGTGTCTGAAATTTTCCCGCAACTCTGAGCTGAACTTGAAGAAATCCTTTGAAATCAATAATATGTTATCCTTAGGATTCGCCAATTACTGTATAACATTTTAAGATACATTTTTGGTTTACTTTATTCAACTTGCATTATATAATTTAATTTTGAATAAATTAATCCACCTACGACACTGTAATTTGATTTCTTAGATACTTTTCCTTTTTTTTACACTAAATGGGAGTAACTTTTTTTATATCAAATTATTAGATTCACTTTTAACTGATTCACTTTGATCCATATTATATCAAGTACTGAACTTTCGATTCGAATTTTTTTCGATGCACCTCGGGTAGACCGATACTTTTCATGTCAGAAAAGTCAACGATAAAAGCCAAATGGCTGGCAGGTGGGTAAGACAAGCACCAGCATACTAACTTTAGCAATCCGACTGTGACGTTACGGTCTACGGTCGGTTGGTATGGACGGACAGTCACACAGAGAAAGAAAAAGCTTTCTTCGTTTCTTCTGGCATTTTTGTTTCCTCTGCAAGGTGTTAGGACTTACCACTCTTTTTCTAGCAGACTTTTGAGTCTGTAAAGTAGTAATGATGATCGCGATGATCGTTTGATGATCATTTGATGAGTATAGCATGTGAATTCGTTGTTAGATTACAACATATACTTACTGCATTTGACTGGGTAAACTGGCTACTGGTCTACAACCGGGGTTTAGGGAGAGGGGGGTGTTTCTAATAATGAAAACACGTAACAAAAAGTTTTTGTGGGAGAGAATTTCAGATGGAGAAAATTGATTATTTGTTCGGATGAGTGTAAGACCATCGAAATACTTAGGCGAGTCTCTCAGTTTAAAGTAATCCCATTAAAAAGTGCTGATGATTTTGATGAAAATAACTAAATTTTTAAACGTGTTAATACACATATCGCTTCTGTTTGATTACAAAAATTGGCACATGTAGCAGCGCACGTCGTATGGTTTGAGCCAACGCGTGTCACATTTGATTTTTGTGTGACTGAATGTCTGTTTATTACTTTTTTGGATATGTTATGTAGTCGGTAGTATGCATGATGTGGAAATTGGGTGTAACTTTTGGAAGGTGAGGAAATAAAATTCTTTGAATAAATTTCTCCCAATGAATTGTGCATGTTTTTCTGAACTTAGACACGCACAGCTAAAATTAATACAGGCTCATTAGTTAAGAAAAAAAAAAAGTAAAACTATTTAAAATAGAAATGTACGTTATGAAATTGATGTACGTAAATTAATGGAATTAGTAGTGTATACATTGGATTATATCAACAACAGTTTGTAGCAAAGCTTTCGACAGTTTTTGGTTTTTTACCCCTTTCCTTTTACGACATAAATTATCCATGTTATTAATTATGTATCTTCTTTCATTATTATCATTATTACAGTTAGTATATATTTTTAAGAACAAATCAACAGACGGTAAAAATATTTAGGTTGTCCATATGTTGTCAACGTGAAGCACTAGTAAGTTAGTAAAGGACAATATATTTATATTAGATGAAATGCTTGGTTTGATCTGCCGGTTTTCTATTACGTATAATTAGAAACACGAGGTAGCTGAAAATAGATAAAAAGTTATCCGATTTTCAAACAAAAACACATCCCAGTAAATATAATGATAGAAACACAGGCCATGTTTTTCATTATCAAATGGTTAAATGGTCAAAACAAAAAAATGTGGGAACTTCCGCCACTTGAAAATACGAAAACATTGTCTTGTGGTTTATGTTAAGCAATGTCTGTTTCTTATGGTTATAAGCTTCTTCATCAAAGATGTTTCATATTGCATATACCCAATACCAGCAATTGGTACACGAAATGAACACATTCATTTGCAAGAACCAATGAACGCATCCACTCCAACTTGACGGCTATTTAACAAGTGACATTTATGCAAGTTTCGCGCCCAAAAAGTTTTTGACGCCAGTTGTGTGCATTCATGGGTCTCGGGTCTCGTTCGAAAATCGTGTTGTCGTAATTGGCCCGCGAAAATGAGACTACGAAAAAAACGTTCGTCTTTCGGATGTTGCGGCCGCTGAAAATTGCATGAAACTTTTGTGTATCGTAGCGCGAAGTTATTTGGGGATATTGGTGGAATAGTCGATCGTGCAAAATCCGACCGCACACTGTGGCAACGCCACAAGCCATCACAGCCTTGGAGAATCGAATTAGTTGAAATCCGATGCGCCAGCAGAAAATCACGTCCCGAGAGATGGCATCAGCAAGGAAAGCATGTCGTGCATCTTAAAATGTTATTTGGGACTGAGCACATGCAAGTGACATGCCGGCCACATATTCACAGAAGCATTTAAACAGTAACGTAAGTGAAAATCAACAGTCTTGCTTCGCCAGTATGCGAAGAACGGTCACAGATGAATTCTTCAATAAATAGTTCAATAAACAGAAAGATAGAGTGTATGTTGTCATCACAACATGCGTCTGAACTCGTTCTAAGAGTTCAACGAGGCTACTACCCAGGTTCTTTGATGTTTGGTGGGAAGTCGCCAACGATGGGGTCACCGAGCTGTATTTGTGCGAGAAATGTGTCTACATCAAATGGCAATTTAGAGAATGCTGAGAAGCCCCTGAAAAAAAACACCATTGAGTGACCAATAAATAGAAAAAAAAAGTTTTAGGAAAAATTAATTCGTTTTCTGGCTAATAAAATGCCAAAAACCGTATACCAAAACATTTGCTAGTACTAGGTAGGAACTAAAACTGCTGTGCAAATATTTACTTTCGGGGATTTCTGGCTCGTTAAAAAATGCATTACTATCATAAACAGTTGATTTCGTTGCGAACTTACTAATGGTTTTCTAAAATAACATAATCTAATATAATTTGGAAATTGATGATTTTGATCAGAAGGATATATGGTTGCAACAGGGTGCTGACACGATGGAAGCTTCCCATTTCAAAATGTAAATCTGACAGCAATTGGCTGCAAAGATCATATTATTAAACGCTGCAGAATTTTTTTATGGAGTTACCTGTAAAATTGTGTCTATGCCGATCATCTTCAGACAATGGAGTACTTGAAATCCAATATTCGAGAGTTATATTCCAGATATAGCATGATTCCATGATTTCATGATTGTAGTAGCTTTAACACGTCCCTACGGCGAAAATTATGCAAAAGTGATCGAAAATTACAAAAAAAAAATAAGTGACTGATACTGAAATATTTGTATATATTTTATTTGAACAGATAAAACCTAAAATTGAAAATGGATAAGCAGTGTGTTAAAATCAAATATCAGATTTTACAGTTGGTCCTTAGGCTTTGTTGCTAATACACAAACTTATTGTTCTATCGTTCTAACGTGTTTAAATCTCTATGTACCAACGAAAAGCATTTGCTTCATATCTAAAATACTTAACAAAAACCGCCAAATTATTTCTTTTACCGATTGCTCCCATCATTGTACCGACCCTTGAATGCATAATACGAGTATTACTCGCTTCTAGAAACTGTCGATCTCTGACAAGAAATTTCAATTCGCCCCCTGCTTCACTCGGTTGTGCACAAACGTATTCATATACATTTACCTACATGATTCTAGTGGCTTTAACACGTCCGGCGAAGATGAAAATTATCGAAACTTCTCTATGACTCTCAAATAAGAGACGGAGATCACTTCAAATGTGTAGCCGCTCGACACATTTCGACTCCTTATTATTTTGTATAGGTTTTAATTTTATGAGAAGCCTCTGATGACTTTCTCATGACTGTCTAGAATATATTGTTAAAAGAAAGAAATATGTTGTGCAAAGCAGTAATGCTACTGATGATCAACCATTCTTCAAAGTGCAGCACCCAGACAGGGAAAATCCAATGATATATGAATCTATACGGTTACAATGTAATCCCCTCAACTATGAGATGCCTGCTGTTATGAACGCTAAGAAGGCTAAATTTTCATAGTTCGGGAACAATATACGCAAAAAGTATGGGTACAGCGAAGCACATTGTGTATGAACGTCCGGGCACTTCTCATTGAAAAGAATGAAAAGAAAGAAAAAATTACATATACATACTTACAATTTCTGTCAAAAAATGTTCATCCCCGTATGAGCTACCAGCGGCGTCAAGCTTTTAGAAAAAATAAATGAAACAATACTATATAATATAGCATATTATCATATATATGTTTTAGTGATAACTTTTATCCAAGAAAAAAAATATATATCATATTATTATTCTTCGTTTTAGTCCATTTAAATAATTAAAGCTTCTTTTTAAAATGTATTTCTTTCACAAGATTTTATTGAGAAAATAACTCATCTATCAAAAATTTGCAGTAGGTCAACAGATTTTATCTACTCGTATCGGTTATTTTTCTGAATCTTTTATTCAAAGGCGATGGAGAAAGAATAACAACGTGCTAGTTTCAACTGCAATAAGAAAAGTTCTTTTTGCTGTGTGAGAAATGTCATTATAGGAAATATAAATATATACACATATGTACATATACATGCCATTGTATATAAATGGTTTAACAATAAGAAGAAAATAAACACGAAGCGATAGCATTTTGACTTACCTTTTTTTTTCTCTTGTGTCATTGTTTCCATTAAGATTATGTAGAGAATGAATAAAACATGCACGCAAAAATAGAAATAAAATACAAAGCCGACCGTTGGTATACAACTGCACGACTAATTGGTAGTATCATGTAAACATCTTAACGGAGAAAGTGAAGTACATGCTTGCAATTTTGTTCTTCTTTCAAGGAGGAGGTGGTTGGAAAGAAAAAAATGCCGCTCTGGAGAGGGTATACGACACTGCTGACATAAATCCTTGCAAAAATGAGATAAACTCGGTTAATGAACTTTTATGTAGAGTAACTACAGGTGGAAATTTAAAGTGATGAGTCTTGTTGCCATTTACATTTTTTAAATAAGTGTTGACTTTCTTTTTAATTTCTTTTATTATTTTCAACTGAAGCGTGATTCTTTTAGAGGTACTTTTTCCAGTGCGGATTTCATGAGAGATCATGCATGCGTCGTGTGACACTGATATGCTCATTTTATTCAGTATTGTTTGTCATTTAATCATGGAAGGACTTAGCCGGGCACAGCGTCTACAAATTATTCCGCTATATTACGAAAATCAGTGTTCTACGAGGAATGTGTTTCGTGCGCTTAGACCAACTTATGATCTACATAATATGCCTACAGAACCCATAATTCGCTATACCATCAAAAAGTTTGAAATTCAATTTTCATTATTGGATAATACGCGACTAAATAGACCACATCTAGCACGTTGTGAACGCGATTACCGTGATAAACCGATTGTGCGCGGTTTTCAACAGCTTAGCTTGTCGTATGCAACAACTTGGCGTATTTTACGGGAAGATTCCTGCAAGAACTGAAGCAGACCGACTGTTGCGGGTTGAACGAGATCCAACGAAGTACAGGCAGACAGGCAAAAATAAATAACCCGATAATGATGATCACAATTAGGCGAAACACAAACATCAATACAGCACACAATCAGCATGATGGTGTGAAAACGGGACGAGACAAACCGCAGCTCAATGCAAGGCGAACACAAGCAGGCGACGAAATTCTGTCATCCCTTATCAGGCCCATGCTGGTATTTGGGTGTCCCGCGTGGTGCAATGTACGAGCAAGCTTAATGGAAAAGATTCGGGTGTTTGAGAGGGCTTGCCTTAGGGCTTGTCTTCGCTTGTACAGAACACCAGAGTCGGAGTACAAGAAATTGTATCCTAATGAGGTCCTTTACAACAGGGCGAATCTAATACGAGTGGAAAACTTCGTAATTAAGCTGACTCGAAGGCACATTGCAAGAGCAATGACCTCGACGAATAACCTGATATCTGGGGCTTACTACCCCAATTACCTTTACCACGAGAGTGTGCGCTCTGACGGCTTCGTTCCACGGGAAGCATTCCTCTACCTAGATCAGATAGGGTTGATCCAGGATAGATCAGCGGTCCCGTTAATCTTCCATGTCGCTCGGACAGCTGGGGACAGGCGACTCAACTACAACAGAGACGTCGCACACGGCAGTGTGGATTGCCGCAGGTTCAGTAGGGCGGTGGGGAATCGCGATAAGAGGGATGTCGTTCGGCAGCACCAGCATTTCTGGTGGTTGAATGATGGAGAAGATGTTTCGTCGTCGTTTCCGTCAATTACGGACCAGCCTCACTAATGAGGCAGAGCTGACCAATTTATTTGCTCTGTAAATAGCGGTGGCCAGCTTACATAGGTTTAGGTTAGCATTTAAGAAACTTATACATATATCAGTGTATACAAAGGTGTATACTGATATATGTATACTCGTATGATTTTGTATAATGGCTTTGTGTGTTTATGTGTGTATTGTACATTTAGGTTAGGTAGGCTAAGGTTTATTTTAAGTTAGATATTAAGTTTTTATAAAAAATAAAAAATTATGTCCATATGCTAAGTTTTTGTTAGCAATTTTTTTTCTTAGCTTTAAGTATAGTAAATAAATATTTGTAAAGAAAATGTACATGTCGAAAGACATAGTTATAAGAATTAAAAGCAGCTTAGAGCGCCTGTGTGGGGCCAGTAAGTTAGTATAAGTTTGTTAAGTAATTTTAAGCATTTTTTATTAGTGTGTAAGAGTTAATGATTAAGGAAATAATATGCTTTAAAACTGAAAAAAAAAACGGACGAAATTCTGTCAACGGTTCCTGACGATATACACATATTTTATGGCACATGCATATTTTTCTCTAATTTGTATTATTCAGTTCTCAAGTGTCACTAAATTCAGACGTATTCTTCTGCTTTAAGCAATAAAGGAAACATACGAGTAATTGTGAAGTGGAAATTTTGTATATTTTCTTTTCCTTTGGAACTTTTCAGGCAACAACAAACGATATTGAACACTTACCTTCCGATTTCCGAATCCGTAGTTGGGCTCTTGAAAAGCTCCAAGAATATCCACAGTTTTCCACCAAACCGAAGAGGTTCAAAAGCTTCCATCACATCCAGACAAAACAACGGTTTGGTGTGGTTTATGGGCTGGTGGAATCATCGGTCCATATTTCTTCAAAATTTAGGCCGGCCGGAACGTAACTGTGGATGGCGCAGTTACGATTAACATTTGAAAGAAATAATTTTTAGAAAATAAAGGCAAAGAATGGTTCTTTTATTTGATAACACAGAATACCCGATAAAACTGAATTTTTGATTGTTTTTTTATTTTTGAAACAAATACCTCTAAAAGAATCACCCATTACAACATACAAATATGAGAAATATGAGGGAGACCGGCTCGCTGATGCTTTGAATGCGCTAGCAATGACAGCGGACTGAACGGTGCTGTGTGCAATCACTGTGGAGATCAACAGTGGGAGGGTTTCGATATGGAAAACTGAAATCTGGAGTAAACACTTTGCTAAGCAACTGTGCCAACAATGGCCTCCTGTGAACTGATTTTTGGCGTTTCAGGCCACCGAAGCTGTCCAGTTGGTTCAGTAGAATCGAAAGGATGTAAATAACGAAAGTAATTAACATAGTGCTATACATTACTGATCTATAGGATTAATTATTATCAATAATCCTGTGTAACTTCTTTCATCAATAGTTATTGCATTCATACATACATAAGTATATAAGTTAACGAAATATTTTATTCCAATTCGCTACACCTATTCATTTTGTTCCAACGAATCATCACGTACCACAGCTACTACGATCCCATCGCATGCACGTAGTGCTGACACAACGTCTGGAGTTCATATTGTACTTGAGCAAAAGAATGCAATGCATATGAGATGTTCCCATGCACCTGGTCACCAAACACCGGATGAATGCGGGATTGCTAGGTAAACAGTTATAATCTATTTAAGGTAACAATAAGTTAGTCTTAAGAAGGAACTCAGTAAATAAAGATTTTTTTTAAAAACTAAATAAACAATTTAATTAATTTATACCTAAATATACAGGGTGCCCAGGAATGGATAAGCCTGAAACACCTCATAGCTTGGCTATCGGACGCTCAAAATAAAATACAAAACAAGACTATCCCAATTAGTACATATAAGTTACGTAATTTTTTTTTCACATGACTACGTTTCTTAGCACTACGGCATCAACAAAATTAAATCTATCGGTTTTTTTACGTTAAAATATTCTTCATAGACTATTTCATTTGATATGCAGTAAATATTATAAGTAGCTGTTGCTCCATTTTTGAAAAAAAACATTTTAACTTTAATTTTTGGCATGAACTGCAAAATGTTTATTTTTTGTAAAGTATAAGCAGTTCGGGTGTAAAAAAAATGTATGGAAACCTAAGTGGCCAACTGTTAAAAAAATACGTGTTTAATACAGATTTCAAAATGGTATAATACAGTCTTTTATTTAATGCAAATACGCAGTTATTGCTATTAATGTTCAGAATGAAATAGTCTTATTTTAACGTAAAAAACCCGATAGATTTCATTTTTTTCATGCCGTAGTGCTAAGAAATGTAAAGTCATGTGAAAAAAATAGGCTTTTTTTAAAGAAATTACATACATACACTACACATACAACAAAAGTCTACATACACCCCCAAATATCTGGTAATTAAAAAAATTTATGAAGAAAAACTAGTATTTGTTTTATAAAAGTTTTTATTTGTACAAAACAGAACAAAATGCACATTATTCACTTTCATTAACTTAATTTTTATGCTTAAAATAAAAAAAAATTAATAAATTAATTCAAATGTGATGAAACAAAAGTCTATATACAGAGCATACAATTTATAAAAATGAGATACAATCAGTAAAAAAATAGTATTTAGTATTTGGTTGGACCGCCATTGGCATCGATGACTTCTTGAAGACGTCGAGGCATTGACATTACTAAGTTTTGGGTGATTTCTGCGTTTATTTCTGACCAAGCTTTTCTTAGTGCCTCTTTTAGAGTTCCACGTCCAGTTATGGCATATTTTCGAAGTTTTCGCTCAACTTCATCCCATATATGCTCAATGGGGTTTAAGTCCGGCGATTGTCGTGGAAAATTCAGCTGCTTTGGCACATTTTGTTGGAACCAATCCTTAGAGCAGTATGTTTTAGATGGTTGTCTTGTTGAAAGATCCAATTTTGTCATAAGCATAAATGCTTCGCAGATGTTGATAAATTATCTTCCAATATATCGATAAATTTAAATCTATCCATGATCCCACCAATAAATGCCGAATTTCCCACTCCGGACGCTGCCATAGCCCCCCAAACCATGACGCTTTCCCCCCATGCTTAACTGTTGAAGTAATATTTTTTTTGTCTAGCCCTGTATTTTCTCCATATTCGCCATATCTTATCTCGGCCATCTGATCCGAAAACATTGTATTTGCTTTCATCTGTAAATATGACTCTTGTCCAGAACTTAATACCCTCATTTAAATACATTCTAGCAAAATCTAGTCGCAGTTGTTGATTTTTGGAAGAAATTAGAGACTTATTCCTTGATACCCGGCTTCGAAAGCATGCCCCAATGTAAGATTCTGCGAATGGTAATTGGGTGAACAAGTTTTTTAAATGAATCCGCGAGCTGATCGGCCAATATTGGACAACTTATTTTCGGATTTTTATCAACTTCCTTCAAATCTGCTCGAATGTCCCTGTTTATTGCTTTTTTGGGCGCCCAGACCGACTCTTACTTTGAATAGTTCCTATTCCATTATAATTTCTAATTATTGTCTGGACAGTACTTCGGCTTAATTTTAATATTTTTGCTATCTCACTGTATGATTTCTTATCTCTTCGATGCTGGATTACTAAATGTCTAACCGAAATTGAAATTGAAAAAACGATTTGCACGAGACGAGGACAAATGAAAGACTGCGACTAAGACGCGATTTACAAAAACAGGCATAAGAAAATATAACTGTTAACTCAAAAGATAAGAAAGATGAGTTTTGCATAGTGGTATTAAGCTGTATGTAGACTTTTGTTTCACTAAATTTGAAATATTGCGTTTATTTTTTGAATAAAATAGTAATATTAAATTAATTTGTCATATATTGTAAGGTCTTGCCTCAATAAAAGTTTTCATAATGCTTTTTATTTCGTTTTATAAATATTTCATTAATTACAAAGAATTTGAGGGGTGTATATAGACTTATGTTCGATAATGTAACTTCTGTACTAATTGGGATGGATATTTTTTTGTATTTTATTTTGAGCATCCGATAGCCCACCTATGAGGTGTTTCAGGCTTATCCATTCTTTCTACAAACGTTTATAATTGCGAAAAATCAGGTGTAAACATACTCGTTCGTTCAGTAAACTTTGATGATGAATGTGATGATTTCGGGTACTCTTAAAAGAAGAGAAAGCGAAAGTAAGCTTGATTCACGAGCAAAAGATTATAAAATGTATATACAATGTCAGCGTATATATGTTACACATATAACAAATAAGTGTCAGGTAAATGCAACTTTAGTCACCAAGATTTTCGCTTGTTTTCTCATATTCGCATTGATCTTACATTGACAACCTTCGACTTGGAATTAGTCTTGCACAGTTTTCGTCCTGTATGAGATTTTCAATTTTCAAACTAAATTAAATTATAGACTAACTTTTTTCTATTGCAAAACAAAACAACCACCCACGAACATGTGATATAACGTATTCAGTTGGATAATCAAAGCTGCGCAAACGCTTTCGAGTAGCGATTTTGATTTTACCCGGGTGATACCCGGGTACCTGGATACCTGGGTACCCAGGTAATGCGGGTAATACCCAAGTTCCCAGGTACCCGGCAATGTCAGCTATCGGGTACCCGACAATACCTTGTAACGGGTACTCAAGGGACAGAAATACTCTAATTTAATAAAGTTGGTAATGTTCATCTTTGGTGAGGATGGGGAATACTCGTATATTCCACAGAGACAACTTGGCTTGCATAAGCTAAAATTAATTCAAAGTTGCCCTACAAGATGGAATACATCTTGTTTAATGTGTGAAAGGTTCTTAGCAAATCGAAGTGCTGTTATTGCATCTCCAACATTGGCTCTGAAACTTGAAGTAGGCGAAAGGGAATGGTCACAAATAGAAACGATGGTTAAAACCTTGAAGCCATTCCCAGTTGCAACAACATTACTTTGCGAAGAAAATATAACAATTTCAATTCTACGGCCGATTATACGTATGTGGTCTAATTAATAAACTCCTAAAAACAAACATCGGAGATAATGAAAATATTGTCAGCTTCATGGGAGTCATGAAAGAAAGCTTGCAGATCAGGTTCAAAATGGATAGGCAGGAATGCGAAGAAGAAGGCAGAACAAGTTTCCTCTTTTTTGGATCTACGACTTTTTAGAAAACATGTGCGGAACTTGATAGAAAACTCTATGTCCATCGAGAGTAGAGAAGTTGTGAGTTAAAGATGTAGTGTCATGGATTTTTTATTAAAAGCCAAATCAGATGGTGAAGCCGTTATTGAGTTCGACATGTATCTGTGTGAACCACAGTTAAACCACAATATTCCTGACCCATTGATGGGTGGAAAAATAATGCAAAAAAAATATCCAAACCTGGCATTCCTGGTCAAAAAATATTTATACGTGCCAGCGACATTGGTGTCTTCAAAACGTTGTTTCTCCACTGCAGAAAACATTGTAATACCTAAACGATGTTGTTTTTTCTCAGAGAATGTAAACTTTTTGACATTTTTGAAGAAAAATTAAAAGTTGTTACAACCAAGTATTGGGTTCTATCACATGAATTGTCTGATTTTATAGTAAAAATTTAAAAGCCAATATTATTTTTCTTTATTTTTTTATTTAGTTAAAATAGGATCCGTTGGCATCTATAACATTCTTTCAACGTGACACAAGGTCAAATATTCCTTTTTCGTAAAAGTGCGGACATTTTGAGGCAATGAAATGTTCAAAGGCTTTTATGACCTCTGCTCGGTTCCGGAAGACCTTCTGCAGGCAAAATGAATCCAGGCTGCGGAAAAGATGGTAATCCATTGGGGAAATATCAGGATAGTACGTTGGATGCGGAAGAATTTCAAAGATGTACAGATGTTCACTTGAGAACTTACATTTCATGTGGTACAACCCAATATTAAGAAAAAAGTAAACGTTTCTAATTGATATCTGTATTTTGTTTATAAATTATTTGAAATAATGAATTTTATTACATTTGTTTTATATATTTAGTGGTCAGAAGTGGGGATGCTACTTACAGGCTCAAATATATGTATATATTGTATATATATATATGTATTTTATTTACTAAACGAAATAAGACTTGTTTTTGTTTTTAGTTTTGTGTTCATTGTTAAGGCTTTTCAGAATAAAATGTTTTTTAAGTTATGGTTTAATTGCTTTATTGTTCGTCTGGTCTTGATATATGAGAAATATAAGAAATAACGCCGGTACCCGAAGTATAACGGGTTTCCAAAACCTTATGGGTACCCGATATTTTTGTACCAGGGTATCAAGAGCTCTACTTTCGAGAAAATACTGGAGAATCTCAGATCAATATAGAAGACAAAAACTGAACAGACACATCCTCTGCGGTTCCCAACACGCTTACTTTAAAGGAAAATCAGTAACACTGCACGCGGTTGTAGCTACCATAGAAATGAATATGCATATGAATATAGACGTCGAAAGAGCATTTAATAACATAAACACCAGATCTATAGGGACGGCAGAAACAACAGTAAAAAAAAACGTTTGCAAGAAAAACTCCACACGATTGAGCGGATCCTCCCCTTCTGTGGCTTATTGTTGTGAACGACATCCTCACAAGTTTCGGACAGAATGATGTTAAGGCAGTAGCCTACTCCGACGATAAAGTCAGTCTGGTGGGAGGAAAAGATCTTTCATTGCGTGAACTTTTTTTTTTTTATAATTTACGCGCGCCTAAGGGGTTAGATACCCTTTTACTGTTGCCAGGGCGCGGGCGGAAAGATAGAAGGAGGAGAAAGGAAAATTGTTTTTGTAGTGGTTTGAAACACAGTGTGTTTGGTTTCTATGTTTACTCTCCAGGGGTGGGAGTCCGAATAGGACGGAGAGTTTTTCTTCACTCAGAGTGATTCGAGGTATATCACAGTATTATTCTTTTTCTGTGCTTGAAACTCTACAACAGCCAAATCTACGTGTCAGTGTCATGCCTTCACACGCAGAATTTTTCTGTCTGAGTTCCAATTACACAATGAAAAACTGACTTGCCATGGGCAGGATTCGAACCTGGTTGCTACTACCACTACACCACGGCCACCCACTTTGATATGAGTTTCTCCTCATCATTTCATAGCAGACATGACTGGTTAACCAACACTGCCAATAACAATTGAAAACTCCACATCTACAAAATGGAGAAAAGTGCTGGAGCTGGAGTCTACTGTGAAATGCTGCAGGACTCCATCAATAATCCATACGAATGTGGTAAATTTCAGGCAGAAATATTTTCCATTCGTAGAGCTACACAGGCTGTACTACTCATGGAATCTGATTCCTCAAAGATCTCTATCTTTGTGGACAGTTAAGCAGCAATAAAAGCTTTAGCAAGTGAAACCACCAAATCAATAGAGGTATAGAAATGTCGATAAACTCTAAGTAAAGTCTGCGAATCTCACCGAGTGGATATTTACTGGGTACCTCGACACAGAAAAGTAAGAGAATGAGAAAACGGATGAGCTAGCAAGAGAGGAATAACACACACAACGAAATAAATATACCAACAAAGCATGGATTTTCAGTAGTGACTGTGTCATCTCACGCTCCCTTTGGCCAGACCCAGACAGCGGGAGGACATGTATCCTCCTCGAACTCAACGAAGAAGACAGCCGTGCCGCTAAAGATGTCCCAACTGGTCACAGCCTCATTGGCAGGATGGCCAACAGAAAAGGAGCCTCTTCTCAAGATTACTGTGGACGAAGAGGAAACAGAGACTATCACACTTGCTGTGCGACGGCCCTAACCTCCAAATACGCCATCCCAAACACCTGGGGTATAGACTTTTTATAGAACTTGAGGACAGCAGCAAAGCAAAACTGATAGGTCTCATTAGATTTGTTAAAAGCTCTGGCTGGTTTTCAGCCACCAGAAGCTAGGTAGGAGCCACTATAAAAATATTAATAATAATAATAGTAATTATAATAATATAACAGTAATTATACTATATAATAATAGTATTTATAATGATAATAATAGCAATTATAATGATAATATTAATAATAGTAAAATGATGATAATAGTAATTATAATGATAATAATAGTAATTATAATAATAATAATATAAATTATAATGATAATAATTGTAATTATAATAATATAACAGTGTTTTTTTTGGCCTAGGGGACGGTGGAAAAGCTAATGACGACGAGAAGTAGTCCCGCTCTGCTTCAAGTACTGTGTGACTCACACACACCAAAAACCACCTTAACCCCTTATATCTTGACACCATCCACTCCGGATACCACTTTCGTATTACTTCAGAGTGGTGTCGTTTTCTTTCACCTCCTGGGGATCAGCCTTTTCATTTTGTGTTGTTCTCTTTTGCGAGTTAGGCTATCTTGCCGGTTAGGCTATCTTCATTATTGTCGAGACACATCTAGGTCTGTCTCCCTTTCTTTGGCTTTTAATATTTTTTCACTATATTCGTACACTTATCCCAGTTGCGTGCACTCGCGGGAATCTTTTCGATGATGTTGTCTGGAGTGATAGGGCCGAGCATTTGTTCCAGCTCACTTCTTTCTGTTAGCCATCTGGTACACTCGAAAAATGTGTGTTTGGCGTCATCGTTTTCAGAGATATATAATAATAATAACAATAATAATAATAATAATAATAATAATAATAATAATAATAATAATAATAATAATAATAATAATAATAATAATAATAATAATAATAATAATAATAATAATAATAATAATAATAATAATAATAATAATAATAACTAATAACTAATAAATAATAAGTTACGTAAATCATTTAGGAGGATTCCAAAAAAAAAAACGCGAACGTCAGCCCAGAGTTTCGACCGGACTGTTCGACTTACATAAAGTAAAACAACTCTTTTCGACACGTTTATAATTAAAATTTATTAGTTTGAACAATAGTCCCGGTTGCCGTCGCGGTTACAACTAACTGCCCTCCATCTAACTCCAAAGCTTCCCTCTATCCAAATGTTCCCATGGATATCTCCTGACTCGTCACTTTTGATATTTCGCATGCATCCCATCCGGTGTCGAATAGCTTGCGCGTGCATAAACTTCCATGGGAATATTTGCAAGCAAATAATATGCTGCCTCAGCTGGCAATCTGTCTGTGCATGGCGAACCAAATGTAAGGCGGTGCATATTGGGTTGTGATAACTCCTCCCCCTCAAGCCGTTGGTTGTGGTAGGTTAGGGGATGAGATTGTTGGGAAACTGGGCTTTGCATGTATTTTTCTCCAGAGGGTAAGTACGACGAAAGCCACACCAATCAGGATTAAACCTTCTGTAAAATTAGAGATTTTAAATTGTTGGGATAGGTTACCTATGCGTTCTATGTTCTGAACGCTGAGTTCATGCACGTATCCCAAGTCGATAATATGGTTGCGGTTTGTGATGTTCATCAGTGCCGGAGGAAGGGCTTGTAGTGTTGTAGCCGTAGAACTCGAAAAGGTCCTCCCTTTCAATCCGATCGTTTTCGTTATTCGTTAAAATGGTGTCGTCTTTAAGGAGTTCCAGGACCGCCTCGGTACTTGTTTGGAAGGTGCAGGTCATTGGTCCACCTTTCAACAGTCTAGCAACGCAGCCTTCCTGAGGAATTACTTCTAAGGCCTTATGTTCACATATTGTTGAGTTATTTATTGAGAGGCAACTGGCTTTAATGCCATACCTGATCCTGTGGTTGATCAGAACTTTCCTGAATTTCAGATCAATCCGCTTTCCCTCTATAACTGATGGTCGTGTTATCAACAAGTTATACTCTTGTATTCCTACCTTTGGCATTGAAATAACGTACAATAGCATTGATGAGCCATTGGTGAAAATTGAGAGTGTGCCGTACGCAATTGCTTCTATTTCGTTAGCGTACGGTAGGGTTGCTAGTTCATAGATAACCGTGTTGACCTCTTCTGGCACGTCTCTTGCCCTACCTGAAAATCAACTCTGGTCAGGATTCTCTTTTTGGTCAGCAGGACTATCTCTGTCTTTTCTGCAGCTAGCCTTAGGCCATGTAGGACTCTTCTCATCACCTGGTTTATTTTAATTTGTGCATTATGAGTATCCCTTGTCGTCCGCGTACCCGTAAGCGATGTTCCAGAGGTCGGTACCCAGAATTGAACCCTGCGCTGCTCCAGCGGTGATTTGCTTTCTTCGCGCGCCTTCTTTGCTGTCGTAAATTAGCTCTCTGTCTTTTAGATAGTCTTTCACCATCCTCAAGAGGTACTCAGGTATGCTAAAGTCGTGTTCGAGCGCGTGTATTATGTCCGTCCATCTGGCTGAGTTAAAATCATTTTGGACATCCTGAGTTGCTAGTAGGACAATCTTTCTTGAGTGGTGATTTCCTTGTTGGGCCATTTGGGTGGACTTTATCACTTCTCTAACTGCTCGAAAAGTAGAGTGGCCCTTTCGGAAGCCATGCTGTCTTTCAGCTAAAACTCCTGCTATTTGTATGGCTGCTGTTATCCTCGTCTTCAGCAGTTTTTCCAGAAGTTTCCCTGCGATATCCAGCATGCATAGAGGCCTGTATGCTGATGGGGTGTCTGGGTTGCCTTTGCCCTTGTTGATTAGTACCAGTCGTTGCATTTTCCATCTTCTGGGGAACACCACTTCTTGTAGGCATTTGTTGTGTATGTTCAATAGCAGTTGTGGGGATATTTGTGCTATCTTTTTAAGAATCTCTGCTGGTATTCCGTCAGGGCCGGGGGCTTTTCGGATCTGCAGGGTTTTCGCGGCCAGAATCAACTCTTCTTCAGTGAATATTAGCACTTCTTCTAGTGGAGTCGTGGGGATGTCGGGGGTCTGGTGGGGTGAGTTGGGAATAAAGTTTCCACTATGTTCCTCATTTTTTCCTCGCTGAGGTCCGGGCTTGTCATCCGTCTTCCCAGTTTTCGCATTACTATCTTATAGCCTAATCCCCAAGGATCGTTGCTCACATCTCGGATTGTCATATCTAGGATTGTCTCTTCGTATCCAGGTCTCTTGAATGTAGACGTGTTGCCTATATAGACTACATTAATACTTCTTCTTGCGGTCATTTCGAGTATATACCTTCCGCGTTTGTATTTGGCATACCCCATTCCTGTGCTCTAGCATTGAAGTCAGCGGCGACCAGCACTTCCCCCTCTGTCTCTTGTATAAAGTCTTCTAATCCATCCAGTTTTTCTCGGAACTCGCTAATGCCTTCATTTGGGGTGAAATAACAGTTTATTAGTGTGAGTCCCGTGCATTTCATCCAAGGCCTCTTTCACTGCCTTGGTCTTTAATATATTGAATATCTGAAACCGAAGTCAAGGACAAGCTTTGCACGGAGTTCAAGCATAGGACAGTTAAGGTCCTTAAATCATCACTTAATGTGGAAACAAAATTAGAGCCATCAACACCTGGACAATAACTGTTTTTACATATTCCTTTGGCATTATTAAATGGTCTAGCACTGATATTGATACAATGTCTACCATGCTTAGGCGGAAAATGTCGAAATTCAACTGCCACCATCCGAAAATTGCCATCGAAAGGTGCGCACTTCCATGAGAAGAGGGTGGAAGAGGACTTGTAGATATCCCAAACCTGCATCATGGCCAAATCGTCAAAATGAGGGAGTATTTTAGGAGCCACATGCACTCGTCCGATTTGATAAGAGCAACACGCCGCTTAACTTAAGATCGGCTGAAGCCACGAGACCTCCCAACGTGTTTTCAATAGAAGAACGAAAGGAAAGCTGGAAAGCCAAGGCACTCCATGGTGTTCACCCTGCGCAGCTGCAGCAAAGCTACATTGACAAAGCTGCCTCAAACTTATGGCTTAAATGTGGAAAGCTGTTCTCTGAAACGGAGGGCTTTATGATCGCTATCCAGGACAGGATAATAGCTACAAGAAACTACAGGAAGCATATCCTGCATGAAGCTAACGAAAACGATATGTGTCGAAGGTGTAACAGTGCCCTGGAAACCATCGATCACATAATTGGAGGATGCCCAAACTTAGCGGGAACCCAATACATCAGGAGGCACAACCAAGTAGCGAAGCTTGCACATCAACGCCTTGCAATAAAATGCAACCTGATAACAGAGGAAGTCCCTTACTATAAGTACGCACCTGAACCTGTTATCGAAAATAATCGATTTAAACTGTATTGGGACAGACCAATCACAACGGACCAGACGATTAGTGCAAACAGGCCCGATATAGTACTCTTTGATAAGGCATCTAAAGTCATCAACATCTATGACATAGCTATACCTCTCAGCCAAAATGTGCAAAACACCTACACCACAAAATTGGAAAAATACACCGGCCTCGCTGTCGAGATGCAAAGGCTCTATAGAGCAGACAGGGTAAATATAGCTCCCATAATCATCTCGGCGACGGGCTTAATACCACAAAGTCTTCTTCAACAACTAAAGAAGCATAATATTCAAGAATTGCTAGAAAGTATGCAGAAGGCGGTGGTTCTGGAAACATGTAACATAGTCAGAACGTTTCTACAACAATAATGTGATAATAATAATAAAATAATATATATCAACAAAACACAAGAAAAAAAAAATAGTACTGAAGTGGCTTGCAGATCGAAGGGTGCCGCCATGTTCAGTTTAAATGGACTCCCCCTCGCGCAGTATTGGGAGGGGGAAGAGGCGGGTAAATAATAATAGTAATAATAATAATAATAATAATAATATAATAATAATAATAATAATAATAATAATAATAATAATAATAATAATAATAATAATAATAATAATAATAATAATAATAATAATAATAATAATAATAATAATAATAATAATAATAATAATAAATAATAATAATAATAATAAATAATAATATTAATAAATAATAATAATAATAATAATAATATTAATAAATAATAATAATAATAATAATAATAATAGTAATAATGAGCTCCACAGTACTTAGGCATGATGCAAAACAGACGCATTGTGAAGAAATTGGTCGCAAACACCTTGAGTAGGGAGTTCAAATCTCGCATCCACAAATTTGCTAAAGCGAACCTCAGCTACTAACATTTAATGAAGGCTGTGAATACGTTTGCGATCCCAATACTCAGCTACATTTTTTGGGATTATCAAATGACAATAACTAAATTGGAAGCATTGCAGCGAAAGATTAGAACAATGTGTACATGTTATAAGTGTCACCATCGTAAATCATGTTGCGAGGGAATGGTTACAACGAGAAAGGAAGGTGGGCGAGGTTTAATAGATCTTCAGGTATTGCATGACAAGCAGGTACAATCACTCCGCCATTATTGTCACTTTAAGGCCGAAAGATCAAGTCTCAAAAAGGCAATAGTGGAAGCAGACAGAAGCTTAACATCTTTAAATCTGGATGGACATTTTGAAAGACATGCAGAGTATAAAGTTATTAGGGAACGAAACTATGCAATCAAAGCTACGAGTATACACAGTCAGTACTATAGAGATATTAATGGCGATAATGTTGATAAATTCACGTCAAACAGATGACTTTTTAATGGTGACATGTACTCGTATGCTGGAACCGAAGAATTTATGATTGCTATTCTAGGTCGTGTTGTTCCGACTAAAAACTATAGTAAACATGTAATGAAAGATTCAACCGTTGGAAAAGATACTTGCCGGAGATGCAGAAACCAGCCGGAAACAATAGACAACATTATATCGGGGTGCACAACACTGGCGCAAACAGAATATACTCGAAGGCATAACAATGTAGCTAAAATTCTACATAAAAAGCTTATTGAGAAACATAAAATTCCACCTGACAAAACGCGGCCTACTATGCATATAAACCTCCATCAGTAATTGAAAATCGTACCATTAACATCTACTACGATCGTACCATCAACTCGGAACATACCAGGCTTTATAATCGTCCGGACATCACAGTTATTGACAAAGAAGAACTGAAGGGCGTTTTCATTGATGTCGTAATCACAGTTGCGAGAAACATAAGCCCAACATCAGCGAGAAACCTAATAGATACTCTGAACTTGCTGTGGAAATTAAGCAGAACTGGAACCTGAAGGAAGAAAGTGAAGATAGACCCCCAAAATATGTTATTGTAACAACCCAATAAGGAGAAAATAAAGGAAGTGATAATAATAATATTAATAATATAATACACAAATAATGTGAATTAGGAATTGCAATAGACCAATAGAAATCTAAATCCATTTTCAGGTGAAAAAAACATTTGGTATTTAATTTTCTAAGGATTTTTCTTCTAGAATTCATTAACAGATAATGTGAACTATTCGGACTGTAATCTACATGTAGATTGGGCCATTAAACATGTAATTACAATATACTAGATTATTATAGTAAACCAAAGCATAACATTTATTAACATGTTATGAATTCTATTACTTTTCCTTCCAAGCGCATTCGTCTAAATAACAGCTGAGCGGTCAGCAAACTTAAACCTGAAGCTCAAGTTCAAAAGTTGTGTTTAAAGTCTGCAATGAACGAAATCGAAAGTTACTATTCCGGTTAGTGTTTAGTTTAATCGAGTATTCCTATTCCGTTTTTTTTTTTCACTTTACTTTGGCCGTGGCTTCCAAATGATGGAGGTTGGCGCTACATTATGCATAGGTAATTGAGTTTGCACTCAAGCCTTTGTAAGTAGTAAGTAAGCTTGGTAGTATCTAAAGTGTGTCCTGGGATTGGATTCGATAAAGACAGCTTAAGAAGTAAATCCCAATATTTATGATATATTTATCAGTTATATAACATATCAAACTTTGTTCTCGGGTAAACCAACATTTAAGAACCACGTTTTAGTAACTTTTAAAAATATTTATTTATTATTAGAATAGTGGGTTTCCAAGGGTATGGGGGTTAAAGGAAATGTTGTTGACGGAGTAATTGTCTCCTTCTTTTATAGATTCTGATCGTAATGCGTCATTCGGCGGAACATTCCTTGAAAGAATACCAAGTATAAACGAATTGCTAAACTATTATCTAGAGACACTTAATGGGGAAAGAGAAAAATGTGGACTAACGACTATTACCTGTTCAATTGAGGAAGCGTTCATAATGAGTAAATGAGTGATGGGGGGAGATAATTTATTATTTAAAAGAAATGGGAAAACTGAATTTTTTTTTTTACGATTTCATGGAGTAATTAAACCACATTTTAAGGATTAAGAATTATTCCCAAATATCTGTAGACTAATCTTTAAAATAAAAAAAATCTTGGATTTAGTAAGATAGTTAGATTAATTTTTTGTTGTCTAAAAGGTATTCTCAAAGTTTTCCATTAAATGATCAAGTGTATTTTAAGAAAGAAATTTCAAAAATTAAAAAGGGAAAACGCATTAGACTTTGACAGAAATATAAAAACACCTTCAACTTAACGTTTCCAGATGTACTTACTGATTATAATATCTGAAGAAACTAACTACATATATGTAAACCCTAATTTCAATGACAATACTCGTAAGTTGCTGCAGTGATGCGGATGTTGACGAGAATGCACACCATTTCTTGTGTCATTGTCTTCGCATATGTTACTTGGGAAACAGAATGCTGGGAAGTAAAAGTAGAATACGCGTGAAGTTAGAATATTTTATGGCAGTAGTGACCTACTTTTGTACACATTTTGTAGTAATTATAATTTTTTCTATCAACACAACTTCTCTCGAAGCCAAAAGTTTCTTCTTTGATTAATATTATTTCAGGATTTCCCTAGCAACAAATGCCTAGCTAATCCGTAAGGCAACAGATGTGTGGATATTATATCAACTTTTTCTGATTTGGGCTATCAACAATTTTAATAATTAATGGGTTCCAATATCTAGGATGAGTGAATAAGATATTTAGCTTCAATGCGACTAGGCCTTTCTCAAACAAATATAGCTTTTCAAACGATTTTTTTCCCAAAATAAATTTATATTTGAGTAAATGATCGGCATATCAAAATGTGATTCCTAAAACAATCTTGTAATTATGCTTAAATATATTATAGTTTCATGACAATACATTTAAACGGCCAATTCGTTTTTATCACTTTGTACGAAATACGCTGATAAACACAAGGTCTGACAAAGGGCTATAGAAATCGTATCCTTGGTGGATGGGAATTCACTTTTATTAGCCAATGGAACCCCATAGGTAAGGAAAAAAATTACCTGAAATTGAAAGGGTAATTAATTCGCACGGTATGAAATAAATGAATTATAATTAAATTTGTATGGCGATACGGTTGGGAAGTACTCGTAATTGCGTATACAAACTACAAATTAAAAGATGAACATATACATAGTAGTTAGGCATGTAAATAGATAGAAGGCTTCAAAAGTCACTAGACCTAAATAGAGTTATACGAGTAGCACATACGGAGTATAATGAACTAGATCTTTGGGTATGTACCGTCAGAAATTTAGCGCAGCACAAAGATCGTGAAACCCGATTTTTTCAGTTCGAACAAAACCTAATATTTTTCGTTGAGTTAATTTGATATTTATATACAGGAATATATGTAGGTTCTTAATGCCGTTTGCATTCTGCTATTCCCTATCATTTACGGAGTAAGTAATTCATATTTTCCGAAGAAAAAGAAAAGTTGTTGGTTTTTCAAAGACTACAAATATGGTAGGTAGGTAGGTAAGAGTGGCTGTTGGAAAGACCAACCCCCTTAGGCCCATTGTGATGCCACGTGAATCTATGACCCTCTTACTCATGGAACCAGTTTGAGCTTATGATGAAGCGTAGGAGACTGCTTACGTCTTTATTAATTAGATCGTTTAGGTCATCGTAGAAGAAAGCTCCTAAGTGAAGTTTTCTTCTCTGGCAGAGAGCTGGACATGTATAGAGTAGGTGGAGGATTGTCCACTGGGTAAGCTTTAAGGCGAATAACTGCAGTCGCAGCTACTTGTCTGCTGAAGATATTGAGGGGTGTCAAGTGAAACAGAATGCCTAATGCTACGGAGGGAGTATATACGACATTGATATCCTTCCGTAATTTTAACAAGGCTATTGACTTATGAGTAAGATTTTTACAACTTCATTGGCTTGGCAACATCGAGCAAATGAACAGGCTTATATCAGCTAAATTGTTTGTATTCTTATTTGCATATAATCAGATGAACGGGACTAGATCTTTAAGCTGTTGTGGATACCAGATTGTTTGGTCTTGGTAGCTTAAAGCATCGCAATCGGTAAAGAAAATAATAGAGTATTTCTATGCCTCTCACAGACACCCTTTATGAAACAGCATCCCATTAAGCATAAAAGGAAATGGCTCAAGTTCTTTTCATGTCCGAGAATATTGCGTATTAACCAACAAACAACAAAACCCGCTTAGCTTCTCAGTATTTAAATGAATTAACGCCTTGGCCGTCGTTAATTTAACAATATTTTATGTGTAATCAAAGAGGTTAAATTTGTATTGTATCGGATGTATTTAGATATTTATTTATTTAAAACTAATTTAGAAACTGTGTTTTTTATGTTAAGACACCCAGGAAGCAAGTCCATATGATACGAGTTTGATTATCACGTGAATCCAAAAATTTGAAAAGGACGATAAGAAAAATAATATTAATTTACCAGTATATGTCGAATAAAATTAAGAAAGGCAACGAAATGAAAAATGTAATAAGTGCATTGAAATGGTTTAAGAGTTTAAATATAATTAAATTTTTGATATAAAGATTCTGCTAGTTGCTAGTTTGATGCACTTCAGTGATTGAGAATCTGATGTTATGAGAATATCCAGAGATGGTGCTAAATATTTTCAAAGTCTCGAATTGCTAAATAATTTTTAAAAAATTGCTCATTTGACTAAAATATGCCAAATTGTAAAGTCTTTCAACAATTGCTGAATTCTTCCACTGATTCTCTGAATATGATTGTTGGCAAAAGTATGTCATAGTCATAGTCACTATTTAGGTATGCTGCTTTTTTTTATTTGTATGATAAAAAACTTTATAAGTTTATCCTTGGGTTCAAAGACTTGAGTTCAGTATTCAAGTAAAAAAATCCAAAACGATTTTTTTGCGAATGGACCAGAATACATTCTACTTCATAATTCTTTATTCCAAGGCAAAGTATATTAATCCTTGAGAAATCCGATAAGTGCGGAAGACAGGGCTATGGCAACTTTATGTTTTCTTGTTACCTCTGGGAAACTACTCAGGTCTGCAATATTCTTTAGTATAAAACGATGTAACACATTATGTCTGAAATGATACTTGAAACCTGGAGCGGTATTTAATTCATTACAATAATTTACAAATTATAATTAAACAGTGACCCCATCAATCGATACCCATTGTAAAATACATTTTAATTGTCCGAACACTTCTTGCATTCCACGAATTGGAATTATCAACACGGTTGATGATGGTGAAACCATTTTTCCTAAGACTGGTCTACTCAAGTGATGAAGTTCTAGTATTGTGCACATTATGCTTCCCTGCTTGTCCTCCCTTCTGAAAGTCCTTTCCGATTGTTTTTTTTTTGTTGAACGCTGACGAAAACCCGTATTAAATAGCGCAACTGTGATGAGCTCTGCTGGGTCCCGGGCCACACGGGTAGTGATGCTTCGAATTCTTACAGTTGTTATTGTTCCGTGCCGTCAGGAAGATGGAACATTGACTTAAACCCTGGATTTCTAGAATTTTGTTGAGAAAAATTAGTTTTAAAAATATGCTTAGTGTTAAAAAGAAAAGTTTTGCGTAGAACTGAGAAGTGAGATTCCTTTGCCATTTCAATTCTGCTAGGGGGAATCTTAAATATATATTGCAAATTATGAACAGCTTCCGAAATAAACCCTCCTCTTCAAAAAGACGGAGTGAAAGAGTGAAATTTCGGACGACCTAGTTATTGCAGATGCATTTAATGAATACATCCTGTAGTCTACAACCAAGCTTAGTCAATCCAGGCATTACTCTCTGCTCTGCCATTGGTAGTTGTTCTGATCTATCCATTCTTTAAAAAAACAATCTAATTCAAGTGGTTCTGGTGATATATCTACAATATTTAAGTTTTGAAGAATATTTATTTTTATGTAGTGAATGCCTTTCCAGAAGCGCTCAAATTTTCTAACGTTGTGCTGTTATTTAAAAAAGGTTATGATAGCGAACTGTGCAACTATAGGCACAGTTTTTGAAGTTTCTGAAAAACTAATTAAAATGAGAACTCTAAATTTAAGAATACACAAAACAAAGGAAAGAAAATAATAACTCAAATAAATTCATATATCAGTAATAAAAAAAAAAAACTTTTGTGAGAGTTTTTCGTCACCCTTATTGTTTTAAAGACATACTAAGGACGTTTTTTATGATGTCTTATATTTATATGGTCCATATACCTTTCTTTTCGCACTGCTGTTTTCGGCAATTTTTACTCTGTTTCCTCATCTCGATTATTTCATAAACGTCTATTGGCAATCAGATCAATAGCAGTACCTGCAATGTTAATAAAACTTACTAAGCATGGACTTTTCAACTTAAATTGTGTTCATATGGAATCGAATACTTTTGCCATTCTGGCTTAGTTCTGTTATAGTTTTTCTTTAACTTATTCTTTGTAAGTAACACGAGCAATTAAAATTTTTGAGTTTATTTACTTATTACTGCTTACAACTTACAATTTAATATTTGTATGTTCCTTTTGTTTGGATTATTTATTATTGAAAAACAATTATGTAAATACATAGTTTCTTTTAAATAAGTTGAGGTGGCTCAACTAAATTAATTTTGAACTATTAAAATTAGAGTTATATCCATCATTATTTTTAGAATGTTATTAATTTTTCTTATAATGGATGATTTTTAAGCGTTTGGTTTTTAATTGTAAAAAAAAACAGGAAAATCGCAATTTATTTTATAAAGATTATTTTATGCAAATGTTGACCACAACTACGTTTTAAGTGGTACATACGGAGAGTCCAATTTTGAATCACTTTTTCGAGCATATTGTTACTACTAAGTTAACACGTGAACGCTGGTTTATTGGCATAGACGAATGATTTCACGTATCCCCAAAAAGTAGTCTAAAGGCGTCAAATCGCGCGATCTAGCCGGCCACGGTCCAAAACGAGAAATAAATTCCTTACCGAACTCATTTCTCAATTGGTCCATAGATTCGCGTGCTGTGTGGCATGTAGCGCCGTCTTGCTGGAACCACATGTCGACTAGGTTTAGCTCGTACATTTTGGCAAAAAAAAGTTGGAAATCATTGAACGATAGCGGACGCCATTCACGGTAACGTTGTCCAGACTGTCATCTTTGGAAAAATGCACTGTTTGGTGCGGTTTCAAAGTGCATTTTTTCATTGCATTGGCAGCTCTTGTATTGTATTGTCTGAGATTGCTCATCGGACCAAATACACAATGGACGAATGGACAAATCACGGTCTTCATTACCACTGGCGGGTACAGCTGCAATATTTTCCTCTGTACGCACTCTACGCATACGGGCAGGTGGCTTGATTTCCAATAGCGTGAAATTGGTGCGACATTTGGTTACTATGGCTTGAATTGCTTTCTCAGTATGTCGATTATGACGACCGTAAAATGGTCGAAGTGCGCGACAAACATTTTTCATAGAGCACGAATTTTGATAATAAAATTCAATAATTTGCTAACGTTATTCGGGTATAAGTCTTTCCATGATGAAATTGCATTGCCAACTGAGCATGCTTGGCTTTGACATATGTCATGAATCATGCGTGAGCTGTCAAAAATAGAACACTGAAAAACCGAACAACAAAAAAATCACCCTTTACATACAAGTATGTGCATCTTAAAGCTAAAGGATTAATATTAGTTTTTACGTATTGTGATAAAAATTTTTATATGTACATTATAGAGATTTTTTTTTTTTTAATAAATTTATTTACCCGCGAAGCAAAATACTTGTCTGCAGGTCGTTGGGTTAGGCTTTAAATTTATTAAATTTTTATAAATAAAGTTCATACATTACTTTTTCTCTAATGCTCTACCTTTTAATTTTTAGCATAGGGAGGTTTTAATCTTCCCAAGAACGTTGGAGGTTTTATTGTTCCGAGCGCCCCTTTTCGCTAGTTGTTGTTGCCAAACGGAAACCGTATTTTAGATATAAATAACTGAATTACAAATGTTATTATGTATAGTGTAAAAACAAAATTATTCAATATACATATATTGTACAATATACAGAATATCATAACAAGCATTCATAACATGGAACGAATAAATAGATAGATAAATCAAGTAAAAATGTGTGAAATTTTTGTTTTCGCTTTTTAAATTTTCTTTTTGTTTTAAGATGGCGAAGTATTTCATTCAGAGTTTTTGGAATGACATATCTTAGTTCTCGTTTTTCATATACGTTATATATTTCCGGAACTTCTAACATCCCCGGGACTCGTCTTCTAGTGTTTTGGTTATGTCTGCAGAAATCTTAGGTCAACCATGTAATGCAACATTGATGTCATCCGAGAAATCGCGTACACATCTAAGACTTTAAAAGATTTATTCGTAAGTCTTAGAGTTTTAACTTGTCGGTGCTGTAGATTTAATATCATATCCAAATGTGTTTTACACGCATTTTCCTATGCCGTATCCCATATCTAATGCGCGATTCTGCTAGCGAGTAGTACACCTGGCAGATCAAATCTCCACCACTCTGCACTCTTAAGTATGCAGTTGAAGCCAACGAAGAGTGGAAAAACCTTCCATCCTGTGAAACTGCAAGCAAATCCAGAAAAAGTAAGATTCTTTTGAATGGCAGGGCTGAACTACCTACGCTTGTTGTACTACTCACAGGCCATGATCCTCTGGAGGTGTATGCAGGAAAGCTGCGCCCTACCGACGACGACCTCAACAGAGGCTGTGAAGAGGACACCCTACACTTTCTGTGGCACAGTCGCAGCCTCAGAAATTTTAGACAGAGAACTAGCTGTTACTACATTTATATGTCTTTTCAGATCTGCGGATGCAACAAGATGGGTTAGAGCCACTCAAAAACCAAACGATGACCGACGCGAGGCGGAAAGCGCAAACCAAATTCCCCCACTCGGGCATCATATTGGGCCTTTACGCGTAAACCTACCTAAACCAATGCAACTGTAATCATATTTGAATGAAATGCTTTTTGTTATTACAAAATTTCGACATAGAAAAATAATTTTTTGTTGACCGATAACATTGTAATACTCGTATATTCAGGTACTCAGATCTTTGTTCAAAGAAATGTTTGACATCTCGTAGAAACACGATAGTTATCAGTCCTTATGGTAAAAACGGATTTATTCAATGAAATACGAGGGTTGTCTGAAAAGTTTCCGACCGCAACGTAAAGATAGCGGCACTCGTCAATAAAAGCTACGAGTAGTGAATGCTAGTTGTGCATCTTTTGACAGTTACTTACCGACGTTTCAGTCATTTTGGACGCGGAGTTTTTAGTTGATAGTCGTTTGAGTGAATCGATGTGAGTGTTTTTTGTGAAAATGGAAAAAATTGAGTATCGAGCTGTTATTAAATTCTTGTTTTTGAAAGTCAATACGCCTACGCAAATCAAAAATGAGTTGTACTCTGTGTATGGGGATATTTCCCACAGTGAAATTTTGGGCAGCTGAATTTAAACGTGGCCGTAAGAGCTTGGGAGATGATGAAAGTTCGGCACGTCCAAAAACTGCAACCACTGACGATAACATTGCTAAAGGTGTTAGACGACCGCCGAATTAAAGTGAGATAGTCATTAGAGGTTATGAAAATGTCCAATGAACGTGTTTGTTACATATTGTTGCGGGAAAAAGAAACTCAGGCGACTTTTCGTTTATAAGGAATGAAACGTTTTATTAAAAGAGACTTCAATTTATACGTGTTCCTATGTACACTTTTGTTCTTATGTAAATAAGCTAACAGAGGTGAAAAATAGTGTGGATGACAGTTACTGCATTGGTTATGTTTTGTTGATGTGAATTTATTAGAGTAAATAAGTAATTACATATGGTACGACATGATATTCAACACATATTAAATCAAGTTTTAGGCATGAGAAAGCTGTCCGTGCGTTGGGTGCCTCGTTTGCTTACGTTAGACCAAAAACGTGCTCGAATGAACATTTCCAACGCTCTGTTGGCGCGGTTTCGGTGCAGTTTGAACTGCTTGACCATCCGCCTTATTCAACACATCTAGCCCCAAGCGACTTCTTTTTGTTCCCTCATCTAAAAACTGCGCTCGTAGGACAGTGATTTTCGTCAAATTAGGAGGCAATCACCTTCGTGAACAATTATTTTGCAGAGAAAAACGCCAAGTACTATTTGGACGGTTTAGAGAGATGGTAGCATTGCTGAGAGAAGTGTGTAGAGTTACAAGGAGACTATGTACAAAAATAAAAATAAAAATTTGAGAAAAAATGTCTTGTATCATTTTCGGTCGGAAACATTTCAGACAACCCTCGTATGTACTCGTATATAAGGCTTGTGCCCATGCTAACCATAGAGTTGATTTGTGCTGATGCTTTCAGAAATTTGTGTTGCATGCTTTTAGACAGAAAGAAAATAAGTTCATAAGTCGTACTTTATGGTAAAACTCATTACCGACGGCGCGATGCTCTTAAATTTGTGCGAAATTTATGTTATTTACCTAAGGCAATTAAGAAGCCTCCGTTTTTGATTTCACATATTGTTTATATTTTTTTAGAATAGCCATAAGTACAACAGCATATTGTGCAAAGGTTAACTGGTTGTCAGCAAATGTGGGCGAGTTGGTTGCAATGTGCAACACTATATACTCGTGTATAGTGTGTATTGTGTGTCATCAGTATTTGCATTAGTTTTAGTGAAAAAAAAATAAAACAAAGCCATTGGCACAACATAAGCCAATCTCTAAGCTGTAGGAAACTCTAGTATAATGATTCATGAATTCATTATCTGTGTAAGAGGATAATATATTCAAGCCATAATTAATCTTATGAACTTATGTATCTACTTTTCTGCGTTTGGTTTTATTTAGGATAAGGTCATTAGCAAATCACACTCTGACTCAAACTGAAACTTAAAATAATTAAAATTAATATAGCATGATGGGATGCAAAATCAGGAAAACTTTTCAACTGTTTTTAAATCAGAAATTGTTTTCATAGAGTAAAGCTACGGCATGCAGAAATAAGCTTTTGGGGATAAAACTCAGCTTGAATTTCGTGTCTCTGCCGTAATTCTATTTCTTTATTATCTATATATATTTAAATTATTTCGAATGCTATTTTGCCGCCAACCTGAGTGCGATAATTTTTTTAATAAGTTCAGTTGCAACCTATGTTCGATACTTACGAGTATAGTCGGATGGAAAAGTGGCTATTCATGACAAGTGCATAAAAAGTAAGCCGCAAAATGATAGGATTACAAGATTACATGATTACATGAAGCACTTGCAGTCGTTGACTTGAGCCTTTTTCGTCAGAAATCATAATGTCGGAAGAATACGTGTTTGATGGTCTCTACTGCTTCTTTGAAGATGGTGTTGGTATTTTCATTCTCAGCGTCTGTGACCCTCTGCAATGTTTTTATCAATGCCAGCTCCCCTGTCAATATATCATTATATGGGTTTCCCGTATTCTGGGGAACAAATTTTAATATTAAAATGTGAGGAAAAACCTTCCTTAACACTGGAATAGTATTACAAAATAATAATGGTGGACAATAAACCTAATTTTGGTTTTTTATACCATACTCTACTTTTTTGATTTTGGGGTGAAGATGGGTTGGAAAGTTGCTGTGTGTATCATTTTGCATACGATTCATTGAGTCCTTGTTATAAATGTTTTTGCATCGAACTGAGATCATTAATACAGAATGATCGAGTTATGTTCATTTTGTAAACTTGTCGCCAATTGCTTAGCAATAGTGAAGCTCTTTCACTTGTGGAAGTGCTCCAACTATATTTATGTAAACGTTATTGATTCTTTGGTCAGATTCGAGAAGTTGTTGACTATGCGCGGGTAATTTGTATGACTTTGAAGAGTTGAAAGGGAATGCAGCTCGGTAACTACTGCATGATATCCTTATTCATAGAAGGTCCGATGTATTATACATTCCGTCGACATACGAGTATGAATGACTTTGCATTATCCCCGATTACCTTGAGTTATATTACGTTACCGTTTAGAAACCATTGATCCCGATGATGTGTCAAAAATATTGGCGACCCTGATTTAAGCCGTATTCGCTTTTAACTTGACATGGTTATGATTTGTGTGAAAGTTAGTTGAAAGCATAAGTGAACAGAACGTGATCGATATACGCAAAAGTTTTTATTCAGTTAATTTCTAAAGGGATTTGATGGCTTTGTAGATGGGTGTCAGATTTTGTCGGACAGTGTGAGCATCTTGGAGAAGAAACCGAGTGGCTAGCATTCATTTAGGTTAGTGGTAGGCTAGGTGTTCTTTGCCATGTTTAAGTTGCTTACATGATCTTTGTGCATTTTACAGGCATTTATTGTAGATTTTCTTGCATACATGAATTTCATGTACTGCATGTGTTGCTGCAGTGTTTTTGATTTACCGTCGGTAGTTCATCAGTCCGAAGAAGCAATGGAGATGTGCTTGAATTGCTGCTACGAACCTCCCCATTCATTTTTTTCCTGGTGTTTTGTTAAAAGATCTCCCCTTAATATAACGAAACTCCAATATTCCAATACTCCGAGAAGTATGCAATTGGATTTGGATTTATTGATTTGGTCCAAATAAAATAATGCCAGAAAAGAGGTACATACACATTATTTTTTTTCAGAATGTAAAATGAATAGTTTCCGAGAATACATTAAGTCAAATTACACCAATAATTTAGCCTCCCCATTAAATGTTTGATGACACTTATGAAGCCGAAACATTTTTCTTTGTCTCTCTGTCCAACATTCTAAAAAACTTAACAACATTAAAATGGCAGTTATAGCCTCTGGAGTTTTAAGTTCTTAAAGCAAAAAAAAAAAAAACAAAAAAAGCCTTCTGAATTAACAAGTATCTTCTTCAATGGATTAGAAACTGCCTTTGTCCAATTAAATTTGTCTTCTACGTTTTCAAGTCTAATATCCACAAAATGAATGCTGTGTGCTCCAGGACTCCGATCTGCCTCCCACTTTCTGTTTAATGCTCATTAATGTTCTCTTCTCTGCTACTTTTAATTCAGTATATTCCTATGTTAACAACAATACTCTCTGCTGCTTTATTCGTTCCTGGTTACACGACCCTGCTTCTAGGCTGTAGAAAGTGAACGGCATTAAATTTATTAGCATAACTATGTACAATAATTGTACATACACGGCCATTATCCATGAATGGTACTTGCCATTTTCGATATGTGTGATATTGACAGTCTACTTTGGAATGACCACATACTCGTACTCGACGTATGTAAGAAATTGTTCACCCTTTCTGTTCTGGTCTCAATTTATAAAGCTGTTTTCTTCATTGCTCCACTGAAATTGCCTATAGCACTCTACCGTAACACCCGTCCCGCTATGAATGCCTTTCAATTTACCCATTTTTGGATTCTGAAGATGTGAATGTAAGATGCAAGTCGTTCATACCGTGTGAAAGAAAATGCAGGTGGAGAGAGGTTATCAGTTTTTTCCGTTGACAGTTGAGATCGAAACAATGTCCACGTAATTAAGAATTTTCATATTAAGAATGGTCTAATTGTAGTAAATAAATGAATAAATTTTTTTTATCTGCTAATGCAGCATTATTTACAAATTTGACGCAGTCGGTATGATAATTCTAAAAAAGTTATTTTCGGTGATACGAATACTAGGTGTATTTTTTTACAGCGTCAGACTTTTCAATACAGATTAAAGGTCAAATCCGTTGTCACATTAAGCTACCAAATTTCGTTTATTTTCAGTACTGTTTGTCATTTAATCGTAGAAAAGATCACGTTACAATAACGACGTCAAATCGTTGAAATTTGTTTCCAAAATCGAAGCTCTGTTCGTGGAACTTATAGAGCACTTCGGTAGACATCATCGGCCATCTGAACGTACTATTTACCGAATTAGTGAAATGTAGCACCAAATTCACGCTATTGGATACTCACACACCAACAAGAACGAAAATGGTGCGTTCGGAAGGAAATATCGCGTCTGTGGCATCATTGGTCCTTATTTATAAAAATAAAGCCGAGCACAAGTTACTGTCAATAATCAACTATTATTTCTTCCCAAATTTACGCGAACATCAATGTGGAAGAACTTTTGTGTAAGTTATGTTTTAATAAAAATAATAAATAATAAACTGTGGTTCTAACAGAATGGTGTTACACCTCATACCACCCACGAAAAGATAGTTTTATTGAAAACACGATTTGGCAATAGAGTCATTTCAAGAATTGTCGTCAATTGGCCACCAAGATCGTGAGATTTGACGCCATCGGATTATTTTCTGTGGGGCTACGTAAAGTTACTATAGTTTATCCAAGAATTTATGTCAGTACAGGGAAGATAGGACATTTGCCTCTTAGTCTGGTTGCAATAAAATGCATAAATGTGTCCCTCTTTAAAGCTCTATTAGGGTTGCCATGATGTATATGATGAATCACCACAAAGAGAAAGAGAATTTCGCTTAGGGCTACCATCTCCCCATTTAAAATAAACAAATAAAAATATTGCTAAACGATATAAATTTCATTTATCGTTTTCCTCACCACCAAGCGGTGGCGCGTTTTTTTAAAGGTATCCCCAGTAGGCCTAATCCCTTTTTAGTTTGTTTAAAAAAAAAATTCCGAAAACAGAAAAAGGAACTAAAAAATGTATGTATTTTCATTTATTCATGATAAATATAGTAAACAAAAATATAATTCATAATAAATATTGTAAAAATATAAAATTTCATTAATTTAAAGTAAAAATAACTTCATTAATTTATAATATTAAAACCTATTAGTCTGATGAAAAGTTAGTGCTGCTGCTATCGTAATTTATATTTATTACTGCTTCCTCGGCGAAAACATCCATATCCCACATCTTTGGCTCAACAACCTGTTCAACGTGTTGCACACATCGGTGCCATTTCTCACTGTCAACTCTTACAAGTGCTGTTGTTAATAATAATTTAATTTCTGTCAATTTAAATGACTTGTTTTGGCTTGCTACAAATCCTTTTACTTGAGCCCAACCAATTTTTATTTCGCGTAAATACCTTCGCCTCCATGAAATAATATCACTTCTTTCCAACAACAAGTTTTTACGCTGACGTTTGACGAATTTAAATTTAAGATCTTCTTTTAAGATTGTATGTAAAGTTGATCTGTTTACTTTTGTAATATTTGCATTTTGGTGGGCTTCATGCAATATCTTATCGAGCGTTGGTAAATCATTATCCATGAAAAACTGATGGACTATGCGCCTAACGGCACATTTGTCAAAATCATCGACCCTGCTTTTGCGACCAGAATTATTTTTCTTCTTTGAAGGCGAATTGTGGCCTTTAATTTCATTTTCTTTTAAAAGCCTATACACAGTTCGTTCCGTAACAGAAAAGACATCAGCTGCTTTTCTCACGGATTCCGTTTTATTTTTAAGAAGGCCATAAAATTTGTTAGTTGCATTAACCATTTGGTGTTTCTTTTCTACACTTAATTCCTTTGAACACTTTGTAGCCATTTTTCTATTTAGCCACAACACAGTTGCTTGAAACTAATTAATCACTATTAATTTGACACAATATCACTACTAATACTTACGCTATTAAATATGATCACTAATTGCACAGTCAATGAATTCTAGTTTCAAAACACCGCGAAAATAATCTTTTTTTCTTAAACACAACATTAACACCGACACAACACAGTAATTTGAACCACTATTACGAGTATTTAACACAATATCACTAAAACGCACATAGTCCAACCATAATATGATCACTTATTGCAGTTCAGTAGCTTCCTTTGTGTTTCAGTGGTAATATGCCATTGAGTCCACCTACAGGCACCATTGTTAGAAAAAAAGCTTTCCCATAAGCCCTGTACTGACTTGTTTTGTTGTATAAGGTATAGTTAATGTCGATGAACCAGCACTGATTGACGCTTTGGAGCAAAACATTGTCTCGCTAATATGTGATATACGTCCTCAATTGCTCGAAAAGTGGTCGAAAGCTGGACCTCTAAAATGCGCCTTATACAAGGCAGCCGTAGTGGAAACTGTTGTATTTTCAAATATTAAATGGCATGAAATAATCTTTTGAATGAATTTAATAAATCGTCATCAAATTAATTACTTTGTGTTTTATTTAAACAAAAATGTTTGCGCGTCTGAGAAAACAAAACATAATAATATTTATTTATTTATTTATTTTATTTAATTCAAAAATTCTTGTACATTAAGATTAAATCTTTTTACATTGTGCAAGCTAGGTAATTATACATTAAAAAGAAAAAAAAACAGAGTTAAATTGTAGCGATAAAAAATTAGGAAACTTACAAATATGGTATATAAAAATAAAAAGAAAATGGAAAAAAAAGAAGAGGAGAAGAAATAAGGGATGTGGAAGACTAAAATAGTTTAGAAAAAAGTTTTGGGGAAGGAGTATAAAAATTGTTGAGAAAATCAAATCGTGATGTGAAAAACTCTGCGCGGGAATTTATTGGTAGTGCATTACCGAATCACTACTAGAGACTAAGAACACGTCTAAAAGCGAAGACCTTCTTTTGGGCATGAAGTGAGTCGGTTGGGTAAAATTTGTAAAATAAAGGTTAAAAGACGCTACCGTACTAATTAATTGTCTGTTATTGCCCTCCAATTTATTTAAGTTCCAATCTCCACAAAGAACAATTTTTGCATACAGCGCAGACAGCTCTTCTAACAGATCTCTAATGTGTATATAGTTGGCTATGTTAGGAGCCATATATATACACCACATAAGTAGTTTTTCACAACCAAGTGTTATTTCTATAAAGATATATTCTAGTGCCTCGCACGGTTTCGATTTTTTTACAATGTTAAATCCGTAACGTTTTTTAACATATATTGGCACACCCCCTCCAATCTTATTGTGCCTATCTGCACGCACAGGTTTATGATAATCTTTTATTTTGAATAGGTCACCATTTATATTTGGATGCAACCAAGTTTCTGACAAACAAATAACATCAACCATATTGCTATCAAATAATAAACTCAACTCATCTATTTTGTTATTTATACTTTGAATATTTAAATGACACATACTAAAACCTTTTTTTTGTTTACAAATAACATTTATAACATAATTTTCATCTTATCCATGTACCCACCCTGTATGCATCGACTACTACTCAGCTATAAGCAACAAAAATTGAATCGACAAGCAACAAAAACAATTACAATTACAATATGTGTGGAAGACATGACTTACTTTTGAAATGAAGAGAAAAATGAATGATAATGATAAAGCTGTGTGGGAGGGATAGAAAGAGAATGTAAAAGAGATTATTACAGGAAAAGTAAAGAGAAATGGAAAAAGATCAAAGAGAAATGGTAAACTGGGATTCAATAGGAACTTATACAAATATATATGTTGAAGTAAAACTACTATAAAAAATAAATGAAGCAAAGGAGAATTTACGAGTATATTTTTAACATTTAAGAGGATTCTGCTGCATCGGCAGATTTCGCAGCTTGACATCTCAGGGAAATTTCGTTAAGTGTGTCTTCGTTCTCTACATAAATGTTTCTTCCTTCTTTGTGTTCTTTTATGAAAATCAATCCGGATTTGATGGTAGCGGAAAATATCTCTTTTCGATTCTTCATGCGCACAGCCTGTTGAAGAAGAGATCGATTTGTTTTTGTAAGGCTTTCATTCAGGTATATTGGTACTTTGTAGTCTAGACCGACGTCATGCAGGCAAAGCTGCCTTTTCTCTTTCTTCCGGTACTCGGCGATTGCTCTTAACACATAGTTGCGATCTTGAGTTGTGTTGAATTTATAAATGACAGGTGGGTTATTCGTGTTACCGCGACGTTGAAATCATAATGCAGCTTTCAAAGTCGGTGGCTTATAAGGCCCATACACGACACAGACACGTCGCTGCAGACCAAAATATTTTATTATTGTGCATATGGCTGCGCAGACCGTCTGTGTCGTGTGTATTCATGTCGCCTGTTTGGAACGACCGTCTGCGTGAATTCAAAATCTTTTGAATGCAGCGACGTGTCTGTGTCGTGTGTAGTCAATTTTGCACAGACCAGCGGGAAAGTTCATATCGTAAACATGAACAAAAACACGGGTGTTTGCACAGACTTAAGGTTTGCAGCGACGAGTCTGTGCGTGTATGGGCCCTATTACAATCAATTGTATGACATATACAATTAAAAATCGATTTAATGTGTTCATCTTGCAGCTGTGGGACTCCAAAAAGAATTGCGTCAGCTGCTAGTTCTCTCCTCTCCAATGCGTCGCATCTCTTCACAAGATCCACAAGTTCATCATTCAGAAAGGTAGACTGATTTGTGTGCTTCTCTAGTTTGTCCACACGCGATTGGATTTCTTTAATGGACTTATCAATTTTTTGTTCGTGGGCAGCCCATTTCTGTTCGATGTGTGAAATTTGGTCCATTATGTCGCATCTAAAATTTGTTAGTTATTCTGTAAAACGATTGATGATGGCCTCTGGGTGCTTTTTGAAACACTCATTTAGCTCAAAAAGAGTAACAGCTACTGAGGTGCAAGACGGTACACTCTTTGATGTTGTTGGTGTGCTTACTTGCTTTGGGGTTCCATTTGCTGTAACTGCGGCGGTATCTGATGAAGCTCCCGGCCTTTTTGAGCGGAGAGTTACGGTAGCACCATGAGAGTTCATTTTACTTGACGTTATTCGTTTGTTAAAATTAAATCTTTATTATTTTATATTAATGTTGAGTTTATTAACTAAACACTTAAGAGGACACTTGGGCAGAAACTTATCGATTGGCACACACTTTTAATATATTAAACGAGATTTAAATGGAAATATTAGGACATGTGTGTATAAATACGTTATTGTGAGCGAAAAGTTATGAGTAAGATTTTATTATTTACATTTTGAATAAAATTGTTCAATTTCAAACAGAATTACTTATTTAAATATCAGTGAAGGCTACCTGAAACCCTGACAACAAGTCTTTCCAGCCAACACGATCTGATGTCGGTTTCGCGTAGTAAGATATGTGAACTAAGGCATTTCTCAATTGCATCTTTTATGGAGCTTAATGCTCCATTTTATACTTATTAAAAAATACACGCAAATATTTGCTCCGGCAAGAATTTAGAAAATAAAAAAGAAAGCTCGCTTTAAACTAGTTCACCGTTTATTTAAAAAAAAAAAGGATTACGTTAAAGATTGGAGCAGGCTAACACGTCTGAAGTCTTTCAAAGTAAAGAGAGAACTAACTTTATTAGACAAGAGAAATGAATTACGAGGAAAAGTTAACATGTGTGTGTGTAAGTTACAAAAGTTACGAAAATGCAAAAGTAATACAAGCAAATGAATGTAAATTCGTTGTCCATGTGTTTATTTTTCAACGTCCTGGGCCGGGGGCAAGTGATTCAACTCCATTGGATACAGGAGCTGAATTGGTCGTCGAAATATGCTGCCATCTACACAGGAACGTATTTTTCCATCTCTTCCCAAGAAAGTTTGCTCAACAATGACTAATCTCCAATGCACTCTAGATGTTCCTGCATCGGACAAAAGAACCACGTCACCTTCCTTAAGAGCTGTTGAAATCTTTGTGTTGCTGTAATGAAATGAACGGATATATATATATATATATATAACGGATATATGAATATATGCAGCTAGCTTAGTTTCCTCAAACCAGGGTCGCTGACGCAGTGATTTTTCGTGGTAGGATTTGGCGCAGACCATCCGATCAAAAACTTGGCTGGAGTAAGAGGCACTAATTCCAGGGGGTCGTTGGATACGTAAGTTAGTGGCCGATCATTAACAACAGCCTCTGCTTCGCTGAGTATCGTACGTAGCTGCTCGAGCCTTCCCAATTACGACCTTTAGGGTGTTTTTACCAGTCCTGATGAGTCGCTCCCAAAATCCACCCCACCACGGTGCTCGCTCTACGATAAATCTCCATTTTATTCGCTTTTGGGCCAAGAAGTCAAAAACGGCGTCCGTGAGAATGCTTTGAGTCTTGTTAAGTTCTAGTGCTGCTCTTCTGAACGTTTTAGCATTGTCAGAACAGATCGTCGATGGAACCCCACGCCTTGCTATAAAACGTCTCATAGCCATCAGGCAGCAATCGGTGGACAAACTTACCGTGAGCTCTAAATGAACGGCTCGGATAGCAGCACAAGTGAATATCAAGATGTATGCCTTATGTGAAGAAGCACCTCCCGGATTCACGTAATACAAGGGACCGGCAAAATTAATCCCTACATTTTCAAATGGCCTTATTAACGTTATTCTTTCGATCGGGAGAGGAGCGAATGGTTGGGCGGCTGCTGGACCAAATAGCTTCCTACACACCAAGCAACTTCCTATTCTTTTCTTTACCAGCTGTCGTCCTTTAATAATCCAGAAACGCGCTCTCAATTTGGTAAGAACTAAGTTAGTCCCTCCATGGCTGGTCAGCAAGTGGTGGTCATCAACGATGAGGGTGGTGATATGATGACCTGCAGGCAGGATGATGGGGTGCTTAAGATCAAACTCCTCATTTAACATCTGCAACCTTCCACCCACTCTTATCAGCCCATACTCATCTAGGAAGGGGGCCAACTGGGCTATAGTTGATGAAACTCTCCGTACCGTCTTCTTCTGCAAGTAACTTAAATCGTTAGCAAAACTGAGCGATTGTACGAGTACATACCTGAGCCAGTAATTTTCAGCGACATCAAGCTCTGCTTTTGACAAACAGTTCGTCTGAGCCCTCTGTTTGGATTTGCACTGGTATATAAAGCGCAGGATCCAGCATGTTACTCGCAATAGACGTCTCCAGCTGTTGAACTTTTCGCAGAATAGGACTGGTTCTTCTATTATTTGCTGCAAATCATCAGTTTCGATCAGGAATGTCGGGCTTACTTCGTAGTAGTCGTCATGATGGTGTTTATCGTAAGAATTCATCAAAATCTGGGCGTCGTTTAGCCAATCCGGACCTTGTTCCCACAATAGAGATGAGGAGAGCTTTTCTCCAGAAATGCCTCGGGTTACTAAATCCGCAGGGTTGCCTTTACCGGAACAATGTCTCCAATCTGTTATGGCAGTGTGACGACGTATTTCTGAGACACGACTCTGTACATACGGCTTCCATCGTTGAGTTTGACCAAGGATCCAGTGTAAGGTTGTCTTGGAATCGGTCCACAAAAAGAATTTGTGTATAGAAACTCGTAAAGCTGCTTTAAAATATGCGCACAGTCGGGCAGCCACAAGAGCTGCTGTAAGCTCCAACTTCGGTAAAATGAGTTCATCCAAGCTGTCATTTTTCAGCGGTGCAACTCGACTTTTCGCACATAGAAATGAAGTCACCGCAGTACCCTTGTCGTCTATTGCTTGAAGATATGCCACGGCCCCATAGGCTTTGCTGCTTGCGTCGGCAAAAATATGACACAGAACTCGATTCGGTGCTGGAATTAACTGCACTGCTCTGGGAATTGACATCTCCTTTAGCTGTAAGATGTTGCGAATACACTCATTCCACTCTAGCATTAGATCATGCGGTAAAGATTCATCCCAAGAGAGTTTCCTTTTCCAGGCCACTTGGAACAATATTTTCAGCTTGATAATTGTAGGACAGACGATGCCTAGTGGGTCATAGATTCTTGCAATTGCTTGCAAAATATTTCGTTTCGTTCCCTTTGATTGATTTGATTCCAAAAAACCCTGAACCAAAAAACAATTGGAAATTCTTGAGGGTCTACTGTTGACCGAATAACTGCACTGTTAGAATGCCACTTCCTTAGATTCATAGACGCTCTTCCCAAAACATCAATTGCCTCACGGTAAAGTCTTAAGCCTACTTCTTCTGAGTCAACACTGACGATCAGATCATCCACGTAAAACCCTTTTCTCAACGTTTCACAAGTTTCAGGAAAATGTTGCTCTTCCATCCTCAAGTGGTGTCTGATTGCGGCAGAAAGAAGAAACGGACTGCAGCAAACGCCAAAAGTGACCCTGGTCATGCGAAAGTCTACGGCAAGCGAAAAATACCAAACGAATCGATGCGAATCCCGATCAGCCTTATTGAGAGTTATTTGGAGGAACGCTTTCTCGATATCAGCTACAACACCAATGGGACCCAATCGAAAATTTAATAAAATACTGAAGACATCAGGAAGCAGATTGGTTCCAGTGAAAAGCTGTTCATTCAAGGAGGGAAATTGGTCTGTATGAGCGGAGGCGTCGAAAACTATACGTAGTTTGGTAGTAGCGCTCGTTTCTTTGTAAACAGGTCGATGAGGAAGATATATGATTCTTTTAGAAGTCGCTTTTGGGGTAGGTGCAAACCGTTCTGCCACACCATCTTTGATCATTTGACGAACCGCCAAATCATAATCTTTCAGTTTACTTGGATCTCTAGACAAGCGTTTAGTTAGAAAATGCAAACGACTTACTGCTAGACCTCGATTGTCCTCAAACACCAACTGTGGATTTTTCCAGGGCATTGTTGCTTCATACCGACATCCAATTTTTTTCAAGCAAGTTCTTGTAATTTCTTCCGTCATGTGTATATTTTCCGCTTCCTCGCCTCGTATACCAATTGTTTCTAAAGACCACATCTTTGCAAGCTCTACATCGGAGTAGTTTAGAACACTCAAAACATTAGCAACAACTGAAGATTGCTCCTTCCCTATTACTTCGTCGTCAGAAGAATGAGATCCTTGCACCGTCCAGCCAAAAATCGATTCCACTGCTCTCAGGCGCCTAGTTAACTTTCGTTGTCTACCTGTAACTACCTCCCAATAGAAATCGGAACCAATTAGTATACTTAGCCCGTCTACTGCTTCCACATTTCCTTAATGCGTGACAAGAACTATCTGGAGCTTTCAGAATGTCCACGCAAATTTCGGGTACCACAATTGCCACTATCGAAACACTTCTGCCACTGTATTGACTTTTAAGAATAATATTTGCTTTATTAAATTCTTTAATTGGAAGTTGTTCTTTGGAACCAAAGGGTAACACGGCAATTTTTGCAATTTCATTACACACTGGTAGCTGCAGTTTCTCCACCAAACTCTGTCGTATAAAGCTATGTTGGCTTCCTCCATCAATAACAACTCGAACGAGATATTTATTTTCCTTTGCACTAGCAATTAAACATCGCGCCGTTTTGAGAAAAACGTTTGAAAAATTAAAACTGTGCGCACACAAATTACAGCCCATCTCTTTGTCGCTATTGGAGCTTTTACGAGTATATAAAGGATCACACATTGACGTAATATGCCTGCCGCCACAGTTGTTGCACTTTAAAAATTTTCCACTTCGACACTTCCTCGCCGAATGACCCACTTTGGCACACGGAAAACATCTATTTGCTTTAATCAACATATCCCTTTTCTCCCTTACAGTCATTCCGTTTTTACAGTCTCTTGTTGAGTGGTTTGATTGATTACAAAATGCACTTACTTCTTTACTGTTCACCTCTATGAGACTGGCGGCAGTTATTGGTGATGTCGTAGATTTCTTGTTTGACTGCGTTGGTGATATTTTACTCTTTTCCAATGCCTCTACTTCTTTCTTAAGAAATTTCATTATACTTTGCACATATGGATCGCTGACACCATAGAGAGACGTTTGTGAATGTGCTTGTGATTTTGTTTCGTCCTGTTCTATTGAGTTCTCCTCGTCTCCTTTGGGTTTCTCTTGTGCACGATGATATTCTACCCGTAGATCGGCTGGCAGACAACGTAAAAGTATGGATTTTACGAGTAGCATTACTTGGTAATGATTTGCTGGTATTTGTAATGCTGTTAGCGATCTTGTGCATGTGGTTACAGTATTGTAGAGTGCCCTTAAACCATCGACGTCTGATTTTATGCCAACGGGTCGTATGTTAATTAAATTTTGCATGTAGATGTCGATGAGTTTATCATTGTCTCCATATTGTTCGAGGAGTAGGGCGACAGCTGCGTCGTAACAAGTCGCCGAAGCAGTAAATCCCGATATTGTGCATTTGGCTGCTCCATATAGTGCGCTCTTCAAATATTGGAATTTGTCTGTGGCAGTAAGCATGCTATTTTGATGTACAGCTATGTCAAATTGATCCCAAAACGGCAGCCAGTCATGCAAATCACCGCCAAATTTTTTGAGCTCTAATTTTTGCAATTTTACAGCTGACTCTTGGGTCGATACAGCAGGCTCTTTGGGGCTTTCATTTGTTTTTAATTTGCTGCGCACTCTTTTTAATCTACATACTTGTTAATCGGGCCATTGTGGCTACTGCAATGTCCTCATACTCCGCTATTTTCTCAAAATCCTTTTCAAGCTCGTCTGCCTTAATCCCTTACTGTGGATTTGTTGATCTGCAGTTTTCATGCTGGCAGACACTGCATTTAGTATCTCGATTAAAATTGATAATTCCTCATCTACCGTTTCTAATTCTTCTACACCTTTACCGTTTATACGCGTTAAGAAAGTCCGACGCAGCCTTTGCTACTTTCGTTAACTGAGCTCTAAATGCCCCACGAGACGTCACTTCCATTATAAATCTGTTCGAATTCCTCTCTCGGGTTTCGGCACCAAATATTAAAAAATATACGCAAATATTTGCTCCGGCAAGAATTTAGAAAATAAAAAAGAAATCTCGCTTTAAACTAATTCACCGTTTATTTAAAAAAAAAAAGGATTATGTTAAAAATTGGAGCAGGCTAACACGTCTGAAGTCTTTCAAAGTAAAGAGAGAACTAACTTTATTAGACAAGAGAAATGAATTATGAGGAAAAGTTAACATGTGTGTGTAAGTTACAAAAGTTACAAAAATGCAAGAGTAATACAAGCAAATGAATTTAAATTCGTTGTCCATGTGTTTATTTTTCACCAATACTTCAGAAGAAACCATTTGGTTCGACAGCAACCATTTATGACGCAAAACGCTCTTAGATGACATTACTCGTAAATACTCGTACAGAAGACATGTTGTACAAATCGTTTCTTTGATGGTTTTCGTAAATGAATTCTGTAATTATCTTTTTTGATATATAATATGTAAGAAAGAGGTAGGTACTTGTGTTCAATAAAGTGTATTCAATATCTAATTATATTGGATCCAAAAAGGAGAGTTAGTTAAAGGGTAAGCTAATTCAGACAGCAGCCAACCTTCTAATATTATCTTTCTAGTAGGTCATACATTTCAGCGAAAAGCTTTTCCATTTGCATCGAATTCGTCGAAATTTTTGTGCAATACCTGGTAATATCGAAAAGATGTTTCATCAGATGAGGATAACCACAACGCATATGTAATTTCAATAATGGCTACGGTAGTGAATCTTCTCAAACCGTGGAAAAGTTATAAGAAAAACTAATAGTTTACAATATTCATGTGTACAAAATTATTACAACTTTTATTTAATTCTGATTGGGTCCAAACTACATGGAATTAAACATTTCAAATAATTATGCCCAATCTTGCTTTAAGGTAGCCGCTAATTTTTCCCCAATCATAACGGATGGATTTGTGAGTGCAATTGGTGTTGGTAAAACGCTTTTTCCCGCAATTCTCAAACCTGTCACACCCCTAACCCTTAATGTGGTGTCAACAACAGAGCTAGTATCTGTGTTGATACCCATTTTTGTGGTACCGCCACGTGTATATACAGTCGTGCCCATAAATTTTATGTAACAACGCCAATAACTATCGCTTTTGAAAGTAAATGCATCACATTCAGGGATATTTAGTTTTATTATCTCAGTCTTGTCCTTTTTGTAAGCCTTTGTCTGCTCCAACTCCATATGGAATTTGATTCCCTGAAGTATTCTTTCAACATCACTTTGTTCCTCAAGATAATCAGCGAACACATTCAAATTGTCCAGGTATGAATCACTTTGAAGTTCAACATATCCGACGGATTGCGGATTATTTAAACTCACAAAACTAAAAAGCAAGTTTGCGTCTTTATTGGCATCAGCAATGGATTGAGTGATACTGGACTTGTATCCTACTGATTCATACCATAATTTCAAAACATCGCTATTTCGTTGCGAGAAAACGTGATAAATATTTAAATCGGGATAGCGGCAGTTTGTGAATCCGCATGTGATATTGCTATTAATGAGACCTACTAAAGCCGAAACTCCAATTGTGGATAGTGGACCGTATTTTTCCATAAGATAATAGAATAAATCGATTTGGGAGTCCTTGACAGTTTTCGGTTTGGCCTTAGACTTATGATGCTGGAATGGTACAGGTACGCCCAATTGATCGCGAAGATTTTGTCCAACACCTGGAAGATTACTTACAACCGGGATACCGAAGTTTTCAAGATGCGTTTGAGGACCAATGCCAGAGAGCATGAGTATTTTAGGGTTTCCAAGTACACCTGCAGCTAAAATGACTTCGTTCAGTACATCCACCTCCATTTCGTCTTGCCCGATGATAAATTTGACAGATGTGACAGATTGACTGGAATCGAAATTGATCTTTATAACTTCAGCGTTCTTTATAACATGTAGATTAGGACGTGATCTAGCAGCCGAGATATACGTTTTTCCAGCACCCATTCGTTGTCCATTTTCCAAATGTCCTTTCAGAAAACCATATCCTACCCTAGGGCTATCTAAAACATTGGGCAACAATCGGCGAGCACCAAGTTCTTCGGCTCCCATTAATATCATATCAGAGATGTGGCCAATATCATATTGGTCAAAATTATTGACAACTAAACGTCCTACTGGTTTTGCTGCAGGATTTTCGTAGCGCTCTGCTAAGTCGTAGTACCTGGATACTTCTTGCCAACTCCAGTTGGGTAAATTCCAATCATCGACCGTCTTTCTATTGCCTCGGAAATTTATTGGTGGGGCAATAGATGATAATCCACCCATTGTTTTAGCTACCGGCCAGTAGCACGTTTCAGTTGTTGTCCCTTGACACGCTCTCGGATTAGGTTCTGTGTAATAATCAAATGTGTGCTCCCCACGAAGGGTAGTGAAAGTCAAACTGGGGATCTAAAAAGATATGCGAAATAAAATAAAGTGAGAAACTGACAATCGAATTGATGACTTATGGCTTGTATTTACCTCAGATTCTGTTAGTGGATCATCCCCAGCTTCAATAACCAAAACCCTATATCTCGAATTCTCTGACAATCGACTTGCTACTACAGATCCCGATGCTCCCGCCCCTACCACTATAAAATTATAAGGTTCTAAACCATTCGTAACAGCAGTTGGACCATAATCTGTTGGCCATACTGAGGGTGCAGTTAGTGCACAATGTGAAGCAACCAGCACTTGCAACATACTAGTTACCATATTGCTTACAGTACTTCCCACTACCGGGGTAGTGCAAAGCGCGAGCGATGACATTTTTTGAAAATACTTTTTCGTAACCGTACCGAGAACCAAAGTAAAGGTATTTGATCTTTGAGGGAGCCTTATATAGTTTTTCGTTTTAAATTATAAGTAGGGCGACTAAACTTATATGCAAAATTTGCGATAATTATCACACTAGAATATGTACAAATTTGACCTATATTCATGTTTGGACGCCTTGTCAGAGTGAATTTAGAATGGAGACGGTATTGTGGAACCAGATTTACATATGACTGTTCATTTATTCATATTCGAAAACGGGTGAAATTACAAGATTGTTTTTGTGACTACGACCTTATTAATATATTCAATGTAGAACAGTCAAGTAAATACAAATTACGGCAATAAAATTCGAATAAATCAGCGTAAGCTTGCTGAAGAGACTCAGTAAGCTGGCTTAGAAAGATGTGCTTCTTGCTTAGCATATCCGATAAGCTTATTCAGTGACAAGAATTCACCTCACCATAGCTTGTGTAACGTGTCAATGAATCTTAATGTTTGATTTATGATGCTACAACAACAAAAATATACTAAAATATGCAGACAGGTGGTACTTAATTCAATCGGATGAGATAGCTTGTAGATTATATGGAACAGGTTAAGAAAGTGGAAGCGATGGCAACTTGTGTAAAGCATTTGTTAATATTTCTTAATTTACCTCTAAGCTGAAACTCAAAGAACGAATGCCGCTTGTACTACATAGGTATGTATTGTAGATACATAGATAGATGACTAGGCTTATCGTAACGGTTTTTAGATGGCCTCACAAAAGTTACAAGCTGCGGTTCATAGGTCCTATTGAGGATGGGGAAGTAAGTGTTCCATTAATGTATGGGCATTCAGTGAACTTAACCCTACACGTAGGTGTTCACTTAAAACACATGACACATGTAGATCTTTTCAATTCCTATCTTTTAATACATTGCATTGCACCGTTTATGGGGTTGGCTAAATTTGCGGACATTAAAACTATTCCATTGCACAAGCCCCTCCACAGTTTGCTTATTTTTTTTTTTTTGTATTTGAGTGATCCAACAGGATTTCTTTTGGTCTCTTCTTCGAACTTCGGTAGGTTGAGTCACTATTTTTTTTGGATCGGATTTCCATATGGCAACGGTCAGTTCAGTTCAGTTAATATGCATTTTTATTTATTCTCTTAATTTACTCTTACATGCTGCCCAAAAAAAACGTTTAAAATTAGCTTAAATAACTTAAAATGATCTTATACTAAGTTACTGGCCCCATGCGGGCACTCTAAGTTAAACCTAACACTTAAACTATGTTTTTCGACGTTTTGACAGGTTTTGTTTTTATTCTTATAGTTATAACAATACAGCTTAAACTAAGAAAACATTTTTAAATAGAAAAAAATTTAGTATTAAGGACTCCTTTGATTTTAATTTTATTATAAAATTTCAAACTAAAACCTTACAAACTGCCTAAAAATAAATCTTAATCTACTTAACCTAGGTGCTTATCTAATATGCACGCACACACACACACACACACACACACACATATATATATATATATATATATATATATATATATATATACTTAATATATATATATATATATACTTAATATATAAATATATGCATATATATTTTTTTTTTTCATTTTTTATTTTTATTATTATTTTTTTTTTTTATATAAGATTTTTTCTTAAAAACTAACTTAAACCTACCTAAAACTATGTAAGCCGGCCATGCCTAAAAAAAAATTAGGCTGGCCCACTTTGCTTCACATGAGGCTACCTATGACTGGAGGAGTTCGACGACGAAGCATCCTTCCCTTCATCAAGCCACCAAAATTGCTGGTGCTGCTGAGCAACATCCCTCCTGTCGCGACTCCCTACCGACCTACTGAATCGGAGATACTCCGCACTGCCATGTGTGACGTCTCTGCCGTAGTTGATTCGCCTGTCCGCAGCTGTTCGGGCGATTTGGAAGATTAGCGGCATCGCCAATCTGTCCTTCTGGAGGAATAAAGCCGTCAAAGGGAACTCTTTCATGATACACATAGTTAGGGTAGTAAGCCCCGGAGATGAGGTTGTTCGATGAGGTCATTGCTCTTGCAATTCGAGTCAACTTAATGACAAATTGGTTACTCTTATTAGGTTCGCCCTATTGTATAAGACCTCATTAGGATAGAATTTTATGTACTCAGAATCTGGTGTTCTGTATAAGCCAAGACAAGCCCTTTCAAACACCCGAATCTTTTCCAATAAACTTGCTCTTACGTTGAACCACACGGGGCAACCAAACACAAGCATAGGCCTGATAAGGGCCATGTAGCAGATAACCTTTACCCTCGCATCGAGTTGGCTGTTATAAAACAGTTTCTTTGTAAGGGCAAAAGCACCTTTGGCTCTGGCCAGAGCAACATCTATATGTTTGTTAAAATACAGATATTGATCTAGCCAGATCCCAAGGTATCTGACTACATTTCGACCAGCAAGTGGCTGCCCGTTCTGCCCCAAGATCGAGAACTTTCGCTAATTTTTTTTGGTATCCGTAAAGGCCCCAGACAAAGGCGTCCTTAACAGAATGGTTTCCGACTTCTGAAAGTTGATTTTAAACTTCCAGTCATCGCAATATCGCTTAAATTTATCGAAATTACTTTGCCCAAGTATATATTTATGACGTCAATCTTTTGAGCTGTTCTGTACGCGATTAAGTCGTCTGCGTACGCTATGGCATGGTAAAGTGAACCTATCAGATCATTTGTGTAAATGTTGAATAAGATCGGCGAATTTACCGACCCTTGTTGCACACCGTTTTTAATGTTAAATGTTCCAGCAGAAGTCACATCGCCATTCTTCACGATGAACTGTCTACTGGAGAGCATATCAAAAATAATATACAGCAGTGGTTTACTAATGCCCAATCTGTCCAGTTTGAAAAAGACCCATACGGGTCTTACCGTACGGTATCGAAGGCCTTCTCCAAGTCAATCAGACAGGCGCCAGTGCACTGATTCTTGCCTTTGTTCCATTGGATATCAAAAACCAGTTTAGACGTAGCAAGAATGATATCATGCCCCGCCTTGAAACCGAATTGATTATCCGGAACTATATTTTTGTCCTCAACCCACTTAGTCAGGACTCTATTGATCACCTTCTCGAAAACCTAACTGATGCTTGGAAAGTCGCTCATATAGCCTCTGCCTCCTCCTGCGGATCCTCGATCACAAAGAAGTTGTCATCATCAACGGCCTCATTTGGATCTATGCCTGCTGTTACCAGTATTTGTCCATTGTTTGTCGTTCGAGCGATTTTAAGACATGGAAGGTCGTTCAGATTATTTCTCCGAAATATTTTATTTATTTGTATAGTTGCATTAGTTTGTTGGTTAGCGCACGTCAGTTGTATTCATGAGTCGAACAGCAGGAGATCCAAATAGGACCCGTGTCTGGGAAACGACGGACTATCCGTCGCTTTAAGCCCGAGTCGATACATTATACTGTGTTGACCCTACCAATTGAATAGTAGGTTCCCTCTAGTGTTTTTTGTATTATTCCCCCAATCACTGTTTGGCGTTGAAATCTCCGCCAATAATAAAATAGCTGTCTTCCAATTCCAGCCTCAGGAATTGAAAAAGTGTCTCGAGCTCTGAGATGAATAAAGTGGATTGAGTAGCCCCATGTGCATAAACAGACACCAGTACAACCGTTTTCCACTACGGAGAGGGATATACACGATGCATGCTTCCAGCACCCGGAACCTACGTACTACACGACTATATACTCTTTTGAAATGTATTCCTTTTCGTACGAATTTCGCAACGCCTCCTCCCTGAATGGAGTTGGGTCGGTTTCTCCGTACTATTTTGAATCTGCTGTGCCTCATTTTGTGTCTTTTGGTAAGCTTAGTTTCGCTAAACAAATCAGTCGTCGAATCCCTCAATAAACTTTTAATTTTGTGGTAGCGCTCTACTGTGTTACAGTGGATCGTATGCCTATCTAATGATAATCTTTGTATAAAAAAGTTGTTGCCTATGGCCGACTTATACAGTTCTACCGACTCTTTGAGTTCCATTTTATAAGTGTTTATAGGTGGAACCCATGTTTTAGATGTCTTTTGTTGTTGTTGTTGTTGTGGTTGCTGTTGTTTCCGCTGTTGTTGTTGCTGGCTCTCCTGCTGCTGCTGCTGTTGTTCTTGTTGTTGGTGTAGTGTCCGCTGATTTGTTTTTTGAACCTGTGTATGTTTAGGCTGTTGTTTTGATTTTTGTTGTTTCTGTTGTGTCGTTATGTGTTGAGTTTCTTTTTCTGCTAATTGTTGCTGTTGTTGTGGCTGTTGAGAATCGAGAAATTCTCCTTTCTGCTCCTTATCTCTCCTTGCTATTTGTTTAGCTTTAATAGCTAGCACTCTTTACTGGAGAAACTTTATGCTATTTCTAATTTCATCTACCTCCTCCTCTTCGTCATCCGACTCAGTGGCCGCCAGAGATGCAAACATATTGTCATATTCCATACATTGGCTTTCTCCACCATCGGACACATATGACAAATGACCTTTAAGTGCCTTTTGCCTGGCTGCTGTGCTGCTGCCCTTGTTAATATTGTTGGCGCCTTCTTCCGTTTCCCTCGCTCCGCCAGGCAGCTTTTCTGTTGATGCTAATAGGGAAGGGCGCTTCATTAGGTCCGGAGTAGGCTTCAGCTTCCTCCTCCTCTTCATCTTTAGTTCTGGTTGGCTTGATGCTCTTGTAGCATCGCCTGACTTATCAGCTGGTCTCGCTATTGACTTAGCGGACCGCTCCCCGGAATGCATCGAGTGATGTTGTTTGCGTACTTTTTATCTTTATTAAAAAAAAAAAAAAACTGTTTGTTCAAAAACTTTATTATCGGCTTGAAGTACAATCAAAACATTTATGAATGGAACTAGACTTCGTTCATATGGCCACCGCGAGCATGTTTGCAGCTGTTGATTCGTTGGACCCAATTTTCAACGACTCGGCCACACATTTCGGCCAAAACGGCCGCTATTTCGCGTTCAATGTTGGCTCTAAGCTCTTCCAACGTCGTCGGCGTGTTGGCATAAACCAATGACTTAACGTAGCCCCACAGAAAATAGTCAAGCGGCATTAAATCGCACGAACGAGGCGGCCAATCGACTGGCTCATTTCTTGAGATAACACGCTCACCATACTTACTCTTCAATAAATCGATTGTAGCGTGTGCTTTGTGGCTTGTGGTATCATCCTGTTGAAACCACATGTCGTCCAAGTCCATATCTTCCACTTCGGGCCAAAAATAATCGGTGATCTTGGCACGATAACGCTGACCATTCACAGTAACGTGACGATCGTTATCGTCGACGAAAAAATATGGCCCAATGCCGGCGGCGTACATGCAAACCGCACCAAACAGTTATTTTTTGTGGATGAAGTGCTGATTCATGAAGCACATGTGGATTCTCATCCGACCAATAACGCATATTTTGCTTATTGACGAACCCATTGAGCGAAAAATGAGCTTCGTCACTGAAGATGATTTTGCGATGAAATTCATCATCTTGGTGCATCTTCTCCAGAACCCAATCGGAGAACGTACGTCGCTTCAAATGGTCCATCGGCTTCAATTCTTGAGTCAGCTTGATGTTGTATGAGTGTAAACCAAGATCCTTACGCAAAATACGCCATAATGTGGTCTGAGCTATGCCCAATTCTTGAGAACGCGGTGGAATTAACTGATTTGGATCATTTGCTACGGACGCCTGAAGAAGGACGCAGCGATATTTTCGATACTTCGACCAACCCGTTGTCTCACTGACACGGCAACATCACACAACGAATATGTAGACTCAAATTTTTGCACTAAACTTGTTATTGCCTACCTACTAGGGCGAGAATTAGGACCGAAAATTGGAGTTAACGCTCTTAAAGTTGCAGTCACCGACTCCAAATTTCGGTAGAAAATTTTTATAATTTGCAGACGTTGCTCGTTCGTGTACTTTACCACGAACGAACTTTGTTCTCTGAATAAATTGACAGTGACAGTTTGATGATTAGTGAAAGAGTACGTTCACAAATTAAATTCAAAGTTGTCGAGTTCCTGTTGGAAAATCATTTGCTAGGTCTGTCGTTTGAAAGCCCAAGGATCAAAGATCTATTGTACCACTTGTACCTTTGCCGGATTTGTTTTGATGCCGGTTGAAGAAATGATGAATCCCAGAAATTCTACAATACCTCATTGTGGAGGAATATGCACTTGTCTGCACTTTCATGTTGGCATTTTCCAGCGTTCGAAAAACATTTTTGAGGTTCTATGTGGAAATTTCTCTGGTCTTTACTTGGTCTGGACATTTTATGAGTTATGGCTGGTCTGTCCATGTAATTAGTTGAGGCTTAGGAGCGGAAGGGCGTGGTGGAACTGATGTATTGTATTGTCAATAATTTTGCTATTATTTTGGGTCTGGATTGTAATTGTGGTAAGTGGGATAACTAGTAATGAAAAGGAGGTTTGCTTCCCTGAGGTTTGGCGTTACTAGGATTTGTTGTATTTCTTCGATGAGGCAAGGGTACGAGCTGATTATGAACGACACAGCCTTGGTAAATCGCTACGCAATAAAGGTATCAAGGGCTTTATCCCTATAAGTTAAGTTAAGTTATGTTAACGTAAATTACTTTGTTAATATTAATGATAGAAACTTCGTTTGGACTTCATTTTTAGAAGAAATACTAGTCATTGTAACTGCGTTTAAATAAATGATATCTTGTTTGAGCCTTCAGATATCTAATTTCTAAGCCTGTTCCATTTTTCTTGCCCATGCTAATTTTTGACTTTGAGGTCCAGTAATTATTGTTGCCGATGTCGTGTTTAGGGATACAGCATCGTCTGTCGGATTGTCCATCTTGAGATCCAATGCTACAGGTGGTGATTCCTGCGCATTATCCCTGCTCAGTTTCGGATCGCGGCCAAATGGCTGTTTCCGAATCTGCAAGCATGCCCAAGGATTTCTTCCTCCCTGATATTTCATGCAGCTTCATTACCAGAGTCACTCTTCTATGTGCCTGCTCTGAAAAGCCCGAATTTAAATTAAGTTTTTAGTAATTTAAGTTTGATCAATGGATCTGGATTTTTGAAAAAGAAAAACCGATGATGCAACCGTATAATCCACATCAATTTGTGAAATTTTCTGAAGGCCCTGTATGGATATTGTCCTGTAGGGCGTATGTGGATGTTAATTTTTTGATGATTTGACGAATAGCTTGCTCCGACGGACGATAATGCGCACCAAAATGTGGATAAAGCGCTCTCTAAATTTGGCAAGTTTCGAAAATAAATTTCCAGGATACACAAATATAGTTAGATTGTGATGGTTTCTCAAAATATACTAAACAGAAATATCATAAAGATCTGTAAAGATTAGTACCCTATCGAAAGTTTAATTACTCAATAAAAAAAAACTTTTTATTTCCCTACGCAGCAATTTTAAGTTTTGTTCTTTGAATGAGAAAGGCCAACGACTTATGATCAGTTAAAATTTGAAAACGTCTACCAAGAATATATAGAATATTCGAATATATTTCGTACCCAAGGGATAGATAATAATTAATAATAAAATTGTTATAATAATGAGGCCTGCGTTGGTTTTACCCTCGCAAAACAAAGTAGTAATCTCGAAGGTATGATATTATATTAAGTACTAATTTAAGACAAAAATATTAAAAAAATTCTAACACATATTTTTTCTGAGAAATTTTTTTTTTTCTGATTGCTTAGTACTACTAGAGTGAGCTTTCATTTTCTGTTCTAGAAATATATTCCAACCGTGTTGACATTCAAAAATATCCTCTCTAGTTGTTGTTTGTGGGGTGTGTCGTTAGTGCTAAGTGATTTCTGTGATAAGGGCAGAAAAGTATTACTAATGGCTTTTAGATAATTTGTTGTTATGTTTTGCTGCATATGTGGAAATTATTTAATTAAAAAACAATAATAAGTTATTTCTAAATCTATCGAACAATTATCCGTAAGCTATTTTAACACCAGTATTAAAAATCAAGACAAAAAATGGCGGCCGGATAAATTGTGTTCGACGTGTGTACATTTTTAATACGAAGATTTAAACCAGTGTTGTAACATAATGGTAATACGCATGATACATTAGTGTCTTTGGCTTGACATTCCCTTCATTTGAAAGAATGTTATGAAAATTTAGAGTTTGTCTTTAAATAGCTAAACTGCTCCATTCATGGCTGGACTATATGTGATGACCAGAAGATATTGTCTATGCTTATTAAGGCCAGCAACATTGCATCAAAAAAGATTGGCCCCAGAGAGTATCATTTAGCCCTGGAAGTAAAAATGTAGATAGTAAGTATCATAGAAGAAAATATATCATAAGTTTTCTTGCTTTAGCTGGTGGTCTTAAGTCCTGTTTAAAACTAAATAAATCGTTAAGATATTGTTGGAGAAGTTTACATATTTAAAATTGGGATACCTAATTATAATAATATATGATAATGTAAAAGAATGATATGCAGAAAATTCCCAATATAAATGCTTGTAATTAAAACATAGTATATTGTATGCCTTGTGGGGATAAACCAATTACACTCAAAATTATTACGAAGTGAATCAGACGTGTTTTATTTATCCGCTCTTATCAAAAGTCTAAAAGATAATTTCTTGGTCCGTGTGGTGATCCTTTTATCGTTTTATTTCAGATATCTTATAAATTTTCAATAAAATTCCAAAACGTTCAAGAATAATTTGATCTTTTTTCCTTGTTTGGGTTTGGGGAAGTTTTCAACCGTCCGGTGTTACCCAATTCCTCTGTCCCCTATACACAGCAACATCTTCACTGAATGTAAAACAGGCTTTGCAACGGGCACACCCCTTACACCTGCTTTGAAATTGCCACATTCATGCAGTTAAGCTTATTGTTTTCCTTTAAAATATGTGAAACCTAAGTGTCGAGTTAGGAACCGTTGGGAATATTATTTTGTGCAGTCCCAAAGTTTGCGCCTTTCCAAAATGCATGTAACATAACATATCGCAAATGCACTTTTTCACTGTCAAAATTGAATAAGATAATTTCTGTTCTCAATATCTACTTGTTACAAATTAATTAATTTAAAATGGGGCTAGTGTAAAATTTCATGATAGCTTTGTATATTTCACAAGCCACCAACCACCAACCACCAACCACTTTTCACTTTACAACTTTTCAACTTATATTTCCGATTGGTGAAATGAAAATGCAAAGAGGAAATTATTATTTTGAAAAATTTCAAATTTTCCCTCTTTACAAAAATTGTTTTACCAAATACAAATTTGCAAAGTGACAAGTACAATATGTTTTTGCAAGTTTGCAAAGAATTCTTCTATTTCATTTCACCGAATAAATAAGCTTTGCACTTTGCATTTAAAATTGTGCAAAGTTTGTCAATAATATGTAAAGAAAAAATTTCACTTGCAGTTGGGCATTTGTTGCGAAAAGTTGGTTGAAGTAATTAAAATGAATAGTTTTGAAGCATGTTTTGAAAACGAAGAGGACACTAGCAGTGTACAAAGTGTTATAAAATTGACAAAAAATTTTTTATTTCGAAATAATTTTTCAACTCTGGAAAGCTTCAGTTTAACAAAGACTAATATCGACTGTGTTTTGTCAATAATTTGACCTAAGCTGGAGTTTAACAGCCAAAGAAATAATTGTTTAAGTCCCTTGCAACAACTTTTACGAGTATGTACACTACGTTGGATTGGAAATGGAGATCAATACCATGGAGTTGCAACTATGCACAGTCTGCAGAGTAGTACACCGAGTTTCGGACGCAATAATTGATGATGACGCAATTTTTTATAAACACCATTTGTTGGCCAGAAAATTCTTCGGAAATAGCTAGCCAATTTTTTCCTCAAGAATGTTTCCCTTGTGTAGCTGGATGCGTTGCTGATACGATGATCAACATCGATGCACGCAAGGAAAATGAAGAGCAGTTTGTCAATAGACATGGAAAGCATGCGTTAAATGCAATAATGATTTGTTGGCCGAACTCATCTTTCTATACTGTTAACATAAACTGCCCGGGTAGTGTGCATGATGCAAGAGTATTAAGCGAATTCCGTTTGGCGGCAAATTTCTATGCAGAATATCGACCATTTCCAAATGCAGTATTTTCAGGAGAAAGAGTTTATTCTTTAAGCGAATGGACATGTGATGTGTAATTACTTCTTGCATTGTCAAACATTTTATTTTTTTTAAGAATATTGAAGGAAAAGTTTCCTTTTTAAAATCATCTCCGTCTGCAACATACTATTTCAGCGAAAACTATTTAAGCCTGAATAATCTGTCAGTGAAAATAGACGAATTATCGTAGGAGAATAATAGAATAATCTACGTGAAAGAGATCACAATTGAGGACAGTGAAAAACCAAATGAAAATGCTGTTGCAATTTTAAATAATTTAAATTTTTTTTTGTTCTGATTAAGAGAAATTATAGAAAATGACAACTCCATCGCCACCCGCTCCTGCCAAATTCAGCCTTTCAACAGCAGGTGAATCAGTTCCTACTATGTCGAAAATCGTCTCATCAACGGCATCAAGAACTACCGCTATTCCAGCGACAATTCCATTTTTTTTTCATAATTATCTCTTTTGGCCGGCAAAAAATAAGGCGTACATACGAGGGGCGTTCAACATATTCTCGGTATCGGGGTGAAGCTGTGATTGTATACTCGTATATAAATTGACTTATTTATCAAGTAATACTATTATTTTAGTGCATTCATGTAAAATTTCATATAAATGTGATTATTAATTCGCGTTTTATCTCTAGTTAAACAGAATCATAATGGCAACTGAGACGATGATGGTGAAAATTGAGCATCGTGCTGTAATTAAATTTCTCACTAAGCAAGGAAAAAGTCAAAAAACTATTCATGAAGAGATGGTGGCTGTTTACCAGGGTTCCGCACCTTCATTATCAACTGTGCAAAAGTGGTCAAGTGAGTTCAAGAGAGGCAGAGAGAGCATTGAAGACGCCCCCGCTCCGGCGCCCCGGCTACTGCTTGTACGGGAGAAAGCATCAAAGAAGTCGAAAAACTTGTTCTTGAGGATGCCCGAATAAAGGTGAAAATGGTGGCAGAGATCACCAAGCTTTCAATTGATACCATTCACACCATTTTTCATGACCATCTTAACCTTTCAAAGGTCAGTGCAAGGTGGGTGCCACGAATGCTCACAGCGCCTCAGAAAAAAGGGACAATCGCATGCTGTAGAGAGCTTTTGGAGATGTGTAGTGAGAACGCGGACGGTGTTATGGATCGAATTGTTACTGAAACATGGGTCCACCAATCTGACCCTGAAAGCAAACAAGAGTCCATGCAGTGGCATAAAAAGGGAACAGACCCCCCGAAGAAGTTCAAAGTCACTCCGTCTGCCGGGAAGCTCATGGCCACAGTTTTTTGGGACTCAAAGGGAATCTTGCTCATTGAGTACAAACAAAAAGGTGAAACCATCAACGCCACATCCTACGCTTCCACTTTGCATAATTTGTGGGAGGAAATTAAAAAGAAAAGACGGGGTAAACTCGCAGCGGGTGTGTTGCTTCTTCATGACAACGCTCCTGTTCACACGGCGCGAGTTTCCAAGGCTGCTGCGCGAGATTGTGGTTTCGAAGAAATCCAACACCCACCCTATAGTCCAGACCTTGCCCCTAGTGATTATTTCCTGTTTCCGGATTCGAAAAAATGTCTTCGTGGAAAAAGATTTTCGGATGATGAAGAACTCAAGTCGGCAATAAATGGGTATTTTGCAGAGAAAGAGGAAATTTATTTTTTCTGAGGGTTTAAAAAAGCTTATCTCAAGATGTAACAAATGCATTGATGTTAGGGGAGATTATATTGAAAAATAAAAACAATTAAAATTGAATTCGCATTTTCCTTCATATCGATACCGAGAATATATTGAACGCACCTCGTACATTAATTTTATAACACAAAAAATATTATCTCTGGCAAAGGTCCACTGGCTGAGGCCATCCCAAGGGATTTTGCTTTCGTCAAAACTTCATCCCAAGCTTCTTCTTTTTGGTTCTTTTATTACAGAATTGTTTTGGACGAATCAAAAACAATTAGCTTCAATTAAAAAAGTAAACAAAAATCTTAAAACTGCTTGTATACAAATTACTTTTTTACTTTTTACAACCTCTAAGGCACCTAACTTACTAAGATGTAAAGCGAACGAAGCATTTAAGTTGTTATCAATACATAATTAATTGCAGTTAGTACTGTAATTAGTGCAGGCAAATGTACTGTACATATATACTATATACGAGGGCGGGTCAATAAATCCGTGCCTTTTGGAATAAAACACAGATTTTTTGATAAAAAAATAATTTTATTTTTCAACGTAGTCTCCCTTGAGCTCTATACACTTTGTCCAACGCTTCTCCAATTTTTTTATCCCTTCCAAAAAAAATGATTTGTCGAGGTCCTCAAAATAGGCCTTTGTTTGCGAGATGACTTCATCATTGGAGTCAAATCTTTTTCCACCAAGCCATTTCTTCAGGTTTGGGAACAAGAAGTAGTCGCTCGGAGCCAAATCTGGAGAATAGGGTGGATGAGGGAGCAATTCATAGCCCAATTCATGGATTTTTGCCATGGCAATTGCACATGTGTGCACCCTTGCATTGTCTTGGTGGAAAAGAACTTTTTTCTTGGGCAAATGAGATCGGTTTTTTTTCAAATCGTCATTGAATCGGTCCAATAAGTTGGCATAATATTCCCCATTGATTGTTCTTCCCTTTTGAAGGTAGTCAATGTGGATTATCCCGCGTGCATCCCAAAAAACAGTCGCCATAACTTTATTGGCTGACAAACCCACCTTGGCCTTCTTTGGCGCCGATTCACCCTTAGAAACCCACTGTTTTGACTGTTGTTTGTTCTCTGGTGTGTTGTGATGGATCCATGTTTCGTCCACGGTTACAAAACGGCGCAAAAACTCCTCCATATTGCGATTAAACAACGCCAAACCTTCCTGTGAAGTGAAGCACACGAAATTCACTTTTTTCCATTTTCTCCTCAAATTAGTGAGTAGTCTGATAAAAATAGCTGTCAAACACAAACTAACTGACGCAGCAAGTTTAAATTTTGACAGGAGTCAACTGACAGATGCCTGTTGACAGGAGCAGTGTTGCTGTTTCAGTAAAGAGGTCAGAAATTCAAAAAGTCACGGACTTATTGACCCGCCCTCGTATATACTCATATGTTTCACTTTGCAAATTTGAAAACAAAATTACAAATGCAAATTTCTCTTTTTAATTGGTTAAACACTTACAGTTTTCACTTTTCAAAAAAGTCGTGGGAACTTTGCACTTTTAGTGAAACATATTGTACTATTACTTTGCAGAAAATATTTTTTCAAAAAGTTGCAAAGTTCATAGTGAAATGTGGTTGGTGAAATTTTGATTTCATTTCATCATTAATATTGATAATTGTGGGCTCTGTAGCCTATTGTGTTAATACAGTCGACTTTCGATAATTTGAAACTCAAGGGACCAGAGAAAAATTTCAAATTACCAAGGTTTCAAAATAGCAAGAGTTCAAAAAAACAAGAGGGAGGAAAGAAAAATTCAAGTAAACGAGAGTTTGATTAAAGTTCGTGATTTATTACTTCAAGCATGTTCATTTTGAAAAGAAGTCCGTAATTTTCTATTCCTCCATAGTTTCAATTACACGCTTTTCTTATGGAAAGAAAACGCTTATGGAAAGACACTCGTTTCTCCTGGTTGAAGAAATGAAAAGTGGATTGGTCCTTTCGATGTCCACCAAATTATCACCATAACCTTTTTTTGGTAAAGATCGGGCTTAGGGAGTGTTTTTTTTTAAACTTGTTTATTTCCACTATTTACAATATTCTTAAAATAAAAACTAAGCAAAAACAAGCGAAATAATTACGAACTATCCTAAGAAAGTCTAAATATTGGTATTGTTAAGAAGTTCTAAATTCTGAATATAATTATAATTAAGTTGCCTTTGTTAAGTTTTTTGGAAAATGGGATAGAGGGAGATAGAAAGATGTTTGGGCTTGCTCCACGGGTGGCACCCAAAATTTAATAGGGAGACTAAATTCTTAGTGGAGGTTGGCTTGTGGTTGATTTCTAGTCAACTATTCATCTTACTTGATTTTCGTTAACTGAAAAAAATGAATATGTCCTTCGGGCGAGGATGTTTAAGAATCATCCTTTTAGGTGTAAATTGGCTGACTTTTTTATGATAATGAGTATATGATTACAAATATAATATTAAATAAAATAAGTAAAATATTAACTTCTATTTTATTCTTTTCATTTTAATTAAAAATATTTTTTTTCCTGTTTTCCAGGTAGTCTATTTTTGAACATCTATTCTTACGCTGATTAAATTACCTTAGCTTAAAATATATATATAAGAGTTTAGAAAATGAGCATATTTATATTAAAATTAATGTATTAACTTCCTTTTGTCTTGTCCAAGTAGTTTACACTAAAGATCACTTTCATTATCGCTGTATTTCAGTCTAAAGGTAATGTTTTGTCTCAAAATGATTTGAATTCAGTTTTTTTGCGCCCAAAAATCAATTGAAATAAAAGGAAAGTATGGAAGTTTTCTAGAGCAAGTGTAACAAAATTTATATTGAATATCTATATATAAATCTGACCTTGGTGGTTATCTTTTTATTTAAATTTGATCTTTTTGTACTGATTGTTTAAGGACTACATATACGTACATATAAAATATTTCCGACTGATCGAAAATCGGACACTTCATGTGCTACAACCCAATATTTGCTTATTTGCATTAAATACGACCGATACATGCAATTTTGTTTTGTAGTCCTTTTCATAGTCCTTTTTGATACGTTCAAGGACGTTAATTTGCAATTTTCCAAAGCACATGATTTAAATGGATGTGAAAATATATGTATGTATGTACAGGACTATTATTAGTATATATATGTATATATATTTATGTTTTAGAATCGGCAACGTTTTTATAATTATGGAAATTGATATGATGACATGAATATATGTATGTTTATATATATATATATATGTATATCTCTATATGCTATGTATATTTTTTTATTTGCAAAGTATAATGGAAAGGACTCACTTGAATTTCTGATAGATACTTTCCTTTGACTTTCTTCCCGGTATATACCGCTCCTGATAAATTTTCTTCTGCACACACACACAAATATTTAAAATCTGCAGCGATTAGATCCTGTGCAGAATTTATGGGTGCAGTTGACTGCTGCGCTGACGTACGAGTATTTCCTCGAATTGATGTGGAATGTTAAATTTCTTCGTATGTAATTTTTTTTTGTGTTGATTATGTCGACTATACATATGTATTCCATATATAGATAAGTAGAATTTCTGCGTTCTCAAACGTACCCAACCAACTGTGTTGATTTACATACGAGTTTCGTATTTGAAAACGTTGTAGTACTGAATTTTTTTTACTGCTAGCAGAACAATATTTTTATATTTGACATTTGTGTCGTGACACAAGTATGTTTTTAGTACATATTTTATTTACTTTATTATCCATTAAGTTTTGATACTTCTAAGAGGTTTTAAACAACGTTTTACACTGCCCTTTTTGACTCCTATTGAAAATAACATTTTCAAATTTATACGTGTATGGTAACAAACGAGATTTCGTTGAACTCATAATAATGGGTATTTTAAATGTTTCAGAGTAAATTTTGTCCTAAATTTAATGTGTCAAAAATTATTGAACATCAAATGGTTTTTTTTTTAAAACGGACTAACGGACGGACTACGCCCAAAAACATACAGGACCTTTTTTCTGAAAAAAAATTAGGCAGATCTCTTATAAAATAATATAAAAACAATGTAAAATGGTTTGCATAACCAGTTTGTAGTTTTTAACCGATACATTAACGTTTAATTCGTAATATCCTCGATGATGGACTTTTCAACACAAGAATACCCAGACATGGTTTATGTGTATGGTTTCTGCAACGGTAACAGTAAATGAGCCAGATATCTGAGACGATGCCCTGATAGGACTGCCCCAAATGGCCTTTATCGGTACATTTTCTCAGTTGATGGAGACAAGAATCCCGCTTTAGCCGAAGGCATTCGCAGCTGCGAAGATGTTTTGCATTACATCAGAAATCATTAGATCCAAATGAGTCATTTGGAGCGAAATTCGCGAATGAGAAAGCTAATCATCTCATTTCCCATACAAATTTAAATTTATTTCATTTCCGCAAATGAGAACAAAATTAAATTGAAGAAATCAAACTTACCTTATTGATTAGAATTGAAACAAATTGAAAAATAAACAAACAAATCGTCAAAAAATTAATTATTTGCGATTCTCTTGAGACAGTACAAAGACATTTTGTAAGCGGAAATAAATTTTTTAAATATTGTATTATAAAGATGGATAAAACTCACAATACTTCGGCAGAAGAACTTTTCTGCGATTGATGGATGCACACAATCAGCGAAATTCGTGGCACAAGGAAGAATAGCCGTGTGTTCAAGATTTCTACAAGAAGAGGATTTACATTTTCTTGTGAAGAAATTCATATGAAAATAAATAATTTGACCAGCAAATATAGGGGGGTCTAACATATTTCTTCCAATTCGAACTACAATATTTTATATTTTTGTCTATTTTCCAGAAAGCTAAAGGCTAATATGGGGCGTTCTGGAGGTTCCCCATACTCGGAAAATGTAGGGAAATCAACGTTGAGCACCTTGTGGTTGACAGCATAATAACAGTTATGTCGAAAATGATGTTTACTCAAAGTAAAACCACAGTACACATATTCATATTTTTTATTTACTTCAGATGACAGTAATTCCCCACGTGTCTGTAAAGTTGCAGTCATTCAGTGACTTGTTGTTGGAATTTTCAGTTCGACTGATCATAGAACAACTAACATACGTGCCATCTATATTAGTTCATCTATGCCCCTGACACAGAAGGCGCATCTTTTCCAGGTACTCCAACTTCCGAAGCACCAAAAGAAACATCTATTTTCCAACTGCAAAAAGAAAGAAAAGAGACGCATAAAAAATCAACATTTTTAAGGAGCTGAGAAGAACAAATTTGCAATTAGCAGACGAACGTGAAAATGCAAGGAAAATGGAGCAAGTCCAACAACAAATTGTAACCAATGATTTATTGGAGACACTCGTCGTTGACTCGCGTTCCTTCCAAAATGCTGTCCTTTCAATTTTGAATAATAAATAGTCTATTTCCAATGTACCTGTGCATATTGTTTTACTTACATTATATAAATATCTGCTTATGGCACTTCGAATATTTGCAGCAGTATGTTCATTGTCACAGAGAGTGGAATTGTAATCTGGTTCAAGTTTGATCCATGATTCTTCATTGATTATTTATTCCATAGCTAGACCGTGCGGCGCTTGGATAGTGCGTAATTCAGTTTTTTTTCCACACGACTTGCGTTTATTCTCTGTTGGTTTCGTTATAATATCAGAAAATCGAAAAGCCGAGTCGCCAATAATGACTACCCCGCTTATTTTTCTCGACATTCATTCATTGTTCATATTCATTATTCATATATGAGAAAATGAAAATAATACTCCAATAAATTCAAATTTTAAACCTGTTGATTATCTTGAAGATTGTACTACAGAAATCCAACAAGCACCAAAACGCTGAGCTCTTCAAGATAGATTTAAAAAGGAATTCTTAGAAATATAGCTGATAGGTGTTGGAGAATTTGGATTGGTTTACCAGTGCCTATACGCGATAGAAAAAAGTATTAAACCAGTTGCTGGTAGCTCATTCGAGAAATTGGCCACTAATAAAAGGTGAGCCCATGCTTTTCTCGGAAAACATGATAACGCTTGTACGATATTATTCTACATGCTCACATGTCAATTCGGAATGAATTTTGTAATGAGGGAAGCCTGCATTCATTTACTTATACAAAAACAGCTTTTGAATGAAGTTGAACTTAAAATATTGCTATTTCATGTGGCTAAGGGATTAAAATATATTCACTCTAACGATTTGGTATACATGGATCTAAAATCTGGAAATATTTTCTTGACAAATGAAGCATCCAAATGTTTACAAGTTAGTGGTTCCTATGAAGGTTGTATGGAAGAAATTTATGAAGAATTGAAAAGTGCAGAATGTATTAAAATATAGAAAATAGGTTACCTTGTACACGTAACTTCAGTTGAAGAAGCCAATGTTGAGGAGCGGGACTGTAGTTTCTACCAAACGAAATTCTACAAAACAAAAACTTTTTTTTCATTTATTTAAAGCCGATATATTTTCTTTTGGTATAACATTATATGAAGCCCTAGGTGGAGGCCCGCTCCCTAAGAATGGACTAGAATGCCACCAACTAAGAAAAGGAAACATGCCCGATGTACCTACTTTAAGTAGATATTTTAACGATCTTATCACACTAATGACACATCCCGATCCAGATAAACGTCCATTTTCGGCAACTATATTTAACCATCCAATTCTTTGCTCTTTAGCATACAAATCAAAATCTTTACTATCCCAAGAGCTTACTACATATTGAACGCAGAAAGAATTTAATTTTACTAAAAAAAACTACAGGAAATAAAGCATTATTGGGGATATATAGCGCCGGCGAAAGGAAGTTAGGGAGGGAAAAAGAGAGATACCGATGTGCGTTGGTTTTAAACGTTTGCAAGTTATGCTACAAGTATAAACGTTACGGTGATGTTCGAGGGTACCGAGTGATTGTGTGGCATCACCTATGAGTTTTATCGCATGATTTTGGGTTCTGTCTAGCAAGTGCAAGAGTACTTAGGCGCACCTGACCAGATGTGGGCATTGTATTCCAGTTTTGGGCGGGTAAACGGTTTATATATTGGTCAGGTCAGAGGTGGTGAAATATTTCTTACATTCCTTGAGGAAACCTAGATATTTCGCAGCATTTTTGGCGACATCGAATATGTGGTCATTCAAACGTAAGTTGTCTCTGGTACACATACCGAGAATAGAAGGCTTTTCGGTTTCGACGATGTAAGTGACATTCATGGATAATGGCTGGGTACTTTAATTTCACTTTAATTACAGCAGACAGCATTGAGTTTTGGAAGCATTCCATTCCACTCTATTGATAGTTCTCCCATTGGTTATGCTGTTAATATCGGAATTTAATGAACTTAACATACGCTGCCGTTCGCGTTCTACAGCCGAAAAGCAGGGACCTAAGTCTGGGAACGAATATGAAAACAAAGAACACTGTCATGAGTAAAGGAATATGTTCGATTAGAAATAGCAGACAAGAGATCATTAATGAAAATTACCGAAAGGTAATTTCTAATCCATTGAAGAAGAGAGTCATCGATCACAAACGCACGCATTTTCGACAAAAGAGCCTGAGGCCAAACTCTGTCAAATCCCTTAGAAATATCAAGTGCAACTGTCTTGCTTTCGCCAGATTGATGTATGTTTTGGTTCCACTTTTCGGTGAGACATGCCATCAAATGACCAGTGGACCTGTTGTTATGAAAACTTGAAAGCTATACTACCGGTCATTGAGCTGACGGTTTATAAGCGTTTCCATGACCTTGGTAGGAAGGAACGTAAGTGCAATGGGTCTGTAGGAAGAGAGAAAAGAAGATTCGCCTTTTTTAGGGACGGGCTGGACAAATGTTGTTTTCCATCTGCTCGGAAAGTGTCCTAAAGGGTGTTGAAAAATCTTACGCAGTGGTTTTAGCAGCGTGGAAAAACAGCTCTTCAGAAGAAGGGGAGATATATCATCTGGACCAGCGGATTTATGTATGTTGAGATCTTTAAGTACTCTTGCCACTACACGAGTGCGAAAGTGAATTCGTCCCATTGAAGATTCGACGCATTCAAGTGCGGGTGGGGAAGTGTTGAGTTCGCAGTGTGAGCAGCATGTAGCAAGTATATTGGGCTTGTCCAGAGGACTGTTAGCTGAAATATCATTATAAATGAGCGTTAGGATGGAGGATTAGACAAAATTTCCAATGTTTTTGACGAATGACCAAAAATGTTTACTGCCTTTCAGACATTGTAGTTTGATACTCTTCATCCGATGAGGGGGTCCAAAAAGAATAGTGTCAGTAATTTTATCAGCAGCATCATCCACATCGTTATCGAGGAAGCATAACGTCCAGTTAACATTCCTAAAAAAGGTGTTAAGTCCGCTCCAATTAGCTTTCTCGTATGGCCATAGTGTTCTTTTAGGAATTTTTTCTCTAACTGTGTGGCCAGTATACGAAAAATTAGCTGATATGACACAGTGGTCCGACGAGCCTAGAGGGGAGAGCACATCAACGGTGTACTTATCAGGGTGAGAAGTTAAAAACAAGTCAAGGGTTTTGGCGGTATGACTATCAACGTCTGGTATTCGCGTCTGCTCATTTACAAGCTGCGTCAAGTTGTTTTCCGCAGCGAAAATCTCAACACACCATCTTTCACGTGTTGTCTGTCCAGAACGCCGAAGCCACCCGAGTTTGGTGAGCTACATTAGTACGCACGTAAATGGCGAGACCGCGGTGGAAAACGAGCAATGGTACTAGTTCGTAGCCGGGTAGCTTCAGATTAGTGTGATCTGAGAGTGTCTATCTGTGTTTCACTAAGTGCCAAAATAGCTGGTCTGTATTTACAGACATGAACGTGCGCAGAAAAGTGATTACTTTTTAGCTCGCGTATGATTTGCTATGTCTACTCTAAATTTATAAAAAAAAAACACACAAACACCGACTATACTAAGCAAGTCTGGGAAGTGAAAATTCTGACATTGGTTTACCAAATCAAATTGTTGTTGGTGTTATGTCCTTACAACAATAAGAAACTGTGCACCCACCAAATTCACACTCAAAACTCGCTATCCATCGGTTGTTACATGCACTCTGTCATTGCTTTTGTATGATAGAGTTATACAACAACTGCAGTGACTGAGTGCAAAGAATAGTACTTTGATCAGGGGCAGGAGATGTAGTGTGCCCGCACTATGATTTCTATTTATTTATTTTTTTTTTCTCAAAACACAGCAAAAATAAAAAATAAACACACAAAACACACACAGTTAATTTTTTTTTTTGTACTGAGATTGTTTTTTATGCACGAGGCTATATGTATAATGAATTTTTATGAGTGCACTGGTGTCGCGTGTGCACTCGTCGGTGGTCAGCTCGGCACTTATGTTGATGTTGATTTTTTAATGCGGATCTCTCACAAATCTGAGAATCATTGCAACGACTTTCCCCATTTACATACAAAAATTTATATTTTAAGCGGCCTGTAAACGCTAAAACATGGTACTAGTAAACATGGTACCACTAAAACCCGCAGACGCTGAGACCAATTCACTCCAACATAATAGAACACATCTATCCACAAAGATGGTAGGCTGTGAAAACACTCGAAAAATTCTTTCGAAACATCAGTATTTGGAATGTTTGCCATTTGTTTCCCGATTATTTTGTGTGTTCATACGACGAAATTCACTGATAAAATAACTTGCTCGAGTAAATGTTGACAGATGAGAGCGCAGACACTTAAACATAGTATCAGCAACACAAAACTTCGCCCACAAACATCGACAAAAATCAAACCAGTTTTGGTTTTAGTGAGACTAAATTCTGATATTGGTGAGACCAAAAAATTGGTACGCGTACCAGCCCGCAGACTATCAACATCAGCTAAAACTTGGTTTGTTTTACATGTTTACTAGTACCATGTACCATGTACATACGTCGAATCGACATTTCTGGATCTTCTTCGATGCTGGCCTCTACGGCGGCTATGTTGTCTTCATTTCGCACCAATCTCTGTCTGGTTGGTAGCTTAAGATCCAAGAGAGTGTACTCATATTCAAACTTTTCAACGGTGCGACGAATTGCCTGCACACAGAAGCCATGATGACGACCGACCTCAATACGAAATTCACGTAGTGTATTTGCAACAGAGCCGGAATTTCGATAATATTTTTTAATAATTTCCGCACGTTCGGCAAGCGTAAAACGATACATCATGATGGCAAACCTTAATAAATATTTTGACAGCTGGATGCCATTGGTAACTTTGACAGCTGCTGAAACATAACAATTGGAAAAACTATCATTGCTATCTGGTCATCCTATAGTAGAGCTTTAGGTTTGATTGTACCCACTAGTGCATCAGAGAGCACAAAACGGAAAATTGGGTGACGATCCACCGTCACGATTATAAGCAAAATATATGTATATAATACACGTATGTAAATTCAGTAAAACTTATTAAAACACTTTGGATGTGTAGATGTATTTTGGGTATTTAGAAACAGTTTATGTTCCTCCTTTATGTTTTGATTTTTAAAGGACAAAAAGGTACTGAAAAATTCATGTAGGTAAACAAGCCACACAAATATGTTACATCTAACATTTGAGTGTCAGTATATTAAAAATATTTGCAAAAAATTTTTATTTAAATGGTATAGAATAAGTAATAGAATATATCTATGCATAGCATACATCCGTATAAGATTATACTGACGTAATAACTGAAGCCGGACAACCATAGACAACGCCATGAGTTCGCTAATCGAGCGCTGGAAATGTTGGCCGGAGATGCGGATTTTGGCAAAAGAAAACATCTTCTCGGCAGAGGCCCATTTTTGGCTCAGCGGCTATGTCAACAAGCAAAATTGCCATCATTGGAGTAAACACAATCCACAAGTGTTCGGCCAAGCATCAGTGCATCCACAAAGATTGATTGTTTGGTGCGGTTTATGGCATGGGGGCATCATCGGAGCTTATTTCTTTCAAAATGAGGAAGGAGTCACCGTTATCGTCAATGGTATCAGGTATAGAGCGATGTTAACCGACTTTCTGTGGTCAGAGCTCGATAAAATCGATATATCCGTGCTGCGGTTCCAACAAGAGGGCGCTACATGCCATACAAGCGACGTAACGCTCGAAGTTGCGAAGAAGAAATTTGGCGAATGTGTCATCTCACAGTGAGCGTTCATCAATTGGTCACAGCGATCATGCGATTTCACACCAGTCGATTATTTATTCTGGGTCTACGTCAAGTCCTTAGTCTACGCTAACAAACCAACCACTTTGGACGAGCTCGAGGCCAACATTCGACACGCTATTGCCGGAATAACGCCGTTCATATTGGACAGAGTCATCAAAAATTGGACCGGCTGCCTGAAGCACTGCCAGCATGAACGTACTCGTACCTTTAAAATAAAGCCAAAATTTTATATCTCGCACCGTTGTTGTTTAATTCAAATTTTTTTCCTATCGTTCTTATCTGGTCACCCTTTATAATACTAAAAAGTCATAAACATATAACATATATTGTATTTAGCCTTGAAGCATTAGTAGCAGTTGGCACCCAGTGATCCATAGATCATTCAGAGGTTCAACTCCAATGCACTCTTGGAGATCAACTTGTACAAATAGGCAATGACATCTTCATGACATTTATGGAATTTAGCTTAGTATTAGTAATGTTGAACATAAAAATGTATGTTAGCGGAACTTGTATACACTGTCCTGTTTTGAATTATATTTACGATATTGTTAGTTAACGCACAATGTTCATGCACACTCGTATTTCATATTAAACAATAAAAATTGATTATAAAGGGTCCGCCATCTAACGCTTTTTTTTTTCAACTAGTGCTTATTTCGTGAATGGTAACACTTAGCTCGTGTCTGATTTGACAGATAATTAGTTTGATCCTTCCGGTTAATAATGGAAAATAATTTCATTCAAATGGCTGCCTCGGCTGGCCATGCAGTAGCCTACACAATCGGTCCAATTTTTAAGCACATTATCGATTGTGTGCAGCTGTATTTCACCAATGGCTTCTGGCTTGTCGGCGTAACACTTATCTTTTACGGCACCCCACAAATAATAGTCCAACGGTGTCAAATCGCACCTCCGAGGTAGCCAAACGACATCAGCTCTGCGGCTGATAATGCGAAAAACAGGGCGCAAAACATCGAGTGTAGCTTCGGCTGTGTGGCACGTAGCGCCGTCCTGTTGAAACCAAATGTTGCCAATATCCTCCTCTTCAATTTTTGTGAACAAAAATTCGTTCAACATGGCCCGATAACGATCGCCATTGACTGTAACGGCCAAAAAAAGAAAAATAGCCCAATTATGCCTCTGGACCAAAATCCGCACCAAACAGTGACTCGTTTTGGGTGTATCGGCTTTTCAATGTATGCGTGCGGGTTTTATGTGCCCCAAGTGCGAAAATTTTGCTTGTTTACATACCCGCCAAGATCAAAATGAGCTTCATCTGAAAAGATGATTTTTTTGGCAAAATCGGCATCTTCTCTAAGTCGATCGCAGGCAATATTTCCCAGCGTTGCTCAAGCGTATACTGAACCATATTAGTTCAGCGGAAGGATAAAACTAATTATCTGTCAAAACAGACATGAGCTAAGTGTTACTATTCACGAAATAAGCACTAGTTGAAAAAAAAAACGTTAGATGGCGGACCCTTTACAACTCCAAGAAAATTGAGATGCTGGCATTCAAACACTGGGTAAAAATGGTATTGGTATATAACATACATAAGGAATAATTTTTGAATAAAAGTATACAAATTATATTCCAATTTGAAGAATAATTTAATGCTAGTATAAAAGATACAATCCCAAAATATTATGCATTCTGCTTAAAAATGGTAGTTATATGTTTTCATAATTTGAAAGAAAAATCGGATTTCATAACATGTTTTATTTGCAAAAACAAAAAGGAATTTATTTATCTCCGTCATTGGCATTTGCGGTGTTAGAAGTTGACGGTACCTAATGAATTGGTTCATTATTAATGAACTTTTACATAATATAGCCTAACGAAAGGCTCACAAAAGAGAGCGAAGTTTTCTTATGAGTTCGGTCGCACCTTCATTGCATGGTGAGGACTACTGGGTCCTCACTATATATTGCGTTGTACGTGTACCACATGAAATGTCCGATTTTCGCTCAGTCGGAAATAAGAAATTCTCGAGTGAATATCTGTGCCAGAACATTAAATTTTCTTTTTTTTTATAAAATAAAGTAGTACTTGTGCTTGACGTGTGAGAATTTTAGGATTCGTTACAAGTGCTGTTATTTTATTTCTAGGAATTATTTCCCATGCTGAAAAGCAACCTGCGTTGGTCAATAGGCATGGTGCGATCCTTTTGCATGATAATGCTTGATCCCATACCTCACAAGTAACGGTACAAAAGCAGTTGGGATCTAAAATTTTTCCGCATCCACAGTACTCTCCTGATATTTCCCCAATGGATTACCATCTTCCTTTGAAGATTTCATTGCCTCAAAAAGTCAGCACTTCTACGAAAAACGAATATTTGGCCTTGTATCACGTTGGAAGAATGTCATCGATGCCAACGGATCCTATTTTGATTAAATAACAACTTAATAAAATAAAATTTATTTATAAAATACAGTAGATAACCGTAAGGGTTATTTTTCTATGCAACGTATCCTGTAGACACAGACAATTTGAAAAGACTAGTCATTAACAATTTAAAATGGACAATTGACTTCTATAATAGTACTTCAAAGTGAACTACGGCTTCCGTAGAGAAGTACGGGAAAAGAAACTGCACTAGTTTATTCTTTTTGGTGACCATATGACTTTTCTATTAGTTTCTGTGGTGAATTCTGTTAGTAAATTCCTTGTCAAAATTATTGATTGAAGACAAATATAATCGCCACTTTGAGTATTGTTCTTAGTGGGCCTAAGATACTGATATAGGTTGATCTCGGCACTTTGGTAAGGTTGGAAGAATAGCACTTCTGAACGATTTGTCTTCTCGTGTGGAGCAGAACTTCGAAAAATGTCAATAGTCAATAGAAACACAATCTTTAGGAACCAGAGTTGCTTTGTATAATAGAAGCAGGACTGGAGTGGTCATAATCTTCCTTCTGTTCTTGACTTCGAGAATCTCAGAAAAAGGATCCGCAAGTAACTGCTCTTCCAACTTTGTTAATTCTTTAAGTTGTTTATAACATATTAAGTTGTTTATAACATATTATGTTGTTTATAACATATTATGTTGTTTATAACATATTATTTTGTTTATAATATAAAAAAGGTCTTAATAAACACATATTCGTTGTAATGTATTACACAAAAACATATTATTAGCTTAATCGTTATTATCATTGAAGCGAATTACTATGTACTGACGTATGTTAACATACGTAACATAACAATGAAATGAAATATGCCATGGAAAAATCAGTTAATTTATGGTATAAAATAGAATAATTTGTGAAAGAACATACGCTAAAATCAATATTACATTCACATTGTCTATCAAGAAGTGAAATCAAGTGCATTTATTAATTAATCGAAAAAAATTCCAACACCTAAATATTGTAAGGCGTAAACATAACCAAAATTACATTTCCAATTCCACAATAATATACAATTACATATTGAATGTTTTACTTTTAGAAGTCATTGATTGATTGATTAAGTGCAGTTCAAAACAACAAAAGGGATAAAAAGAGAAAATAAATGGAAAGAAGTGAGTATTTCAACCAAGCGTTAATAACATATTAACAATAATATTTAATAATGCAATTATGTACCAAAATTGCAGGAATTTATTAAAATACCCAAAAGACTAATGGATATTGGACAACGTACTCGCCATGCACGTGGGAAAAGAAACAATCTACTCAAGGAAGATAAGAACAACTAAAAAAATACATATACAAAATGCAATTAATTTTGTTTAAAAATAGAGAACTCTTCGAAATTGCAACACTAGTTAAAATCTATTAACATATAACTAGAATTATCTGAGTTATTCAAGGAACAGCAACAATTTTAGAACCGTCAATGCACTACTAACTAGGATTTCGTTAGGTGATAGGTTTCCTAAAATCTAATCAATACTAATGTTATAAATGCGAAAGTAACTGTCTGCCTATTACGTTGTCACGACTAAGTCGCTGCGAAAGCTAGTCGAGCTCAAGAAAGCCCGCTGTAATCTAAGTCCCACAGGTCCTTCACGACTATACAGCCAGATACTTATAAATATGATCATATAAAATTACTAGTTTACTTATTCATCACCACTCATCATAACAAAAGTACTGATAACCGACCGAAGCCGCGGGTAATAGCTAGTTTACATACATAATCTATATATTTTTGATAAATGTGCCTCGCCTCTACTCTGGTCTTTGCTTGCTTAACTCATTTTCCCTTATAAAAGCGTTAATTAAATCCAACCTTGTTCTTATATTCCTATTGAACATAGGGGTAAGGACCTGAGGCGCGTTTAAATGTACTTATATCTTATGGAACACAAAGGACCCATTATTTCAGAAACAACTGGACCGATCTCACATATCTAGCCCATTTTACAAATTTAAAATGCAGGATTTTAAGACATCTTCTGTACGTTGTACAGAACGTTTTAAGTTTTGTTTTTTCTACATTTTTTTGCGAACATTTTTCACGTATTTTTTTTTTGCTGAAAAAAATTAAACACTTCTTTTGAATTTTTTTATACAATAAATAAATAGAAAAATAAAAATAATGAATTCAATGAACGAAAGTCGTTTGTCACATTTAGTTTCATATTGAGTCGATATGAAAAAAGGATTTATTTTGGGGTCATTTCTGATGTCCGACAAGATGTGTTAGATATCATTCTTGTCTACGACAACATCACTCAAATTCTATCGAATGGTATCTGGATGGTATCGCTTGAACATTCATTTTCAGCCCACAGATACATACTTTTTTTTTAAGAACTTAACCTTCAAGTGGGTAGGAATACACTTGTAATGCCTCGGCATGTGTTAAGTTTTTTGGAAAATGGGATAGAGAGAGAAAGAGAGATATTTAGACTCAGTGGTTATTTCGCTCCATGAGTGGCATCCAACATTTAATGGAGAGACTAAATTCTTAGTGGAAATTGACTTGTTGTTGATTTTTAGTCAACTACTCATCTTACTTGATTTTTGTTAACTGAAAAAAATGAATGTCTTTCGGGAGAAGTTGGAATTCGAACACCGAACCTTCCGATTTGGAAGTCGGTTCACTACCACTTGAGTCGCGGCCGCCAACCGTGTGGGTGATGCTTCCATTCTTTGACATAACAGAAACCTTATAGGCATTGCGGCGAAGAAAAATCCTCCCTACAAATCCTATGATGCCTAGCTGTTTCAAAAAAACCGATGGCTCTTGGACAACTTCAAGTGAGGAATCACTCAACCTGCTACTGGACACCCACTTTCCATGTAGCTCCCTATTCGCGGCCAGTAACAAGCACAAGAGGACTACTGCAACCCTAACTAAAATTAACTGTCTGATTACAAGAGACAAGCTGCTTGGGCGCTGCGTAGCTTCAAACCATACTAGTCTGCTGGTCCGCACACAATGTACACAATGGTCGCTTTCCAGGACATAGAGGGTACCTTTAATAACGTCAACACATCCGATACAGCAAAATATCTGAGTCTCATTTTTGACAGAAAGATAAACTGAAAACCTAACATTCAAGAAAGAGTCAAGAAAGCTGCAGTATCTTTATTCTCTTGCAAAAAATCCATGCAAATGGGGTCTTCAACCTCGCATAACCCACTGGCTATAAAACCGATACACAACTATGGGGTGGTTGTCTGGTGGGCGGCCTAAAAACAATGCAGTCAACTGTAGCAAACTAAACAGAGTTCAATGAATAGCATGTACGAGGGGCGTTCAACATATTCTCGGTATCGGGGTGAAGCTGTGGTTGTATATATAAATTGACTTATTTATCAAGTAATACTATTATTTTAGTGCATTCATGTAAAATTTCATATAAATGTGATTATTAATTCGCGTTTTATCTCTAGTTAAACAGAATCATAATGGCAACTGAGACGATAATGGTGAAAATTGAGCATCGCGCTGTAATTAAATTTCTCACTAAGCAAGGAAAAAGTCAAAAAACTATTCATGAAGAGATGGTGGCTGTTTACCAGGGTTCCGCACCTTCATTATCAACTGTGCAAAAGTGGTCAAGTGAGTTCAAGAGAGGCAGAGAGAGCATTGAAGACGACCCCCGCTCCGGCGCCCCGGCTACTGCTTGTACGGGAGAAAGCATCAAAGAAGTCGAAAAACTTGTTCTTGAGGATGCCCGAATAAAGGTGAAAATGGTGGCAGAGATCACCAAGCTTTCAATTGGTACCATTCACACCATTTTTCATGACCATCTTAACCTTTCAAAGGTCAGTGCAAGGTGGGTGCCACGAATGCTCACAGCGCCTCAGAAAAAAGGGACAATCGCATGCTGTAGAGAGCTTTTGGAGATGTGTAGTGAGAACGCGGACGGTGTTATGGATCGAATTGTTACTGAAACATGGGTCCACCAATCTGACCCTGAAAGCAAACAAGAGTCCATGCAGTGGCATAAAAAGGGAACAGACCCCCCGAAGAAGTTCAAAGTCACTCCGTCTGCCGGGAAGCTCATGGCCACAGTTTTTTGGGACTCAAAGGGAATCTTGCTCATTGAGTACAAACAAAAAGGTGAAACCATCAACGCCACATCCTACGCTTCCACTTTGCATAATTTGCGGGAGGAAATTAAAAAGAAAAGACGGGGTAAACTCGCAGCGGGTGTGTTGCTTCTTCATGACAACGCTCCTGTTCACACGGCGCGAGTTTCCAAGGCTGCTGCGCGAGATTGTGGTTTCGAAATCCAACACCCACCCTATAGTCCAGACCTTGCCCCTAGTGATTATTTCCTGTTTCCGGATTCGAAAAAATGTCTTCGTGGAAAAAGATTTTCGGATGATGAAGAACTCAAGTCGGCAATAAATGGGTATTTTGCAGAGAAAAAGGAAATTTATTTTTTTGAGGGTTTAAAAAAGCTTATCTCAAGATGTAACAAATGCATTGATGTTAGGGGAGATTATATTGAAAAATAAAAACAATTAAAATTGAACTGGCATTTTCCTTCATATCGATACCGAGAATATATTGAACGCCCCTCGTATGTGCAGAAGCGGAACCCTTCGCACTACTTCCTTCGCGGCGCTAGATATTCTGTTTCACTTGAGACCTCTCGATATCTTCAGCAGGCAAGTAGCTACGACCGCAGTTAGTCGCCTTAAAGTGACTGCACAGTAGACAAATAATTTATTTGACCACGCTAATATTCTTAATATACTAGGAATCCTCCCAAGGAGCATTACACTATACCCCAACATTGATTTGACAAAGACTTTTATGTAAACATAGATCCATAAAGATGGGTCTAAGACGGGGTTGGTGGCTGTGTTTTCTCAGATAAGCTTAATCTAGGCCTCTCCTTCCGTCTTTCAAATCACGGTAGCGTATTTCAGGCGGAAATTTTGGCGATTAAAGAAGTGCTGTCCTGGCCGGAGAAAAACGTTGTATCTGCATGGGATATCCGCATCTATTCGGATGGAACTCAGTCTCACTAAATTCCAAAACCGCCCTCGACTGCCGATCATCTCTTAGGGAGCTGTCAGAGCAGTTCAACCTTTGCCTATGTTGGGAGCCGGGGCACAGAGACATTCCAGGGAATTGTAGGGCCGACGAACTCGCCATAATTGGAAGCACTCTACTTATTCTAACGGTAAAGGCTGGTATACCAATCGCTATATGTAGGCTAATATTAAAGCTGGATGCTAACAAAAGAACAAGCCACCTTAGGTGGACTCTTGGAGCAACATATCTAGCGATGAAAGCCGATCTGGCCAAAGCTGGATCTGAATTGCTCTAGGAGTTTGATCTTTCAAAATAGAAAAGATTTCAGCGCTATCATAGGTGTCAGCACTATACACTGTATTATATGCAAGCATGCAAAAATGCTTGGCGTCTTTTCAAATGATTTCCGCAGAGCGGCATGGACGAGGAGGAGGAAGGGACAATTCTCCACATACTCTGTACATGACCAGAACTCATCCAAGGACTAGAAAATATAGGCGTTAACAGCCTCCTACGCTTCATGATATATTCAAATTGGTTCTAAGAGTGGGAGGATCACAGATCCATGTGGCATCACAATGGGCCAACAGGCCTAAGTGGGTTGATCTTTCCAATAGCCACTCTTATCTAACGTGACATAATCTACCCCTCTAAATGAGCAGGAGAAAAACCCATCGTACTGTAAATAGAATTCACATAATTCATTACGAACACGTTTAAGCCCTCATTTAGTGTGCGCTTGGAATTTTTCGAACTTAACGCGTTTTAAAGAACCATTTCCACGATTTTGATACTATTTTCCGCTTTCCCGTTTGTTGCTGGGTGTCCCACTGGAGAAGTTACGTGCTCAATACCATTTGAATTGTTTAAATTTTTCAGAAGTAAAAGATCATGCGTGTGCGGATATTTTAGGCAGTATTTTATGGTTTTGGAGCTGGTTATGTTTTGGCTCATGGCAAGAAGCATTCGATTAATTTGGTATGTGCATCAATCATATAATTAAAAAGGAATGCCCATATATGGGACCCATATAGCTCAAACGTACTCTTTCCGAACGTTCCAACACACCAATGGGCGTTTCGAAGAGCTACTTTAGAACGGTAAACACTTGATTTGTAAATTTTTTCTAAATCTTTGCTAAGTAGCTGCTACCAAAAATATGATCTAGCGGTTCCCTTTATTTTTACAATGCTTTTAAAACTTCCTGCATTAAAAAATCAGGAATAATTATTCTATAGCCCCTGAAAATCGCATCCGACTCCATAGAAATTTCATTCTTTCTGGTAAAACGCGGAAATAAATTTGAATCGGAAACTTTGGTACAAACTCGCGTACCTTACTGAGAATTTTATCTTTCGATGTTTCCTCTTGAATTCTTTTAAAATCTACTTCTACAGTTTTCTCATTTATGTAATTAACAAATATATCATCTTCCCATAAGCCTTCGTCTCAGATTTCCTAACTGGGTAAATTTCCAACTGCTATGCTCGGGAAAAGCAGTCAGCAATATTTTCCTTCGACTTTATGTATTAGACTTCGTATGTATAACCAGACAAAAACAAGACATATCTTTGCACTCGATTAGCAGACGTTACTGTAATGCCTTTTTTCTGAAAAATTTATTGTCAGTTACTGAAGTAAACTTCGTTCCAAAGAGATATTGATGATACTTTTTTACACCGAAAACTATGTGCAACGCTTACTTCTCAATCTTAAAATACTTCATCTCTGCCGATAACAGTCTTTTCGAACAAAGGAAGTGGGTTACTCACTATTATTACCAAAAATATGCACCAGTGCTGCACCTAGGCCTACTGGATTTGCATCTACGATTAGCTTTAATTGTAAACTAGGGTCGAAATGTGCTAAACAGATATTGTCACAAGATCTCTTTGACATAGTCAGAAGTTTTCTGTTGAAGGTTGCTGCCATCATTGCGATGTTGGATGACTTTATGGTTTTAACCTTTGTCTTGTCCTTATGCAGATCCTCACTATTGATAACGTGCTCCATGTAACTGATAGACAATTTTAAAAACTCAGATTTGCTTTCGGACACCTTCAAACTACCTTCCTTTAGTTTTGAAAAAAAAAAACATCTATTCGATCCAGGTGCTGTTGTTTGTTTGTTGCTGAAATGAGTAACTCATCGATAAATATTTTAAATGCAGGAATGCTTATAAATAATCTGTTCATATTTCTTTGGAGAATAGCTGGAGCAGGTCGAACCCCATATACCAACCTCTTATACCTAAAAAGACCTTTTGTTGTGGAGATTGTTGTCAAATTATAATAATACTAGATTCATCGTCTAATATAAATTGCTGATAAGCATTTGACAAATCAATTTTTGAAAATTCGGTTCCCTCTTTAGCAAAAATCTCCTCGTGATCTTGTAATCACAGTTCTAACTGAGCCATCCTTGGAGTATCCCATTCGCTATATCCACGTCACCGATTCTAATGCTTCTAACTTAACTAATTTTTCTAGTTCTAATTCGATCTCATTTTTTAAAGCAAATGGCAGCTTACGTGGTCGGAAAAAATTAGGTTTTGCTCCCTCTTTCAACCTTAAGGTCACTTTATACTTATTAAAAATTCCCAATCCTCCATCAAAAACATCTGAATATGTATTTTGATAAAACATACAATAGATCCTTATCCGTATAATCTAAAAAATTAACTTCCTTGACACCTACCTTAAAAGCGTGCATCCAATTCCTACTCAACAATGGTGGACCCCCGTTCTCTATTACATAAACTTTAAGCGGTTGTGTCATGTTATTAAACGAAACATCAAACAAACGAAAACGCACTGGATTTTAAAAACTCGCATTGTAATTTTTAAGTGTTATGTTGGGTCTATGAAGCATTACATTCGAAAAATTCTTATCCAAAAGATTCTTTTGATATAGCGAAAATCGATGCACCCCTATATATTCCCATCTTTAAAGGAATCTCACAGATACATTTGCTGTTATCGGCTATCGGATTCATTTGTACAATCTAAATGGCGATTAGTATCCTTACAATTCGATACATATTCTTGGTCACCAATAAAATTATGCTTTCTTATTACACATTTTTCTCACATTCCACTGTCTGAGTAATTTGGAGAGATTTTTCTCAAGAAAGAGCTACATCCATTGAACTTTCTAAGAGTATCTTTTCTTTCTCTGTACAATTTTCCAGACCAATTACGAATTTGTCTCAGAATCATATGCAAATATGTACTCTCCAAAATCACACTCGTGCTGCCCGTTGTTGAAGAGTCTCCCGGTCTTCTTTACAAGATGCATAAAATCTGTAATCAAGATGCAAGTTCTGTAATCGGCTTTGTCTGTCACCGCTGGATGAAATAAATTACTTAACAATTTGAAGGTTTCATCGTGAAGAAGTGATCTCGTTTGTTCGTTATCCACGATTCTGTTCCCGATGAAAAATTGTTCAATTTTACATTTTAAGATGCTCCAACCGTTCAACTCGTGATTGTATTTTGGTAGTTCGCCTATTAGGGACATCTAAACTGCTTCTTTGTGTTTCATATCAAGTTCTAGCTTTAAGTGTTGATACCCGTATTCTTCAACTTCTCTTGGTATTATATTGTTAGATGACATTTGCTAAAAAAAATTTCACTTCGCCGTTTCAACCCGCGATCCTCTTCTTTTTTCCCTCGTCGCCAGTTGTAATGTATTAAACAATGAAAAGACATTACACCACGGATATAACAAGACTGACTGACAATCGCTGAACGTATGTTAGCATACTAGTTAGTATAGGCAGTTAGTCTTGCTCTTCCGTTTAATATAATATACACTCGTAAAACATTGTGAATTGTTAAGGAGTTACATACGTTTCTCCGATCAAAAACGGAGCGTTTTTCAAGATTTTTTTTCGCTACGATATTAAATTAATATAAAAAAGTAAAATATAGATTGTGTAAAGTATTCCTTGACGAATGCAAAACTTTATTGACAATAACTTTATAAACAATTATAAAGTATACATTTCGTCCATCTCCGGAAACCTCTCTTCAAAAACGTACTGGGCGGTACCAGAAATATCTCTGGTAGGTTTCATTTAAAAAAAAAAAAAAAAAAAAAAAAAACCTGTTAAAGTAGTCTCTATCATAGCCGTTTTCAAAAATTTTAATTTTTTAACAAAATGGCAGCTTTTTGAACGTACGAGGCTATTTTTGACTAAAAAACGAGTCACATTTTTATTTATAACAAATCTAAAAATTAAGATATCAAAAAAAACCTACGTAGGAGACTGTATTAAGAATATCCGTGCGAAATGGCATGCAAATCGGTCGGGTGGTTCAAGAGATACTTCTGGTACCGACTCGGAAAACATTGTTTCGAGAAAAACACAAACGAAATGAAAAATCTGCAGTGTGTCTTGCCTGCGTGGCTTCGAAAGCAAAACTGAAAATGTGCTCGAGTAGTGCCTTCTGGAATATTCTGAATTCTAATATTCTTATACAAGGTTTAAATCTATTGCTAAGCAGGTATAAATATTCGATCCAAATCAGTCAATTGCACGGCGTTCTCAAGAATTGGGCCTCGCTCAGACCACATTATGGTGTATTTTGCGTAAGGATCTTGGTTTACACCCATACAAGATCAAGCTGACTCAAGAATTGAAGCCGATGGACCATTTGAAGCGACGTATGTTCTCCGATTGGGTTCTGTAAAAGATGCGCCAAGATGATGAATTTCATCGCAAAATCATTTTCAGTGACGAAGCTCATTTTTGCCTCAATAGGTTCGTCAATAAGCAAAATATGGGTTATTGGTCGGGTGAAAATCCACATGTGCTTCATGAATAACTGTTTGGTGCGGTTTGTAGGCCAACGGCGTTATTGGGCCACATTTTTTCGTCGACGATACGACACAGCATACGCTACAATCGATTGATTGAAGAGTAATTATGGTGAGCGTGTTATCTCAAGACATGGGCCAGTCGATTGGCCGCCTCGTTCGTGCGATTTAATGCCGCTTGACTATTTTCTGTGGGGCTACGTTAAGTCATTGTTGGTTTATGCCAACACGCCGATGACATTGGAAGAGCTCAGAGCCAACATTGAACGCGAAATAGCGGCCGTTTCGGCCGAATTGTGTGGCCAAGTCGTTGAAAATTGGGTCCAACGAATCGACCGCTGCAAACGTGCCCGCGGTGGCCATATGAACGAAGTAAAGTTCCATTCATAAATGTTTGTACTTCAAGCCGATTTTTTGTGTTTTTTTATAATTTACGCGCGCCTAAGGGGTTAGATACCCTTTTACTGCTGCGATAATAAAGTTTTTGAAATATCTCAAATGGTTTGCGTTTTATTTAAAAAAAAAAGTTGTAAAGTCCTTATTGGAAAACCCGTTATTTAGTGTCAATATGCGCAGTCTTGTTCCAGAAAAGCTGCCAAACTTTCTTCCATCATAACGGATGGATCTGTTGTTGGTACCTCTTACTCTAAGTGTTGGGTCCACATCGGTATAAATTAGCGTTGTGGTCATGTACTCGTATTTAATATAACAACACCCAGATGCATTGTTCTTATAATAAAATTCTATAAATAAAATAAAATTTAATTGAAAGTTCTTTTTAGATGTGTTTTTTTTTTAATTTGATATTTGATTCCTTCAAGTAGACTATCAACATTCCACTTATCTTCTAAATAATATGCATAAAACTTGACTTTGTCTAGGTAGTTAGCACTCTAAAGCGCGACATGCCCTATCCACATCTCTGCTTGCATCTGTGGGAGGCTGTCTGGTGTCAGGCAAATACTGAATATATTCGATTCGTACCATCGTCTTAGACTGCTACTACATATTTAGCGGTGAAAACATATGGTAAAGGTTAAGGTTAGGATAGTCGCACCAAGTTATGTACACATGTCTTGTTGCTGCTAATATATCCGACCACATTTGAAACTCCAAACGTGGATCATCTCTATTTGTGAAATAGCGAAGTATGTCAAATTGGTTATCATTGTCTGTTCTTGGTACTGCCTTTAATTGGTTCTGTTGAAATGCCACACTGACACTGCTTTCCTGCTCCAACTCGTTGACCGAGCTCCAAATGCCCTTTGAAGATTCTATATCCGGGATGGTTATTGTTATTAGCATTTGAGAGCCGCTAAAGTCCTATGCCTGATCACTTTTAAAAGTCATATCTGGAATGGTGTTGTCGTACTGTAAAAAATCATTGACAATCGAACGTCCACTTGGATTGTGTTCTGTTTCGTATCTTTTGTATATGTGTGCTGTCTGCGGAAAGTATCCCAAATGAGAGCAGGAATCTAAACACCCCGCATATTATTACTAAAGATGGTAATTTAGTGGATTAACCAACTTATCTCAGCTTCTGTCGGTGGATCACCTCCATCTTCCAGTACTTCCAGTACTAATATCCATTAGCAATTCTCTCACAAACGGCTGGATACAACCGATCCTGATGTACCTATACCGATAACAATAAAGTCAATTACCTCTAACCCAACATTAGCTGCTGTTGGTCCATAATTATTTGGTCAAACAATTAACCTGGTCAACAGGCAGTGGAAAGTAAGAAGGGATTGTATGACAGTTGTTACTATTTTGCTGATAGATCGATGCTGTAGAGTGCAAAAGCAAGCGATGTCATTTTGCAATCATTTAACTTGTATCGAATTGAAAACTACAACTGAAATTCTCTGAAGTCATAAATACGTTTTGTATGTAGTTGTTCAGCTTATTTACAAATTTTATGGGTCAACATTATAAAATAAGTTCCAGCGGTTACATACGAGTAATTTGTTTGTGGTTGAATTCGGAAACTGGATTGACTTACACTAATTGAAATAATGGTAAGGAATGATTCGACATACATATGTACAAAGTATCAGATTTGAATTTAAGAAATGGGGCATGCGAGGCAGTGGCTTAGCTATGGTTCATTAACGCTTTTATTAATTAATGCGAATATGTATAAGACAATAACCAAAATACACAAAAATAGCTTGCAATATGTCATATATCATTATAATTAAAATTTTTTTCCGTTGTTTAAGTGCTTAAATTGATAGGGCAGTGATTATAGTAATATGGTCGAAAGATTCATTATGGAAATTTAGCTGTATTAAGGTGGGACTTACATATATCCAACGCCTCACAGTGGCTCATTTTGGCAAAAGTGCTTGCCTAATCCAATTTTCATGTGGGTCTATAATGCAGAATTTTTAAGTGCATTGCATTAACAAATGTTTGGAACTCTGGTAATCGAAAACATTATTTCTTTTGGATCAATAGTTTTGCTTGTAGAGCTAGGCAAATTTGAGTAATTTTTAAGTTCAGGTAAAAATAGATTTTGTTTATAGGTTTGGGTATTTTTATAATTTTTTTAAAACTATTTAATTTAATGTTTTTTGAAACAGTATTCTCGGTGCACTTTTCAGATTTAAGGTTGAGTTTAAAAAAAAAGTTCGAAAGAAAAGAATTGTCAGAAGAAGCTCATAAATCCAAAAATAAAGACTACAAGAAATATTGATATCAAAATATGTTACGTGCAACATTTCAATAACACGGCAGATAGAAGACTTTTTCAAGATGCTCACAGTCTCTTCTGACGCACTCCGATTTCCTAGAAATCAGATTTTTTTTTATTTAAATTTGTGGATCGTTCACTTTTTTCTCCACTGTTTGGCTTGAAATGTATCATTGAAATAGTTTATTATGTACTCTGGTGTGCCACAAAATAAAAAAAAAAACACTCTTTTGATACACCTACCAAAAAACATTTAATAAATGGTTCGTTTAATTTAATTCACCACTGTTTTGCTCGGATTAGCTTTCAGACGCCCTGTTATTACCTCATTTATGGAATTTTGAATATTTTTAAAGTAAAATATTATGTTTATCCCCTGTGATGAAAAAGTCATATTTCTGCAGAAAATTCTGAAACACCTTGAGAAGCATTTTTCCTCAAAATTCACTGCTTTCATAGCCATGGAATTTGCTTTAAGGAGAAAAAAAACCCTCACGATGCCTTTATTCGTTTAAAAATATGATTCTTGCAAGCAAAAAAGTAAAAATGAGCTGCCGTTGTAGCGTAGGGTATGTTCACCAACAACTACGTATGCAATGCGGCCTGTAACAACGGGTTCAAAACTTGGCTTGATGTTAAATTAAAATTAAAAGAAAAATTTATCTTTTTTTTGACGTCATCTCCCATCTATCTTAAATATATTATTTTTACGGTGTTACTAGTGTTTTCATCTAAATTAAATTGAATGATTAGCTATTTACAAAAAAGTCATTTTAGCAACATAAACAATTGCCTTTTTTAATTTTTTGCACAAACTTACAATTAGAAACAGCGTTTTTTGTTTACATAAAGTTTTTTTGGAAAAAAAAAAAAAATAGAAAAAAAAATTCGTTGACATATTTCATCTCACAAATTGACTTTCAGACTCAAATACAAGTATACAGGTATATCAATAATATCAAATTCAAACAGAATTTGAGTTATAAGAACTTCATTCTATATAGGTATGAATATGTACAGTAAATGCTCAGCTTATGAAGGTACTAACAATAAAAAATAAATATATAACAAGTAGCATTTGCATAACAACAATAGAAATCAATTTACTAAACTTATAATAGGGCATTTAACTAAAATTTGGAACTGTATTAATAGTTTTGTTGGGCTACGTTCCGTATCTCCTTTGTGGGAGATCATATTGCGCGATTGGCAGTGTTAAATTGCCTAGTTCTAATGATCTCTTCTTTCGGACATATGATTCCTGTAACCAAAGTTCTTTTATCAGATCAGCACCCTTCTCTGCAATCATAACCACAGGTGCATGAATATTACCATTTGTAATGGAAGGCATAATACTAGCGTCGATGACACGTAGTCCTGGAATTCCATAAACCCGAAGGTCAGGGTCAACAACAGCCCCGGGATCTATTGGTAGACCCATCTTAGCTGTGCCGGACATGTGATAAATAGTCATGGTATATTGGCGAATGGCGCAGTTCCAATATTCGTCAGTAAAATGAGGTAGATGCTTACAGTTTGGCAACTTTTTACTCCAAAAACGTGAACCGAAGCGTTTCATTGATTGAGTTTCTCCTAGGGCAATAGCGGTTTTGACACCTTCTCGTAAAACATTTACATCATCCGAATGAGTTAGATAGTTGTGATATAAAAGCGGATAACGTAAAGGGTTCTTTGAGGCTAACTTCATATATCCTCTACTCTTTGGGCGCAATAGCATGGGGAAAATTCCAAAAACATCTCTATTGGATACCTCCCCAAACACTTCATTATAAAATTCATCGGTGAGGCCATGAGCATTCTTAACTTGGGTACCACCATCAGACATAACGGAGGCACTTGTCATCATAAAGTTGATGTCTGGCCAGTCGTCAGATAAATTAGCATATTTAGTGTTTATGAATGCCAAAGCTTCTAAGCCCACACTTGAGGTCAATGGACCATCTTCCGTTATGGCATATCTTAAGGCAGTATTAACGTTAACCATTCTTTTCATTACAATTGAGATTGGTTTGTCAATTAAGAACGCTATTCCTCCTACAGCTATGTGATCTTGAAGATTTTGTCCGACACCAGGTAGATGATGTACCACTGGAATATCCACTCGTCTAAGTTCATCCGCATGACCAATTCCAGAGAGCATCATTATGTGTGGTGATCCTATAGCACCAGCAGAGAGTATAACTTCGCGCATGGCATAGACCTGTTGCAGTTGACCATTTCGAATGAATTGTACTCCAGTGGCGCGATTAGTTTTTGGGTCTGTTAAGACTTTGGTTACGTGAGAGAACAGAGCAACATGTAGATTTTTTCTGAGTCTAGCTGGTCGAAGGAAGGACTTAGCAGTAGAAGCTCTGGAACCACGTCTCATATTAAATTGATAAAATGCAAATCCAGTTTGTTGTGCTCCATTGACATCTACAATGTCGTAGCCCAACTCTTCACCGGCTTGAAGAAAAGCTGGACCGATAGGGGTGTTGTAAGGTGAGTCTTGAACTGTCCAAAGTCCACCTATAAGAAATCATAGAAAACTCGGTCAAGGTATGTTGAAAGAAAAGATCTTAAATACTTGCCAGTGCCATGATATCGTGTATTCTTTGCTAAGTAGGGATTTCGCTGATCCTCGGATTTTTTAAAATATGGTAGGATATCATCGTATCCCCATCCTACGTTTCCAAATGCTGCCCATTGATCGAAATCTCGACGATTGCCCCGAACATAGAGCATAGTATTAAGAACTGAGCTTCCACCAATCACTTTGCCTCGTGTCCAACAACACCTTTTATCCTTCATTGCTTGGCAAGCGGTAGGTTGAGGTTGTGTTCTGCAATAAATTAATTACAAGATATATTTTGAGTTGTTCATTCATATTCGTAGGTCATATGTTCGCCCAAAAATACATATTTTTTGTATGTTAAATCGTGTTTATGACTTCAAAATGAAAGAAAATTTTTGAATGCGAATCAAGTTTTACGACAAAGTGATAAATACCTATAAATTTACAAATAAAAATACGCTCTTTTGATTTTTTTTTCAGAAAAAATATAAAATAAATCTAGTTTACAAAGGTAGAAGTTTATTGTACATATGATTGACTGTAAAACATATTTTTTATAGAATAATTTATTTAAAAATGGCGGCTGTGCAGCGTTTCTCAGATGACCTCTCTTTTTTGGAAAGGTCTACGGCCATACCAACAGCTCCTGTAAATTGTGTATTATGATGAGTCACTAATTTGTTTTTATTGTGCATAACAACAGCTAGAAGTACGTAGGATATTTTTTGATATATTGATTTTTGGTCGAATGGCGCACTTCCAAAGTCAAACTTGCAAAATTCGCAGAAAAATTGCCAGAAAATTTTTAATAGCAAATGAACTATGCCATTTAAAAAAAATCCTACATACTTATTAGACAATATATTTTTAAAGAGCAAGTTAAAAATTGTAGTGCATTGGTTGAAAATTGTTCTAGTTATGGATGCAACCAACTTGAAAAATGCAGCTTTAAAGAGGCTCGCTGCCTACCTGGCGGCCTTGTACTATACTTTGAAAAACAAGCACTTCGAGATATTTCCCGGCCTTAACCTTTTGGGATATCATTTTTGAGGTCCTAAGGGAACGTTGAAAGCAAAAAAAAAATCGATTTTTTGAAAATCCTAGAGTGCCCTAATATCTTAAAAGCTGAAAAAGAAAAGATTTTAAGTAATGGTTACTGACACAAAAAGCTTCACATCACAAAAACTTCAGATGAAAACCTATAGATTGTATTTTCACTAATTTAAAATTAAAAATGACAAATTTCCGATAATATATTTATAAACCGATTATTGTTGTCGTCTGTGTAATTTCTTTATTTAACCTTGTAGCTTTTACCTATTTAGAATTAACTGTAGGAGGTTTTTTCTTAAGGTGTTTAAATACTCCAGCTTATATAAGTTATTGATTAGAAATCTCTTTCGGTTTATGCTAGGAGTCAGTGGACCAATGTACCTTTAAACATTATTATTAGTTACTTAAACATTATTAAGAAGGGCACATTTTTAAACTCTCATCTAAATATTTTTGCACTTGATATAGTTATTATATACATATTGTATTATCTGTAACTTTTAAAAAGTTCAGTGCAACGAAAAAATACAATATTTTTCCCAATATACTCGTAGGTACGAACTGTTGGGCGTTTTTTTTAATCATTAGAACCTCTACCTCATCATCCATTCCAAGGCCCAGGTGCGCACTTCACAGCCAGTTCAACGCTTCCAGATTTTGTCATGTGTCACCTACACTTGAGCGCGTCAAAAATTCTATAATTCGTGTAGTTGGTCTAAATGTTATATCTGTTCCTTCTTATTAAGATGCGTTCTTCCACGCTGGCAAAACCACTGCGCAAGCATTTTCATCAATCCTGCTGTTTAAAACACTTTCCGAGTAAATGGAAAACAGAATTTGTCCAGCCAGCCTCCAAAAAATTCCAATCATTTTGTCTCTCCCCCTATTGTCTCTCCACCAATTAGCTTGCACTTGCATCCAGAAGGGACAAGGCATTCTTCTTTTTTTCAGACAACTAAAATTATGTAAGATGAGCAGTTGCTGAGAATATAACAACAAATCAAATTAAATCGATAATTTGGTCTCCCCATTAAATGTTGGATGCCACTCTTGAAGCCCTAATATCTTTCTTTCTCTCTCTATCCAATATCCTTAAAAACTTAAGATGTGCTCAGGCACTTTAATGATGTTTATACCCTTTTGCCGAAAATGCGTGCATTTTGGATCGACTACCTTTGTCCAATTAAAGTTGTCTTGTACGGTTTTATCACAATAAATAATGTGTGCTCCAGGGCCCCTATATGTCTCCGACATTCTTTTTAATGTGCATTAATGTTCTCTTCTCTGCCACTTCTAGTTCAGTATATTCCTTTGTTGACAACAATACTCTCTGCTATTTTTATTTGTTCCGAGGCTCATGTCCCGGCTCCCCGTACGTAAAACATGAACGACGTTGAATTCCGATCTTAATAACATAACTAATTGGGGAACCACCAACAGACGGAAATGCAATGCATCCAAAACACAATGATATGATATCGTTAAAACGAAACTTAAACACGCAGCCATTATCCATAAATGGCACTTGCATCGTCGAAACAGAACAACTTACCATTGTCGGTATATGTGGTACTGACAGTCTACGTTGAAATGACCACATATATACTCGTACTCGACATCGCCAAAAAAGCTGCGGAATATCTAGGTTTGCCCAAGGTATGTAAGAAATGTGTCGTCCTTTCTGATCTGGTCTCAATTTATCAAACATTCAACCGCCGAAAATTGAAGTAATTGACCCGAAGTAATTCTATATACAGTCAATTGACACTTTTGAACACCGACGTATTTCTGCTTTACCCTAATTTTCCTTTCACCACGCTGGCTGTATGCAAACATTTTAAGGGAACTCTTAAGCCCTTGAGCGCGCGAGTTACGTATATGCCAGCATCCTCAAAGGATAAGTATTAAATATCTGTAAGGCGTGCAAAAGAAAATGCTATGCAAACTGATAACGAGAGCATTTTACCGTGGGTTTTTTCCGTTGACCGTTGAGATGGAAGTAATGTCCACGTAATTAAGGATTGGCATATTAAGAATGGTCTAATTGTAATAAATACATAAATAAATAAGGTTGTTTTATCTCATAATGCAGTAGTATTTATAAATTTGGTGCAGTCGGTAAGATAATTCTGAAAGAGTTTTCCAGTGATACGAATAATATGTGTATTTTTTATAATGTCAGGATTTTCAATAGGGATTTCATATCAAATCAACTGTCACATTGAGCTGCCTATATTTTTTGCAGCGCAGTTAGCGATTTCATTATAGAAAGATTGACGGCACACCAATGATTTCAAATCTTTGAAATTTATTTCCAAAATCAAAGTTCTGTTCGCGAAACTTTTAGAACACTTTGTGAAATTGACGGTAAATATCATCGGCCATCTTAACGTGGTATTTATCGAATTATTGAAAATTTCGCACCTAATTCACACTATTGGATACTTACATCAACAAGAATGAGAACAGTGCGTGAGTTAAGGATTTCGCGTGTTTTCGTAAATAATTAAAGTTTTCTTTTATCCAAGTTTCTTTATTCACTTCTAATTATCAACTAATCGTAATTCATTCTCCTCAAAAGATAACACTTAACATAAATGTACATAAAAGAAAAAGAAAGCAACAACAAAAATGTAGAGGACGATTCACAGTTAACAGTTCAACAAGCATAGCAACAAGAATACCATATATGGTATGAAAACGATTTGACATGAAAACAATGATACATAGAGTGATAACATGTTGTTTTGTCTCTTCGTTTCTTCAGTGATGACCCAGAGATAACGATGATGATTTTCTCTTTCTTTTGCATGCAGTCAAGTGGATCCCGAGCCTTGTTGTTAACAGCAGGTTGTGTTGTTCCTGTATTGCTAGGAAGTTGCGTTTGCTTGTATTGCTGCTCTTCTGTTGCTAGTCCAGCTAGGCGCTGGACATAATACGTTATGTACATAACTTCTCCCCCCGAAGAATGGCCAGCACGTATGGATGAGTGATGGCCATAGTGTATGTTGCAGAGAATCTTGATGATGAGTTTTTTGGCTTTGCTAGTTGTTGATTCATTTCTACTAATTCTTAGGCGCATGTACCGATTCAAAGACGTTTATCCAAATTCGAGGCATTTTATCAGTTTGTCGATCAAGGGGAATGGGAGTGGGGAAACGCTAATTAAAGCCAGTTGCAATAGAAATAGTTAACGTATAAGTTTTGTATATATATGCGTACATATTTCATATTTATTGTGGGTGTAAATAAGAAGGGGGAAAAAAGTGACTCGAGATTAACATACACACTACAACTCTACATCCATAAATTAATTTGCTTCCAGTATGTTCGCTATGTCGAAGAAAATAACGATTTACAAATGCCCACACGAATAAAACAAGATCATAGTTTCAACCGGCAAATTTACGTTTTTTCTTTATTTTTTGCTTATGAACTTTCCTCTTTTTAGTATCCACTGTAATTTTGTTATCTTTTATAACTGAATGTTCGATAAATTTAGGGGCTAGTTTATTCCTTCTATCGTCAGCCTCAAAAATCTTTTCATTTGGTGAAAAGTTAGGTGGGTCTTTGCGATTATCGTTGAGTTTATGTATAAGATTTTGTTTATTTACTAAACTTCTTTGGTGTACAAGTTTGGACAGAGATTCATACCTTTTTATGTGTTCCCCAAGATATTCTTGCTTCGTTTTTGCTGTTTCGGTAATGGAAAATGGATTACTCTTAGTGAAGTGACCAGTTAGTAATTCAAAAGGGGATAGTTTAGTAGAAGAGTGGATTGTGTTATTATATGTAATAACAGCTTCATCAACGATCTCGCTAATGGGTTTGTCTTTGCATTCAGATTTGATAATTCGTATTAATTCAGTTAAGGTGGAATGGAACCTCTCTATAGGAGAATTCCCTGTCGAACTTTTGGCACATATTGTGTGAAAGGTTATCCCGTAAATCTCTAAGAAGTCCCTAAACAAAATAGACACAAATTCACTACCATTGTCGGTGACTATCTTTTTCGGAATCCCATGATGGGAAAAAAAGTGTTTTAGAGATTTTATCAAATTTAGACTATTCCTCGCAGTAAGTAAGTATACGCTGGAAAATCGACTAAATTTGTCTATTATTGTCAAGAAGTTCTCTTTGTGGATAGAGTATATATCCAAATGAAGTATTTCCAAAGGCTTACATGGTGTTTCTGTAACTTCGTATTTCAAACGCTCTTTTTTACGATCATACTTATATTTATGGCATATTTCGCAATTATTAATAATACGCGTAATAAGATGCTTCATATTTGGAAAGTAGGATTCTCTTTTTATATGTTCGAAGCTTTCATTTATTCCTCTATGGTTGGAACTTTTATGATAATCTCGAACTATTTTTTCCTGATCATCAGAACCTGTTACATCCTTTAGCATAATATGACATCTAACTATCTTTAAGGAACTATTACTGAAATATTTAGAGTATACAGTTTGCAAAACTTTGAATGTACTGTCATCCGTTAGTACCGCGGTAAGTCTTCTAGTACTCATATAATCTTTAAAAGCATTAATTATGAAATTTTCTTCACTAATTTTGCTATATTCTATTGTATACCGTTTCTTTCTTTTAAACAGTATTTGAAACTTAACATCCGGGCTACTTTTACTAGCATTACCTTTCAGAATAAGTTGATTAGAGAACTCATTTATTGCACGTTCCGATATCGGAATGCCATCATTGAAATTCTCTTCTGCTGAGTGGATAGTGGACAAGTTATCATTTTCATCTACATTGTTTTGAATAGATAAAAGGTCAATATTTTCTATTTCATAAGAAGGCTCATTCGTTTCGTTTGTGTTTATCTCTATTCGAGATAAGGCGTCAGCGTTGGAGTTTTGTTTACCTTTTTTGAAAGTAATATCGTAATCAAATTCTTCTAATTTGAGCCTCCAACGAACCAGTTTCGAATTTGGTTCTTTTAACGAAAAAAGCCATGTAAGTGGTTTGTGGTCGGTTACTATATGGAACTTTCGTCCAAAAAGGTAAGGTCTAAAGTACTTTGCACCCCAAACTATTGCTAAGAGTTCTTTCTCAATTGTACTGTAATTCTGCTCGGATTTCGATAGAGTCCGACTTGCATAGCAAATCGGCTTATCTGAACCAATGAGCCCTTGTGACAGTACAGCGCCTATTGCAACATTGCTCGCATCCGTCGTAAGGTTGAAGGGCTTTGAGAAATCTGGGTATTGTAATAAAGGTTCGTTACACAATAGCGTCTTGCAGGTTTCAAAGCAATTGATGTACTCGAAATCGATTTTTACACCCTTACCTTTGCGGAGGCAGTTTGTCATAGGTTTTGTAAGTTTAGCGAAGTCCTTGATAAATTTTCGATAGTAACCGAGAAGTCCAAGAAATGATTTTATTTGCTTAGAGGTTTTTGGTAATGGAAATTTTTTTATAGCGTTAATTTTGTCGGGATTAGGTTTAACCCCATCGGCTGTAACCAAATGCCCCAAGAAGGAGACCTCTTTCTGCAGAAATTCGGACTTCTCAAGTTGAATTTTCAGGTTGGCATCTCTTAACTTTTGAAACACTGCTTCCAGATTTTTAGTATGTTCTTGTAGAGATGTCGAGAATACGATGATGTCGTCCATATACACTAGACATACTCTATTTTGAAGCTCTCGTAGAACATTGTCCATGACACGCTGAAATGTCGACGGGGCGTTTTTTAGTCCAAACGGCATCCGAGCAAATTCATAGTGCCCATTATCAACGGAGAATGCTGTTTTAGGAATATCTTCTGCCTTAACCTCGATTTGGTGGAATCCAGATGCGAGGTCGAGTGTGGTAAAATACATCGATTTACCTAATTTATCAAGAATTTCCGTGATATTTGGTATTGGGTATTTATCATCTATTGTCTTTTCGTTTAATTTGCGGTAGTCTATGACTAACCGCCACTTTTCCTTTCCACTTGAGTCCCTTTTCTTTGGTACTAACCAAATTGGAAACGACCAAGGTGAAAAGCTATGACGGATGATACCCTGACCAAGCATATCATTTATTTGTTTTTGTATTTCAGCTTTGTGCACGTAAGGATATCGATAGGATTTGGTATATACTGGGATATTATCTTTGGTGTTAATCTCATGTTTTATAACATTAGAGAACGTTAAGTTCTTTCCGTCTTCAAAGAAAATATCTTCATACCTTCTGCATAAAGCTTTTATCGCATGTTCCTCCTCAGTGTTCAAATGACTGGTTCGAAGCAATTCACATACATTTGAGTTATTTAAATGTTTATTGTTGCTTATTGAAAGACTATGGATTTCTATGTATGTATTGTGGTCAAGAAATGTAACTTTAAGTGGCTGTTCAATTAGAAAAGTCTGTGCCAAATCAGAAATATTAATAACTTCCACGAAAGAATACCAATTGTGGGCTTTGTAAATCCCTTCAGGTATTATCAAGTAATCATTTATACTAGTTGGTTTGATATAAATGCTACCAAACTCAATATCAACAGGTAGGTGGCCAACTATTTTGCACATAGGTGGGACAGTATAACTTTTTGACATTAAATTTGGTTTGTAATTTATACGAATTTTGGCACGATCGGTTTCAAGAAATGAATACTTTAGATCTATTTTGATGCCAAGATCTTTCATCATATCAGTGCCAATTAATCCATCAAAATAGTTATGGAACTTAAAAATATAAAACGATATAACCTTCTTAGTGTTAAATTCTCTTAGCCCGTTAATATCTACCCTTTTATTTATAAACTTCGTATTAAATATTGTTTTTATTTCCACAGGTTCTATAGTTCGTACATTGGTATTGTTTACAATGCCAGGACTAATGAAGGATTTGTTACTCCCTGTATCTATGAGGAACTTTAACTTTTTGTTATTTATACTATGAATGATTATATATGGTAGTAAATATGAATTGTAACTATTTATGTCTAAGTACCCTATTGGCTTTCCGAGGCACGTGAATGAAAATTTTCCTCATCTACTTCACGTTGAATGCTTTGGCAAGAAGAGCTGGGTTTGTCATGATTCGGGAAATAATTTTGAGGTTCATTATATTCCTGAATAGGATTTGAAGTTCTTATATTGGGACTGTAATTTGTATCGATGTTATGTAATTGATTGCGCTGAGTATGGGACTTTTTAGAACTTCTATTAGTGTGGGCACTGTAAGTGTCCATGGGTTCATGTTGTGGAAGTTTTCTGAAGCCTGAATTATTATTGTAAGGCTGCGAATAGTTTTGAGGTTGTCTAAAGGGTTGTGTGTTTGAAGGGTAATGGGCCGTAAAATTAGTCTGTCTTTGGAACTGTTGAGGATGTATTTGAGTTGGTCTGTAAAAATATGTTGGATAATTAGTGTATGCTGGTCTACTTTGGCTTACTCTAGGCGACGTATTGGTTTGTACGCTCGGGGGGTTTTGAAAATAGAGGCTGTTCTGTTCTTGAAGACAATAATTGAGTGCTTCTGCCAATTTGTTAGGCCTCATTGACCTAACTGTGGATCCTAATGGTTCTTTAAACCCAGACAAAAAGGTATTTAAGCACATTTCCTGATATAGAGATAATTTGGACTTAATAACATTCGCATCGCTTTCGTGAACTTTCACGTGATTTGTCATTGCTGAAAGTATGTCAATTATTTTTGCGTAAAAACTTTCTACTGTGCCTTGGTTTTGCCTAAGCTGATGCAAATCACGAATGAGACTTGTCTCATTGCGCTTATCAGAGTAATGCAGGATTAAATTAGCCTTAATTTCATTCCAATTGGGATGCGTACCATACATAGTAAGTACTTCGCTAGCTGGTCCTACGATCTTGTTTCGGATTGCGCGTAAAATAATTCTTTCGTATGCAGTTCCCGTTATGAGTGGCAAGAGGCTTAAAATCTCCTCCACGTTGGTAATAAATTCATACAATGAACGAGGATTGCCATCAAAATGGGGAAGATCTTTAACAGCATCAGGGATCCTGAGGGAGTTAAAGGCATCCGTAGCAACCGCGATACCGTACGAATCCATTGTATGGGCACTATATAAATCGCTACTTTCTAAATTTACTTTCGGATTCGTATTGGAACCTCCACTTGGATCAGAAAAAGAGTTTCCTTCAGTCTTGGTAGCAATAACTCTAAATTTAGAGTCAAGCACTCTGTTTTTCGAATCACTTTTAACACCCTTAAATAAATTCAATGAATTTCTACACCAACTTTTACAATTTAAAAAGCAATTGGCTCCAATCTTACGATTTCTAGAAATTTTTTTTATAGGAGGCATAAGGGATCACTGATAAAAGCAACAAATTTGGACTCACCCCTTAGTCAAATTAATATTAGCTCCAGATATCAATCCATATAGTACAGTCACTTCCGTATAGTATAATTTGTTCTTTGCTGTTCTTTGTTGTTGTTGTTGTTGTTGTTGTTTTTTTTTTTCACTACTATTTTGGGTAATTACCTTTCCGTATGTATAGCAGATGAGCCTTAAAAATACTGGCTTCGAAAAATTTAATTGTTAAATAGTTTTGATCTACTTCGGCATATATGTATGTAGATTTTGTTTTTTCACTCGCGAAGCTCTTTAACGTAGGTAAGAACTAAAGGATTGAAATCCACCACTTCAAAATGTTCTTCTCGTTGTGTGTTCTTGAGGTCCTTTTAAATTGTAGCTACTTAAAATAGATTCACTACGATGCTGGACTTAGCATCCTACCGACTGCGCCAGTTAAGGATTTCGCGTGTTTTCGTAAATAATTAAAGTTTTCTTTTATCCAAGTTTCTTTATTCACTTCTAATTATCAACTAATCGTAATTCATTCTCCTCAAAAGATAACACTTAACATAAATGTACATAAAAGAAAAAGAAAGCAACAACAAAAATGTAGAGGACGATTCACAGTTAACAGTTCAACAAGCATAGCAACAAGAATACCATATATGGTATGAAAACGATTTGACATGAAAACAATGATACATAGAGTGATAACATGTTGTTTTGTCTCTTCGTTTCTTCAGTGATGACCCAGAGATAACGATGATGATTTTCTCTTTCTTTTGCATGCAGTCAAGTGGATCCCGAGCCTTGTTGTTAACAGCAGGTTGTGTTGTTCCTGTATTGCTAGGAAGTTGCGTTTGCTTGTATTGCTGCTCTTCTGTTGCTAGTCCAGCTAGGCGCTGGACATAATACGTTATGTACATAACTCGTGCGAAAGAAAATATCGCGGCTGTGGAAGTTTTGTTGTCGTCGTTCGCCTCAACTTGGTCTCAAGGCTTATAAGATGAAATTGGTGCAAGAGCTAGAGCCGCGTGATCATTTATTGCATCGGGTGTTCAATGATTGGGCTTTAAATCATAAAAATTTACCCAATGTTTTACCGTACAATTTTGTTCAGTGAGAACGCTCATTCCCTGTTAAACGGCTACGAACATAAGCCGAATTGCCATATTTGGAGCGAGAATAATTCTCAAGAAGTTTTACAAATGCCTTTGCATCCAGAAAAATGTACTGTATGGTACAGGTTGTACCGCTGTGACATCATCGGCCCTTATTTCCTCGAAAATGAGGTCGTAACACAAGTTACTGTCAATAGACACCGGTGCAATGCGATAACAAAGAGCACTACTAGGTCAACGAAGTTTTATAGAAATTCTGAAAATGACTTTTCAGATTTAGGAATATTACTCAATATGGTACAATGCTATGAGGTAACAATTGTGGCGTGCATCCGTTTAAATGCGTTTTATTGCCTCTCAGCAAAAATGAACTCAGTACGTCACTTTTCTAGCAACATGTTGCTTAGAATAAGGAAAGGCGTTGACATGTTAACGCAGACTTTATTTATACCAACCAAGCTAAATTTTTAGTACAAAGTATGGAGTATTTAAGCCAAAACCTGTGTGTTTGCGCTCTTTTCAAATTCAGTGCAAGTCTTACCACCACAGATCGAGCACAACATCGTAAGTGTTGGATTGAGAGTGCTTCTCCATTTTTTTTTTTCGAAAACATATTTTTTTAGAAGTACAATAATTCCATACTTCGGCTTTTGTATAACATATGGAAAGTGATAAGAAAAAAATCAAAATCTGTGGTAAAGAATTCAACCAGGTAAAAATGTGAATCCCGTTCATTAATCACAAAATTAATACTCGTAAGATTTCTTTATTTCTATAGAAAACTGCGGATAGCCATTGGTAAAGATGTTCATACGGTACATTTGTGTCACATCAGGATACAGTTACCTAGCTGCCGGAACTAAGGGAACAGATAGTCCAAACTTTACCAAGGCATCCGCAGACTTTCAGTGACTTAGTGGGTTTTTTTACAACCGACATATAAACTAAAAAAACAAAAAAAAACGTACCTAACCTTATACATCTCATCGACAGTATGAGACATACATATATACGGAGGTACACACATCGATACTGAAAAATAATGCTACACAATATACAAACTTCATATCAGAAAAGAAAAGAACCAAGTTCAGCTGTAAAAACCATACATACTCGTATGTATGTGCACTCAGATGTCATAATATAAAATTCACCTGTATCAAATGATTGAACCAAAAAGAGAATTCAGTGTATCCATAGTGCTAAATATCTCCTATACTGTTCCCTTTTATTAATGATTACGATTCAATCGAATCATAAACTGTCAGCTATGTAAATTTAATTCGTCAATTTGTATACCTTTTATGTCACCTATCTATTCACGTGCCGTGTTCGAGGCTTAACCTAAATTAACCTAACCTAACTTGCCTTAAAAACCTACTATAATATATACATTATTCGACTTATCTACTTCTACTTACTTTGATTTAACTAAAATTAGACCAGAAATAAAATATTAACAAAACAAAACATAACGAAGACCTATAAAACTGCTTAACGTAAAAATTATCCTATTGTGTTTAATCCTAAGGCCCAAGAATAGATATAAATTTTAAGTAACTAACTATTTAATCAACCAATGAAAGCAGAAAGCAGGGATTTGTGCACAAATTTCGACACTGCGATTACCATCCAGATCAAAAACCGTGAGTACTAATTTGGTTTACAAAAATGCGTTCTTTGGCTTTAAACAAAAAAAAAATATATACGAGTATATATATGTATATATAACTTGTAAATTACTCGTATATCTTATATTCTACTTATATATATACCTATATCAAAATTATTACCTACATTCATTTGTACTATATATTCTAACTTCCGTATTACTCAATCTTATTTATACTCGTAACATGTACAAACATACGTGTACATACCTATCAAATTAAGCGAATAGTATGTATTTTTACCAAGCTGATCTGAAATCTCATATGAATTACATTATTTGAAATACAATGCTTATAATTTCCATGTAATCATGCATTAACATTTCTTTGTTTTTTTGTTGAAACATGCAATATGATTTGTGCTCAAGAAGAAGGAGAATCTCTTGGTGTTATCTTGCGAGATCCCAAGCTGAAAACAACAGCTCGTTCTTACCGACCTAGCCTGCAGGCCAGATTTCTCCTCATGTCAATATATCGACGACATAGTGAAGACAAGATAGTCTACATACTGCTTTAGCATTTTCACTCCTCCCAAGTTTTAAACCACATTTCGCAATAGCCTTATTACGCACATCAAAACGTGCGATATGGTTCCTTTGGTATGCAAGGAACTAATTCCCGTCTCTATCTTTTCCTTCACCTTTCAAAGGTGAGAATATGTTCACTTCTTGGCATGATTTTTTTGTAGGCCAGCAAATAAGCAGTAAGTACCCCCCCTCCGACGAGCTAATTGCCGTGCATCCGCAAGCATGCCAACCGCCGCTTTCAAGTGAGAACTTTTCCACCTTATCTCACCCTGGCGGGTTACTACTAATAACCATCTAGGTAACCATTATTTTGCTACGAGTACTACACAATGTCTACAGGTCATTCTGCAGGAAGAATCGTTCGTCCACATTCGAACAAAACTCAAGAAATGACAACACTACATTGACAGCGAATAATATTTAGGCTACTCGTATTAATAAAGATATTAATTACACCTATATTGTCACAAATGGGTGAATGTTATTATTTATTGCACTAGGGTGTAAAATAATATTATATGTCAATATCGATTTACGCGAACTTCACGGTGCGGGCTGGTTTCTTTGCCGGGATTTTGGCCCAGTATTTTCATTACCGTTTTACGAAATTCGCAAACAAAAGAAGAAGAAACAACCGATCAATCACCAAAACCGATGATGTATGAATCAAATTAAATAATAAACCAATTAGGTAGTAATAAAAGTAATTTATTATTATACTCGTAAAAACTTAAGCTACGAGACGGTGTATACGGAGTAAGAATTTACTATAAAATAGGTATTCACACCCATTTATAACATAATTATGTTTATTCAGCGGAACGTGCTTTAGTTGCATCGTGGGAAACTGCTGTATTGTTTACCTTAATGATAATCGAGTTACGCGTTTTTTTTTTTTTTTTTTTTTTTTTTAAGAACTTAGCACTCAAGTGGATATAATTACACTTATGACGCCAACGTATGTGTTAAGAGAAAATGGGACGGAAAGAGAAATAAAAAAATGAATTTAAAAAATTAAAAACCCCAACTTAGTAAAAAATGGACTTTAAATATGAACTAAAAAGAAAAAAAACAAGTCCAGTAGTCTAGAATTCTGTTAGGAAATATTAAATAACCACACCATTGAAATAGTTTCATGGTGGAAACACACATAAAAAAAATAATAAATTCTAATGCGGAACTCAGCAACTTAAACAGTCGGGACCAGCTCAAATCTTTGAAATAATGGTCCCTGTTATCATCCCAGCACTTATAATTGAAATTGGCAGTTGTTCAGCAATTGCCCCTACTTCCTGGGCAAAAAGAACTGCCTCATCCTTAAAGCCTTGTTGCCCAAATCTGCTACCTAAACGGACCACTTTCAGAAATGGTTTTATTCTTGAAATCGTTTTTCCATTTCACTCAAACATTCCAGTTCTGGTGGTATAGTACGTAAATACCGCCATGTTAATGCAAAATGCTTTCGGTGGTATTTTATTTTTCAATAAGTTTGTTGCGCATCAATTACAACAAATAAATTGTAAGCTAGCATTTAAGCATTTTTTGTTAGAATGTAAGAGTTAGTGTTAAGAAAATAAAATGCATTTAAAACTGAAAAAAAAAACAAATGTGACAGACATGGTTTGCTATTTGTGATAAAGAATCTTTGAATATTGCTGAGTCGTGTGAGAAGAGTTGTTGCCGATAATCAAGCCTGGAATTCATCCATAAACGTGTAAGTCTTGATGTTGGTGATTCGTCGTCGCATATCTGAGACGCATGTGCCCTCATAGACGACAATCTTTGGGATCGGGCTGTCAGAGATTCGCTGTCACGTATTTGAGACACATGTTTACTCATAGACGACAGTCGATTATATCGTGTCGTTGGCGATTCTAGCCCTTCCCATTATTGGGAAGATTTGAGCTGGTCTAGATATTTAATGGGTCCCGACTGTTTAAGTTGCTGATTTCCGCATTAGAATTTATTATTTGTTTTATGTGTGTTTCCATCATGAAACTATTTCAATGGTGTTGTTATTTAATATTTCTTAACAGAATTCTAGACTACTGAACTTGTTTTTTTCTTTTTAGTTCATATTTAAAGTCAATTTTTTACTCAGTTGGGTTTTTAAATTTTTTAAATTAATTGTTTTATTTTACATTTTTTAGTTTTATTTTATTTTTTTTTCACAATATGACGGCTGGTAGTTGAGTTCAATGTGGTCAAATTCATTGCTTATAGGTTTCGTTCTTACTAATAAATGCTTCGAAGTGGTTTCCCAGTTTAGAATATATTGGGTTGTACCACATGAAATGTCCGATCTTCGCTCAGTTGGAAATAAGAAGTTCTCGACTGAAAATCTGTGCCAGAACTTTAAATTTTCTTTTTTCATGAAATAAAGTGGTACTTGTGCTTGACGTGTGAGAATTTTAAGGTTCGTTACAAGTACCATACTTTTTTTCTAGGAATTATTTACTATGCTGTCGGCAGTTTAAATTTGAACCCTCTTCCTTTACGAATTTAAAATGGGACATAATGCGTCATTGGCAATGAAAAACAGTAACGGTGGATGCGGAACCAACGAAATCGGTGCGGAGATTGCACAAAGCACGGAAATATCCCCAATGACAGTAAGTCGACACATTTCTCTCATAGGATAGGTAAAGAAAATATTGGCTTTTAAATTTACTATCAAATCGGATATTTCATATGATACAACCTAATATTATACTCGTAGATACATTGATTATCTGTACTAATATAACCTTTTTATCAAGCCCGGTCGACAAAAAAAAAACATTGGTATTATTTAAATCGAAGAATATCGAAATCAGATTTTTGACTCTCAACTATGCATAACTCAAAGGAAATCAACCAAGAAAGCGGAGAATTAGATATTATCAACGCTCAAATTCCAACAGAAGATGGAGTTGATACATTTTGCTGTTTTGTAGTTTTTCGTGGGACTTAGACCACGAAGATCGCTATACACTTGCGATATTACTCTGTTTACTTGTAAATTCCAAGTGAATGTACTACTAAAGTAGACTCCAAGATTCTTTATCTTATCCACATACTTTACAGGAGTGTGATTGAGAAATATTGGAGCGGAAATTTCTGTTTGTCTACCTCTATTAACGCACATAGCTTTTGATTTGACTGGATTAAGACTGAGCTCATTTTTTGTTTACCAATCATGAATTCTTTTAAGATCGTCATTAATATTAATTAACGCCTGGTTTTTATGGTATTTCGGAAACAAAGAATATATTTTTACATCGTCGGCATATATATGGTACGCTGAGGTCGCGAAACATTCAGATATATCATTTATGAAACATAAAAAAAGAAGAGGGCCTAGTACGGAACCTTGAGGTACACCCATTGGGACTTGAAGAAATGAGGAGCATTTGGTGCCATTAGACACATATTGTATGCGACCAGATAAATATGAAGTTATTAATTTGCACGCGGAGCTTTCGAAAGAAAATTGCCTATGCAGTTTATTTATTAGTATGGAATGATTTATGCTGTCAAATGCCTTTGAGAAGTCTAAGAAAATTATGAGACCCCACATATTCAAACCGGCACGAATATCTTCGCACACCTTTAGTAACGCGGTAGTGCAGCTACGTTTAACACGAAAGCCCGACTGAAATTTCGTGACAAGATTTTTACTTTTTAGATAAGACTTAATTTGGTTACTTATTATTGCTTCGAAGACTTTACTTAAAAAAGGAAGGATAGCTATGGGTCGATATTCATTACTATTTGGTTTAGGCAATGGAAGAATTTTGGCAACTTTCCACTGGTTGGGAAAAACAGACGTTGTAATGATAGTATTGAATATATGCTTTATATGCGGAAGAAACGTGGGAAGAAGAGTTTGTATAAAAATCGGGTATACATCATCAGAGCCAACAGCTTTTGATTTTATCCTTAAGATTGATTGACCTACACATATTTCATCAATTCCAGAGTGCGAAAAAGTCCCTTCTCGTTGGTTATCGAAGAAGGTAGGGATATTTTTGTGGTTAAAAGTCTTATGATTGCTTTGAACAAACTTCGTATTTAGTTCATTAATGTCGGTATTATTGGGAAGTGCAGGCTTAAGCCCGATATCTCGAATATTACTCCAGAATTTAAAACTCGAATCCCTCTGGTTGAATTTATTTTGATAAAAAGTCTTTTTATTTGCTCGTATTAGAAGAGTTACCGCGTTTCATAGAATGGTATATTCTTTATATATAGCTGTACATTTGTATCTCCTCCATCTGGAGTAAAGGAGATTGCGCTTTTTTATAAGGCTAAAAACTTCCGAAGTCAACCATGGAATGTTGACTCTATTTCTACGGTGTTTTAGAGGTACATGTTTATGAAATAAAGAAAGGCTAATATTTTGAAAATAGTCCACCTGAGTATTTACATTGCTTATAGCATATATCGGCGACCAGTCCACAATTCGGATATCATAAAACAAGGCCTCTAAGTTAATTTTCGAAAAATTGTATGATTTTATTGCATTTTCTTCCACAAAAGTAGGAAAGGCGTTAATTGTTGAGAAAATCAAATCGTGATGTGAAAAACCCGGCGCTGGAATTTGATCGTAGTGCATTACCGAATCAATACTAGAGACCAACACTTCTAAAAGCGAAGGCCTTCTTTTGGGCATGAAGTGAGTTGGTTGGGTAAAATATGTGAAATAAAGGTTAAAAGACTCTATCGTACTAATTAATTGCTTGTTATTGCCCTCCAATATATTTAAGTTCCAATCTCCACAAAGAACAATTTTTGCATACAGCGCAGACAGCTCTTCTAACAGATCTCTAATTTGTATATAGTTGGCTATGTTAGGAGTAGTTTTTCACAACCAAGTGTTATTTCTATAAAGATATATTCTAGTGCCTCACACGGTTTCGATTTTTTTACAATGTTAAATCCGTAACGTTTTTTAACATATATTGGCACACCCCCTCCAATCTTATTGTGCCTATCTGCACGCACAGGTTTATGATAATCTTTTATTTTGAATAGGTCACCATTTATATTTGGATGCAACCAAGTTTCTGACAAACAAATAACATCAACCATATTGCTATCAAATAATAAACGCAACTCATCTATTTTGTTATTTATACTTTGAATATTTAAATGACACATACTAAAACCTTTTTTTTGTTTACAAATAACATTTATAACATAATTTTCATCTTATCCATGTACCCACCCTGTATGCATCGACTACTACTCAACTATAAGCAACAAAAATTGAATCGACAAGCAACAAAAACAATTACAATTACAATATGTGTGGAAGACATGACTTACTTTTGAAATGAAGAGAAAAATGAATGATAATGATAAAGCTGTGTGGGAGGGATTAAAAGAGAATGTGCAAGAGAATATTACAGGAAAAGTAAAGAGAAATGGAAGAAGATCAAAGAGAAATGGTAAACTGGAATTCAATAGGAACTTATACAAATATATACATATGTTGAAGTAAAACTACTATAAAAAATAAATGAAGCAAAGGAGAATTTACGAGTACATTTTTAACATTTAAGAGGATTCTGCTGCATCGGCAGATTTCGCAGCTTGACATCTCAGGGAAATTTCGTTAAGTGTGTCTTCGTTCTCTACATAAATGTTTCTTCCTTCTTTGTGTTCTTTTATGAAAATCAATCCAGATCTGGTGGTAGCGGAAAATATCTCTTTTCGATTTTTCATGCGCACAGCCTGTTGAAGCAGAGATCGATTTGTTTTTGTAAGGCTTTCATTCAGGTATATTGGTACTTTATAGTCTATACCGACGTCATGTAGGCAAAGCTGCCTTTTCTCTTTTTTCCGGTACTCGGCGATTGCTCTTAACACATAGTTGCGATCTTGAGTTATGTTGAATTTATAAATGACAGGTGGGTATTCGTGTTATCGCGACGTTGAGATCGGAATGCAATGCAGCTTTTAGAGTAAACCACCGACCAATCAATTGTATGACATATACAATTGAAAATCGATTTAATGTTTTTATCTTGCAGCTGTGGGACTCCAAAAAGAATTGCGTCAGCTGCTAGTTGGCCGGAAAGTGTCCAGGAAGCAGATTGGCCTTGTCTATAGAGCTGACAGCGTTGGGATGGAGGATGAGGCAGAATTTCTGAAGACTTTGCAAAACGAACAAATGCTTTTACTACCTCTGGGACATTGTAGTATATTTTGCCTCAGCTGTTGGTCGTATTGAAATTTCACACACTTAAGAAAGACGTTGCAGTCATTTCTGGTTCGTTTAAATTTTTTTCGGTTTTCCTCTGCCGGGTAGATCTTGAAGAACCGAAAAAACATTTCTCTAATATGTTGCATTAATAATATCATGATTTCAGCAAATTTGTACGCGGAGTTGCACCCAATCATGTGAGTTTAGAGAAAGCCTCACGATTCGTACGCCTGGAACACATGTTCATTTTTGTCTATATAAGTAAACACACGTGTTTCCTGCACCTCATGCGCTGCTGCAATAGATCGCAAATTCTGATTTTAGTGGAAACCCGATGTAATAGAACTAAAAATTAGTACAATTTATTATATTTTAAGTCATTTGATGTATGTATTTTGAAAACGGAAGTTTATTTATATCGGAATTTTATAAAGCGTATTTCAACAAGAGGTGTGGGATTTGAAAGGCCTATTATTTTACATCTGGTGTACGCTGGGTTGGCATATGGTGATAGATGTCATCTAAAAATTTGGGAAATTTACCATGGAACGCTGCACAGTAAAAGATAAAAGCCAAGTCGTTGAATCTTATTACGAAAATTCGCATTCAATCGCGGCAACTTTATGAAAATTCCTTCGTATTTTGCACGTACTCGTAATGATGTGCCTTCCAAAAACCGTGTGTGCAACATTGTCAAAAAATTTCAAGAGACGGATTCACTACAAGATTGGAAGATGTTCAGTTTTTCAGTTTTGATTGCATTTTATTTTCTTAATCACTATCTCTTACATACTAACAAAAAATGCTTAAATGCTAGCTTAAAATTACTTACAATCTTATACTAACTTACTGGCCCCACATAGGCACTCTAAGCTACTCTAAATACTTATATCTATGTCTTTCGACTTTACTTACATTTTATTTAGAATTATTTATATTGTATACTTAAGGCTAAGAAAAAATATTCGTTAAGAAAAAACTTAGCATATGGACTTTTATTTATTTTTTTATAAAAACTTAATACCTAACTTAAAATAAACCTTACTCTACTTAACCTACATACACAAAACACACATACACACACATAGACATTATACACAATTATATACATATAGTAGTATACACCTTTGTATATACTAATATATGTATATATTTCTTAGATGCTAACCTAAACCTATGTAAGCTGGCCATCGCTATTTACAAGAGAAAACAGATTGGTCAGCTTTGCCTCATTAGTAAGGCTGGTCCGTAATTGACGGAAACGACGACGAAGCATCTTCTCCATCATTCAACCACCAGAAATGCTGGTGCTGCCGAACGACATCACTCTTATCGCGATTCCCCACCGCCCTACTGAACCTGAGTCGATCCACACTGCCATGTGCGACGTCTCTGTTGTAGTTGAGTCGCCTGTCCCCAGCTGTCCGAGCGACATGGAAGATTAACGGGACCGCTGATGTATCCTGGATCAACCCTTTCTGATCTAGGTAGAGGAATGCTTCCGGTGGAACGAAGCCGTCAGATCGCACACTCTCGTGGTAAAGGTAATTGGGGTAGTAAGCCCTAGATATCAGGTTATTCGTCGAGGTCATTGCTCTTGCAATGTGCCTTCGAATCAGCTTAATTACGAAGTTGTCCACTCGTATTAGGTTCGCCCTGTTGTAAAGGACCTCATTAGGATACAATTTTTTGTACTCCGACTCTGGTGTTCTGTACAAGCGAAGGCAAGCCCTCTCAAACACCCGAATCTTTTCCATTAAGCTTGCTCGTACATTGAACCACACGGGACAACCAAATACCAGCATGGGCCTGATAAGGGCCATGCAGCAGATTACCTTTACCCCGGCATCGAGTTGGCTGCTATAAAACAGTCTCTTTGTAAGGGCAAAAGCGCCTTTAGCACTGGCCAGAGCAGCATCTACATTTTTGCCAAAATACAGAAACTGATCTAGCCAGATTCCAAGGTTTCTGACTACATTTCGACAGGCAAGGGGCCGCCCGTGTTGTCCAATGATCGAGAATTTACGCCAATTTTTTCTGGTATCCCTAGAGACTCTAGACAACGGCGTCCTAAAGGGAATGGTTTCCGACTTCTGAAAGTTGATTTTCAACTTCCAGTCATCGAAAAATCGTCTTATCTTATCGAAGTCACGCTGCAAGAGGGTGTTAATGACCTCGATTGTTGGACCTGTTCTGTACGCTATCAAATCGTCTGCGTACGCAATAGTATGGGGAAGTGAACCTATCAAGTCGCTTGTATAAATGTTAAATAGGATCGGCGAATTGACCGCGCCTTGCTGAAGACCATTTTTAATTTGAAATATTACAACAGAAATCACATCACCATTTTTCACGATGAACTGTCTGTTGGTTAGCATGGGCCCCCGCCCAATTATCAAGGCTTCGCCCTTTAATGACGTTGTCTAGTAATGAACGGGGGCAGAGCACAGTACTGGTCTTATCGTAAACATCTTCAGATGACGCTACCGAAGGTTGCTACGATTTGATCAGTCACAAGCTGCCGGTCATAGGTCTTGTTGGCGGCTGGACCACCGGTAGTCCCTACCAGGACTTAAATCACGGTACCATGGGAGTCAGGAGCCCCCCGGATCTCGGTCCGGGCCTGACTTGTTAGAGGTAGGCCCCCTTGTGGGAGCGTCATGGTGGCTGTGGTTTAAACCCAAAATCGCGGGAAAGAGTCTTCCCTTGAGTCAACACTCAATGTGGAGTTGCAATAAGTGCTGGGTGCTGCGACCCTAAGAGCAGTAAGAGGTTTTAGGTCGGCCTCGACTCATACCAAGGGTGGAACTTGTGCCGGCAACACAGTTCCAATTTGGTATCAAAAATAGTGAAAATCATGGATGTATGGGCATCCTGTAAGTTTAAGCCCACACGGCAGATACTTACGTTAAAAAACATGAGACATCTGTTGGTTAGCATATTATAAAGAATGTACAAGAGTGGTTTACTGATCCCTAGCCTAGTCAGCTTATAGAAAAGACCCTCTAACCATAGAAAAGACCCTCTAACCATAGAAAAGACCCTATAACCATACGGTGCCGAAGGCCTTCTCCAAGTGAACAAGGTAGGCACCAGTACATTGTTTTTTGCCTTTATTCCATTGGATATCGGACACCAGTTTAGACGCAGCATGTGAGATATCATGTCCCGCCTTAAAACCGAATTGATTATCCGGAACTATATGTTTGTCCTCAACCCACCTAGAGCTCTATTGATTACTTTTTCAAAAACCTTACTGATGTTCGGAAGGAGACTTATCGACCGGAGATTCACCGGATTGGATATATCCTTCCCCTTTTTGGGGATAGGTTGAACCACCGCCGTTTTCCAATGCGCTGGATAATGTGCATTATTCATTGCATTATTAAACAGGGTGGTGTAAATGTCCACCGCTTCTAGAGGAAGATGTCGAAGCACGATGTTCGGAATACCATCGGTCCCCACTGATTTTTTAGTCCTGATTGTGTCGAAGATCTCATGGAGTTCCTCCTTCGAAAAGAAAGGGGGTAGGTCACTCTCTCTGGAACTGGCATTATTTGCCATATTTCCGTCGCTGAACCGGGTAAAACCAGAGCCCTCGGATCGCCAGTTCCCTATTTCATTTCGAATACAGAAGTCGTGCACCAAGACGCGATTGTCCAGGTCATAATTAGGGCTAATTGTGTCAGTGGCCTTGTATACTTCCTGGAAAGTCGCTCCTATGGTCTCAACCTTCTCCTGTGGATCCTCGATCACAAAGAAGTTGTCATCATCAGCGGCCTCATTTGGATCAATACCTGCTATTGTCAGTAACCGTTCGTTGTCTGTTGACCGCGCTATTTTAAGACACTGAAGGTCGTTTTGATTTTTTCTACGAAATAGTTTATTGATTTCCGGAAACATATTCGGGTTGCTGGTGTGTACAGCCCGAACCTTGTTGTTCCAATATGAGCTTACAGAAATTCTGTAATTCTCTTTTATTAACTTTTGCACATTTTTAATCTACGACTTCAGTGTCCTAATCTCCGGATCTTGTCTGTCAGTTAACTGTCTGTACAAGTTTTTGAGTCTTGACAGAAGTCTACTTTTCTGTCGGTGCAGTGCGCCAATAGTAGGATTGCGGAACAGGTCTTCGTTAGTCGTACGTCGATACCGCGGTATTGTAGTGTCCATAGTTTGTTTATTTGTCTCGTCCATTTGCTTTAGGTAGTTGTCGATCTCCTCGTTTAACAAATTCCTATTGGACGGTGGGTGGAGCGTGTTCGAGGAGAGCGCTCTTGTCAAAGTTGCGGAGAAGCGTGTCCATCGAGTCTTACTGTAGTTGTAAGAATATCTTTGGACAAACTCCTCCAATTCCGCAATTTCGTTGGGAACTGTAATTTCGGTGCTAAAACCGCAATGGTCGCTGTCACACGAATGTGCGCAGATAGTTTAGCGTTTGTAAATTCGTACCTGTCAGTCGTATACGTTCGTCGTACTGCAATAAATCCAAATAAGACCCGCCTCTGGGAAACGACGGCTTATCCGTCGCTTTAAGACCGAGTCTGTACATGACATCGTGCTGACCCCACCAATCGAGTAGTAAGTTCCCTCTAGTATTTGGCAAATTATTTCCCCAATCTCTGTGTCTAGCGTTGAAATCCCCGCCGATTATAAAATAATTCTCCCCCGATTCCAGCCTCAGAAGTCGAAAAAGCGTGTGGAGCTCTGTAATGAACAGGGTGGATTGTGAAGCCTCAGGTGCATAAACAGAGGCCAAGTACAGCCGCTTTCCACTGCGGAGCGGTATGTAAATGACAACTGCCTCCAACACCTGGAACCTGCGCAACACTCTGTGAAATTGTATACCTTCTTTAATGAAGATCGCGACACCACCTCCACGTTTGGATCTATGCCGGTTTCTTCTTCTAACAATATAATTATTGTACTCCAGTTTGTGATTATCGGTTAGCCTGGTTTCGCTAGCGAAAAGCACATCAGGAGTTTGGTCTTGTAGCAATTTAAACATCGCGGCTCTTCGTTCGATCCTAATCAGTGAATTAACATTCACCGCAATGACCTTCAAAGTTTGCTCCACCATGTGCGTACCCATTACGACATGTGTTGCGTTAGGCCCGGCAGCAGCGCGTAGATCTGGTCCACCCGCTTGGCCTGTTCTTGCACCTGCTTTTGCAGCTGAGCCATCTGCCCTTGGATTGCGAGCAATATGGCTAGCATGTTTGGTGCAGCTTCCGTTGTTCTCGGCATTGGCGCCGGAGAAGCAACAGTCGCTTGCTGTACCGTAGCCCCCCTAGCAGACGCCATTTGGGCGTAGAAAATTTGGAACGTGACGGCTGGTGTTTGTAACCTAACAGGTGAACGTTTGACCTCCACCTTCTGCTGCCGAGCCAATTTTGCTTTTTTAATGTCGGTGAACTTAGGACAGCCCCGATAGTTTGCGATGTGTCCCACGTTCCCACATAACACGCACGAGAGCTGCGTCCTATCGGATGCTCCGTCCCTACCCAGAGCACACTCCTCGGAACTGTGGTTCTTTGCGCACTTCACGCATCGAGGCTGCATTTGGCAGTTCGACGCGGCGTGCCCGAACCTCTGGCAGCGAACGAATTGTATAACGCCTTCGCTCCTTTTTAATTTTTCCCAGTGAACCACCTGGTAGTCTAGGACATTGATACTCCTTAGACTATCCAGACGGCTTTCGGGACTGAGCTGCACCAAGAAGAACGTCAGACTCCGTTTCTCCCGCCTAGCTCTGGCTGTGGTAAATAGCTTTACCCCCACAAATTTGAGTCCTTCGCACTCCTTCTCTTTGAGCAGTGCTAGGATCTCCTCAGGATCAGAAGACGGTTCCAACCCCTTCAGCAGCATCGATTGCCGCTTTTCACACTTCGGTGTGTATGAGTAGTGCTCCATCGTCGTTTCCTTTAGGAGCTCTTTCACTTTCGCGTAGCCCTCCACTGTATTACAGTGGATGGCATGGCGATCGTTCCCCAGTCGCTTAATATTAAAATTACTTCCAATGACCAACTTACACAGGTCCGTGGTTGCATTTGCCTCCAATTTATAGGTGTTGATAAGAGGCACCTTCTCCTTCTTCTTCGTCTGCTGCTGCTACTGCTGCTGCTGCTGCTGCTGTTGTTGTTGTTTTTGTTGTTGTTGCTTCTGCTGTTTTAGCTGTTGCCGTTGTTGTGGCTGCTGTTGTTTTGCTTTTTGTTGTTGTAGCACTTGTGCTGACTGTTCTTTTTGTTGCGACTGCTTTTGAGCAAGCTGCGACTGCTGTTGTTGTTGGGATAGCTCATGCTCTTCCCTCTTCCTTCTGACCATTTGCTGTTCTTTTATGGCCTGTACCCTCTGCTGCAGCATTTTGATGCTGCTACTTATGGACAAAATTTCCTCCTCTTCATCGTCCGATTCGCTTGCTGCCAATGAAGTGAAATTGTTTAATACCCTCGATCCACCAAGCTTTTCAGTGGACTTTGGCAGGGTGGGACGCTGTAACGAGTTAGAGGTTGGCTTTAGCTTCCTCTTTCTCTTTGCCTTTGGGGTTTGGCTCGAACCACTCGAAGCCTCGCCTGGTATCTCCGCAGATCCCGCTATTGGCATAGCGGACCGCTCTCCACAATCCATCAATTGATTTTTTTTTTTTTTTTTTTGTTTTGTTTTTTTCACTTCACTTATTATTTAATAAAAATTAGAACTAAAAATAGTTTGTCCCACGATGGGAATCGAACCCAGGCCTCGGGATCGTCACACCAGGTATGTTGTCGCCCAGGTCTTTACGACCTCGGCCACCGAGCACTGGCTAAAAGTATGCTTCTTATTTTTCCGCACTTTTTAAGCCGAAACAAAAATCACTTCTAGTCTCCGTGGAGGTCTATGAACGACTGAGATGGGAAGATGTCCCGTACGTTTAATGGAACATATTAGGTTGTATCACATGAAATGAAATTTTATATTTTATATAGCCAATATTTTCTTTACCTTTCCTAAGAGAGAAAAGTGTCGACTTATTGTCATTGGGAATACTCCCATGCTTTGTGCAATCTTCCGCACCGATTTCGTCCATCCACTGTTACTCTTAAAACATCGTCGTCAACTAACTTTTACGGCTTTCCACGTGGTTCACTTTTGAGGCTGAAATCATATGTACCACTTTATTTTATAAAAAAAAATTTCACGTTCTGACATAGATGTTCACTCAAGAACTTCTTATTTCCGACATAGCGACAATCGGGCATTTCATGTAGTAAAGTGTTTTCCAATAGGAACTTGACAACTTTGAATTTAATTTGTAAACGCACTCTTTTACTAATCATCAAACTGTCACTGTCAATTTATTCAGTAAACTCAACATTTTCATCATGTTAAAGTACACTAACGAGCAAAGTCTGCAAATTATAAAAATTTTCTATCAAAATTCGGAGTCGGTGACTGCAACTTTAAGAGCGTTAACTCCAATTTTCGGTCCTAATTTTCGCCCTAGTAGGCAGGCAATAACAAGTTTAGGGCAAAAATTTGAGTCTACATATTCGTTGTGTGATGTTGCCGTGTCCGGAAAACAACGGGTTGGTCGAAGTGTCGAAAATATCGGTGCCGTTCAGGCGTCCGGATTCAAATCAGTCAATTCCACGGCGTTCTCAAGAATTGGGCATCGCTCAGACCACATTATGGCTTATTTTGCGTAAGGATCTTGGTTTACACCCGCACAAGATCAAGCTGACTCTAGAATTGAAGTCGATGGACCATTTGAAGCGACGTACGTTCTCCGATTGGGTTCTGGAGAAGATGCGCCAAGATGATGAATTTCATCGCAAAATCATCTTCAGTGACGAAGCTCATTTTTGGCTCAATGGGTTCTTCAATAAGCAAAATATTCGTTATTGGTCGGGTGAAAATACACATGTGCTTCATGAATCACCACTTCATCCACAAAAACTAAATGTTTGGTGCGGTTTGCATGCCGGCGGCGTTATTGGGCCATATTTTTTCGTCGACGATATCGATCGTCACGTTACTGTGAATTGTCAGCGTTATCGCACCATGATCACCGATTGTTTTTGGCCCGAATTGGAAGATATGGACTTGGACGACATGTGGTTTCAACAGGATGATGCCACAAGACACACAGCACACGCTACAATAGATTTATTGAAGAGTAAGTATGGTGAGCTCATAGTTTTATCTCAAGAAATGGGCCAGTCGATTGGCCACCTCGTTCGTGCGATTTAACGCTGCTTGATTATTTTCTGTGGGGTTACGTTTATGGCAACACGCCGACGACTTTGGAAGAGCTCAGAGCCGACATTGAACTTGAAATAGCGGCCGTTTTGGCCGAAATCTGTGGCCGAGTCGTTGAAAATTGGATCCAACGAATCGATCGCTGCAAACGTGCCCGCGGTGGCCATATGAACGAAGTCGAGTTCCATTCATAAATGTTTTGATTGTACTTTAAGCCGATAATAAAGTTTTTGAAATATCTCAAATGGTTTGGGTTTTATTTAAAAAAAAATTGTCAAGTCCTTATTGGAAAACCCTTTATTACAACATTCTAAATTTCCTATACTATGTTAAAGCTTCTATTACTATATTAAATCTAATTGTTAATATTGTAGTATCGGGTTTTCCTTGGTTAATCGAATCAATTGACATAACGCAAACAATTACAGTGAAGCTTTGAAGTTGTTGAAAGAACGGTACGGGAAAACAACTATAATTGTCGAAGAACACATACAAAATAAATTTTCCACCGATTTCGAAGGTCAACGTCCAAACTATTCGCGAACGTGTTGATAGTGTCAATGTGTATCTACGTTCTTTGTCATCGCTCGGACGACCAGTTGCGCATTGGGATGACCTGATTATTAACGTCGAAATTGGACAATTCAACAAATGAAAGGTGGATCGACGAACGTGTAACAGAGCGGCTACCTACTTTAAACGAGCTGTTCAAATTCTTGGACAAGCGATGCATTCAGCTTGAAAGGAAGACTTCACAGCGGTCTAATTCATTGCCCTTCTCATCTGTTTCTCTGCCGAGATCACAGAAAAATAATCCATCAACAGCACCAAGGTTATCGTACGTAATCGCTCCAAAGGTTAAGGTATGTTATTTTTGTCCTGGTAACAATAATTTAATTTATCGCAGTAGTAAATATTCAACCCTAACACCCAAAGAACGATTTCAAGCTGCAAACGCCAAATTTATTGCATAAACTGCTTGAAATTCGATCATTCACACCAGCAATGTGTAAGAAATGCAGCAAGTGCCAGGGAAATCATCACACCCTTCTACATGTATATAGCTATACAAATCCTACCAACCCAATTAAGTTCCAACAACACGAAGAAAAATCATCTACTTCTCATGCAGTCACTGCTCAAAAATCGTGTCATACCTCTTTTAAACAGCTCCTTCTAATTAAACGAATTTTGCTTGACACAGCGGTAATCAAAATTATTGACAAATATGGAAATCCAATTATCTGCAGAGTTCTTTTAGACTCTGGTTCTCAACTCTCAACTCCAGCTGAATTTGGAGCAGGGTATCTCTTGATCTGTAGGATCAGCGGCTTACAAAACATGGTTATCTACATCAATGTAAGTCTCCCAGTTACAGGAATTTTCCTCGTTCGTCCAAATTTGAGCGAGTTGTGCCAAAGGTAAACTATCCAGTCCATCATTGGTATCCTCAACATATGCAGGTAAAGCTGAAGAGTTACAGAAGTCTGCATGTACGAAACATTTTCTGTAGTCTCTGGGTGTACTCTTTCCCACGCTGTTTTTATCATTTCTATTGCGTCCAAAAGACTAACACAAAGTTCTAAAGTGTTATTCTCTAGATGATTTATCATTTTTAATACCAATATTTTTCGGTAATTCAATTTAAGACACTTTAGAATTCCCTGGTCGACGGGTTGAAGAACGGATGTTTTGTTTGGTGGTAAAAATGTCAATTTAATGTTTGTCAAATTGTCAATACGTGGATGGGCAGGACAGTTATCAATAAAAAAAAGAATTTTTTTATTTTCGCACTTTAACTCGGAGTTCCATGTTCTCAAAGTCTTTTCAAAAACTAGAGAAGTTATCCACGCCTTTTTGTTGGCTTCGTAGTAAACTGGTAAGCATTTAACATTCTTAAAGAATGGAGGTTTCTTTGACTTGCCGATGATAAGTAGATTCCGTTTCACTCCATCCATGCTTGCAGCAATTAACACCGTGTCAAGACATTTTTCGCCCTTTAGCTTTAATGTTCTTTCAGGTGTTAATTTATAGAATAACCCTGTTTCATCCGCATATAAATTTCAGAATTTGTATATCCTTCTCTTAATTTCGGAAAAACGTTTTTTAACCATTCACTGCAGTCACTTCGAGAAACACTTGCTGCTTCACCACCAATTTTGCCGGCCACAATGTTATAACGTTGTCGAAATCGAAAGACCCAACTTTCAGAACATTTGAAATCTTTTTTCCCTAGTAGGATGCCAAATTGATTAGCATTTTACTTCGTTGCGATTTAAACGATATGAGAAGCTAGTGTTCAATATCTTCACGTTCAGATTTACGATTCCTTTTTATTTTTAAAGAATTCGATTCAAAAACTTGTTGTATTCTTTCTCGATTTTTCCAAATCGTAGAAAAAGAGGAATGCGACATATTGAATTCTTTGCATAAATCGGCATTGAATTCACCATTCTGCAATTGCCAAATTATTGCCGACTCTTCCTCAACAGTCAATGTGCGTCTAACAGATGGTAGGGCCATAATCCAGTGGATTTCCCCAGAACGTTAGAAAACCAAAGGAAAACAAAGGCATCAATAACAAAGGAATGATTGAATACACGAATGTCAGCTACATAATAAGTTAGGAGGAGAAAATTCAAATTCTTGCAAAACACGGACGCTATATCCGGAATCGCCATTATATCCGAAGTCGCCATATCAGCATGAATTTGTATGGAAAATATGGTGTGAAATCAAGGGACTCAGAATTTGCGGCATTATATCCGCATGGTCGTTATAACCGAGGTCGCCATAGGCGAATTTCACTGTATCAGAAAAAAATGGCTAGTTTCTGTTGTCAAAATAATTAATTTTCTCAAAATGTCAATATACTTCAACTTTATCAATTTTTTTTTAAGATACAAAGTACAATCTATCTTCTTTGAAGCAGTTCTAAAAAGGCGATTGAGGCTTTTTCGTTAGCTCTTAAATATTGTACTATTTTGTTTTCTGTTGCAGTAACATATTAAACAAATGTATTTTGTTCACCTACATTTGATTCACGATATTAAACTAAGTCACAAGGTCACTGATGATGAAGCTTTGTAATCTCAAGGTTACATCAAATGAGACATGAAAAAGAAAACGGAACTATCAGCAAACATTATAAAACCAAACTCTGTAATAACGGTCTTGAAAAATCATTACTTCATAGCCATTTTTTCACAATTGTTCCACCCTACATCCTACTCTGCGTTCGCTTTCAATTTAGATTTGTACATGTATACATACATATATCTGTATGAGTGTACGTATCTACAATGTATATATTGGTACATCACTTCACTCGCAATCTCAAATTGCCCCATCTGCAACTCATTTACAATAAATATCAAGATCAATCAGTATTATTCGATCGTAATTAACTAATTGCATATTTCAAAATATGTACGTTATTTGCACCCCATCATCAAACATATACAACGTATACAACTTAGTAATTGCATTTTTTAATAGAATAAGAAAACAAATTGATTCGATACGAGTATTAATGAAAAATACCTAACAGCTGTTGCCTGATGTTGAAATTTTAGCAATCTCGGACAAACCTCCTTTTATAACCTTTTAGCGAAAACAAACTTTCGACTCGTATGTGAAATTTGATGTAAATCATGTCAATCCTCGACCTTGCTAAAAAAAACAAAGAAAAAAGTAGTCCATTCAATATGGTATTTGTTTCCTTTCAAAAAAACACACAAAAACCAACAGCAACCGCTATCAAATTAAATAACAAATGAGCAGGTTGACTCCGCTCTCAGTTGCTGATTATGTTTATTTTTTTTTAAACTTTTTCTTAAGTTCGTGTCGGAAGTCATATGCGTGTCAGATCACAAAATATTATGAATTACTTTGGTCGCAGAGCACGTAATTTGTGAAAAATAGATGTATTGTCTTAAAAACCATTTTAGAATAACAACACAACTTTTTTGATAAATGAGGAGGTTGACCGACTGATTTTAAGTAAGTAAGTTAATGAAGGCATTTTAAAAATAAATGTGTTAACTCAAACGATTTCTTTTATGTTTACATACCTATTATAAAGGGTTTATAGATGCCATGAACATTGGTGAATTAGTCATAGAAGACTTGAATGAATTCTAGCAAGTTTGCTAATAAAGTCTTTTGTTTATGTTTGCGTAATATATCTACTCGTGTTGTTGCGTGTTTGTTTTTTTTTCTAAGTAGTATCTTTCAAACTTGACCCAAATTGAAGGCATTGGGTTATGTTTAACTTAAAGTTACTGTAATTTAAAAGCGTTCACTTTTTAAATACGTAGGTACGAGTAGGTGTATTATGCTTACTTGCATAAAAATAAGCAACTATTGTAGAAGAACAAATATTATACGAGTATACCTAACACAAGGGTACTAAGAATACTTAACAAACCTTTTTTTTAAAATCAGAATCTATAGCAGTTTTGTGCACTCAATTCTCTCCAGAATTTTCATAAATGTGATTTTGTGTATAGATCAGAATACTTGCTGGCGCAGTAGCAAGTGTAATTTCAGAGCTTTCAGAGAATTTCCACTAGTTTGTACTATCTATAAAAAAAACAGGAATTAATCAACAGATGCGTTACATACATAGGTACAATCGGATCCGAAATCTCAAATAGTTTCGTTCTTATTATGTGAGGTCCAGATTATTGGTTTCTTTTGTTTGTTTCTTTGTAGGCAATTTATACAATTGTTCAATAAACAATTTATTTAAAGCTTAATTAAACAGAAGTCATTCATTCTTACATTTTCTCAAAACTTCAGAAGAAATGTACAATAACATATACCGCAAAAACAATTCGAAATTAGTATGCTACGAGTACCTCAATTTTTATTTATTTGTACCAGCGTAATCCATGAATAAATTTGTCAATCTTGTTAATCTTCTCTTAAATAAAAGTTTGTCCACTGAGCACACATATGTATCTTTTTTAAAATGGAATATATTGGAATAAAGAAATTGTTGTACGTATACATATACGCCAGAAATCCAACCTGATTTTTGTGAATATTATAATGTTTTTTTTTTAATTGTTTGTAATGTAATGTAATTAACCAGAATTTTTAAATTATTTTATTTTACATATTTTTGTTTTAAATATGTTCATAATAACATTCTCGAACACCATTCTATAAATTAAAAGGCTAAATTAAAATACTTATATGTTTTTAAACGAAAAACTTACATTGTGTTTTTCTTATAAACAGATAAACTGATGATTCTTATATAATTTTTTGAGTATACAAAACATATACATAAGTTAATTAGCGATAAGTATGCAAGAACCCAATATTGTCGGTTGATTGTTTTTAAATTGTACCATATTTTATTATTTCCCCTTAGCCAAAAAAAACTCCGAGCATTCCGAGGTCGATAAGCCTACTACCGAATATCATCTAGGTGCTCAAAAAGGTGGTCAATAGAATCCTAGGTACGACGTGATATTTTACATATATATCGGATATATCTGATATCCGATAGAATAAAAATGAAAAACAATACACGGGAGTTCTATTATTTTTGGGAGCAAAAGAAAAGAAACGTCTTTTTATTTCAGGGGCCAAAATCCAACTGACCCTTGGCTTACTTTATTTGTTACAAAAACTGTTCTTTTTAAATGGTGCAAAATATCAGCTCAGCATCGTACGATGCTGTTCCGTTTCTTTCCATAGGCAAATCATACCGTTTAATGCACTTAAACAATTGGTAGCTTAACAACATAGTAATATGTTTTATTTACTTCAACTATGTTTATATACATATGCATATAAACATATGTCGTGACGTTACTCGGGCGCCTGCCTGCTTGATTGGAGATGGCTCTACCAACGTACATATAGAGCTAGAGGGACTCTTCATCAAGCAGAACAGGCTGGATATAAGTGAACCAATGCTTTAAATTTTTTTGAATATACGAGTAGTAACCAGCAGACAGTTCATTGTGAATAACGGCAATGTAACTTATGCTGGAACATTTTTACAAACATAACATATATGCTCTGTCTAGACCAAATGTGCTTTTGCCCTTAAAAAGAGACTGTTTTATAGAAGCCAATTCGATGTAGTGAGATAGTAATCTGGTACATGACCTTTATATAGCATATACTTGTATATAAATGCCCCATGTGATTTAACGTGACAACAAGTTTATTGGAAAAGATTTGGACGTTCCTTCGCTCGTACAGAACAAAAGACCCGGAGGACATTCCATTCTATCTTATGAGGTCTTTTACAACAGAGCGAACCTAATTAGAGTGGAGAATTTCATTATGAAGTCAACTCAAAGGCTTATTGCAAGAGCAATGACTCTAATTATATGTACCGCAGGAATATGCGCTTCAACGATTTTATTCCCCAGATGCGTTTCTCTATCTAGGTAAAAAATGGCTAATTCAGAACAAATTAGCAAATGATATGAAAAATGTAGCTCAACAGAACAAATTATTTTAGTGGCTTGCTGAAGGAGAGATAGCCCTATTAGAGAGTTATATTTCATTTTGAGGACATGGTGGCTTAAATAGTTTCAATACATAGTTATGTAAGTTAAGGGATTGCAAAAAATAATTTAATGAAACATGAATAGTTTAAGTGTTAGGTTTAGCTTAGAGCGCCTGCATAGAGCTAATAACTTAATTCTTAATTCAGCTGGTCATTGAGCAATTTTTGTTTCCTATTCCTTAACTTCGGTGGTACGGATGATCAATGGAAACACCCAGATATTTAAAAAAAGATTAACATATATTTCTGTTCCTTTTTGATCGATTCAATAACTGTTTATTTAATTGCTAGTCAGCAGTCGATTGAATGACTATTTATTGAACTACTAGTCATCAGTTTGATTTCTTACAAATTCTTTAAATAGTTTCAACACTCAAACGCCTGCAAATTTTGTAACCAGTTTTGAACCAGATAATAATCTTTATATATTCGTTAGATTTTAACGTAATCCCCAAAAAATATTACTTTTAAACACTTTTTTAACTTTATTAAGGGCATTCAGTTTAAATGTAGTTTAATTTAAGGCTTCTTAAATTTCTGTTTTATAGTTGTTTTGTACTATTTTATGTCCGTTATAAAGGGTGTCGCATTAAGACCGCATATTTTGAAATTTAAAAAAAAGCAGTGTCATGTTCGTTAATCTTTTTACCACATTCTTACCTTCATTGCTTTTGCTGTTATGCTCTTCACTTTGCTTAAGTGAAAGGCGTTTCATACATGTGTGTAACTGGAAAATCTTTAAAAGTGAATCCATTCACTATTTATTTTTCCTCAATGGATTTTAATTAATTTATTTCCTATCTCTTAGTTTAATTTGTTTATGTGAAAACATGAACTCATAAAACTCTTATGTTGGATAGGAGTACACAGTTATAACGCATGTGGGTATGTTGGTGCATTACGTGCTTCTCGTCATAATGAGAATTGCCTCATGTTATTCATTACACTTAACAATGTCAAGTAGCGCTCTCGATGGTCGTTAACAGGGTCTTGTCTGAAAACTTTTTAACATTAGAAATTGAAATTATGTAACTTCTCTGGACTTGTAATTTATTTACGTTTCTTCAGTGGTTTCTACGGTGCCCAATAAATCATAGCGGATACTAAGCAAGTGAATTACTATTTTTATTTCCCAATCTGAGTTGTGCAATACTATTCTCCAAATTCTCAATTTTACTTTTTTACTACGAAGCTTAATGTTCCGTAAACTGGAAAAGTAAGTTCCCACCAAAACTGGCTGACTCAATTTGATGAGGACCAAAACAGACTGATTTGACCCACATCCTGTAATAAGAGCCAAGTCAACAACAAACACGGTTGTTAGTAGAGGTAGTAAGAGTGAAATCCCAGAAACCAGGCGAGTCAATATTATTATTATGAACATTTTTGCAAGTGTGATCAGCCATGTTTAGTCGCTTGCACTTGATCTGGCACTAGTAACTTGCATGCATAGTATGTACATATGTATGATACATAGCTTTTGCCGACTTTGTTAGGGAGCAGCTATTATGAAAGTGTTTATCTCTTTATATGTATTTTCTTTCTGTGCCGGGAATAATGCACTCATTTAAAAATATTTTTGAAGGTTACGTAAAAATTGACAAGCCAAGCAACAGCATCTGATCTTATTTCCTCTGGAATTTTTCTGCACTATTAATATCTTGCAAGATTGTTATGCAACAGTGATTGGTAATGAGGACAGCAAAAGCAAGAGATTCCTGGTTGTTGGGTAAACCAAGTGAAAGTAATTTTATCATAAGATCTAATTTAGTTGAATTGGGAAGGTCCATCTGTCGTCTGTGTTTAATTATTAGCTACCGAATGTAGTAGTGGCTACATATTTAATATTGAGAGTGCTTTTAGCAACAGAAAGAAAAATAAAAAGAAAATATTAATAATAACGCATTCAGTAATGTGTTATTTTACAAACAATACTGCGATGCGTTCAGCTAAATTGGATACACAAGAGTCGTCTATCACAAATGACAAACAGTTTTACCCACCAACAACTTAGTTGATGTTTTGTACCCTCATTACATTTTTTTCGATTGCATCCAACTTTTAAATAATTTAATATAAGCTCTTCTGGACAAAATACGAATTATCTTTATATTGTTCTTCTTCTAAATAAAGTCTATTTTACCGACTTGAAGTATACTCGTATCTTATATATATTATATTATATGAAAATATATCGCTATATCTCCTACAAAGCCGAATTGAATCCAATGATTCAATAATGTGCTGTGGACTCGATCGTATATTATCATGTTATATTTATACAGTTTTAATATATTAGACTGTTTGCGCATCACCATGATTAAATTTAATCTCATTCTGATGCAAAACCAATGAGGCTACCGCGCTCTGGCTAGCTGATGCTTTTTTTACCTCTTTCTCGGACCTTTCGTATTTAAATTCAAGACGCAAGATTTAAATTTTTCCACCATTAGCACACTTTTTCGAACTCCATTTTTGTATAGAGTTTCGTGATATATCATTTTTGGTATAACATTATTGAGCAAGCGTAGAGATTTTTTGGAAAGAACTCTCTCTCTCTCTCTATCTTTACTATGTTGTTTAAAACAACAAAATGGAGCGATTAAGAAACGTAAGTTAAGATATGGTATATTATTTTTATGCGTACATCAAATAACTGCATTAAATATTATTTTTATTAAAGAATCACATAGTGTCACGAGCATTTTTATGCTACTCGATATCATTCCTCCGCTGTGAAAAAGTGCGAGGTAATGTTTCATTTTCATTAAGTTCTATTAAATTGTGCTCTCGCACTACTTGTTTTATATCCGCGTGGCGCTTACATACGTGAATATATGCCTTTTCTTTTTATTTTTAGGGCCCCACTTGAGGTACCTAGCCATTAGAACTTGATTCCTCATACAAACTTCATGTTTGAGTAGTCTAATTATCATATATTGCGTTTCAGGCTCATCTTATATGTTTATGTGTCTGAATATGATTTCTGTTGCCCATAATGACAACTTGTTTTCATACAACTCCTTATTATAAATTGTATTGAACGTACATTCGGAATATTTTTCTGGTAGTATTCAGCACATATGTTTTCTTGCCCGCGACAAAGGTTTATCATTCTGGATCTGAAATATTGCATGATACTATCTCAAGATAAAGGGATTATTCCCGTAGAAAATGGTAGTAACCAAATGCAAGTTGAATACTCTTCTATTCTGGGAATTTGTCTTAGTTTATAAAATATATCTCGGTTATTTTTGTTACGACGACCAAATCGGAAGGGTTGATACGATTCTGAGATTCACGTAATTCCACAATATAATGCAATAGTCGGGGTTGTTTTCTTCGACCATACATTTTTTAAACTACTGGTGCTAGTTAAGAAATAGCTTGAAAGTAACTACATATTTTATTTAAACGAAAATCTTTAGCTACATAAACGTATTACGAGTATCTAGCAGATATACATATAACGAACCATTATTCACATATTCCTAAAACTCTTTGGATAAGTTTTTGTCTTTATTTTACTAAATCAAATTACTTCTTACATATATTTTTTTATTAATAAAAGGATGACTTCGATGGGTCATTTTGTTAAGTGTTTAGATTGAAAAGCTGACAAAAATTCACATTCAAATTCACTCTCAAAGTTCGAAATAAAATCAATATATTGTATTTTACAACATTTGTTCACACTCAAGCAGTCCAAGAAATATGCCCTAGAAAAACCTGATATTTAAACATCTGATTTTAATTCATTTAAATCGACTAGAATATTAAGAATCTTTCGAACTTTTGTTTGAGCGCAAAACAAAAGAGTTGAGTGCGAACTTGATTCTTGTCTGGCTTAACTTAACCTGTTTTATTTAACGATTCAGTGGAAATCTTTAAACTTTCACCTACGATAAATGAATATGATTCTTACTCATTTTGCTTTTTCGAAATATTTATAACTACGACCCAAAAATTCCTTCCAAAAAAAGCCTACAATTATTCGGAATTTCTCCGGAAAAAATAATGTCTTGTCAGTGCATACTCGTAGTGTTATCCATACTTTCTAAATTTGAATTCGAGAATACAAATCAGTGTATGCGAGCTATAACGATTTCCAATTTCCAAATTAAATAAGCAAAGTAAATAGTGGAATATTTTCTTTTTCTTTATTATAATATTTAGAGAGGGGTATTTGAATGTGAATTGTCAATAGTTATACGAGTATATTAAGTCTTGTGCACGGGCCGGCTTTTCTATTTTGAGCTATTAAAGCAAAAAAGCTCGATTTTATTTCAACTTGATCCATTTCGAAATGATTTCGAAACACCGTCAAAATTTTTACCAGGTTATAGTTTTTACATATATCACATTCTTTATGTTTTTTTTTTAAATAAGACTTACCTATATTTCCAATCCATCTTACTCTTGTGTAAATAGAGCGACAGCAATGGAACATCGGATATTTCCGTTTCATGTCCTCCTGCTTCAAGCAGTAATATTTTCCAATGTGGAATCTCTGAGAGCCTTGAAGCTAATACAGTTCCCGCCGACCCACCCCCAATAATGATAAAATCATATGCTTTATCTATTGTTTCTACATTGAATGGACGATTTTCTGGGTCAAACAAATCATAGTTATAGTATGCAATAGCGGCAATTAAAAAGGGTAGAATCGTAAGTTTTCCCAGGCCTATTACAGCTGTGGCAGCTTTAATAGCCCCGGCTACAGCCAAACTTAATTTTGTGGCACCAGCTGCAACACCTGCAGTAGCTGCAACTTTTGAAGCTGCACTTGCTTTAAAAATTGCACTACCTAAGGCTGGTACTAATTTTATTGCAGCTCCAAATATCGGGACGACAACCATGTTTTGTTAATTTTGTTTAGTCCTCCCTTTTTGAAAAAATTTCACCACACTTCCTTAGCCTTTAATTTTTATATTATTCACTCAATTCATGTGCAATACTTGAATGAACACTTTCTTTCTTTTGCAATCGCGGGCAAATTTACTTAGGCTAAATCGTGTTGGCTGTGTATCATGCGCACTTATCACGTATACATGTCGAATAAGTTAACTTTTGTTGCAACCATCACTAGCACTATCTACCGATCGAGTGTACTCAAACCATTCCTCCGACTTCGATGACGTCCAAATGGATAAACTATTAGCCATTGAGGTCTATCTACGAGCACTTCACTACATTGAATGTGGAAATCGAATTTTGTGATATGGAAATGTCGACTTGGGGACAAATTGAAACTAAAGATCCGCTTCGATTACAAGTCCGCGTGCATCTAAGAGCTCCTCAATTGTGCCCACTGAATGTACCGAAAAACTAGTCACTGGTTTTGAGAGCCAGAGGAATTATAAACGAGATACTTTTGCGCACTCGCAGTGGTGTCGCTACCAGCACGATCGTACCAGTTACAATTGTTGTTTGTCTGCATGGCATGGATGGTAAGAGTATTACTCAAGGTGACAATCAGACGCTGGGAGGAGGGAATGAATAAAGTTAAAACAATATTTAACAAGTAATTGAATTTCAGTTGCGTTCGTGTTCAGTACTTAATAATAAAACTTACTCATATCTATATATCCGAAAAGTATTATTGATGACGTAGTGTTTTAAGCTTAAATGTATTATAATTTCATAAGTATGACGTCATTAGCTTATGTGAGTTTGTGCATTGAGGAACAGTTATTACTTATTGAAAAGTGTAAGAGTAACTCTTTCTCAGAGGTACAGTTTGCTTTTGGAAGCAATGTAAAACCGTGGCTTTAAAATGTCGAATAAAAGTTTCTCTTAGGTTGCATGTATAAATTGAATATGAATCAAAAAATTGTGTGTTCTTTTCATTTTTTAATAAACTATTGTGCTTCGTCCACAAATGTAGATAACTTATTTATACAATTCATTTTATTAAGCATTTTGTGTAAAAAATTAAAAACAAATTCGTTCAGCTACATATATTCGAATATCCCATCAATCTCACCAAAAAATAGACAAGAAAAATCACTTTTGACTTATATGATATTTTTGAGCTTTTGGTTTTCTGTAGTAGACAAATTATTTTGTACTGTACGACTAATTTAGTGGGGGCTAACGCCCCCATTTATTTAATTTAGTCAGGGATGCTGTTAGGCTCTAGTTACAAATATTGTTAACACTCTAGATACCCGAAGGCAAAAAAAAAACAGTAAATTTTGTTCATAACAGTTAATTGCACATATCTATTGCACGATATATATTTGAAAAATTTCCGTTATAATTATAACGAAGCTGTTTTACTGTTTGTACTCCTAGTTACAATTTATTAATTTGCCAAAATCAAAACGCGTTTTGTTCGTTTTTATTTATCAAAAAAGTTTCAGCTTTCAACAACCTTATACATGGATTTATGTTGCAAAGTTCTTGCGAAACTCCATAAAATTTTACATACGAGTACAATTGCAGAAGCACACTTATTTTTGAATTGTTTATTATTGTTAAACCTTATGAAAATATATGGAGTGGTCCATGGCAATTCGCCAAGCTGTTCGAAAGACGCCGGCAAGACGCTGCCTATATTGAGGATCACATTTTTATAATATTTATCAAAAAATATACGACATAAATGTATACAGGTCCAAAGAAACCACATTATTTTAGTGAAAGCAAATGTGCATCTGATTCACTTGATATCTTCCGCTTTCTGTGATCTGTTCAAACCTGTCTGTTGCTCCTTGTTTTAAGTTAAAATGTTAGCTCGTTTGTTCGTGCTTCTGCACTTCTTTTATGCTTGTTATCTGCGTGCATGTTATGAGAGTATCACTTCTAATTTCTAGTTTAATGCCACTATTGCTATTCCAAGTGCTGTAGCTGCCGATTTTCCGCCCCTTTTTGCAATGTTCTCAAAGTCCAGCTGAAGACGCACTTTATCAGCTTCACAGTTCTCGCTGTGGCTTGAAAGGCTATCCTTTTGCTCCTTATCCACCGCATCTCTATATTTATGTGGAACTGGGGCTTAGTTCTTCTTTTTAGTTAATGACATTTTGAAGCCATTCTCGCAAATTTAGCGCCCAGATTAGGCATCTGATCTTGTTTAATTTATGACAGGTTATTCGCAAATTGTGTCGATTATTCCTAGCCATAATAAGTTTTCTAATTTGAAACTTTTGCCCGTCATTGTACTGACATTTCACCTTGCGATACGCATTTTATTTCTAAAAATGATGCAGTACCACGCGATTTAAAACAGTTGGGCAGTCTACTGCTCAGGTCTCTTAAATTTTCTCCCACAAAAATTAAAATTTAAAAAAGAAACTTTAAAACAACAAATATACGAAAATGATCGCCGAAAGAGAAAAAAAAATGGAGAAAGACGTGCACACCCATACACTTTCAACCTCTTACTCTCTCTGCACATATTTTGAATAGCACTATACTATGAAGTTTTTGTCCGTGTGACGCTGGTATACCACCCTGTTCAAAAAGTTTATTCACAAAATTAAAAATACAAGTTTATTCATCTAAATCTATATTGTCCCCTTCAAAGTAATTCCCATCGTTTGCAACACACTTATGCCAGCGCTTGATCCAATCCTCGAAACATTTTTCGGTTTTCGATTTGTACATCAGTTCTTCCTGCGATTTTTCCATTACTTCCTCTCGGCAGCTGAAACGCGTTCCCCGTAGTGGTTTTTTAACTCGATTGAACAGAAAGAAGCCACAGGGAGCCAAATCGGTGGCTGTTGGATGGTATTTGTTGCATTTTTCGTCAAAAAATTACGAATAATGATGGCACTGTGCACGGTGCGTTATCCTGGTGCAAAATTCACGAGTTTTCTGCCCACAATTCTGGTATCTTTCGGCGAATTTGTTCACGCAAACGTCTCATAATGCCCAAATAATACTCCTTGTTTACTGCCTGGCCTTCTGGCAAAAATTCATGATGCACTACACCGTTGTAATCCATGAAAACTGTGAGCATTGCCTTCTTTTTTCACTGAAAACGACGTGTTTTTTTGGTCTCGGCTCATTTGGTGAACGCCATTCACTTGCCTGATGTCTGGATTGCGTGTCGTACTCATAAACCCACGTCTCGTCTCCAGTAATGATCCTTTTGATGAATTTGGGATCGGATTCAGCCTCGCAAATCATCTGTTTTGCGACGTCAACACGGTCTCATTTTTGCATGAAATTGAGGTCTTTTGGCACCAACTTTGCTGCTACAAGATGGAAACCCAAATCATTAACCAAAATGCCTTGGACGGATCCATAGGCAATGTTCAAGTCCTCCGCTATCTCTCTGATGAATAATTTGCGGTTATTGACCAACATTTCTGTTACTCCATCAATGTTTTCGTCGGTTTTCGATGTCGATGGTCTGCCACTGCGTTCATTATCTTCGATTGACTCACGACCACTTTTGAACCGCTCGTGCCACTGGTAAACGATCGTTTTCTTTAATGAATCGTTACCGAAACACTTTTCCAACACTTCCAACGTTCGCGCACCATTAAATCCGTTTTTTACGCAAAATTTAATACAAATCCGTTGTTGCAAATTTAAATCCATTTCTAAAATTGTAAAAAATCGTCAACACACACAGAGATAGATGTACTCTTGGCTTTTGCAAATGTCAAGCTATGACGCTAAGATTTAGAGGGAATGTCAACAACAGGTTCACCAACTTAACAAGAAAAAAACAGAACTCAAATCGGAACAATGGGAGCGCCACACGGGAACTTTTTGATCAAGGTGGTATATACGTGAATGTGCACTCGTATAGCAGACTTTTCTTTTGTGTTGCACTAAGAGAAAACACGCCTTACATTTGTAAGTTGAGAAAATGATCTGTATTTCTATTAGAATAAGTATACTGTACAGATCATTAGAAAACTGTAATCATTTACATAAGAATTCATAGTGGTAATAATATAAGAGAGCAATAGTGGAATGACAAAATAGCAATTTAATCACACAGGGTGGTTCACAGGTTTTTTCCCTTTTTTTTAACAAAATAAACTAATTATTTTAACATTTTGAACCACCGGTACTTTTTGTTTTTAAAAAATAGAGAAAATATGTCTCATTCATTGTTTTCATTTTAAATACATTTTTATTAAACTTAGTTCATTTAACTCTTACATACTATACAAAAAACGCTTAAAAACTAGCATAAGTAACCTTTACTTTCTTATTTTCTTCTTTCGACAACTAATATAATTCAATTTATTTATTTCGTATTTCTAGTTTTTTTTTTGTAATCGAGAATTCCTAGAAATTGTACCCATCCAAGTAATTTTGAAAATACCTTATTCCTAGCTAAACTACGTAAGCCGGCCGTGGCTGATGAATTAATAATACCAACATTGCCGTGGCTATGTCGAATTTAAAGGAAACGACGAAGGAGCTTCCTCTACTTCAGCAAGCCACCAAAATTCCTGGTGCTACCGAGTAACATCCCTCTTATCGCGACTCCCCACTGCCCTACTAAATTGGAGACGCTCCACACTGCAGTGTGCGACATCTATGGCGTAGTTGAGTCGCCTCTCCGCAGCTATTCGAGTGACATGAAAGATTAGAGCCACCGCTAATATATCCTGGATATGCCCTTTTATATCTAACTAGAGGAACGCTTCTAGGGGAATAAACCCGTTGAAACGCACGCTCTTGTGACATAGATAATTGGAGTAGTAAACTCCATAAATCAGGTTGTTCGTCGAAGTCAGTGCTCTTGCAGTTAATTTAATAATGAAATTGTCCACTCTTATTCGGTTCGCTCTATTGTACAAGACCTCGTTCGAGTAGAATTTTATGTACTCTGGCTCTGGTGTTCTGTATAAGCGAGGCCAAGTCCTGGCACAAGCCGTCTCAAACACCGGAAAAATATGTCTTTCCAAGGAACTGAGTAAAGTAATGTTTTCTAGTTAGACATTGTTATAAGTTATTGTTCGAACATTCTAGCTTAGTGTAGGTAATTGTTTTTGGGAATACATAATTGAGACCCGCATATGGAAATCGTTTTGGGGCGGCGTGCACATATAAAGGCATAGTTGGTTTTACTTTAGAAGCCCCAAGGAGAACGGTCCAGTTATCAATTTCTTCTTTATTTGTGCTATTTTAATATGTTGACTATATTATTTAATATTTACTCGAACCTAGTTAATAATTACACTTAAACACAAAAAAATTTTATTGGTTCTACAACTTTGATTGAAAACTTAAAAACGCTTGTACATACACCTTTATTTATAATTTACTTATTGTTTTTAACCATTTGATTACCCATTTATTATTTTTCATAGCTAAAGTTGAAGCAAAGTATTTGTTGTATTGTCAATACGAATTGGTTTTCACGTACCTAGCAATGGAACTCCAATGTCTGACATAACTAAGAGTAATGTTATCTACTGTAATATGGATTAACATCGATGTACTTGCATTGCTTACAATTAACACAAAAGAAAGAAAAAGGTCAATTATAACTATGTATTATATGTAATCGCAGTCACGGAGTCACTCATTTACAGTGATAGCACTCATACAACGCTTCCATGATAGTTGTCGATTCGGAATAGGCCTTTCATCGTAAAATAAATCACTTTTTGGTTTTTGGCCACTTCTCAAGCTCAAAGTAAGGTCATAAAACAGTAACAAAAATGTAAGCATGACGTCGGTACCGTCGTCTGTATCGGGACATTTTAACAAACAAATTTGCCCAAGTTGGTGTGCTGTAGTATGCTGTGACCTACCTGACCTTGTTGCTTTAGTTAAAATATATATGCACACTTTATACATTAAATTCCACACGTATGTATTTTTACATGTGGTTCGCACATAATGAGCAAGTTGCATTATGGAACAATTAACAGAGATTGCCATAACCAATTCCGACAATTAGTATTGCTTTGAGAAGTGGTTTCGTTCCAATTGAAATAATAAATTCAAATCCCTCGTCATAACCTCCTTTTGCAATCAACTTGTTTCCCTCGTACTGGAAAAAAACCTTCAGGGCACATTATTTATATCATCAAATGAATGACATGATAATGCAAATTTGAAAACCTGTGTAGTAATATGTAGGTACTTGCACGAAATATTCACCGTCATTATTAAATTTATCACGCTTGTATGTGTATGGAGGCAAGATTTTAATTGTTTCCACTTTTTTTTTGTTATGAATTTTCTATGTTTGATGTGATGTGATGAAATGATTTGATCTACTGACTATTTTATTACCATTTTTCTCTCAAGGAATTCATCTCAATGAGTGATTTTGGTCACCAATTAAATTTTACTTCAGGTTTTTTGGAATTTATATTTTCTCTAGTCTGGAAAGAGCTTTATTGACTTTGACATGCTTCCTTTCCACTGACATTACGCTATTTACATTCATCCCGTAAATAAATTAACAACAAATAACTCACGCTAGTCAATATTGAAAATTACTTTCTTAGCTTTTTAAATATGACTTCTATGCATGAGGAAAATAATAAATATCAATACAGATGAAGATATACAAATCTTAGAAAAACCTTCAAAACTTATATCTTCTGATTTAAGTATGATAGAATAAAGTATTTTTTTATTTATATCGGCTCAGAAAAATATCTTCTAGGTCAATATGAAGGTTAAAACAGTATCAGCCTAATTCTCTAGCCCATTTCCTTTGCAAATTTAATATGACTATTAATTAATATCATATTCTCATACCATTCTATGAAGTTGCCTTTTTTTCTTATGCTAAAAATCGAGTTAGGGAAAATTTAAGTAATTTCTTAAAGCTTTTAAAGTATTAGCTCATTCCCATATTAGACGGATTCACTATTGACTATTTATAATATATAATAATAAATAAAACTATAATAGATTTATTATCTGTGCTTGTAGTTTTTATAAGAATGTATTTATTTTTGATTTTTGTAATGCTGTACGGAAAAATGTTGAATAACCTAGGGATAGCAAACGTAAACAAATATTACAAGTGGGTTTGGATTTGTTATTCTTAGGTGATAGCTACTATTGGATTTACGAGGGGCGTTCAACATATTCTCGGTATCGGGGTGAGGCTATGGTTGTATATATAAATTGACTTATTTATCAAGTAATACTATTATTTTAGTGCATTTATGTAAAATTTCATATAAATGTGATTATTAATTCGCGTTTTATCTCTAGTTAAACAGAATCATAATGGCAACTGAGACGATAATGGTGAAAATTGAGCATCGCGCTGTAATTAAATTTCTCACTAAGCAAGGAAAAAGTCAAAAAACTATTCATGAAGAGATGGTGGCTGTTTACCAGAGTTCCGCACCTTCATTATCAACTGTGCAAAAGTGGTCAAGTGAGTTCAAGAGAGGCAGAGAGAGCATTGAAGACGACCCCCGCTCCGGCGCCCCGGCTACTGCCTGTACGGGAAAAGCATCAAAGAAGTCGAAAAACTTGTTCTTGAGGATGCCCGAATAAAGGTGAAAATGATGGCAGAGATCACCAAGCTTTCAATTAGTACCATTCACATCATTCTTCATGACCATCTTAACCTTTCAAAGGTCAGTGCAAGGTGGGTGCCACGAATGCTCACAGCGCCTCAGAAAAAAGTGAGAATCGCATGCTGTAGAGAGCTTTTGGAGATGTGTAGTGAGAACGCGGACGGTGTTATGGATCGAATTGTTACTGGGGACGAAACATGGGTCCACCACTATGACCCTGAAAGCAAACAAGAGTCCATGCAGTGGCATAAAAAAGGAACAGACCCGAAGAAGTTCAAAGTCACTCCGTCTGCCGAGAAGCTCATGGCCACAGTTTTTTGGGACTCAAAGGGAATCTTGCTCATTGAGTACAAAAAAAAAGGTGAAACCATCAACGCCACATCCTACGCTTCCACTTCCACTACTCTGCTGCGCGAGATTGTGGTTTCGAAGAAATCCAACACCCACCCTATAGTCCAGACCTTGCCCCTAGTGATTATTTCCTGTTTCCGGATTTGAAAAAATGTCTTCGTGGAAAAAGATTTTCGGATGATGAAGAACTCAAGTCGGCAATAAATGGGTATTTTGCAGAGAAAGAGGAAATTTATTTTTTTGAGGGTTTAAAAAAGTTTATCTCAAGATGTAACAAATGCATTGATGTTAGGGGAGATTATATTGAAAAATAAAAACAATTTAAATTGAATTCGCATTTTTCTTCATATCGATACCGAGAATATATTGAACGCCCCTCGTACTTACTGATAACCAGATCTTGCGTTAAATACCTTTGAAAAAATGTTTCAATTATAATACATTGAATCTTTTGAGAAACACCAAATTACTCTTACACCGAGCTTAATTGCAAATTAGACGAACAATACAATATATTTATCAGACATGAGGAAGAGGATACATTTTCTTATTGCATGTTACACCCCAATAAACTACGTCATATTCCAACTTGGATTGCACTAAAGCATAATAAATTCACTTAAGAAGATCTTTAGAGCAAACACATTTTAACAAATAAGCATGTCTTATGACTGCTCACAAAATTCACTGCGATTTGTTTTACTCAGTATTTTGTTAACCAATTTCAATTCTCTTTTAGAACTAATTTTGGCGTTTTGGATTTTTTTTATATATATAAATACGCTTATCGCCGCACAAAACATCTTTATAAATTTCCTTCCAATTTTTTTTGTATTCTAAAATTAGGATTTTTGGTTTCTTTGATGAAGATTTTTGTTTTCTTTGCTGATTTGTAGTTTCCGGATTCTTTTCACTAAGTCAAGGAGTATGCTTTTTAATGTAGCACCCCTTTTAACTACAGTCTTCGAACACCGCTTGAAATGCTGACTTAGGCTTTGTATAAAAATAAAATACGCCTTAGAACAATCACTTTAGTTATACAAGTATCTCTAAAATTCAAAAAGCAAAATATTATTAAGTGCAGCAAAATCAGTTTTGGTGAAGGAGCTATTCCTTCACCATGTCTATTCATGATTTTTGTGTTGGGGACATGTGATAAGTTCGAATATTGATCGCGTTGACAGATTGTTTAATACCTATTTTGACTGTGTTTCTGATAACCATATAGTTTTCCTGTGTATGGATTATTGCAGACAGACTTTTAAGGCTTTAGTTTCCCAGTACAGCGTGAAACGACTTGAGTAGTGGCATGAGGAAAAATTTGATTATTATATCTTCTAATCCGAATAGGTTAACGAAAGTGTTGTGGCTTATTAAAAGATTACCTCCAATAGAATTGGTGTAAAAAGGGGTTTTATTGGGTAAGGTATTTTTAATGAGAAAAGACTGAATGTAATATTTATTAGACCCTGTATCAATCAGAATTTTTAGAATTTTGCTCTCCTTCGTTGCACATTCGAAGTAGTCGGTTAATCTAAAAAATGTATATTGCTCAACTCAGCTAATTGTTCTGTCTCGTTATATCTCTCTACAAATCTATGATGCCTAGCTGTTTGAAAAAAACCGATGGCTCTTGGACAACCTCAAGTGATGAATCACTCAACCTGCTTCTGGACACCCACTTTCCAGGCGGCCAGTAGCAGTCCAAACCGTGACCAAAATTCATGGTCTGATTACGAGAGACAAACTGCTCTGGGCCCTGCATGGCTTCAAACCATACAAGTCTGCTGGTCCGGACGGTATAATACCTGCCGAGCTACAGAGGTCCTCAGATATTATTCTACCAGTGTTAGAATATATTATGAGGAGCTGTGTAGAACTTATCCACATTCCACTGTTATGGAGAGAAGTCAATATAGTATTCATTCCCAAAGCTGGAAAATGTTCTCATGTAGTCCCAAAGGACCTCAGACCTATAAGTCTATCATCATTCCTTCTGAAAACTTTAGAACGACTGATTGATATCCATATTCGAGCTAAAGTTGATCCAAGACTTCTGTCTACGGCTCAACATGCCTACTGTAAAGGAAAGTCGGTGGAAACGGCTTTGCACTCTCTGACTAGCCACATCGAACGAAACGATCCCTACAATATAAGGAGTACACAGTGGTTGCTTTCCTAGACATAGAGGGTGCCTTTAACAACGTCAACACATCCGCAATCACGACTGCGCTGTCAACTCTGTACGTAGACGACTCACTTGGGGAGTTGATCGGTTTAATGTTAAAAAGTAGGATACTCAACTCCAAACTGTGTGAGACTTCTGCTAAAAGATATGTCAGCAGAGGTACGCCTCAAGGCGGTGTCCTCTCTCTCCTTCTCTGGAACTTAGTAGTTAACGAACTACTGATATACCTGGAAGCGGGTGGTAGCAGAGTGATTGCCTATGCGGATGACGTCGCCATAGCCGTCTCAGGAAAACATATTAATACCATTAAAGAACTCCTCCAAGTAAATCTCAACAGATTAACTCGCTCGGCAGATCGCTGTGGATTGGGAATAAACCCCCATAAAACTGATCTTGTCCTCTTTTCTAGGAAATATAAAATTCCAATCATAGACCCTCCTTCAATAAACGGTACCAGTTTAGTTTTCTCCGATACAGCAAAATATCTGGGTCTCATTTTTGACAGGAAACTAAACTGGAAATCTAACATTCAAGAAAGAGTCAATAAAGCTACAATAGCTTTATTCTCTTGCAAAAAAGCCATTGGGAACAAATGGGGCCTTCAACCTCGCATAACCCACTGGCTATACATCTCGGTCATAAGACCGATACTTACCTACGGGGTGGTTGTCTGGTGGACGGCCTTGGAAAATGCAGTCAACCGCATTAAACTAAGCAGAGTCCAAAGAACAGCATGTCTATGCACAAGCGGAGCCTTGCGGTCTACCCCCTCTGCGGCATTAGATATTCTGCTTCACTTGACGCCCCTCGACATTTTTAGCAGGCAAGTAGAAGCGACTGCAGCTATTCGCCTTAAAGCGACTAAACAGTGGACAAATAATTCATTTGGCCACGCCAATATTCTTAATACATTAGGAATCCTCACAGAGAACATCGATTACACCATACCTGAACTTTGGTTTGACAAAAACTTCCATGTAAGCTTCCCCTCTCATTCTGGGAGGAGGATGCTTTCATGGAGGACAAGTCAATCCATCTCTACACAGATGGATTTAAAATCGATAACGGAGTTGGTGGCGGTGTTTTCTCAGATAAGCTAAACCTAAGCCTCTCTTTCCGCCTTCCAAATCACTGTAGCGCGATTAAAGAAGCTCTGTCCTGGCTGAAGAAAAACGTGATATCTGCAAAGGATATCCGCATATTTTCGGATAGTCAGGCCGCCATCAAGTCCCTGGACTCGGTCTCATTATATTCTAAAACCGCCCTATACCTATAGGTATACCAATCGCTACGTGCAAACTAACACTAAAGCTGGATGCCAATAAAAGAACAGACCTTAGGTGGACTGCTGGGCAAACATGTCTAGCGACCAAACAGATCTCGCCAAGGCTGGATCTGAGTCGCTCTAAGTGTCTGATCCTTTTAGATAGGAAACATCTCAGCGCCATAATAGGTGTCATTACTGCACACTGTCTCATAGGCAAGCACGCAAGAAGGCTTGGCGCTTTTACTAATGACTTCTGTAGAAGCTGCATGGGCGAAGAAGAGGAGGAGACAATCCTCCACCTACTCTGCACATGCCCAGCTCTCTCCCAGAGAAGAAAGCTTCATGTAGGAGCTTTCTTCTACAACGACCTAAATGATCTAGAAAAATTAGACGTTAACAGTCTCCTACGCTTTATTATAAGCTCAAACTGGTTCCAGTAGTAAGAGGACCATAGATCCACGTGGGATCACAATGGGCCAATAGGCCCATTTTGGTATTTCCAACAGCCACTCTTACCTAACCTAACCTATATCTTTGTTGCTTCTGGTGGTACTAGGGTATCAACGAGGTAGTTCCTTTGTAATTTTGGAGAATGCAGCTGCTGTGATGGCGGCATCGGCGACGTTTTTGGAGTTGGAGGCCAGTTGTTACGCTGCAAATTGACCACATTTGTTCGGATGGTTGACGCAACCATTGGCTCCGGTGGTGGTTGTCGTGGAACTTGAGCTGTAGAATAATGCTGATTTTGCGGGACATTCTGTTTTTGCACAGGATATTACTAGTGTTGATTTTGGTAGTTTTTTTGTCTGGGAATTCCTTGATGTGGTGCTGGTCTCTGATTAATGTATTGTTGATGGGCTGTTTTCGGAAGGTAACTTAATTGGGGTTAAAATGGTTGATGGTTTGTTGCTGGTGACTGGAGTTATTATATGCAATGGCGTATTGTGACCTGAAGTTTTGATCCTCCAACTTAAGGCACAAAATGGTCCAGTAGGAGTTCTGTTTACCATTGAACCTTCTTATCTGAAACTTTACATCCAGGACAATATCATTTGTAACCATATCTCTTTAGTAACCGCTAACAGCTGACCCCATCAGTGACTTATAACGACTGCTGAATATGCTGCGAACATTAGTTCCCCTGTTAACCTCATAATTTTAACTTTAACCATTTTCACTGGAAACACACTTCGCATAAGATGTTTCACATGTTTAAAGCGCACAAATATTAAAGTTCATAAATCGCAAAAGAATAGATTTTACCATGACTATCATAATCATTCATAGGACTAAGTTCAGCCAATATGGTTCTGGCAGCAAATGAGTAGCTACTCGTATAAAGGCAATCTATGTAGATACATACATACGTACTATGAATATTAATTGTTGAAAAAATGTATACAATCCTGTTTTTGAAATGAAAAATTCCAGTTTTTGTTTTAAAACAGACTACAGGAAATCAGTCCAGCTTAGGTTATTTCTCTGGAAAAGCAAGTTTTTTTTAAGACATTTCTCTTCAAATTTCTGAAATTATACAATGGAACTGGTTATGTTTGAAATTACATGAGACATACATTTTAAGTAATTTAAACAATCGTAAATGGTTTGCACTGATTGAATAATCAACAACAACTGATCTGCTGTGAGAACATAAAGAGATCGGTTACATTTAGTTCCTCTACTATAATAGCATTTGTGTTTATCTCTCACATAAGAGTGAGTACTTATGTATATTATGTAACCTTCTAACAAGTTTTCACTATAGTTTTGGTTGTTACTCAATGGAAATAGTGCAGCCCTTTCTTGGAAATCCTAACTCGCACACTTATTTATAAATAATATACCAGTATACTCATATTACAATATAAACAACAGCAAATAAATTAGCATTTATGTAAACTCAAAACATATTCATTGCGTATTTTATAAAAATTTGGCCTAGGCTTACATACGAATACTTATATGTACATACTTCTATTGCACCTTGTGACAAATTGTGCGAGTATGTAAACAGTTTTCAGGAAGCGGTCATACTTTAGATTTGACTTTTATTATCTCTTATTCACTTCTTTTGTCAACACAGTGTGTATGTATGTCACACCAGATTATCTTGTCAGCCTTTGTCGTTTAATGCCGATTACAATTACAATTGCAATTAAAACATAAAACAAATAACCCACAAATTTGACGATGAGAACGAACTAAGTTTTTTCCAAAAAATTACATCACAATTTGCTTGGTTTCAATGAAATGAAAAAAAAAATTAAAAAACTCATTAATTATTTTGCAATTGGAAATAAAGTCACATTAGACAAGAAGTTGTCAATCAGAAATGCCTATCTCTTTGTTTACTTTCAAATTAGGCTACATTACATTAGTTTGTAAATAAACCAAAACACAAACACTAAATTAATAAAACAAATAACCACGTATCGACATTGCTTCTGCATCGCATCTCATCGACATCGTTGGCTGAGTTTGCAGACCTTAGTACCATTCTAGAGGTTGATCTATTTTTGACCAACTCGCTAAATATGGCCAACAACTTTCTGATTTGTTTATCTTATATTTAAGTGTTATTATTTTTCTTTCTGCATTTATTTCATTGAACTTTCCCGGCTATTGGGTTCTAATACTGTTGACTTACGCGGATACGTGCACTTCTATTTGTTGTGATACCGGCTGACGTTCGTAGCATTTACATTTGCTTCGATATCAAAGCATTGACTCCCGTAGTTTATGATACTAACCTCCACTAAGAAGATTCGGCTACCACGTTTCTTTATATAAGTTAACATAAGAATGAAAACACACCAATTCGATTCCGAGAATCGCAGCAGAACAACGTCACATGCCAACAAAATCCAGAAATCAAAACAAGTGCAATTGCAAGCAATTAGTTTTAATAAATAAATGTGTGGCAATTGCTAATTCTTCAGTTCTAAGTTTTCTCTCATCATTTTCATTCTAAAATATTTAAAATATTTTTTAAAAACAATTTTAATTAACATATATTTCATATATGCGTAACTGGAGTTTCGGAAAACCAAGAAAAGTTTTTGTAGTACTCTTGCATTTTCATCGACGTGTTAACAATTTTTAATTTAATGCTTTACCTGTTTCAGTAAGTAGGTTTGTATCTGACCTGGCTTTTTTTTGTACATGGTAGGTAAAATTAACATTCAGCATACCGCAAAACGAAGGTCCTTCGGGTCGTACTACCCCAACTAACATGGCTAGTAAGCCTGATAAGGCACTTGACCTACGGATATAATATGTAGGTTAATTTACTTATTTTCCTGTTTGAGTATACATCAGGAATGTGTATTTTGTGGTAATTATAGATTAACCTTATTGCCCTTATGTAATATACTGGAATATAAAGCTCCCTCCTACCCTGTTTGCTTCTTATTTCTGTCCTTTTTTTGTTTTTAAGAACTTAACACTCAAGTCGCTGTAAGTGTCTGATCCTTTTAGATAGGAAACATCGTAGGTGTCATTACTGGACACTGCCTCATAGGCAAGCACGCAAGAAGGCTTGGCGCGTTTACTAATGATTTCTGTAGCTGCATGAACGAGGAAGAGGAGGAGACAATCCTCCATCTACTCTGCACATGCCCAGCTCTCTCCCAGAGAAGAAAGCTTCATCTAGTATCTTTCTTCTACAACGACCTAAACGATCTAGAAAACTTAGACGTTAACAGTCTCCTATGCTTTATTATAAGCTCAAACTGGTTCCAGTAGTAAGAGGATCATAGATCCACTTGGCATCAGAATGGGCCACTAGGCCTAAGTGGGTTGGTATTTCCAACAGCCACTCTTACCTAACCTAACCTAATACTCAAGTGGGTATGAATACACTTATAATACCTCAGCATGTGTTAAGTTTTTAGGAAAATGGAATACAGAAAGAAAGAAAGATTCTCAGTGGTTATTTCGTCGACTGAGCTTCCTTTTGTCGACTCCAGATCTACCAGTTATGGTTTTCAATTAGTAGACTCCCCGCAGTCTGTAGTACAAGATCTTTCCAAAATATTTGCCTTCACCCCATAAACATCTCGCATTCTGAATCCTGCGTTATAACACTAAATGAAAAGATTTCTAACAAAACCTCTCTCTTCATTATGACCTACGCACCTATAGTTAGGAGTTCTCATAAGAGTCATTTTAACTATTTACGTATCATAGCCACCCTAATGGGTGGCCGTGGCTCAAGTGGTAGTGTATTGGCTTCCAAATCGGAAGGATCTCTGTTCAAATCCCAGCCTCGCCCGAAAGACATTCTTTTTTCAGGCAACTTAATTCACGTGAGATGAATGGTTGCCCATAATACAACAATAAGTCCAATTACACTAATAATTTAATGTTGGATGCCACCCATGGAGCGAAATAAGCACTGAGCCCAAAAATCGTTCTTTCCCTCTCTGTCCCATTTTCCTAAAAACTTAACACGTGCTCAGGCATTTTAAGTGTAATAATACCCACTTGAGTGTTAAGTTCTTTTTAAAAAAAATAAAAATTCTAACCTGATTTCTGACCTGCTTTCAAGCTCATAACAATTCTTCGTAATTTATAAAAAATACTTGATTAAACTAAGTACATTGTAACGAGTGAGACTAAATTTCGCGCCTTCTTACTGACTATGAATTAGACCACTTGCGTCACTAACAATGATATAACAAACGTTATCACAGAGCAACCTCATCATTGATCGTTAAATTGCTCACTCATTCATTTTTCTATTTGTTTCTATCTTTATCTCATTTTCTCTTTTTTTATTTACAGGTAAGAAATATCAATAAAAATAGAAATCTTGAAGATAGGAAGATACGTAGACATACATTGATGATAGAGCGTCACAAATAGCCAAAAGTCGCAAGTCATTTTATGTATTACTGAGTAATGGTTTGTGCCCTGAAGTGAAATGTAGTACCTGCAGGTAAATAAATCATACCTCTTTAATGCAGGAGAAACTTTGTTCCCAGTTGTGCGTAAATATTGTTGGTAAGTCTTTAAAAGATAAGTACGAGTACGTATAAAGTGCATAGGTGCGAGTATAATCAACGAATAGATTGCTCAATTTTTTAAAAAGTCGGGGTGAAAGTCCATTCCAATTATAAATATAAGTACGAATACACTACTCGTAACACACACTACTCGTAACACAATATTTGTAGCCCACCTGAAATATAATATTGCTTCTATTTTTGGTAACATACTGTTTTAATTTAAAATTTTGTGACTTACATTTTTCATCAATACTTAGATCTCGTTTTCTTAAGTCAATTAATAAATTGAGACTATTTCCACACACAAGTGATTCACGCTTTATAAGCAAATTCCAATTTGTTGAGTTTGGCAAACGCTTGACACAATTTCACTCAAGCAAGAGGCATACGGTCAATAGGATTGTTTGCCCAATTTAAGTAATATCTCGGTAGTTTAACGTTATTTTTTGTTTGTGCTTTAATTCGGTACAGTGTACTCGTATTTAATGCAAAATTAAATTTTTGTAAACATATATGAAGAACAACGTTTTAAATGTTGGATATGTCGAAACAATTTATGATAGTTAAATAAGTTTTAATGAATTGTTTAAATTAATCGTGTTTAGAGACGATCTCAAATAAGCGTTTCTACCATTATCGCTGTTCTACCAAGAAGTCCATGAACTTTAGAATTAATGTATTAACATATTTAGCAATTGGGGAATAGTTTTCATCTGGTTTATGTTACTTATTTCAATGTCGTTCAGATGGGAAAAGCATTCAATATCTTGAAGACAATCTTCTAAATGTCTTAACTCATCAAACATTAATGACGAGTTAGCTAATAAAAATGTATTTTATATATGTATGTATATAAATAATCCGATCCGAATATGTTAAAAATGAATTTTAGAAGCATGGAAATGTTATTCATCACGTAGGTTGATTATTGTAATGCACCGTGAGAATACGCCCCAATGATATTTTCTCATCGCACTAGCCTAAGAAGTAAAAGCATGGATATACGGATGACTATTCATAGTGAGACGGGTGTTACAGTTGAAGGTTTGAAGTGGCGAAATGCTTATGACAATTTCGATTGAGCGTTGGTGAGCATTGAATGAATGATTTTGAATGTTTACAGATTATAATAACTGGAAAATAAAGAGCTCGGCGTGGCATTCCATAAGCGAGTTGTAGGGCTTATGAAATAATCACAATATTTCGGTGTGCATCCGAAAGTAAGTGGGCTTGAGGGTAAGCTGATACGCATTCATAGCAAGCGGGTACTACAGTTGAAGGTTTGAAGGGGCGGAATGTTACTGGCGATTTCAATAGAGCACTGGTGGTCAAAATTCGTTGGTGTTCGAGGTTGTCAATTTAATTTTTAATTTCATTTATTTATTTCTATTTGACCACAGTACAATAGACAAAAAGTTTATCTTTGATGAACAGTAGTAGACTGTATCCGACGATCTTTCGAGTGTATGCAGAGATATGGTAAAATTTTCTTAAGTTAAAAAGTTTATGTTTGATGAACAGTTTTTAGACTGTATCCGACGATCTTTCGAACGTATGCAGAGATATGGTAAAATTTTCTTAAGTTAAAATGATTCTCGCTACAGAATTGAACGCAACATTTAGTTTTCTGTATGAGCTAGAATCGGGGATGGCAAAGAGCTCGCAGCCATAAGTTATAATGGAAACGAAAGTGCATTGGCTAATGTTACGTGTAAAGGTATTGTGAGTAATCTCTAGTTGTCGATAAAGTTCGGAGGCTTCCGTCGATTTTAGATGTAAGGTACGTGATATGATCATTCCAAGTCAACGAGTTGTTAAATAATATTCCTAGATCCTTTACTTTAATCACAATTTCAACGTGCGAATTGTTTAAAAATATAGGAGGTATATTATAAAAATGAATGTGGTGCCTAGATATTGGTGAAATCTTCGATTTGGATGGGTTTCCAAATAATTCGTTCAGAGATGACAATGATGCTATGGCAGATAGGTTTAGCTTTAGTACTGCATCTTCTATCGACTGTACTGGAGAGCTCAAATAGAGATGAACGTTGTCGCTATATATATATGGAATTTACAATGAGATACAATGTCCCAGTAATGAGCCTTAAGGGATATACCTTTGCGAGAGATTCAAAAGAGATTAAAAAAATCAGTCGAAGAAAAAACTAAATATAATTTTTAAATCAGTGATAAATGAAAAAAAAGAAAAGTAAAACGCTTCCTTGTTGATGGGAGCCAAAGGTGAGCACGTGGTAGACCAACAAAATCGTAAACAACAAAGAGAGCGGCCATGGATTTTTTTTAAAGAAAATCAATCCATTGAGACTGGATGGCAACGTGGCCGAGAAATGGAGAACCTTTAAGCAAAATTTTAATTACTTTCATGGGGCAGCTGAACTAAATAACAAATCGAAAATGGTGCAAGCTGCAGTGTTTCTAAATACAATTAGGTCAGAAGCTATAGACATTTTCAATACGCAGTGGTCGGAGCATTTGAGCAATTCTGTGAGCCACAAACGATTCAAGTCTATGCCAGCTTTAAGTTTCAAAATCGCATACAGGCTGTATCAGAACCACTTAATAATTTCTTAATGGAGTTAAAAAAAAAACTAACCAAACATTGTGAAGTTGGTGACCAGGGGGAAAGAATGCTGCGAGATCAGCTCGTGATAGCTGTACCAAATAAATCGCTCCAGTAGAGATGCCTAGCAACTGAAAAAATAGAAGTCAGTATAGTAATCAAAATGGCGAGAGCGGCAGAGACATCAAACCAACAAGCGGAGAAAATCAATAAGGCGCAAAACCTAGCAGATTAAAGCAGAGAGGTGGATGGCATGAAAAATTAACATATGTGGAGGAAATCACAGAGACAAGGGTCAACAAGGACTGGGGCAAAAGTCAATCGATTCTGCGGGAGGAGGCATGAACAACGAAATTGTCCAGCATATGGGAGAATGTGTCGGGAATGTGGTAAATTGAATCATTTTGGAACGGTATGTCGTAGAAAACAGTTGCATGAAATACATGAAGTAAACGTATTTGTGCATTTATATCTAGATACACTTGTGACAATAAATGAAATAAGAATTTCATAGTATACAAAATTGAAATGATGGGTGGCCGTGGCTCAAGTAGTAGTGTAATGGCTTCCCAATCGGACGGTTCGGGGTTCAATACCAACCATGCTCGAAAGACTTTTTTCAGGCAACTAAAATCTCGTGAGATGAATGGTTGCCTAAATACGACATCAAGTCATTTTACACTAATAATTTAGTCTCCCCAGTAAATGTTGGACGCCACCCATGGACCCCACTGAGCCCAAACATCTTTCTCTTTCTCTCTCTCTCTATCCGATTTTCCGAAAAAGTTAACACGTGCTCCGGTGGTCACACCCTCTTGTGTGTTAAGTTATTTAAAAAAAATAAAAAATACATTTCAAGCTGAGAACAATATCAAAAGCTTAGAATGGGTCAGAAATAAAAGTAAATGGGTGCGCAAGACTTACGAGTACATACATATAATATTGAAGGAAAGTAACGACGTTTGTAATACTCATAGTAGACTGTTAGGTTTGGTAAAGAGGATTGATAGAATAAAGAATATTAAAATAAAAGATCAATTTATAAAGTAGGTTAAGGAAAATTTTGAAGCACTAGGTTTATTTGTGGGAGAAACCGATTAACTTTAAAAAAAATTGTCTGAATCAAGTAGAGAACGTAGCGGGAAGAGTGCCCATGGCATTAAATGTATCGCTGCAAAAAGAGCTTATGCAGGAGAGGGATTATAGAAAAAGTAGATGAGCCTTCTGAGTGGGTGTCGAATATATAGAAAAAAGAACAACAATAGAAAGAAGATAAAAGCTTGAGATTGTGCTTAAGTCCAAATTAGAAGTATTGTAGTAGAGAAGAAGTAGTAGAAAAAACTCAACGCTTGCAAACTTTCGAACAAATTACTGCTCAGCTAGTAAATATGCAAGTTTTTTCGGTCTTTGATTTATAAGAAGGATATTGGCAAATGCGGTTATGCGAGTTAATCGGCGAATCTGTGCACATTTTCAACAGCTTTGGTTGCTTTAAATTCAATAGATCTCCTTTCGGAATAAAAATAACTCCGCAAGCATTTCAATTTTTGTGACATAGTTTACGTTGACATATTGATTTGTAAGAGGACTGTGGAGGAACATGATACTAGGCTGGAATTGGTTACGAAAAGATCTACGGAGAGAAATATGATATTCAATAGAGACAAAATTCAGCTAAGGTTCAATGAGGTTAACTATTTACGGTGTACGATTTCATCGACGGGGATTCGAATCTATGATATGATAAAAGAATGAGAGCAATTAAATGTCTTAAGGGTCCCACAAATAAGAAGGAAGTACAAATTCTATTAGGAATGATAAATTATATGAAAGACTACATATCAGATTTGTCAGATCTTTCATATCCACTACAAGAATTAATAAGAAAAAACACAATTTTCCAGTGGCTTTCCATGGTCACAATCCGAGCTGATGCTTCTAAGTTCGGGTTAGGCTGTGCACTTATATTGTACAAGATAATAGGCCCCTTGGGTTTTCATCTAGGAGCTTAACTTTATAAGAAATGAATTATTCAGAGATGGAAAAGCAGCTCTTAGCAATAGGTTTTGCTTGTGGAAAATATAACAAATATATAAATATAGTCGGAATATTACAGTCATAACTGATCACAAGCCATTACTAGGAGTCATGAGTAAAGAAATTAGACAAATCCTATGACCTAGGTCTCAAAGAATGAGGATGATAAGACTTTTGAAACATACATTGTTTTCGAAGTATGCCACAGGAAAGGATATGTTTATTGCAGACTTTCTGGAAATTTAAAAATGTCATTTTTATGGAAGATAAGAGACCATATTTTGCAACCGTATAATAATACTTCACAGTTTAAAAGGATCGGTCTTAAAAGAAGTACATAGGCTTCACTTAGGGACATAGACAAGAGCTAGAGTTTAGTTGTTTGGCCTTAATAATTATTAGCTTAATAATGAATGGCATAGAGGAGAAATGTAGGATATGCCAGAGCTTAGAGAAGTCATAAGTAAAAGATCCCATGATTCCAGAGATGCCTTACGAAAAAATCGAAATGGGTATAATGGGTTGGGAGGGAAGATCGAATTTATTTGTTGTAGATTATTTTTCAAAATATGTTGACGTAGAAAAAGTAAATAAGAAAACAGCAGAAGTGGCAAGTAGGTTAAAAAACACATTTGCCGTGCATGGGATTCCTCGAATAATATTTTTTTTTTATAATTAACGCGCGCCTAAGGGGTTATATACCCTTTTACTGTTGCCATGGCGCGGGCGGAAAGGTAGAAGGAGGAGAAAGGAAAATTGTTTTTGTAGTGGTTTGTGTTTGGTTTCGATATTCGCTCTCCAGGGGTGGGAGTCCGAATAGGACGGAGAGTTTTTTCTTCTATCAGAGTGATTCGAGGTATAATTCACAGTATTTTTTTCTGTGCTTGAAACTCTACAACAGCCAAATCTACGTGTCAATGTTATGCCTTCACACGCAGAATTTTTCTGTCTGAGTTCCAATTATACAAAATTAAAAACTGACTTGCCATGGGCAGGATTCGAACCTGGACCCTCCGAGTGAGAAGCGATTGCTAGTACCACTACACCACGGCAACCCCAATATATCATAGCAGACAATATGCCGTTTGGTTCGTTTTGTTTTAAAAACTTCGTCAAATTATTAGACATTAAGTTAGTGACTTCAAGTTCGCACTATCCCAGGTCTAATGGACTGCAGAGCTTCGTTAAAGTAACTACATCACTACTTACTAAAGCTGAAGCAAGTGACAGAAAATTCTGGAAAATGAATTTAGAGTTACGAAATACACCAATAAAAGGATTAAAGTGGTCACCAGATGAAATTTTATTTTGTAGGAAGTTTAAGACACTTATACCGGGAATGCTAAGAATGCGTAAAAAGGGTAAATATTCAAAGATTAAATAATCATTACAAAACAATTGCAGAGAAAAAAAATTGGTATGACAAAACATCGAGAAAAAGTGTGAATTCTATGTAAAAGAATCGGTGTGATACAAGGAGGGAAGAGAATGGGTACAGGCTAGAATAATTGGCAAGCTCCACGGTCATTTTGCATTGAACTTAATGACGGACGGACATATAGAAGAAACTCCATATTTTTGAAACATATGAAGTAATTTACGGAAAAAAAGATAAGTATACATTTCGATTAAAATGCCATCTTCCAGCAGAAAGAAATATCTAAAACAAAAACAACCAGAAAAGGAGGATGATGTGTAAATGTGTGATATGTAAATGTAATGAATTATAAAAAATGAATAAAGCCAGTGTTGGTCTGAGAGTCGAGAGCCAGTGTTGGTCTGACCAGATGCGGGCATTGCACTCCAATTTTGAATGGATAAATTCCTTATATATTGAGGCCAGTTCACATGGGGTACAATATTTTTTACACCGCTTTAGGAAACCTAGACATCCTGCATCGTTTTTGGCGGCATCGCATATGTGGTCATTCTACAGGCGAAGAACAGGGACGTGAGTTCTGGAGCGAATATGAAAAGCAGAGAGTACTGTCGTCAGCAGAGGAATATGTTAGATAAGAAGTAGCAGACAAGAGATCATTGCTGAAGACTATAAAGAGTGACGGGGACAGAACGGAGGCCTGGGGTACACCAGCAGTTATTTTGTGAATATCAGACTTGAAACCATCCAAGACAACTTCCGAAAGGTAATTTCTAATCCATTGAAGAAGAAGAAGAGAGAGTCATCGTTTCCAAAAGCATGCATTTTCGAGCCTGATACCAACTCTGTCAAATGTCTTAGAAATATCAAGTGCAATTATCTTGCTTTCGCCTGATTGATGTACGCTTTCATTCCACTTTTCGGTGAGACATACCATCAAATCATCAGTGGACCTGTTGCTACGAAAACCGTATTGCCGGTCATTGAGAAGTTTCCGAGTTTCGATATATTTCATGAGCTGCCTGTTTGTATGAACTTGGAAAGACGTAAGTGCAATGGGTCTGTAGGAGGAGAGAGAGGAAGAATCGTTTTTTTTAGGGACAAATGCCGTTTTTTTCATCTGCTCGGAAATTTCTAAAGAGTAGGATCTGAGTGTTGTGGGATGATCATGTGATCGATAGTTATCACAAGTCAAACAATCTCAAAATGAATTGTTCAGTATGTGCCGAAAAAATTGAGAGAAGCTACGCACTAAAGGTTTCTTGTGGTGACTGCAAGGGTTTGTTCCATGGTTCTTGTGTCGATATTCAGGAACAAGATGTTGAATTCAAGAAAGTGAATAGAAGAAGTTTTCAGTGCAACAAGTGCGGTGTTCAAAGACGACGTTCTCTTCACCTCACTGAGGCTCCGCAAAGCCAAGCGGACAGAGGCGGACGAAAGTTTGGCTGCTACGAACAGCAATAGTGCCAGTGTAAACTCAAAGTCTACATCGTCAGCCAGTTTATTTTCTAATGAGAGTGGCGATGAATTCACGCTAAAAATGATTTACCAAAAGCTCTCCTAATTGGAAGAGCTAAACAAAGAATTCTTGCAATCCATTGCTTAATTGCGAAACGAGAATGATTTGCTTAAGTCGAGAGTACATGGTCTTGAGAGCAGACTCAACTAACACAATCAAAGTCAATTTGCAAAACTGCATTGAAATTATTGGAGTCAATGATGCTAAACGCACACCAATGCAAAATGCGTCGCTCAGCAAATTATCCTCGATTCATTGTGTGTCAAAGTGATGGACAACCAAATCAGCGATTGCTATGTGAAGGAGAGAAAGAGCAAGAAAGGCATTCATACCGGTGATTCCGCTAAAACAACACCGATCATATATTTGAAACTCTCTGATATCTCAGTTAAGCAACGGATTATGAAGGAGAAAAAAGCAAAGAAGAAAATCAGCACAAACGTAAAGCGCCCTGTAGACGCTAAAACCTGGTACTAGTAAACATGGTACCACTAAAACCCGCATACGCTGAGACCAATTCACTCCAACATAGTAGAACACATCTCTCCACAAAGATGGTAGGCTGTGAAAACACTTGAAAAATTCTTTCCAAACATCAGAATTTGGAATATTCGCCATTTTTTCCCGATTATTTTGTGTGTTCACACGACGAAATTCACTGATAAAATAGCTTGCTCGAGTAAATGTTGAGAGATGAGAGCGCAGACACTGAAACATACGAGTAGTATCAGCAACACAAAACTCCGCCCACAAAAATCGACAAAAATCAAACCAGTTTTGATTTTAGTGAGACCAAATTCTGATGTTGGTGAGACCAAAAAATTGGTACGCGTACCAGCCCGCAGACGATCAACATCAGCTAAAACTTGGTTGGTGGTACCATGTTTACTAGTACCAAGTTTTAGCGTCTACAGGGCAGCAACACCAACAGCAGCCAAAAAAAGAGCAATATTTACATCAACGAGGCTCTCACCCCGTACACACAGGCTTTATTGATGCAGGCAAAAGATATAAAAAGGGAGAAGAAATTTAAATATGTATGGTATAATGGCAAAAGTATTCTTATGAGAAAACCCATCACTATAAGGTCGTTTGATGATCTTAAATAAATCTAGTAATTTCATTAGTTAAAACACCTTGTCAAATGAATTTTGAATCTGAATCTATTTGTGATGATTCTGCTACCTCCAATATATTAAATAATAATTGTGAACAAGTGTTTTCTTCTTAAACATATTCTCTTAACAAACTCTTCTTAGTTCAACAAAACATCAGAAGCTTAAGAGAGAACTTCGCCGCGTTTGTATCTCATTTGAGTTCTTTTGTTTCTATTCCAGATTTTATTTTTGTGTCGGAGATTTTCATCTACGATTTTGAAAAAAGTGATTATGTTTTGCCGGGGTTTAATTTCCTTCCCTGCACAAATGGAAACTACGTGGCAGGTAGTGTTGGTTGCTTCGTAAGCCAGGACCTATGTAATGATTGTGTTGCTTCTTGTTTGAACTTTCTGAGTGCAGATATTTTAAAACTTTGCACTAAAGTAAATAATGAAATATATGTCACCTTATGTGTTTATGGACTTCATAAATACAAGCTTTCCGTATTTGAGGAAGAATTTTCAAAACTTTTATAAGAGGAAAAATCTAAGATCCTTTTTATTCTCGGGGACTTTAATATTAATATTCTGGGCAATAGTGATACTGTTTCCTCTTATCTATTACTTTTAGCATCGCAAGGGCTAACTTCGTTTATAAATGAGCCAACTAGACCAATATCCGAAACGTGCCTAGACCATATATATGACCGTTTATCTAACGTACCACTCAGCACATGCGAAAAGTGTATTTTTGATCTTAAAATTACTGATCATTCGATGACCGGGTTATTGGTTAGCATGCTTAAAAAAAAATCTTCCCATTATCCCGCACCTCCAACCAAGATACGAAAAATTGATTTCAACAAGCTCAAGTCAGTTCTCTGTTTTGAGCTCTGGCAGGAAGTATATAATGAGAGGAACATCTCAAAATCGCTTGATATCTTTAGCGAAACTCTCGTTAAACATATCACAAATTGCAGTTACACTGAATTTTTAAAAAAACCTTCGAAAAAGTTAAAGTCCTGGATGAGTAACTATATGTTGAGCAAGGTTAATTATAAAAATAAGCTTCGAGTTAAAGTCGCTAAGAACCCACTAAATTTTGATCTGAAGATAAAATATAATAATATTTGCTCTGAACTTAAAAAGGAGATTCCGCGTTGCCGTGATAGTTTTTGTAGAAACAAATTGTACGAAGTTAAAGGAAATCTAAGAGGAGAATGGCGAGTAGTAAATAGCATTCTTAATAAATCTTCCAAAATCAAAGAACCGACTACAATTCGTGTTGATGGTTTTTTATTTTCCGATAAAGTTGTCATTGCTGAAAAGTTACTTATTTTACTACTATAGCGAAAACTTTAAAGCTACTTCCACTCTCTTCTTTGTGTGCATGTTGTGACTGCTTTTGCTCTCAAATAGATGAATCTACTCAAAGACAAACTTGTTTTTTTGAGCCTATAATTGACCTTGAACTCTTAAAAATATATGGTACCCTTAAAAAACCGTAGCGTGTTTTGATCCTGATCATTTTTTATTAGATCAGGAAATCTTAATTGTAGAATTCTTGAAAACTTTGATCTGCACGGTAATCAAATGCATTTCGTCAATGTGCCTGTTTTTCGACCTACTGCCTACCGTTATTTTTATACTGTTTCACCTTGTGGTCTTATCAATAGGCTTCCTCAGTCGCTAAGATCCCTAAGACATTTGGCTATATTTTTAAGACATCTTAAGTCTTGGTTCTTTGATTTTAACTACCAAAGTTTTGAATCGCTACTCAATGTTCTATCTTAGTCGTAGCTCTGATTTTCTTTGTTGGTGAATTGTTTTTTTCTTCTAATTTTAAATGTGTTATTTTATTGATTTAGATTTTTGTGTATATAGCTACATGACTGAATTATAATTATTATTATTTTAATTGCAAATCATACAAATTACACTTCCATATGTATGTAATTTCTTAAAAGGTCACCCCACACACATTGTAAGTTATAATTGTAAATTTTACTGATGTGGCATTCGACACTGTTTTTCTTTTAGTAAGTAACATTGAATGTCACTATTTTTTTCATCTATTTCTAATAAGTAATTTTTGAAGTTGTTATAAGCTATTTATGATTGTTAATATGTATGAATTTTATGAGAATAATCATAAATAATAAAAAAAAAGCTTACGCAGTTCTTCCACCAGCGTGGAAGAACACCTCTTCAAAAAAATGATAATTCCTGATTATCATTGCTCAGTCGTAAGTTTTATGGCGCCCTCTGACGGGAAAATAACACATTTTTGAAAAAAGTGTTTTATGTAAAAGAATTGTAATTTTTCACGCAGATTACGAATCTGTCAAAAAAAATAGGGGTTCCCATTAAAAAATCAAAAGTGGCCTTCGTTTGACCTTGAAAATGGGGCTCAAGGTCAAACTCGTGGTCACCATCTTATGTCCCCTTCAGAACCTTGTGACTTTTGTCTGAAATATTTTTCGCGATATCGCGTATTTTTCGAGTAATTTGGATGTCTCAAGTTAAAAAACTCACCCAGTATATTAAGATCTTTAAGTACTCTTGCTACTACATGAGTGCGAAAGTAGATTCGTCCCAAAGAAGACTCGACGCACTCAAGTGCGGGTGGGAAAGTGTTTGCAATGTGTGCAGCATGTAGCAAGTATATTGGGCATGTTCAGAGAACTGATAGCTGAAATATCATTATAAATGAGCGTTAAGATGGAGGATTAGACAGAATTTCCAATGTTTTTGACGAATGACCAAAAATGTTTACTGCCTTTCAGACATTGTAGTATTTTTTGCCTCAGTTTTTGGACGTAGTGAAACAGTACATGCTTAAAAAAGACGTTGCAGTTATTCCTGGCATATTGAAGGAATCTAGACATTTCATAGCATTTTTGGCGATGTCGAATACGTGGTTATTTCAACGCAGGTTCCATAGATATACGAGTACATATCGAGAGTGAAAAGGTTTTTCGGTTTCGGGGATGCAAGTACCATTCGTGAAAAATTGTGGGTATTTATATTCTCGTTAAAGCGGGAAAAGATAGCGATATGTTTTGGAAGCATTAAATCCGACTCGGTTGATTGTTACCCTATTAGTTATATCTGATCTCCGAATTTAATATGCTGATATCCGAATTTGATGAGACCAATATCCAATATATTCGCCGTTTCCGTTCGGATTGATGTAAACTTGGATTCCACATTTCTATGAGACATGATATGAAATCACCAGTGAATCTGTTGATACGAAGACTCTACTGCCGGTCATTGTGGAGCTCGTGTCTCGAGATATTATTAGGGTTTTCATGACCTCGGATAAGGCTACGTTAGTGTAATCTGTATCTGTGGGAGGGGGAAAAAAAAGATCCGCTATTTTTAGGAACGGGCTGGACAAATTTTATTTTTCATCTTATCGGAAAGAGCCCTAAAGGGTAGAATTGAAAAACTTACACAGAGATTTTGCCAGCGCGGAAGAAGACCTTTTTAGAAGAAAGAAAAAAATGTTGTCAGGACCAGCGAATTTGTGTACGTTAAAATCTTTACTACTAAACGAATTCGAAAGTAGATTGTTCCCGTTGAAAATTTAACGTGCTCGAGTGAAGGCGAACAGATTGTTCAAGGAGCTAACAGCTAGAATATCATAGTAAATAGGCGTTGGAACATAGAATGAGGCAAAAGTTTTGATAAGCGATCACACATTTTCACATCAAACAACCTTTGGGACACTGTATTATTTGTTTCCTCAATTGTTTGCCGTTTTGGAACTTCACACTTTAAAAAATTAATTTCAGGATTGGTTCCTTTGCTGGATTGGTCTTATAGGAGCGAAAAAACTGTTCCCCGACCTTGGGAACAGCTTAAGACGTACTACGCCTATTCCTTTGGCTTGACACTCTTCATCCTATGAGAGATAAAGGATTTCATTCCAAAGAGAAAGAAAAGTGTTTGTGACCATATCGGCAGCTGTATCCTTATAGAGGAAACACAAATATCAGTTTATGCTCGTACTCGTAAAGAAGCTATTAATTTCTTTCCAATGAGCTTTCTCTTATTGTAATATGGTCCGACAAGCGTGTATAACACATCGCTATATTTAGGGCGAAAATATCAGGGAGTTGGTGAATTGAATCAACATATTGTCCTTCGGTGTGTTACCCATTTTATATTTATTGTATATTTTAATCATCCTTAATAACTATTTCGGTATATATGATACCGATTATCATTGCAAGTATACAAACCTTTATATACGAGTAGAATCAGAAAACGTATCAAACTTATTAAAAATCGAATTGGTGTCCAATGTTAGGGCTTCTGTAAATAACATATTTACTAATGGAGATGAAATGGTAATTCGGATTGGAACATTAATTAAATTAAAATTTAGTAAACTATATGTTGCAGAGTAAAGCGCAGACCTAATTGAATTAATAGATATTTATTACACAACATCTGAGAAGGAAGTGTAGAAAGAATAAAGTAAATAACATACATAGTGTGTTCTTGATGTACAATACATATATATATAGAAAAATCTAAGATCAGTTAGTATATGATGAGAGTATTGTGTTGAAAGTTATCAATAGATTTATTTATATACTCTGAATACAGTGGTGCAAAAACCTACTTCAAAACTATAATACGAGTACATCTCTGGGGACGTAAATATCGAGATCGCAATGAGAAAAAAAATTATGGCATTAGCTCGCGTCCAGGCAGTTTCAGATCTGAATGATCCGATAGGCCTGGGTGGGAATCTATGTATGTTCCACTAAGTGCCAAAAAAAGCTGCTTCGTATTTGCAGACGTTCATGTATGAAGAAAATTATTTGCTTCATACACCGTGAATACGTATTTGTTACGTCCACTCTAAATTCAGCATTACATTAAACAAACATAAAAAGGCAAGCAAAGTTGTTTAACAATTGTATCTTTTGATTCTTGCTTGTCGAAATGTAGTCAGATACCTTGGGATCTGGCTAGATCAATATCTGTATTTTAACAAACATATACATAGATGTTGCTCTGGCCAGAGCCAAAGGTGCTTTTACCCTTATAACAGCCAACTCGATGCGAGGGTGAAGGTGACCTTCAGCATGACCCTTATCCAGCCTATGCTTGTATTTGGATGTCCCGTGTGGTTCAACGTGAGAGCGAGTTTATTGGAAAAGATTCGGGTGTTTGAGAGGGCTTGTATTAGGACTTGTCTTCGCTTATGCAGAACACCAGAGTCTGAGTACATAAAATTCAATCCTAATGAGGTCTTATACAATAGGGCGAACCTAATAAGAGTGGACAATTTCGTCATTAAGTTGACTCGAAGGCACGTTGCAAGAGCAATGACCTCATCGAACAACCTGATCTCCGGGGCTTTCTACCCCAATTATATGTATCACGAGAGTTCGCTTTGACGGCTTTATTCCTCCAGAAGCTATCTAGATAGTAAAGGTCTGATCCAAGACAGATTGGCGGTGCCGCTAATCTTCCACGTCGCTCGGACAGCTGCGAACAGGCGACTCAACTACAACAGAGACGTCGCACACGGCAGTGCGGAGCGTCTCCGGTTCACTAGGACGGTACTAAGTCGCGACATGAGGGATGTTGCTCGGCAGCTCCAACAATTTTGGTGGCTAGTTGAAGAAGGGGACGTTTCGTCGTCCAATTTCTCCAGTACTAAGTAGCTCCATAGGAAGCAAAGTCGGTCATCTGACTATTTTATTAGCCTTCGCCGGCTAGTTTTAGTTTTAGGTAGGATGAAGTTAGTTTTAAGAAAAAAAAATATAAATACAAAAATAATTAATAAAAATAAAAACTGAAAAAAAAATATATATATACATATAATTATATATTTCGTATATATATATTATGTGCATATATATATGTAGTAGATGTAAATAGATTAAGGTTTATTTTTAGGTAGTCTGTGGGCTTTTAGTTTTAAGTTTTATTAAAAAAATTACAAAAATTACTTAGACAACTAAGTTTTTACTTAACATTTATTTTCTTAGATTTAGTATTAATTAATATTAAAATAAAAATAAAATTAGACTGTAAGATACGTTGAAAGACATAATTTAAGTGTTAGGTTAGAGTGCCAGCATGGGGCCAGTAAGTTAGAATAAGATTATTTTTAAGTTATTTAAGCTAATTTTTATAATTTTTAAGCAATTTTTGTCATGTAAGAGTAAATTAATTAGTTAAATAAAAATGCATCTAAACTGACTGTATCATTTGATTTAGTTTTGTTAGTCATTGTATTTTTAATAAAGAGAAATGTTCTTTTTTTATTTTTTTTTAATTATGAGGGTGTACGAATATGAGTTTTGCGCACTGTATGTTACAATAATGAGGAACAGGGCTCCAACAAAATTTTGCACACGCAACCCGCTATCCGCCAGTTGTTACATAAAATCAGTCATTACTTTTGCCGTAAGAAGAAAGTCATACTTTTTTCGTACCGTGGAGGGACTCACGAGAAAGAGGATGGTATTTTTTCATGTGATTATTTCCCCTGCGCGCTTTCACTACACAGTTCATATTTGTTGCTCGCGTATAAGTTTTTGTTCATTTTGTTATTTTTAAATGGATGAATATTGATCTTACGGTGGCATACGTGCCCCAGCAGCATAGATCGGCGAACTCCACTAATACTTTTGCAAACACTTAACATTCGCACGTAACAGGCGTAAGGTAAGTGAATTAGCAACACATTATACATCGCTATAACCTGCCAGCATTTGGTACTCGTAGAATGAGAGCAATTTACAAGTAAAGTCGCTAGAATGGGAGCGTAATGTGTGTGTAATGTGGATGACCTTTTTTGAGTGAAATTTTCGGGTTTTGTGTAAAATGGAAGAGAAATTGGCATTGATCAGTGGAAAGCGGATTTTAGTTTTCCAATAAGTAGAAAGCTTGCCATCTATTTATCAGGTTTGCAACTAAGTAATTGCCGATTTCACACATAGATGTCCTTAGCCTTATTTTTTAATGGCTTCTGTCAATGACCTATTTTTTCCTTTCGACAGTTGTTAGCTGTTAGTCTTACTTTGCATTAGTTTAGCGTCAGTTTTAATATGGAATTCAAAAACGAGCATTTCCGTCGTATCTTACTTTTTTATTTCGGAAAGGAAAGGATACAGCGCAATCTGCTAAAAAGTTACGTGATATGGATGGTGAAGAAACCTTAAAAGAAAGACAGTGCCGGAAATGGTTTGCCAAATTTCGTTCTGGGGGGTTTTTCACTGAAAGAACAAAATAGAAAATATATCATTGATTAAAATTTATTCGTTTTATTTAAAAAAAATATGTTTTAATTATATAAAAAAATCGGCAATTACTCAGTAGCCAACTTGATATATTAGTTCATCTATGGCCAGCAGTCGACACCGTTTGGTAGGTGTGGAAGGATCAGTGATTTGTAAAACAGTCGAGGCGATTTTTGGTCGAACATAGCCGGCAGAAAAAAATATCAACATGCGAACACAGCTGAGCTGTGCCAAATTGTAGTGTTCCTTTTTAGTGTCATGGTTGATGTTCACAATGCTTCTTTTGTGCAAGCCATTAAAAGAGAAGGAAGATAGCCCCAAACCACCTGTCAGAAGTCACTTTATGCATATCATATATAATAGGAAAACCCTATTTCCAATAAGGACTTGACAACTTTTTTTTTAAATAAAACGCAAACCATTTGAGATATTTCAAAAACTTTATTATCGGCTTGAAGTACAATCAAAACATTTATGACTGGAACTCGACTTCGTGCATATGGCCACCGCGGGCACGTTTGCAGCGGTCGATTCGTTGGACCCAATTTTCAACGACTCCGCCACACATTCCGGCCGAAACGGCCGCTATTTCGCGTTCAATGTTGGCTCTGAGCTCTTCCAACGTCGTCGGCGTGTTGGCATAAACCAATGACTTAACGTAGCCCCACAGAAAATAGTCAAGCGACGTTAAATCGCACGAACGAGACGGCCAATCGACACGCTGACCATACTTACTCTTCAAAAAATCGATTGTAGCGTGTGCTGTGTGGCTTGTGGCATCATCCTGTTGATACCACATGTCGTCCAAGTCCGTATCTTCCAATTCGGGCCAAAAATAATCGGTGATCATGGCGCGATAACGCTAACCATTCACAGTAACGTGACGATCGTTATCGTTGACGAAAAAATATGGCCCAATAACGCCGCCGGCATGCAAACCGCACCAAATAGTTATTTTTTGTGGATGAAGTGGTGATTCATGAAGCGCATGTGGATTTTCACCCGACCAGTAACGCATATTTTGCTTATTGACGAACCCATTGTGCCAAAAATGAGCTTCGTCGCTGAAGATGATTTTGCGATGAAATTCATCATCTTGGCGCATCTTCTCCAGAACCCAATCGGAGAACGTACGTCACTTCAAATGGTCCATCGGCTTCAATTCTTGAGTCAGCTTGATCTTGTATGGGTGTAAACCAAGATCCTTACGCAAAATACGTCATAATGTGGTCTACGGACGCCTGAACGGCAGCGATATTTTCGACACTTCGACCAACCCGTTGTCTCACTGACACGGCAACATCACACAACGAATATGTAGACTCAAATTTTTGCGCTAAACTTGTTATTGCCTGTCTACTAGGGCGAGAATTACGACCGAAAATTGGAGTTAACGCTCTTAAAGTTACAGTCACCGACTCCGAATTTCGGTAGAAAATTTTTATAATTTGCAGACGTTGCTCGTTAGTGTACTTTACCATGATGAAAATGTTGAGTTTACTGAATAAATTGACAGTGACAGTTTGATGATTAGTGAAAGAGTGCGTTCACAAATTAAATTCAAAATTGTCAAGTCCCTATTGGAAAACTCTTTATATGCATATTTTAATGTTTTATTTTATTATCACAGATAATAACAAGTTATTTGCCAATAATGTTGGTGACTTCACTTTATTGAGGAAGGCTAGAATCAGTAGAGACGGAGTTTTAAAGAGTTTAAAACGGATTGGCTGAAAGACACTTACTACACTGAAGCTTTGGCAAGTTAAAATCGCCTCAAAAAATAACGAATACGTTCAAAGTATTAAATATACAATGTATTGTATCTTGATCTTACTGGTAGGCATGGATCGGTTGAGAAGAACAAATGTAATAGCAATAGATATAAAGGCAACCTTTGAAATAGAGACTCTAACGCAAACAAATTCAAAATAGAAAGCTATTTTCATCAGTTTCAATATGTTTTTAAAGATCGACGGCATATAAGGGCCTACTTGAAACACAATCCAGATACCCAACGAAAAAACAAAAGTATTCCGCTCGTTAAAGCCAAAGCTCGGTGAGTGGGGAGTTTATGAAGCGACCCTGTTCTCGACTTCAACACTCGGCGCAACTATCCGCCGTTCATATATGATGATACACCTACTCGTATATTCATACAATATTTTAGCAACAGCAATCAATGTCTGCTAGTTGCGGCCAAACCCTTTTCTTTCCGTATTTTCTTGTAATGGTTTTCCGATTGTCGTCCAGTTAAATTTGTAAACGTTTTTTCTGTAATTATGAGGTTTATCCTCATTCTCTTATTTTTTTATAAATGACTTGTTCTGTAGAAACTTACATAATTTTTGAAAACTTTAATGCATCTTACACGAAAGCTTACAGTTTGAGAATGGCATGGTTTGGGGAGTCAATATTTTTAGATGTTGCTTATGATAAAAGCTTTTTAATTTTATAAAAGAATAAATTGTAAAAAAAAAATGGCAAGTTACATTGCATATACCTGGTAATTGTAAAAAGTGATTTTAAATGAAAAAAATAACACACAGTTTGTATGGTATGAACTGCACCGTTTATTTACATTGGAAGTTTCATGCTATACAATAATGATTATACCTGAAACAAAAGTTCGCGCATTTATGTACCCATACCTGCTCTACAAAAATCAGCTGGTGATTGAAACCTTTGATGACATTTTGGCCCGAATATTATTTTGTAATGCTTCATTAGTTCGGGGAGCATAAACTCGATCCTTCAAAAAACCTAAAAGAAATAAGTTTCAAGGCATTATATCACACGATCATTTGTTATTTAATTTAAGGCCCCATTTCGCGAAATGGTCCATAAAAAGTTTTCCAACATGCTACGGCATGTTCATCATTCTAAAAAAAGTAAGGCTCAATTACTGCAGTTTTTGCGGGAGTACGCACTTTAAGCGCGGATGCGGACGGTTTTCGGTATCTAGGAGAGATGTTACTTCTCAAATCTCTGCACAATTCATGCAATTATTTGCTACCAGACGGCAGGACAACCTTCGCAAAATTAATATAGGGTGGAAACAAATTGCATAAAACTTGAAAAGTGGAAATTATGGAGAGAGGAGAAGGAGGATTTACATTATAGTAAAAATTATTATTAAAGAACAAGTAAAATTTATGTGTATAAATAATTTTAAATGTAAATTAAGCAGTGCATAAAGATGACCAGCTCTACCGTAGGAGTGGTACGAGTATAAAGCGCTCATGTGATGGCAATCCTTGCCGCTCCTTTCATCACAACTAATTATCTAAGTAACGTTTTAACAAGGAAACAAAGGACGAACGAAACATACGAGACGATCATACGAGGAGAATGTAAAAGTAATTGTTAGTAGTGAATACTCGTAGATGTGTTCATATTGATACTCCTTCTTAAATCACATTAAATATACTTTCTGTAAAATATACCAACTTTTTACATATGAATTTTATCATTATATCATTAAAAAACCAATAATAGTGAACTGCATTAAAACATTGTAATTGTGCAGATATTCTGTGCTGTCCTAAAGTATTAATTTTAATCCATCTAGCTAGGAGAGATTGAATTGCGCTATTCTGTGCTTTTTGGAAAAGACTAGTTTCTTTTTTGATGTGCAAATTTTTCTCAACAGCAACCAATACAGTATTACAATATTTCAATTTAAAGCATATATGTACGTAAGTACAATATTTTCCCTAAGTTATAATAAATACAGTTTTTTTTTCAATAGGGATACCTGTCAAAGCATCTACCAAGTTAGGCAGATAAACATGTAATTTTTGTTCAGTAAAGTTTGGCAAATCATTATGGAAAGACTTACGCCTCAATAGACCGCTTCGTCTATTTTTTTAGTGCGCACACCTGTTCGTCTGACAAAGCCATACGTCGAATAGTCGATAAATTAACATCTATTTACTACTTGTGAATATCCATTTAGTACGAATTAGTATGGGTGATATAGCAACAACTCAAACTACAATATTCATTTTTTGGAATCACAACACAAGAAGGTAAATAAATAAGTCTATTAGATTGTGATATTTGAGATCTTTCGGATCACTTAAAACCATTAGCTTTTGCGGAAAAGCTAGCAATCTTTGACCATTTGGAAGGCAATGTTGTGATTGTCATTTGTAATATACAAGCTAATTTACTCAAAAAAGTGTTGAAAAATCGGGCTGATGCGATGTAAAACATAGTCGCAGATGTTATATACCTGAAATTTAACTCAGACATGAAATCCGATTAATTTTTCGATCAAAATTAAAAAATTTCGCCCACTTTAACTGGTTTTTGTGTGTTTTACTTTAATATAAAGTTTTTGCACTCCAAACAATACTCTTCTTCTTCAAAAAAAATTGTCAATAATGACTCCCTGTGGGAGGGTTCTTCTGGTTACTGATATTATACCAGAATTTTGTCCAATGTTTATGCCCTTCCCTGCAAGCAAGACGTAAGTTGTAACATCCTTTTTAATATTAGCGTCTATTAATGCATTTTTAATAACTCTACACCAGAGCTGTAAACTTTCAAGTACAAGTACCAGTATCGGGACTTAAACTTGTATTTTAGTACTTGAAAAAGCCAAGTTGTGAAATGCAAAATAAAAATTTTTGTTTTAATCTTGAACGAGTCATAATTGCACACCTTTTTTCGTATGCTGGTTTTAATCGATCGATACTTATAGTTTTTGTCCTTTCTTAACCGTAAAGAATTCGTTTTTTTTTATCACTTGAAAAGGTCCTTGATAAGGCAATGAAAACAAATTTGCCGTCTTTTAATTCTTTAGGCACGAAAAAGTACGTCTGTATGCGCTGTTTCGTTGGAATGGTCGTACTTTTGCAACGACGCGGCGTTCCGAATATCTTGATCTAATGGAGAATCTAAACTAATGGCTTCTTAAACGCGTTACAAATGAGCTCGCTTAGTTTGGCCGTAAGATTATGGTACCAATTGGCTTGGCTGTCATAACATCGTGAGGATTCCTTTAACTGCCTATGAAATAGCTCTACTAACCCGTTTGACTGTGGGTGGTTGTATTAATTCTTTTTAACCCGCGTATTTCTGAAATTTCTTTAAAAGGGAAGGTTGTGATCATTTGAGGCGCACGAAAGACCCAGCTACAATATAAATGAAAGCCGAAGATATTAAAGAAGTCCTAATGCTTTTAAGTTTAAAGGAAAGGAAAATTCCACTGTAACACACCACCTATGACGTAATCAATCTATAGGAAGAATTACATATCCGATGTAAGTACTTAAGAATTTTTCTTCAAAAAGTAATTTCTTGTACTTAATTTTCTGAAATAGCCAATTCTACTTTTGTAAATTCTATCGAAATTAGAATTTGATAAGGCAAAAAATCTCTGCTTTTGAACAGAATGGAGCAAAAATTTTAAAAAAGTCGTCGAACATGGCATACTCGTATGTTTGTAGAAGTAAAATCTTCAATGACTCGGCGAACAGTAGATGCAAGTACAAAATCTATATTCGAATAACTAATTAAAATATAACCAATAATAGCATTATTTCATTGCTGATAGTAAGTAATTGATTAGTTCACAGCCGGATGAACATTTGAATTTTTTTGTTAATTAGCCCGATAAGCTTTGTTAATAAGTTTTCAACTAATACAGATTTCCTTACCAATTTCTTAAACTGGATTTGATTAAATGTTATTCATTATCATAGTAAGTTCTTAGAGCCACTGGAGGCACTGTACAAGTATGCAAACTACTCAAAACAAAATAGTTTTTTGGCTCACATTTGAAAAAATGAGTGCCCCCAAAACGGTAAGTTCCGTGAATGCATGGGTCGGTAAAACGTTCACCTTGTCTTCTCCACACGCGTACTCGTTTATCTTCGCTAAAAAACTTGACCTTACATTCGTCTGTAAAAAGTATAGACCTCCAGTTGTCCATAGTTCAATCCGAATGCTCACGAGCGTAACTTAAGCTCGCTGCCCGATGTGCCGTTGTCAGTTTCGGTCGATTGGCGTGCACTCTGGACCATTGACCATCTTCATGCAGACGATTACGTACGGTTTGTTCACTTACGAGTACTTGAGTGCCAGTAAATTGAAGCAGTTGATTTATTCTGACATAGTTCTGAATCTGATTCTTCCTGATCCAGGTCTCTTTGCTACACTCCCGGTTTCTTGGAAGCGTTCATAGACGTTTCGGATAGCTCGCCGCGATACACCGAAACGAATTGCGACAGACTTTTGAGACTCTCCCTCCTGAAGTAAATTTACCGCTCTTACTGCTTTTTCGATATCCATATGATGCCGAAAACCGGGCATGGTAATTACAAATAATTTCGTTGTCGAAGAAAACAATTACAGAAAGTAACACTTAGCGACAACACTTAGAATTACACTGAGAAAACAAGTACAGGAAATTTTGTATTAGTTGTTTTTGGGAGCAATGCGCTTTCTCTGCCTATTTATTACAGTTGGAGGCACCCGTAAAATTGTTGCTGAAAGTATTGATAAATACTCATAGAAATGCAAGCTATAGAGTTAAATACTTCGCTTCGATAATGTTTACCAATAGAGTAATTTTTAGACAAAAAACAAAGTAAATCTTTGGTGGGCCCTATTTTGTTTTGAGTAGTTTATTAGTATTTGCTACAAAAAAATAAAAATAAAATTTTTTTGTCTAAATAATGAATCATAAATAATTATTTATTCCTTGAATGAGTGAAGTATATAATATATATTTTTATTTGAATTATTCATTTATAAAAAAAATTCTTTAATAGTTCTCAATCCTTATGCATAGAATGTGCTGCAAAGTTTTGTTTATTTTAACTTGTAAATTTAATCGTAAGTATATGATTTTTTTTCGAATAACATTGATAAGTTTTCGCAAATAAGATATATGTATTTGCTCTCGTTCATCTCTTAATAGAGTCGATACTCAGTTTCGGATGACATATAATATTTATTTTATGTATGATAGATGATTTCTAAGACCAGAGTGTCCCGGAGAGGAAGTTAGGCTTTTACCACTTTTTTGAAGGCTGTTGAACTAAATGAAACTAAATAGATTTTGGGAAATGCTGTAATAAGTGTTTAATTATTCGTGTTTATGCTAAGTTTGAAGTAAATCCGACAAAGAAAGGTCTTCTCATACAAACTTTACCACCCCTTTTACCTTCTTACAGAATGAGTTTGACAAAATCCTGTTTTAGTGTGTGACTATTTAGTCAAATTTTTTTGTACTAGCCTTACCGCCATGTCAACTGCGGCTGAAGTGTAAGAAAACGAAGCATTGGATTACTCTCATGAGCATACGCATATTTCACTTTCTGGGCACGCATTTAACTCGGCTGGCGGCAATCCTTCGATCGATGCTGAGCATGTATGCGGTAGACCGGTCGAATAGTATAATTTCTTGCAACTGCAAATGCATGATCGATTTTCAGTGAATCATAGATTTAACATAACAAATTACTAACAATAAGCACACGAAGTAACAAAACTATAACTAACAATAAGAAAACAATATCGAATGGGTACATCCCCAGTGTCTTCAATAATTTAGATGCAGCACCAATTCCAGACTAAATTTTTCACCCATCAGTATACCACATCAGACTTTTAGCGTTCTACAGAGGATTCGTAGTTTCCCAGTTACACGATTTGGAATCTTAATCCCAGGTTTGCACCCCAATACCCTATATGATGGGCGTGAGTTTTGGTACCGTGTTGAAGTTTCAAGACAATCGACAAGTGAGCTGATTGTCTAACGGGGTGGTCTTATTCGGAGCCCATAATTTTCACCACACTACTTAGGTCTACTTTTTTAATTAAAATGTGCAACCGAAAAAGTTCGGTAAGAGCCTTAGACTGTCGTGTCAAGTCCTCATGGCTCCTGTGATAATCACGATTATTGGTTTTATTATAAATAACTTGAATTGCCCGTAATTATTAACATGCAGCAGAATCATACTTAAGTGATTACTCGTATAAGCTGGACTAGTATGCTATAAAACCAAAACAGGATTTTTTGTTGGAAACCACACGTTTTATGTTTACTATAAGACATGGATTTTGCCTATTTATTTGTCGATGTGGCAGTGCCAATTAATTTTTTTTTTCATTTGTTATGGTGTGCTTTATGGGCATGTGGAATCATCGGCCCATATTTCTTTAAGGACGATGCCGTCGAGAATGTTACTTTGAATGGAGAGCGCTTTAGAAACATGATTTCTGACAGTTGAATGGCATTGACGTGACATAACTTTGGTTTCAACAAGATGGCGCAACATGCGTTATTGTGGGAAACATTTTGCGGGAAATAGTTGCTGAGCGCATAATTTCACATAATGGACCTGTAAACTGGCCACCACGATCCTGTGATCTCACACCTTTAAATTACTTTCTTTGGGGCTGTGTGAAGTCACTAGTCTATGCCGATAAATCAGAGACGTTGGATGATTTGGAAGTCAACATTCGCCATGTTATTGCTGATAAAGTTGTCGAAAATTGGACTTCACAATTGCGCTTCATTCGAGCTAGTCGTGGCGCGCATATGCCCGATATCATATTCAAACACTAATGGCATAAAAAAAATCTATTAAATAAAGCTAATATATTGGACATTAACTTCAAGTGTTTTATTTCACATTGAGTTTATATACCTCTAAAAACAACACCCTTTATTTAGCTGGGTGATCGATACCTCTGCGGGATAAACCATTTTTGATTCAGTCATATCCGTTACTTTTACAATTAGCTCAATATCCGGGAAATCGCAGATAGCAATTTTGGTCAAATAGAAAAGACCTAACTTTGGCTGATCGGCCTTTGTAACGATACGGGCTACAGTACTTGTATATATAATAGAAAAATAACTGGGTTTGTTATCCAAGTTATGGATAAAAACCACATTCTATTTCGCTAATTGTTCATTAATTTTTTTTCTAAATAAGGCTACCAGAAGAGAGATTATTGAGTCGATACTACTTTAGATGGGCCTCGACGATTATATATCGTTTCGATTTCCTCAACTCAAGGTTATAATTTTCGAGCGCGTATCTACAACAAGCCTAATTTGTTGATTGACTCACATTTTTCTTAAAAATTTTCAGTTGTCATTATTTTATTTGGGTACATAAGTAAATATTTTCATAAGATATAATTTTAATCATCATTAAAGGCTTTCAGTTCAAAGGAAAGAAATTAATATTAACATTTTTTTCCTAGTCTCTTGATGTTGTCGTTTCAGATATAACACATTGAAAACTGAGAATGTCGGCAGAGCCTTAGATATTGCGAAAATATGATTTTTTACGATGTTTCGTTTTCTACCGTTCGAACGTCAATTAGAAAATTATGCTATCGAATTATCTTACTAAAGTATGACAAATTTAAGTAACTGGGTTCGATCGATAGTGCTCAAAGAAACTGCGAGTGTGATATCGCACTTTGAGATAGTGTGCGGGAGAGAAGTATGAAAAATAAAACAGCATAATTATCTGTGCATGTATCACATTAGTCTTTAAATAGAAATACATTCATATATTTCATGATAAGAAACCAATCATGGAAAAGAAACAAGCTGAGCGTGCGAAAGTTTGGATGAAATTTCGTATGAAACTTCACCATATTGCATTGAATAGTGTATTTTCATTCCAGAAAACTGAGTCCTCTAGAAAGTTTAAATCCTATTTCTTATCCTATTATATCCTATTAATCCATTAGTGTTATTAAAAAAAAACTATTCTAGGTGATTTTGGTATGCCAATATAAATAATAATAAAAAACTCAACAACAGTACTTCAACTTTAAGAAGTCCACGTGAATGAAATGGCACAAAAAGCACATAATTAATATATTATAAATAATTATACTATATAAACGAAAACAAAACTATAAATTACAACAAAAACAGAAATAGTACTCGTCTAGTCTGTGTGAGTATTTTCTGCACTCAGGGGAATCAATTAAATAAAAATGGGTTGGCTTGTGACGTTTACACTGCCGTGGATATTTTTATGTGACACCATCTGTGAATGACGACTGAACAGATAGACTGTGTGGGTTTGTTAAAATCAATTTATTAAATCAATCAATCAATATTGTATACAAATCCGAATTTGTTCAATTAGTCCGCAACACAATAATTAAACGATCAAGTACTGTTGTACGAGTATGTACCATAAGTACGATATGTAGACAAAGCAAGGGTGGCTTTGTCCAGGGTCTGATTATTATATTTCTGTATTCGTGCGTAAGTCATGAACAATGGACCAACATACCGTATTGTGAGCAAACATTTTAAAAGTACACACAATGCCTTAGAATTTTTGAAAGATCAATTTTTTTTTCTGTATTTTTCAATTCCTTATAAATTCAACTCCTGAAAAATTAAAAACAGAAAAAGTTACAACGAGATAAGGGCGCGCGTTTTCTGGGCCCTTCGCAGGTGCTCACAGTGATCGGTCCTACTCCGGCAGCTGTTTATTCGCTTTCTCCAAAATTCCGTTTCTTTTATACAATACAAATAATACTGTTAGTTTTCTAAACACGTTCTCAGTATTAATTCGATATTTTAAACGGACGACAAATATTCTCCGGAAAATTTTGAATTTGAGAAGAAAAAAGAACGTGCAAAAAATATTCACATTCACAGTTTTTTTTCATACATCCGCCATTTATTTTTCTTAAACGATTGTAAATTAAAAATGTTGATGAATTACTACGTAAGAAACTTACTTCTTTAACATGCTTTTTGGTTTTTTTGTTTCGGACTTGCCAATCCTGAGATTAACTTTCGGCAGTAAAACAAGAACTCTTTCGAGGACTGGACTTAGAGACTTTCCACAAATTAGAAAAAGATCAATATTAAAAAAAAAAATTTTCTATTCTCAAAACAATAATATAATAAAATATATAACAAAATATGTAATGTTAAAAAAAAACTATTATAATAATATCTAGTAAAGGAGCTGAGAAAAAAATTATTAACAATTTGCGTGTTTTTCGTCTTCTAAAGTGTAAATATATATACTCGTATATTTAGACTGAAAATACTGCTAAAGCAGCCTATACACTGGTCAAAAACTCATCAAGCATGAGAGAGTGTTTTAATAAACTCGTTTTGACGTTGCATATACACACATCGTGCATGAGTCTTCAATCGTTCATTTTTTGGTAAATGTTGATGTGAAAGGACATGCGGACATGTGCTATTTCAATTTAAATCGGTTGAAAAAAAAAGAAAATAGTGACACGGACGATTGCTTCATCGCTATGGAACTAGCGCTAGCGTTGAAGAAGAAAAGTAAAAAGATTCGGAAGAAACGGGTATAGATTAAAGAATGGCTGAAAAAACGAAACAATTTTTCACACGAAAATCTCCTGATGAAAATAAGTGCACCGAATGATTTTATAAATTTCCTCCGCATGGACGGGGAGGCATATGATCAAATTCTTCAAATGATAATACCCAAAATTATAACTAGATACGGCTATACCTGTATAGTATATATATATATATACAATATATAAGATTAACTTCAAGTTTAAAAAAAATTCCCGCTGTCTACTTCCGATGTTGCCTCGTCGCTGTCCAGGCGAGAATGAGCAAATGCTTGATCAAGCAGGCAATCACCAATATACACTATATAAATCCTGTCTACCTGATTGAGCAAAAATCCAAACTTTTTGATTCTGCTTCAAGTAGGCACACAACGTATACGTGTCTCATTTTCACTAATATACCCTCACATGCTTGATGAGTTGTTGACCAGTGTATATGCCGCTTAATGTTTTGAATTAAAGGACTGATTTGTAAGACGTTCTTGAGGTAGGAAGAGTTCTTTTAAAACATTAGGAGTATTGTTATTGTAAGAACTAAAAGAACCGCTTTCATTTAAAACTCAGCAATTGGCTTGAAAAATAATGGAGTAAAGTTTTTTAACTTTAAAAAATATGAAATTTTCAAAATATCGATTTTTAGTTGGGACTAAAGACGATATCTGAAAAAAGAACATGTATAGTTTTCATATTTTTTTTTACCGAGAACGAAAATGTGAAAAAATCAGTATACCGCTCTACTTCTTGATTTTCAAATTATTGTAAAAACGATAAGAAATTATACATCAACATTTTTCTGGCGCATGACACATCGACATTTTGCAGAAAACAATTTGTTCGCTGAATGACCTTTAATTTGGTTTTGTCACAGTGTTGCAAATATTTTACGAGTAATGCCGCGCAAGTTCTCTTTCTCATGCTTCAGACTTGTCATGGAAAGGGATTATGTGACAAAAGCATACAGGTGCTAAAGCATGACTTCATTGCTAATATTCCAAAGACGCTATTTACGACAGAATTAATAAGTTTTTGAATTCCTTGGAGTTATCCCGTGTTTAAATATCAGTTCTGTTGTGGTGTTACCGAGACTATTTTCAGTATCGAATTACTTGTTATACAGCTAAGAGGAAATATATCCAAGACCACATATCTTTTTAGATCGGCCATAAAAGAGGCTGCGCTCGTTTCCCGCACATCCTTTAATATAGGCACTGCTCTGTAATGACAATATTGATTTATAAGCTACAAACCCACATTGAAAATGTGGGGTACATTTGGGTACTCCATGTTTTATCTTAGCATAATGATATCACATATCGCGAACGAGAATTATCATACACTGCATGTACAGAGTGAGTTTTGTATTTCAGGTTGACTTTAATTTTCCTGACAAAATCTGTACATATATGCAGGGTGGTACATGTATGTATATATATAAATAGCTAGGTATATAATCATGTGTAAGTACGAGGAAGTGCAGCGCACATGTTACTTACCTGCAAAGATGATAATGCAATATATAATTATACTATCGAGATAATATCCATGTACAATTTTTATATTAAGAATTCATTTATACTTTTACTCGTACATAAAAAGGTTTGCTCAGGTTTGTTAGTCTGTCTTTCTGTTTTTGGCACGGTTCAAGTTGTTGTGATATTATTCGTATGTTAACAGGATTAAACAAGAGAAAATGTGTTGTAGGACCATTATCAAAATAGGTAAATCGTTAACTGTTTGTCGAACAATTAAATTTGACCAGATACTTTTTTGGTATGAATAGATCAAGCCGTAATGATTTTGTGAATGACTTAAAACAAATGAGCACTGAAAATATAGAATCGTTTACAATTGTGCATAAACTAATATTACTTCGTTTTAATTTCACATTTCGAAACCGGTTTTTTTGTGTTACATTCCATAGATACTTGCAGATTTTCAGTCATCTACAGAATTTAATTAGTGAAGCGTGTGATATAACTGACTTTTCTATTTCCTTAAAAAGCAATCGTAATGGAGCGCTAACAACTTGAGACAAAGTAAAGCGTAAATAAACCATCTTTTTCAACTCAAACCGAATATAAAAGTAATGTGCCAACTTTCAAAAGCGACAACCTCAAAATTTTGGCTCATTACCCATTATCGGTAATCAGGTTTGAGTAAAGTCACAGTATGCTCTCGCAAAGAACTTGCCTAAAAAAACAACCTCATATGTTTGACCAGAAACAAAGAATCATGCTTTACGATTAGCTCATTTAAATAAAATTAAATATAAATGAGATAGTACCATTACAAGATCCAACAGAATTTTTACAACGTAATGGACTTTAACTTACCTCGAACTTGTCTTATTTGGTTATGCTGCTCGCCTGTCCCATATGAAGTTTTGTGGTAATGTAAAAACTCTTGTAGGTATAAAAAGTATTTTATTAAATTGTTTTACACTACAACTCATCCTTGCTTCTATCATTCCAATCTTCTTTAATCATATCTGCAGCTTTTTCACCAATCATGATAACTGCTGCATTTGTATTCGCTGCCACGATATCCGGCATAACACTTGCATCAGCTACTCGCAAGCCCTTGACACCACGAACTTTAAGTTTCCAGTCAAGAACTGCAGATTTGTCCGTTTCTGGTCCCATTTTAGCTGTACTCACGGGATGATAGACAGTCTTGGTCATGTACGAAGCATAGCATTTCCAATATTCATCGGATTTGTATGGTAAATTATTGCAACGAGGCAAATCCAATTTGTGCAATTCAGCCTCTCGCTGCTTGAAAGCTTTGGTATCGGCTAACCTTGAATAGATGTTCAAAGCCCTAACATAGGTCTGCAAATCTTCCTCTGCATCATTGTAATTTGGCTGAATTTTGGGTTTGTCGATGTAATTAGCACTTGAGAGACTCACTGATCCCATCGATTTAGGTTTAAGCAGAAGCAGGTATATGATGAATGTGTTTGACTCCTTATTGGCTTCTAATATAGATTTTGCTACAACTTCGTTGAAGCCAGTGGCTTTAACATAGTGCTGTAGTTCAGGACTGTTCATAAGACTAAAAAAGTGCGTTGTTTGAATATCGGGGTTTGGGCCATGCAGGCTGGTAGTGTTTATAAAGCCCGTAAAAGACGTGGCTTGATGGTGCATTAGGCTGCTGTATCGCCCCATGAGTAAATTGTACATTGAATCTATGAGGTCTTGTTCATTCGGTTGGTGCGCAGTTGATTTATCAAGTCTGAAAATTAAGGGAAGGCTTGCGTGATCCTTAAGATTCTTACCAACTGGTGCATCAGTGACAACAGAAATTCCATGTGCTTTTAGTTGATCTTTTGGTCCTATACCAGAAAGCATCAGAATTTGAGGTGTTCCAATTGCTCCAGCTGATAATATGACTTCTTTCTGAACACTAACTGTGTATTCCTTTTTTTCTTCATGCACGAAAGTTACTCCAGTGACTCTGTTCTGGCTGTCTGTATTTAATTTTTTTACATGCGCATTCTTAATGACATGCAAATTATTTCGATTTTTGACAGGATTTAAATGTGAGTGCACTGTTGTAATACGCCGTCCTTTATCAGTTGTTCCTAATACATCCATGTAACCAATGAATGAATCATCATTAAAATCGACCACTGTTGGATAGCCCATCTCTTCTAGACCTGCGCGGATTGTTGACCGAAATTCATTGTCACTGAGGAAATTATTTAGACCCATTGGTCCACCCTTGCCGTGGTCGCCCCGCTTGAAACCTGTTCGCGGAGATCGTAGGTCTTCCGATTTTCGGAAATACTTAAGAACATCATCATAGCCCCAGGTTGGATTACCCCAGGCAGCCCAATCATCAAAGTCTTTACGAGTTCCTCGAGCATATATCATAGCATTCAATCCGTTAGTTCCTCCAATCATTTTTCCTCTAGGCCAGTGGCACCGTTCGCCTTTCATTGCCATGCATGCCTTGCCATTGGGTTCGGTTTGATATTGCCAATCCCAAGCTGAGTGTTGCGTTGTAATGTGCCACCCAACGTACTGAAAGAGAAATGAAGTTGTTTAGATATACAAATGCTACTGGACATTACTAATAAACAAGGGTTAATCTAAACCTGTTTGGCACAAAATTCTGATAAAAATTACTTACTCGTTATAATCAAAGTGCTGTCTTTAATATCACATGTATGTCCATAGACACAATATAAGCAAAATATTTTTAAGGGTTTGGTTATATTTCTCCTAAATTTGACATGCTCATTTGGCTTCAGCCAAAGTTAAAGTTTTAAAATATATTCATGCTTGGAATAAAATCAAGCTAAAGGTCAATAAAGCTTTGAAAGAAGTGTGCAAAGTGAAGCAACTAAGACCCATTCTACTATTGTTGAGGGCAATAGGGAAATTTTAGAAATTGTCCATATGAAGTATGAAGATTTCACAAAAAAGTTCAAGTCGACTCCTCAATTCGACTATGAATTCGACTATGAATTCGACTATATGAATGCGGTGCACACCAGGTACTCTACAGGACCAACATGAACAAAACTCGGAAAAAATCGAATTCTTTTTTAATTGAATTTAAAACTTGCTACAACCTGTTGCTTAAAAAATCATTTATAGCATTCAGATCATTCTTATAATAGACCTGGATATCAAGCAAACAATTTATTTATGACTATAACAGATTGGATGAAATTGCAAACATTTTCAAAGCCAAATGTACTCGTATGTCTCATAAGTATGTGAACAACAACCTTTGCTTAAAGAAAAGCTGTAATGCACTTTATTAGAATCTTTCTATTGTAGTATTAAAGATAATAAGTCAAGCCCTATGGGGACAAACTAAGCTCTCAAAAATTTAAGATATCATAAACCTGGCCAAGGTTGCACTATACTGTACAATTGCTTGAAACTGCTTGGAAATCCAGACTGCAATTAATTAATGAAAGTTTTAAGTAACTTAATAGCATTCATAACATGCCAGGAGTTTAATTCAACATTGCTAATTTTGTGGAATCTTCTGCGGAAGCAACAGTTGCCGATTAATGAGTGCGTTACCGTGATTGTGGTAACGATCTATTACAAACCCGAGAGTAGTGACGTGCTATAAAAATTATATTTTATCGTCTGCAAGCCGTATATCTGGTATATATATCAAATCATTTATGGGATATATGAATTACCTTTGACTTCTTAGTATTTAATTTTAACCCGTTTGCAACTGACCACTTTTGTATTTCCTTAAGGTCCTTATTGACAACAAACTCAAATTCATGTAAGGTTTGGAATGGCTTAGCAACATTGAATTGGATATCATCTGCATAAAGATCCTGAAGTATGCTTGCACACAGTCGGAAGGTTATTTATAAAAAATACAAGATAATAACGGCCACTAAATCAGAAGAACTTTTTTCGTTTCCAGCTGAGAATTTTGTGATTCACTGTATCGAATGCCTTCGAAAATTCTAGCAACCAGAGTAAGGTACTCCTACCAAAATATTGTATCCAGAGCCGTGGAAGAGCTATGATTTGCTCGAAAGTCAAATTGTCGAGAATTTAAAAGATTATTAAGTAATATGTGTCTCATAAGTTGTTTCGCTATGATTTTTTCGAAGACGTTAAATCAAAGAAGGATGCTGATAGGTCTGAAGTCACCAAAGTAAGCTGGATTATTTTTTTTTCCAATTGGCAAAGTTGATATCGTAGGTAGGTGGTAATATGTTGCAGAATAAGTTTAACAAAGCTTTTTGGTACACCGTCTTCTCCTATAGAGTTGGACTATATGGCGTTTGCATGGTCGAAAACGTCGTTTTTACTGAGTACAATAAAATCTTCAAAATTTGGCAGGTGCATTGCGTTGATGGCACGGTTGACATCAATTTCAGGAACACGAGAGACATCTTACAGGAAAAAATTATGCAGTTCATCTGGGATCTAAATTACAAATAAATTCACTACTGTTCCTCGAGACACCAATCTTACGCAGATTACTTCAAAGCGTTTTGGCTGACAGGGAGTTGTTAAGCTTTAAGGCATAGTAATTTTGCTTGGGGGTGCGGTAGATCGAAGTTGAAAAATTTTGAGTAGCATTGTATGCAGTCCAATTTGAATCTGTTTGTCGCCGCCTCCAGCATATGTACAATCTGTTACATTTACATTTAGATCAGCGATTAAGCGACACTTTTCCCATAGGGTTAAAGGGCGCATTTAAATCTCTGTATTTAAAATCTTTAAAAGTAAAAAAGTCAGTTTTGAATAAGATGACGTTCTGCGTAGAAAAAAGAAGATCAAGGTCAGAAACAGAGTCAACCGATATTTGGTCAAATAATAGGACTAACGTTAGATCAGAAACAATTATATTATCAAGCAGACTGGGTGGTCGATTGTGAGTGAATCTTGTTAGGTATGTGGTATTAACAATATTAAATCTTACTGAAGGAATGTGATTTTTCATTTGAAAAGCACGAGAATCATATCTTAGCAAATCTGCATTTAAGTCCCTATATATAATTAATCATCCAATTTTATTTTTAAATTACTTTTTTACTAAATAAAAAAACATGGTTTTGAGTGGTGGAGAAATTGGAATAGATGATATCAGCTGCCGCCAGTGTTGATACACATTTGTGTCCGGTTTATCGCATTTTCCATGACTTTCTGGTCGAATATTCTCCTTAAGGGCTGCGATTGTCTGCGGCTTCTTGGTATAAACCCGCGACTTCAAGTAGCCCCAAAGAAAGAAGTCTCGGATGGTTAAATTGGGGCTCTTCGTGCATCACGCGCTGTATTTTCGGTGTCCCAGAAATGAAGATTTTGCTTATTGACGTAATCGCTTAAGTGGAAATGCGCCACGTCGCTCATGATGATTTTCGACACAAAATCCTCATCTTCGTTGTTGAGATTGAGGATGGCTTTACAGTAATGATAATTATAGCGCTCCATTCGTTCTCTGTTTATATACTGCAGCTGTCCAGTTCACAAATGTCAAATATGATTCACGTACGACGCCATTTGCAAAAATTATACCATCTTCCGATAGGGTACTTAATTTTTCGCCAGCTTGTACAATGTACATATGTTCGTAAAAAGCACATATGCCTGATAAAAGGCGAAAAAGAAGGGAGCGGGAGAGCAGCTTCGATTATTGCTATAAGCACAAGAAACAGTACATTTAGTATTTGAATCAAGTATTTCTAAAATGATATATTCAATACTGGGTTCAATAACCGTGTCACATTTTAGTTCTGATCTGCAATAAATAGCTACTCCACCACTTGTTGTGTCAGGTGGTTTCTGTCATTTCTAAAAATCTTATACTAGTTTGGAATTTTATTGACTGAGTCAGGTAGAGGCTTAAACCAGGTTTCACTGACACAAATAACGTCAACACAAGAATTGGAAAAAAGCTACTCTGAATAATTTAATTTACTGTTGTTCAGACTACGTGCAAATTTGATGTCCCTCATAATTTATCGAGATAACATTCACAATATTGTATGTCAATCTTTCATTCTTGATCATTAACAGAAAAACTTGCAAAACTCTTTATATGATACAAAAAAAAGGTGCAAGACTCCTAGACCGGAACAAAAATAAGAGGATAAAACAAGGAGAGAAAAAATAAATAAAACGAGAAAAGAAGGAAGGAGTAATAAAAATACAGTGATGAGAACAAATTTACAATTTAGGAGTAAATCAGCTTACAAACACGAGTAAATATCATACGAGTACTTAAGAGTAAGATGATTAAAGCTCGATGTTTCTAAGGAAAGGGTGAAAGGTAAAGAACATTAGGGAGATGGGAAGATAGGCATGTGCATATCATACTTGCTGTAGATTCAAATTGACCACAACCATTTTAGTAGAAGAAAAGTTGAAAAGGAACGTTGATTTTGAGCTGAAGGGATTAAAGAAAATCCTTTCGATTAAGTCGGGGCAATCAATATTTTATGTTCGTATCTCTTATTTTTTGTTTTTTTTTTTTAAAGAACTTAACACTCGAGAAAGTGAATCACCCTCTCCCGAACTGGTACCTTCCCGATCCGCTTCGGAAATCTTTTCTCCAACGACAGACAACTCGATAGTCTCTACTCAGAATATTATCTCGGGGAAGAGGAGAACCAGAGCTTCAATTAATTTCAATGAGAAGGCAACTAAAAAATCAGTCACTCCAAAGACTGAAACTGCAACACCACCGAAAACTCGTGGTAAACCTGGTCCCAAACCGGGATTGAAGAAAAATACTCCGGTAACCGCACGGACTCGAAAACAAACCGGTGGACAGCAAATTGACGATGGTCAAATTTGCGCCGTGAGCAGTACCACATCACAAGGTGGTGACGCAGATGCAAATGAATCTGATCACGAGGAGTCAATGGCAACAGAGGAAATTGCTACTCACGAAGAACCCAGCAGTTCTGGTTCAAAGCCACAAACACCACTAGTTGATGGCGATGAGAATCAAAGGAAGCAGGAGTGGTTAGAAGGGTTCTTGAAAAGTATTGTCGACCCATCCACAAATAATTATCGCATACTTGAAATGCTCAAAGCTGTATTGGATGAGAACAAGTTGCAACAGGTCAAGGACATTTTATATAGTTCAGAGAACGAAGACCGGGATAGTAATGTGAATACAGGGGCCAAATAACCACAAGGCAACGAAACCAAAGAAGAATGAATTGGACCGGTTAAATGAAGACATTCGTGACATGTTTATTTGCCAAGGTGTGGTTACAGCCACTGGTCGCAGAATGTGTACTCTTGCCAAAGAAACAGCGAAGGAGAAACCTGTCAAACCAAAAGAGCAACCTGTCAAGCCAAAAGAGCAACCTGCCAAACCAAAAGAGCAGCCTGTCATACAAAAGGAGCCACCTGTCAAATCGAAGGAACAGCCTAAAGGAAAAAAGACGCCCAAGGGAAAGAGTCCAACTATTTTGCAAAGCTCTGAAACTGCTCTTTTGAAGCGACGCATGCGTAGAGCAAAAGTCATGATTAGCCCCCTTAATATTCGATCCCTCCGCAGTAGAAGTGGCAGAGAGAAATCAACACCGGTATGACTACTCTTAAAATGCCGGAGCACGTGTTAAGTTTTTTGGAAAATTGGATAGATAGAGAGAGAAAGATATTTGGGCTCGGTGGTTATTTCGATCCATGGGTGGCATCCAACATTTAATGGGGAGACTAAGTTATTATATATATATTTAGGCAACCATTCACCTCACGAGATTTCAGTATCGCAACTGAATCATATCGAGGGTAGAGGTCTGCTAATTGAGCAATTTCAGATGATTTTCTTTGGCAAATATTTTATAACATAAGCATATGTTATGATGAAATAGCGGTGTGAAAACTCCTTAGATGAATTAAAATATCCAATAACCTATCTCCTAAACAGCGCTAGTTTATAAATTTATCGATGTGTGCATGAAAACTGAATTCCGTATCAAGTATGATAGCCTGCTTCCGAATTGAAGTAAATATGAAAAGAGGACCATTGCATATAAAATACGCATATTCTTTCGATTTATAATTTGTCAACGTTGCGTAGGTTAGTGAGGCCATCAATAAAGAACATATTTAAACCATCTTACTGTGCTCGAGAATCAGTAGTGAACGAGAACCAGTTCGCATTGATTTCGCCTGATTCCGAAGATTTAAAGTCAATCCTTTAAGTCAAAAATTAAAGAGTGGAAAGTCAAGTTCTTTATGTTGGTCAAACATTTAACTGATACGCGTATTAATGGTAACAACATCTAATTCTTTTCACAGCTCCTACTTAATCGGAGACAAATTTGTTCAGCTTAATGATTATACTATAGATCTGCCTATTTTAAACACATATTACTTGGAGAGAATATTTATATGCTCGATATCGTAGCGAAATTGAGTCGTTTGAGATATCGATCTTTGAAACTCAATTATGAATAAAAAGTTTCCATATTTTGAGAAAAAAATGTCTGTGAGGGATTGCACCAGTAGGTGCAAACAGATTTTAGAATCATCTCACCAGACTTGGGCATTATCAATCTTGGCCGTATAAATTTGTTATACCAAGGCATGCCTTTTACTTTTGGGGACGAATATGTGATCATTTCAACGTAAATTGTTGTTAACAAATACCGAGAGTCGATTAAGATCTAGTACGGAATTCTTCACTCAAGACTAGTCTGTGGAATTTACCTGTTTGCCGATGTTTGCCGAACTTATTTGAACAAAATTTAGTCTCTTTTGGTCCTGTAAATATGTCAGAAGCCTCGTTTGCGCCCCTCTCCGAAAACAAAACATTCTTCCAGTCCGCTATTTGTTACCTTATAAAGTGATATTTAGAAATCTTCAAGCAAGTTGATCGTTTTAGTTTACATAGTAATTTTCTTTAGCTTCACTCGCTTCTCATACTGCCGATATACTTAATTGTTTATACTGTCGCTTATATAATAATCTCCCATTATTTACAGATTCCTAAAATCGAATCTAATATTTGTTTGAATATTTAACTAATTGCCTTTTTATTCCTGACTTTAAAAGTGTTAAATATTTGTTTTAAATTTAGCTTTTGATGATTTAAAATGATTAAGTGTTTTTTTTAATTTCTGTTTTAAATTCATATTAAGTAAGCATTCTTAGAGAAATAGAAAAAAACAATATGATTTGTTTTCATATTATTGTTTCTCATAGGTATTTGTAAATGCTTTTCAATGTATGCGTGCGGGTTTTCTGTGCCCCAAATGCGACAATTTTGCTTGTTTACATACCCGCCAAGATCAAAATGAGCTTCATCTGAAAAGATGATTTTTTTGGCAAAATCGGCATCTTCTCTAATTCGATCGCAGGCCCACGTTCCCAGCGGTGTTCAAACGTATACACAATCATATTCGTTCAGCGGAAGGATAAAAGTAATTATCTGTCAAATCAGACATGAGCTAAGTGTTACCATTCACGAAATAAGCACTAGTTGAAAAAAAAAACGTTAGATGGCGGACCCTATATTATTTTCAAAAGTAAAGCGCAATCTTATTTTATTATCGACAAATAGAGAAAACATTCGATAACATACGATTCAATGTCATAACTTCTGTTTCCGCCTAATTAATATTGATTAAAGGAGATTACATCTGATAAGTAATTAGATAATAATTCCAAATTAGATCTTCAGCAATTAAAATTTTGTAAATTGTATGAACATACAAAAACGGATCATTTTATATTTTACTTGGAGATAGTTTTAAAAATGTTTTAAACCAATGGAATGTAGGCACTTTCTTGTTACCTTTTAACATGTTTACACAGTTTTAAGCCGGTTGCAAATTTATTTATTAAAAAACTGCTGCGCAAAAATCGCGTCTGTCAAGTCATACCCATATAAATTTGCATATCAGTGAAGCGTAATGCATTCCGCAACAGTGTGCATTAAATTAGTTTTATTTTTCAACAAAAAAACTTTCAAATTTTCTCTTTGTGGTAAGAACTATGACGACATAAACTTTAGTTACATTTTTGCATCTCAAATATTACAATTTTTTTTAGATTTCATCTGTGAAAGTTGTTAATGATTTAATCAGAATTCAACTTACCTCTTCTTCAATCGGGGGATTTCCACCAGCCTCCAAAAGCAAAACTTTCCAATCGGGATTCTCACTTAATCGTCCAGCTACAACAGCACCTGCAGATCCAGCTCCAACCACAACAAAATCATATTTATCTAAACCTTTGTTTTTCATAGAAAACAAAATTGCATTAGGCATCTGAGTACCAACGCGAACATATGTACATATGTTGACATATACATATGTATGCACATTAACATTACACATTCTTGCACCCCACATGTACTCACCTCTAGTTGCTAAAGTCAGTCCATAGTCCATTGGCCACATAGATGGTTCTGAGATGGAGCAATATGATGTGATAAGCGTTTGAAACAATAACGCCATTAGTTTATTGGCTGGTCCTGCAGACCGAGCCGCACATTCCTGTGGGAGGAATTCCATTACTAATAGAACTTGCAACCACACTGCTTGATTGATTGCAGCAAACTATCACAAAATCCGGATCCAACGGCTCCATTTAGCCATGGAAATTGGGCTTGCTTGCAAATACGAGTAATATAAAATATATTCGTTGTTGTTAAGCTCTCACTACTTAGTGTTACCATTTGTTTAATTTACTATCATAAAGGGTGTTCGAAAATTCACGCAAGATTTGAATTTTGCGCCATTTGTGTGGTAAATTGTTGTCAATAAAAAAAAGAGACAGGGTTATTAAAAATGGAACGCTGCGCGAAATAGCAACGCGTTTTCCTCTTTTATAGTCGGAGTAGTGATTTTTCTTCAATAACTGTGAAGAGATTAATTCAAAAATTCAGGGAGACTAGACCAATTTGTGATCATAGATACTCTGGCCATCCTTCAACAAGAAGTCCAACACAAAACATCGAAATAGTTCGTGAGAGTGTTTCTGGGAGCCCAGACCCGGTACCATGGTCAAGAATTGCAAATTTCAAGTTTGGTGCGGATTTTGGGCTGTAGACATTAACGCTTTGAAAATGCGGCTGGTCAAGGAATAACATTTAATTGTGCTCTCTACTGCGTCATGGTAATCCAGTTTTTTTGTGCCTGAATTGAGAAATATGGATGTAGACGACATGTGTTTTCAACAAAATAGTGCCTGCCACATGCCATACAGCCCAATAAACAATTTAGTTACTGCTTGGTCGTGTAATTTCCAGTTTTGATGATCAGAATTAAGTCCACGACCACCCTATTAACCCTATGCGGTATACTTAATGAATCAATAAAAAATCTAAAATTTTTAATTAAAAATTTGTATTGTCTATCAAAACTACTTTTTGCGTGGATTTTGACACACCCGTTACGTACAGCTCTGAGCCTTATCACTGGAGTCTATGTAAATAAGAGAATATTGTAGGTGTCTGTTTGTGAGGCGGTGGGGCGTCGGATGGTAATGGCAGGGTGCGAGATATGAGGTATTTTAAGAGAGCAATACAATTCATTTATAAACGTCATTTGGGTAGCTTACTATGCGGGGTAACTAAGTATGGAACAGCCTAATATGTGCGATGAGGCGATCTAGTTGTAGTTGTATATTTTGCTGAGCTTTGAATTATCATACTATTATTTATTTGAATTTATTTGATGAAGACTTTAATGTTGTTGTTGGTTGTTTACTCGCTGATTAAGATCAAAAACAATCTAGAGTGTTAATACTTACGTCTCTAAGTGAATTATCGATAGCATAACATACTAAAATTCAAACGTTATTCGATGAACTTATTTTGATTGTTTTAAACCTGGAGGTTCTCACTAAGACTGGATGAGCGATAGACCGATTTGAAGATTAGAAAAATCACGAACGGAATCTAAAGAACAGACGGCGGAGAGGAATGTGCTGAAAGCAGAACGGCTCTTTATTCATTCCGACCTCACTAATTGGAACAAAAATTAAGAGTTGGTTGAGAAGATGACCCTTAGTATTTCAGAAGTGAATGGAACGATTCCAGGAACACATCTAAAAGTGGGGTCTTGAAATTTAAAACGAGTGGAAAACTTAATAACTTTTCTCAACCTGCTAGCGAAAGATTCCATTTATGGCGAATATGAAATTGAAAGGTTTTTGGGAAGGATTAGTTTCTGGAGTTCAGTTGGAGTTCCTCATTCCAAATTATGATTATCTGCTGTTGGAGGAGATTAGAAGTCGGTGCCCCAGATGTAGTATTTTTGCTTATTAACGTAGCCGCCAATGTGAAAGTGGCCCTCGTCCGAAAACATGATTTCAAAAATCAATGTCAGCATGCATATTTTCCAGGGCGCGATCCAAGAATTTTCGGCGCTGCGGTCATTTGGAAGATATTCTGTTCCGTAAATAATCCTCATGTGTACTTTATAAAGCAATAAAGCATTCAGAGATATCTCAATGATTGTCCGTGTTATTCAAACAACAAATCCTACACTTCTTGTTGGAACCCCCTTTATTAGCATCTGATTTAAATAACTCCTTTGGTGCTACACGATCTTTTTTTTTTTTTGTACTACGAACACGTATTATCCCGTTTTCATCATCAGAAAAGATATATACATTTTAAATTCCCTATCAGGGAAAACTAGAATAGTTTTATTTGCGTACCCAATTTTATACGAACATTTTTTAGGCCCTCGCTCTTCTTTTTTCTGTACCCCAAACGGAACGATGCGTCGGTGAGCAAATACATTCACGTACTTTATCTCAAATCAACAAGAACAAGAAAGTTCAAGCCAGCAAATTATCTTTCTTATTTATCATTAATTCATTGCAAAGGAGACAGCTCATCAGCAATGCGGTACATATGTATAATGAAAGTCTAACAGCAGTGCATGCCATATACCCGTTCATCCTAACATCCACCTAACCTCCGATTCAATTACAAGTCATACCACCTCTCTGACATTTTAAGCACTTTAAGTATTAAAATGCAAGCACTCTGTGGCGAATTTTTGTATTTATATGTTACAAACGACACTAAGAATGGTGATTGATATTAAACTTATGCTCAAGACTTAAGACATTTTATTTGCAGGAGCTTCATTTTGTATAATAATTTTAATATATTCGCCGATTTGTTAGATCATATACGTTAAATATTCATTACATAACTTCCTATGCATTTTCAAAGACAAAGAATACTGCGAGATAGAAGCAACCTTATATATTAGTAAGACCGCAATTCAAATTGCTTAAACATTTAGCTGTGAAAAGATTTGTGCTAGGTGGATACTACACAACCTGACCGATTCTCACAAAAAAGGTCGTGTCAAATGGAGTTAAGAAATGCTGAAGAAATTCAATCGTGAAGTTTCAAAAAATGTTATAGGAGACGATACGTGAATACAATCGTATGTACCTGAAGCTAAGCGACAATCGGCTCTTTGGGTATTCCAAAGTGTGTGAAAATCGACAAACGTTTCGGGTTATATTGCTACTGTGGCTTTAAAGAATCGAAGAACTGTTAATGCCGATTAGTACACAACAATTTGTTGTGTCATCAGTGTCATCATTTAATTGCGTAAAACAAATAGAAAACGACGTGTCATCCTACATCATGAAAATGCTGGTTCACATGCAGCCAGCCAAACAATTAAATTTTTTTTGTTTCAAAACGTGGAATTAATGAGCCATAATGATACCATTCTAGTATTCTCCTGTTTTATCGCCTAATGACTTATTTTTGTTCCCGTTCATAAAAATTTAAATACGTGGTCAACGTTTTCCAACACCAGAAGAGGCTGTAGAGGCGTTCAAGCAAAGCATGTTTCTGAGTTGCCGGGTTCAGAGTAGAATAAACGTTTCGAAAACTGGTTCTATCGAATGGAAGAGTGTATAAACTTGAAGGAGAACACTTTGAAAAACAAAAAAAACATTTAAATAATTAAATAATTTATGTTTTTTCTTACATTTCCTAAAAACGTATCGGACAAGCGGTATAAGCGAATTTTAGAAACTCAACTGGTGATACGACGATGACTTATAGCGATTTTGAAAAAAAAACGAAACATCGAATTTAATAACTTATTGATCCAGATAACAGATTCATGATAAAATCTTACCTGTTTGTTTAATCGAAAAACGAATGTTCCCTTTTCATTTATTGTCTGTACTACAATTATATGATTTGAAAACTTACTATCAAATACCTCTCGGAAAAAAATTACAATCATATGTGTACGTAATATTCCAACACTGAAGGAACCACCTGTAATATACATACCTGAGATTTTATAAATACAACTTAGTTCATCGAAATGATAAATTCTAAATGGTTCTAAAGTTTATTCTCAAATCAAAACAAATACCAAATAGGTTTAAAAGCACCTGGCAGCTACATATTTGAAGTAATTTAAGCAAGTTAGATTACTCTGTATAGTTTCTTTGATGGATTTCAAATATAATTTTTAAATGAAAACAATTACAACTTGGAACGTTTACTATCTTCGGCCATCTCTTCTCTTATGAAATCGGCGGCCCTTTCAGCAATCATTATGGTCGGTGCATTCGTATTTCCACTTACAACATTTGGCATTATGCTGGCATCAGCAACACGTAGTTTCCTTAAACCCCTAACTCGTAATCGCCAGTCCAAAACAGCACCAGGATCCGTATCTGGACCCATTTTTACAGTTCCCGAGACGTGATAAACTGTCGTGCTCATATACTTCATGTAGCACCTCCAGTATTCATCACTTTTAAAAGGAAACTGATTACATTCTGGCAAATTGAGTTGTGTGATCTTTGCCTTTTGTTCCTTGAATGCGTCGGTTTCTTCCAATTTCATTTGAAACTTAATGCCACGTAAAAGAGTATAGATATCTTCTTCGTGGTCCAGGTAGTTAGCGAACAATTTTGGAGGATCACTTGGATTGAAACTTTGCAACCGTAGAGTTCCTATTGACTTTGGTCTTAAAAGGTACACGTAAACCACCAACACGTGATTATTAACATTTATGTCACGAATGCTTTGAGCAACGCTGTCGGAAAGTTTAAGGGAATTCGCCCAGATATCGAAATTGGAGGAGCCAATGGGCATGAGAAAATTGTGTAATATAATGTCAGGATATGGGCTAGTTGAAGTTTCATTTGAATTTATAAAACCGGTAATGCTAACAGTTCCATGACCAGCTAATCCTCCTGTCCTATTAGTGAAGTAATTATATACTCCGTCAAGTTGATCTTTTAGTGTCTCTGGCTTCAGTTTACTTTGATCAATTTTCAATACCAAAGGTATTGCTACGTGGTCTTGTAGATTATCACCAACCTTTAGCTTCTTTACTACCGGAATTCCTAGCGATGTGAGATGATCTTGTGGACCAATGCCGGAGAGCATAAGAATTTTTGGAGAATCTAAAGCTCCAGCAGAAAGTACAACTTCTCGAGATGCATTAGCTGTAAACGCATATCGGTCCATGTAAACGAAGGTGACCCCTGTCGCATATTGCCCTGTCACGTCAACGTTAATCTTAGTTGCAACTGCATTTTTGATTATGTGAAGGTTTGGTCTATTTTTTGCCTTTCCGAGATAAGTTTTACCGGTACTCATGCGAACACCATTTTCAACAGTTCCCTTTAAGGTAACAAAACCAATATCTGATCCTTCTTCGATAGTCTCAACTCTAGGAACTCCCAACTCTTTAGCTCCATCAAAAATCATTTCTCGAATTTCAGGATATTGTAAAACGAAGTCGTTTATTTTGAGGCCACCTCTTAAATCAGTTTCATTAAGCTGTCCTAAGTGCAGGGACTTTTCGAAAAAAGGAAACACATCATGCCATGCCCAATGAGGATTTCCTAATTGCTCCCAATTATCATAATCTTGACGATTGCCACGAACATACAACATTGCATTGATTCCTCCGCTGCCGCCGATCATTTTACCTCTTGGCCAATGACAAACTTGATTGCTATATCCTAAGCAACTTTTTCCATCCGGTTGGGTGAAGTAGTTAAAGTTGTGTTCGGAGTGCTGAATCGAAAAGAATACTGCAGGTATCTAAAGGGAAAATATTGTCAAGAGTGCTAATGTAATTTTTAAGGTTTAACCTCTGATTCTATAGGTGGATCACCACCCGCTTCCAAGACCAACACTTTCATATTAGGATTCTCGCTTAACCGACTCGCAACAACAGAACCTGCAGATCCAGCTCCAATAACAACGAAATCATAACCAATCAAGTCGTGGTTCAAAGATTGTTGTCCAAAATCACTCGGCCATATATCAGGCGGTGATACTGAACAGTGCGCCGCTAACATAGTATGGAGGAAAGTTGACATCAGACTACTGGTTAAACCAATACCCGGCTGCATACATTGCGGTGCAAGGATTGTTTCAGCCGACATTGTACAAATAAAGCTCCTTTATTGCTAACAGGGTGATTTCCAAATCTGAAATAAAACGATCACATGCTTAATGAAGTGGAGAATAGTTTTTCTTTATCGACTTACATATTTTAATCAAGATGGTAAATTAATAAAAATTATTAAAATCTTATGTGTCTAAAAACTCAACCAAAATACTTTCTTTTTTTTTTGAGCAGACTTGATTTATTTCAACAGGTTTCTGGTTTATATATATTTAAAACCGCAGACACATTTATGGATATATGATTAAATAAATCTTGTGAGATGTAATGCATTTAACAATACTCATAGTTAAAGACGTAAGGTGTGGATTTCATGCCGGAGCTCCGGTGTGATTGGACCGTATTTTTCGTCGATGAAAATGATCACCATATTACGGTCAATGGGGTTCGCTATCGTGCCATGTTGAAAGACTATTTTTGGCCAGAATTGGATGGACTTGACATCAGTGATATGTGGTTCCAACAAATTGGTGCCACATACCGCACTGCTGGTCAAACAATTGATTTATTGAAGGGAAAATTCGGTAATTGTGTAATCTCGAGAAATGGTCCGGTCGAATGGCCACCTCGTTTAAGCAATTTAACAATTTTTATTTTTATGGGATTACGTTAAATCGTTGGTTTATGATAACAAGCCAACAACGTCAGAGAAGTTCAAGAAAAATATCGAACGCCAAATTGACAACGTTCCAGCCGATATGGGTGGAAGGGTGGTGAAAAATTAGCTCTACAGAATCGATCGCTGCAAACCTGCTCGCGGTTGTCGTATAAACGAGATCGAATTCCGTACTTAAATTTAACATGTGTACTACACCTGGACTAAATTTCAGCCCGATATCTCAATTATTCTGTGATCTATTTAAACACAAAATTGTTATGTCCTTATTGAAAAACCCGATATTTCGGCGATTCAATCTCTTGTGACTTTTTTCTTCGTTGCGCCACGATTTTAAAAATGTAATGTATACCCTGATGAAATTGACATCATTGATGGAATTCAGAATCATTGCAGTGAAAGCGGCCGAAATAGCTTAAGCTGTGAGTGAGGGCAAGACCAAATGTCAAAGAGAATGCACGCAAAACATCGACGACTCGCACAGAACGTCGTAATCATAAACTATAAACATTTATTTTCTGGAACAATGAAATTCTTCTTCCAACTGAATTTCGAGACTCTTATCTACATACGTATCTATCCGGATAGTTGGTTCGACTTTTTTGGACGGAGATGTCTCACTTAGATCACATTATAAACATTACTTGATGGCACTAGTCAAGTTTTCTGACGCACTATCCGGTCTTCTCACATTCGCATGTCTCATCCATGTTAAAATTCCATGGAAATTTGCAAAGAAAAGCTTTATGGCATTATAAATGTTTTTAATACAAATATCTGGAGTACACATTCTCGAAAATTCAACTTATAAGCTTTACAATCGCATTAAATGAAACATCTTCTAATAGTAAATATCTTTACCATTAGTACAATGTCAATAAAAATGAGAGATTGCAGTAAGATACGACGTCTTAGTGTTTGTTTGTTCTTTCAAAAAAAAAATGTTACTGAGTATTATGATAAGTATGTTATATGTATTAGTTCAATTGATATAATTTAGTCCTTTAACTTGATTTTTCATTGAGGAACTCTATTTCTGAAAAGCTTGTATTGCTTTTTTTTCACTTGTCAGTTCCATTTATTAGAAACCTCACATACTATAATGAATCGAAAATACTCTTTTGCACATCGCATCTCAATGGCTTGAGAATCAATCACCCAATGCACGCTCTCAATTTTTTATGGATTATTGAAGTCACAATATCAAAAACTACTGTCATTGGCGTAACTTTATGTTTTCATCAAATTAAAAGACTAGTAGGATCATACTCGTATAATCGTCTATTGTTTTGCTTTGTTATCAAAGTCTCTTCGAATCGGGTGTAGGGACACCTTGGAAGCTATAATACTTTTATGCGAATTTTGTAAATTACAAAATTATTTATCGAATTTTTCAAAGAATGCTTAAAAATAGTCTAAAGAGGTAGCCACAGCCCCACATGAAATGTAAATTAGATAAATTATCCAATTAGCATTTTAAGTGGCGTTTAAAAATTATAGTAATTTTGAATACAAGATGAAGAGAAGTTATTGGAATAATCAGAGTTCATCCATATGATGTTTTTCTTATCCTCTTTCAGAAACAAACACTTATATGCAAGACATACATACGTATTATCTATTATACATTTGCCTTTTTAACGACTATTTTTATTATAACACCAAACAAACAAATCAAATTTAGTCTTATCATTAAAGATTTATTTGTTTTGGCCATTTATTTATAACTCAAAATGATTGTCGTCGTGATCCCACTGTTTTTTGATAAAATCAGCAGCTCTCTCCGCCACCATTATTGTAGGTGCATTTGTACGAGTATTTACATTAACAATGTCTGGCATTATACTGGCATCACCAACCCTAAGTCCATTTATCGTAGTTCTGAATCCAAAACAGCACTTGGATCTGTACTTGGCCCCATTTTGACAGTGCCGGATACATGATAAAGTGTTGTGGAAAAGTATTTCATATAGCACATCCAATATTCATCACTCTTAAACTCAAACTTATCACATTCCGGTAAATTTATTTGAATAAGCTCTCCCTCTTGGTCTCGATACGCTGCAGTTTGTTCTAATTTCATTTGAAACTTAATCCCACGAAGCAGAGTTTTCTTATCGTCTGGATGATCTAAGTAATTGGCAAATATTTTTGGTGGATCTTTTGGGTCTGCACTTCGTAAACGTAATTTTCCAATAGATTTTGGCCTAAGAAGAACTACGTAAACTGACAGAATATGACTATGTTTATGAACTTCTCGAATACTGTCTGCAATGCTGTCTTTCAAGGTAAGGGATGTCAACCATATTTCTAAACTTGAAGTTCCACGTTGAAAAAAAAGTGATGGTATAAGATGTCAGGAAATGGGCTGTTTGAGCTTTCATCAGAGTTTATAAGCCCCGCAATACTAGTAGTGCCATGAGCTGCCAATGATCCAGATTGATTGATGAGGTAATTATATGTAGCCTCAAGATTTCCTTTCATGGTTTCAGGTTTAACTTTGTTCACATTTATTTTAAAAACCAGTGGAATCATGACATGATCTTGAAGGTTATCACCAACCCGAAGATTTTTTATGACAGGAATGCCAAAACTTTTGAGATGATCTTTCGGACCGATTCCTGAAAGCATTAAAAGTTTAGGAGATTCTAATGCACCAGCAGAGAGGATCAATTCTTTGGCCACTTTCACAATGATTTGATGTTTGTTCTTGTAGAGAAACGACAAGCCCGTCACTTGCTTACCAGTTTTATCAAAGTTTATTTTTGTCGCAACTGCATATTTGGTTACATGTAAATTTGCTAAAAATCCTTTGCCTGTGCTCGCTCGACGACCATTTGCCACTGTACCTGGCAAAGCAGTATAACCAATATCTGCACCCTCTTTTAATTTTTCAATGCAAGGGATTCCTAGTTCCTTAGCACCAGCAAGTATCATTGCACGTATTTCAGGATATGATACATCGAAGGGTCCTACATTAGCGCTTCCTTTTAATTTGCTGTTTTGAACGGATTTTTCAAAATATGGAAGGACATCTTTCCACGACCAGTGAGGGTTTCCCTTACGCTCCCAATTATCATAATCTTGGCTTAAGCCGCGAAGGTACAGCATGGCGTTAATACCCCCCGACCCTCCAATCATTTTTCCTCTAGGCCAATAGCACACCTGATTTCTGTACGCCATACAACTTTTTCCATCTGGCTCAGTAAAATAGTTCCAAACATGATGCGTGTGTTGAATATTTAAAAATAATGCAGGTATTTAAAAAGTAGATGAAAAAAATGTTCTCAAATCCGTTTAACGTAATCATATAGCCTACCTCGGACTCTAAGGGTGGATCACCTCCTGCTTCCAAAACCAAGGCTTTCCAATTGGGATTTTCACTTAACCGACTTGCGATCACAGATCCAGCAGTTCCAGCTCCGATAACCACAAAATCATAAGTTTCGATTCCGTCTTGTAAAATAATCTCCCCATGGTCCTTTGGCCATGAATCAGGTGGTGATAAAGCACATTGAGCTGCAAGTAGTGCTTGGAGAAGCGCCGACACAATGCCATTGGCAACTCCAGTGCTTTGCTGCATACATTGAGCAGAAAGTTCAATGTCAGTTGACATTTTCTATATACAACATGTGCTTCTATATGCGGGCTTTTGATAACTGAAGCAAGAATGAAGCTCAAAAGTACAGTAAAGTAAATCAGTCTTACCTTCTATTATGTTATCTACATTCCTTTATCAATTAAATGCATTTACATATAATGTTTACTTATTTTTATGTTAGTACGATTAAATATTCGTCTCTCATAAGACAGCCTTTTCGTTGTTCTTTTCTTGTTTATGTGGTTGTTTAATGAAATGCTTATCATCAGGCCTGTTGATTGATTGTACGTGCAAATTTACGTAATTCTTACGGCTCACGGTATAAAAATGCTTTCGTAAGTTGAAAGTAAGTTACGAGTACGTGGGCAATTCAGTACTTTACATATGTACATATATGGTATTATTATTATTTTACTCTTACGAGTCAATTATAGTGCATATTTTAAGATGTTGGATTATGGTTGGCACCGATTTGCCGCTGCTTTTGTATTAACGATTTAAATAATAGACAAATGTGAACACAGAAAATTCTGAGTTGGAAATTAAGTGCAAAGTTCCTGTTCACATTGGCACGGGCAGGAAGATAGTCCGAAAGAGAGGGAACGTTTTTCATTTAAGTGGGAAGAAGAAGTGATACTTCCACCGAAAATCCACTTCGGAATTGGATTTTCGAGTGAAGCATAACTTTTTTTCCCATAACATTCTGGCATATTTTTTTCATTTTAGAAGATGAAGAAGATGAAAAAAGTTATGTTTCAGGCCAACTGCTTAAATTTAAAAATTAAAAATGGTCCGACCCAAGTGTTCCACTTGTCACGAAGTCTTTCATCTCCATGAAAATGTGAACCCTATGTTCATCGTCAATAATACAATACCTTAAGACAACATGGTCATTTGTCGATTTGTTACTATTTAGTGGCAGAATACTTTCTGTATGATAGATTTGGATGTGGGCCTTCAACTTTTATGGGCATTTCTTTATATTAAACTAGCCGGCAGGACTTTTATGCCCACGCATGTACTAAATTTTAATCAATGTATATGTAGGTATGTGCGCTGAGCAAATTGCTATATATGTAGTGGATGTTAGAGTTGCATATTTTGTGCTATTTTATATTATCATACGGATAGATCCCTATCCTTATTGCAGAAAAAAAATTGTTATACTTTTCCTAGGTTGTATAAACAATTAAAATTGTTGATTGACGATACGAGGGTGAGCTATTTAATTAGCAATAGCGGAAATAAGTTCTTTTTTTGTTTTGTAGTCTTTCAAATTTGAATTTCATTATGCCCTTGTGCTCGTTGTTCCATTCGTAAAAACAACTCTAAATATTGAAAATTCTCATCTGCTCCATCGAATCCGAAACGGAAAATAATTATTGGCGATTCAAAAGAAGACGATAACAATAGGAGAATGAGTGAGGGGAGTTCAATAACAAAACAATCCTCAAACCGAAATTGGAAAAAGGATTCCTAGGCCTCGTCACTGTTGGCAATATAAACGCACAAAGTGTTTGTAATTTGGTTCCCAACCCACCAATGCTTCGTCCCTAAGCTCGTGGCCTGTGATGCAAGGCGAATTGAAATGAGGTGACGGCATCACCACTAATGGTGAAGGTACAGGCGATTTGAGAATATGCACTGAAACAGAAGGAGATGGCGGGTGTTGATGGAAGGAGAGTTTATTCGAAACCTGAAATAACGAGGATTGCGCGTGAATTCCAGTTGGTAGCAATTTGATGTAATTTTTCAATGTCGACGCTGATAATGATGGTGGCAGATCCTCCGTAGAACCGGGCGCCGACGTTGGACGCATACTGAGATCATTTGCTGCGTGGCTGTTTGTGTCAATTCGTTGACTACGGTATAAGTTGAAGTGTACCGTTGGCACTGAGGATGTTGAGGACAAACATGTTATTGCTGAATCATTACTTTTGTTCGAATCATTATTGTTGCCACTACTTTCCGAACTGCTTGGGGTTAAAGAAGGAGTGAAGGCAGTAGTTGGCAATGTTGACCAAGAAGGATGACGAGATTTATTCCCTGAATCTACTGAAGAGTCATGGGGCTGCGAATTAGAATTCCTGGCAGACAATTTCGGAATTTGGAATTTTATGTTGAAAGTTTTCATAAATCCGTAAATGGCGGCCATATTCGGGGAGGCTGATTGAAGAATTTTCATCACATCAGTGGGATCTGGACAGAAGGGGACCTTCTCATTAAAATTCGAATTCGATCTCGATTTGCTGCCAGAAGAGCCTGATTTCCGAAACGAATTGGAATGAAAGGAATTTTTACTGTGAGACTTTGTTAAAGAACCCCCACTACTGGAATTTGCGGAGAGTTTTGTAGAAAGATTCCCTGATGAGTTTGATTTTTGAAAATCATGCTTTGTTACATTTTGGGAGGAGGACGTTGATGACCTGTTTATTGGTAAAGGCGGCCGAGCTGAGAATGGAACATTCGACGACGTTTTCTTTGAGGCAGGACCGCTATTGACTCCGGCTTTAATCCGGTATGCTTTTTCAGAGAATTGCTTCCTGCATTAGTACTTTTAAGCTTAGAACTTGTCACCTTTGATCTATTGCTAGAGCCGCTATGGTCCTTCCTCTTAGTTTTATTAATTGTTATTTTTATTCCATCCTGAACGGGTTTCACCATATATTCTGAGCCAGGTGTTCCTAATGTACCTGCCGTTTGTCCCCCCAAATCGATTGGCAATTTATCAGCACCACCGGCAGAGTTCATTGTTGATATAACTGCGTTTAATAAACCCTTTCGAACTTTATTAGCATCCTCGGCAAATGAAGAAACACCTGAAAAAAATCCAAGTGGTTGCCAACATCCAATGCTTTGAGTTTTATTGTGGCCGATTTCATTTTGGGACTCGAAGGAGTTTTTAGATTTAAATTTGAAGCACTTTGTGATCTTTCTTTGCCATCCTTTTCTCGAAATTTAGACGATGCAGAATGTCCTGGTGATAGCAATAGGGGCCTTGTAGGCAACGCTAGTGAAGATTTTTCACTTTTAGGATTTGTTGCGATTTTTAGGGTAGACATGCTTGGTTTTTCAGAACTTCCATGCTTAGGCGATAACGTTCCGAATGGACTTTTAGGACTTGAGGATGCATGCTTTGGGCTGGAATAAACCGGTTAACGTTTTGGGCTCGGCTTTGTGCTTGACGATGTATGTACAATCGAGGCTGACTGAGGTGAATATTTTCGTGATAATGAATTTGGATCGGATGCCGGAGTGAAACAAAGAAGAAATATTCGTTGAGTTTTCGTGAATTTACAAATACAACTGAAAATAGATTATCAGCAATTTTTTAAATGCGAATGCAACTTACCTCAAATAATTTAAGGGAAATAAAAAACTTAAACAATCAATTACTTGTATTCTGCTAGTGTAGCAAAACAATGAAACCGATAGTGAAAATTTTCTGAGCGCAACACTTGTCATTGCCTTGCTTAAAGAAGGTAGATAAATATTGTGATCCAAAAAGCAATTAAAGCTTAAATTTCTGCTCAGAGAGAAACCAGAGAGAAAATGGTTATATCACTCCAATGCAAAAACATCAATGAGCCCTCGGGTTCATCGAAGATGTCAACCGAAATATACGAGTATGTTGTAGCTTAATGAATTCCACAGGCGGAATTAAATCAAATCTATGAGTACATAATTGTCTTTCAAATTTTTATTTTTTCTAAACTAAAAAAGGGCTTTTAAATTGTCTAGTTTTCTATTATACTCTTTAGGCCTGATATCAAAAATGGACGCTTATTTATTAAATACTTCTGCTGCTTTTTTTTCTTTATGCAATTGAATTATTTTAGATGCTTATTTTTCGCCTAAGAACAACCCACAAATGAAGAACGCAAACAATTAAAACAGGCGTAAGATCAAGTAAAAGTTACAAGTGTGATGCAAGCCTTACATGATAAATCAGGATTTTCATTCATGCAATATGCTTCAGAAAAGACATAATCGTATATACATACATGTATGTAGATGTTATTAGTAAAATAATTTTTTTTTAACACACATAAAATAATTAAATTTCGGTAGTGTTATGAATTATCAAATTAATTAATTGTAATTTGTAAGTTGTGTAATTTAAAATTTGTTTAATTTGTAGTTCCACAAATGACCTCTGTATTTCCATAAAAAAGAAAAAAAATATTGGAGGTTCGATTCTTGTATGTTTCGCTGGTGTTAAAGTACATGTCACGACTTGTAGATATATTAATTCTTATGTACGAGTAAGCTTCTGAAAAAATGTTGACATGGTTAAGGGGAATTTTCCTCCATTGGTATGCCCTCAATTGTTGTAGAAATTTAAATGCGATTATGCACTTGCAATGTGCAAAAATCACGTCAAAATTAAGTTCGCACTGTCCGAATCCGAATAAACATTTGGTATGTATTTATATTAGGGTATACAAATTTGTGCCTGCTTCTAGGAAGACAAATTAGTATATACATATACATATATGGTTAAAATTCAAATACAAAACCTGCTTTTTAAAGCTTTAGAAACTTGATCTCATTTAGGAGCTCGAATAGCTTTTGCACGGGAATTGTCATCGAAACCTACGAGTACGAGTACATATACTTAAATAGTTTGCAAACAAATTAAGATTACATGCTATTTGGAGTATAGTGCAGTATATCGAAAGTTGTGAACAAATATCTGCCAATCAGAAATGTTAAATAATGGTATGGTAAGCCCAAAGCCCTGACTTCAATTTAATTGATAATCTACAGATCGTGAAGGGGTAACTATCCCTGTAACCTTAATAGGTTATGAGACCATGCCAGATGCAAATAGAGTCAAATTTCAGTAGAAACTGTGCATTATTATATTGAATTTTTCCCTTATCTTAGAAGTAACTTTATTTGCAGAAATATGAACCGTTGCAATCTACACGTTTTTGCCAAAAAAGAAATGGGTTTATTTGTTGATTTTGCTTCACACTCTGAATTTCTCTTCGAAGGCGTTCTGCAAGCAGTGGTCGAAATGGTAACTACTGTAGTACGCGTGATTGAACTTTAACTTTACCAACATGGTCGAAAAGGAGGATTGAACATTTAAACATATATGATACAGTTCTGATAAACATATACGATACAGTTCCTGGTGCATTATGCCTATTTCTTTTTAGGAATTCTGATGTGATGGTTTCGCCTGGATTGAAAAAAACGGGAGTTTTTTTGTTCCGACTGTTGAATACTCTTCGCAATTTTCTTCTTTTCGTGGAGCTTGAACCTATGTTATAGCTTTGGCCTGCCATCTCAATCCATTGCGCCGAACGGCATGGATTATACAAAATCCATTTTTTATCGCAGTCCACAACCGACCGAGAAATGGCTCCTTTCTTTTACGTAAACGATTTTTTTGAAAATCGTTCAACTCATTTTCCACCCTTTTGAGAGACGTTAAAATTGAGCGAAATTCGGTACCTGTGTACTTCGATAATAAGTTTATCAGAGTTGAACTCATCCTTACCATGTAAAAAAAAAATCGTGAAGAAAAAGATGGTACATCGAAGGCTGTAAGTTGTTTAGTAATTTGTTTAAACTGTAATAAGAATATGTGCAACGTGCTATATGGTCAGAAATTTGAGCTGATCATCGTAAATTTACATGAAGAACGTTCTGTCTAAAATTTAGAATTCGTTTATCTTGTGCACTTTATACCAAACGGAAAAGATACAGTGTCTATAGCCGGTACTCACAAACTGCAAATATCGATCAAAAAGCAGTAATCTCGTATGGCTCTGTATACATAGTGCTCAATGGAGAAGAAAAAACAAAACAAAGATAAACGGACCTTGTGCCATTATGACTAAGCCTGCATTATTTCGTAACATTCCTAATACAAAACCTTATCGAAAGCAATAAAAAATAAACAAATAAAAAGTAGAAAAAAAAACGGTAAACAATTCTCAGGAAACTCGAAATTTTAACCACCTATAAACCGAATGAAAATCTGCCTTCAGATTCAAAATCAAATAACCAATGAATAACAATTATAATGTAATAAAAAAAAGATTTTCTCCGATCCGATTCCGATGTTTTGAATTTTGAAAATCGAACATGGGATTAAAATGCAGACAATACCGCATAACCAAATTTCAGAAAATTCTATTGGATAAAATATGTGCATTAAATCACATGTGTAATGATATAATCACAAGTAGTTAACCACTCTCCACAAAATAACTTTTTTCTTATCGAAAATTTAAAAAAATATCAATTATTCGGTTATTTCTCTGTTAACAAATATCATATAAGTATAAAATTGACTTTGTTGAAAATGACTAATTTTGTACATGTATTGATGTATTGATGAAATTATATTTGTCTTTATTAATCTTCTTTTTGATATGATTATTTAGGCACATACAAATCACCAAAATTAATATACACTTATCTCAACTTAATGGTCATCAACAATTAAAAGATGTTACTGTTCCTTTGATAATTTTGTTTTCTCACAGGTTATAAAGTCAGAAATATGTAATTCCTTTGTTATTCTCACCAAATTATTACGAGTAGTCCAATTCAGGCTAACTTTAACTCAAAATTATTGACGAGTATTCAGTTCTAGAGAAATGATATCGTAAGGGTATCAGGGCTTAAGCTCAACTGAAGTATAAGCACAAGAAAATCAGAGTCTTATGTTCTCATATACAAGATATATACAAGTTTCCAGCTCGCAGAACAGGCGCTGATATCGTAATAGGCTCTCACTTTTACTTTTTGTTTTATAACTTGATTTTGGAGACTTATTTAACTGCATAATATTGAATTCCAGCTTAGTTAGAGCACATCAAAAAAAAATTATTGATATTGAAATTGAAACTTGCATAAAAAAACATGTTGTAAAACCTTGATCTCCCAGCTAACTGCGATCTAAATCTTGGCGAAATCATAGTCCGGTCATTAACCCAGCTTGTTGGGAATTAAATAAATTAAATAAATTTTGGTATGCAATTATATTTTATATTCAAATAAATCTTAACTGTGTGGACATACGAGTACTCTTATATGTTAAGCCATTTGTACTTTTAAGGTGAGGTTTTCATTGTTCGAAAAAGCTCTACATTAACTTAGTAATAACGTTTTACTTTTTTTTGTTTTTATATCAAGTAACTTTACTGCTGACGTTTGTGATTATCTTATCAATTGTAATTTGAAGGAAGACTAAATATTTGGGAGCTTACAAAAATAATAATTGGCTTTCCCTCTATTACAGTTCTTATTCCTAAGGAAAGGCGTTAACCTTAAGACAACATTAGCATTTTTCGAATTGTTACTATCTAGTTGCAGTATACTTCCTGTTTGATAGATTTGGATGCGGGCCTTCAACTTTTATGGGCATTTCTTTATATTAAACTAGCCGACCCGGCGAACTTCGTCTCGCCCCAATTTAACATCTTCAGATAAACCCCAGAGTGATAATAAAACACTGATAGTTCAAATTTCAATGTGATTTATTTGAATGGAATCGAAATCAGTAGAGAGCGATATGATAAAAAATGTCTTTCGATTTGTTTTCCGGCGCAAAAACAAACACCGAAGACGGTTTACCAACACGCGAACAGGTAACGTACAGCTGACCATGCGAAAAACAAGGAAATTCGAGATTTATCCCACAGACTTCCAATTGAACTGAATCCACTTTAATTGGAATGGAATATCCGTTGGAATAATCGGAATTCGTAAGATAAGGACTTCCTCTCCTTTGAATTTGCCCTTGATGATCGTCGCTTGAATCACATTGTTCATGAACAAACGCGTACCGTTGCATAATTTCAGATGATTCAGATTCCGCAAAATGATTATGATCGATGCCACTTTCAGCTGTAAATTATGCGGCGAAGTTCCTGGCACATCAAACGAGTTCAAAAATTCCGTCGGATAGTTGGTCGCTTCATCCTCGTCGGTCACGGATTTGTACGAATGCAATTCTCCAGCGATTTGACTTTGAATAATGAAATTCAAGCTATCGCCATCCTTATTCTTCGCTGCTAGTACTGCCCGTTCACTAATCCAATCGAGATTTTTATAATTTTGTGCAATGTAGGGAAACACTTTGGTGATGAGTTCCTCCTTCAACGATGTGAACTCGCAAAAATTTGCCGGGAACGATATCAATCCAGTCGAAACATCAACAGGAATTTGGCCATTACCAAGCACCAGCAGTTGTCTCTCGAGAATTCAGCAGCCGATGGGTCGTTTTGCAACGCGACTCTCATGTCCGTGGTCAATTTCAACTTCTTGACATGCCGCCACAAAGACGACGATTTCAGGCATGCATTAAGTTCATCGGCAGCAGTAGATTTCGGGATGAGGGATGAGAGCAATATCATAGCCCCACCAAATCGTTTCGAATCGCCTCGTAAATCCTTCATCGTTCAGTCAACTGCCTCCAAAGCTCGTTTACGCGCCGTCGTGCATTCATCCCAAATGATGATTTTGCATTCTCGCATCAGTTTCGCTGTCGCCGAATTCTTGGTCATTGTGCACGTTGGCTTGTCAACCGTGAGAAGATTCATCGGCAGCTTCAAAGCGGAATGTGCAGTTCGACCGCCTTCCAACAATGTGGCAGCAATGCCAGAGGATACAAAAGCCAACGTAATTTGAGATTTTGACCGAATTGTTGCCAGAATCAACGAAATTACGAATATCTTGTCTGCCACCGGGAGCATCGAGAAAGTGAATGCCTCCCGTTCCATCGTCAATAACCTTCATCAGCGAATCGGACACGTTTTTCTGCTCGGCATTGCACAGTTATTCGGACCCTTTCGGCCAGCTCATCTCGAGCATTCATTTTATATGCATTTTTATTTTTAGACTTCATTTACACTTACAAGCTAGACAAAAAAATGCTTAAAAATTAACTTAAATTATTTACAAATAGTCTTATTCTATCTTACTGGCCCCATGCGGGCACTCTAAGTGAAACATAATACTTAATCTATGTCTTTCGACGTTTCTTACAGACTATTTTTGTTTTTGTTTTTACATTTATTAAAACTAAAACTAAGAAAATAAACTTTAAGTAGAAAAACGTAGTATATGGACTTTTGTTATAATTTAAAACTTAAAACTAAACCTATAAACTACCTAAAACTAAATCTTAATCTGCTTAAACTATCTAATCCTATACCGTATTTTAGAGTGTTACCCACTCTGTTCTAATATAATTATTTTTTGTTTGTTTTTTTTTCTTCTGATTTTTATTTTTATTTTTTATTATTTTTTTCTCCTAAAACTACCCTAATTCTACCTAAAACTATGTAAGCCGGCCACGGCTAATAAAATATGCAGAAGACCGACTTTGCTTCCTATGGAGCTACGTAGTACTGGAGGAATTCGACGACGAAACTTCCCCTAAAATCAAAATCAAGACCTTTCATATCTAGGTAGAGGAACGCTTCTTGAGGAACAAAGCCGTCAAAGCGAACTCTCTCATGATACATATAATTAGGGTAGTAAGCCCCGGAGATCAGGTTGTTCGATGAGGTCATTGCTCTTTCCCATGCTGCCCCACGATCGAGAACTTTCGTCAATTCTTTCTGGTATCCCTAGAGGCCCCAGACAAAGACGTCCTAAAGAAAATGGTTTCCGATTTCTGAAATTTGATTTTCAACCTCCAGTCATCGCAATATCGTTTAATTTTATCGAAGTCACGTTGCAAGAGTATATTAATGACCTCAATCTTTGGACCTGTTCTGTACGCGATTAAGTCGTCTGCGTCCGCTATGGCATGGTGAAGTGAACCTATCAGATCACTTGTGTAAATGTTGAATAGGATCGGCGAATTTACCGCACCTTGTTGCAGACCGTTTTTAATGTTAAATGTTCCAGCAGAAGTCACATCGCCATTCTTCACGATGAACTGTCTACTGGAGAGCGTATCAAAAAAATATACAGCAATGGTTTACTAATGCCCAAACTGTCCAGCTTGAAAAAGAGTCCCTCTAACCATACGGTATCGAAGGCTTTTTCCAAGTCAATCAGGCAGGCACCAATGCATTGATTCTTGCCTTTGTTCCATTGGATATCAGAATCCTGTTTAGACGCACCATGAATAACATCATGCCCCGCCTTGAAACCGAGTTGATTATCCGGAACTATATGTTTGTCCCCAACCCACTTAGTCGGGACTCTATTGATCACCTTCTCGAAAAACCTTACCGATGTTTGGAAGGAGACTGATCGACCGGAGACTCGCCGGATTGGATGTGTCTTAATCCCTTTGGGGATGGGGTGTACCATCGCTGTTTTCCTCGGATCACCAGTTCTCTACTTCATTTCGAATGTAGAAGTCGTGCCCCATGACGCGATTGTCCAGGTCATAATTAGGGCCAGTGATATCAATGGCCTTGTATACTTCCTGGAAAGTCGCCCCTATGGTCTCAACCTTCTCCTGTGGACCCTCGATCACAAAGAAGGCGTCATCATCAGCGGCCTCATTTGGATCAATACCTGCTATTGTCAGTAACCGTTCGTTGTCTGTTGTCCGGGCTATTTTAACACACTGAAGGTCGTTTTGATTTTTTCTACGAAGTAGTTTATTTATTTGAGGGAACATATTCGGGTTGCTGGTGTTTATACCCCGAACCTTGTTGTTCCAATACAAACTTACAGAAATTCTGTAATTCTCTTTTATTAACGTTTGCACATTTTTAATCGACGACTTCAGTGTCCTAATCTCCGGGTCTTGTCGGTCAGTTAACTGTCTGTACAAGTTTTTGAGTCTTGTCAGAAGTCTACTCTTCTGTCGGTGCAGTGCGTCAATAGTAGGATTGCGGAACAGGTCTTCGTTAGTTGTACGTCGATTCCGCGGTATTGTAGTGTCGATCTCCTCGTTTGACAAATTCCTATTGGACGGTGGGTGGAGCGTGTTTGAGGAGAGCGCTCTTGCCAAGGTTGCGGAGAAGCGTGTCCATCGAGTCTTACTTTAGTTGTAAGAATATCTTTGGACAAACTCCTCCAATTTCGCAATTTCGTTGGATACTGTAATTTCGGTGCTAAAACCGCAATGGTCGCTGTCATATACGAATGTGCGCAGACAGTTTAATGTTTGTAAATTCGTACCTGTCAGTCGTATACGTTCGTCGTACAGCAGTAGATCCAAATAAGACCCGCCTCTGGGAAACGACGGGTTATCCATCGCTTTAAGACCGAGTCTGTACATGACATCGTGCTGACCCCACCAATCGAGTAGTAGGTTCCCTCTAGTATTTGGCAAATTATTTCCCCAATCTCTGTGTATAGCGTTAAAATTCCCGCCGATTATAAAATAATTCTCCTCCGATTCCAGCCTCAGAAGTCGAAAAAGCGTGTCGAGCTCTGTAGTGAATAGGGTGGCTTGTGAAGCCTCAGGTGCATAAACAGAGGCCAAGTACAGCCGCTTTCCACTGCGGAGAGGTATGTAAATGACGACTGCCTCCAACACCCTCAACCTGGGCAACACTCCCTTGTACACTCTGTAAAATTTTATACCTTCTTTAATGAAAATCGCGACACCGCCTCAACGTTTGGATCTGGGCCGATTTCTTTTTCTAACAATATAATTATTGTACTCCAGTTTGTGCTTATCGGCTAGCTTGGTTTCGCTAGCGAAAAGCACATCAGGAGTTTGGTCTTGTAGCAATTTAAACATCGCGGCTCTTCGTTCGAACCTAATCAGTGAATTAACATTCACCGCAAGGACCTTCAATGTTTGCTCCACCATGTGCGTACCCATTACGACAAGTGTTGCTATTTAAATGAACGACTTTACTATGTTCTATTTAGGTCCATGGTTTCTGACCCAATTAAAGCCTCCTCTGGTGTACCCCAAGGCAGCCACCTTGGTCCCTTATTATTTATTCTGACCATTAATGATGTTGCTTGTATCATTAAAAATTCATACATATCTGTTTACGCAGATGATATGAAAATATTTAGATATATATCATCTTCCTCAGACAGCCTACTTCTGCAGCAAGATCTAGACAGGTTTTGTACTTGGTGTCAGAAGAATTTTCTTGAGCTTAACGTCAATAAGTGTCAGGCTATAACATATAACCGTAAACGCCTCCCTACTTCACCTCGTTGCTATCTAATCTTTAATCTGCCTGTTCCCTTAGTGAATGAGTTGCGTGATTTAGGTGTTATCTGCGACAAGGAACTCAATTTCCGTTCTCACATTGATAGTATAATAAAAAAAGCCAACTCTGCCCTTGGTTTTATCAAGCGCTGGTCTAAGGAGTTTTCCAATCCTTATGTTACCAAATCTCTTTACATAACCTTTGTTAGGCCTCTTCTGGAATATGCCAGCCAAGTTTGGTCACCCTACTACAGAACTCACATCCTCCGGATAGGAGCTGTTCAACGCAGGTTTTTACGCTTTGTTTACGTGGTCTTCCCTGGGATGATAGCCAAAACTTATCACCTTACATTGACCGGCTGAAACTTATAAATTTACAACCCCTTTCTATACGCCGAAAAGTTGCCGACATTCTCTTTATTCATCAAATTTTAGTAGGTAATATCGACTGTCCTTCCTTACTTCAAATTATTTCTTTTAACACCAATCCCCGCAATCTTAGGTCTGTGCCACTTTTCCGGCTCAATCTTCACAGAACGAATTACGAATTACCTGGAGCCAATGTCTAGGATGCTTCGCGAAGTTAACGATGTACAGCCTCTCTTCGACTACCATCTCAGCAAACTCTCCCTCAAGAACATACTTATTTCCACCTATGCCTCACGTCCTTATTTTCTTTAAACGCTCCCACCCTTTAGTTTTTAAGTGAAAATGTTAGTTTTAAGTATATGTTTGCTTGCAATAAGCTTAATAAATCTGTCCGGGATTGACCCGGGCCGCAAAAAAAAAAACTAGGCCCGGCAGCAGCGAGTATTCGTAGATCTGGTCCACCCTCTTGGCCTGTACTTGCACCTGCTTTTGCAGCTGAGCCATCTGCCCTTGGATTGCGAGCAAGATGGCCAGCATGTTAGGTGCAGCTTCCGTTGTTCTTGGCATTGGCGCCGGAGAAGCAACAGTCGCTTGCTGTACCGTAGCCCTCCTACCTGACGCCATTTGGGCGTAGAAAATTTGGGACGTGACGGCTGGTGTTTGAAACCTAATAGGTGAACGTTTGACCTCCACCTTCTGCTGCCGAGCCAGTTTTGCTTTCTTAATGTCAGCGAACTTAGGACAACCTCGATAGTTTGCGGTGTGTCCCACGTTTCCACATAACACGCACGAGAGCTGCGACCTACCGGATGTTCCATCAACATCCAGAGCACACTCCTCGGAACTGTGGTTCTTAGCGCACTTCACGCATCGAGGCTGCATTTGGCAGTTCGACGCGGCGTGTCCGAACCTCTGGCAGCGAATTCATTATATAACGCCTTCGCTCCTTTTTAGTTTTTCCCACTGAACCACCTGGTAGTCTAGGACATTGATACTCCTTAGACTATCCAGACGGCTTTCGGGACTGAGCTGCGCCAGGAAGAACGGCAGACTCCTTTTCACCCTGTATTACAGTGGATGGGATGGCGATCGTTCCCCATTCTCATAATTTTAAAATTATTACCAATGACCAACTTACACAGGTCCTTGGTTGCATTTACTCGTACCTCCAATTTATAGGTGTTGATAGGAGGCACCTTCTCCTTCTTCTGCTGCTGTTGCTGCTGTTGTTGTTGTTGTTGTTGTTGTTGTTGTTGTTGTTGTTGTTGTTGTTGTTGTTGTTGTTGTTGTTGTTGTTGTTGTTGTTGTTGTTGTTGTTGTTGTTGTTGTTGTTGTTGTTGTTGTTGTTGTTGTTGTTGTTGTTGGTGGTGGTGGTGGTGGTGGTGGTGTTGTTGTTGCTTCTGCTGCTGTTTTAGCTGTTGCCGCTATTCTGGCTGCTCTTGTTGTTGCTGGTGTTTCTTAGTCTTTTGTTGTTATAGCACTTGTGCTATTGTATTTGTTTGATGATGTTGCTTTTGCTTTTGCTTTTGAGCAAGCTGCGTCTGCTGTTGTTGCTGGGATTGCCCTTCCTCTTCCCTCTTCCTTCTTACCATTTGCCTTTCTTTTATAGCCAGCACTCTTTGTTGTAGCATTTTGATGCTGCTACTTATGGCCATCATCTCTTCCTCTTTATCTTCCGATTCGGTCAGTGCCAATGAAGCGAAGTTATTCCCTTCCCTAACTCCACCAAGCAGTTTTACAGTGGAAGTTGGTTGGGTGGGATGTTGTAAGTTAGAAGCTGCCCTTAGCTTCCTCCTTTTCTTAGTTTTCGGTTCTGCCTCTATTGGTGTTTGGCTGGAACCGCTTGATGCCGCGCCTGTTTTGTCAGCTGATCCCGCTATGCCAATAGCAGTCCACAGTCCATCACGTGCTGCTTACTACAACACTTAATAACACTTTAAATTATTTTTATTATATCTTCTAATTTAAAAAAAAAAGAAAAAAAAAGTGTTTGCACGACTCGGAGTCGAACCCACAACCTTTGCTGTCTCAAGCGAACACACTACCACTGTGCTAATTGGAGCCTAAATCCAATTTGTCAAATGTCTTAGTTAACACTTCTCACTTTCTAGCCGAAACACGTTTAAACTCCACGGAGGTCTATGAAGGATTGGTATTTGGGTGTCCCGTGTGGTTCAATGTACGAGCAAGCTTAATGGAAAAGATTCGGGTGTTTGTGAAGGCTGGCCTTCGCTTGTACAGAACACCAGAGTCGGAGTACAAAAAATGTTATCCTAATGAGGTCCTTTACAATAGGGCAAACCTAATACGAGTGGACAACTTCGTAATTAAGCTGACTCGAAGGCACATTGCAAGAGCAATGACCTCGACGAATAACCTGATATCTGAGGCTTACTACCCCAATTACCTTTACCACGAGAGTGTGCGCTCAGACGGCTTCGTTCCACCGGAAGCATTCCTCTACCTAGACCAAAAAGGGTTGATCCAAGATATATCAGCGGTCCCGTTAATCTTCCATGTCGCTCGGACAGCTGAGGACAGGCGACTCAACTACAACAGAGACGTCGCACATGGTAGTGTGGATCGTCTCAGGTTCAGTAGGGCGGTGGGGAATCGCGATAAGAGGGATGTTGTTCGGCAGCACCAGCACCAGCACCAGCAGAAGATGTTACGTCGTCGTTTCCGTCAATTCCTTTCTCCTCCTTCTATCTTTCCGCCCGCGCCCTGGCAACAGTAAAAGGGTATCAACCCCTTAGGCGCGCGTAAATTATAAAAAAAAAAAAAAAAATTACGGACCAGCCACGCTAATGAGGCAGAGCTGACCAATCTGTTTTCTCTGTAAATAGCGATGGCCAGTTTACATAGGTTTTGGTTAGCATTTAAGAAATATATACAGATATTGGTATATATTAATATACGTATATAATTGTGTATAATGTCTATCTTAGGTAGGCTAAGGTTTATTTTAAGTTAGATATTAATTTTTTATAAAAAAAAATAAAAAATTATGTCCATATACTAAGTTTTTGTTAACAATTTTTTTCTTAGCTTTAAGTATAGAAAATAAATATCCGTAAAGAAAATGTAAATAAAGTCGAAAGACATAGTTATAAGAATTTAGAGTAGCTTAGAGTGCCTGTGTGGGGTTAGTATAAGATTGTTAAGTAATTTTAAGCTAGCATTTAAGCATTTTTTGTTAGTATTTAAGAACTAGTGATTAAGAAAATAAAATGCATTTAAAACTAAAAACTAACTAGCGCTTCGTTGCGCATCTCGTCGTTAATTTCAAGATCGAAATTCGAGGCTGTCGTACGAACTCTGTGCAAAATGTCGTCAGCCATCTCGTCCTTGTATTTGTCCCACAATGCGGTCGGGTTCGACAGATGACATGTGGCTATGATGATCGCAAACAATGTACAAATTGGCGAGCGTTGAGTTCGAATGTGTATCGTTTTCGAGCAAATTCAAACGTTGGCAAGCCTCTCGAAAAGTGACCCACAGTACCCAGGGAATCGAAGGATGTAGGGCCTCTAATGTTCACCAAAAGCAAGCGAAGATATAAGCATTCGTCTTGGTGTGGATGAATTGTGTAACACATATTCGTCCGAGGGCATTAGTCGAATAGACATCAGCGAAGCCAGCAACAGCATCACGCGTTGAAACTTCTTCGATGCAGCGTTCCATATATAATAGCGTGGCGTTTCAGAATAGAGTAAAGTCCTTGCGAACGGATCGCTTTCGCATGTCGAAAAGAGATTTGTCAATGTTGTCGCTGGTGGTCGTTCTGCTCTTTGCGCTGCGTTTGGGTCCGTAATGTAGACACGTTCATGAATCGGAAATGAAAACAGCCGGCAAATTGCCTCGTTACAACTCATAGCTCAGTTTTTTTTTTCAGTTAAAATGCATTTTTTTATTTGATTTCATTAGTTATCTCTTACATGCTAGACAAAAACGCTTAAAAATTAGCTTAAATAACTAAAAAATAATCTTATTGTAACTTACTGGCCCCATGCGAGCACTCTAAATTAAATATAATACTTAAAAATTATGTCTTTCGACGTTTATGGCGGGTTATATTCTTATTCTACAGTGACTTAACTATAGCTTAAACTAAGAAAACAGATTTAAAAACTTAGTACATGGACTACGAGTATTTTAATTTTATTATAAAACTTAAAACTAAAACCCTACATACTACCTAAAACTAAATCTTAATCTACTTAACCTATTTACGGCTACATGCATATATATATATACATAATATATATATACTTCATATATAAATATATGTGTATATATATATATTTTTTTTTTCATTTTATATTTCTATTTATTTTTTTTGTTTTTATATATATATTTTTTTTTAAATCTAACTTAAACCTACCTAAAACTATGCAAGCCGGCCATGGCTAAAAAAAAATTAGGATGGCCACCTTGGTTCACATGAAGCTAACTATCACTGGAGGAGTTCAACGACGAAGCGTCCTCCCCTTCAACAAGTCGTTGCAACTCACGTAACATCCAAGTTGAAATTCCTCACCTCGTCGTTTGCATTCGAATCGGCAATGTCAAACACCGCCATGTTGCTCCCTTTGTTCACATATATGCAAACGTATTTGATGGATTTGATGATTTGATGGAGTTGAAATACTCAACATTGCAGTGGGTTAAGAACGTTTTCGGAAAAAGCGGACAATATGGAACGATCCACCGGTTATTGACGACGACATTGTTTCCTTTCACTTTCATCACGATTGATCTGGAGTTGCCATCTGGAGTGACGACGTCGATACAATGGATATCCGTCGATTCCACTGATTGTGTCAGCCACCAACGGACGGGGAAAACGCTTTGTACAATCTCCATTTTCCATGCACGGTGAGTCTGTTTGTGGACTCTGCAAGGGCCATGGATCATGTTCGTTGTCACAACGGAATGCAGCTCCGGATCAATTTCCGGATCTGGTATTTCGGCAGAAATGATCGAATCAATATGATCAGGTCGGATCTTGTCGAACATCCAAAGCAGAATGTGTGTATGTGGTAAACCACGCTTCTGCCATTCAACCGAGCGCATCCAACAACGAAGTACGCCTTCTGCTTAACGATGTAATCCATAAGTACTCTGATCTTTTGTTTGAATGCTCGTGCAGTGATGTCATATCGATCGCTGGATGTTTGTCCTGTCAGCAACATATTCGTAATTTCGTGCCATTTCGGATTGCAAGTGAACGTGATGAATTGATCCGGGCGCCCGTAATTCCGCACGTACGTCATCGCATCTTGAGCGTACTCATGCATGTGGCGCGGGCTTCCAACATAAGTAGCTGGGAGAATTGTCAAACAACCGATGTTGGCCGCGTCTCCTTCAGTAGCGATGACGTCACTCAAGTGGATGTACTCGTGTGATCGTAACTTCGACTTGATGTATCTATCGTTTACATGTCAACTGTTGAAACAACCGGCGATACCTTAACAGATCATTGCCAACATCTTACCGAATCATCAATCTATAAGCATAAAAATTCATTCATCTGACCTTCTTATTCGTTTCTTCTCCTGAAATATGAATTCGAACTTAGTTGTAGAATGAAAAAGAAGTGATGACTTGTAAACAAACCTGTCGTTGGACTGACCATCTTTATATTGAAGTGATAGCCATCCTCTCCACGACAGAACATCAACGGGTATTGAAGTGCATCATATGACCGATGAGTCTCGTACACGCGCTGCAATTGTCCACCATCCCCACGCCTGAGAACAACATCGCGTGATTCCACATTCTCGCCAACAACCACCACAATGATAGTGGGAGCATTGAATTGTTTTGCATGGCTTCCAGCGGGTCTTTTGTCTGCTCTGATAATGATTTTGTGGTCGTCTGAATGCATTGTATCCAATGCATCTCTGGCGGATGGGTCAAAATGGGCGATTCCACCTTGCCGTTCCACCAGCGCAGCATAAGCCGGGGGTTTCCGATTGAAACTTCAATGCATTGCAATGCGGGCATACGACAGACAATGAACCGATATCAACGCAGCGAAGATCTTTGTAGGCGATTGCGGAATCGTATTCGAAAGCAACGCGATTCAAGTCTACATTTACGACTGGTCTTCTTCCAGTAACATTTTGTCGAATTTGAGGTGGTGATTGTGCAACCCGAACCTCTGCAATATTGGCACGTCTCCATTCATTTTCTTCTGCACGTTCCTCTTGCGTTTGATTATTACGGACATTCTGACTAATTATTGCACGACGTGTACGTCGTCCATGGCTTGATCGTCTAATAAGAGGCATTAGTCAAGTAAATAACTGCCCCTAAAAAACAACAAAATCATTTTCGATTAGTCCTATACAAAAGAAAATTCTCTTCAAAAGAAAAAAAAACTTACGGAATGAATGTTTCGCAATGTATGCCCGCAATCCAATTGGATAACATCACTTTTTACACGCAAACTTATTTTCTGAAAAAAATTATCGAATTAATAAATACATTGAATTTCAATTGATCGTAATGCTTGTACCGCTTGCGGATGTTATGCGCGATATACGACTATCCGGAATCAGTGTAATAATACGCAAAACTCGAATCAATTGCAGCAAGAATTCCTCAATAGAAAATAACAATGCGAAAAGGACAGTTGTCAAATTGCGCACAGCCGATGTCAACGTATAACTCCATTATTGTGTTGTGGCATTCATCGCAGCACAACGCCATCTATTATTTGTCTCGTTGACTTCTCCCCCCAAAATTCACGCAAGACGTCTTTTATCACAATGAATTTCACAATTAGCCGAAGTTTTCCAAGCTTCACAACGAATTTTCCACCTTTACATCGTGCAAAACCATCAAAAATTTCGTCGAAAAAAAAATTCAAAATTTTCGTGTTTTTCCGGAATTTTCCAAGTTTTCCACTATGAATTTTCTTTTTTCCATTCGAAAAGCCATTCCAGAGCAATTGCACACAAAATTCCATAAAAAAAAGTCAATTTTCGATTGTTCCAATTTCCAGTATTTTTCGGGGGGTTTTCCCAAAATTTTCTTTCTTAAAAACCTTCTCCTGGCAATTACGAACAACTGAAAAAAAATTTGACCCAAATCGGCCCAGCCGTTCTCAATTGATGAATTACTATACATTTTTCACACCATTTTTATATATGTATACAGATTTTAATTTCTTATTTAACTATTCCATTGTTTTCGCCAAAAGTGATGATTTTCTTTTTTATGATTGTTTATTTTTAATTAATTTTGCTGTTTTTCTATAATTTTCAGGTATATTTTATTGGCTCATTGTTATTTAAAACAGGTAATTTTTCAATAATTATTTCACTACTTAAAATATTTGTACTCGTATATGCTGAACATATTGAAAATGATAAGATCAGTTTTAAATTTAATGAAACCATACAATGTTAAGATGAGCTTCTATGATATTAGACCTTCTAGGATGCATATCATTAGAAACACCACAGGTGGAAGTGGTCTTCGTTGTCTAGAAATTACTGAATCGGTCTCAACATCTTTCGGCATTGAATACAAAATAATCGAAATTACGGACTGAAATAGTAAATTTATTTTCAAATTTGCTTATAAAGCAAAATATTTCTTTTGTGCATTACCCTTTTTAAGTCTTTAGCCGACTTAAGTGCTCTTTACGAACATATCATATTGTGCGGAGATTTCAACTTGATAATAAAAAATAGTTTGTTGAGGCAATTTCTTGACTGAAAATGGTCTTGCTATTTTAAACCCATCGTTGTATCAAATGCGAAAAATGTTCTTCTTTGTGATCAAATCTCTCTTAACGCGATTCAATTGTTCTACCATATAAAATTAACTTTTCGCTAGATACCACCCCCAAAACGTTCACTTATAGAGACTAAAAGAACATAAATATAAACACTACACAGATGTTGACACTACAACAATATGTTGGAGTTAAATCATGTTCATTCCTGGAGCTAATGACAAATCATCTTCCTTTCAAAACTCTGTTCTGGAGCTGTTTGATAAAAATGTACCACTAAAAGTTAAAATTAAAAATTCTAAATGTCCATGGTTTTCTTCTGAGGTTCTTGACTCCATTAATAACCGAAGAAAACTGTATCACGTATGGAAAAAAGACTAATTTCGAGTAACTGGGAAAATTTTCACCAGGCCAGGAACTACTCCAACAATCTAACGCGACAGTCCAAACGCTATTACTATCTCCAAATTAAATATAGAATTAGATTCTAAGACTCTTAGAAAAAACTTATGTAGTATTGCTGTTGGCATTGATAATTTAAACAACTCATTCTTATCGAATGTAAGAAGTAGTCATCACTTCTCGTTATATACTATTATAAATGTGTACTATTTAAAAAAAAAGAATTTTGCAACTGTTGTGGAAAGTGACGTCCTTGAAGTTATAACTAAAATTAAGTCAAACGCAATCGCTGATGATGGAATACCTCTTCGGTTTTTATAATTAATTTTACCATATATAGTATATAAGTCTCACCATTTGCATGCAACATCCTTGATTGTATTTTGCAACAATATTTGAATGCTCGTAACTGCATCTTCTTACACAAAATAACTTATACAAAATCCCTTCCATATACTGTTCACAAAGCTGCAATTCACCAGATCATCTAGAATTTTTAATAGTACAACTCAGCCCTTCATTTATGTCAATTCAGTACAACTATTCTTGACCAGGACCATTAGAGCATAGAACTCACTGCCATAACCCATAAAAAGAACGTCGACAGCTTCTGATTTCAAAACAGCCATTTTGACATATTTCTCAGTACAACAGGGGCACACTTAAATTTTTTTTATTTATATTTCTGTTATTTTTCGTCCTTATTACTATCTTTTATTTTCCTTTTTTTTTAACCATATTCACATATTTGTTTCCTTTATGTTTAGAGTTATAATCCTCCATAATGTTATTTTTTTAATTGTTTTCCTATATAATACTCTAAAAATGCTTTGCTTTATTTGTCCTTGATATTTTTAAATAAAGATTTAAATTTGAACTATTGTAGAATAGCTAAACGAGTCCCTGGTCCATTAAAAATCTTCACGGAGGCACTGTTTGGCAAACCAAGCTTCCTGGCACAGCTGAACGTTTGATCCTTTAACTGAAAGTTCGATCTGCTTTGTATCCCGAATCAAGCGGTTAAAATCTGAAATCTCCCTAGAGCATTGAATCCTTTGATGTTTGGTGTCACATTGCCTTTGTAAATGAACCTGTGAAGTTTATCTGATGGCTATTCTGTCTGCGTTTTCGTCAGAAAATATTGAAGGCCATGTTCCGGCATCGATTTTGATAAGCATTCGTTTAGCTAACACGCTGATTGCATCATCCGGAACCGTTCAGTTTGCGTAGAAAAGTCCGAGTAATGTGTTCTACCAGTTACCAATCTGATAAGATAAGCCATGGTTTATATTTTTGTTGCTGTCGTTGTAGAGTTGACACACTTTCTTCATAGTTTTGACTCGCTATTACTGGAACGATACGGCTAAATAATAATTTAACTTACACAGAATTAGATTTATTATTTCGTATATTCACTACGGTGTTAAAGTATACGTAAATATATAAAAACATATACGTATATATTTGTATAATCACCTCAAGTCCACTTTTATAAACTATTATATTATCAATTAAATGCACTTACTTTGTTTAGGACAGCAGATCAGATGTGCACAGTGGATTCCCTTGATTATACTCGTACATGCGTGTACGTGTACATTTTAGAAAAATCTTTGTATGTTACTACGAGTAATTGAGTTCAGCTATTGTAGTTTGTCTTATACGAGTATATTTACTATTTAATACAAAATGGTTCGAATTGAAATTTGGTGATATATATTTTACCATACAAGAGCTAATAAGTAAACTCCTCACACCGTGTTGTGTGTGCATTGCATTATTAATTGTTATTGAGTTTCGATTTTTTGTGGAAAAAACTCTAAAATAAAAGAAAATAGGGTAAATATCGATTGCAAGGAATCGCTACAACTACCTTATTACTTACTCGTGTATCTAGTAGTCCTGAAGTTATAGAATTATGTATATGTTCTTGGTCGCAAAGTAATATGCATGCGAAAATATTTTACTTCTTAAGGACGTGAACATGTACATATTGTATATTGTGTCATGTTCTTATATTCTCTTATAAGCACTGCGACGCTTTTGATGTAAAATATCTTCCGTCATGTAATCTCTATAATTTCTAGTTGATTTGATAGAAAACATGTTGATATTATTATTAAAAATAATCATCATCTTCAAGTAAATACAATCGTTGACATCCTTCACGATACAATTATGTCACACACAATTGACCATCAATTGTTCTTAACCCATTTACGGCCAACGTTGCGAAAACGCAACACCAACTTTGAGAATTTTTGTAGCCGTTATTTTTTGCTGTTATGATTAACTTATTAGTTTGTATAATCCTTCGACATGTTGTTTGTCCCTATAAATTAATTCATGAAAAAATATTACGTTTTTCATATTTATAAATTAATGTATGTGAAGGTAGTATTCATCAATTTTGAAGGGTTTTTCTTGAAGAATTTTGGAGGAAAACGTTTAAAACATTCAGATATAATTGACACATTTTTGTATAGCATAATATTCTATCTGGGCGAGAAATAAATAATTTCAGTGAATTTTATCTTTTACGAGTATATCATGAAAATTTATATTTGAAGTAGGTGTTGCGTTTTCAATTATCCCCACTATTGAATTTCTGTTGCAAAGTTTTTTATCTTTACCCGTGCGATGTTGTCAGGTTTATAAAAAAAAAAAAAACTATTCAATTGAATAATCACCTGCGTGAAATGATTTTGTTCTATATGTGCAGTGTGATAAAGACACACTGCACGAAGTGCCAGGCCTTCTAGTCGTCTTATAACGGTGTTGAGATGTGCCTTTGTTGTCGTTTATTGCTTTCTAGTTTTTTTCCACGAGTGCACGTGCGTGCTTGTTTTTCGCAATATACTGAAACCATTTCGATTACAGTTTTTGTGTTCTGAAACCGCTTTTTGAATACGCAAACAAGAAATTTTAACAATTTGATGTTTAGCCACAACGTTTCAATAGATGAACAAATGGTCCCATACTTTAGCAGGCATTGTGGAAAAATGTTTATTAGGGGGAAGCCAGTCCGATTCAGATTTATACGAGTATCAGTTTTCTCCCTATGGTGGAGCTGATAAAGGAATAGACAATGACAAAAGAATACCATAAGGAGAATGTGTAGTTACAAATTTGCTAAAAGTAGTTGAAACCCCTTCGAATCATCGGGTATTATTTGAAAAGCTCAGGATCTGTTTGGACATCTGGGAACATAATTTCACCCATTTGATTCGGCACAATCTAACCATATCTATGTACATATATGTGAGCACGTGGCAAGCCTCGCTTTTGCCTGCCTTCCACGGTAAACATATGGCACCTAACTGCATTAAATATGGATGGTGTCCCCTAATTCGTCAAGGATAATTTGGGAAATGATTGTTGGGTATATTCTTAGAAAAATTGGTGTATCCTAACCCATATTAACGGAAATTGCTCTGTAAATACTAATGCTAGAAACTTCGTTTCAGACTTTGTTTCTAGAAGAAATACCAGCCTTTGTAACTGCGTTCAAATAAAGTTGATATCTTGTTCGAGTCTTTAGATATCTAAGCCCATTCTTCTTGCCTATGCTAATTTTTGATCTTCTTGTCGGTCACTTTTCTCCAGAAATCGTTAAAAAAATCATTAACCAGTTTGTAGAAAGACCCATAGATTTTATGATACTTTTATGATGCATACTTATGAAAGTTTTAAAGGGTGCTAGTTTACCTGACTACCTGTCAAAGCCCTTATTTCCTTACCCTGTTCCTTAAAAGTTCTCAGAAAGAATTAGGGTTGGGGTGTGAAGGCCTATTTGGAAAATTTACCAAACAAAAATGGTATAAAAGATTAAAAAAAAAATTCAGTTTAATTTTTTACGCCAAGTTTACAGCTGCTTGAAATGTAGCTCAATCCGTGCCTGTATTCAAGTATGATGTACTTAATAGACTTAAAGTTGCTTAAAGTTGTAGGACTTTATATTGATATGGGTTTGGAATGTTCTAGAAAGGATTGGAGAATATGGGACAACCCAGGTATTATTAACTTTGATAGTCTGCCCACATATATTAAGCTCGCAGGTAAATCCATCCTCAGTGGTTTCTGTTTGATTTTATAAGGCAAATAAAATAATATCCATCGTTTGGTGTAACGTATAGAGATGAGAGATGCTTTAAAATTGTTGCTAGGTCTAGCACTTTACAACGAATTAAAACTTAATTGAATCGGAAATACCGCTTTACAGTAATCGATGTGCAAACATAAAAAGAAATCTTAAATTAACATATTTAAGTTTGACCGCTGCACAGAGGAGTATTTGCATCAAAAACCTGGCCAAAAATTATTTTTCGTGGTTTTTGCTATTATTTCTTTAGTAAATGAATATTCACACATTAAAGTACAATATACAGTACATTGTCTTTATTTTAGATATGTTTTAATTAAAATAAATGCCAAACAGTTTGTTATGATCAGCATATTAGGGTATTTTTTTGTAATAACGGTGAAAAGAATCGCTGGATTCTGTCCAATAATCTTCATCAAATGAATCTTCGCTAATTTCGTCTTCGCTTAGAGAAAAAAATCTTTCATTATTTATATTTGAGTCCTCTGGAAGGAGCAGTTCTCGGGTCTCCTTGGAAAATGACTGTCTTCGCTTCGATACCGACTTTTTGAGACAACTTATGAGTGGATCAGACCTAGAGCCCTGCATGAATGGAGTCAAAGTACTGTGCACAGTAGTCAACTCATTCACACTGATTCAGATTCATGAATCCTACCACAGTAAAATATGAATCTTTGAGTTAATGAATCATATAGTGTGCTATGAACACAAATCTCTCATTGCTTATGAATGAATCCGAATGAATCATTAGTTTCCTATGACTCGTGTGGATCATGTTTCATGATTTAGATTTTTTTCAATTCACTCACAGTAAATCACAGTAAATCATGTACTCCTATTGAAATGGGTTTTTTGTATTTTTTTTTGATTTTGATTGTTCTCTCTGTGTTGCAACATTTAAAAGCAACATATGTACATACGAGTATGTATGTATATTTTTGGGATTTCCTTTTTCTTAATTGTTGGGTTTTATTACGACAGTTTTTTTTTATTGTTTATTACTTTCGGAAGGATAATGATTAGGCCAGTTAATTAGATTTTCTTCCACTCATAAAAAATATAAAGGAACGAATGAGGTTTTGGCAATTAGGTCGTATAATTCAAAAAACTTCATTCAGGAATTCTAGGAAACTTTCATTTTTTGTAATTGAAGTAAAGAAAGTGTTATGCAAAAATTAACCCGGAGATTCTGTATTGTTATTTTTTGTTGAAATTCTTAATTAGTGTGTTTTCTTTTCATATAGAAGATAATAATTTGTTATAGAAATTTAGTATACGGAAAAAAGTTTTTGTGCTAAGCAGTGTTGTGTTTAGTGTGTTGACAATTCTTTGGTATTTTAAAAGGAAAAAAAATGTAGGAAATAAGTTTAACTGAGAATGTAAGTACTAAATTGTTTGATGTGTAAAATACCTTATTGTTTATAATATTTTTTTTTTATTTACAGATCAATTTGACAAACTCTAACGGTGGTGTTGATCCCGGATTCGTCAAGGTGAAATTGCAAACAGGAGAATACGAAGTAAGCGATGTACTTGGTCGCAGTAAAGTGTGGAAAGTTTTCGGAATGGTGATCCAGGAAAATGGAACTGAGGTTGAAAATATTGTGGAATCTCGAATTTGCAGCAACGTTTTTAAATTTTCAAAATGTACTTCGAATCTTGTTCGGCATAAGTGTTATAAGATAGAGAAAAATAAAATTGGTCAAGAGAATCTACCGGAAACTTTTACAGATACCGACACTAAGAAAAGCATTACGCGTGCAGTAACAGAATGGACAGTGGAAAATTGTTGCTGTTTTCCATTCCCACTTATTGTTTTCTCCGACCATCTTTCAAAACAACAAATCAAATGCAATCACAGTGAATCGCAATGAATCATACCACTCACAACACACGAAATATAACTCCTTACTGCATTTACTGTTCGAATCTCAAACTGTGAGGTATGACAGACATAAAAATGAATCTGAATGAGACTGAATGATGTCAAATCTCATAAAGTGAGACATATAATTCATTCAGAGTCATTTTTAAATGAGTTGAGTTATTTGAAGTTTGACTCCACTCATGCAGGGCTCTAATCAGAACTAAGAAGTAATCTGTTGAGGACATCCATATTACAATCTCTTCTAGAGAACTTCCTAGCATACCTCAGACGGTAGAGTCTGTAAGTTTAAATTTTATTATTAAGTAATATTTACCTTTGTTATTTTTATTTATTTACTTTAAAAAGTAAAGATAAACTTACCTGAAGTGTCTATTTCTAGCTTCTGATGCTACTTCTGATAGTTGACCAATAGGAAGCAGGGCACTTTATATGATTACAGATGCATGCATTAAAATTGTATGCATGGTTGGAGTCATAGGGTACCATGGGTATAACTCGACATAAAGCCTAGCTGTATCCATGGTGTAAAACCCAAATTTGCCAGTATCAATCTTGAATCCACTTGAAATGGTCTCTAGAATGATTTTACAGCGGAAAATTAACTGCAAATCGATTCCCGTTATTTCAGCAGCAAGTTCCGGGTTATTAAAAAATCTTCGACTGGTGTTTCCGTCATTTGTGTTGCCAAAACCAGCACGTGGAAAATCCACAATAAGGCCAAGTTTTTGTCTAAATTCTTCCTGAATTTGAGTTTTTCGAATCATGCATGCCTCTTTGTCTTCCGATGTTCGTAATTGCCATTTTTTTATTTGGAGCTTATAAGCAATAGACTTTCGAAAAGTCTGATTCGAGCATGGAATAATTAAGTTTGGTTTACTTAATTTTGTTAAATTCTTTTGATGTCAATCCACAAAGATAGCACTTCTGCGTTGATGCAGTTTCAGTTACTGCATTGCATATTTTGCCATCAACCATATTAAAAATCAATGTATGCTTTACCTCCATGTTAGTCATTGTAGTTTTTACTAGTGAATCAATTTTGTCTTGAATATAGTTTATTTCACTTTTTATAATGTCTGCACTTTCTTTAACAAAGTTGATCGGAGAGAAGCGGGAGTCGGATTTTGCCAAATGATTTTTGAACCACAAACCAAGCGCAAGGGAACAAGTGAGCTTTGAAATATGAATGCATCTGACTCTGATCTATTTTTAAATTTTTGTCTGTATTGTGATTGCTGGGATCCTTCACATCCCCACTTTGTAATTAGCTCTAGAGACTTGCATTCATTTTCATCTACGCTAGCTGTAACACCATACAAATACGAGTACATAAGTAATCGAATTATAGTGTGATCCAACAAATTGTGCAGGGATATTTCGGCCAAGGTTTCTGTTACAGTGCATGATTCTTGGATAGGATAACAATCCTTTTTGGCTTTTGAAGGATACTGAAACATGGAAAAAAGTCCTTATTTGTTGCTGCGATCATTTCATATTGTTTTCGCAGGGTTACCTGCTTCAACAAACATTGAAATCTTTAATATCGGCAATTTTACTTTATTTTCCGTAAGGTTATCAAGATATGCTTATCTATACTTCTGCGCTCTTTGGGGTGTTTTTAAAATCTCTGTCATTAATTTTGAAGCATCATTCTTCCCAGCCTCCCTTAACTTCATCTTAATTGCAAATGCTAGTTCCTCGGTTTGAAAATTTTCCCGAATATTTTCGGTTTTTCTCCTTTTACTTCTATCACTAAGTTCTTCAAATGACGTTTATGTACAGATCTACCTGGTCCGGCAGTTGTGTGTGGGATTAATAAAGTTCCTTCAAGCCATAATTTATTGCTTTCTAAAAATAAATTGTTTTTTCTTCTTGATTCTAACCATTCTAACGTTTAAGGTCGCACAAAAATTTTGCTACTTTTAGCTTAAAAATTGCAAGTTGCTGTGTTGAACAGGAAAAAGTGGTATTTAATAGATAATTTTTTATGTAACTTAATTTTTCGCTAATATTCCCCTAGCAATTTTCTTCCATATTGTCAAATAAATATTGTTTTGTCACAACTGTGAAACCTGACGATCCTAATAGGAAAAATTATGTATAAGAAGGTACAAAAATACTTTGTAAAATAAACATTCTAGGGACATTCTCATTAAAAACGTGTAAATTTATTAGACAGCCTACTTCTTTCTCCCTAAATGTTTCTGCTCGAATTATTTCTTTTAACCTCAATCTAAATTTTGATCACGCAAAAAAAAATTAAACAAATAACACCAGTAATTTTCATTTAAAAAAGTGCTGCATAGTGTATGTGTGCTTTTTACACAAAAGTGAAAAATTAGTTGATCCACAGTACTGTTAAGAGCACGTAGAGCAACCAATTTTTGTTGCATTGACTTAAGAAATTTTCAAATTAATGTATAAACTTAAATTCATTGCAGAATAACAGGGTATACTAAAACAAAATCATTAAAACTTAAAAAATAAGTTTAAAAAATATTTTGTTTTGATACAAAAGTTCTAAGCGCATATTGAAACAAAAAATACCGCCTTATATTTCCAAAATTCAATTAAAATTGTAAATACGTACCTGAAGCAGAATTCTCCATTTGAATTTTTTTTACTATCTATCACAACACTTCGATATCACATATTGAACAACACTTACTAAAGTAGCACGAATTGAAATAAAATTTTAGGATATGCAACTGTTAACTGAACTCTTTTTATCACAACACACGATCTACAAAAAAAAAACAACAACAGTATATTGACCCATGTGTATTCCGCTTTTAGTTGTCAATTTTACTTATCAGAAAATCGGTTTTTGGCCAGGTTTTTGATCGAAATACTCCTCTGTGCGCTGTATGGAATAACGGGATAATTTATGAATATGATTAAGAACCATAGATAACATATACATGTACATATTAACAGCAGATGTAGTATTAGTTTAAATTTTTAAAATATCGTTATTTTGAAATTTTTTTTTAATAGTATTCTCCGTACGTAAAGTGCGATCAACCGATCGTAATGAAACATATCGCAGTTTTTAAGTTGAGAAATCTGCTATCGAAGCGAAAATTCCGCTAGAATCGATTCAGTAGTTTTTTTGAGGATGAGATAGTAGTAGTAATTATCGTAACGGAGTTTTAAAATTCTTCTCTTCCTATCCTACCTAGCTCTTTACAGACTTCTGGTGCCGTAAGCTTTCGATTCCTGTTAGTAGTTATTTTCTGTGTCTTGGAGTTACTGTTTTGTATAGGCGACTTAAGTTTTCTTAAATTATAATGGAAAACTTGAGAGTTGATAATATCGTTAAATGTTTTCAAAATACTTATAAGAAAATTAAAATAGTTACAAATTATAAATTGATAAAAACTTAGAAATGCCCTCGGATTTGTTGTGTTTTAAAATCAATTCGTCTTTAAGTAGGTATAAGTTCAGTTTTATAACATCACTTTTTTTATATTTTGATTGCATTTTTGAATTTAAAAGAAAGTCTTTTTTAGAGTTAAACAAAAATTAGCTTAAATAACTTGAATAATCTTACGTGCCCTTGGGGTCTGAGCAGCAACAAAACACGCGCTACTTTGAACTCAGCATTATTTGTTCATTTGATATGAGTATTACTAGAATGCACTATATGTTTGTCTATTGCTCTCAAACTATTCCGACGACTCAGAGTCGACAAAAAGTCGTAGAACATACTCTCTGTGCCTATAAGACGAACAGTGTAGTAAGTGGAGAAATTTGACCTTAGTCCTCACCAAACTGTTGCTTCAACAATTTATTTATTTATTCTATAAAATGCTAGCTATTACTACTGATGTTCAATTAAATGATAAAACGTATCAATATATGCTTGCGAGTACATAAAAAAAGGTAATTAAACAATGGTTTCGTCGTCACTTGCATCACAGTGCATGGGTACAATATCTCCTAGTTGACATCAATCTTTGCATTTGTTCACTTTATACTTGATGGTATAACAGATTTCGTTTCTTTTTTTTCTGGAAGCCTACAACCAAAACTTACGCTACAGTTTATTTTACTATTTTCTTGAAGATTAAATTTTGTGTCTAACGCCTTTAAATTTTATTGGCTTATGGAGAACACGATGTTCATGTTTTATTTTTTTTTTTTTACAAAGCTTTAAAGTTCAAATCTAAACGGTGTTAAAAACCGCTTTTCATTCAAAATGTGCTGAGAAAATGTAACGATATTTTGAAAAAGAATTTAAAGTACTCGTAAATGACAATAGAAATATCGTGTAAGTGTAGAATGTAATGCAGACTGTCATTTAGTAGGAGAATGTTACTTTCATTCAACACATGATCCAATTTACAAAACAAAAACACATTTGTATTTTGAGTCAAATGTAGTTGCAATTATTCAAATATCGGACATGCATGTACTTCTCAACCAAGTGCCCATAGTATTAGGGAAAAAAAACCCTTGCATGTTTTTACTCTTCAAAAAATAGAAACAAATATTTTTACGATTGGAAGTAAAAGAAGCACGATCACCTGAAAAATACGGAGAATTTTTATAATGAATAAATATGTACATACTCGTACATATGCATGTATAATCAATTTAAACGTTGTTCAATTACATCTCAAATATACTCCGTAAATACTTGCTGTATTTGATATGACTCTCCCCTACTATCCAAAAACTCAATTAAATCAATAAAGTTACTACCATATTTTAGAGTGCACATTATGCAAGTATATTGTGATAACCACTCAAATGTGAGCAGCGACATCTAGCAGAAAATGTCGAAACTCGAAGACTAGAAGGTTTCGATACTGGATGAGCAAAGTACTGGAGAGTAGAATCGAATTTTCTAGCAAATTGGAAATGGTATGGGACGCTGGGTGGCGAGGATTGTTCTCGAAGTATGTCATTCGAGTATAAATACCAGCATCCCAAAGGTATGCAAATCAGTTCCAAAGTTGAATTTGAAGTGTTAATTAGAAGAAGTGATTAAGTGGTTTAAGTAAAAGATAAGAAAAGTATAAGTGGTTGAGAAATTGAATTGTACTGAGAGAAAGAATTAAATAGTGAATTGTAACTGTACTGAATAAAGGGATTTGTATTGAAAAGAATAAGTTCTATCATTTGTACCCACACAAACATTTTACATTGGTGTCAGAAGTGGGATAGGACTTATTGTGTGTAAAAAAAAAAAAAAGAAGTGTTTTCTGACTATTTGAAAAAGCTAGAATGGGTCGAAAACTATTGCAGTTGACCCTTGCCCAACTCAAATCCGAGTTGAACAAGAAAAGCCTCAGCGCCAGTGGAGGAAAAAGTGACCTGGTGCTCAGACTTCAGGAGGCTTTGAACAACGAGGATGAACAGACAAGTACCGGCAGTGATATGGCTGCGATGATGCAACTCCTCTTGTTAAAAATGGACGAACAGAAGAATAGTCTCGACCAACAAAAGAAAAATCTGGAAGAACAAAAGAATAGCCTCGAACAAAAGCTGGATGAACAAAAGAAAAATCTAGACGAGCAGAAGAGCAGCATTGAACAAAAATTCGACGAACAAAAGAATAGTCTAGAACAAAAACTGGAAGAACAAAATAACGTTCTACACCACAAGTTCGAAGAAATAGATAACAAATTTGAAAGAATAGAGAAGAACGTTGATGACAAATTTGATAGAATAGAGAAGAATGTTGGCGAAAAATTCGAGGAAATGGACAGCAAAGTTCAGCAACTGGCAAAAGAGCTCGACACAGTGCGAAAACAGAAACTGCGAGAATGTTCTTTAAGCGGTCCAAGGAGAAAAGATTTGAAGCCTCCCTCATTCGATGGCCAGACCTCATGGTCTACTTATAAGAAGCAGTTTGAAATGGCTGCCTGTGCAAACGACTGGGACAATAAGGAGAAGTGCTTTGCCCTAGCGATGGCCTTACGTGGTCCTGCGTCAGAATTGTTACAAACAATCGATATCGAAAAGAATAGAGACTATATGGTTTTAGTACAGGCTATCGAGAAACGGTTTGGGGATAGCCACATGCGGGAAGTTTACAAGGTTCAATTGCAAAGCCGTATGCAGCAACGAGGAGAAACACTGCAACAGCTCCAAGCAGACGTGAGTAGACTGGCACATTTGTCATATCCCACCGCAGGCCAAGAAATAATCGACGAAATGGCAAAGGACGCATTCATCAGGGGAATTGCAGATTTGAAGCTACAATCAGCAGTAAGGATGGCCGGGAAAAGAACCCTTGCTGAAGCACTTGCCTTCGCTCTGGCGATGGAAGCATCCAATCAGGCTTCCAAAAGAATGCATTTCGTAAGTGAAATAGTATCTGGTGAATGCTCCTGCTCAAGACCAACTACCATGCAACGAAATATCTGGCGGGAGAGACGAAGGATACGCTGCTGGAACTGCGATAAAGTAGGACATTTGCAAGGGCATTGTAAAGAACCGGTACGACGAGAAGGCTGCCTGCACTGGGGTTACAGGCAAATAGAAAGAAAAACCGGCAGAAACGGCTACCAAGAAACCGGTCAAATTTCCAGAAGCCATCAGTTAGGAAATGCTTACTTCGCGGGGCAGAAGTCTGTAGCAGGAGTCAACTCCAGGGTAATTATCCCAGTCTCACAGGTAAAACAATGCAATGAAAGCCTCCCAGCAGAAGTAGTCAGTGGTAAGGAAGTGAAAGAACAGGCAACTATCCAAACAATCAGGACTGAGCCAATAGAGGGTTGGAATATAGACGAAATCCGTTCCTCCCAACAGGCAGACAATGACATCGAACCAATATTGGCCTGGAAAGAACACGAGGAAAGACCAAGCTGGCAGCAGATATCAGATCGGAGCCAAACTCTGAAGGCATACTGGGCACAGTGGGACTCGCTTTTTGTGCAAGATGGATTGCTGAAGAGAAAATGGGAAAGTGCAGATGGGACAAAATCTCGTATGCAGCTAATTGTGCCACGGTCCAGAGTCAACCAAGTGCTCCATGAAATACATGACGGAATCTCAGGAGGCCATTTGGGAATAAACAAGACGTTGGAAAAGGTAAGGGAACGTTTCTATTGGCTAAGCGCTAAACAAGATGTCGAGAATTGGTGCAAAAAGTGCATAAGATGTGCGGCTACCAAGGGTCCAAAAGTAAAGCCACATGGACAAATGCAACAATACAATGTCGGAGCACCTTTCGAACGAATAGCCATCGACATCGCTGGGCCGTTTCCCGAAACCTTTAATGGAAACCGATATACCCTCGTAGTCATGGATTACTTCAGTAAGTGGCCGGAAGTGTTTGCCATCCCAAATCAAGAGGCTAAGACCGTAGCCGAACAGATAGTCAACAACTGGGTGAGCAGATTTGGGGTCCCAAAGGAGCTGATCAAGGGCGAAACTTTGAATCAAAAGTCTTCCAGGAAATATGCCAATATTTGGGAATAAGAAAGACAAGGACAACGCCACTACACCCTCAATCTGATGGAATGGTCGAGCGATTCAATCGGACCTTGAATGAGCATCTATCTAAGGTTGTCAGCAACTGCCAGCGGGATTGGGATCGACACATACCCCTCTTCTTAATGGCCTACCGAAACGCGGTCCATAGCTCAACAGGGCACACACCATCCGAGATCTTATTTGGTCAAACAATTCGGTTGCCAAGTGAAGCAAAATTCGGATCCCCACCGACGGAGCCCAAAGAACGACGTGAATGACTTACGCAGAAGGATTCGTAAATTGCATGAAGACACCAGAGAAAAGATGAAGCTAGCAAGCAGCCGCATGAAAACTAGGTACGATATCAAGGCGAAATCTTCCGGTTTCAACGAAGGAGATCTGGTTTGGCTGTATAATCCTCAGCGTAAGAAAGGCAAATCACCAAAATTGCAACAGGACTGGGAAGGTCCATACAAGGTGATAACCCGCATTAATGACGTTGTCTACCGGATCCAGCGTGGGGATCGAGGAAAATTTAAAGTGGTCCATTTGGATAGAATGTGTCATTTCAACGGGATGCTGAATGACGAAGTTGTTCGGGACGAACAACTGTAGGGAGGGAGCAATGTGATAACCACTCAAATGTGAGCAGCGACATCTAGCAGAAAATGTCGAAACTCGAAGACTAGAAGGTTTCGATACTGGATTAGCAAAGTACTGGAGAGTAGAATCGAATTTTCTAGCAAATTGGAAATGGTATGGGACGCTGGGTGGCGAGGATTGTTCTCGAAGTATGTCATTCGAGTATAAATACCAGCATCCCAAAGGTATGCAAATCAGTTCCAAAGTTGAATTTGAAGTGTTAATTAGAAGAAGTGATTAAGTGGTTTAAGTAAAAGATAAGAAAAGTATAAGTGGTTGAGAAGTTGAATTGTACTGAGAGAAAGAATTAAATAGTGAATTGTAACTGTACTGAATAAAGGGATTTGTATTGAAAAGAATAAGTTCTATCATTTGTACCCACACAAACATTCTACAATATGTATATGCATGCACATAGAACACTGCTCTTTTTATTGCCAATAAAAGCTTAAAAAAGCATACACAAAAAAGCGCCTATCATCCTTATGACGTGAAAAATGTCATCATCGCTACTTGGTAGAACTACGCCTAATTCTTTGGCGTAAATTTATAACAAAATTTTCCGTTCAGTTATTCGTTTTTTTTTTTAACCGTTAAAATATGTATCGCATATAATAACACCCGTTGCTACATATTTCTCTCACGTATCTCAATTGCTACTACATCACTTGCGCTGTAGCCTAAATTTTTGATTCACCTTCTTCGTGAGCTGAAAATTGTAATCTGTAATTTTTTGCGGACAATATTCGGTTTTGGTGTGACTAACTCTTAACTACAATAGTTGTCTTCCAGCGCATTTAACTTATTATATGTAATAATAATAGTGCATATCCTATACATTCTTATGCACGTCTCGGGTACTTTTTGAAATATAACCGAAATCCATATAAGGACTCTGGTGACAATTCTATTGAACGCTTTGTGGTATCAATGAGGACAATATACAGATTTTTCAAAACGTGGCAATGTTTTTCCACCATTATCCATAAACTATAAACCACGTCATATGTTAGTTTGCCTCCCACAAAACCGCATGGACTGCCATGGAATTAGCTCTTTATGGACTCTTTTCTACACTCTTTCTGCACTTAACAATCATACGATAGCTTTAGTGAAGTTACTCACCTAGAGTTACTAGTGCACTGCGATCCTACTTAACCCTAATTGATACATTCAAATTCATTTGGGCTTTTTCGGTCAAAGTTAAACAAATAAAATTGAATAAGTTTTTATATGTTATTTTTTATTAAAATCTATGAAAATAACAAACTTCTAATTTCAAGTCCGATAGTGAAAATGTTCCTCCTTAATCATATCGGAAGCCTTCTCAGCAATCATGATGGTAGGTGCATTTGTATTCCCTGATACTATCCTTGGCATTATACTGGCATCTACAACCCTTAGATTCTTAACTCCGTACACTCTTAGTCTTGGATCAACCACTGCATAGGGGTCATTTCTGGGACCCATTTTGCAAGTACCAACTGGATGGTAGATTGTCTGTGAGTAGTGTCTCGCCATGCAAGCCCAAAACCTATCACTTAAGTATTCGTCATCTGGACAATTGCGCCATGAGTACTTATTTAGTGTAGCATTTAAATGGCGCATTATCCGGGTGTGCGAAAGATGATGTATGAATTTTGCTGATTCAACCTGCAAAATGAGTCAAATAAAAATATACGTACATATACTCGTATGTAAGAATTTAAATTAATGGAAAATAAATGACAGCTACTTACAATTCTGGCTAAATCCTCAGGATCTTCGAAATAGTTCGCAAAGATTTTAGGATGGATGCGTGCGCTAGCCGACTGAATATATAAACGACCGCGACTGCGTGGTCTCATTAGAAGAGGGATAACCATATAGGAATCCTCATACAAAATAGGTTCGTAAATATCTGCATAATTTTCCATACTTACACCAGAACCAAGTCTACCGATGAGTCCACCATCGGTAGTATAACCATATGATCCGAGAAACATCTGTATGTCTGGCCAGTCTTCACGTGGGTCCTGGTATTTGGTGTTGATGTAGCCCATGATCTCACAAACTGGCAAAGCGTAAAAAAATCCTTCCTTGTCATCAACAAATTTTTCAACATTTTTTGAGGTCATGATTTGAGGAATGATGAAAGAAAGCTTATGACCTGTTACTTTATTATCAATTAGATAAGAGACGCCGGATAATGCAACATGATCCTGAAGATTTGAACCAACTCCTTGTGACTCGTAAATAACCTCAATATCATATTCTTTTAATTGATCGGCTGGTCCTACCCCTGACAGCATCAGTAATTGAGGGCTTTGAATAGCTCCAGCTGATAATATTACCTCTTTCGTAGCAAAAACCTCTCTTAAATGACCATCATCATCATACTCGAAAATAACACTCTCCGCAACTTTGGTATCTGGATTAATATTGATTCTATGTACGAAAGCATTCATAAGAACATGAAGATTGGATCTATGCCAAACAGGCCTAATGTAAGCCTTGTTAGTACTGCATCGCAAACCATCTCGTAAAGTTCCATGAGGAAGTGTAAAACCCAACTGACTCCGCCCATTAACATCCCCATAGGGATTGATTAAATTTAATTCGTCCACGGTATGCATGAAGACGTCTACTAAAGGTGACTGAAAACGAAAATGTTCCACTGTCAATGGTCCCCCGATGCCATGATAAGGATCTCCTCTCAAATTGGGGTCTCGAATATCTTCTGCTTTCTTAAAATAGTGCAAAATATTGCCATAGTTCCAGCCAGGGTTCCCTAAACTCGCCCACTGATCGTAATCCTTTCGATTACCACGAACATACATCATAGCGTTAAGAACACTTGACCCGCCAAGCACTCGTCCACGCGGCCATCGACATCGTTGATTTATCATAGCCAAACAGTATTGATCCGATGGTTCGGTTGTATAAGCCCAATCGAATGGACCACGTTGAAAAAGTGGATACATCTGCGGTAAGTCAGTTAAAAGCGGCTCATCCGGGCCTGCCTCTAAGAGAAGCACATTAAACGATGGATCTTCTGAAAGTCTGGAAGCTAAAACACAACCCGCCGATCCACCACCAATGATAACAAAGTCATATTGATCTCGTACCTGATCAATAGATATAGCCCGTACACGATTATCAATATCAAGAATATCCGGTCGATGCTGCAGAATTCCTTCGCGCAATAATAAGAGAATTGTTAAACTGGGAGCGGCAGTCAAAGCCATCCGCATAATGGTCATCATGCCTTCGAGGCTAACCATTTTTAGTTTTTCTTTTTTCAATATCAATCTATATTCTTAAACTCACCCGCGGTTAAACAACAACTAAATTCAATTCAAATTACCCGAGTGAAGAATGTTTTTTTTTTGCTGACAGTGCAAACCAATGCTACAATAAGGTGATTTACTCGTAAGTTAATTGTGAATTTAAACTGCTGGTCTTGTGATTAGTTTGCGTTTTTTTACCGTTCGTAGTGGAATAAGTGGAAATTCTATTGGTGACGTCATGATTCAATTCTGTTTTTGTATTTTTTTTTATTTTACTTTGGTTTGAGTTTATGAGTAAGAGCATAAAAAGATCAACACATAAATGGATAGGTGAAACATCATAAAGTAGAATGTTTTGAAGCGGTTTCATTATTTTATCCAAAAACATTTATACAAGAGGTTTATAAAGGGGTGGACATTGCATATTTTTACGAGTAGTAGCCGTTTTTACATATATTTCTCTCAGATTACCTAGCGCTGGACATTTTCTTATTTTTATTTTGTGTGGAATTAATAAAAATCCAACGCTTAGAAAAAATTTTTTAAATGCTTGCTGCTTCCATGCTAACGTTAAAATTAAACTCAATGATGTTCTTTAACCTGTATGTTTGTGTAGAAGTATGTAAATAAATGTACCTTTATCTTTTTTACACTAACTTCGAAATGTAGTTTATACTTTTTTATTAACTTACCCATTAGAACTCATTTCACGAAAATTTCTAAATATCCGTCCAGATTTATGTGTTATTGAAGAAATACAATAGTAACAACTACAGAATTGTGGATGCCGTGCTACCTAAATTTACTAAAATTGTAAGAAAATGTGTATTTCATCAGAAAGCCCTAACAAGCACATAAATGCGAAAGTTTTCATAATCATCTATCGCGGACCAGACCTTTTTTTTTATCGTGATAGAGAATCGTCTCTGGGGGGATAAATCCGGTTAAGCATACTATATCTTAGAACATGGTTAAATAAGCCCTACATCACAATGTAGGTTCAAGTCATCGTAATTAGAATGTCTTCTTAGATTAGCTTTGTTGTTTGTTTTTGTTCCAAAAAGGTTGTTATTCTACGCTGATTTATACGAATTACTAGCAGTTTTACTTTCATTCTCGGCATCGATTTAATATAAAACAGTCTTTTTTAAGGGCAGATGTAACTTAAACTTTTATAAAAATGAAAATATTTAAATAGTCCTTAAGGTACCTGACTACATTTTGACAATGATTACGAATTTTCTGATATACGAGTATGTACATAGAGGCTTTTTACTCAACTTCCTTAAAAGAAGGAAATCATCATGCTGTCAGAGAATTGTTACGAGTATGTTCTCGATCTTGGGACCTGGTCTGTGCTTGAGATAGTCCAATTAGGCAGACAAGCAGCATGCTCAGCCTTGAAATCGAATTAATCCGGATCCATATACTTGTCCTCAACCCACTTGGTCAGTGCTCTACCATATTTATCATCTTTTCGCATATCTTGCTGATATTTGCAAAGAGACATATCGACTAACGGTAGAACGTGTCTTCAGCCCTTTTGGGAATAGAATGCAGAACCTCTATCTTCCAATGTGCTGGATAATCAGTATTAATTAGAGCAGTACTATAGATAGTACTGTAAATTCTTCTTGTGGTAGAAGTCGGTTCCCAGTGATTTTCTACTTTTCAATGATTGGGAGATCATTGTTCCAGTGATTTCTTGCTTTCCAATGAAAAAAAGCAAACAAACAAGAAAACATTCACGGGTGCCTGATCGACTTGGAGAAGGCCGTATAGTTAGAGCAACTCTACTACAAGCTAAACTGAGTAAGCATAAGTTTACCACTGCTGATCCTTTCTTCTAATATGCGTACTAGTAGACAATTCATTCTGAAAATGACTATGTGACTTCTGGAACGATCTGCAATAATGTGGGGATAATTCTCGAATCAAGCGATCTTACGAAATCACTTACCATAGCTATAGTGTACGCAGACGGCTTGATCACGTAGCCAAAAGATCAATGTCATTAATACACTTTTACAACGTGATTTCGATAAGATTATGTGATATTGCGAATACCAGAAGTTGAGAAATAACTTCTTCACCCTCTACAAATATCAGAAGAAAATAAGATACATTTTTGATCATTGAAACATGCTAGTTGCTTGTCAAAATGTAGTCGATACGTCGGAATCTGAATAAATATGTATATTTTAACAGACAGGTAGATACTGTTCGGTCAAGAGACAAAATTGCTTTCGATGCGAGTAATCTATGTTCCGTATCGTTCAACTTGAGAGGAAAAGATTCGGATTAGTGAGAATGTTTGCTTTGAGTCTTGGCTTTCCTTGAACAAACTAATGAGTTACTGTACAACAGGACAAACCTAATAAAAGTGTATAAAGACATATTGCAATATTCAAGGGCAATGTCTTGGCTGAACAACCTGACCTTATATTACTCCATATAACGAGCGTATGCTCTTTAACAACCCTATTTTCCTTTATTATGCGTTCCTCTGTATTTATGTAAAACGGCTGATCCAGGGCCGTGTATCTTTAACACTGCTCATTCGTCTCTTGTTGGTTAGTTTCCGGCTTTACGGATTATATTTTTTAAGCCGGCTTACAGTTTTTATTAGGATAGACTTACGAATATACATAAACATTTATTATAAAAGTCAATAAATAAATAAAACGATCGGCGCAATTCTCAAAAAATGCCAGACATATGTAATATACATATATAAAATATTTAGTAACATAAAATAATTTAAGTGGGTAGTAATTTATTTTCGTGTAGTTTTAAGTTTAGTATAGAAAAAAAGTTCAGTAAATATATTTTCTTAGATTTAATATGTACATAAATTAAATAAGTAAATTAAGTTGGGTTACGTTGAAAGAAATGTATTAAGTATTAACTTAAGCTGACATTTGCCAGTGTATATTGCCTTCCAATTTGGACAGCTTTGAGTTGGATTCCGAAAGAAACTATTTTTTAGGTAACTAAAATCAAGTGAGATGACTATTTTCCTAGAGTGCAAAAACAAGTTAAATTGTTCTAATAATTTAGTCTCCACATTAAATGTTCGATAGCCACCATTATTCAGCAGATTTGTAATCTAAAATTAAAATAAATACACTCTATTTTTATCTTTATATTATCTTTCGTTTATACGTCTTATGGTTAGACGTAAATATATTTCTTAAATACTGCGCTAAGTTTAAACTTACAACTAAAACAGGCACACAATTTAGGAAATGTACTTTAAAATTTTAAATATTATCCAATGATTTCAGAAATCATGATATTACATGAACAGTCTGTTTATAGTAAGTGTACAAATGGTTTTTCAAATTCTTGTTTCATCTATCACCATCACACATTCAGTAGAGAGCAGAGAGTATTTATACACATTTTATTTATCGTTATTATGCTTTTCACTTTTTAGCCACTGAATTTTTGATCCAGAACTCTTTTATCATATCCGAGCCCTTCTCCGCAATCATAATTACAGGTGCATTGGTATTTGCACTTACTAATTTTGGCATAATACTGGCATCGATGACTCGCAAACCTCTAATACCGTAGACTCTTAGCTGTGGATCTACAACCGCATCGGGATCCCAGTAAGGTCCCATTTTGCATGTCCCAACAGGATGATAAATGGTTACTGTGTAATGGCGGATCATACACTCCCAATACTCATCAGTAAACATCTGGATGTGTAAGCAGCCGGGCCACTTTATGGCTGATATTTTGGATCCAAATCTTAACATAGCTTTTGTTCTGGAAAGAGCCACTGCAATCTTTACACCCTCGACCAGTGTTTTCACGTCAAATTCATCAGATAAATAGTTTGGATAAATGTAAGGATAGTCAAAGGGATTGGCACTTCGTAGTTTAATTGAGCCAACACTTCTGGGACGCAGTAACATAGGAATAATACTCCATGCATCCTGGTTATTAATTTTTTCAAAAACTGCTCGATAAAAGCCATCCGTAAGACCATGTGCCTTGCGCAATTGGGAACCTCCATCAGAGTTAGTGGATCCTGATACAAAGTGAAACTCGATGTCCGGCCAATCGAGAGTTTTATTGGCATATTTCGTATTCACAAAAGCCAGTCCTTCTACACCACCGAGAATTGTAAGGGGACCTTGACCAAAGACAGCGTACTGGAGAACAGTCGACATTGAATGAAAACGACTTTCAACGATTGATACGGGCTGATTGACCAAAAACGTGAGACCCCCCAAACCGATGTGATCTTGCATGTTTTCACCGACAGTTAGTTCCTTAATTACCGGAATATGATGTTTTGTCAGTTCTTTCCTTTGACCTATACCAGACAACATCAAGATTTGTGGCGAATTAATAGAGCCTCCAGACAAGATAACTTCCTTTGTGGCTCTAACGTGGTAGATTTTGCGATCACGAACGAATTCCACTCCAAATGCGACTTTTGTTACAGGATCAATCATAATGCGGGTGACGTGGGAGAACATAGAAATGTGTATGTTCGGTCGAAGTCTTGCTGGTCTTAGGAATGCCTTTGCCGTACTGCATCGACTTCCACGACGAGTCGTACCCTGTGCGATCATGAAGCCAGCTTGTTTTTCTCCATTTAAATCTCGATTTTCGTAACCCATTTCGACACCAGCTTCAACGAAGGCTGCAGCCAATGGTGTGTGGAAGGGAGCTTCACCAACAGTCATATACCCACCAGTTGAATGATATGGAGTACTGGCCAAATAGGGATTTGTGTTATCTTCGGATTTCTTAAAATAATACAGAGCATCACGGTACCCCCAGCCTGGGTTTCCCATAGCTTCCCAGTTATCGTAATCTATTTTGCTACCCCTCAGGTACAACATGTAGTTGAGAACACTCGAGCCTCCCAAAACTTTGCCTCGTGGCCAGTTACAACGACCATTATTCATAGCTGAAATAAATCTGATTTGAGAAATGTTATATATTTATTAAATTTTAATGTTTACCCAAACAAGCAATTCCTGAAGGTTCCGTTTTATATTTCCAATCCATCTTACTTAACTGAAGATATCCAGCCATTAGAGGAACGTCAGAGATTTCAGTTTCATCGCCGCCAGCCTCGATTAGAAGTACATTCCAATTCTCTACTTCTGTCAGTCTATTAGCCACTACAGCCCCTGCGGAACCCGCTCCAATCACAATAAAATCGTAATGATCCAAAATTTCATCAGACGGAATGATTTTTGATTCGGGATCCATGATTTCCTCGTACTGGAAATATGCTATTGCTGCCACTAGCATAGGCACAAACCAACCAGCACTAGTAGCGGCGCTTACTGCGCCCCCTATTGCATTTGCTGCACCAACAATTGCGCTACTCATATTTTTAGCCTCAAATGTGTGTTGATATTAGATAAGAAGTTATTGTGGATGGTATTAAAATGTTGAAAGCTTTCGAACTTTGTATGTAGTTTGATAATAACTTTCGCTTATTTCCCTCTGGAAACAAATGTTGAATGTACGGTATTTTGAATTGTAAACATGTTGATAGACTGTTTCTAAAATTCTACAAAGAAAAAATAGAAATTAAATATGGAAAATAAAAAAGCAAAATTACGATTATGTTAGTCGTTAAGGATAATTCAAGTGTTGACTCGAATTTTGGTCATCGTATGCACCAGCTTTTAGTAATCTGTTTGTAATGCTACATAAATTGTCCTTTTGAACAAAGCCAGTTTCTATTTATAAAATTTTCTTCGTTAACATGGTTGAATATACCCTAGTACTACGATTATAAGGAAAAGGCAAGTAAAATCCTTTTTGAAGTAGTATCAACAAAATTTGTTTCGTATGTGAAGGTACATATTTAAGGACTATGGTTATGACTGGCTTAGTAACTTTTATTGACTTATTAAATTCACAATAATATTAAGATAAATTGTATAATTGTCTTCGGTATATTAGTTTTGCTAAAGTCGTCTATGAATAATATAAAACACATTTAACGTGGTCAGGTACATATGCAGTTATATGTTAAAATTAATTATAGTAACAATAACCCTTTGCGTTTGAATGCCGCCGTGCAAGCAGTATCACATTTCTGTTCATTAGGTCGAATGTCGCCGCAATCACAACAAAAAATAATTTCTAACTATCATTAGGTTTTCTGTAATTTGGCTAAACTTTGTTTTTAGTATTGTGTTGTAAAATGTTACTTTTTTTGTTTCCTGTGAATTGCAATTTTTAACGACAACAGTAATACAGCGAGGTATACACAGAAATATCACAGTCTTGGTTTGATTAGTGTTTACATTCTCAGACAAAAGTGATAGTGATACCAGCAGTGGCAGTGTAATTATTTCTCTTACGACGGGTACCTCGAATCCTTAATAATGATGCCACTCAAATTTTCAAGTTCCTAATGAATTAAGGTAACCAATACAATTTTTTTCACGAGCATTTTAAGAAGTAGATAACATAATAAAAGAAAAGAACAGGATATTTGGAAAAAACGGAAGCAAGTTAAAAGGAAAGGATATCAGCTTTTCTTGGAATGATTCTCAACATGCGAACAATGGCCGTAGCAAACCTGGAAGAATATTGGAGCAGTCGTTACAATAGTAAGGTGCTATACTTTTCAAATACCTTTATAAGAGGGATTTTGCCAGTTATTTTGACTGGTTCACATGAAAAAAATGATAAAAAATACGGGATGTATCAATAGTACAATATTTATTAAATTCTTTCTTATTACAGTAGTATAATTTCTGAAGCTCTAAATAGGACAGATCTCGCTTAACTTGTTGAATTCCTTTACATTTGCTTAAATGATAGCTTGCTAATGTAGGGAGCGCAAAAAGTTATATGTATAGTATTTATATTGACCAATATTATGCAAGTATAGATTAAGCAAATAAATTATTAAAATTGAACTACCATCTCACTGGTATAGCGTCAATAAATCGGAAAGAACAAAAGAAAAAACAATATATTACTGCTTTCATGCTGAGTGCTTGGAGTAAAGCCAAAATGAAGACCATCAAAACTAGTTTTGGACTATGCGAAACATGTGGGAAGTGTCGATCGAAGTGATCAATATATTGCGCTTAAGATTGGCTTGCGAGATATAAAAAAAAAAAAACACTTGTGCATATCATTTTTTCTTTCAAAGCTTTCTCAATTAGGTTTTAGGACCATTATGAAACTTTCCATTAACTCTAAACGTATTCTAACATCAGGCGTTAATAATATAAAGAAGATTATTCAGTATTTTAAGAACTTCTCAGGTTATTAAATCGTAATCGGGAGCTTTCTTTGGTTTTTCATTATACCAGTGCTAAGTTCTGTTAGCATTGCATTTGTCATCGTATAATTTTCTTACGCTCTTTCCGATTCACGGATATTGTGGATTAGTGCTTGACTGTCCGTCGAAGGTCATAAACTTATCTTATCTCTCTTCAACCATTCATTATTATTTTTTCTACTTGGTGACGCGGAGGCTTTAGTTCCTTTAGTACATTTTAATGCTTTCAAAAGCGAATAATTAGATTCACTTCTTGCAGTCAAGCTTTCAAGATACGTGTCTAGTGAACCGTTTTTGAAGTTTTTATTTATAGGTTTATTTTTTTTGCATAATTTCAAAGTACATATACTATTAAGAATATACTCTCTCAAGGAAATTTTATGAGTGAAATTATTTACTTAGACCGTTTTTTTTCCTCAATTTCTTACTTCAAGCCTTCCCAATTAGTATTTCTTTCAGTTAGTCTTCCTGGTTCTTATCTTTTAATTAGAGTTTCAGTCAGAGGAAAGGTCAAAACTTTCATCAACTTTTATGAAATTGTTAGATATCCCTTTTGAAACGAAGAAATCGATAGGACCGGGTATTTTGGCGGTATCAGTCTGCCAGTATATCGGTTTACCCGTCATAATAATAAAAGTCACTATGTGCTCCATACCAACTTCATAGAACATTCTACCTTTCTGTAATATTGATCTTGAGCCCCAAAAGGTTTGTTTTGAACTAAAATCACCGCCAATCATAAAATTAGATGCAAGTGATTAAAATATATTTTTGAAGACACTGTTTTCGACTGCGGATCTCTGTGGGCAGTAAACGGCTGAAATGGTAAGAAAATGATGTCTATTTCTTATACGTACCGTGATTACTTGCACAGATTCGATGTCTATTTTAAGGTCTGCAGTCTGTACTCTTTAATATACACGGAAGATCCGCCTTCCGCCTTTTCAAATGGATGATAAGCGTGATAGATCCTAAGATCCGGGAAAATATTTTGAGCACGCGTTCCATTTCATGTTCTCGATTTAGTTCGCGTATTGTGGCAGTTATTTTCGATCTTAGCTAAATTCACGAAAATAAGTTTCTTCAGTATAATTTTGCGGCTTTGGCATATCTTAGTTTGCCCGGTAACCACCATCTAAGGCTTAATGGTTTTTCTTTTATATTTTTGTGACCGGAACCATGATGGCTTTTCTTTAGCTATTTTTTAATCTACCGGGTTTAAGCGTTTCTCTACTTGCCACTTTTGAGTGCTCATTTTGCCGCTTTAGGAATTTATCTCGCCTTTTTTGTAAGTCCCTGGGTGTCTTCCTTTGTAATTAATACAAGTTGCAGAGGTTTTCTTGCTTAATTCACAGTTTTTGGAGAGGTGATTTCCTGCGCATTTTACACAATGTGGCTTATCCTGGCCATACGTATTCGTGTGATTGAGCGCTTGACACCATTTGAACTGAGGGATTAGTTTTATGCTCTTACGCAGAGGCTCGATTTTGATAATCATGTTGAGAATCACTTTTATTTCATACATTTTTTGAGGATTCTCGTCCTTATCGAAGGTAAGCATGAAAAGCTCACTGACGATGTCTTCTTTTTTGCACGACGGATGAAGCCCTCCAGCTACGACATATATTGACCTTTCCAATTTGTCTTTGTAAGTGTGCCATTGAATTTTCTCGGTACTTAACTTTCGAGATAGTAAGCGATAGCTGTCAGCGTTTTCGACTTTCAACACTTTGTTCTTATGCGGTGTGAAGGTATAATCAGATCGTAACAAAGTCTTCAAGAAGTTTTGAAGTTTGTTGTAATCCGCATTCCCGATCACGTTGATTGGCGGCGGTGGTCGATGCTTCTGATATCGGTTTTTTTCGGAATGAGTATTTTCCGATTTCCCTTTTCTTCTTGTTGAGTGATGATTTTGAGTGAGGTACCGGCTTTCCGTTTTTTGTCTAGTCTGCAGAAACCCAGTCCGTTTCACAATTTAAGTCTTTTTCCGTTTCATAGGTTACTTTGCCTGACGAGTTACAACTTACTACAGACATTTTCCGAGTTTGGGTTATACCCTGATTAGTTACGTCTTTGGCTTTTAGTCTTTCCAGCTCTTTCTTAAGTACTTCGCAGAGCATTTCCATTTTAGGTAGCCTGGACAGAAGTTACATATTTTCCTCACTGATGCTTTTAGTTTTCGCTGAAGTCAATTGTTTGTACGCCGACATTTTCGGTGTCGTCGAACTTCTCATTTCGCATGTAGTTATTTGAGACCTAGGTGGTGGAGATCTCGATACACGTGAGCTTTTTCCAAACGGGTTTACTAAATGCAATAAAGGACTCTGCCCAGGGTCCATAGAGATCCAGAAGGGGGTGGATTTTTCACCAAAGCTGGTAAGCCACCTGGGGTCATAATTCCTTTTATTTTGTGCATTGCATGGTTTGTATACCCTAAACGCTCGAGGGTAGTTTTTAGTCGCCTTTTACGAAAGGCATGTCGACGTCGGGTATATTCGGACCCTTACCCAAAAGTGGGAGGAAGCAAGGTGGCAAATCAATTGCATATTATTATATTAAGTTTTTAGTTTGACATTAATACTCCCCATATATCTTCCAAGGGTGCAATTGAATTGCACAAAACCCGGAAATCAATACTTATGTTTTAATTTTGGATTGGGTGTCATCTACATTTCGCAGCGATCGTAGTCGTTATATGTCTGGACTTTTTTAACTACATCAATGTCACTGTGAAGGCCGATCAATCTATTATCATCATCATCTACAAAAGTTAAGATGACTTAAAACATTTCTCTCAAAAAAATCTAGAGCGATTCTTTTTTTTTCTTTCGTTGTTGTATTTTGATGAACCATACATTGTCCCTATGAGAACACTGAAAAAAAGCTTAACATAAATTTTATTCTTACAGTTAGTTTTTTTATTTGTTGATACTATTAGTTATAAAAATTGGTAAACTAATATTTTTAGGTCAGCGCATAAATTAAAAGGATTAACCATTGTCATTCTTAAATTTTAAGTGGACTCTAAAAATTTCACGTTATTTTTAAAATATTTATAAAAACAATCAAGCAACTAAAAAAAATTATTTTCTTCTTATGTTAATTTTTAAAATATCAAACGCACATACTCGTACATGCATCTAATGCTGCATACGAGTATGTGCATATTGCTTTTTGGAGTTAAAATACCTGGCACTTTATAACAATCAGGAAAACATAAGTGGTACAAAGGTGTTGCGAATTTAATATTATTTTTTATTATTTCAAATTACGAGTTTGTATTTCATATTTAAAAGTCAAACGAGTTTTTGAGTCGCTTCATCAGGTGCCCTTATGAATTCTAGAGCAGCCACTATTTCGTAATTTTAATTCGAAAACTTATCTTCAACGCATACCAAACAGAAAATCGTTACATATGACCCTGTGACAGTGTACTCGTTGGCACTGTAGTACTTCCGTCATTACCTAAGCAAACATGCGCGCATAATAATCACAATACAGCTATCAGTTATTGTGTGTGAATCTTTTATTTTACAAAAAATAACTCTTACTCTTTTTTTTGTATAAAACTTCACAAATATCGCAGGAGAGGAAGAGAAAATAAAAAGAAACAAAATCATACCCGATAAATTTCTTTGCGATTAGCATTCACTGCTCTTTTTTGTTTCGACATTTTCCATTTTTTCATCTCTGAGTCACAATAATTTAAGCAGAGCTCAAAAAACGTGTGCCCTACTGTATTACTTGACTGGCAAGCAATCCTATGCCAACAGATTATAATATAAAAATCAGAAAAACGTGTCAACGATTTCTTTGAAATCTGTCAAACATCTAAAACATTGGAAACGGACGGTTTCTGGATTATAAAATTTCTACACATATTGATTATATTGCAATTAACGCAAGGCACAGGTCAACTATTCAACATGTCGGAAAGCTTCGATGAGTCAACATTTACTTGCACCATTGCCTCGTGATGTCCAATGCACAAATGCGGATATGATCATCGAAAAATAACCCCAAAGGGTTGACAAAGCGGTGGTGCAGAGAAGGACTGTAAACCTCGCTTAAAGCTATGCAAATACATATTTAGAAAACACTTTTTGGCAGCATTCTGTAGACGGGTTGGTTTCCAAAAATTTATACAACTTATACAACCAGTCGAAAATTGGTCCACTCCCTAAAGCAAAGAGCTTTCCAACACAAATCCCGAATTGAAGTGTGGACAGGCATATTACAGTAGATCAGAGTTGCGAGTTTAGGAATTAAAAAAACACTAAGCCATAAGCTAACAATTGACTTATAATTTGAAAAAGAATTAATTCATAAGCTAGCTAGTGAATTATGAATTACACCAATTTTAATTCATAAGCTAGTCCGTGAATTATGAATTACACCAATTTCAAGTCATAAGCTAGTCGGTGAATTATGAATTACACCAATTTCAAGTCATAAGCTAGTCGGTGAATTATGAATTACACCAATTTCAATTCATAAGCTAGCTTATGGAATTGGAGAATTCATAAGCTAGCTTTGATTCTATAATTTTAAACCAAAGTGATTCAAGAGCGCGGATTGTATATGTATGAGTTGTATATGTATGAGTAGCTGTGTATGCTTTATGCGTTAAATAAGCCAATTGAATTAGTAGCAATATTGATAAAATAATATGTTGATCGTGAGCCAGTGGCTTATCGTGCCTCCTGCTCATACTACTCATACATATACTCGTACAACTCATACATATACAATCCGCGCTCTTGAATCACTTTGGTTTAAAATTATAGAATCAAAGCTAGCTTATGAATTCTCCAATTCCATAAGCTAGCTAATGAATTGAAATTGGTGTAATTCATAATTCACCGACTAGCTTATGACTTGAAATTGGTGTAATTCATAATTCACCGACTAGCTTATGAATTGAAATTGGTGTAATTCATAATTCACCGACTAGCTTATGACTTGAAATTGGTGTAATTCATAATTCACCGACTAGCTTATGAATTAAAATTCTTTTAATTCAAATTCCACCAATTGGCTTGTGAATTAAAGACAGATTTAAGCCAAAAATGACTTAAGCTTTTGCAACTCTGCAGTAGATATTAAACTAGTCGGACGATATCTGCTTGATCACAGACTTATTTCGGATCTGAATCTAGAGAGCAAAGTACCTGATTAAAGATCACATACCTCTTGAACTCAGAAGAAACCTTATGTACTGGCAGGATGATGACCCTACACCCAATCGTTTGCTCTTCTGATATAACAAAATTGGATGACTTGAACCACAGAAATGACGAGGTATGTAGGAACCAAAGTGAGAGAAGAATTAGAAGGAAATCATATTGTAAGGGCCTTTCAAAGAGAAGCTCTGGGGTGCATTCAAAACAATTTGTGGAACTTTTCGCATTTCATATGATACTAGTTTAAAAAAAAAAAGGAAGTCAATACTTGCTGTATTGACGATTGATTCGGTCGCATTTTGAAAATGTTAGGCTTGAAAAGGAAACACTTAAATAATACTCTTAAATAATATTTGGTTAACAACTTTTTAAGATTTAGAAGCCGCTATCTCCCATGTATTTAGGAGCACCCTGTTTCTCAGCAAAAGTTTGACATCTGCTGTCAATTATGAATATGTCATTTTTCTTTTTTCGAGTTATTTGTTCTTGCTTTTGGTGCACACACATGCTTTTCTTGGTTTTGTTAATTTTCACAGTAATCTTGGACATATTGTATTAACCCCTTTTTTAAATAAAATATACGTAGAATAGCGTAAAAATAAAGAACTAATTATAAACATAAACATTTTAAAAAAGGGAAGGATAATTATGTATTTTTGCGGAAGAAAGTCAAAACAAAGTCAAAATTTGGGGCTTTAAACCCAAGAAGAATAACTGGTCACTGGTAATGCAAAAATAGAATCCAATTTTTTTTTGTTTTATATAATTTATATCAATTTGTTTATAATATTTATATCATTATATTTTTGTAATTACAAAATCTGCTATGAAAAATATTTCTACAGCAAAATATAGTTATTGAAGTTCGAGCTTCTGAGATAGTTCGTAAGTGAATGAAAATTACGAGTACCTTGGTTCTTCGAGTAATAATTCCGTTTTTTTCAAACGGAATTTAAAAGAGAAAATGCAATGCAAGAGCTACGAGGGGCGTTCAACATTTTCTCGGTATCGGGGTAAAGCTGTGGTTGTATATATAAATTGACTTATTTATCAAGTAATACTATTATTTTAGTGCATTCATGTAAAATTTCATGTAATTTATTAATATTAATTCGCGTCTTATCTCTAGTTAAACAGAATCATAATGGCAACTGAGACGATGATGGTGAAAATTGAGCATCGCGCTGTAATTAAATTTTTCACTAAGCAAGGAAAAGGTCAAAAAACTATTCATGAAGAGATGGTGGCTGTTTACCAGGGTTCCGCACCTTCATTATCAACTGTGCAATAGTGGTCAAGTGAGTTCAAGAGAGGCAGAGAGAGCATTGAAGACGACCCCCGTTCCGGCGCCCCGGCTACTGCTTGTACGGGAGAAAGCATCAAAGAAGTCGAAAAACTTGTACTTGAGGATGCCCGAATAAAGGTGAAAATGATGGCAGAGATCACCAAGCTTTCAATTGGTACCATTCACACCATTCTTCATGACCATCTTAACCTTTCAAAGGTCAGTGCAAGGTGGGTGCCGCGAATCCTCACAGCGCCTCAGAAAAAAGTGAGAATCGCATGCTGTAGAGAGCTTTTGGAGATGTGTAGTGAGAACGCGGACGGTGTTATGGATCGAATTGTTACTGGGGACGAAACATGGGTCCACCACTATGACCCTGAAAGCAAACAAGACTCCATGCAGTGGCATAAAAAAGGAACAGACCCCCCGAAGAAGTTCAAAGTCACTCCGTCTGCCGGGAAGCTCATGGCCACAGTTTTTTGGGACTCAAAGGGAATCTTGCTCATTGAGTACAAAAAAAAGGTGAAACCATTAACGCCACATCCTACGCTTCCACTTTGCATAATTTGCGGGAGGAAATTAAAAAGAAAAGACGGGGTAAACTCGCAGCGGGTGTGTTGCTTCTTCATGACAACGCTCCTGTTCACACGGCGCGAGTTTCCAAGGCTGCTGCGCGAGATTGTGGTTCCGAAGAAATCCAACACCCACCCTATAGTCCAGACCTTGCCCCTAGTGATTATTTCCTGTTTCCGGATTTGAAAAAATGTCTTCGTGGAAAAAGATTTTCGGATGATGAAGAACTTAAGTCGGGTATTTGCAGAGAAAGAGGAAATTTATTTTTTGGAGGGTTTAAAAAAGCTTATCTCAAGATGTAACAAATGCATTGATGTTAGTGGAGATTATATTGAAAAATAAAAACAATTTAAATTGAATTCGCATTTTCCTTCCTCTTCATACCGAGAATATATTGAACGCCCCTCGTATGCAATGACTTTGTACTTATCATATTTCTATCTATTTCTTTTTAAGAGTATTCTTACCCTGTTGAGTGTTTTTCTTTTTTTTTGTTCAAAAAGAGGTTATAAAGAGATATACGAGGGCGGGTCAATAAGTCCGTGACTTTTTGAATTTCTGACCACTTTACTGAAACAGCAACACTGCTCCTGTCAACAGGCATCTGTCAGTTGACTCCTGTCAAAATTTAAACTTGCTGCGTCAGTTAGTTTGTGTTTGACAGCTATTTTTATCAGACTACTCACTAATTTGAGGAGAAAAAAGACAATGCAAGGGTGCACACATGTGCAGTTGCCATGGCAAAAATCCATGAATTGGGCTATGAATTGCTCCCTCATCCACCCTATTCTCCAGATTTGGCTCCGAGCGACTACTTCTTGTTCCCAAACCTGAAGAAATGGCTTGGTGGAAAAAGATTTGACTCCAATGATGAAGTCATCTCGCAAACAAAGGCCTATTTTGAGGACCTCGACAAATCATTTTTTTTGGAAGGGATAAAAAAATTGGAGAAGCGTTGGACAAAGTGTATAGAGCTCAAGGGAGACTACGTTGAAAAATAAAATTATTTTTTTATCAAAAAATCTGTGTTTTATTCCAAAAGTCACGGAGTTATTGACCCGCCCTCGTATATTTTAGATTGGGTTCAAGCATTGTGAATAAATGAATATCCAGAAAGTCCCGAATCCATTGAGATGCATCACTCCTTCGGGTGATGCGCTCAAGTTAAAAGGAACCTCAAACGATCATCGCAAGATTGCACTTAATAACAAGACCTGATGGTTAAGCTCTAGGTCCCGGACTGTAATTCCTAAAGTAATAGTAATGTACGCTTTATCATAAAAAAAAACACATTTTGCTATTTACACGATTATTATTGTTATGTAAATCGCTCAGTCTAGCTATATAAATAAGTTATCTACTAGCAAACAAAAGCAGGATTAATCTAAGGAACGAGATAATAACAAACAAAAACTGCTATCAGCCGATAAAATAAAAGCATCTTAAATAAGAAGGAGTTCACTTATATATTTGTTGAAATGGCTTCTAAATCTCGTCTAAACAGGCGACAAGCAATAGATGAAGTGCATGTCGAAGAACAGGCAAAGCGTTTAAGATCATATTATGACACAACGAAGAAAAAACTTGCGAGACATTCCATCGCCGAGGATTATCAAAGACAATCAGAAAAGAAAAGAATATCACCCATATTCTGCTATACGTGCGGATCGAACGTTCCCTTTCCCTTCGAATCGGTATTCGGCTATACGGCTGGTGATCTGCCTTACCGTTTTCTATTTCAAAGTTTCGAAGATTTAAAGGTCACGCGTTTGGAAATTTAAGTGTCATTTCAACTGTGTAATTTGAGTGGAAAGAAAAACAAATATGAATACTGCAGCACTTTATTTAAATTTTGACTCGAAAATAAGATATTCTAGTGAAGTGAATCATTTCTATGAGGACATTCGATTCGTGCGTATAGTGGAATACCGACCTGCGTTACCGATAAGTGAATGTTTCACTTCGAATGGATAGCAGGATCGGAAAACTCGTATTTGACATAAACATCATAAAAAGAATGGAACGAATTCTCTTTTCTTTGCCGGTAATAACGCTATCATGCGTAATGATGTAACCGACTTTGAGGCAACATTCAATAATTGGTTACTTACGGGTAACAAATCAATTGTACAAAAATCTAAAAATTGCCTTTCCGTTTTTCTGAACCTACAAACCAAAATCCTGTCTAAAATTGAGATACGATGGCGGGTCAATAAGTCCGTGACTTTTTGAATTTCTGACCTCTTTACTGAAACAGCAACACTGCTCCTGTCAACAGGCATCTGTCAGTTGACTCCTGTCAAAATTTAAACTTGCTGCGTCAGTTAGTTTGTGTTTGACAGCTATTTTTATCAGACTACTCACTAATTTGAGGAGAAAATGGAAAAAAGTGAATTTCGTGTGTAACAACTTCACAGGAAGGTTTGGCGTTGTTTAATCGCAATATGGAGGAGTTTTTGCGCCGTTTTGTAACCGTGGACGAAACATGGATCCATCACAACACACCAGAGAACAAACAACAGTCAAAACAGTGGGTTTCTAAGGGTGAATCGGCGCCAAAGAAGGCCAAGGTGGGTTTGTCAGCCAATAAAGTTATGGCGACTGTTTTTTGGGATGCACGCGTGATAATCCACATTGACTACCTTCAAAAGGGAAGAACAATCAATGGGGAATATTATGCCAACTTATTGGACCGATTCAATGACGATTTGAAAAAAAACCGACCTCATTTGGCCAAGAAAAAAGTTATTTTCCACCAAGACAATGCAAGGGTGCACACATGTGCAGTTGCCATGGCAAAAATCCATGAATTGGGCTATGAATTGCTCCCTCATCCACCCTATTCTCCAGATTTGGCTCCGAGCGACTACTTCTTGTTCCCAAACCTGAAGAAATGGCTTGGTGGAAAAAGATTTGACTCCAATGATGAAGTCATCTCGTAAACAAAGGCCTATTTTGAGGACCTCGACAAATCATTTTTTTTGGAAGGGATAAAAAAATTGGAGAAGCGTTGGACAAAGTGTATAGAGCTCAAGGGAGACTAACGTTGAAAAATAAAATTATTTTTTTTATCAAAAAATCTGTGTTTTATTCCAAAAGTCACGGACTTATTGACCCGCCCTCGTATTTACGCTCCATTTTAAACCATTTGAAATGCGCGAAACTCTGCTTTTGTAATAGAAAAATTAAAAAAATTAAAATGTAATTGATTAGACTAAAAGGTTTATTATACGTAGTGTTGGACGATGTACGAGAGGTATAAGACAAAAGACAAGAAAGGCAATTTTTTTTAAAAGTCTTCAATTTAAGAAACCAATAGTGCAATAGTGGAAAATCTTCAGTCTGAGCAAACCAGATGGTTTTGTCATGCTCAACGAAGGTGGTCAAAAAATCGGATTCAAAACGCAATAAAGGTGCGAGGTTGAAAAATTGAAGCAAGAATAATTACATTATTCAAAGGCAATAACATCCGCAAACCAACTTCCGTACTAACTAGGATCTGTAAGATAGAACTAAAAATGCATGAATGTGAGAGAAATATGGAGATTATTAGATAGATATATTATAATTCTAAACATTAAAAGTATAAGATGTTGAGATTACATATGTTCTTTGTCACATAGGTGTTACATACTACAATATTAGGAAACTACAAAGTATTAGAAAGTGGAGGGTATCAGAGCTGAATAATAGTCCACATCTTTGGGCAATATCAAAGAGGAAATTTTGGGATTAAAGAGTCAATAACACTTTACCTAAAGCCTAGACTACGATTAATCAGTTTAAGGCCAGGTAAAGAGATAAGAAACAAGAACAAGTGTTCTGGGTACGTGCAACCCTAGCAACAACTAACAACAACATAATACAATAGTACTTTTTGAACTAAATGTGTAAAAACTCTCAAATCCGGAGGAGTGAGTATATAATTCCCTCTGAGAGAAAATTTGCTAAGAAGTAACCAAACGGATTTTGGACAGCTAAATATCAACTCAATTGTGATTTTTTTTTTGCATTTTTTCGATAAAAAAATTTAAAAACAATTTGTTGTAATAAATTTAGCAGTTTTTTATTTAAAATCTTGAACTTTAGGACGAAGTTCTGAATGAAATAAGGTGAGTCGTCCGATAATTTCGCCACACATTGTCCATCTGTATGCCATTTGTATATGCCTTAAAGAAGGTGTTTGGCGAGCATTATCGTTTAATATACCTGCTTTTTAAAATACTTTCTAAAAACATTTCTCCATTTGAAACTTTAATTATTAATTAATCTTCTATTCAATTCTCACTTATTTTTGGCAAAACAAATTAAAAAAAAATATTCCATTTTGAAATAAAAAATAAGCCAAAAAAAAGCATTTCGACAGTTTTTACAAATTTTCCGAACAAATTTCTTGGACTAAAATCGACAATAGAGGGGAAATGAACCGCTTTCTTCTGCGAAAAAGATTTTCGTAGTTCTGAACAGTACGCGAGCAGACCTAATAGTTTACAGGTAGTCGTATGGAAAAAAACGTTTCAGCCAAAAAATGATAGTATCAATTTTTTTAAATTCGAATTGAATAAGCTGCACATAGTCCTTAAAATCAAATATTGGCAACTGTGTTTGAATTGAAATTAAGCACAAAGATCGCACAGGTGTATTTAAAAACACTTCACTTATTTAACGTCTCATTTATTTTTTGTTATTTTCTATGTTTTCCCTGTCCTCATTCTAAGAAGCTAAATAGCCAAATGGAGTCCACACATGTGAAGGGTTAAATGAAGATAAAGTGCAATGCTCACAGCACACAGCCTTACAAACAACTGCCAGTGAATAAAAGAAAAACATTGCCTTAGTTTATTCAACTTGTTGATGATACATTAACATTTTATTCAAACGTTCTCCTTTTGGTAACTTTCGTTGAATATTATCCAAAGTTTAAACCTAAAAAAACAAACCAATAATAAATAACAACAAATTAAATCGCAGATTCTAGAACAAAGAAAAATAATAATAATTATATCCGCAATAGATAAACAACATACAATAAACAAATAGCAATAAATCTCTGATAGGTTTCACTTTCTTTTTTCGTGATGCACTTGGCCTATTCACAAAATGAGTATCTCACGACCATAAAAGTACAAAATCGACAAACTAGACGAATAACAAAATTTAAATGAAAGTGAGATTTTCTGTCGCTCTGTATAGACCAATATACATTGTACTTGAATTTTCTTTTTAATTAGCTATTAATAACCATGAAAACTGTTTAAAGCAAATATTTTAATTTCACAATAATTAGGCAAAAAACTATGGTCAAACTGGATCTGCTTTTTTCAAATAGTTAAGCGCTTATTCGCAACAATTAACACTTAAAAGTGAAATTTATTTTTTTCCTTTTGCCTCCGTATAAGAAATATGATACAAACCAAATTATGCAAAGTGCTATTAAAATTGTTCAAATTCTAAATTGCTTAGATTTTGTAATACCAAACTGTAATTGACTTGCACTGGTGTTAATTAATCGATCAAGTTAAGCCAAATTGAAAAGAAGAGAAACTATAACACTTGGCAACACCGTGACAATTGGATTTCCGGTTTTAATCACACATCAAGCTTAACACTTATACGTCACAACGAACCGTTCTTTGTCACAGTTTTATGCTACCATTAACATCATACACACGCCTAAGGCTAAGTAAACAATTAAACCGTTAAAGCATACGTATGTGGTAAGAATTAATTTTCAGAATTCCCCGTCACACTAAGCCACCTAAATGTGGTAAGAACACCAACCCAGGAGACACCAATTCTTCGACCAAAAACATTGTTTTCAAATCTGGAACGCGACACTTTCATACACAAAATCACTCCACCTCCTAATCGTTTCGTTTTCTTTTTCTTTCAATTTTGTTGGTTTAACCAATATTCGGGTTTTTTTTTGCCAATTCAAATAGAGAATTCGAGGTACAATGTATCAGTTCACATACGATTTATAGAAGATTCTTGAAAATAATTGAAGTAGGCGTATAAATAAGAAACACTTATTACCACTGCATTGCTGTGCGAAAATTCCAAACAAAATTCAAAAACTACTCGCTTTATATATTTTTTTTTAATTTATTTCCGAAAGTATGTTTTTCCTCTAAAATTCGAATACACAGAGAAACTTCGTTTGATACATGTAACATATACACGTTCGTATTATATTTATATTCGAATATAAAATACTTTGGGACCGAAGGGTATAGTTCGCTTTGGAAGCTTCTTTCCAGGTGACGACTGCAATTGAACTGATCACCTCAGTGGGCATTGGTAAATGTTAAATATATTTAAAGAAGTTGATGGATTAAAAGAATGAGTGAGAAAAACAGAGATAGAGAAAGAAAGAGCTTTCTTTCGCAGTCGTCGTAGCCATGGATTTATCTGTATTTTTCTTTTGATACTCTTTAAATTGCTTCATACTTGTTGTGTTATAAGATGAAAACATTTTGCCGGTTGTTTAGAATTGAAGGCATAAAATTCTTGTGGATCAGGTTTATCTACATAAATTTCGCTTTTTGTATTTTAAGATTCGAATTCTTTCTACTAGTCCTTCTATTCATTCTTTTAAATCAAAATTGATGTTATTCAACTCTTGGTACTTTGTTACGAGTCAAATCACAACTTAACAGTTGCATTAATAATATTTGTAGAAGTATAATACGAGTATTCGAAAGACACTACCGAACTGGACTGTCCTCGAAGCAAAAAAGTATTGAGCCCAATCAATATATCATTTTAGTTCAAGTCTTTTCAACTTTTTGGTATAAATGACCTAGTTTTCCCAATTCAGAAATATCTCTTGTAAAGGGTCCGCCATCTAACTTTTTTTTTCAACTAGTGCTTATTTCGTGAATGGTACGAGTAACACTTAGCTCATGTCTGATTTGACAGATAATTAACGGCCACTCCTTGCTCATTTTCGAAGAAAAATGACCCAATTATGTCTCTGGACCAAAATCCGCACCAAACAGTGACTCGTTTTGGGTGTATCGGCTTTTCAATGTATGCGTACGGGTTTTCTGTGCCCCAAATGCGACAATTTTGCTTGTTTACATACCCGCCAAGATCAAAATGAGCTTCATCTGAAAAGATGATTTTTTTGGCAAAATCGGCATCTTCTCTAAGTCGATCGCAGGCCCACTTAGCGAAGCGAAAACGCATTGGATGGTCAGTTGGCTTCAACTCCTGAACCAATTGGACTTTGTATGGCGTCATACCAAGGTCTTTATGCAAAATTCGTCTCAATGATGTCTCCGAAATGTTCAATTGTTGAGAACGACGGTGAATTGATGTTGATGGCGCTTCTCGCACACTTTCTGCCACAGCAGCAATATTCTCGGGTGTACGCACTGTTTTTGGCTTTTCACGATTTGGTTTATCGATGAGGATGCCAGTTTCTTTCACTTTTTTCACAAGATAACGAAAATACGGAGCTGACGGTGCTTCTCTTCTTCCAAAATCCGTACGCAATTTTCGTACACATTCTGCAACATTACCATGATTTTCAAAGTAATGTTGCAATATTCCCCAGCGTTCTTCAAGCGTATATACAACCATATTCATTCAGCGGAAGGATAAAACTAATTGTCTGTCAAATCAGACATGAGCTAAGTGTTACCATTCACGAAATAAGCACTAGTTGAAAAAAAAAACGTTAGATGGCGGACCCTTTATCTTCGTATTTTGAGTAGCCTTACAGTAAGGCAATATATATAACTTAATAAAGCTTCTTTTGCTTTAGTCTGGCTAATCATCAGACATGTATTTATTTATATAATGAAATATAATTATTTATTTTATAAATATTATTATTTACATTCATATGCAAAATTCATATCATAAATGAATGAGTATGTATGTATTTAGTTGCACAATCCTTCAACAGAAAGAAACACATAAGTTGAAAATTTAAAGTTCGAAATATACTCGTATTTCAATTTCACCTCGACTTTTTAACCCCGAATCGCAATAATGTTAACCTATCAAGAAAATCGCAGTGGAAAAGAAATGTCTCAGGACATATCTTAAGAAAGCAGGGTTTTTAATCATTTGCAAAGCTTCGGAACCTCTCTTCGTTAGGTTAAAACGAATGTTGCAGTTAAATTCAAGTTCAAGTCGTTTCAATTATATGAACAGAACCATATCCGGGTGTACTGCCCAAACCATATGTATTACGGAAGATTACTCTTTATCTAACTACTCGTAAGTACGAGTATGAAGAATCTGATCTAGGACGTCGCACAGACAATCGAGGACAAGCCACTCAACCGCGATAGGCACGTCGCACACAGCTGTGTGGACCGTGTCCGGTTCAGGGGAGCGGAATGAGGGATGTTGCTTTACAGCACTAATAATGTTGATTTGTTGAAGGAGAGAAAACTTCTTCGTCATTTTCCTCGAATCAATGAGGCAATGTTCATCCACCTTTTTTTTAACTGTGACCAGCTTCAATAGTACGAGTATAATATACGAGTAGTATAGTAGTATACATTTAAGAATAAAAAATATTACAAAATTAAGAAAAAATATAATAAAAAAAACAAAAATATTCCTAAAATAAAAACACAATATACACAATATAGATATGTATATACAGGGTGTCCCAAAAATCAACGTCAAGCCGGAAACGGGTGATAGTGGTGTCGGTTATCACAAAATTATAAAAAATAATCTAAGTCATGCACTTTTAAAATTAAAGTCACTAAAAAAAAACATTGAGAAATCTGACACCCTGTGACGATCTTTCAAGTGCTGTGACCGCAAATCTTTACTTTTCCCCGATTTTTTTTTGTCACGTAACCCTGAGTAACTCTTCTGTAAATTACGGTCCAAAATTGAAACATAATTATATCGGTTTTAACTAAAATATTGCTTTTTTGTCCATCCATGTATCTGAAAATCATTAATCACATAACTTGAACTGACTGTACTGACAAAAAAATGTACTATGCCATTTTGGCAAGTAACTTTAAAAGATGGCGTATTTAGTCTGGATTAAAAAATAGTATGAAACTTGCTAGACTAACGCTTAATTGAGGACAAGAAAAATATTTTGAAAAAGAAACCCGATTCATAGTTAATTTTTTTAAGAAGTTAAAATGAGTACCAAGTGTGAGCGAGACAGACAGTGACGCCGCGATTGAGACGGATAAACACGCCATTTCGACTCTTGTGAGTTAATTTTTTTCCCATCACAGAGCACCCAGAACACTACGTTCTCTTGATGTATACTCTCAGGATCGCTTTATAAAACTTGTCATCTACCGATTTTGTATCTTACAACAAATGTTGAAACTGTTTAACTGTTTGCCTCCAGGGGCAATGCAAGCTCTACATCTTCTTACAAATGATCTGGTAATAAGACGGGCATATCTTCTGGAGTTGATATCTTCAAAGGCTTCTGCAATTTTTTGGCGCAGCTCGTTTAAATTTTCTATCGGCTTAGAATAATTTTTTTCTTTTACTGCTCTCCAGTAAAAAAAATCGACTGGATTTAAATCAGGTGAACGGACTGGCCACGAAATTGTACCAGACTGCCCTATCCACCTGTTGGAGTATTCCCGATCGAGGAACTCTCGTACTGTGCGAGCATAATGCGCTGGGCAGCCATCTTGTTGATACCACATGTATGCATAGATATTAAGTGGTACGTCTTCCAATAAATTTGGTAAGTGGTTCTCCAAAAAATCTAAATAAACCTCCGCATTCAAATTCTGCGACAGCTCGAATGGGCCAATAATTCTACCATTCAAAATTCCCGTCCACATGTTTACTTTAAAACGGTACTGTGATCAATCTTCCCGCATCAAATGTGGATTTTCCACGTGCCACTCGTGCAAATTGTGGAGGTTCATGTAACCGTCCCTTTTAAAAGTTGATTCGTCCGACCATAGAAGTTTTTCGAAGAATCTCGGATCTGCTCTAAACCTCTGCACCATCGTTTGACAAAATTGGACTCTTTCTGGATAATCTCGGGGTAGCAGACTTTGGACACGCTGTACATGGTACGGATGGAGCTGGTTTTTCCTTAGAATTCGGTGTGCTGTACTTTTCGGTACTCCTATGCTTTCTTCAATTGCACATACTGAAGTACTAGGCTCTTGTGCGGCTGCTTGTAAGACTTCGTCCTCGTAAGGCATGATGGGTCTTCCCCCACTAACCATTAGATTTGGAAAGGGTTTCTTTAACAAAATATTTTTTTTGTCCTCAATTAAGCGTTAGTCTAGCAAGTGTCATACTATTTTGGAATCCAGACTAAATACGCCATCTTTTAAAGTTACTTGCCAAAATGGCATACTGCATTTTTTTGTCAGTACAGTCAGTCCAAGTTGGGTGATTAATGATTTTCAGATACATGGAAAAAAAAAGGAATATTTTTGTTAAAACCGCTATAGTTATGTCTCAATTATGGACCGTAATTTACAGAAGAGTTATTCAGGGCTACGAGACAAAAAAAATCGAAGAAAAGTAAAGATTGCCGGTCACAGCATTTGAAAGATCGCCACAGGGTGTCAGATTTTTCGATTTTTTTGAGTGCCAATAAATTTAAAAGTACATGACTTAGATTTTTTTTTATAATTTTGTGATAACCGACACCACTTGACCTATCATCCGTTTCCGGTTTGACATTGATTTAGTTATTCACTTAAAAAAACAACGCTTTTTATTTTTACTGCTAATAAAAGCTTCGATCTCTTATTCAACAATCCTTCCTTATGATCCATAAACAACACAAATGACTGTTTATTTTTCTGTTACTACCGTAATTAGTAAATGATTCTTTTTTGCGTAAAAATTCTGACTTGTTGGTTTGTAATCTGGAATTCCTTGCGTTCTTACCAGATCTTATTTTTGGTACGGAGATTTGGATATATGATTGCGAAAGAAATGACTACTCTATTCCAGACGGAGTTGGAGTTTTTGTGCGTGGCATGTTGGAATTTGATATTATTTCCTTACATATTATTTCATAAAAGAATTATTATTTCCTAAGAGACCCTTAAGATTTCTTGCAAAGTATACAATGAAATATTAAGTATAAATTTAATTTGTTTCCGGAATAATTTTCAAGCCGCACGATTAATGAAAAGAGAGTCAATATTGTAATATTAGGTGATATAAACATACGTAGATATCTTAGGATCGTCATCGACTTCTGACTCTTATTTAGCAATTACAGCTGAACATGGGTTTCCCTTCTTTGAGAATATGCTAACTAGGTCTAGTAGTTGTAGAGTTTCAACCACAAAAAACTAGTGCGAATTATAACTTCGAATCACTCTGAGTGAAGAAAAAACTCTCCGTCCTATTCGGACTCTCACCCCCTGGAGAGCTAATATCGAAACCAAATACACCTGAGTTTCAAACCACTACAAAACAATTTTCCTTTCTCCTCCTCCTACCTTTCCGCCCAGTAAAAGAGTATCTAACCCCTTAGGCGCTCGTAAATTATATAAAACAAAAAGTTCAGATACATCCTTTAATGATGCTTTTGGTAGGTTTTCGAAAGCTAATTTTATTTTAATGTGAGGATATAATTTTTTATTTAAACACCACTGATGATGGGATATTTTTCAGTAACATAGTAAATAAAACTCGACCTAAAAGGCAATGAAGTTATGACAAACTAAATAATGCGATTAGTTCTGATGACTAGTCCGATGTCTACTCAGAGAAATATGTTAATATAGCTGTTTAAATGTTTCTAAAAATATTGAAAGGTTATATCGGGTTTTCCAATAAGGACTTGACAACTTTTTTTTTAAATAAAACGCAAACCATTTGAGATATTTCAAAAACTTTATTATCGGCTTGAAGTACAATCAAAACATTTATGAATGGAACTTGACTTCGTTCATATGGCCACCGCGGGCACGTTTGCAGCGGTCGATTCGTTGGATCCAATTTTCAACGACTCGGCCACACATTTCGGCCGAAACGGCCTCTATTTCGCTTTCAATGTTGGCTCTGAGCTCTTCCAACGTCGTCGGCATGTTGGCATAAACCAATGACTTAACGTAGCCCCACAGAAAATAGTCAAGCGGCGTTAAATCGCACGAACGAGGCGGCCAATCGAGTGTCCCATGTCTTGAGATAACACACTCACCATAGGTTAGGTTAGGTAAGAGTGGCTGTTGGAAATACCAACCCACTTAGGCCTATTGGCCCATTGTGATGCCACGTGGATCTATGATCTTCTTACTACTGGAACCAGTTTGAGCTTATAATAAAGCGTAGGAGACTGTTAACGTCTATTTTTTCTAGATCGTTTAGGTCGTTGTAGAAGAAAGCTCCTAGATGAAGCTTCCTTCTCTGAGAGAGAGCTGGGCATGTGCAGAGTAGGTGGAGGATTGTCTCCTCCTCTTCCTCGTCCATGCAGCTTCTACAGAAATCGTTAGTAAAAGCGCCAAGCCTTCTTGCGTGCTTGCCTATGAGGCAGTGTCCGGTAATGACACCTATTATGGCGCTGAGATGTTTCCTATCTAAAAGGATCAGACACTTAGATCGACTCAGATCCAGCCTTGGCCATATCTGTTTGGTCGCTAGACATGTTTGTCCAGCAGTCCACCTAAGGTCCGTTCTTTTATTGGCATCTAGCTTTAGTGTTAGTTTGCACGTAGCGATTGGTATACCTATACTACCTTTGTCCGGTAGGATAGGTAGAGTGGTTCCAATTTTGGCGAGTTCATCGGCTCTGCAGTTCCCTGGAATGTCTCTGTGGCCCGGCACCCAACAAAGGTGAATGTTGAACTGCTCTGCCATCTCCATGAGAGATGATCGGCATTCAAGGGCAGTTTTAGAACACAATGAGACCGAGTCCAGGGACTTGATGGCGGCCTGACTATCCGAAAATATGCGGATATCCTTTGCAGATATCACGTTTTTCTTCGCCCAGGACAGAGCTTCTTTAATCGCCAAAATGTCCGCCTGGAACACGCTACAGTGATTTGGAAGGCGGAAAGAGAGGCTTAGATTTAGCTTATCTGAGAAAACACCGCCACCAACTCCGCTGTCGGTTTTAGATCCATACTTACTCACCATACTTACTCTTCAATAAATCGATTGTAACGTGTGCTGTGTGGCTTGTGGCACATCCTGTTGAAACCACATGTCGTCCAAGTCCATATCTTTCAATTCGGGCCAAAAATAATTGGTGATCATGTCGCGATAACGCTGACCATTCAGAGTAACGTGCAAACCGCACCAAACAATTATTTTTTGCGGATGAAGTGGTGATTCATGAAGCACATGTGGATTTTTACCCGATCAATAACGCATATTTTGCTTATTGACGAACCCATTGAGCCAAAAATAACCTTCGTCACTGAAGATAATGTTGAGTTTACTGAATAAATTGACAGTGACAGTTTGATGATTAGTGAAAGAGTGCGTTCACAAATTAAATTCAAAGTTGTCAAGTCCCTATTGGAAAACCATGTATAAAACATTCTTCTACATATTCCAGCAACAAAAATCAGCATTAAGGTTACAACCGTAGATAAGCAGATGCTTACTTAATAAAATCCAATTAAAAAATAAATTAGGGAAAAAATGTTTTACCTACTCATCCACTCAACGCAAGTTTGAGAAGTTGCTTTAAAACAATGTGCATACATTTGAATAGAATAAAGAAGCAAAGTTGTGCAGTGCCAATTACTATCAAGCTCAAAAACAACGCTCCTTAGGTAATTTTCAAACGGTGTGGAAAGTCATCAATAACATCATGAATATAAATATCTTCTCTACTCCATTTCGCTTAGTAGCGAATGTAATTTTATTGATGACCCTATTTCAGTCGCAAACATATTCAACGATTGTTTTACCTCCGTTTGTCAATTGTGATGATCTGGCATTGTGATAATTTTTGTAGTCAGTGTGTCTTCCAGTTACAGTTTCTTTTTTGAAAATATAAGAGGTCACCCCAAGTGGTAGTGTGTGGGCTTCCAAATCGGAAGGTTCGGTGTTCGAATCCCAGCCTCGTCCGAAAGACATTCTTTTTTTTAGGCAACTTAATTCACGTAACACGAATGGTTGCCTCTAATATAACAAAAAGTCCAATTACACTAATAATTTAGTCTCCCCATTAAATGTTGGATGCCACCCATGGATCGCAATAACCACTGAGCCAAAAAAAAATTTACTTTTTGCTCTCATAAACTTACTGCATAACTCCTATTCATGCGAAAAATAGTCTTAAAAAATTGCTCTTATCATTACTTATATTTTATCTTATATACGGTTAAATTAGCAATAAAACTGAAACATTCATATCCACGTTTAAATGTGCCATTGAATTGTCCATTTTTAAAAAAGAAAACCGGATTCATAAAAATAATTACAGACCGATTTCCCTGTTCTTTTACTTTTCCAAAGTTTTTGAGAAATCCATGGCATTGTGCAATTTGTTATATGTTTAGCTGGTTTGCTTCATATCTCACGGATAGAATATAAACAGTAAATTTTATTTTTATTTTTTAATTGTTTAATTGTATTCCATTTTCCTATATACGAGTACAATTGTACTCTAAAAAGGCTTTGCTTTATTTGTATTTGTTTTTAAATAAAGAATTAAATTTGAACTAGAATAGCTAAACGAGTCCCTTTCTTTCTGGCTTCTCGATCCCAGGCGCAATTTGGCAAACCAAGCTTTCTGGCACAGCTGATCCTTTGATCCTTTCACTGAAAGTTCGATCTGCTTTGTATCCCGAATCAGGCGGTTAAAATCTGAAATCTTCCTAGAGCGTTGTCTCTCGTTCGCTCATTTTAACGGGGAAACTCATACTCACACCTCAGTCTTTTAGACTACATCTAGATACGTTCCTTACTTGTTTGTGGTTGTACCTTTTTCTTATACCTTTCATAATCCATTTGATTCCTTGGAGTTATACTTACGAGGCGCGTTCAATATATTCTCGGTATCGATATGAAGGAAAATGCGAATTCAATTTAAATTGTTTTTATTTTTCAGTATAATCTCCCTTAACATCAATGCATTTGTTACATCTTGAGATAAGCTTTTTTAAACCCTCAAAAAATAAATTTCCTCTTTTTCTGCAAAATACCCATTTATTGCCGACTTGAGTTCTTCATCATCCGAAAATCTTTTTCCATGAAGACATTTTTTCAAATCCGGAAACAGGAAATAATCACTAGGGGCAAGGTCTGGACTATAGGGTGGGTGTAGGATTTCTTCGAAACCACAATCTCGCGCAGCAGCGTAGTGGAAGTGGAAGCGTAGGATGTGGCGTTGATGGTTTCACCTTTTTTTTTGTACTCAATGAGCAAGATTCCCTTTGAGTCCCAAAAAACTGTGGCTATGAGCTTCCCGGCAGACGGAGTGACTTTGAACTTCTTCGGTGGGTCTGTTCCTTTTTTATGCCACTGCATGGACTCTTGTTTGCTTTCAGGGTCATAGTGGTGGACCCATGTTTCGTCCCCAGTAACAATTCGATCCATAACACCGTCCCCGTTCTCACTACACATCTCCAAAAGCTCTCTACAGCATGCGATTCTCACTTTTTTCTGAGGCGCTGTGGCACCCACCTTGCACTGACCTTTGAAAGGTTAAGATGGTCATGAAGAATGGTGTAAATGGTACCAATTAAAAGCTTGGTGATCTCTGCCATCATTTTCACCTTTATTCGGGCATCCTCAAGAATAAGTTTTTCGACTTCTTTGATGCTTTCTGCCGTACAAGAAGTAGCCGGGGCGCCGGAGCGGGGGTCGTCTTCAATGCTCTCTCTGCCTCTCTTGAACTCACTTGACCACTTTTGCACAGTTGATAATGAAGGTGCGGAACCCTGGTAAACAGCCACCATCTCTTCATGAATAGTTTTTTGACTTTTTCCTTGCTTAGTGAGAAATTTAATTACAGCGCGATGCTCAATTTTCACCATCATCGTCTCAGTTGCCATTATGATTCTGTTTAACTAGAGATAAGACGCGAATTAATATTAATAAATTACATGAAATTTTACATGAATGCACTAAAATAATAGCATTACTTGATAAATAAGTCAATTTATATATACAACCACAGCTTCACCCCGATACCGAGAATACGTTGAACGCCCCTCGTAAGAGGCGTTTCTGAACTACAACCCAATAATTGTAGTGACAACGGTTCGAAGGTTACCTTCAAGGAAAATTTTAAATGCAGTTCACTTTGCTTTAGAAATATAATAAGGAAATTAAGGAAAAACATACACTCGCTGTTTTTATCATTGAAAAAAAATTGTTCAGATAATAATACCCTAAAAACGGTCTATTAGCTATTTTTCACTCAAGATTAGAATATGGAATTAGTTTTCGGGTAGGAGCCCACCTGTCAATGTCTTTCGGGCACGGCTGGTATTCAACTCCGAACCGTCCGATAGGGAAGCCAATACACTGCAACTTGAGCCACGGCCACCCACTTATTATATTTATTACAAAAGTGCGCGGAAAGGAAAATATGTGGTGCAAATCGCATAGCTAAATCTATGAATTTATTTAGGCAGTTCAGGATTATTCCCGTTTGACATCTATACTTTTGTACAGTTTCGAAAGTTTTCTTTATAAAAAGGGGTTATTTGCAGATTCCAATATCTGATACATTCATTGATTAAAATTCGTACTTTCCGCACAGCAATAGAGTACAATTTTCTATAATAACAGAAGCAAGCTCTTTAATAACTTTCCTGAAAATATTCAGCGTTTACGAAATATGTCTGTTTAGAAAAGTAAAGGCCTGGCTTCTTGATCAAGGCCACAAATAAGTCAAAGTTTTATTGTCCTACCTTGCTTAATTTTATTTTAATGTATTAATTATTTTATTTGAAATTGCAAAATGCATTTTTGACATGAAACACCACCTTATAATTAATAATATTATTATTATTATAATTTATAATATCATTATTATAATATTACCATTATTATTATAATTATAATACTATTAATAATAATTCTTGAAGTTACATGTTCTTTGAATTAAATACCAATGTCGGAAATTATTTTTAGCTAGAAAACTTTGTTAGTGGTTGTTTTAGTAATTCATGTTGTTAATCTAAGAATAATGAAAGAAATAAATGAAAAAAGAATGGAATGTGTAACATATATAATACGAGTATAATAAGTGAGATTTATTTTTTTTGTCCATTTATTAAGTTTTTTCACAAACTAAAATTTATTTTCTTAGTGTTAATGATTCGGTGTTCGATTCTTGACCAGTCCCGAAAGACATTAATTATTTCAGTTAACTAAAATCAAATAAGATTATTAGTATCACCAAACAGAACAACAAGTCAATTTACGAGTACACGAATAATCAAGTGTCTCTATTAAATGGTGAATAAACGCATCTTTTCTCTGTCGAACTTTCTAAGTAAACTTAGCACGTGCTAAAGTATTTTAAGAGTATTCATAATGACCTTTTGAGTGTTAAATTCTTTGGCGGTATTTTAACCATCGTTTTATGGTTTTTATATCACAAAATATAAAAGTTAAAGCTTTTGGATATGCCAAGCAATACGATCAGTTGTATTATAAATTAATTTATAAACTCCCTCTGTAATATTGAGGTTAATACTCGTATATTATTTCAAAGCATGGTACCTCTCACCGCGTACGCACAAAACTTTGAACATAATTCGCAAGCAGTGGTAGGGTAACGGTAAAATGTGTGATATTCTATTCGTTTTTATGTTGCAGCGGCATTCATCGCCGGTTAACCACCTGTGAAATAACACGTATTTCTTTAATTTTATTCGCTCTATAACGCTATATCCCCACCTGACTGTTTGCCATATTTTCTGTACCCCACGAATTTCTTTAAAATGAATGTGTTCAGTGAACAAAATTTACTATTGTGTAGAAAAACGTTCTTTGGGAGCAAACGGCAATTTAAAACACAATAGTGTCATACTCGGATATCAATCGCATCGTACGTTGTTTGTCTCTTTACAAAAGCTCGTACACAATTGATTCGTACTCGTACCACTGCTTTCTTATATTTTTCATTTTTGTATTTTTATAAAGCGATTGCCATAAATTTAACAATATATCGATAAGTATATTGCTTCCGATAAACTTTTCTACATATTTGTTCGTGTAATAACTTCCATATTTTTCCTTTCTCACATTCACCCGTTTAACGACCGAGCGACAGTGGCCGTACGTGTACCATTGTGAGTGCTGGTTATGTATGTGTAGTATATCTACTCGTATATTTTAACTTTTGACAGTTCAAACAACTACGGTTACGAAAGCGACTAAGACATCATTGTGTTCAATTTTGCTTGACAGAATTATTAGCCAAAAGCTCTTTATTGTCAAGATCAATGCCATTACCATAGCTAGTTTTTAGTTAATCGTAGATATTTACTAGTTTGCTTTTGGATTTCATTCGATTTTTGTACATTTACATGGTATCCAACATCTGAATTGACAGGAGACTGGATAAAGAGCTCAATATAAAAAAAAAATGGAAATGTCTAAGTAACACCAATGTGTATTAAAAAACGGGGAAGATACACTGTCGACACAACATCTTAACTTACGTTCTAAAACGAAATTACCTGAATTACCTGAAGGTTTCAGAAGTCAACACAATTCTTTGTGCACAGAATAACTACGATGTACAATATGTATTAAAAAAAATATCGTACGTTGTTTTCGAAATTGTATAGCAAAAACACATCAGACAATTGTGCTTTTACTAGTACGAGTATATAGTGTAAAACTTGTATTCACCACTATGATCCTGATTTAGTTCAGAGATTCATGGAGTAGTTTATTGTAAAATGAAAATTAATTGCAATGTTTTTCTGGGAAACACAAGAAAACATGTTACATAATTGTTAATGTTCTTAAAAACCTAAAAAAAATTATTGAGGTAAAAAGGAGCTGTAGATAAACAAAAAGCGTTCCCTCGCTTCTTGACATCGCACCAAATTCGCTAGACACATCTTGAATTGTAAACCTTAAGCGGCCCTTACACTTTCAATCGATTGACGTCAATCACTTCATGTATTTGTGAAAATACATCTGTATACCACAAAGACATTGATGAAGTCTGATTGACGTAAATCAAAGGGTATTTAATTTTGCATAATGAGCGTCGCGCTGATTGATGTGTGTAAGGGTTGGATTGGCCTAATTACTTCATTGTGTTTTGTGTGACGAAAGAGGAAACATGTTGGAAAAATGAAAGATGGTGAAGATTTTTGTGTGTGAACTAATTCCTTTTTTTAACAACTCCTTTATCCAAATTCTCTTCTTTCTTGATATTCTTTTCTTTTTCCTCTTTATGCAAAATGCAGAGCAATATATGAAATACAATTGTCCGTATCGCACATCCGTACGCCACGAAAACTCACAAGAACTAAAAATTTGATATCACTTGATAATAATAAGGGGTAGCGTCAATCCGCTTTAAGTAGTTTATTTCTACTAGTACGAATACACTTGTCATAAGCAAACGCTATAGCGTCATGTTTTTTGTTATGATTTCCTTCTACATTGATTGATCTTTTTATAGACCGTAGATAATACCTACGGTGACATACTATCTGTAGATTAATGGAATCGAAAAAATTAATGATAAGATGATGGTTCCTTATATTGCGCACCCAGAAAATGAGCACTTTCAAAACGAATATTCAAAGTATCTTTGTACCTCATGATGATAAGAAAGATGGCGACACAAGAGACTGCATACATATAACTACTACATATCGGTGAATTTTTGGCACATTTAATAAACAATAGGGAATGGATCGGCGGCACGATATACTATGATTTTAACCATAGTTACCATAACCATAAAATAGTGTTAATATGCCCCGAAAACTATGCAGTCTTCCGTGACTGATAAAAAAAAATAACTCTTCTATTTTTGTATATACAATATGTTAATTGCAGTATTGGACATTGGAAAAATATAACATTGACGAAAATGTATGTAAATCGTTTCATGGGGGAGCTCCTTCCAAAATGATTCCTGCAAATGCCTGCGAACTTGTACATATATATCTTTTAAGAATTCGGGCATAGTTTAGTGGCAAAAACCTCCAGTGTGCACCAACAAAGCCTCCAACAGCTTCGGGAATTGGTCAAGTTTTAATATCAGTGTATATCTACTCGCATTCAACATAAGCGTATATACATTGATGGCAAACTCCAGTTCATTCATAAGCGCGGACACCAACGACAGCAGTAACTTCTCATATTCTGACTTCCTATAAAGATCCATCCATATACAATTTGCGTTCTTTTGTTCTTCAGTCAACTCATGCTGCTTGTAATTATGCGTCATTGGGATAGAGTTATATAACTTGGATTACCACTTTTTCGACCGGCCATCACTTCCCATTTCGTCGATCTTATCCGGATCCTCAACCAAAAAACGCAATCGCTCATACTTATCCAGGAAACGGGTGTAAATTATTTTAATTGCTATGCAGCATTGACACATTATTGCTGAAATTCCACACAGCCAGCCGCCACGGCTAATAAGCAACAAGATCAAATAAGTAGACATATACAGGTGAACCGTTATTGGAGTATTTCTGGATTCATAAAAACTCTGTAAAGCGCGGAAAAATGTTTCGCGATCTTGCTCTCGGATTCGGTTTTTGTCTTTTTTTTTAGTTTCCTCCGCTTGTGCAGGCAAAGGTACAGCTCCTTGTATTAATTCTGTTGTCGACATGTTTTCTCACAAGCAACTATAGTTTTTAGAATGCATTAAATTTATACAAATTTTATTGCAAATTAATGAGAGGAAAAAATATGGAAATGGTCACAAAGAATGTTTACAGATTTTTGTTGTTTGATTGACCGCGGAACTATGTTATTATAACTTATTTTTTTTAATTTTGTTGCTATCATTAAAGTTTGATTATAATTTGTCAGCAAAAATAGCGTTTTGTTAAAAAAATTCATTATATAAAAAGTATACGTGATACATATTTCTTATTACTATATTTTGACTCAATAGCATAAAATCTGTTATAATCGTGCTTAATAATCGAGAGGAGGGAAAGGAAATTTTGCAGATCAATGTTATCTACTACAATATTTAATCATACAAAGTTATACGCTGCAACAACGTTTACAAATCATCCAAATTTAAATTTCGCGAAATTCACGGTCAGTGACAACTAGGTTACGTGCATAAGCGTCAATTTCCGGCCATTATAATCGTCCCGATAAACAAACGATGTTGCTTTGAAAGCGACAATCCTACTTGGCTTAGATAAATTGTGCCCATCGAATTTTTTTAAAATGTGTTTTTTAAAGAGCTATTTAGGTTTCTTTATTAAACAATAACGAAAGGAATTGAGTTCGAATCACTTTTGACGACAACGATGAATTTGGTACACTCTTTCCATTTAGGACTCTATTACCAACTACGTGGTGAATATTGTCTTACAAGATCTGAATTGTTTACAGTCTTATAAGCAAACACAAAAAATTTACACAAAAATTTACGAATTGAAAATTCCGTTTCTTTCGGAAACATTCAGCACTACGAATAGCGAGCTCAGTTGGGCGCTTATGAGAACTAAAAAAATCAAGTAATCTTCTTTACGTTTCGAGACTCCTATTTATGAAGGCAGGTATGATAACTTTAATCAATAGCTAAAATAAAAACATAATACAGAGCAACTTGCGCTGGGTGGCAAGGAGCGAAGTCGTCATCAATATGGCCGAGATTGTTATTTTTAGAGATGGTACCAAAATTGCTATGTAATATTAATATATTTTTGCGTTTACAGTTCCACTAGTTATCTCTATTTCTTATTACATAAAATGGAAAACATCACCAGAAAAATGCTTAACAGTTGGTCGGGTGCGTTCGTCACTGTAAATGACGGTTTTCCAGCCCTACAAAGACGAACTTTGATGATATCTTACCCATTTCAATCGAGTAGTCTCATATTTTTTTGGAGCAATGGATTTTCGATTGTTTTCATCCAACAGTATCCCTTCTCTTAAAAGTCTACTAATAGTTTTAATACGAATTCGTAAATTTGAGGTCTGATCAAACCTCTGTAGCCATTTAGAACCGAAAGTACATAAAGGCTCATCCTAACACTATATCGATCTTTTGAGGTCGTGGTCTTCTTTTTTGAGAGCTAATATGTCCTTCGTAATTGCCACTCACTTGTGGATTTTGAAATGTTCCATCTATTGTAATTGATTACATTTATGGGTCTTGAATTTGAACTAATTCGTTGCATTTTTTTTTTAAATAATGGTAATTTGACAGTTCTTATGAGGTGTATGTTGAGTTATTTGAAAAATTTATCCCATTTGATTTTCTAGCATGCTTTTCTTTTAAATGATAAGGACTTACTGGTCTAATTAGCAAAGAGGAGTCCTTTTTGGTGGTGGTATTTCTAAAGCGTATAAGGCCACGATAATCGACATTTATTTTTCGCTGTCAGGCCTGGATTGTATAAAACACTACGATATTACAAAGTCTTAGAATAGTAAATATTCGTGATTCTTATTTTCTCTATAGAGTATCCTCATCCATACCTTTTAGCAAAATAGGAATCTTTGGAAGTAAAATGTTATGATACCCGTTCTTTGTAATCTTTCAATCGGGAATTTTAAGAATTGTTCAAGGTTTTGTCGTTTTATTTCGGTATTTCCTACAAATCACCCCAGCACAGTTTTGCCTTTTTTACACGACTCATTATTTTTTCAGTTTAGTTTAGTTTTCAATGCATTTTATTTTCTTAATCACTAACTCTTACATACTAACAAAAAATGTTTAAATGCTAGCCTACAATTACTTAACAATCTGGCCCCATACAGGCACTCTAAGCTACTCTAAATTCTTATATCTATGTCTTTCGAGTTTATTAACATTTCATTTAAAATTATTTATATTGTATACTTAAGGCTAGCATTGTTTTTTCACTAGAGTCAAAAGTGACAAAAATCTTTAAAAAAAAGTCCAAACGTTAACTTCGGTTAAGGCGTCTGTAATGTTTTTAAACAGGTTTCGAGATAAATGTATGTATTTATATATTTATGTGTGTCTGACTGTGTTTATGTATGTGTGTGTGTGTCCCTATGTGTCAATTTTTTGGCTCACGGTGGTTGCGCGAATGAATAGTGCTATTGATTTGAATTTTTGACAGATGATGACTTTTTAAGTTATCAAAAATAAACATAAACCAAATCCAATTAATTTTTTCTTGATAATTGAGAGCTCTTTCGAATTTTTTTTTGTATGTATCGAGGTCTATTAGTCGGAATAGAATCATCTGAGTTATGCAAGGAATAGTAACAATTTAGAACGGCGAGTGCGGTACCCATTTCGGCCAGTTCTGTTTACTATGACCAAGAGAGATTTTTCTCAAATTCTGTTTTTCCTAAATTTGTGTAGACATACATATATTTGTATTTGTTGTACTTATATATAGAAGTATGAAGCACTGGTGATTTTAGTAAAACTATTGTCAAATCACTTACGATACAATTTTTTTCTTGTGATTTTCTACTTAGGTGGCTGTTGTGGATCAACGAAAAAACGGACCATTGTTGGAGGATGGGCATGGGCATGGTGGCTTGTAACAGATGTCCAACGACTGTCGCTCGAAGTAATGACCCTCAATCCCATGTGTGAGAATGTCGAAACGGCACAAGGTGTTCCGCTAACAGTCACTGGTGTAGCTCAGTGCAAAATTATGAAGGTACAATCAGATAAAATCGAAAATTTTTTGAGTTCTTGTTTTTTTTTTAATAAATATATTTATATATCTTTAATAATCGCATTTTAGTGTATGATTTGCATAAGGAGTCAAGAAAATCACCAATCGATTTTGCTTTAAGTACAAAGAAACCAAACAAATAGCATATTTATGAGTAGTTAAAAAAAAGTAAATCGTATTGCTGATTTTTTTAACATTCCTTTTTAGGTAGTTTCGACTTTCAAGAGGATGGCATGAGTAAAAAATTAACAACATTTGTATTTTTAAGGCATGGATTTATATAATATTATTTCCTTTATTCATAAATTTAAATGGCACAGGGTGGTATGGTCAATAATCAAACTTTTCTTACTTTGATATACACATTAGTGTTAAAAGTAGTAATCTGTAGTGTTGTATGTTTGTGGCTGATTAAACAAATATTAAAGTACAATTAGTATAATCCCTCTAGATTCCTTTTGTTGTAAAAATAATTCTTCTACATAGTCCTGCATCAAAGCTGAAAGTAACATAATTTCTTATTGTTTTACCCTTATTAATTTCAAAATTTTCTTTTTAATAAAACTTTATCTTATTCCGGTTATCAAAACTTCTGGACGTGTTTGTTCTCATTCGCGCAGTTAACTGTGATAAAAATACTTTCTTTAATATATTTATTGTAGAAAGCTTTCACCCAAACAAATTTTAAAATAAATTATAGGCGGGAGGAGTCCTCGGCTGCTTTTTTGAATAATTGGGTGTGTAAGTCGTGAGCTTTAGCAGTCTTGTTGAATAAGTGTGTCCCCAACTCGTGTTGTTTAAATTAAAAAATTGTTAACTGTTGTTGTCTTTGTTGAGTGTACTATTCAGCCCAAGCCCGGAATATTGTTTTAATATTAACCAGTCTGCAAAGTTTTTACTTCTATTTTATTTCTCCGTTGCTCAAACTTAGCTCATTGCTCAAAATAAAAACACCATGCTCTTATCGTCTTTTGTAAGAAGTTTTACACAATTCCAAAAGGATCTGATTAACAAATTTTGTATACTATAAAATATTAATCACAATTCATCCACCACACCCTGTGCCTATTAAAATGAAAATTTGTTTATAAAATATTAATATTTTCTCTCTTAATTTATTTATGTTATTATAAAAACTAACCCAAATCCATCAGTAGATTAAACAAAATGTAAGTTTATATAACGAAAAATATTTTTCACATTTAGTTTTTTTTTGTTTTGTTTCTGTGAGGTTTAGTGCATGTTGAACCAATATATTTTTATTTGCCATTTCTAGCTTTTTTCTATATTCAGTTCCTTTGAAGCGTGCATGTCATTAATTATTCATATTTGATTTATTGTTTTTTTTTTGTTACAATTACCTATATCATTGAATTTATTTCTCTCAAACACTTCACATTGATCCTCCAATTTTTGTTTTGTTTCAAGTTCGACATAAACGTTAATGGCTGTATTTAATAAAAAAAAATACGCTTTCGCAAAAACTGTTGTTTGTTTAAATAATTTTCCTTACAAAAAAATAAGTATGTTTTTACACTTTCTTCTATTAAAATCAAACTTTTGTTGTTACTTTTACGAAACTATTTTGCTGAAAAGGAAATGAGAAGTTTAAAAGCAACTAAACCTTTGGGGGCATTTTTAAACAGCAATCATCATCCTTTGGTAATAAAATCTACAAAAACAACAATAAAAACAATAACAAAAACTAATAATTTGTTAATTAAAAAATTCGAGGATCAATTGCTACATTGAGAATAAACAATACAGACTTAAACTACACACAACCAGAAAGTCACTGAATCTTTTTATTCCTTGTACTCGTAAATGTTAACTTAAAAAATTTCCCATACAAAAAAACGAACAAACTTGTTATAATTTTGCAGGAAGCAAAGAAAAATCACACTTGCTTACACTGGATTGAACCACATTCGTGTTTGAAAGGCTTAAACTAATTTTCTAAATTAAAATCAATCTTTCACTTTTTGAGAATTGTTGATTTTATTTTGTTACTATCACTTAAATTGTCAATGAAACATGTTTTTTGACAACGACAAAAAGAAATAAAAATATAAGTCTCATGCTCCATGTTAAGTATTAAACCTACATCTTTTCCGTTTTTAATTAAACGTCATTTCTTATATTAGAGCACATATGTACTCGTAGATAGGGATTCAGATTAGATTAAAGCCGACCCTTAACCAGAAAGCCTATTAAGTAAACCCACTTCTTACTAAACTGCTCTCAGTTGCACACTTAAAGGTAGTTGTTATCTCTTTCTGAATGAAAGAAACTGCTACTAAACTGTCAATGTTTATCTGCTTTACACATCCTAGCTAATAAATCGATATTCGATCTACAGATTGTATAATTTAGTCAGCACAAACGGGACCATTTTTATATGTTTTTTTTATAGTATATTATTTATATTCTTTGTTCAATATCTTGTGAGATATCGTTTTCAAAATAAATAGCGGAGTCGGGTCGGAAACAGCGCATGACTACCGCAAAGTTACAGCTGTATATCTGAGCTTTCTGTCGACATCACATATACGAGTAGTTTTCTTTAATTTTTTGTACTATTCATTTCTAAACATGAAAATTTCCGAGAACAGATGTACTTATCACATTCTGATACGAGTATACCCACTGACATACTCGTATGTGGCCTTTTCATCTCAATTCAATTTATTTATTTAAATAAATGTACAACTAGGACTTCGTTTTTTATAGAACTATAACAATTAGTATTGATAATTGCACAATAATTCATGCATAATTCAAAATTATAAAAAAATAACTAAATAAGTAATAATAAAATAAACAATAAATGAAATAAAAGAAAAACAAATGTTTATGCTCTGAAACTTTTGGGAGGGTGCAACCAAGAATCTTATTTTTGTAGTCCGAGACATGATCATACCCGCGAAGCCCATGAACGTACCTGACCATACCGTTGAAAGCGACTGTTATTCTGTTACACGGAGTCCAACTTAGGATATACTACTATACCATACCCAACAATAGGCACCACTAAGATTTTAACGAGTCCCAGCCGCGTGTCTTTTGGTGTAAAACTGGAAAATAGCCAGAACTTACAAAGTGCCGCATAAATTCGATCAAAAGCGTAATTTAATGGTCTCCAGGGCAAAGTAAACGATTAATTTTAAAGCTTAAATTTGTCACAGTATCCAGAAATTGAAGTTGAGTATTGTTTAGATATATTGGATATAGTTCTTCAATATTAAAGTGTTTTTTCGATATTACACAATTGTAATTGGGGTTTTTGGTGGCATTGAAAATAAGCCCATTGTTCTGTGACCAATTGCATATCAAAGATAGATCTTCATTAAGTCTACAAGATCTTCAACCAAGTCAATCGGTCTTGATAAATAAATCTGTCCATCATCGGCGTAGGAATGAGCAGTAACATTTGGGCATATTGTAGTGAAGTCATTAATGAAAAGGCAAAAGAAATAGGACCTAGGATCGAACCCTTAGGTACTCCTGATGTTAAGGACTTTGGAAAGAAATGTTATTACCCGTCATGGCTCTTTGACTACGACCACGTAGGTATGTACTTAAGAGACGCACCGGTCTTGCACTACATCCAAAGTACATCTTTAGCTTCATACATAGGATTTCATAATTTACACTATCAAACGTTTTCCAAAAGTCGAGCAAGCATATGTTAGTATAGTTATATTACCTAGGACATAGTTCGCCTTTATGTCATCTATTATTTTAACCAGAGGCGTAGAGCAACTATGATTGACTTGATGGATTCCGACTGCACCTGGGACAGCAAATCATTTTGAGCAAGGTAATTAGATATCTGCCCCTCAATAACCTTTTCGAAAACCTTTGATAAGCGTGGGAGCATGTTAATAGGGCGAAAGCCTGTGGTCGAATTGGAATCTAGTTTCTTTCTTTACGGAAATGATCTTAGCCATCTTCCAACAGCCCGAAAAAATCGAGGAAGTAATGCAATAGTTAATTATTAGGTTGTACCACATGAAATATCATTTTTCACTTAGAAGCTGTCACAATTAGAAGCTATCGAGTGAACATCTGTACAACACAGTGTTTTTTTTATAAGGTAAGGTGGTATATGTGTTTGATGTGTGCGACTTTTAGGGTCCGCTGCAAGTACAGTTATTTTTTTCTAGGAATTTTTACATCATGCTGTCGACGGTTCAAATTCGTACTCTTTTCCTTTACGAGTTAAAACTGGGACATAATGCGTCTCTGGCAGCCAAAAACATAAGTGACGCATTATAGCGGTGAACGAACGTACCATTCGGCGTTGGTTTAGTAAATTCCGTTCGGGAGATCTAAGACTCGAAAACGAACCGCGTGGGAAACGGTAATTGACGACGCCATTTTACGAGAAACGGTGGATGCAGACCCAACCAAAACTGTGCGGGACATTGCACACAACTTGGGAGTATCCCCCATGACAATAAGTCGATACCTATCTCAAATAGGAAAAGTGAAAAAAGTCGACAAGTGGGTGGGTACCCCATGAATTGAACGAGGCCCAAAAACTACGCCATTTAGAAACCTGTGCATCACTAAGTCTAAGACACCGAAATGCACTGTTTTTGCACCGTATAATCACATGTGATGAAAAGTGGATTTGGTATGACAACCGTAAAAGATCTAGGCAGTGGTTGGATGCAGACGAAAACCCAAAGCACACCCCAAACTTGGTCCTCACCTAGAAAAGGTTATGGTGACAATCTGGTGGACATCGAAAGGACCAATCCACTTTTCATTTCTTCCACCAGGAGAAACGATAAACGCTATTAAATATTGTGAGGAAATCGACATATTGGATGCCAAAATGACTGAAAAGCAGCCTGCGTTGGCAAATAGGCATGGTCCGATCCTGTTGCATGTCAATGCTAGACCGCATACCTCACACATAACGGTGCAAAAGCTGCTGCAGTTGGGATTCGAAATTCTTCCGCATCCACCGTACTCTCCTGATAGTTCTCAAAAGGTGTTCCGAAAGCGAGCAGAGGTCATAGAAGCCTTTGAAGATTTTATTGTTTTATCAAAAAGGCAGCACTTCTACGAAAAAGGAATATTTGACCTTGTATCACGTTGGAAGAATGTCATAGATGCCAATGGATCCTATTTTGATAAAATAAAAACGTACGGAAAAATAATATTGGCTTTTAAATTTTTAGTATAAAATCGGACATTTCATGTGGTACAATCTATTATATGTGTCAGACATCAGATTTGAGAGAACGAATAATATTAATAACTTTTATTTCCAATACAACATCAAATTCCAAGTCTATTGGGGGATCAGAGAACAGCTGATCATTTGGAACAAAAACTTAACTCCGGCTTTGTCTACAGACCAAAGCATAGCTATGGTCGTTCACATTTGGTATAATCTCAGTCATCTTTTTTTACTATTCCAATTGATAGAATCTTACTCCAAAGCTTTTCACAGGGTTGACTTATACAAAGTCTGTTAAAAAATATCTTTTTTGGCTCTACGCGTAATACAAGACGAGTTATTGTGAATGCGACAGAAAGTTTCCCAAAGTTGTGGGATTTTGCTTCCATTTAGAGTACTTATTTCTCAGAATACCAATGGCAGACGTAAACCACCGCCTACTACGCCTATATTACGAACTATTTCAGTCTTCAGCGGAACATGCATATTATAGAGATTGCAAGAATATAATTTTATTATTCACGTCTGAAAAATAATAACAACTGCCCCATGGGAGGAGGCTTGGGTCTAGTTCAGTCTAGTTCTAGTCTAGTGCGTCAATTCAAGCAAATTCCCTAAACTGGAATGATGAACATACAGAAGAACCTGACAGGTCGATGTCGTATGTACAAAAAATTAGGTCGTGGTCTAACACACCTTTTACCGATATTTGGTCCTGAAGTAAAATTGCGGCCCTTTGGCACTGCGACCAGATTGATCTATTTTGTTCCATGAGTTGTTTAATACGTCCATGAATTGGATCAGCCCCTTTTTTCGAGGTCGCCTTCAGATCCACTTCATGGAGAATGTATTTTTTTAGAAATGCCAATCCCGGACAGTTTGTTATTATGCAATTATGCATTAATTTAATTGACAATTAGTTTAGTTGCTACACCCAACTAGTGGAAGAGAAATACAATAGAAGGAAGAATAAACCCACGATTGGAGTAGAATATTACATTGTATACATACATATTTAATAATTTAGAGATCTTTTGTCATTCAGTTTTCCATATAACTATAATATACGAGTACATGTTACGATACATTGATATCATCTATATTGTATAGCATAGCCAGACTGAATTTCGCTTATCTGTTAAGCAAAACAGGAGTACATTAAGGTATTCCCTATTTTGGCAATTATTGAATTTTTATGCTCCTCATAAAAAAATTTTCAAAGACTAGCTACAATTATAAGGCTGAAGTCTGCAGGTTTCAAATTTTTTTAATAGTTTCTTTGACTCGAATAAAAGATTTATTATTCGTTGCTGAAAAAGCCATGTTATGCACATAAGAAACTTAAATGGCAATGCGGCATGGATTAATATTAAAATAGAATTATTAATATTAAAATAAAATAGAGACTTGACACTTTGAGAATATTTTTTTTATTTACTTCGAAACCAATGCACCACTGGAGTAAAATTGTCAAAATAAGGACCACCGTAGAGTACACGTACGAGTAGCCCATTTATTGCAGGAATTTTATAACGTTAAAGGCTCTACAATTTCCATGCTATTTTGCATGGTAACAGAATGAAATACCAAATGTTCAACGTCAAATAAAGTACGTTTGTTCATGTGTCTTGTAAACCCCAACGTTTGTATACTGCTATACAGAAATAATGTATTATTATGATCTTACAATAATTCTTCTTATTTTCCAAATATCTATTTATCATTTTAGCTCGTATCTTTAATGTTTATTTATTGATTTCTTTATATGTATATTTCTTTGTTAATATATTTATTTATTTTCATATTCAACTGTAATTTTGTTTCCTTATCGACCTGTCTAATTGCCCGAGTGGTTAATGTCAAGAAAGTTGGCTGATATTTTTTCTTATTATTAAAAAAATATATTTCCTAAAGGTACGTTTTTTTTATTATTTTCTTTTTAATTAACTTTTTTATTTTTTGTGTTTTTGTGTTACTTTTATTTTTCATCCAATTTAACATAATTGTATAAATGGAGATACTGTTTGCGTTATCTTATTAAATAGTAACACACGTACTCGTACATATATAATTTAACAATATAATGTGTGTTCTTAAATCAAAAGTTTGCACATACTCACTAATAGATACTCGTATAAGACCACATCCTTGTAAAAAATATATTTAACCTTTATCACACCGCATGAAAAAGTTTTACATTCTGCTTATAATATCATACAATCCATATAGGTAGATATTTGTTCTTACATACTCGTACATATGTATATGTGTATAGACTTTGTTCATTCCGTTAATGTTCATCAACGATTTCAACATTCACAAAACCTCGCAATGAAACATTAAAAAAAAAACACTTCATATGGAGGTACAACTCAAGCCACAAAACTTAACATATTCTGTCACTCTCGATAGCTTGACTTGAAACCGTGACTTCGGTCGTACTTTATTTCTAGAGCCAGGGAGCTGGGGTTCGAAGATCCTTTTAACTGACACCTTGAGGTCCTTTGCCGAGCCAATGTGTTTTTAATATCTCAGTTTTTCCTACTGTATCCGCATCTTAATTCTGTGGTTCTGCACCGTTCTCTCCCTCCTCTCTCAAAGAACCGAGTATACGTCAAAATATTTTTCTTTCGGAAAACCCCCACATCTGTTCGACTTTCGGCTGACCGCTCAACACTACAGGGTGTTTTTGGAGCATGTTCTTGGTCTTTTTTTTATTATTTGTGGGTGAGTCAGCTGTGGAAGTTAATGAAAGATGAAATGCATTGTCGATTATAGCCCAATCATTTTAAACAAAAAAACAAATGGTTTCAGTGCAAAAAAATGTAAATAACTTTTTTATATTTCTAATCGCTTTAAACAAAAACTCTATTTTCCTGAGGGGGTTAATTAGATATTAAAAAAAAAGAATGACAATGAAATTTTGTGCTAAACGAATTATATTAAGTCTTCATGTCTTAAGAAAACAAGGTGTGAAGTTTCTTGTTGAATAACTTGTGCATCTTTATACAAATCAGTACTATTTCTTCGAAATATTTTATTGTATTAAGTTCTATATTAGTAAATAGTGCAACTTCAACTGCATGGCTTGTTAAAAGTCCGAGCCCCAGAAACGAGTGTTATGGCAACTGTACTCGTATGTGGTAAATGTGGTATGTTTTTATTTAATCCTGTTTCTTTTCAGCAAAACTTTTGAATCGAGATTTTATTAGGGCTTTTAAAGTTTTGAGTAGCTTCTACTGGTAGAAGAGTGTACTGTATAGTGTATATTCCTACATTCCAAACTGTTGTACATTTTCGTTCCGGATTGTGATCTTAATATAGGCGGTTTATTTCCCGTGGCTTGTGTCTTGTAACAGATGCGCTTTTTATGTGGTAGGATTGTTAAGCTGTCATTCAAACCCCAATTTAAAGATCTGAACAAATTTGTTCAGTGCTTCCGTTGAACAAATAAATTGTTTCACCATCGTATCTTTTCTAAGAACTTGATGATCTCTAGGAAAACTCGTAACCTGAGCTGCTAGTAACATATATCAAATTAGCTCTATAAAGTTTGTGTTGAGGTGTTAAGATACATAAGAATGGCCCATAAATAAAATGACAAAGGCTTTTTTAGTTCTTATAGCCTTTTTTAACAGGTAACAGTTTTCATTTCTGCATTTAAATATTACAAATACAAAGCGTATTTCAGCAAAGGTAGGTTACCTAAAGCACCAGCTTTGCTCCAGACACGAATGTGGTTTCCAGAAACTATTTCGCAAACCCTTCAAAATCCTTAATAAACATTTCAATTGGCAAATTATAAGGATAAATTGCAGAAATATTTGAAACTTTCTCAAATTCCTTTTTAAATTATAATGAAGTTTGTAAATTCTATGAAGTTTTTCATCTAGGTGTGCATTTAAAAGTGCTTTATAATGTTGCGTGTGTGTGATTTTTCCATTTTAATCGTTCTTACCTTAATACTTTCAAACTACAACATGATATTTTATGTCTAATACATGAAACATACTCTAAACTCGTATGAAACCTAAACTCAACAAAACTCCGTGATTGAGCGATAATTTTTGAACACAAAAACACAAATTTAGAACGAAAAAAAAACACGAATTTGACACAGGACCAACAGGATGTTGATTTCTGACCCCTTGCTTTGTTTTTTCCATTCTTTTTTCTCTTTTTATAGATGATGAACGTGTATTATTTTCACCATCAGGCTGACGAATTACTGGGCACCGCTAGTGAGCAGTTCCTGGGCAAATCCGTAAAGGAAATCAAGCAAACAATCTTGCAAACTTTGGAAGGACATTTGCGTGCTATTCTCGGTAAGTTCAAATGAAATGTTATTTTTTCTAATCGAAGTTCACATGCGATACTCCAATAATCCTTGTAAACTTAATTGAATCGTATTAATAGTAGTTATCGAATGGTGTACTTTTTTTCCATATCCACCCCTATATGTACTTTTTCAAGGATATTCGAAGAAGTGAGGGTTAACGTCACTATAAAAAAAACGACCGATAACCATGTCAAAGTATGATTCTCGCATTTCTTCAATAATTTTCGATTTACCATTTGAAATAAGTATGTGTCACTTGTTCCTTAACAAGGCAACTTGATGTACGAGTATGTATTTCGATCGATTGCTCTTCGATGTTTTGCACATCTAACACACTTGGGTGGACATAAATATCATTTAAGCATAATAATACTGATTATTTGAAGGATCCATTGAGGAATTAACGATTTGAGCAAGGATACTCGAATAAACCTCGTATCATACTCGTATTATAATCCGAAAGAGATTTTATGGATTGGGGATTTTCGTTTTTAGGTAAGCTGAGTTAAATAGTTACACCATGTATCATTATCATTGAATAACTGTCGAGCTTCGCCCACTTGTCTTTTTATAGACTAATCATTTATTCTGGCATTGAACGCAAATAACACTTTCGAAAATCGATAATAATTTCCAAACTCATTTTTGTAAAGTTTTTTGAAAAGACGTTAAATAAAAGATTGTTATTATTATTATTTTTTTTTTTTTCAATAACAGAATTACTTTTGGCTGCTGCCCTTAAAAGGTTTGTGCATAATAGGAATATTAAGGAGAAAAGAAAAAGAGATACACATATACGTATCTCTTAGGAAATAAAGAGCTCGACAGGGTATTCCATAAGTGATTTATATGGAAAGAATCATGGTATTTCAGAATTTGTCTGAAAGTGGGTTTGAGAGCATTCTTATGAGCATTCATAGAGAGATGGACGTTACGGTTAAAGGTTTGAAGTTGCGAAATGATATTGGCAATTTCGATGAAGCACTGCTAATAAGGCGATACGTCGATGGTCGAGGGTACCAATTGACTGTGCAACATGTTTTATCGCATTGTTTTGAATGCTATCTACAATAGCAGGTGCAAGGAGCAGCTAACAAAATATGGATATGCCATATCAAAAGAAGAGTTTCTTACATCGCTTGAGGAAGTCTAGAAATTTCGAAACGACAATACCAGGACCGTTCATGGATATACAGTATTGTGTGTTGACATTAGCATTTTACTCTGTTTGTGGTTCCCCAAGTAGTTATACTGCTTATATAGGAATTTTAACATCCACTGCAATTCCTGTTATACAGCCCTGAGCTGGAATGAATATGAAAAGCAGGGAGTGCTGTCGTCAGAAAGGAATACTATCATACGAGGGGCGTTCAACATATTCTTGGTATCGGGGTGAAGCTGTTTTTGTATATATAAATTGACTTATTTATCAAGTAATACTATTATTTTATTGCATTCATGTAAAATTTCATATAAATGTGATTATTAATTCGCGTTTTATCTCTAGTTAAACAGAATCATAATGGCAACTGAGACGATGATGGTGAAAATTGAGCATCACGCTGTAATTAAATTTCTCACTAAGCAAGGAAAAAGTCAAAAAACTATTCATGAAGAGATGGTGGCTGTTTACCAGGGTTCCGCACCTTGCACTGTGCAAAAGTGGTCAAGTGAGTTCAAGAGAGGCAGAGAGAGCATTGAAGACGACCCCCGCTCCGGCGCCCCGGCTACTGCTTGTACGGGAGAAAGCATCAAAGAAGTCGAAAAACTTGTTCTTGAGGATGCCCGAATAAAGGTGAAAATGATGGCAGAGATCACCAAGCTTTCAATTGGTACCATTCACACCATTCTTCATGACCATCTTAACCTTTCAAAGGTCAGTGCAAGGTGGGTGCCACGAATGCTCACAGCGCCTCAGAAAAAAGTGAGAATCGCATGCTGTAGAGAGCTTTTGGAGATGTGTAGTGAGAACGCGGACGGTGTTATGGATCGAATTGTTACTGGGGACGAAACATGGGTCCACCACTATGACCCTGAAAGCAAACAAGAGTCCGTGCAGTGGCATACAAAAGGAACAGACCCCCCGAAGAAGTTCAAAGTCACTCCGTCTGCCGGGAAGTTCATGGCCACAGTTTTTTGAGACTCAAAGGGAATCTTGCTCATTGAGTACAAAAAAAAAGGTGAAGCTATCAACGCCACATCCTACGCTTCCACTTTGCATAATTTGCGGGAGGAAATTAAAAAGAAAAGACGGGGTAAACTCGCAGCGGGTGTGTTGCTTCTTCATGACAACGCTCCTCACACGGCGCGAGTTTCCAAGGCTGCTGCGCGAGATTGTGGTTTCGAAGAAATCCAACACCCACCCTATAGTCGAGACCTTGCCCCTAGTGATTATTTCCTGTTTCCGGATTTGAAAAAATGTCTTCGTGGAAAAAGATTTTCGGATGATGAAGAACTCAAGTCGGCAATAAATGGGTATTTTGCAGAGAAAGAGGAAATTTATTTTTTTGAGGGTTTAAAAAAGCTTATCTCAAGATGTAACAAATGCATTGATGTTAGGGGAGATTATATTGAAAAATAAAAACAATTTAAATTGAATTCGCATTTTCCTTCATATCGATACCGAGAATATATTGAACGCCCCTCGTATATGCTGTAAAAGTGGCAAATATTATAAAAATAAAATTAATGAAAATGAGAAAGAGAAAGAGTTTGAGAGACAAAACGGAGCCCTTGCAGGACACCAGCATTTATTTTTTGAATATTCGACTTGAAATCATCCCGTGCTGCTTCCAAAAGATAATTTTTAACCAAATGAAGAAAGGATTGATCGATCCCAAATGAACGCATTTTCGATTTGATGGCATGTCTCTCCGAAAAGTGAAAGCGTACATCAATCTGACGAGAGCAAGAAAGTTGCATTTGATATTTCTAAGGCATTCGACAGAGTTTGGCATCACGCACTTTTGTCGAAAATGCGCGCATTTGGGCTCGGCGAATCTATTCTTCAATGGATTAGAAATTATCTTTCGAAACGTTCAATTGCAATTGCCTTGGATGGTTTCAAGTCTGATATTCCCAAACTAAATGCTGGTATGCCCCAGGTCTCCGTTCTGTCTCCGACACTCTTCGAAGGTTTTCATCAATGATCTGTTGTATGCTACTTCTAATCCAATTTTTTTTTTGCTGACGCCAGAACTCTCTGATTTTCATATTCGTTCCAGGATTGAAATGCTCTTCATCTTTAGAACGCTCATTAAATTCCGATATTAACAACATGACCAATTGGGGAACTATTAACAGAGTGGATTTTAATATTTTCAAAACCACAACACTGCCGTCTGTCGTTAGAGCGAAATTTAAATACCCAGTCATTATCCATGAATGGGACTTGCATCGTCGAAGCCGAAAAACTTCCAATTCTCGGTATGTGTGTCAATGGCAACTTAGGTTGGAATAACCATATATCCGATATCGCCAAAAACACTGTGCAATGTCTTGGTTACCTCACGCGATGTAAGGAATACTTTCCCCCCTCTGATCTGACCTCAATATATAAGGCATTCATCTACCCAAAATTGGAGTACAATGCCCACACCTTTTCAGGTGAGCCTAAAGCATCTCTGCACCTGTTAGATAAGATTTAAAAGCGTGCGATATAACTCATAGGTGATACAAATATCACTCAATCATTTAACACTCTCGACTACCTTCGAAATATCTCGTGTCTCACATTGTTCTATCACGATTTCCATCAGAAGTGTTCCATAGAAATCGCCAGTAGCATTCTGCCCGTTCCAACCTTCAACCGTAACACTCGTCTCGCTATGAATGCTCATCAGTATACCCTCAAGCCCACTTTTGGAAGTACTCTGAAGTATCATGATTCGGTCCTAAGCCGTACAAATCGCTTATGGAATGCCCTGCCGAGCCTTCTATTTCCCAGTTGTAACATTCAGACATTTAAAACCAAAGTGCATCGGTATCTCTCTCTATTTCCTCCCTAATTTTCCTTCGCCCGCGCTGTGTGCAAACAGGGTAACCCCTTGAGCGTGCGCTAATTAACAAAAAAAAAACCCAAAACCTGATCAAAGCTACTGAAGATGTTTTCGAAAAGATCGTTAATGGCGTTAAACAATTTGTATTAATCTTTGCAAAATAGGATTGCTTGTTAGAAAATGCTAAAATGCACTACTTTAGCTATTGCCCGATCGAAAAAAAAGTACTTCAAGTCGAATGTATGAGTATGAATATCTTGTCATATAGAAAGAATTTTATATACAGAAAAAAACTTGTATGCATATGGCTATGAATTTTTATTTATTTTATTTTGGAAATTAAAGAAAACGAATATAAAAAAATATCGATTAAAATCCGTACAAAATTAGGTTTTGTTGTACTAATCTCAATCTCAATTTCTCAATGTACAAGTCACTGAAGTCTCTATAAACACACTAATTAAATTTTTCATACTTTATCGTCTCAAAAATCCATATGAACATACTCGTATGTATTACAACGTAAATATATATGTTATATACGAGTATATGTGCGTTATAGAGGCTCAACATTCAGTGCCATTTTAAGTGTCTGTTTATTAAACACAATGTCAAATTCATATCTATCAATTACTCTGGAAATATTTCTAAGAACAAGCACAAAATTCAAACGGTGTGCATATTTTCATAGACTTTTTCCTTGCGTTACGGTGTCTTGCGATTCTGTGGGAAGCCAACATACTCGTATATCCATACCCAATCTTAGTTTTTGTTTTAGTTTTTTTTAATCTTCGTAAAAATCTTTGACGTAATTAAAATGGCTTATTGTGTCTTTAATAGTCTTTTTTCCCTGAAATAGAGCTAACAATAATTTAAGAACTTACGAATATAAATTACATATTTACTCATAAACCTGCCTTAAATATGCAGGGTGGTCCAAGTTTATTTTTAAAAATAAAATAAAGTGAACAAAAATCGATTATTTTTGGTATATTTCGGATTTAGAAAGAGCAAGGAGTTCTCATTAGTAACGGAATACGATTTCATTCATGTGTCTGCCCCGGCTGGGTTCGCAGTAGTGCATCATGGTGCTGTGAAATAAGGCCAAATGCAAAAATTTGATCTTATTTCGCCTTTTGAAAGTGAAATACGGCCTACTTTTAACGTTTGGCTTTATTTCACTAATCCAAAGTGAAATTAAAATTATTTATCAAAAAAAATTTTATCATTAGTTAGGTTTTTTTCACCGTATTTCATTCATTCACATAACACAATTTCAAGACCTTTCCAACGGTACCAAACATGCTAGCTATATTTTCTGCAATATATTACTTAATACAAACTGTTTTAACGGCAATACGAGCACCTGTAAGACCAAGGCGCTTTCCTGACAATTGTTGACATACCCTTAACGGGTATTAGCTTAACTTGTCCTTATTTAACCGGTTATATACAGTCAGGAGGCCCGAAAACATCGATTTTTCCTGAGAGGGCCTTTTAATTCCTTAACGTAAAAATTTGTCACATATTATGGTAACATTCAGATTTTTTTTTACATTTTTTAGTTGTATTGAAAGCTGCTATAGCTGATCTGCGGGTGCTCTTCTAAAAAAATCGTCTTGCGGTGAGCACGATTTCTCTGGACTGGATCATCTGAAATGAAAAATGAAAACAAATTTCGTTAATATAATGTATTATCTCATCTCATAGTAAAATAATAAATTTTACAAAATGGTGGCTTCTAAAAAAAATCGATATTTGACAAAAATGTAGGCCTTAAATTGTTTATAAAATGGAAAATATTTATCTGTGAGAAAAAACTTTCGATCGATTACTAAAAATTATACTTAAAAAATTTATTTATTTATTTATTTAAACAATTCATTGTACAAGTAAGATATAATCTTATATTTAATTGTACAAGCTTAGCTTATATTACATTAAAAAAAGTTTAGATACCAAAAAAAAAGAAATTCAAATAAAGAAAGATAGATAAAAGTAAAACTTAAAGTAGAAAGGAGAAAAAGGGGGATAGAGGAAAGGTGGAAAACGAAATAGGTAAGAGTAATGAAATTCCATCAGTAAATTTGTGCATAGTATTCAGAAGCTTTCCTAGTAAAAGTAGTTGTGTTATTTGCTCGTTTAATATACAAGGGTAGCTCATTCCAAAGATGAATCGCATGTATATAAAACTGTCGGCTTGTAATTAAATATTTATGTCTGGGTGGAATTATTTTCATTGTTCTTGGATTAGTGGCGAACTTAATTTTTTCAAAAGGGTAATCCGGTTGTTTGGTTGTTATAATTTTGAGAAATAGTTTAATGGTTCTGTAGTTCATAAGAGCTAATGTTATTTTTTGGTATATTCGGAAATGTGGTCAGACCTTTTTATATTAAAAATATAGCTCGCGCAGCTATTGTTAGGTTTCCTTTTGGATAAGTAGTCTATGTCCGAATATATTTCACATCCATAAAGAAATAACTTTAAAATGAACGATTTAACAAGCTTAAGTTTAACATTTGTGGGAAGATACTTTGTCGTGGGGCTTAGACTACGTAGAGCACCATAAATTCTTGATATAACTTTGTTTACGTAAAAATTCCCAAGATTTTTTATATTATCAACATACCTAACAGTTGTATCATTAAGAATTATTTGAGGGAATACTACTGTATTTTTGCTTCGGTTAATTATTATAGCTTTAGTTTTAGTTGGATTGAGACTAAGTCCATTATTTAAAGACCAGGTGTGAATTTCTTTTATCATTCGATCAATATTATTAAATTCTTGGTTTTTGAATGATTTCGGGAATAACGAATATATTTGGACATCATCAGCATATATATGATGTTCGCAGGTCGTAAAACACTTAGATATGTCGTTTATAAAGCATGCAAATAACAAAGGACCCAGGACGGAACCATGAGAGACACCTGAAGAGACTTGTAGATGCGAAGAACATCTATTACCGATGCATGCATATTGGGACCGATCTGATTAATATGAACTCATTAAATTGCAGATGGGGATTTCAAAGAAAAATTGCCTTTCCAGCTTTTTCAATAATAACGAATGATTAACGCTATCAAACGCCTTAGAAAAATCAAGATATACTATAAGACCCAACATATCGCTGTCTAAACCGGCTCGTAAATCTTCGCATACTTTGAGTATAGCTGTGGTACAGTTATATTTGCCGCGGAAACTGGACTGAAATTTCGTGATAACATTTTTTCTATTTAAAAATGATTTTAGTTTGCTGTGTTTGGTGCCATGTATATACATCCAATAAATATTTTGTCAGAAGTGTGTGTGATTTCGACAAAAATGTACTCTATAAGTTCATTCGGCTTTGATTTTTTTACCAAATTAAATCCATACTTTTTTTTAATATAAATTGCTACTCCTCCTCCTGTCTTATTTTGTCTATCTGCACGTTTGAGCTTGTGTTTAAAAATGCCATCACCCATTTCCGGACATAGCCAGGTTTCTAACATGCAAACCACATCGACCAAACTATTGTTAAACATTATGTGTTCAATTTTTAACGATAGTTATCTATTTTGTTTTTTAAGCTTTGAACATTTAAGTGACAAATACTGAAACCCTTCTTTTTTTACATAAAACAAAATAATATTTTTGATACATCTTTGTAACTACCCTGTGTTTGAAAATGATGAATCGTTTAGGGTACAACAACAACATACACAGACGACAAACAACAACTACGATTATGACATTATTTACTTCTGGAATTAAATGAAATGAAACAAAAGAAAGAGGAGAAAGAAGAAAAGAGAAAAATAGAGTAAGAAGGAAAGAATGACGGAAAAAGTAAATAAATTTAAATAAGAAAGAGTTGAATTTGAATAGAGTGGAAAATACAAATGCATTTGGCAAATTTTTTACAAAATTTATCATTTGATAAATTAATATCTACGTGAAATTAAATTACAGAGTCTCAGGTTCTGTTGCTCCTACAGATTTTGGTGGTTGATATCTCGCAGAAATAGCATTTAATATCCCCTCGTCGTGTATGCATATATGTTGTCTTAGTTTTTGTTCTCTAATGAAAACACATCCAGATCTGGTAGTGGCTGAGGAAATCTCTTTTCGCTGCTTCATGCGAACAGCTTGTCGAAAGAGAGAACGATTTCTGTTCGTTAGACTCGTTAAAGAAGATTGGTTTATTTCAGTCCAATCCAACATCTCTTAGGCAAAGCTGTTTTTTTCTCTTTTTCGATGATCGGCAATGGCCTTTAGGACATTGTTACTTTCTTCTGGCGAATTAAATTTTAATATGATGGGTGGATCATTAGTGTTGTCTTGACGCCGAGAACGAAAAACAGCTTTTAAAGTTGGAGGGTTGCTCTCGATGACATGGCATAAGCAGTGGAAAATTGATTTTAAATTTTCTTCATGGAGCTGCGGAACTCCAAAAAGAATTGCATCGGCTGCAAGCTCTTTCCTTTCTAGTGCGTCACATCTATTTCTCAGATCTGTTATATGGTCATCAAGGAAGGTTGATTTGTTAATATGCGTTTCGATTTTCTCCACTCGCAAATGCAAATCTATGAGGGTTTTATAAATTGTTTCTTCATAGATTGCCCAGTTTTTCTCAATGCGTGTAATTTGGTCCATTATGTCGCTGCGCAGATTTTTAATTTCCTCCGAGAAACGATAAAAAGCATCAGCATGTTTTTTTTAAATGCTCTTCTAACTCCCCAAGAGTAACAACCATTGTTTGAGTGGAGGGTAAATTTTTGGATGTTGTGGGTGTCCAATTCTCCCTCGGCGTTCCACCTACTGAAATTGCTGCTGCGTCTGAAGAGCTCCCGTATTTTCTCGATCAGAGATTTACTGTATTACCTTGTAAGTTGCTCATTTTCTCAATAAATATTTCCTTTTGTTGCAAATTATGTGTTATGTTTATTTGTTTGTTATTATTTTATTTTTTTAAGAAAAAACATGGTGAATACACAAATCAGGGGCAACCGACGAGAAAATTGAATAACGCACAGTTTTATAATATTTAACGACTTTTAAAATCTCAAAAATGAATTAATTATGCCGGAGAAACCAAAGAACACGTCTATTCACTCTCTTAACATCACTTGAAAAAATATGCTTGTGTTAAAATTTGAGACTGATCGGTTCAGCCGTTTCCGAGAATTTGCTCAACGGCTTTAAAAAGTTTTAAGAAAAATGCGTTTAAAGTTTCAAAAGCACTTTACATATAGTGCTTTTCAACTTACATCAAATCGTCTATTCCAATGGCCATATAATAAACCCTCCACCCACGAGGCAGCTTCTAATGTCACGCCGTACAATGAGGTATATCCTCGCTTACTTATAATTAAATCGTAAGTAGGCTGTGTTATAAAAGCCGCATGTCCATTAATCCAAGTCCTCGTTCAGAAGCAGTTTCAAACTTAACATTTCCGTTACAGATTTTACATTTCACGTATTCAGAAATTGCTGCAAACACGGTAATAAAGTTCAAAATTCGATGTTCAATGCGGATCTAAGATTTCCTCTTGCATTTTGAATTTTTTCGCAGAAGCACTGAAACTACTTTCATCTGCTTCAGCTGTTTTTGGATTAAAAACATTTTTTCGCTTCTTTGGTCTCAACTTTTGTATTTTAGAAGATTTTCTCATTTCTCTGCTACACTTCATTTTCAGGAAAAATTAACAGGAAAAAGTATAAGCGATCTCACAAGTTTACTGCTTGGCTTAGCTGTTTAGACTGAGTACTACTCTTCAATATTTGCCAGTTCGGAGACAGAAAAAGTGAAATTTACCTCGCAGATATAAAAAGAACCCTACTACATTGTCACTCCATGCATTTGAATCAATTAGAAGGGTACATTTACAATATGCAGGTAAATAAAAGTGACAGCGTTGTACTCGTATCATAGGTGAGCAGCTGCGGTTCCGGCCTCCTACTTTCAAACGTTCTGACACGTCTTTAAAAATGTGCGTGTAACTTCGAAAATATTCACCGGATTTTTTGAAAATTTTAATTTTCGAAGAACTTATTCAATGTTTGGCTCTATCTCACGAAGGACTCGGACGATATTCGCTTTAAGTGCTTAAATCTTTTCTGGATTTTCAGCATAACATCGGTCTTTAAGTGCATCCCACTAAAAAAAAGTATAACGGGGTCAAACCGCAGCTCCGAGGTGGCCAATTGACATCGCCAAGGCGGCTGACACGATTACCGATTACCGATCGATCGTTTGATGGGCCATCGTGCTGAAACCAAAAACTGCCCAAGCCCATGTCTTCAATTTCAGCCCACAAAAATTCGGTAATCACTGCTCTGTAGCGCTCACCGTTGCCCAAAACTGTGTTTCCAACAGCACTTTCGAAATAAAATGGACCAAAAATGCCACCATTCCAAAATCCGCACCAAACGGTCACTCTGCGAATGAATTGGCTTCTCGATAATCACGTCCGAGTCGAGAAGCGATAACGAAACGGATGGTCGTTTGCCTTCAATTGCTAAGTCAATTGGACTTTGTAAGGGAGTAATCCAAGATATTTGTGCAAAGTTCTCATGAGGCTACTGCGTGAAATATTGGTTTGTTGAGATCGATAGCGAGACGATGCTTCTGGATTGAGTCGAACACGCTCGGCCACATCAGCCATATTCTCGTCGATACGAATAATACTAATAATATGATATAGACAAAAAATTTGTTTTTTGTTTAAAATTGGCGCTGCAGGAGGTACATACGAGTATATTGCTTCACTTTTATTTTAATGTAAAGTGCAGGGTGCCTTGTTAAATAAATGCAAAACTATTTGAAGACTTTTAATGATTTAAATTGAAAACCACATCGAAATATGTTTAGGCATTGTAATAAAATGGTGTGTCTTATTTTCTACGAAGAACTCATGGAACATAATCTTCAAAAAACAAACGCAAAACTCAATAACTGTTTGTCAATTACATGAAAACGGCATAATACTTTTGTAAAATAACTGAAAACGTCTCTAACATGGATATATGGATTAATATTGTAAAATGTTAGCAAGACAAATTTAAAATTTAGAATCTTTTTAGTTTTGTGCACGAAAATATTAAACTACAATAAAAGTATATAAATATTTATATGAGTATATTATACACACAACAATTGATTGTATTACTAGGAACACGAGAGCAGTTAAAACAATTCATAAGCACAGTCGGTGCTGAGGGGCAGTAGGGCTCAGATCTCAGGGAAACCGCTCTCTAATGGCTTTTTTGTCTTTGTATTCACTCTACTAGCATCACCTGCAGCAAGAAGTGAACAGATTAAATCTGAAGAAATATGGTCCTTTCGTGTCCATTACTACAATAATAATTTATTGATGAATATTATTATTTTATTTTGTTTTTGTAATCGTAAGTCATTACACGGCTGGTGAAAAAAATTCCCAAATTATCATCCAGTTTATTTCAAGGATACTCCAACCTAATGATAAAAAATTCAACCCTCTGAAAAGTAAAAAGCTTTGGCATCAATTGGTTACTTTCTAAACTTATATTTGTTGTATGTACCAGTATGTGTCATTATTTTCATATTATTATGATACAGCTTTATAAGTTCTATTGCAAGTCAGTTCGAGAGTGGTTGTTACTGTTCTTTACCCAGTACTCACCTAACGTCATGAAACTGAAAGATAGTAATCGTCGTACTCGTGTGCTCTCAGTGTTTAATTAAAAGTTGTATAACTAAGAAAATATTACAAAAAGAAATTAAAAATTGTGTGAAAAGTGATAATTAATCTAATAATTTGTTAAACTTGAAGTTTATTCTGGCTTTTGGCTATATTCAACTGTATTTTACACGGGTATTCTTTAGAGCGATTGTGGAAAAACGCTGGAGTAGTGGGGTAGTCACACAGACTCCTATTTGCTGTTAGGTTTTAAATAGAGCACTCACGTTACATGATTCGTACTAGATTGAAGGTGTCACGTTATTTTATTCTTAGAGCTGAATTTGCAAAATAATTTTGCCATATTATTTATATGCTTGTTTTATAGAATTTCTTATGTTGAAAGATTTGAAAAAAAAGGCTGCTACCGAAAACTAATACAGAATGTTTTCTATCTTCTCCTACATTTCAAATTGGCAAACGTTGCAAAGGTTTTGTGACAGAGATTACAATTACAATACTTCATGATATATGAAGTTTATAATGGCTAGGCCAATAGCAAAGCAGAAACCACAGTTGCCTGAAGTTTGCTTAGATTGTGAAATCACTAAATTTAGTTGGATCAACATCAATGGAAGAATTTCGTAATTAAATTTTTCCCTGTAATATAACATTTGCATGAATGTTGTATCTAACGCTTAACTGATAGCCCCTATGCCCGTCCCTATGTGCACACTACTTTGAAGGACGATATTAAAGAAATCGCATGTGGTTATGGCGTTTATGGCTGCTGTCTAAAAGCTTTTAAACATCACATTACGACTAATCCTAAGAAGTTTCTTTTGACTTCGATAGAAGAACGGGAAAGTTGCCAAAACCATACATGGCTCTATGCAGCTCTATGAACGCTTTCATAAGTGACCTGCAATTTGTGAGTCCTTTCCAAAATCATCTGCAGACTGAATTTCTAGTCGATTATGTACTTACCAAATCGAGTTATTGGTGATCGTTTTTAGTTCAGGGAATCTTCTTTATTCAACTAGTACGATTTTTATTTGTACTTTGCACACTGCTGATGCGCCCTTTCCAGTAGTTCGTAGAAACTTTACTTGGTATCGTTGTACCTTGCCTTCGTTAAAACATATGCGCATATAGTCCTTCGATAATATGTTTAAAACACATGACTTTCGATAATATGTTTAAAACACATGACTTTTTATAGCCCCGCAGTATCTCCATTACACATTCGGCAGCACCAAGGGGTGTACAGAACAAAATGTTCGCTGGCAGATTTATGTTTTGAAATGTGAATATCTTAAAAACTAATAAACAGTGCTGGAGGAGGTTGGCGTCATTTGAATCATTGAGAGTGCGGGCTTATCAGCCACAATGCTGTGTGTTCACTATCGAGGCGTTTTTTAAAAGTAGTGATTCTTTTACGTGAGTGCACGCTGATGTTACAATATTCAGCGATAAATTGTTCGTGGGCGCAAAGATTCTGCGAAACTTCAGAGCATCAAAAACCACCAAAAACATTCGTAAGGTGGAACGAAGTTTGTGTGAAAATCAAAGTACGGAAAAGAGCATTCATGAAATTCTACTGAAAGACTTAAAATTCATATTAAATGTAACAAACATATGTAAGTGTTAGAACTTAAGGAAAGTTACTTTGACTTACTTCAAAACTTTTAAGAAACAATGTTGGAGAGATTTCACACTATGAATTGCATCTTCTGAAGCGACAAGGCCTGCTTCCACCTGGATAGATACGTAAATAAGCAAAACTAAAACGTAATTCACGATGAACACTCGCCTGGGTCATCTCAGTCGTAAAATTTCTCCTTCACAACTTTGAGCGTTGTGTCGCTTGTATGGCATGTAGCGCCGTCTTATTGGAACCATAGCTCGGATATATAGATGTTGTCGAGCTCTGACTACAGAAAGTCGGTTAACATCGCTCTATACCTGAGAACATTGACGGTAACGGTGTCTCTTTCCTCATTTAGATAGGAATAAGCTCCGATGATGCCGCCATGCCATAAAAGGCACCAAACAGTACATTTTTATTTGTGCATTGATGCTTGGCCGAACACTTGTGAGACCAAAATGGCCTCGTCCGAGAAGATGACTTTTTGGCCAAAACCCGGATCTCCGGCCAACATAATGAAATGGCAAACCTTATTGAATATTTTGACAGCTGGATGTCATTGATAACTTTGACAGCTGCTGAAACATAACAATTGGAAAAACTATCATTGCTATCTGGTCACCTATACCGCATTCTTTCTCCTTATGCTAAATTAAGTAATAAAACAATATTTTTTATTCACGTTTAAAAACATAATTCTGCCACCGTACACCTTGTGCAAGCCCGAACGTAGTGCTCAACGTCGTTGTCCTGCTAACGTTTTTATACATCATCAACAGTGAAAGCAACCGGCATATTCCGAAACTGTTCCCTCTATCACATTTGTTTTTCTTTCGCGTAAGTTTGTGAAGTCTAAGGCGATGTTGGCTCTATAGATTCAAAACTAGCATGTATTGCTGTTGTGTTTCGCCATATTGTTTTTCCCGAATGGCTTCCTCTTGAAGCTTACATCCGATAAGGTCATCAAGTACAGATATCCTCTTGCCGTAAATTTTTGTTTACGATTGCAAGCAGAGACGCACTTGAGCACCTTGCCGTGTAGATATTAATGTCTCATGTACTCGTATGCTAAAACTCATTGAGACAAGAAAAAGCAATTCCATCTGTTTAGGTGTTAACTAACTTAGGTGTTAGAGTAAAACTGTTTTCAGTCTATGAATAAGTTATGCTATCTCTGTTGCTCAAGGGAATGAATGCAGGGAAAGAGACAGTTGTAGCTTATCTGACTGATTTGCATGAATTTTTGGTATACGAAAAGGCACAAAAAAAGTCAGGAAGAAACATTTTGGTGAATGTTTGTTTCTATGTACTATATGAGTTTGCACTTTCAGAAGACGAGAGGCATACTGTCATCTCTGTTCGATGACTGAAGAATATGTTGTTATACTCGTATAGTGAGTAGGTTGTATTTTTTTGAAAATATAAACTATAACGATGTTGAGATATGCTCTGGACATTTTTGCGAACTAACCAGCCACTTAATGTAGGATAACAATTTTATTGAATTTTTGTTTTTGATAGCGACATGGATAGAATGAATCTGAAGCAACTCCAAGAAGAGTTGAGGAAAATGAACCTCCCGATAAACGGGTCCAAAAGAACACTTTTTGAAAGAATAAACGACCACGACATACAACTAAGCTCAAGCGAATCTTTTGCACATCCCAATTTAAACCAACGTGGAATTATCAATGATTAAACCAAAATGATCAAAATGCAACCACAATTTCTGACACAGGTACATTAACTGAAGAGGAGCTAGTGTTTTCTTAATTTAAGCTGTATTGTCCTAACTATAAGAATAAGAACAAAACCTGTCAAAACGTCGAAAGACATAGTTTAAGTGTTAGGTTTAACTTAGAGTGCCCGCAGGGGGCCAGTAAGTTAGAATAAGATAATTTTAATTAATTAAGCTAATTTTTAAGCGTTTTTTTTTTGTATAGCTTGTAAGTGTTAATTAATTCAACATAATAAAAATGCATATAAACTGAAAAAAAAAATGAACTGAAGAGGAGCTAAGGGCCAAGGAATGGTCCTTGGTAAAACGCGAACGAGACCTTCTCGAAAAAGAAAGTCATTTTTGCAAAGGAGCGTGAAATAGCCGAACAATTGAAGAGTTTAGTTCCAACCAGTTCGACACAAGATACTGCTCTGAACAGACCAAAGCTAAATTGCTGCAGGGAACTTCAACAACATTGCTGAACTGATTGATAAAATCAAATAGTATCAAAGTATACCCTCCTAATCACGTCCTAGAGTCGTTACAACTTCACGGCCTTCAACAAACGATTCAACCTAATCGTCAACCGATCTCCAAGAATCATATTACCTGTTACAACTGCAATCAACCGGGACATTATGCTAAAAATTGTATTCAAACAAGGAAGAGACACCGGACTAACAGTAAGGATACAAACTAAAATACAGCACCAAAGACGGAGAAAATGCAAGACAGGAACTATTGTGTTAATGTGATTTGTAATAAAAATCCTTCAGATTGTTATATTAAAGATGTAGTAATAAACGATAAAAAGTACACAGCTCTTTTAGATTCTTGAAGCGAGAAGACAATTGTAATAAAACAAGTTGCCATAGATATAAACGGCAGCATGGATAATTGCGAAATCACATTGCATGGGTTTGGTTGTGGAAGCTGTCGAGCGATTGGAAGCATTGCATGCCAAATCCAAATAGACGAAGCTTTCTTCCCAGTTCAAGCAATCGTGGTTGAAGATAATTTTCTCTCGAAACCTGTACTAATAGGAAAGCATGTTTTGAACAATCCCATGTGCAATATGCGTAAACAAGGCACAAGTTTGTTAGTACAAAGAATGGATATGGACATTTGTTCTGTTAAACCAATAACCGTTTCTAATGTTCAAATAGATGAATATGATAAAAGACCTATACTTCTTAAACTTTTGAATGATTATAGAAAATGTATTGCCATGAACCAGCACGAATTAGGTCGAACCAAACTAATCGAAATGGAAATTGAACTGGTAAAGCAAGATCCGATAGTGCATCAACCGTACAAAGTGCCCTATGCAAAAAGACAAACACTAACGAAAATGATCGCTGACTTGATGGAATGCGGAATTGTCGTTGAATCACAATCCGATTATGCTTCACCGGTAATTCTTGTAAAGAAAAAGAATGGAGAGGATAGAATGTGTGTTGATTACCGGAAGTTGAACTCCGTCACGAAGAAAATCCGCTTTCCAATGCCCTTAGTTGAAGAACAACTAAACGATTTAGTGGGTTATAATTTCTACAGTGTGCTCGACTTAGCCTCTGGGTATTATCAAATACCTATAAAAGGGGAACACACATTACACTGCTTTCGTTACTCATGACCGGTTGTACGAATTTACATCGTTGCCTTTTGGACTTGTTAATGCCCCATCTATTTTTCAAAAGTTAATGAACACCGTCGTCCGGAAAATGAGACGCACCAAAATCATTTGTTATATGGACGATGTAGTAATTCTGTCCGAAACCTTTGAAGAAGGGATGGAAAAAATAAAATCGTTCTTGAAAATACTCCACGAATCTAATTTAACCCTCAATCTTCGAAAATGCGCTTTCTTCAAAAGAGAAATAGAATTTGTGGATCACGTGGTGAAAGACGGTATAATTCAACCTAGTAAAACCAAAACGCTGGCGATAGAAAAGTTCGAGACTCCAAAAAAACGAACACGAAGTCCGACAATTCATTGGGCTAACCAGTTATTTTCGAAAGTTCATTGAAAACTATTTGTTGATCGGTACAGCGATCGAATTTAACAAAGAAGAAATGTGTATTCCAATGGGGACAAAATGAGCAGAATGCATTTTGAATGCTGAAAAATTGCCTTTTAAATAGGCCCTTACTCGTACTATATAATCCAAACAGTGATCATGAACTCCACACTGACGCCAGCTCCCGTGGAATAACAGGATTTTTACTACAACGTGAAGGCAATTCGCTTCGTCCGGTGGCTTACTATAGTAGAAAAACGTCAGACGGTGAAAGTTTTTTCCATAGCTACGAACTTGAGGCCCTTGCTGTCGTGGAATCTACCAATCGGTTCCGCCAGTTTCTTCTTGGCAAGCACTTTAAAATAACAACGGATTGTGAAGCTCTGAAAACGGCTATGAGTAAAAAGAGTTGATTCCCAGAATAGCCCGTTGCTTGAGTTTGACTACGAAATAAATCACCGGTCTGGTAAACTCATGCCACATGATCGACATGAACGTGCTGAAAGTAAGTATAGATGATTCTGACTGGTTATATTCATTACAGCTCCAAAACGAGCAGATCTGTGAAATCGTAAAATGCCTCAAAAAGAAACCGAATAACAGTGAAGAGAAGCAAATCCACACAGACTACGCTCTTCAGGATGGTCGAGTATGCAGGCGAGTTTACAATAACCTTAAATTGTACACGCCAAAGGGCGTAATCGTAATCGGGTAATGAGGAATAGCCACGATTTGATGGGTTACTTTTCGGAAAAGAAGACAATCAACCATCTGAAAAATAGATACTGTTTCCCAAGGATGACACAAGTCGTAAGAAAGTATCTCAAATCCTGTGTAGAATGTGCCTTCAATAGTAATAAGATGCAACCCCATGGAGAACTTCATCTCATAAAAAAGAAAGATGTTCCTTATGACACAGTCCATATAGACCATTTGGGACCGTTCATAAAGTCCACTAAAGGAAATTCATATTTGATATTGCTAGTCGACGCGTTCACCAAATATATGATTATGAAACCACTACCCAGTACACAAACAAAACCAGTTTTGAATTTCCTAATAGAAACGTTCTATTTGTTTGGAGAGCCCCGGCGCATAATCTCGGACCGAGGAACTTCGTTCACATCGAAAATGTTCGAAGAATTCATTAACGATTATGGAATCATCCACGTTCAAAACGCCACTAGAACTCCCAGAGCTAATGGTCAAGTTTAAAGGTATAACCGCACTGTTCTTCAAGCACTACTTGCAAGTGTAGAAGACGAGGATCGTTGGGATCAAAAAATAGAACCAGTGCAGTGGGCTATTAACAACACCAATAATGATTCTATCGGGAAAACAGCACAACAAATGATGATGGGATGATCAAGTCCTCGCTCAACAAGTGGAGTCAAATCAACAAGCTCAAAATTTAGAAAGCATTCGTTCACATGGTTTGGAACATATCACTAAAATCCAATCCAAACAGAAGTCCCGACATGATAGATGACCTAGATGACAAAAAACGATTCAGTTAATTCAACTGGTTCCTCACGGAAACTTGAGACGAAATATAAAGGTCCCTATGTGGTAATTGCTAAACTACAATATGATATATACCAAATAGCCGACATGCCCTTCGCTCAAAGAAACCAAAAACCCTATTCATCCGTGTGGGCAGCTGACAGGATGAAGCCTTGGATAAAGTTCGATAGAGAACTCGACGAGGACGTCGATGAAAACAGGATGGCCGAATCTGTAACGCTAAACGAAACAATTGGCAACACGGAAGAAGAAAGAGAGAGAAGTAAAAAAAAAGAAAATCAAGAAGTGCCGGCATTCTGATGGTGACTCAGTATCTGGATAGTCGAAGCGACGAATTAATAAGCGAGAATAAACAGTACAAATTATAAAGTAATTTGTAGAAAGATAAATCGAAATTTTAAATGTGAATTATCTTCAATTATTTTTTTTTTTAAATTAATAGAATTCACAGTTTTTTTCTTTTTCTTTAACTTAATCGTAGCCAATCTGAATTTTTTAACGTATTTCTGCTAAAACATGATTTTATCAAAACCATCAAAACACCGCACAAAATACTAATTATAAGCCAACATTTCTTCGGGAGCGATCCAACCCTTTTTAACATCCCAACTTTCAAACTCTGTACGCGCACGTAATATATTTTTTTCATTCGCGTGGTATTCTTATTGCCTACATATGTTATACAGCTTTTGCCCGCGACTTCGTTCGCGCAGGAAACCTACTTAAGAAAGTACCTAAGGGTTAAGACCGCTAATTTTTTCAGCTTTAAATATCTCTTTATATACTACGTTAGGAGTTCTGCCTTCAGATACTAACACGACCATGCTGCTAGGTGAACTCACTCTCGAGCAGGCCACGTAAAACTGGCCGTGCGAGAAGCAATCCACCTAAGCGCAATTCCTGCTGAGACTTATTAATCTTTTTTTCGAAACTCGAATGGATACTCCGACGGTATTAGTAGTATCCGCGGTATATACACCGATTCACCTCGAACACAGCCAGTGAATACAGTGGCCTCTACCACAGTTTTATGTAAGGCTTTCACACGCAACCTGGTCCCTTTGGCCAACTTAGGCGGATTGAGATTTCTCAGTAGCATTACTGGAGCCAATGTGCTTTCGTCCCAAATTATAATCGCGCAGCACTTGGACCGCATTACTCTGTTGCAGAGTGGAGTTTCGACATGGATTACATTTAACAGTAGCATCCAGGCAGTGTGAGCTGTTTTGACTCCTTCCAACAGTGTTGCTCCGATTCCTGACGGTGCGACGTCTAAGGCGATGCCACGATTACTCCTTACTTTTGCCAATAACAAATTTATAAGGAAGGTTTTTCCAGTGTCACCAACAGCACCCGGGAAAAATATTTTCCCAATTCCTTTCTCAATATCGCCAAGGATCTGCTGATAAACGTAAAGCTGTTCATCCGTCAGTACCTGCCACTTCTCTCAGGGCACCAGGATCATACCGAAAGTTGCTGCAGATCTTTTTATGACAGGAGCACCACCTTTTGACCCAGCTGCTCACCATTAACTTCCTACCTCCCTATCGCATCTCGCAAGTGTATGTCAGCCCTCAGCTGCGCTTTGTTGTTCTTGATATAGTTCAATCTTTCCGTCCCTATTTTGGCGTACATTTCAACTAAAAGAGGAACGGGAATGCACCAGGTGATTATTCTTGTCTAATCATTATACGAAAAGTATAGAAACTCGCAGCGGAGTCTGTCTTTTTAAGTGTTTGATTGTTATCAGGATAACTCTGGGGTAAAGAAATGGAATTTCTTTACGGCAAAACAAAAGCGGGTATTTCAAAGCGTCGTACGAACCGTGGATGTCACTAATGCGCTGCAATGAGTTATCGTGACTCTCAAGGGTAATACATATATCTTTGATCAAATTGCTGATCAACAATTACTAAGGCCACCTCCTTCCTTTTGGGGTGCTGGCAACAAACTTGCAACTAAGTGGTATACCTGGCCCTGAAATTTAAAAGTAAACATAAAACCGTGAAGTTATTTGAAAAGAACAATTGTATTAAAAACATTTACAAATACCTTTCATGAAATGTTCATGTCATGGATCTATATTCATTATGAAGGTGTAGAGAGGCTCGGGTAGCTGTTCATAAGGCGGGAGCTACATTTTACCAGCGCTACAGCATATGCCGAGTGCCTCCTCTTTCCACTTGAGAGCATTGCACCACCGGGCCGGCGCTTGTTGGTCATGGAATCCAAGGCCACGGTACTATCGCTTTCATACTCTGTATTATACCTTATGCCATATCGGAGTGAGTCTTGTAATTTCAAAAACGTCGCTTCTTTTCTACTTGTCTACCAGAATTATTTTGCTCATATCGAAACTGTGACGCCCTATGCACCTCAGGTTGAGCGCTCGCCTGTTTCGAGTCACAGCTTTTCTATTCACCTCAGCGTGAGGTTGCCACTGCCTCTCTGTTCACATTAGTACACATTTTTTGATATTTGGACATAGCAGCACGGTGAACTGCTGGGTGTTTTTGCACATAATTTTTAGAAACTCGTTTTTTTTCGAGTAGTGCCGGTGTACCAGGTATGACGTTTTTAGAGCATTTGGTAGAAACGTTAATAAATGATGACTTATACAGAAATGAGTCACAATTTGGTTCTGACGGCAGCGGTGAGTCGTAGTCACTTCACTTCTTCTCGTAGTTATCCTCTTGGCGACGACAAAGTGGAGTATACGTACGTATACATCGAAATGGCCACGTAAGAGATAATGAGGAAAACGTAGTCGTCCCACTGGGTTACCCGTAGTACTAAAACCTATATATAGCTCACCGTTACGGTAAGCTTCAAAGACCCATGGAATGAGTTGCACTGCCGCTTCCAGCTCACATAAACTATCATAAGTAAAAGGGCGTGACACATCAATGCAGTTTTCAGTGGCACTAGAATAATTGTCTGCTTTAATGTCGTGGGACATAATGGCTAACTCTTCCCAGTTGGCCACAACATGGCTAACGATTTGCTCGCGTACTTCCCTTGCCATTACCTCAATGTCGTACAATAGATAGGAGATGGCCCGAAACAGGCAGGCGCCATTTCCAATTATAGGAACTACGGTGTGAGTCATCATAGTTCCGTCAGTTTTCAATGATTCAACAGTCATTTTGATAAATGATAAAAAAAATCAGAAAAATTACCTAATTAAATTGTATTTTAAACTAAGTCAGGGTAAAAAAGGAGCGGTCTTTCTTGCGCTGCTTATATACTCTCCGGGAAGTGAAGCAATGGTTTAGTGATTACCTAATTACATGCTAAATTGTTATTATTATTATATACTATATTAGATATATATACGGAAATAAGCCAAGTTAAGAGGGAAAATATATAATTATCCCTTCTATTCCCTATTCTAAAGGATCGATTTCAGGAAAATAATTACATATTTTTTCCCAATACAAACTCTTAAACCCCGTTTCACCACTATAAAGCTTTAGTTTTATGTCATGTCCACCTCATTGGACTTCAAAATAAATGCCATTTTCGCAATTAACGTCCCAAAAAACCTTAATAATGACACCCATATCGATTTTTAGGTTTATGTACGCTATTTCTGGCAGTAACTGGTTGGTTTTCGGAAAATCACGAAATACGAGTACGTGTTTGCTTATTTGTTTTTAGGAGCACTCCTAAAAGGTTTCAAGTCAAAATGTCTATTTAATATTAATTTTCCATACAAAATGTGAACCCCTTTTACCCCTTTAGGGGTTGAATTTCATTATTGCTTGTATACATCATTAAGGGAAGCTCTGTGCAAAATTTCAGGTTTCTAGGTCCAAGGGTTTGAGCTGGGCGTTGATGAGTCATTGAGATGAAAGGTAAAAAAGTCCAGTCCCGAATAAAGGAAGTGTGGTGATCTGCACCTACAGCTCCAATCATAATCGCCGATAATGGGACTCTGGGGGCTGTCGAGAATTGAAAATTGCTAATGGTAGAAACTTCGTGTAGGACTTTATTTTTAGAAGAAATACTAGTCTTTGTAACGGCGTTTAAATAAAATTTATATCTTGTTTAAGTGTTAAGATATCCAATTTCTAAGCCTGTTCCATTTTCATTGCCCATGCTAATTTTTGATTCTAAGGTCACTTTTCTCCAGAAAATGCCTAATTAACATAACGTTTTACAATTGTTTTTCTTATGACAGTAACAATAACAAAAAAAAATCATCAATAAGTTTGCAGAAAAACCCACTGATTTTATGATACTTCGAAAAACCTGCAGCAGGTAAAATTGATAAAAAAAGGGTTTTTTTTACTTTAAGCTCCAAAAACTAGGAATAAAAAATGATTTTGTGTAGTCTTAGGTAATTTTTATTTTATGTGTGTACTAAAACAGTTATAACAGGTGCTCAAATTGCTCTCCTCGGTTTTGTATGCAAGCTAGAGCCCGTTTTTGGATTTCACTGCAAATATTTATTGATGCTAACTACTGCTTCACTTTTGATGACGCTTCGAGAATACGCTCTTCCAGTTCAATTAAAATTGCTAGTTCGGTTGAATAAACAAGTTCTTTCATACTTCCCTACACAAAAAATCCAATAGGGTAAGTTCAGGAGATCTTGCAGCCCAGTGAACTGGTCCATTTCTTCCTATCCAACGGTTACCGTACACTTCATCTCTTCATTCTTAACCTCACGACCATAGTGGGCTGGCAAACCGTCCTGTTGAAAATATGATGAATCAGTGGAATGTCCTCCAATAGTTATGGTAAATCATTTCGCAAAAACTCCAGATAGTTTATAGAATTCAGCCTAGGTTTGCCTAAATTTGTGTTGCAATGATTTATGTCTCCTTGTTTGTGGATTGTCCGCAGCCCACGCTGCGGACTACTAATAATTCTATTCTACTAATAAACTCGTTGTCATCCAAGTTCTGCTCTAGCAACCAGTTAGAAAACTCAGTTCTTGTACAGGTGTATCGTAGTATGGATAAAGATTTTCTTCATGCAATACATTAGAAATTTTATGTCTCTAAACATTGAGTTGTAACAGATTTCAGTATTCTTTCATCAACCGTAATCCTTCTTACTTATGGAGCTCCCGTAATCGGTCGTGTATTTGAAACTGATCTCGTTACTCGAACCCTTTGATACGTATTTCCAAATACTCCTTTACTAGGAAGCCGGTTAGGATAAAGTAGATGGTATCTTTGGTATGTTTGTAAATGCAGGCATTTCAAATAGCGTTTCTAAGCAACTATCCCCTTACCGTAAAAAATTAAACTGATGAATTTTTTTTTCTAATCTTTTATAACATTTTGGTTTGGTAAATTTTCGAAATAGGCCTTCAAATCCCAAACCTAACTCTTTCTGAGAACTTTTAAGGAACAGGGTAAGGAAATGAGGGTTTTGACAGGTAGTCAAATAAAAGAGCACGCTTTAGAACTTACAAATTTAAAAAAATATTGGGAAATTAGTAATTCTTGAAAAACCACTCTTACGAGTATTGTCAACTGTTGTTAGAAACTCCTTTTTTTTACCTGATGCATGTTTTCCCAAGTATCATAAAATATATGGGTTCTTGTGCAAACTTGATGATGATTTTTTTTATTATTGTTACTTTCATAAAAAAAAAATAGTAAAACGTTATGTTAATAAAGCAGTATCTGGAGAAAAGTGACCTCAAAGTTAAAAAGTTAGCATGGGTAATGAAAATGTAACAGGCTTAGAAATTGGATATCTAAAGACTCAAACAAGATATTTTTTATTACTTATTTAAACGCAGTTTTAAAGGCTAGTATTTCTTCTAAAAACGAAGTTTCTACCATTTGTATTAACAGAGCAATTTCCGATCAGGGTCCACCAAAGTAAGCCTTTTCTTAAATCACCGATAAATGATGTCAACATTGGAGATTGACCCTTACTGTGGAATGATTTTTTTCTTAGAATATAACCAAAAATCATTTTCCAAATTATCCTTGACGAATTAGGTTACAACCTGTATATTAGACATATTAAAACGTAAAGATATCACAGAATTTTCATTTTCGATTTTGATATCAAAAGACAACTTTATTTAAACGCCGTTATAAAGGCTAGTACTTTTTCTAAAAATAAAATCAAGTGCCGAGCTGACCACTGATGAGTGCATACGCGACACCAGTGCACTTAGTTGGTGCACTGAATTTAGTTGGTGCACAGTTTCTTTTTGTTATAAGGGCATAACACCTACAACAGTTTGATTCGGTAAACCAACCTTTGAATTTTCACTTCAAGGCCTTGCTTAACATCGCCGGTGGCAGTGTTTTTGGTGTTTGGTTTTCACATCTGTTTTTCTGATAAATGTGTCCCATTTTTTTGCTTTCCTTCTACCGTTCAGAGATCGTACTCTGTGTGCGTATTTGGTGTTGTTGTTGGGTTTGTGTTCTTCACAACGAATCAACTGTGCAAAGGAATAGGATATTGGAGAACAGTCTGTACATGGACACATGAATCGTCGTCGCTCTGTTTCTCGACGTTTTGTGTGGTTACAAATATACGTATCATCCTTTGTGCATATTTATTGTCTCTTTCCTCCTTTAGCCTTTTGCCCAACGCAACACCGCTGCCACTACTTTGACGGTTCTTATATCATTGTGTTGGTTGGTGGGAAGTGATAGTGCTGGATTTTATTAGATTTTTCCCAGATACATATTTTGCTTTCCTTCTACCGTTCAGTGATCGTACTCTGTGTACGGATAAGTTTGTCTTTTACACATTTTACACCCCTGTTTCCAAGGTTGATAGGAAGGAAGCATTCAATTGTGGGAAAAGATGTAGTATGATGCGCTGTTTGTGTGTAATGCATGTAGTTTAAGGAATGTGTGTAGTTGACTCATAAAAGTCAATACATAGTTGTTTTGCTTCTCTTCTTTTATTCGATTGATAGTACATTCCTACCTTTTGTTGTGTGTACAATGTGTTGCCGGAACAGGGGTGGATAATTAATAAATTATCCCTTCTATTCCCTATTCTAAAGGATCGATTTCAGGAAAATAATTACATATTTTTTCCCAATACAAACTCTTAAACCCCGTTTCACCACTATAAAGCTTTAGTTTTATGTCATGTCCACCTCATTGGACTTCAAAATAAATGCCATTTTCGCAATTAACGTCCCAAAAAACCTTAATAATGACACCCATATCGATTTTTAGGTTTATGTACGCTATTTCTGGCAGTAACTGGTTGGTTTTCGGAAAATCACGAAATACGAGTACGTGTTTGCTTATTTGTTTTTAGGAGCACTCCTACAAGGTTTCCAGTCAAAATGTCTATTTAATATTAATTTTCCATACAAAATGTGAACCCCTTTTACCCCTTTAGGGGTTGAATTTCATTATTGCTTGTATACATCATTAAGGGAAGCTCTGTGCAAAATTTCAGGTTTCTAAGTCCAAGGGTTTGAGCTGGGCGTTGATGAGTCATTGAGATGAAAGGTAAAAAAGTCCAGTCCCGAATAAAGGAAGTGTGGTGATCTGCACCTACAGCTCCAATCATAATCGCCGATAACAGGACTCTGGGGGCTGTCGAGAATTGAAAATTGCTAATGGTAGAAACTTCGTGTAGGACTTTATTTTTAGAAGAAATACAAGTCTTTGTAACGGCGTTTAAATAAAATTTATATCTTGTTTGAGTGTTAAGATATCCAATTTCTAAGCCTGTTCCATTTTCATTGCCCATGCTAATTTTTGATTCTAAGGTCACTTTTCTCCAGAAAATGCCTAATTAACATAAAGTTTTACAATTGTTTTTCTTATGACAGTAACAATAACAAAAAAAAATCATCAATAAGTTTGCAGAAAAACCCACTGATTTTATGATACTTCGAAAAACCTGCAGCAGGTAAAATTGATAAAAAAAGGGTTTTTTTTACTTTAAGCTCCAAAAGCTAGGAATAAAAAATGATTTTGTGTAGTCTTAGGTAATTTTTATTTTATGTGTGTACTAAAACAGTTATAACAGGTGCTCAAATTGCTCTCCTCGGTTTTGTATGCAAGCTAGAGCCCGTTTTTGGATTTCACTGCAAATATTTATTGATGCTAACTACTGCTTCACTTTTGATGACGCTTCGAGAATACGCTCTTCCAGTTCAATTAAAATTGCTAGTTCGGTTGAATAAACGAGTTCTTTCATACTTCCCTACACAAAAAATCCAATAGGGTAAGTTCAGGAGATCTTGCAGCCCAGTGAACTGGTCCATTTCTTCCTATCCAACGGTTACCGTACACTTCATCTCTTCATTCTTAACCTCACGACCATAGTGGGCTGGAAAACCGTCCTGTTGAAAATATGATGAATCAGTGGAATGTCCTCCAATAGTTATGGTAAATCATTTCGCAAAAACTCCAGATAGTTTATAGAATTCAGCCTAGGTTTGCCTAAATTTGTGTTGCAATGATTTATGTCTCCTTGTTTGTGGATTGTCCGCAGCCCACGCTGCGGACTACTAATAATTCTATTCTACTAATAAACTCGTTGTCATCCAAGTTCTGCTCTAGCAACCAGTTAGAAAACTCAGTTCTTGTACAGGTGTATCGTAGTATGGATAAAGATTTTCTTCATGCAATACATTAGAAATTTTATGTTTCTTTCATCAACCGCAATCCTTCTTACTTATGGAGCTCCCGTAATCGGTCGTGTATTTGAAACTGATCTCGTTACTCGAACCCTTCGATACGTATTTCCAAATACTCCTTTACTAGGAAGCCGGTTAGGATAAAGTAGATGGTATCTTTGGTATGTTTGTAAATGCAGGCATTTCAAATAGCGTTTCTAAGCAACTATCCCCTTAGCGTAAAAAATTAAACTGATGAATTTTTTTTTCTAATCTTTTATAACATTTTGGTTTGGTAAATTTTCGAAATAGGCCTTCAAATCCCAAACCTAACTCTTTCTGAGAACTTTTAAGGAACAGGGTAAGGAAATGAGGGTTTTGACAGGTAGTCAAATAAAAGAGCACGCTTTAGAACTTACAAATTTAAAAAAATATTGGGAAATTAGTAATTCTTGAAAAACCACTCTTACGAGTATTGTCAACTGTTGTTAGAAACTCCTTTTTTTTACCTGATGCATGTTTTCCCAAGTATCATAAAATATATGGGTTCTTGTGCAAACTTGATGATGATTTTTTTTATTATTGTTACTTTCATAAAAAAAAAATAGTAAAACGTTATGTTAATAAAGCAGTATCTGGAGAAAAGTGACCTCAAAGTTAAAAAGTTAGCATGGGTAATGAAAATGTAACAGGCTTAGAAATTGGATATCTAAAGACTCAAACAAGATATTTTTTATTACTTATTTAAACGCAGTTATAAAGGCTAGTATTTCTTCTAAAAACGAAGTTTCTACCATTTGTATTAACAGAGCAATTTCCGATCAGGGTCCACCAAAGTAAGCCTTTTCTTAAATCACCGATAAATGATGTCAACATTGGAGATTGACCCTTACTGTGGAATGATTTTTTTCTTAGAATATAACCAAAAATCATTTTCCAAATTATCCTTGACGAATTAGGTTACAACCTGTATATTAGACATATTAAAACGTAAAGATATCACAGAATTTTCATTTTCGATTTTGATATCAAAAGACAACTTTATTTAAACGCCGTTATAAAGGCTAGTACTTTTTCTAAAAATAAAATCAAGTGCCGAGCTGACCACTGATGAGTGCATACGCGACACCAGTGCACTTAGTTGGTGCACTGAATTTAGTTGGTGCACAGTTTCTTTTTGTTATAAGGGCATAACACCTACAACAGTTTGATTCGGTAAACAAACCTTTGAATTTTCACTTCAAGGCCTTGCTTAACATCGCCGGTGGCAGTGTTTTTGGTGTTTGGTTTTCACATCTGTTTTTCTGATAAATGTGTCCCATTTTTTTGCTTTCCTTCTACCGTTCAGAGATCGTACTCTGTGTGCGTATTTGGTGTTGTTGTTGGGTTTGTGTTCTTCACAACGAATCAACTGTGCAAAGGAATAGGATATTGGAGAACAGTCTGTACATGGACACATGAATCGTCGTCGCTCTGTTTCTCGACGTTTTGTGTGGTTACAAATATACGTATCATCCTTTGTGCATATTTATTGTCTCTTTCCTCCTTTAGCCTTTTGCCCAACGCAACACCGCTGCCGCTACTTTGACGGTTCTTATATCATTGTGTTGGTTGGTGGGAAGTGATAGTGCTGGATTTTATTAGATTTTTCCCAGATACATATTTTGCTTTCCTTCTACCGTTCAGTGATCGTACTCTGTGTACGGATAAGTTTGTCTTTTACACATTTTACACCCCTGTTTCCAAGGTTGATAGGAAGGAAGCATTCAATTGTGGGAAAAGATGTAGTATGATGCGCTGTTTGTGTGTAATGCATGTAGTTTAAGGGTTGTGTGTAGTTGACTCATAAAAGTCAATACATAGTTGTTTTGCTTCTCTTCTTTTATTCGATTGATAGTACATTCCTACCTTGTGTTGTGTGTACAATGTGTTGCCGGAACAGGGGTGGATAGAAAACAAAATAATTGTAAGAAAGGATGTGGTAGTTTTTAGTGCATAGCGTAGGAAGTCAAAGAGTTAAGTATTTGTCGCTTGTACATCCTTTAACTTACTGGCGGTAGATAAAATATTATCAAACAGTGCGGTTTTGAGATTTTAAATGGCTCCGAAATTTGGAAAGGAATGGAATACAAATGGAATTGTATCCCTGTATCTTCATACTGAAATCGTTATTGCGGGCGGTTTCAATATACACAATTCCGGGTGGCTTCGACATTCTGGACATATAACACCCGAGGGACGGTGTGTTGAGATTTTCAGTGCAGAAAATAAGCTAACCTAGCCCGTAAATGAGCCCACACGAATACCAGACGTTGATAGTCATACCACCAACACCCTGGACTTGTTTTTAACTTCTCACCCTGATAACACCCTGATACACTGTTGAAGTGGTTTCCCCTCTAACCTCATCGGACCACTGTGTTATATCAGCTAATTTCTCGTATACCGATCACACAGTTAGAGAAAAGATTACTAAAAGAAGCGTATGGCGGTACGAGAAAACAAATTGGAGCGGACTTAACTTCTTTAGAAATTTTAACTGGTCGTTATGTTTCCTCGATAACGACGTGGATGCCGCTGCTGATATGATCACAGACACTACTCTCTTTGGAATGAGATCCTATATCCCTTATCGGATGAAAAGTATCAAACCAAGATAAAGACATGGTACGACTCGAGCTGTAAAGAGTCAGGGTTAGAGAAATGTTTTTTCGGTCCTTCTAGACCAACCCAACAAAGGAAAACCGAAAAAAGTTGAAACGAGCCAGGAATGACTGCAACTTCTTTCTTAAGCGTGTGAAATTTCAATACGACCAAAAGTTGAGGCAAAAAATACAACAATGTCCCAAAGGTAGTAAAGGCTTTTGGTCGTTTGTCAAAAACATCAGAAATTCAGCCTCATCCTCCATCCCAACGCTCATCTACAATGACATTCCAGCTGTCAGCTCTTTAGAGAAAGCCAATCTGCTAGCTGCACACTTTGCGGCCAGGTCAACACTTCCAGATTGTGCTTTGTCTCCGCCTACACTTGAGTGCGTCGGATCTTCAATGGGATGAATCCACTTTCGCACTCGTGTAGTAGCAAGAGTATTAAAGATCTGAACATACATAAATCCGCTGGTTCAGATGGTATATCTCCCCTTCTTCTGTTCTTCCACGCTGGCAAAACCACTGCGTAAGCTTTTTCACCAATCCTACTCTTTAGGACTCTTTCCGAGCAGATAGAAAACAGCATTTGTCCAGCCTAAAAAAGGCGAATCTTCTTCTCTTTCCTTCTACAGGCCTATTGCACTTACGTCCCTTCTTTCCAAGGTCATGGAAACGGTGATAAATTGTCAGCTCATAAAATATCTCGAAAACTGAAAACGAAAACTTCTCAATGACAGGCAATACGGTTTTCGTAGCAACAGGTCCACTGGTGATTTGATGGCATGTCTCACCGAAAAGTGGAACCAAAGTGTACATCAATCTGGCAAAAGCAAGATAGTTGCACTTGATATTTCAAAGGCATTTGACAAAGTTTGGCATCAGACTATTTTGAAGAAAGTGCTTGCATTTGGGATCGACGACTCTTTTCTTCAATGGATTAGAAAGTACCTTTCGGAACGTTCAATTCAAGTTGTCTTGGATTGGCTTGGCTCCATCTGTCTCCGACACTCTTTTTAATTTTTATCAATGATCTCTTGTCTGCCACTTCTAATTCAATATATTCCTTTGCTGACGACAGTACTCTCTGTTTTTCATATTCGTTTCCGGACTCACGTCCCTACTATTCGGATGTAGAACGTTAATGGCAGCATATATTAAGCGCATTAAATTCCGATATTCACAGCATAACCAATTGGGGAACTATCAACAGAGTGGAATTTAATGCTTCTAAAACACAGTGCTGTCTGCTGTCGTTAAAGCGAAATTTAAACACCCAGCCTTTATCCATGAATGGCACTTGCATCGTCGAAACCGAAAAACGTTCCGTCCTCGGTATGTGTGTCAATGACAACTTACGTTGGAATGACCACATATTCGATGTCGCCAAAAATGCTGCGAAATGTCTAGGTTTCCTCAAGCGACGTAAGAAATATTTCACCCCCTCTGACCTGGCTTCAAATATAAAGCGTTTATCCGCCAAAAACTGAAGTACAACGCCCACATCTGGTCAGGTGCCCCTAAGACCTCTTTGCACTTGCTAAATAGGATCCAAAATCGTGCGATAAAACTCATAGGTGATGCCAGTATTACATAGTCAGTCGACACCCTCGAACACCGGCGTAATGTCTCCTGTCTCACCTTGTTGTATCGCTTTTTCGCCACCAATGCTCCACTGAAATTACCAGTAGCATTTCGCCCCTTCATGTTTTTAACCGTAACACCTCGCTATGATTGCTCATCAGTTCACCCTCAAGCCTATCTTCGGACGTACTCTGAAATATCGTGATTCTTTCCTAAGCCGTACACCTCGCTTATGGAATACCCTGCCGAGCTCTTTATTTATTAGCCAGTATAACTTGCAAACATTTAAAACCAACGCACAGCGGTATCTCTCTTTTTTCCCTCCCTAACTTCCTTTCGCCCGCGCTATGTGCAAACATCTTAACGGTACATAAATCCCTTGTGCGCGCGTCAATTATAAAAAAAAAGTCCTACACGAAGTTTCTACCATTAGTACTAACAGTGCAATTTCTATTAACATGGGTCAGGGTACACCAAACCAAGCCTTTTCTTGAATCTTAGATAAATGCTGTCAACATTGGAAATAGACCCTTACTGTAGAACGATTTTTTTCATAGAATATACCCAGGAATCATTTTCCAAATTATCGTTGACGAATTACAAGTGTTTACTCTGAATGACTTAGTGATCATTGAATCTCAAAAACGACAATGCCTATGAAGCTGATGTATATGTTCAATAAGGCTGTGTTTAAAAAATTCATACTCTAAGTTGTTAAAAAAAATATTTCTATTATTTCCAAAACCTAAAATGTTTTTTTTTTTCTGGAAAACTTCCTCCCCTTGATATTATACTGTATTGTGTGCAAAACACGCACCAATAATCCTCCATTCCCTTTTCTATTATTTGTCTGTTGGCCGTGTCTTTTCTCCTCCCCTTTCTGGTGTTGTCCTTTCTTTTATTTTTCCCCGTTTGAATCCAGTTCCTTCGTTCTGCCTCCGGCTCCAGAAGTGAAAGTTGGTACCATCAAGGATAGCGCAAAGCGGACGTCCTGTAGACTGTCCGGTTGGACCATAGATGAACTAACCTATGTTAGATGGCAAGCTTTCCAGATATTGAAAAATCCTAACCGATTTTCTACTGATCGCCCCTAATCGTGTCTGTGAATACGTGTGAATTGTGATCAATGGCAATTTCCCTCCTTTTCTATACAAACCACGCCCATTTTAACCAAAAAACGTCATCCACATTACACACACTCGTGCAAATCGCTCTCATTCTAGCAATTTTACTTGTAAATTGCTCTCATTCTAGAAAATTTTGACAAAGTTATAGAGATGCAAAAGTGTTGGAATTAACTTACAATGTGCCTGTGCGAATGTTAAGGGTTTGCAAAAGTATTAGTAGAGTTTGACATCTAGATTAGTTTATCTATGGATTGGGACCGTCCAACCCTGAGATGACCCCGTAGAATATCAACAATGGCCAAGTACACAATGTAAAATTACCATTGTTTGCCAAAGAAAAAAGAAGAGTGTAAAGAAAGTAACCACCGAAAATTAAAGAAACTAAATTGTAAAGGGAAACCCACAATTTCCCGCGGTCGTTCTTCTACCCCACATACGAGTAAATATAGTCTGCAAAAAGTTTAGGGGCTCCTCCCTCCATGCATCCTTAGTTAAGTAGTTTCCCTTCCTATTCGGCGATCTAGAATGTAGCTCTGAACCTTTCATCTTTTTTCGGGTCAAAGGTCTGGCTTCAAAAGGAAGCAATCGCTTGGACTACAAAATAAACATAACTAACAAACATGATCCACAAACATATTGCAGAACGTCGACTTGTGTGTTTGGCTGGGGATTCGTAGATAGGCTGTTGTTGCTCTAGATGTGATTCCCTTTGCTCCAACAGCTGAATTGACAGAACCTCATGTGTGTGTGCGTGCGCTGAATGAGTGTGTCAGTGGCAGCAACGCCCAAAACGCGCAGTAAGCTCATCATACTGACAAGAGCCAAAAACGAAAACACACAGGAAAAAAGGAGACAAGGAAACAAAAAATAGACAAAAAGGAACTGAAAGAACAATAACAACGAAGACAAGAACAAGAATGAGAACACGAAACACAAAACGAAGGAGGCTAACAAAAAAATAAAAGAGAGCAACGGCTCATAGGTAGGATATTATCTGTGGTTATATCATGCCTAACTGGCAAGCAAAATTGATGTATTACGAGTATTAAAGCTACTAGTTGGCTCCCATTTCGCTCTCTCGTATACAGATACACTAACACATGTAAACCCTACTAGTTTCACTCGCGTGTGTGAACCCTGGTTAATTAACAGCTGGTTGTTGCAATCCCCATTGCTTTTGCGGTTCCATTTAGTGCCTTTTCTACATTTCCTTGAATTCACTTATCAACCACCACCTGTGTGGTTGCAGTGCGTTTTCTTTGGTTTGGAAAGTTTATCATTTTGACTATATCCTAGAAGAAGGAATAAATTGAAGTTAATGGGGCCATTGTACTTCACCATATTGTACCTGCATATGGTTCATACTTCTTTACTCCCTATTTCACCTTATTTATGGTACTGTCTCGCATACAACTCAAGTGCGAAGAAGCTTTGTACAATACATTTCTAACAAATGGCAAAGGTTTGACCTGCATACAATGGGGACATGTGATAACATTTACAGACCCTTTATACCACAATGTGGGTGGCACACATTGAAAATCAAGCTGCAAGCGAGATATATTCTTACCCCCTGGTAGTCTAGCCTGATGAGTATGAGCAGCATGGGGTTGAAGTGTACTGGACCTATGAGTACCGATTTTGAGCCTCTAATCCCTTAACACATTCCTCCTTCTATACCTACTGATGTTAGCCTCCCCATTCGTACCTCACTAGGCACTAACAGCTTTGGAAAAGTCACTGGCAACTTGCAATCTAATTTACATTTTATTAATTTGCTAAAACCGGGTAAACGTGTCAATAACTAACGTTCTGCAACGCCTCCTACTGACTTTAATTCTGTGGTCTTTGATAATTTCCACAAAAAAAAAACGCTTTGAGAAGAAAAGAAGGAGAAATACACGCTCAAAAATCAACGGCCACAAAAACATAAAGTTCATAGAGAGATTGCCAAAAAATTTAATAAAAAAAGTGCTGAACTTCATAGAAAGACTGTAAAAAGATACAACGTTAACAGAGTTTGAGTTTCCAGATACTCAGCAAAACATCCAGAAGTTAAGGAAGCTGTTCGACGATGTAATGAAAAAACGCAACTTAATAATAACCGCCAGCATTTTCTAACAAATATCAGAAAGTATAACGGATGTTTTCACAAGACTTCATTTGAGGCAAAAGATATACACGAGGGAGATTTCGTGCCGACTTTTAAAGCCCAAGGAAAGGCATACCACAGAATACGCAGCTTGTTAAAATCCCCCCAGCAAAATCGTTTTTTTAGCAAATGTACAATACAAGTATATTGTTGGCAGCAACTAAAAAAAAGACCTAACGTTCAGAAATTTCTGCATGACATACGAGATTTTAAAACGGTAATGGAAAATGTTCCGGAAGGGCAGGAGTTTAAAGTTGTTATTCGTGCCGACAGGAAGCATGTAGTTGGACATAGAGGTCGTTATAACGCGCCAACAACAAGCGTGGTAGTTTTTGGTCATTTTGGGCTTACATGTAACCCGAAATGAAAATGAAATTTAAAATGCCTTAAAAGACGGACAAAAGGTTCATGACAGACATGATATATTGTAATACCTCGAGTGTTTCATTTGAAAATGAAAAAAATGGTCCATGTTTTGACTAAAGATTCCACACATGTATACTGTGGAGTTTCAGAAGCGGGGCTTGCCTCACGCAGGTGACCCTGAAATGGACCCTGAACTTCATGAAATTATTAAGTCGACAGTTATTCATGGTCCTTGCGGAAGCCTTAACAGGAGCTCACTCTGCATGGTTTACGTTGCATGCTCCAAAAGATATCTACTTAGCTTATTCAAAGAAACCCAAATTGCAGATAATGTTTACCCCCAGTAACAACGCACAGGTTTCCTGTTGATGGTGATTTCACAGTCAACATCAGTGGAGTAAAACATAGACAGTCGGTTTGTTTTACCGCACAACCCTGTTCTGAACCAGGGCTAATTATCGCCCTTTGGGTTGATAAATGAGTTTGACGAAATTTCAAAACATGAAGTAGGCCATTACATAAGTAGTTCCGAAGCGGCATGGCGTATATTTTGGTTCCCAATCGATGAAAAATATCCTCCAATGATACGGCAATACGCCTTGAAAAAGGCCAGAGAATTTATTTTAATCCCGAAAATGTTCAGGACAAAGTTCCAAATCCACCCAAAACATCCCTAATGACATTCCTTGAACTATTCAAAACAGACAGTTTTGGCTGAATCCTAATCTATAGTGAAGTCCCCGCTTACCACACCTGGAAAAACGATAAGTTTTGTCGTCGCAAACAGGGAAAAGCCGATTTTACTTCTCCAAATCAAGAACCCAACAGTTCAGAAATCAATCGAGAGTACCTGAAACAACTATCTTACAACACGGTCCGTTTATCTGAAATGATTGCTGAAAATGTGACGAGCAGAGAAATGTCCACAGTAAAGTAATTATTCAGATTCTGGACAGTTATTTTTCAGACGTACAGGGGACAATTTTTTTGATAACTTGTTTACTTACCGGGGTACAAAACAATAGGTTAATTTCTATCTCTGTTGCTTCGCCAGGTATTGTAGAAACGTTATTGGATGGAAGGAAAACAGCTCATTCTATCTTCAAACTGTCTTTCAACTTAAACTACTTTGAGATCCCACTTTGCAACATATCTAAAAAATGTGACTCAGGGAATGTACTTGAAGACTGTAAGTTATGCTTTGAAAAAACCTTGAAGGACATTAGAAGCAATAAGAACCAGATGTATGGAATCCAATTCTAGTGGCAAGAGACTTCAGGCAGACTTTCATTGTTGTACCTCGGAGAACACGCAGATGAATTTAAAGTTTGTCTAAAGAGTTCTTTCTTGTGGCCTAAAGTCCAAGTTTATTTTTTGAGAGTCAACATGCGGGTGCTTCTCAAACGTGGTTTAAAGGCAGAAGAGTTTCCAAGTTTACTTTTACAGATGAAAACGCCAAAGTGAATAGAACAAAAGACTTATGCGAAGTTGCAACAATTTAAAAGATTGTTCTTAGCTGAAAGAAAGACTCAACCTTACTCTGAACAACGACTCTGCGGCCAATATCAGTCACACGTTATTGGAAAAACTAACAACTGGATATGTTAGGTACAAATCCATGGACTCTGTGGTGGAAGTAGATGATGCAATCCAATACCCAGTGGAGTATACACACTCAAGCCTGCAGGAATTCCACCACAGAATCTGTATCTAAAAATTGGAGCTCCAATAATGCTGCTGCGAAATATGGTACATCCTAAGTTTTGTAACAAGCAGAAGAAGCAACAATATTCACTGGATGTGAAGCAATCTTCATTCCACAAATCCTGTTAATTCCATCGGATTAGCGCTTTCAGTTTAAAAGACTCCAGTTCCCTGTCAAACTCTGTTTTGCAATGGCAATAAATAAATCGCAAGTTCAGTCATTAAAAATGGACAGCGTTCACCTCATTACTGCTTCTCCGATGGCTAATTGTATGTTGCTTGCTCAAAAGTGAGCTCTCCTAACAGTTTCACAATTCTTCAGCCACATGATCAAGCAAGGAAAGTTGTCTAGAAGGAAGTTTTATAAAGACACCTACTATACGAGTACATGTCATATTTTTTCCTTTATATATTAAGATTATCAAATAATTGTATATGTGTTTTTAAACTGCATATAATTAACCTCCGTAGCGTAGCTACGCAGTCGCAATCTACACTAACAAGAGCTAATAAATGTATTTTATGCTTTAAATTTTCGGTAGTCTTCTTTTTCTGATTTAACTTTTTTACGACTAATTTTTTTGAAACTAGTCGTAAGTACTAGTATTATACATATACTAACTCATTTAACTGTATTTAATTGTTTTAATTGTTAACTACATATTGTTAAGTACATATGCATCAACCTTGATACTGCACCGTAGCATGGATTCCAACACCCGAAATTTCACAAGTTCTGTTGCATATTATTCCAAATAAAAAAACAAACGCAAACAGGGATCAAATCCAGTTTTATTTTCTGTGATATTAAAGGCTTGTTTTTTAATATACTATATTTTATAATAAGTTTTTTTTTGGTTTTTGTCTTACAATAGGTAGGAACACAAGCCTAAGAACGCAGTGAAATTTCTAACCTTCTAGAAACGCCAATATATTTCTCATACAGTTTATTTCTTTTTGCACGAAGTGACGTTTTTTTGATAAAAAGAGACGAACGAATTTGTACATCTAAAGGCAGTGCCAATTTACACAACAAAGTAATTATGAAATTATGTGAATGGCTTGATGGCAAACCCACATTGATTAAAGTTGGAGAGTCAGTAGATGCTATTTACTTGTTGGTCTAATATAAACATTAGAAATGTACATATGAGCAGGTGTAGATCAAGGTTTGGCAGCTCATGCATAAAATAATATAAAATGTCAAACTGCGTGGATGATACGAACGAAATGCTTTAAAGTTCCAAATAAACCAATGGAACCATCTCATCTGACCTATACCTGCTCCAAATCCTTGTTTTATTTAAAAACAAAAATCTTGAAATTAGTTTTTATATCCAAGTAGGATTCGTATAAGGTGAATGAGCTGTGAGTTCAGTAAAAGTAGGTAATGGAACAATTTAAACTGTTTGCCTTAGTTTAACGAAAAAAGTATGTATCAAATTTATTTTTACTAGATTACATTCTGCTAGGAGTTTAAATTGAAAAAGGAGTAAACCAAGGACTTACGTGAAAAACTGTTTTTTATATATGTCTCTACTATAGGGTGACCAGATAGCAATGATAGTTTTTCCAATTGTTATGTTTCAGCAGCTCTCAAATTTACCAATGACATCCAGCTGTCAAAATATTCAGTAAGGTTTGCCATGCATCGTTTTACATCGTTGTAAATACCCACCGTGGAAAAGTTTGAGCGTGAGTACACTCTTTTGGATCTTAAGCCACCAAGCAGACAGAGATTAGTACGAAATAAAGAAAACATAGCTGCTGTAGCGGCCAGTATCCAAGAAGAGTTGGACGACCATAGACAACGCCATGAGTTCGCTAAATGGACACTGGAAATGTTGGCCGGAGATCCGGATTTGGATGGCCAAAAAATCGTCTTCTTGGACGAGGCCCATTTTGGTCGTTTTCTGCGGTTTATGGCATGGCATCTTCGAACCTTATTTCTTTCGAAATGAGGAAGGCGACACCGTTACCGTCAATAGTCTCAGGTATAGAGCGATTTTAACCGACTTTTTGTCGTCAGAGCTTGACAACATCGATATATCCGAGCTGCGGTTCCAACCAGACGGCGCTACATGCTATACAAATGACGCAACGCTCGAAGTTGTGAAGGAGAAATTTGGCGACTGGGTCATCTCACTGTCATGCGATTTGACACCACTCGATTATTTTCTCTGGGGCTACGTTAAGCCCTTAGTCTACGCTAACAAGCCAACAACTTTGGACGAGCTTGAGGACAACATTCGACACGCTATTGCCGTAAAAACGCCGCACATATTGGACCGAGTCATCAAAAATTGGATCGAACGCTTGAAGCACTGCCAGCGAAGTCGAGGTGGCCATTTGAATGATGTGCTATTCCACATATAATGGTATGAACGTAGCTTCAAAATAAAGCCATAATCAATTTTATATCTCAAGCCATTGTTGTTTTATTTAAATTTTTTTCCTATCGATCTTATCTGGTCGCCCTATATTATAAAATTGTAATGAACTCATGTCTGTACATTGAAGATATTTTCAAAGAACCACTTGGGTTATGTCGTAACGATGTGTCTAAACTCAAAGGAATTTTTTAGAATATTTGCCTGTTTGTTTGTCCGAGCATCACAAAAAAACTGCTGAACCGATTCTAACGGGGTTTTCACTGTTCGATCGGTTGAATAGAAATGGAGTTACAATTAAAGAAACATTTCAAAAATTTGGATTACTACTACATCTGTTGTATACATATTTATGGGTGTATATGCATTTATGTATATGTACAACCTATACACAGAGTTCAGAACCAGAGATGCAGTCGCCGAGTTAGCGTAAACATCAAGCATTGTTACCCAGTTTATCCGACAGCTTAATGTGCGTTGAAGCAATCCGCATTGTTTCAATACGCTCATATAAAGACCACTTCAAACCGCATTGAAATATCCAACACGCATACGTTCATTCCTGCTTATAAAACGCATTGAAAATTGTTAACCGCTTTGAAATATCATATATAAACATTTTCAAAACATTTTACTCTCTCGCGCTCTCATCATTCTTTCATCACCGGGCAGGTACTAGTTGTGTATTTAAAATGTGGGATTGCAAACGAAATATTTGGAAAGCAAAGAAATAAGAACAATGTATCAGGTTAGTGTCAAGTGTCAGTTCAATCAGCTGTTTTTTAAACTTATCTCAATTTTCTCTCGCTCATTTTGCTCGCTCATTTTGCTCGCTCACCACCATTTCTACGGGTATTGAACCAATGCGCGTTGCTTCAACGTACATTGAGTTGTCGAATAAACTGGGTATATGATGCATAGTAGAAACAAAGGCAAGGAAAAAAAAACTGTTTTTCTCGGTTTCAATGATTTGCACTGGGTTGTAATTCGATTTTGTAAGGTAAGTAAATCTACTAATATTAGGTGTTTAGTGTAACGCATAGTGCTCAGAGAAACAAATGGACAAAAGTGGCCGCAGGAGAGTGGCAAACAGCGTACTCAAAAAATAGCACGCACTGGTAAGAATGTCAGATGAAGAAGGGCCTCCAGTCTATGAAGGCTTCGATGTGATACCATGGGATGACAAATACTTACAGCGCCAACATAAATTATGAGAACACTTCTTTAAGCTGAATGACAGATACATATTGTAGGTCATTGAAGTGGCGAGGAGAATCAAAATTTTATGTTGTTCTATCGGTAAAGTTAAGCTGACACCTTTGCAAGAGCCACCTGAGCCACTAAAATCTATATTGACGGGGGAACATCGTACGTGTAGACACTTTATTGGCCGTACGTGTGTATAACGGAGCAATTCAGATGGCCTGTTTTGATGGTAAGGAAACCAGGGAGGGTCATTTATACATATATGTATGTATGTTTTAAAATACAAGGGCAAGTTTATCATCATATCGGCTGACTTGTTCCAGTTGATAATGCTGCATTTAAATGTATGCAAGTCCATTTTATTGCTGATTATCATGATCAGGTGGACACAAGACAGCAAAATAAGATTAATTTAAAACAGGAAATTGTGATAAATTTTGCAACACTTACTGCATGAGTGTAACCCGATACATGCGATATTGCGTTACGAACTCACTGCGATATATTGTATCGCATCCGATAAAAAACAGAATTTACGGCTCCTTGCAGTATTTATTAATGTTTTGGTTTGGCGAAGATGTTTACCATTTCGAACTGCGCAACATTAATCCACAAACAGGTCAAACAACAATTAAAAAGCTTCTTCTTCTCTGGATCGAGAAGTGCAGCAAAATTGTTTTTCTTTTTTTCGCCAATTTCTCAACCAGTTTTTGGTCGATATGTATTCAAGGTTGAACGTTTACTATTGTACATACGAGTAGGTATTCGTAAAACACTCTAAGAGTGCATTAAATACGTCTACTTTTGTGGTAATCTGATTAACAGCTTCCCCTCTATCCATGATTCTCGTGTTAAGATTTTCACATCAGCTTGTTTATTAACGAGTACGCTTTTTACCTTATTCTCAAATTTTGTAGCTTTTAAGTTAGCAGGTCTTTTAAGTAAATTACAATGAGTGGGCCTCCTTTGTCCATTTTCTTAATGCGAGTAACATTTTCTCCATGTTCTTTTAGCTCGGCATCGCTTTTGGCTTTTCGGAGCGTCTCTGTAAGCTTTATAGTTGTTCTTAGGAACAACGCGCCGAAGCAGACCAGCTTGCTACGATTTTTGGTTCGTCGCTTTTGTTCAATCCAGCCAGGTGCAATTTTTTTACTTTCTTGAGATGGCTGGTCGGTGATAAGGCTTACATCGAACTATTCCCAGCACTCTCCTGTGCTTTCCCTGGATGGTTTTACGTGGAGAGTTTCAAACCCAGCGTATCATCTCAGCTGAGAGATTCATTTGCCTCATACATTAGTTCACTACACTAATATCTATCCAGAGACACCTCGTAGAGGCTGTATGTCGGCTAGATTCGAACAGGAACAAGGATCGTTCTGGCCCCAGTGGATAGCACTCAGAGACTTCACCATATACGCTCGTACCTTTGTCTATCGGCTCCTTCAAGTAGTGTCCCCAGAGCGTCTCCTTCAAGTTCAATGTAGGAATACAAATATACGTACATGTCTATGTGTATATGTTTTTTTTTTGCAGAGGTTTGGTTTTTGACTTGACAAGACCTTTTCCAGCGACAGCTAATTTGTGCTCAGTATGGTTTGCAATTCGATAATATTAGGCTTATGCCAGAACAACGCTTAAAAATTGTGGAAATTCATTTTCATTGTGGTTCAGTTTGCGAAACTTTCCGCGCGATATGTTCATTTTACGGTCGACATAAACTTCCATCTCATATATGTATGTAATTCGAATAATCTGTATCGTTTTCGCATACTCTAATTGATAATATGTATCCGCAGAGACGTCATTCAGTGCGCAACGAAGAAGCTGTTACTGCTGTGGACCATGTTATTGGGGAGGACCCGGATAAGTCAATTACCATCGTGCACAGTAATTGGAGTTGGGTTCAAACACGTTATGGACGATTTTACGAAAAGATTTTGGTTTATAAGCTTACGAGATCTAGCTCGTGCAAAAATTTAAGGCTTCTGATCATCGTGTGAGCCATACGTTCGGTGGATGGGCCAAAAACGAAATTGCTTTTTATTTTTTATTATTTCAAAACACGCCACAACATGCCACAGGGCGATAATGAGGGCATAATTTTGCATATTAGAGCTATCAGTTGGCCGCCGTCAAGGTCGAGTGATTTAGCACAAATAAACGTAGGACGGCTTGAAAGCCAACATTTGCCAGGTTATTGCCGATATACGGCCCCAGCTGCTCGAAAAAGATTGAGCTTTATTCTAAACAGCCCGAATTACCACGATCCTTTATTTTAATTTTTTATTTCAAATGGTGGTAAATTTCATATTTGACATATTACAAACAGAAACTTAACTACATGCTGGATTTCAGGTTAATCTTTATACTCGTAAATGTTGTGCCTTATTAATTTATTTTTTATCGAATCTTTTCCCAGAAGATATAAAATAATCATGCTAGTCTCAACATTGGCTTGTATTTGCATGTATGTATGTATTATACATACATATGTATATTAGCACATTTCTGCATACATATATACATATTCCGTTGCATTTTCCAAAACACGCCATATGTGAGAAAACATTTTTTTTTGGCTTGCATAAAAACCTCTAGCTTAGTAACATCCGTTGTACGAGTACTTAGCCCATGCTTACATTTATGTAACCTTAGATTAATAACTTTGCTGTATTGTTTCACCATCAAGTTTCTTTTATACTATGAGGCTGGCCATTTGAAATGCTGCTCAGCCGAACTGAGTTTTCGCGCTGTTAATGTATTTGTTATGTGCATGTATGTATACGAGTGTATTAACCCGATGCATCTGTTTAATTTCCCACCTATGAAAAGTATTTCCTCCGATAAAGACGTATTCAAAAGAAAATCACAGTATCTGGTGTATTAGCTTGGTCTAGCTAATAACAAATGAAGCAATTGTAGAACAACAAATAAGAATAACAAAACTTCTTGACCCGTTATTAACAATTTACGTAGCCCATCATAGTTAGTAGCCGAATACTCAATTTCAATTGTCATAGCATGTGTTGTACCACATGAAATGTCCGATTGTCGCTCAGTTGGTAATAAGAAGTTCTCGAGTGAACATCTGTGCCAGAACGTTAAATTTTATTTTTTTATGAAATAAAGTGGTACGTGTGCTTGACGTGTGAGAATTTTAGGGTTCGCTACAAGTACCATTATTTTTTTTCTAGGAATTATTTACCATTTACCTCTTCCTTTACGAATTTAAAATAGGACATAATGCCTCATTGAGGGGAGACTACGATAACTTTGGCGCCAATAATTGATAGCGGTTTTATGTAGAGAGGTCAAAAACAAGCATTTTTACTATTTCGCCCCGTTTAGAATGTAGGGGCAATTTTAGAAAAAAAAATTACTTAATATGAAAAAAAAATTATTAAAAAACAACGGTAACACTTACAATGAAGTACTACACTGGTTTTGAAAGCCAGAAATCTGTTATTTAATCCTAAATTTAAAATAAATTATTTATGTCAATAGTTTTTGAAAAATTCGCATGCAAACTCAAAATTTTGATAAAAAAAAATTAAAAAAAAAAAGTTTAGACCATTTTTTTAAAAAAATGTGAAATTAAGTGCTAAATTGGCTTTTTGTGGTCAATACTTGTATCAATTCTGAATCGAGCACAACAAACCGAATGGTTTTATGTCTATGAATAAAAATTTACTTAAAAATAATATTGGCTTTTAAATTTGTACTATAAAATCGGACAACCCAATTCATGTACGAGTATATCCCAAAAACTTATACATACTCGTAAATAAAATTGCAAAGGTGAAGTGGGTAGTGTGTCAAGGAAATTTTGAATAAAATGGGAGCTGTCGTTTGTTAGATCAATAGAGATGTAAGTACTTTTTGCTAGAAATCAAGGGCTGGCTTGTCATACATCGTGAAGTGTATGTGGTATGTTTGTATGCTACGGAAATTGCTCTTTTTTCTTCTTTCCTTCTTTTAACTTCACGTGTCTTGCCGAGCAATCGTATTGGAGAACTAAACTGCCTTCTCTAAATAGTTGAATCCTCTATCATATCCAGGTCAACCAATGTCTGACACTATTTGTACATTTTTTACAAGAGATCTCCACGTGCGATTATAATGTTTCGGCTTAGTGTCCAGTTATAGTTCGCTAGTATATTTGGATCTATAATATATTTGGATGGGAGGGTCACAGATTTTCGCAACTTTTTCTTTTAATTATTAAAATCCAACAAGGTCCCGATTCAGTGCCGTTATAAACATTTCATAACATAATCATTAGGTTTCACTAAGAGTATTTTTAATATCTTCATGCCCGGGAATAAGGGTCGGTCTTTTTTAACATAACGATTTTTCATGTCACTATTGTTCTATTAACGAAATAAAACAGCAGAATTTTGTATATAAAAACTATAAGCTTTAGAGAAGAGCAACGTCTTTAAATCTCTATAAATTTTCAATTTATATTCATCATAGTCAATCTTTTCCAAAATAAACTTTTGAGGTGTTTTTCACGATGCCGAAAGTAATATATTTTTGTTTTTGGTCGCAACAAATTCCAACCCTTCAATCGAGATTCTAGAAGTTGTGCATGTCATTTATTTGACGAGGAAGTTGATTGAGAGTCAGTATCAACCGTAACATTTTCTACTTCGATGGATTCAATACGTACTCTGGGGTAGTTCTGGTACAGACAGGTTTCGCTATGAGGACTGGGTTTTCTTGCAAAAGGTAATATAAGTAAATACGTAACTTTATTTACTAGTATGTCTTTTGTATCAATCAGACAAAAATAACAATCCGATGAGTGGTCTCTGGGCTCCGTCCAAATCATGGGAATTCTGAAAGGCATACATGATCATCTGTTATGGAACAGATATAAAGAACTCACGCTTTGTCCTGTGTGCTTTTCGCCACATGAAAGCCAAAATAACCTTTTTTTTATAAATTTTTCACTAACGGTGTGAAAATTATCCGTTGGCTTTTAACAGGTAATTTCCCACAAATGTATGTAAATAACCTGTCAGCTTAATTTATTAAAATGGCCAATCGGCAGTATAAGAACAATACACTACAATGACCACAATCAATGATAAAACTACATATTTATATTGGGTGATTTTTTAAGCGTTGATTTTTAATTGTCAAAAAATAGGAAAATATGATTGCCATTTACTTTTTAAAAATTATTTCACGTAAATGTTGACCACGACTACGTTTTAAGTGGTCTATACCGAGAGTCCAATTTTGAATCACTTTTTCGAGCATATTGGCTGATATCTCGCTAATAACAGGTGTATTGTTGTCTTCTAAAGCTGCAATTGACGCTAGTTTATCATCATAGATGATTCATTTGACGTATCGCCATAAAAAAATAGTGTAAAGGCGTCAAATCGCGCGATTTGGCCGGCCAATTCACCGGTCCAAAACGAAAGATATATTGCTCATCTAACAACTCATTTCTCAATTGGTCCATTGATTCGCGTGCTGTGTGACATCTGACGCCATCTTGCTGGAACCATATGTCGACCAGGTTCTGCTCGTGTATTTTGAGCAAAGTAGACGGTAACGTTGTTCTCACGGTCATCTTTGAGAAAATACGGGACAATGATTCCGCCGGACCATAAACCGTACCAAACATTGACAGCTCTTGTATTGCCTGAGGTTGCTCATCGAACCAAATACCGCAGTTTTCTTTATTAATATACCCATTCAACCAAAAATGAGCTTCATCGAAGACGACAATTTTTCCATAAAAAAGCTCTTCTACATAAAGCTCATTCACCGGTATTCATTAACATTGGCGGATACAGCAGCAATATTTTCCTCTGCATGCGCTCTACGCATACGGGTACATAGGTTGATATCCAATAGCGTGAAATTGGTGCGAAATTTGGTCATGGTTGAATTGCTTGCTCACTAGGTCGATTATGACGGCCCTGAAACGTCGAAGTGCGCAAAAACCTTTTTCGCAGAGCACGAATTTTGATAATAAAAATGTTGATAAACAAATTTATTAATTTGTAATCGTTGTTCGGGTATAAGTCTTCCCATGATGAAATAACAATGCTAAATGTGTATGTTTGACTTTGACACATGTCACGAATCAAAAATAGACCACTGAAAAACCAAACAGCAAAAGAATTGCCTTTTAAAATTGTTAATATAATTTGGGAAATTCGGGTTGATTTACTTAATTACCTGTTTAATTTCTGATGTATGAATTTACTCATAGAATGTAGATATTTCCGAGTAAAAAATTTCCCACAGGTGATTCCCAGTGTAAATTAAAATTATGCTGTTAGTAACCGTCACAAAAAAATAAGACCCGAGCGAATGAAAATAAATACGGGCTTAAAATAACGGTGGACATGACATACCATCTTGATCAAAAAGTTCCCGGGATAACCACCATGTGGCGCCATTGTTCCGATTTGAGTTCTGTTTTTTTTTTGCTAAGTTGGTACATCTGTTGTTGACATTCCCTCTAAATCTTAGCATCATAGCTTGACATTTGCAAAAGTTACGTAGCCAAGAGTATCTATCTCTGTGTATGTTGGCGATTTTTTACAATTTTAGAAATAGATGCAACATCGAACTTGTATTAAATTTTGCGTAAAAAACGGATTTAATGGTGCGCGAAATGGTTTTCTCTAAAGAAAACGGTCGCTTACCAGTGGCACGAGCGGTTCAAAAGTGGTCGTGAGTCAATCGAAGATGATGAACGCAGTGGCAGACCATCGACATCGAAAACCGACGAAAACATTGATGAAGTAAAAGAAATGTTGGTCAATAACCGCAAATTAACCATCAGAGAGATAGCGGAGAGATTGAACATTGCCTATGGATCCGTCCAAGACATTTTGGTTAATGATTTAGGTTTCCGTTGTGTAGCAGCAAAGTTGGTGCCAAAAGACCTCAATTTCATGCAAAAAACAGACCGTGTTGACTATCATTATTCGTAATTTTTTGACGAAAAATGCAGCAATACCATAGCCACCGAAATCACCTGATTTGGCTCCCTGTGACTTCTTTCTGTTCAATCGAGTTAAAAAACCACTACGGGGAACGCGTTTCAGCAGCCAAGAGGGAGTAATGGAAAAATCGCAGGAAGCACTGATGGACATACCGATAAGCGAATATAAAAAATGTTTCGAGGATTGGATCAAGCGCTGGCATAAGTGTGTTGCAGTCGGTGGGGATTACTTTGAAGAGGACAATATAGATTTAAATGAATAAACTTGTATTTTTAATTTTCAGAATAACTTTTTGATCAAGGTGGTATGTACGTGTCAAAATTATTGTAGTAAGTATCTGTCTTGTTACAAAATTTTGTTAATCTGTGTTACTAAGATAGTCTCGGTTTGGTGGTCAACTAATTCTAGACTCGACCTCGTGAAATTTCTTTACTACAGTGGCATCGTTTGGCTCAGAACTTCATCGCACATTATATTTCATAAGAGGAAGCTGATTACCGATCTTTGTGGATCCCCGCAAAAATGTTGTAGCATTTTAGTACTTCATTGGTTTCATACCTTAGCTTTGTGTTTTTGAAATAGCTAGTTATTAACCTGGCTAATGCTTTTCTGATAAGAAAGCAATTCGCCCTGTTAAAGACATTCCCATAATGTTGTACATGGTAATCCATTCAAAGATATTTCCTATTGTGCTCAACTGCCATATTGAGCGATATGATACAGTTCACAATGTCCGGTATCGTCTGAGTGGGAGCTTCACTGCTTTTATGTTCTTAATGTTCTTATGTTACTTGCATTAAAATTCATCCGCCTTGCTTTTTTTATTTAGACTTTATTTCTACATTCCATTCTACAATATTATAAATATAGTAAGCTAAATGTTTTAAAATTATTTATTTAAAATATCATACATTATTTAACTCCAGCTTCGATCAATTTAAATTTATTATGTTAGAATTACTTATCTGATTAGCCAAGAGTTATCTAAAATTTAAATGATTCTTGGTGGAATTATGTGTGATAATTTAGAGTTAGAGGAAATAGTGACAAGAGTTTTTAAAAACTGATAAATTGAACTGCATAAAAAGAGAAAACCTGAATTTGCGAGAACAGTGCAAGGCTAAACGTCATGTCACAGTGCATACGCACAGCCAGAACTATCTGGCTCGAACAGAAGACATGAGGGCTTACCTTAATTTGAACATCATAATCCTGACAACTTTCTTTTGCGAACTTATGAGCGGCTTCAAATTGCTTATAAATGCGCCACCCCAACAAGAATGCCGTTCTCTAAGCGGGAATTGACTAAGGCATAATAAATTAAAATTGAAAGATAAGGAGCTGCAATAGACCTAAATAAATAGGAAGCTTGGCAGGGCATTCCACAAGCGAGTTGTTCGGCTTTGGAATGAATCATTATATTTCAGAGTACGTCTGAAAGTGTGCTTGAGGGTATACTGATGAGCATTCATAGCGAGACGGGTGTTACGGTTGAAAGTTTAAAGAAGCGGAATGCTACTGGCGATTTCTATGGAGCACTGATGGACAAAATAGCGATAAAACAATATATACATATATTGATATATACAAAGGTATATACTAATTTATGTATATTATTGTGTATAATGAATATGTGTGTGTATATCTGTATTGTGTATTTTAAGTCAGATTTATGTTTATTTTAAGTTAGATATTAAGTTTTTATAAAAAAAAAAATTATGTCCATATGCTAAGTTTTTTGTTAACAATTTTTCCTTAGCCTTAAGTGTAGAAAATAAGTATTCCTAAATAAATTGTAATAAAGTCGAAAGATAAAAATATAAGAATTTAGAGTAGCTTAGAGTGCCTGTGTGGAGCCTGTAGTATAAGATTGTTAATTAATTTTAATCTAGCATTTAAGCATTTTTTGTTAGTATGTAAGAGTTGATGATTAAGAAAATAAAATGCATTTAAAACTAAAACTAAATTGGCATCACCTATGAGTTTTATTGCACGATTTTCAATCCTATCTAGCAGTTGCAGAGATGTTTTAGGCGCACCTGACCAAATGTGTGCATTGTACTCCAATTTTGGGCGGATAAATGCCTTATAAATTGAGGCCAGCTCAGAAGACGAAAAGTATTTCTTACATCGTTAGAGGAAACCTAGGCATATCGCAGCATTTTTGGCGACATCGAATATGTGGTCATCCCAACGTAAGTTGTCCTTGGCACCAGAGTTGCAAAAGCTTAAGTCATTTTTGGCTTAAATCTGTCTTTAATTCACAAGCCAATTGGTGGAATTTGAATTAAAAGAATTTTAATTCATAAGCTAGCTGGTGAATTATGAATTACAACAATTTCAATTCATAAGCTAGTCGGTGAATTATGAATTACACCAATTTCAATTCATAAGCTAGTCGGTGAATTATGAATTACACCAATTTCAATTCATAAGCTAGCTTATGAATTGAAATTGGTGTAATTCATAATTCACCGACTAGCTTATGACTTGAAATTGGTGTAATTCATAATTCATCGACTAGCTTATGAATTAAAATTGGTGTAATTCATAATTCACTAGCTAGCTTATGAATTAATTCTTTTTCAAATTATAAGTCAATTGTTAGCTTATGGCTTAGTGTTTTTTTAATTCCTAAACTCGCAACTCTGCTTGGCACACATACCGTGAATGGAAAGGTTTTCGGTTTCGACTATGCAAGTGCCATTCATGGATAATGGCTGGGTGTTTAAATTTCTCTTTAACGACAGCAGACAGCATTGTGTTTTGGAAGTATTAAATCCCACTCTGTTGGTTGTTCCCTACTTAGTAATGCTATAAACAATGTGAAACAGTGCACCAACAAAATTTTCACTCAAAATAATCTATCCATCAGTTGTGACATATACAGTGTATAATTACTTTGTTTGCTTCCTACACTGCACTGCACTAGTTTATTTTATTTTTATTGTTTTTATTATTATTATTATTTTAGTTTTATTACACACGCCCGCGATGTTCTGCTTTTAATTTATTTATTTAATTTTTTTTTCGAAGAGGTGTACGCGCGGTGCGGTTTTTTTTTGACACAACTCACGAGAAGAGCCGAAGAGACGAATTTACGGATCAACGTGTGCACTCGTCGATGGTCGACTCGGTTAATCTAAAATCAAGATTACGTACTTTAATTGTGGAACCGTACGTACATGAATTATAAAAGATATGTATAGGGCGAGGTACTGATATCTGTAAGATTCCAGCTCCAATGCACTCAGAGTTGGAATAACCCTAACATGTCAATTTCTATTGCCCGTATATGATGAAAACCAGCAGAGAATATTATCTCCGAAACCAAACTTCTACAGCACCTTAATATTTTATGATTGACTAAACAAAAGTTTTGGTTAAGTCAAGAAAAGATAATTTTTATCTAATGTACAATATTGTAAATATTTTCCAGGAATGACAATAATGCATCTTCAGTAGAAGCTTTTCGAAAGCCTTGAGAAATTCACATTTTGCAATTTACTCCTATTTAACCATCCGAAAACTAATGATTTCCTAAAAAAAAAATAATGAAAAAACTGAAATCATAGATATGTATATGTAGGTCTACAGTTGTTGGCAAAAGTGATTGTCGCCTCTCTTTTATAGAGGTACAATTATAGAAGTTTTAATACACTTGTTCCAAAGCTTATACAGATTTCATACATGTGTACTATGTGTGTGTTTATATTTTTGGTTCACATATCTATTGTCGAGCTACTTACATATTCGTATATCATTGGATCCACAGGATTATACGAGTATAGATACTTTGATTTTAGGCGCGTTAACACATTTATTACTTCTTCTTCAGTAACTATACTATGCTAAAGAAGAATGATAAGAAAATTTATGTAACTTATAATAAACCATCTTAAATTCCTTGAGCGTTGTTAGATATACCTATTTAAAAAAAAAATTTTAAATATACATCCACGACTTCGATCGAACCCGACATGGAATACGGACACAACTAACAGTTTTAAAAAAATTCAGATTTCTGATAACACTATTACTTGAGGTAAATTTGAAAAACAATTTTGCAAAGGTAATCAACGTTTTTTCTCATTCTTCTTATGTTAAAGTGAAAAATATCACTATAAGAGTTTTATTACAAATACTTCCAGTAGAAAGTTCAATAAATTCAATAGAATTTAACATAAAAGACGCAGAAAATTTTAATTTTAATCTAAGTGATTAAGATTGTTATTGTTCTTAATAAATTCTATCTTGATCATATTTCTACTTTGCCCATTCGCCTCATTAAAGAGTGTTTCGCCTCCGCTCTTAACCAGTCATTTATGTAGATGTAGCCAGTCGAGAAAGGAATTCACTGTTATTTTTCGCATATACTGCAGTCAAAATTAGCGCTTTGCTGTTACTCAGCTGTAGAACAAAAGATCAAGTCGACTTCCCTCTTCGCTTTTTCCTGTATCCCATATACAGAGGGTGTTCAAAATATTAGGAACACTGCATTTTTTTCACATATTTTTTGTTTATTGCTGTGGATTTTGATTTTGGAGCATGAAATAAAAAATTCAACTTTATAGTTTTAAGATTTATCATATTTATTCATTATTTATAGAGGAAACAATTTTTTTCTTTTAATATTTTGTCACTCCTCCCTTAACTTTTTTTAAGGCACGATTTCGTTCTGGCATTGTTTTCATATTTTTAATGAAATTTTTGCAGTGTTCCTAATATTTTGAACACCCTTTGTACACATCGTCATCAGTTACCGCCATACCAGTGTCATAATTTCAATTACAGTGCTATGTATATTTTAAAATTACCGAACTTTACACAACGCTATATCTAAGGACGGTGAATGTACTCGTAAAATGCAATTTTAATATCAAGATGTGGTTCGCTACCACTACACGATGATGTCGGTAGACCACGGGATTATTTATTAAACTCTTTTTAATGCAGATATGGCAATTAGAACTTTTATTGTTTTTAGTTGTGTGATCCTCTTTTTTCATTTTCAATTTCCCACAATCTGGATGCAAAAGATCAAAACAATTTTCACTTCTCAGTCTAGCATACATACACTCTTTACCGCTCAATTTATACCATCTCTTCATATATTTTAAGGCCGCATACTCGTATGACAGCATTTGTAGAAATGATCTATATAGAGTTATGTCTAGTTTTGGCATTCCTGCCAAGCTCGTCGATCTGATCCATAACGTCAATCTTTCAAAAATTTGTACAACCTGGTGATGTCGACATAAATGCGAGAACACAGCGGGCTGTTACCGGTGCCGTCGCTAGTATTGAAACGGAAGCTGCTAAAATGGGTATAGCGGTAAATGTTTGCCCAAGTATATGCCGTCAACAAGAAGGGACAGTATCGACGAATTGGACAGAATATCATAGTTATAATTTCGAGGTAGTAAGGGATTTTATCTACCTTGGCTCTGCTATAAATTCCGCAAACAATACCTCAGAAATAAAACGAAGAATCGCTCTGGACAATGGATCTTTCTTTGGGCTAAGAAGGTAATTAAGTAGTAAGCCCCTATCCCAAAAAACTTAGGAGGCTCTACATATATGAGACCTTCATCATCCCATTCCTACTTTATGGCGCTGAATCATGGACACCATCTAAAGCGGATGAAGTTGTTTCGAGAGAAAAATCCTTTGAAAAAATATTCGGTCCCATGTGCGTTGGCGGGCTTTGGAGGAGAAATTTAATTATTAATTATACAAGCTTTACAGCGACATCGACCTAGTCAGAAAACTGCGCATTAGTCGCCTAAATGGCTAGAACATGTAGAGCGGAGGGACAACGTAGTAGAGGAAGACCTCACCTTTGAGGGCGCGCACAAGTAGAAAAGGCACAAGCAGTTAGCTAAAGACCGGAATAACTGGACAGGCTTGCTAGTTAAGGCACAGGAACTGTGTTTTTTGTGTTTGCTTTTTTTTATAATGACTCGGGAATTTAAAGTGACACGTCTGTAAATACAGGTCAGCTGCTTTGGCACTTCGTGAAACACAGGTAAATTCCCGCCCAAATCTCTCAGATCACTCTGATCTGATGCTGCCTGGCTACGAACTAGTGCCATTATTCTTTTCTCACAGTGGTCGCACCATTTACGTGCGTAATGGTGTAGCTCACCAAACTCCACCACAATGTAGTCCTTGTTCCAATCTGGAATTCAATTTCATGTGGTTAAAATTCCTTCTCTGTAAGCAAATTATCCACTATTTATATACAGAAGCCCAAAACTGGATACCAATTCGACCTTTAAGGAGTTTCTGACTCCAGAATTTTGTCCTTGTCTCCTCATACTGAAGTTGCTATTACGAGCGATTTCAATATACACAATTCCGAGTGGCTTCGACATTTTACACAGACAATACCCGTAGGACGGTGTGTTGATAACTTCGCTGCAGAAAACAACTTCACCCAGCTTGTAAATGAGCCCACGCGAATACCAGACGTTGATAGTTATGCAACGCCTTTATTAAGTATGTGAAATTTCATTGCGACTAAAAACGTAGGCAAAAAATGTTACAATATCCCAAAGGCGTAACCATTTTTATTCGTTCGTCAAAAATATTAGGAATTCTGCCTCATCCTTCATTTCAGTGTTCATTTATGACATTCCAGCTCTTTGGAATAAGGTCAATCTGTTGCTACACACTACGACTGGCAGTGCGGTTTGCGTAGCAATAGATCCATTAGTGATTTGATGCCATGTTTCACCAAAAAGTGGAACCAAAGCGTACACCAATATAGCGAAAGCAAGATATAGTAGTTGCACTTGATATTTCTAATTATTTGTAATGATTTCAAGTCTATTATTCGAAAAATAAATACTGGTCTGCCCCAGGGCTTCGTACTGTCTCTGACAACTCTTTTTAATTTTCATAAATGATCTCTTGTCTGCTACTTCTAATCCAATATATTCCTTTGCTGACGACAGTACTCTCTGCTTTTTATATTCGTTCCTGACTTGTTCTATCGCTTTTTCCACCACCAAAGTAGCATTCCGGTAGCATTCCGTCCCTTCAAACGGTTAACCGTAACACCCGCCTCTATGAATGTCGTCCACTTTCGGACGTACTCTAAAATATGATGGTTCCTTCCTATCCCATACAACTCGCTTAAGGAATGCCCTGCCGAGCTCTTTATTACAGTCATTATGACATTCACACATTTTAAACCTGTATACCCCTTAGTACATTTAAGGGATACTAATACCCCTGGAGCGCTCGTTAATTAAAAAAAAAAACATGAATGTTAGGACTGTTGGGCATTTAATTTTGTGTGTTGTGTTAGTCTTTTGTCATTAACATCATGTATGTCTTGTACGAATGGATCTATTTCGGCTTCATCGCAAAGTTTAAAACATCTTGCCGTCACCTCTTTTTGTTGGTTTAAAGAGATCTATGATAGATATTCTTGTTTTTTCCTTAGTCCACTGGTACCAAGACATTCCTCTTCTACTTTATTCATTTAAATAATTGTATGGTAATATGTTCCTTAATCTAAGATTTTTACTTGATGTTCGCCGTGTGCGTATTCCTCGACAATTTGAAATTTACATTTACTTCATTTACACAGAATGAAGTTACCTAAGATGGCAAAATCAGTGATAGACCCACATATTTCTGTCTTACGATACGTGATTGCCTGATCAATGTGTGCAGTACCTACTTATATATAGAGTTGCGATTGTTTCTAGTAGAACACGTCCTCTGACATTTATGAGTCTCACTAAGGTGGTCGTGCAATGACGAGACTCGCCTACAGATTATATGCCATAGTCTCATTTATTTGTTTTCCAACTTCGTACATATAAGCCGTAAAAATTAATGCCATTCATGTTGGTCCTTACAAAGCCATCCGCCTGCCCATTGGTTTCTAAATTATAGCTTCTTCTTTTCCTTTTACTCTCCCTTTCCTCGCTACACGAACTTATGCATAACGAGTTTCCCATTTTTACTGCATCGCTACTGGTCCGCTTATGGGGTTGGCTAATATCGCAGATCACAGAACGCGTCTGCATACAGCTCGGTTCTGTATCGCTTCGGCGGTTAGGCCCAGGCGTTGTTGTGCATTTGCCATCTGAGCAATCCAGGAATTCTTTTTTCTACCTAGTTTTCTTTTAGTAGGAGCGACCGTAGTTGATATTGCCTTCTTAACGGGATTTTCCGGAGATCTTCTTTGAACGTGGCAATACCAGCTAATTCTATCCGACTCAAGTTGTTCGATTACCGAATTCTTTATGTGTGGACTTCCTCTAATGTGCGTAGATCTAATGCAGTCAGGTTTCGTGACTCCAGTCGACATCCTTAACATTTTCATCTCTGCTGCCGTCATTTTGTTTTTAAACGCTTCGTATATTGTCCAGCACTGCGAACCATATGTAAGAGCTGGCCGAATCATCGTGGTGTAAAGTTTTCCCTTTAATTTAAGTGGAAATTTTCGGTCACAGAAGATTCCCGAATTTTCTCGCCATTTCATCCACCCCACACTTACTCTGTGCCTTACGTCGTCGCCACATTTCACTTCTACGTTAACGATTGATCCTAAATACTTGAACCTAGTGGTTTTTGGAAGAACTATTCCGTCCAACATTATATCTGGAATAGGTCGCAGTGGATCCGAAAATGGGCAGGTCAAATGTTCCGTCTTTGATCGACTTATTTTAAACCCGTTTTTCTCTAGCGCGTCTTTCCATTTACTTAGGACGTTCTGTAAATCTACGACATTATCGCTTAGAATAACTGCGTCGTCGGCGAAGAGAATAGATGTTACATTTGCTTCGTGCATGCAATCTTTCAAAAGATAGTCTAGTACCACGTTAAAGAGGAAAGGGCTAAGAACGCTTCCTTGATGCACTCCGACATTTACCGGAAATTCTTTCGTAAGTCCGGCGGTGCATTTAACAGCAGTTTTGACGTTTCCATACATGTCTTGTATCATTCGTATATACGTTTCCGGTACCTTTTGAGACCTCAACGCGGTCCATATGAGATCTCTAGGCACACGATCGAATGCTTTTTCTAGATCAATAAATACCATGTGCAGATCTTTTGACGAATCCCGATGTTTTTCCATTAATATTCGCAAGCTTTGGATTGCGTCCACCGTCGATCTTCCTTCCACGAATCCACACTGCGATTTTGCGAAGACGTTCGTTTAAAACTCTTTCAGCGATTTTCATCGTGTGTGACATCAGCTTTATTGAACGGTAGTTGTTGCCTTCTCGCGTGTCGCCTTTGCCTTTGTATAACGGAACCAAAAAGCTACTTCTCCATTGATTCGGCATAGTTTGTCCGCATTTTATTTTATTCAAGAGTTTCGACAGCCATTCACTGCCGATACATTCCATCTTCGACCAAAACTCTGATGGGATGTTGTCTGGTCCCGCTGCTTTCATGTGTTTAATTTTTTCGATAGCTATACTTATTTCTTCTGTTGAAAAGTCAGCAACTTCTTCTTCGAATGGATCAGCTGCAGGGACGCGATTATGTGGAAACTGTTTGTTAAGCAGGTGCTTACAGTATTCAAACCACCTATCACAGATGTCCTTTTCGTTTGTTAGTAAGTGCCCGTAGGAGTCTTTGATGTATTTTGGCGACGTTATTTCCATCGCATTTTTTCGCCTTTGCGCAGCGAGTTTAAAAATATTTGGCACTTTACTATTGTACGACGTTTGAACTTCTTGAATAGCTTGTCTTCTATCTGCCGATCGTGAGGATATTTGTTCCAAGTCCCAAGTCCTGCCGCTCGGGTTTGGGCCAGGACTCTCTTTGTAACGTTTTTAAGTCGCTCATATTCAAGTGCAAGTCGAGACTTTTCGATATCGTTGCTCCGATCACATTTTGTTGCACGCTGGGAATGCTTGCTTCTTGTCGGTCACAACTCGTTTAGTTTCGTCATTCCACCACCATGTTTCTTTCTCAATGTGATGATGTCCTGTTATCGTTCCTAGAAGAGACTTTGCGTGTGTCATGCATGCCTCGTGCATGCTGTTCCACATTTCTTGCGGGCTAAGTGAGTTTGCGATATCGTTTATATTAAGAAGTACTTCTTTAGCGCGTACAATAAATCTTGTGCCTCGTTCTTTCGATAAGTTATACCACCGGATTTTAGGCTTTCTAACAGGCTCTCGTATTTTTGGTGGTTCCGCTGTGAAGAATTCTGTAATGAGCAGCCGATGTTGGGTAACTAGCGATTCTCCAAGGATTACCTTGCAGTCCTTGACACTGTTTCTCATCGATATTTTGCAAAGGTGATAATCTATTTGCGTTTCGTGGCCTCCGCTGCTATAGGTCATAAGATGTCGTTGATGTTTTATAAACGTCGTATTTAAAACAGTGAGACCGTGGGCTTTACATGCTGCAAGGATGTCTTCACCAGCAGAATTTCTGGTTCCAAAGCCTTTACCGCCGTGGCAGTCCTCATAATCTACATTTGATTCTCCAGCGTGGCCGTTTAAATCTCCGCCTACGAAAAGCATCTCCTCGATGGGTATATTTCTAAGTAAATTTCTGAAATCTGACCAAAATTTATCCTTTTCCGATTGATCGCAACCGTTTTGTGGGGCGTACGCGCTAACATTGTTCCACATTTCATTGTTTATAATGAGTTTTCCACTCATCAAGCGGTCGCTTATTTTTGAAATACCAACAATATTATTAAGAAGATTTGCCGCGACGATAACACCGACACCGTTTCGTCCATTGACCGTTCCATGGTAAAACATCTTAAATGACTTAGTTTTTAAATCAAGAAAACGCGCTTTACTCGTATTTCGGGTATTACACCACTTCGTTTCCTGAACGCACATGACATGTAGAATTCTGCGACGCATTTTTGCTTCCATCTCCAAGCTTTTTGAGGTCATCGATCCGACGTTCCAACTTACAAACCGAAGTAACATTTGATTCTCCAGCGTGGCCGTTTAAATCTCCGCCTACGAAAAGCATCTCCTCGATGGGTATATTTCTAAGTAAATTTCTGAAATCTGACCAAAATTTATCCTTTTCCGATTGATCGCAACCGTTTTGTGGGGCGTATGCGCTAACATTGTTCCACATTTCATTGTTTATAATGAGTTTTCCACTCATCAAGCGGTCGCTTATTTTTGAAATACCAACAATATTATTAAGAAGATTTGCCGCGACGATAACACCGACACCGTTTCGTCCATTGACCGTTCCATGGTAAAACATCTTAAATGACTTAGTTTTTAAATCAAGAAAACGCGCTTTACTCGTATTTCGGGTATTACACCACTTCGTTTCCTGAACGCACATGACATGTAGAATTCTGCGACGCATTTTTGCTTCCATCTCCAAGCTTTTTGAGGTCATCGATCCGACGTTCCAACTTACAAACCGAAGTTTAGTAACATTTGATTCTCCAGCGTGGCCGTTTAAATCTCCGCCTACGAAAAGCATCTCCTCGATGGGTATATTTCTAAGTAAATTTCTGAAATCTGACCAAAATTTATCCTTTTCCGATTGATCGCAACCGTTTTGTGGGGCGTACGCGCTAACATTGTTCCACATTTCATTGTTTATAATGAGTTTTCCACTCATCAAGCGGTCGCTTATTTTTGAAATACCAACAATATTATTAAGAAGATTTGCCGCGACGATAACACCGACACCGTTTCGTCCATTGACCGTTCCATGGTAAAACATCTTAAATGACTTAGTTTTTAAATCAAGAAAACGCGCTTTACTCGTATTTCGGGTATTACACCACTTCGTTTCCTGAACGCACATGACATGTAGAATTCTGCGACGCATTTTTGCTTCCATCTCCAAGCTTTTTGAGGTCATCGATCCGACGTTCCAACTTACAAACCGAAGTTTAGTAAAATTTAGAAACTTCATTTTGCCCGCCCCCGGAATCCATCGGGCTCTGACACAAGCATTTCTGCTTGCCCTGGGATCACCCGAATGCGTGGCAAGCGTGGTGCCCAGCGGGGTAGTGCTACAACTTGCGATCATTTCCATGAAGTTTTTTGTACTTTCGTACGAGATTGATTTGACACACGTATGCTCAATTGAAGTTAGTTGACTTTGCCGTTATCCCACCGGTAGTCGCCAGACGTGGGAACCCACTGATTGCATACGAACTTGTGGGAAAGTTTTAAAGGTGTTAAAGTGTCAAAGGCTCATTTTTGGTGTTATAGTTGCCTGTATATGACTGATTCCTCATTTTAGTCGCCTTTTACGACAAGCAGGGAAGCACTGCAGCACTATTCTTTATCCGGTGCTGCACGGATGTTCTAAATTATAGCTCTTGTTTCTAAATCCTTCTGATCCTGGATACAGCATTTTCAACTGCTTCTGGTTTGGGGACTGTCTTCACGTTGCAAAGTATATCCGCATAAGTCAGTCCCTCATCTCACTGATGAGGTTCAACTGTCACCTCTTTAATTAAGTTAAGTTCGTGTACCTCTGTTCTACTTTACGATGGTGCGATATAATAATAATAATAATAAAAAAATTCAAAGTAGCTGTTAAGTAGTTGGATTTACGACCCCTCCCACCCAAACGATTTTTTTCTCAAAATATGTCAAGGAATCTCCCGTTAAGGTTTTCGGCACATTATCCGGAACACCCTGTATATACATATTTATATTGTTAGAGCTATCTATCCACGCTAAGAATCGATGGTTTTAGTTTTCTCGTAGTATTTATCTAGCTTTTCATAATCTTTCACTTAGTGTCGACTGAAAATATGCATATGAAATGCGGAATTCATAGCATTCGTGCTCACTTAAATGAAAAACGATATCAATACTTGTATTTACTCCATTCAACGTTATTAATTTAAACAAGCTACACTATCTTGCACAAGTAAAGTGCGTCATCGTATTAACGTCGTCATGTGCCATATTACTCCTGTATTTTATAAGATAATTATCTTATAAGACATACATATTTCTTTATCACACTCTGCGCTGTTAGTATCTTATCAGACCGATTAGAACACGGGAATGTGTTGTTTTTTGCAAATTTATTTTTAGCAGTTTCTACGAGTAGCAATTCCAGCGGAAAAGGTGCCGCGAACAGGCCTAACATCGGAATTGCTCTGGAATAGGAATTGATTCGTAGATTTTAGTAATTGATTCTCAAATGAAATTATTATTTTAGTTCTTCATTTACTCAAAAGTGTCGATTATTTGGTATTTAGTATAAACATGACTATCGTGTGGATGGGATTGTTTAAAGTTTCACTGATTGTTGGAATAACTTACATTGTGATTTCAAGGTAATGGTTAAGTTAGGCAACTCCCGTTTAGTACGGCATCTGCACCAAACTCATTTCAGCACTAATATATTACTTGTACTTTGTTTTATAGGAACTCTTACAGTCGAAGAAGTGTACAAAGATCGCGACCAATTCGCAGCCTTAGTGAGAGAAGTAGCCGCACCTGATGTTGGGCGCATGGGTATTGAAATCCTTTCATTCACCATAAAAGATGTATACGATGATGTACAGTATTTGGCCTCACTTGGTAAAGCACAAACGGCTAGTGTTAAAAGAGATGCCGACGCTGGTGTTGCAGAAGCAAATCGAGATGCTGGCATTCGTGAAGCAGAATGCGAAAAGAGTGCCATGGATGTTAAATACTCAACCGACACGAAAATCGAAGATAATGCTAGAATGTACAAGTTGCAAAAGGCTAATTTCGATCAGGAAATTAACACAGCGGTAAGTCTCTGATGATTTGTTCAATTTCTTCAAGACATTATATTTTTTTTTTTTGCAGAAAGCCGAATCTCAACTCGCCTATGAATTGCAAGCTGCTAAAATTCGACAAAGAATTCGTAATGAAGAAATTCAGATTGAAGTTGTTGAACGTAGAAAACAAATCGAAATCGAATCTCAAGAAGTAATGCGTAAGGAACGAGAGTTGATTTCTACGGTTAGATTACCAGCTGAAGCAGAAAGTTATCGTGTGCAAACTATTGCACAGGGTAAACGGTAAATGCAATTTTTTTAATTGTTTTAAATTGTTAAATAAAAAAAGAATAAAACACTTTTAGAGAGCAAACTATTGAATGTGCTCGTGCTGAAGCTGAGAAAATTCGTAAAATCGGCCAAGCTGAAGCGCATGCAATTGAGCTGGTTGGCAAAGCCGATGCCGAAAGGATGAAAATGAAAGCTGCGGTATATAAACAATATGGAGATGCTGCCATAATGAATATCGTACTTGAATCGCTGCCCAAGGTAAATGAAACGTATTTGATGTGTCTGACTTACGCTACTACATATTATATATTTATATTAAAATCTGTATACCACTATTTTCTTTACAAATGATAGTTTGTTTTGTCGTTACACGAATTTAAGTAATGATTACCTTATATCAACGTGATATCTTTCTTGGGGGAGATTTTATATGGAACTATAAGCACGCGTTGATATAGAATGTTGGATTTGTCTCTTGCATTAGTATTTATTAGTACCCTGAAAATGTTTGCACACAGCGAGAAGCAAAATTAGAGAGTAAGAAAAGAGAGGTACCGATGTACATTGGTCTTAAATGTTTGCAAGTTGTAACAACTAGGAAATATAGTGCTTGTCAGGACATTCCATAAGCGAGTTGTACGGCTTAGGACCAAATCACGATATTTTAGAGTACGTCAAAAAGTGGGATTGAGGGTGTGCTGATAAGCATTCATTTACTTCAAATGTTTTTGAAAATATTTGATTCGATGTTCAGATAGTATTGGATATTTTCAAATAAAATTGACCACATTTTCATCTTCGTTCAGATTACACAATAAGCATTTTCTGGCATCCCATTTATTACATCGTTCGACATATTTATCTTACTTGAAAAACACGTCGAAGCCAAACGTTGTGAAGGATACGGAAAATACTTTTCGAAGGTCAGATTAAACTTGAAAGGAGCAACTAGAAATACCTCATATGTAAGGTCAAAAGGAGGTGGCCTTTACAGATATAAAATTAGTTTACAGAAAATTAACATAATGTTGAAATATTAGAAGTCGCAACGAAAAGTGAAAAACTTAATATCGTCCCTTTATAAATACTTCAGGAGAATCATATTATAGTAAATTTGAAATTCTAAAAAAAAAATACCTATTTGTGGAAAATGTAACAGAAAGATGTATTTTGATTGGAGATATGAACGTAAGAATAGGAGAACTACAGCAGGTATTCGCAAATTTTCCAGAAAAGAACATAGATATATCGAGTGTCCCAAAATTCTAACAAGAAGTAATTTTGATAGAAAGCACAGGTTTTAATTAAAAATTTAAGATTTTTTATCGATTCATAAAGTGTATAGTATAGGGTTATGTATGGGATATCATATCGGGTAAATGGCCCCCACGGCTTTGCTTACACACCCTTCTATCGAAATTTTCTATGACAGTTTTGCATAAATGTGGCTGAATTTCGTTGATACTCAAATTGACCCTTTAAGGCGTGGGTGGTCGTAGGATTGTTGGCGTATATTTTAGACTTCAAAAAACCTCAAAGAAAGAAGTCCAACGGCGTTAAATCGCATTATCTAGGCGACCAATTCTGATCACCAAAACGGGAAATTATACGACCAGGAAATGGCTTATGCAGTAATTGATCTATTTGTTTGGGCTGTATGTCATGTGGCACCGTCATGTTGAAACCACGTGGCGTTCATATCCAAATCTTGTATGGACCGATGATGCCTCCAGCTGAAAGTCCGCATCAAGCACGGCCACATTGTGGATACTTATGTTTCTCGACAATCACTCGTGGATTTTCTTAATCCCAAGATCGAAAATTAGGACGATTAACGAATCCATAAACCTGAAAATGAACCTCATCGCTGAAGATGATTTTGTTTGGAAAATCAGCATCCACTTGTTGTTGTTCCATAATCCATTCAACGAACTCTCTTAGCTGTTCGTGATCAGTAGGCTTCAGTTCTTGAGTCAATTGCACTTTGTATGCATGAAGACGCAAACCTTTCATTATAATACAGTGTAGAGAGCATCTCGAAATATCCAGTTCCTGACCACGGTGCCGAATTGATGTTCCTGAACTATCAGCAATGCTCTCACGAACTGCTTCGATGTTTTGTATTGAACGACTTGTTGAAGGACGGCCAGAGTGTCTATGTCCACTAACTCATCCAGTCTGCCTGAATTTTTGAATTAATTTCTTCACAGTTGATGAAGTTACATAAATCACTTTTCGGACCATATTTTGTACGAAAATTGCAAACTGTAACAGCCAAGCATTTATTATTTTTAAAATATTGCTCAACAATGACAACGGATTATTTTTTCGTGTAGCGCTCCATTTTTAATAACCCTGAACTGCCAGCTGTCATCCTCTCTTTTTTTCGTTGATAAAACTTTACAACACAAATGGCGTAAAATTTAAATTTAGTAAATTTTGGGACACTCTTTATATGAGTCGATTCCTTCTAAAGCCCAGTACTGTGTTCGATTCCACGTGAAATTTCCCGAAAGACTTCATATAAAAAAACTGCTCGTGAAATAATTGTCAAAATTTCCAAATATTTCCGCCAAAGTAGTACTCTGTTCGCTCTCATGAAATATTATCAACATGAATATAAGCAGTCGCCTGCAACATTTTTTCACGTCAATTTAAATGCCTGTGCCATTTAAATGTACGTGAAAAGTGACAGATAAGAGAAAATCTGACAGTATCCGAGCTGAAGTCACAGATTTCCTTGATTTGTTTGTGTATTCTCTTTATTCTTTGTATTTTTTTAGTTGTTATATTTTTAACTTTCCGAAAAGACAGAATTGCCGTATCCAGAAATACCAAAAAGAAAAACAATATTCATATATCAGATGCCAGATGTACCTATCTACTCCGCTGACTTTTCCCAGCAACATTTATTTTTGAAACGTCATATTCCACGACTGAAAAATGTATGTTGCCAGTGGATTTTCACGTGAATGAACAGAGTACTAGCCTTAAGGATAAGATAAAATAAATCCCAGAGGCAAAGACTTACTATATTGCGCTTTCAATTGGTTTCTCTCCGGAAGTTGGCAATTTGGATAATAGATAAACTAACCTAGTTGGCAAACTCTGCTAATAATTTTGCAAATCCTTAACTTTCGCAAGACACACTTTTTACATCTCCATAACCTATCAGAATTTGCTGGAATGAGAGCAATTTCTAAGCAAAGTGGCTAGAATAAGAGCAATTTGTGTGTGTAATGTGGATGACGTATTTTGAGTAAAATGGGCGGGTTTTGTGTAAAATAGGAGGGAAATTGTCATTAATGACAATTCACACGTATTCACAGACAGGGTTACACGGATAGAAACGATCAGTAGAAAACCGGTTTTGATTTTTCAGTAACTAGGTTAGTTTATATATGACCGAGTGTCGTTTGTTAAAGAAATTTTTGTTTTCAAATGCGTATTGGGTTAAAATATCGAGAAAAGATACGTAAGTTATGAAATAAGTATTTGTAAAGTGTTTCGATGGCTTAGTTCAAATAGAATCGTTCTTTTAAAAATGCAAACAAAGCACTTGTGAAACACGAAGAAATTGTTGTGTTGTGGTCGTGGTAGTGGTACTGGACTGGCTTCCAAATCGCAATGTTCGGTATTCGAATTCCAGCCTCGCCCGAAAGACATATTCATATTTTCAGTTAACGAAAATCAAGTAAGATGAGTAATTGACTATAAATCAATAACAAGCCAACCTCCACTAAAAATTTAGTCTCCCCATTAAATGTTGTATGCCACCCATGAAGCGAAATAACCACTGAGCCCAAACATCTTTCTTTCTCTCATTTTCCAAAAAACTTAAAACGTGCTCAAGCACTTTAAGTGTATTCATACCCACTTGAGTGTTAAGTTCTTTAAAAAAAATATATATATACAATATACGAGTATGTATAAAAATATACATATGTATATAAAGATCGTCACAGGGTGTCAGATTTCTTAATTTTTTTTGAGTGCCAATAATTTTAAAAGTACATGATTTAGAGTTGTTTTTTTATAATTTTGTGATAACCGACACCGCTTGACCTATCACCCGTTTCCGGCTTGACGTTGATTTTTGGGACACCCTATATATATTTAGTGAATACTGTGTAATATGCCTATAGTATTTTCTTTTTATTATATGGTTAAAAAAAATAGAGATAGTGAAATGTAGCTGGAAATTCGCATAGATGGAATTCTGCACACACATATATATATATATATATATATATATATATATATATATAGATCTATGTATAGGATTTTCCAATAAGGACTTGACTTTTTTTTAAATAAAACGCAAACCATTTGAGATATTTTAAAAACTTTATTATCGGCTTGAAGTACAATCAAAACCTTTATGAATGGAACACGACTTCGTTCATATGGCCACCGCGGGTAAGTTTGCAGCGGTCGATTCGTTGGACCCAATTTTCAACGACTCGGCCACACATTTCGGCCGAAACGGCCGCTATTTCGCGTTCAATGTTGGCTCTGAGAATCAGAGGGTATTCAACCAAGCAACCAATATTCCAATTTAAACAAAAATAGTATTCGCCTGTAGATAACATGTATAGCGTAACAAATAAAATCACAACTACCAACACGGAAAAAAGGAAGTGTTCACATATTTTGCTTATTGACGAACCCACTGAGCCAAAAATGAGCTTCGCCACTGAAGATGATTTTGCGATGAAATTCATCATCTTGGCGCATCTTCTCCAGAACCTAATCGGAGAACGTACATGGCTTCAAATGGTCCATCGGCTTCAATTCTTGAGTCAGCTTGATCTTGTATGGGTGTAAACCAAGATCCTTACGCAAAACACGCCATAATGTGGTCTGAGCGATGCCCAATTCTTGAGAACGCAGTGGAATTGACTGATTTCCCTCTTAAAGTTGCAGTCACCGACTCCGAATTTCGGCAGAAAATTTCTATAATTTGCAGACGTTGCTCGTTCGTGTACTTTACCATGATGAAAATGTTGAGCTTACTGAATAAATTGACAGTGAAAGTTTGATGATTAGTGAAAGAGTGCGTTCACAAATTAAATTCAAAGTTGTCAAGTCCCTATAGAATATTTCCTAGTAGAATATTTCAAAAGGATTATTTCACTTGGTGGAAGTGAAAAAGTGCTGAGAGCTGGTTGCAATTAATCTCTTCTACTTGATCCTGCTTCAAATAAAAATAATAACAAAAGTAATTTCTTCGTGTTTCACAAGTGCTTTTTTTTACATTTTTTAAGAGCACACGAGAATCATAGGGTATTCAACCATGCAACCAATATTCCAATTTAAACAAAAATAGTATTCGCCTGTAGATAACATGTATAGCGTAACAAATCACAACTAAGAATACGGAAAAAAAGAAAGTGTTCGCTTTTCGCGTACATTTCAAAGCTGGGTGTGATTGTATTGATAGGAAGTCGCTATTCCATAAACTAAGTAACATGGGTATTTCAATAAGGTTCCTAAATTCACACCTGGACTATCACTAACAGGTCATAAATGGTGACCAGATAAGAATAACTGAAAAAAAAATTTTAATAAAACAACAACGGTGTGAGATATAAAATTGATTCTGGCTTTATTTTGAAGCTACATTCATGCCATTATGTTTGGAATAGCACATCATTCAAATGGTCGCCTCGGCTCCATTGGCAATGTTTCAAGCATTCGGTCCAATTTTTGATGACTCAGTCCAATATAGCAATAGCGTGTCGAATGTTGGCCTCGAGCTCGTAAAAAGTGGTTGGCTTGTTGGCTTAGATTAAGAACATAACGTAGCCCCAAAGAAAATAATCGAGTGGTTTCAAATCGCATGACAGTAGGATGATTCAGTCGCCAAATTTCTCCCTCACAACTTCGAGCGTTGCGTCGTTTGTATAGCATGTAGTGCCGTCTGCTTGGAACCGCAGCTCGGATATATCGATGTTGTCAAGATCTGATCACAGAAAGTCGGTTAACATCGCTCTATATCTGAGACCATTGACGGTAACGGTGTCGCCGTCCTCATTTCGAAAGCAATAAGGTCCGAAGATGCCGCTGTGCCATAAACCGCACCAACCGCCAAAAATGATAAATATATTTTATCGTTCACTGACTCAATGTTCCACAAAATTTAGATGTAAATCAAATTTAAAACAAAACTATTCGTAGGAGAGAAGTCCTATCACGCTTTCCAATGTTAATTTCGATACCAAGGCTGTATCAAATTATTTCGAAGAAAGAAATTTTTACTTCCAACTGCAATGGTGGCTTAACAAAGAATGAATTTTATTGAACATAAGAACATCTAGTCCTAGAGACTAAGTAAAGGGTTTTCCAATAGGGACTTGACAACTTTGAATTTAATTTGTGACCGCACTCTTTCACTAATCATCAAACTGTCACTGTCAAAAATTTGAGTCTACATATTCGTTGTGTGATGTTGCCGTGTCGGGGAGAGAATGGGTTGGTCGACGTGTCGAAAATATCGCTGCCGTTCGTAGCAAACGATCCAAATCTGTCAATTCCACGGCGTTCTCAAGAATTGGGCATCGGTCAGACCACATTATGGCGTATTTTGCGTAAGGATCTTGGCTTACACCCATACAAGATCAAGCTGACTCAAGAATTGAAGCCGATGGACCATTTGAAGCGACGTACGACGACTCCGATTGGGTTCTGGAAAAGATGCGCCAAGGTGATGAATTTCATCGCAAAATCATCTTCAGTGACGAAGCTCATTTTTGGCTCAATGGATTCGTCAATAAGGAAAATATGCATTATGGGTCAGGTGAAAATCCACATGTGCTTCATGAATCACCACTTCATCCACAAAAAATAACTGTTTGATGCGGTTTGCATGCCGGCGGCGTTATTGAGCCATATTTTTTGTTTTTTTTTCGTCGACGATAACGATCGTCACGTTACTGTGAATGGTCAGCGGTATCGCGATCACCGATTATTTTGGACTTGGACGACATGTGGTTTCAACAGGTATTATGGGTTAATTTTTGAAAGATTTTCGTCCAGGTTGGTGTGAAACTCACGTCATGGTGGAACTTGGCGTCAAGGTAGAGGCGACTGTGGCGTCGTAGGTTCAATTCCCTCTGGAACCTTGTTTCCTTTTATTCTTTTTCATAGGCCATTTTCGCCGCGGTTCTCATTAAGGACATCTGATACAGCATGTGGAGATGTGCATGGTGAGAGCAGCGGAAAAATGACCTGATCCGTGGAATGGGCTAAGACAACCAAGACATATAATCTAATCCATAGCGAGGTGAGACTGTAGCTAGCTGAGAGGGTCAGTTGGTTTGAAACAGGCAGTGAGTCAAGTTGTATTAAGTGTCAAGTGTAGTAGTGCAGTACACGGAGCAGCAAAACAAATACAGTCGTAGAGGAGTATATACTTAATTCAAAACCAGTTCGAGCAAAAGTAGTGGTTGGAGGTTCTTTTTGGTTGCGTGAATTCCTGGACACGTTTGGTGCAGTTTTGGCGTTTCATCCTTTCCCAAGTGAGATCATCCCAGTTGGAATTGGAGCGAGACGACCGAGGAGCAGAGCCCAGAGCCAACTAAGTGCTTCTAAAGTGGTTGGTTGTTTTATTATAAAAATTTATAACGTAGCTATGGACGAAAAGGAAACCCCTTATTTATATTAATTCCGAACTAAGAGCGTATTATCAAAAGAAAAAGAGGACGAGATAAAATGTGGGGAAAAAGAATTAATTGCTAGGGCAAACTGTTATACGCCGCGTATATTAGTTAAACAGTTTTAGAAAGGACAAATATATCGGTGGTCGTGATAGCCAAAGCGCTTGGCTGGGTCGTGCAGAAGTTCCTGGTTCGAGTCACGGGATTTGTTTTCTTTTTTTTTCCTTTCTTTCTTTTTTTTTTGGCTTCTCATTGACCTTCAATCATTGGGGAAGTGTGTTGTTATTTTTTTTTTGCGATAACTTGGTAACTAGAATTAAGATAGAATTAAGATATGTACCTTTAAGATAGAATTAAGTTTGTATTATTTTGTGGCGAATGAAATAAAATTGTAAGAATTTTTAAGCGTGTAAAGAAATCGTTGTACTAATTGATAAAGGTTGGAGTTTGTTCGCGATCGTCACAACCAATTCGCGATTACAGTTGTGTTGAAGTTGTACGGAAGGGTAATCGCGTGGCGCCCATTCATTAACATCTTTACCCACGGCCAGTTGGCCGAGCAACTTTTCGTACAACACCGCGGGGGAGGGGGTAAAAAGACGGTAACACAGGATGGTGCCACAAGCCACACAGCACACGCTACAATCGATATATTTGTTGAAGAGTAAGTATGGTGAGCGTGTTTATCTCAAGACATGGGCCGCCTCGTTCGTGCGATTTAACGCCGCTTGACTATTTTCTGTGGGGCTACGTTAAGTCATTGGTTCATGCCAACACGCCGACGACGTTGGAAGAGCTCAGAGCCAACATTGAACGCGAAATAGCGGCCGTTTCGGCCGAAATGTGTGGCCGAGTCATTGAAAATTGCGTCCAACGAATCGACCGCTGCAAACGTGCCCGCGATGGCCATATGAACGAAGTCGAGTTCCATTCATAAATGTTTTGATTGTATTTCAAGCCGATAATAAAGTTTTTGAAATATCTCAAATGGTTTGCATTTTATTAAAAAAAAAAGTTGTCAAGTCCTTATTGGAAAACCCGATACTAGAATATTAACAATTAGATTTAATATAGTAATAGAAGCTTTAACATAGTATAGGAAGTTTAGAATGTTGTAATAGAAGAAATATCATAAAACAAATTAAAATATAAAGTAGAACGTAGGTAGAAAACTTAACAGCTACTCGTATAATAGAATATTTGAGATCCAAGCAGATCAGAAAAAATGTGGATGAGGCGCAAAATGCCTCGCAAGGCTTATATAAAAATACTTTTAGGATACGTACAAAAAATGACAAAGTAAAGAGTAAAATAGTTCAAATAAGAAGCTAAATGTGCAGATATTGAATCAGTTCATTTGCTCATATTGTGTCATTTCGGAAATGATTCTTGAGTATATTATAATAAGAAAAAAATCGTTTTACAGTAAGGGTCTATCTCCAATGTTGACATCATTTATCGAAGATTTCCGTCCACTATGGTAGTGAGATTAAGAATTGTCTAGATGAAGACAATCATTGAATAGGAAGAAATGAACCAATTCACTGGCCTGTAAAATCTCCTGACCTTACAGTATTGGATTTTTTTGTATGGGGGAGAATGAACGAACTTGTTTATTCAACCGAAATAGCAACTTTAAGTGAATTGGAAGAGCGTATTCTCGAAGCGTCATCAAAAATGAGGCAGTATGGTCTCTAGCATGCATACAAAACCAAGAAGAACACTTTGAGCACCTGTTATAACTGTTTTAGTACACACATAAAATAAAAATTATCTGAAACCACAAAATCATTGTCATAGCCTTTGGAACATAAAGCAAAAAAAAACCTTCTTTTTTTAATTTTACCTGTTGCCGATTTTCCCAAGTATTATAAATCCTATGGCTTCTTCTGCAAACTTGTTGATAATTTTTTTTTATTATTGTTACGTTCATAAGAAAAAAATAGTAAAACTTTATGGTTATTACGCATTTTCTGGAGAAAAGTGACCGCAAAGTCAAAAATTAGCATGGGCAAGAAAAATAGAACAGGGTTTGAAATGGGATATTTAAAGACTGAAACAAGATATCAATTTTATTTAAAGGCAGTTACAAACCCTAGTATTTCTTCTAAAAACAAAGTCATAAATGAAGTTTCTACCAGTAGTATTAACAGAGCAATTTCCTTTAACATAGGTCAGGTCACCAATGTAAGTGTTTTCTTAAATCCTCGATAAATGATGTCAACATTTTAGATAGACCCTTACTGTAGAACGATTTTTTTTAGGATATACCCAAAAATCATCCCCTGAATTATCGCTGACGAATTAGGGGGTGCCCTGTATACATATAGGCGATTCATGAATTTGTACTAGTCTAACAAGTCGATGATATTAAAACTAAAAACATGAAAATTCCAAAAATGTGCCTGCGTATATGAATTAAATGTTGCAAAACAGACAAACATTTGGAGATAGATCTTGCAGCGACCACATATTGCTATATAACATACTATAGTGTATCTATTTCATGTATAGTGTATCAATTAAACTGATTTTCTCAACTTATTAATTGATAATCTTGTTTTAAAAGAAGGAATTTTTTTTTTCATAAAAGAATCTGGGTTGAAAATGATTATTGGTTGTTATAGTTCGTAACTTATGTAACATATTTGATCTTGTTTGACTATATTTTCCTATGATATGTATTGTATTTTCTAACTTTTTATTTATAACTTTAACTAAATAATTTTATTGAATTTCACAGATCGCTGCCGAAATAGCTGCCCCATTAGCCAAAACTGAAGAGATCGTTTTAATAGGCGGACATGACAATATCACTAATGATGTTGCCCGTTTAGTTGGACAGCTGCCACCAACCATCAACGCTTTAACCGGTGTCGACCTATCAAAGGTTCTCTCGAAAATTCCCGGAGCGAAAGCGTGAAGCTTGCGGGATATTACCGAAAATAATAGCGCCGCCGATCTATCAACATCTATGTCAATGATGATGAATATTTAGTAGGCGTAGATAAATGTAAAAACGAACGAAAATAGAAAATAAAACAAAAAACTTAAAAAAATATACATAATAACAAATGCTGAAAACAATCCTTTCAAAACAATATTTTTGCAAAAAATATATATAAATATATATACAAATAATAAGCGTAACATACTCGTACTTGTATAACAAATTCAAAGACATCAGTTTACATTAAATTCGAAAAAACAAGAAAAGGAAAGTTAATACTTTAAGCCATATTTTTCGCCACTGATTCTTCCTTAAAAAAAATAATAATAGAAGTAAACACAGAGTGATATAAAAGTTGAATATTTACCACACGTTTAACTTAAAGTAATAATTTTCTTTTCTTTGCTAAAAACTTTTATTCAATATCCTACGTTTAAATGATATGGGTAGTCACCTTAAAACAATGACATACGAGTAGTATAGTATAGGCATAATACCCCATTTGACTTAGGTTTTTTTGTTTTCTCATCAATCTTTATTGTTTTAAACTGGTTATTTATTATGTATCATGTCACTCTGTTAAATAATTTCCAAATCAATGGTTTTGCACAAATCACTTTTTTCGTGTGATATTTATTTAATTATTTGAGACAAAAATACAAAAACGCATAGATGTATAAAACTTTTTTTTTTAACTTTTCAAAAAAAGTTCACTTAAATAAAAAAAATGTATTACTTTGTTCAAACAAGAAAACAAAAAGTGTTATAAATAAATGTAACTCGTCGCTAATAAACAATCTAAAGAAATGCATTTATTTAAAGTAAAAAATAAAATATATATACAATTTAAATATTTAGACCGAACAAAAGAAAACAAATTAAATAAATATATTTCGACCAATGTATGTAAATCGTGCCACCACTTTGGTTCAAACATTTTTAGTAGTGAAAATTTAGCAAAAGAAATACAATTTTTAACAAAAAATGTTATTTTTCCCGCTTTATTTGCAAAAATAACTTTTTTTCTCTTAGTTATCCATATGTATGTAAGAATTTCTGCCAACTACAAAATATAGAGCACATTTGTATTTTTCTTAGTAAATGTTTTTTAATCATTATTATTTGTAATGCGTTATATTTTGTTACATATTTTTTGTAAACTTTTCCGTTCACCTAGTATTTTTTTGTAATATTTTTCAACAAAAACAATTTCTCGATATAAGCAATTTAGTAACACCTTATATAATACAAGTTTTTTTTTTTTTTTTCTTATTTTAATGCAAACCAAAAACGTAAAAATTTAAATAAATATATATATATATAAATTGTACTAAAATATATTTTGTAATGTATAAAGGAAAAAATTATAAAAATAAAAATTCGAAACAGAACATAAATAAAATTGTTGTGTAATGTCGAGAAAGTTCGAGTTTTAATTTGTATGAGCATTTTGCTTCAATAACTCAGTTGAAGGAAACTTTGAAAATTCAATCAATGAACAGCGAAATTAACCCTCATCGGTACCTCATTTATGGGAACGTATAAGTTCCTTGTGTGTAAAATTTACACAATCCTTGAATATTTTTTTTTTTATGCATAAAAACCAAACAGGAGTACTTTTTGTTTATTTCAACATTATTTCGGTTATTGGCTTATTATAAATTTCTTATATGATTTTTACCTTGAGCCGAAGTTATTGTCCAATTAAATCAAATGGTATTGAAAAATATCAATTTGAATTTCAAAAGTGTGTAAAATTTACACAAGGTACCGATGAAGGTTAAAAAAATAAACTAAATTTGTCAAACTGTGTTACCCTTTTATAAACGTCAAAATATCGTCATACTTGTGCAAGTTAGTTAGGCGTTTCAATTGTGGCTGCAGAAAAGCCAGATTTTAGTGGGGAATAGTTTCGTGTTTTTTGAAGAGGAAAGATGTAAGAACTATTGAAACAATATGTAATATAAATTAATAATCTTTTTAATTTGAAAAAAGCAAATCTAATAGCGTTTTCGGTAGGGCGGATAGAAGCATTCTTTTTGTACTGCGGAGCAAAAAAGTGACAAAAAACTTGTGGATGTCTTGTCGAATACACGATTTATTCCAGGATGACTAAAATAATCTGTTTTTTGTCTTTAGTAACAATACAATTTTTTAATTTTAAATGCTATCTAATTATATATTTTGCCGTAGGGGGCGCTGGTTACAATTGGTAGTGGTATATCAGCATCGGTAATGTTGTATACGATGTTGGTTCTTGACTGGATTTCTGTGTTTGAATGTTGAAAGAAAAGTGTATTTGTAAGACTCAATTTATTATAAAAAGGAAAAGTATTTGTAAGAGTCAATTTACTCAATTTACTATATGTCGAACGACTCCTTCGGCGTACGATCATGTCGAACAGCATCATGGCGTCCGCCATCTCTACTTGAATTTACAAATAAATAAATTCTATTACAATTAAGGATACAGGGTATAACATGATACTACAGTCGGCCATCCTGACAAAATGATCGACCCCGATCATCAGCACGAACTTAAACTTATTCACATGAATTGTTGTGCTCTACAGCAATACCCATGCAATCTTGAACAACTTTGGGCTTCTCCATTTACATATAGGGCATGCTTCAATGATTTCATGGTAAGGCAGTTGGGTTATTTGGCAATTTTCAATATCCCTGACGACATAGCGATCATTAGGGAGTTTCTTAAATATCACGTACGGGCCTTTAAACTTTGGGATCAATTTTTTATTCCCCGTGGAGACGTCCATATTTTTTATTACTATACAACGTAGTCACCGGGCTCAAAAACTCTCGTTGGCTTATGATGCTCCTCGAAATATCTCTGATTGTACCGTCGAGCTAACTCTATAGATTCTAGTGCAACTAACCTAGAAGCGCAAGGGTTTCTGGGGGGGGGGGTCTACCTGTTCGTCTAGGTAACCGACGGTGGCCCCTTTTGGCGGACGCCGAACAACATAGATGGGCTTTGGTGCGTTGTGCTGTGTATCGAGTTATTGATGGCGTATTCAATCTCAGGAAACTTACTTGGCCAATCGGAATGCTCGTTTGGTTCACTCAGTTTACCAACATGCGGGTCAATGAAAGGTGGTGGTGTCGCTATATATACGAGTATTAAAAAAAATATTAAGTATGAAATAATGCCAGTAAGCCCAACTAACTATGAAGGCATGCATTTACAAATAACACATAATGGGGAAAAGAATAATGAAAAAAAGAATACATTCATGCGATTTACAGGCGGCCAAGATTAAGTGTTAGCAGTTTTATTGAAGAACTTAATGAAGTTATCCATGTTGGTATTTTCTCTACTATTCTCTCTATTTCTCTAGTAATACGCGATATCAACATAAATATTCAAAATGAACATGATTCTCTTATTTTAAGATATATAGAGATGATGGCCTCAAAAGGTCTTACAAGTGTCTTAGACAATCCTCACGAGTTGATTTAACAAGAAACACTTCTACACTAATTAATCATATATATGTAAGCATAACAAAGCTAGAAATATTTTCAGCAGTTATTGAGACAGATCTTTCCGACCATTACCTAATCTTATACAACCAAAGTTCCTAGCCACAAAAAACGACTGAACACGTTGATACTGTTCATATTCAACAACAAAGAGTGAACGAACTTATAGAACAAACCAATTGGCAATCTATGCTAACAGAAAATAACATCGAAAAATTGTATAGCAACTTTGTAGACAAAATGAACAACATTTACCCAGAATCAAGCAAAACAAAAGTAATAAAAAAAAAATAGAAAACAGAAGCCATGGGTTACCTCTGAGTTAATTACATTATGTAAGAAAAGAGACGAGTACTACAGGAGATGGAAAAACACTCTAAGAAGTCAAAGTTACAAAACTGAGTACAAAAACTTCCAGAATTCTGTCAATAAAAAAATTAGGGAAATTAAAGTCATCTTCTATAAGCAACGATTTTTAAACTATCAGAATGATCCTAGGAAAACGTGGAATACTATTAATGAACTTCTGGGAAGAAAGAAAATCACAATTGTCGAAGTAATAACAAATAATTTTTCCAAAGATGACGAAAACTTAGACAGTATTGTGGAAAAGTTTGCGGAACAATTCTCAAACCAAGCATCAACAATCATGATCATATGTCAAAACAAAACATCAAGGCATGAGAATTTGCAATTCCAGCAGAGTATTTACGTAGAGGAAGCCGGTGAAGAAGAAATATTTCGAATGTTGTGTCGCCTGGAGAACAACAAGGGTATTATCCAAGGGAGTGGATAATATTATACCAATTCACCTTAAAATTAATGCTTATTTTCTTGCCCCAGTTATACAAACAATAATAAATCGTAGTATATCACAAGCTCATGTTCCAAGATTAATGTAAACTTCGATTATTCGGCCCGTTTATAAGGCAGGTGAGAAAAACAAAACCGGGATTTACCGGACTATATCTATACTGCCAGCTGTTGAAAAATGTTTGGAGGAAGTTATTGTTAATCGTCTTAATAATTTCGTAGAAAGACATAAAATATTACACCCAAACCAGTACGGTTTTCAAAAAAATAAAAGTACAGGTCTAATATTAGGAAAGCTTACAATACAGTCAATGCAGGCCTCAACAAAAATCATTATGTGCTTGTGCTGTTTGTTGACCTTAGTAAAGTTTTCGATACCATAACTTAAAAAAAGTTAATTGAAATTGTCAATCGAGTTGATGTGAGAGAAGTGCTGGCAAACTGGATCGAAAACTATCTAACTATCTAATCCGAGTACCTTAAAGAAAAGCCAATTGCGCTTGGCGTCCCACAAGGCTCCAAAGTAGGTCCGATTCTATTTGTTTTGTATACAAAATGAACTTCTCCATTTATTCAAAAAGTGCACAGCCTATGCCTATGCAGATGTTATAGCACTTGTCGTCAAACACAATTACTTTAATTCAAGAAGAATTCGATGTGATGTCAAATCAGGGGCTAATTATTAATGCTTCAAAAACAAAGGTAATGCACATACGAACACCGTTTAAGCCAAAGGTAGCGTTTAATATAATAAAGTATCTAGGAGTTACCATCGATGAGAGTTTCCTATGACGTGAACATATAAATGTGCTGCGTTTACAACTCAAAAGCTCGCACTTTGCGATGGTTTATATTAAAACGTATTCAAATTTTGAAGTACGTAAGCAGGTGTACTACTCGCTAGCAGAATAATGAAAAAGATATGGAATACTGGCATGGGGAAATGCGCCCAAAACACATATGAATAGGATATTACATCTACAGCACCGCCTCGTTAAAATTTTAAAACCAACAAACTCATCTTTTAAAGTCTTAGACGTATACGCGATTTATAGGATGACATCATTGCTGCATTACATGGACGACCAAAGGTTTCTCCAGCCTATACGCCATTTCCAAGACACCAGGAGGCGAGCCCAGGGAATGCTTGAAATTCCGGATGTATATAACATATATGGGGAACGAGAACTAAGATATGTCATTCCAAAAACTATGAATGAAATACTTCAGCATTTCAAACAAGTCGATTAAAAAAACGTAAAATAGTTAAGGAAATTTCTAATTGATTTATATTTTGTGTAATAGGCTAATCCACTTTAAATTAATTCTTATATGGTATAAATATAAATTTATTCCTATTTTATACATACATATACATATATATTAATCTGTTACCACTGTTTTAATATATTGTATATTTTATCTTCAACATAGCTTAAACTTATTGTTTATTATTACTTATTATTATTATTGTATTTTTTATTCAAATATAACTGTTCCTATATTTACAATTTTATTACTTAAGTTATTTATAGCCAAAATACGGTTTCACTTTGGCGACAACAACGAGCGAAAAGGGGCGCTCGGAGTCAATAAAACCCACAACGTTCTTGGGAAGATTAAAACCTTTCTATGCACAAAATGAAACCGTTAAGAATTAAAGAATAAGTATAGTATGAACTTTATTTTAATGAATTTTATCACTTTAAAGGACTAATCTAATGTTATCAACCACCTGCAGATAAGCATTTTGCTTTGAGGGTAAAAAATAAAAACTGTATATAGATATACTGTGAGCGTCAAAAGTGTGTAAACACCCATGCGATTTCCGAAGTTTCATGTTAAATTACAAAAAACATAAACAAAAAGAGGATTCCAAAAATACCAAATAAAAGCTTTATTCGATAGTAATGTAAAAAATATAAATAAAAATTCAAAATAAAATGAAAGCATTTTTTTTTTGTAACAAAAACTAAATATACTCCATATTATACGCGTCAAAACTAAGTAAACATCTGTAATTAGTTAGAGGAATTTATAAATATAACATCTTAAATTAAGGAGTTAGTATTTAGTTAGACCACCTTTAGACTTTATAACTTCTTTAAGTCTGCGTGGCATGGACACAACGAGGTTATTTGTAATATCGGAAGATATTTGGGACCATTCCTCAATTAAAGCCTTTTTTAGGTCATCTTTGCTTTTGATAGTCCTTTTGCGAATTTGCCGGTCCAAATGATCCCATAAATGCTCGATGGGGTTTAGGTCCGGCGATTGTGGAGAGTGATCGAGCTGTTTTGGAGTCCTGTAAAGCAACCTTTCCTTAACGAGCCGCGCGGTATGCTTAGGATCATTGTCTTGCTGAAAGATCCAATTGCTAAGCATACATAATTTATCCACGCTTGGTTGCAGGTTATTCTTTAGGATGTTAAGATAGTCATGTTTATTCATTGTACTTTCAATGAAGACAAGATTCCCCACCCCTGACGCCGCCATACACCCCCACACCATCACTGAACCTCCCCCATGTTTTACTGTGCTCCTTACATTTTGTTCACTGAATTCTTTGTTTTTTTCTCTCCAAATTTTTTTATTTGTATTGCTTTTAAAAATTTCAAATTTACTTTCGTCTGTAAATAAAATGTTTTTCCAAAACGAAATATCATTATTTATATATTTTTTTGCAAAGGATAAACGCTTTTTTTTATTGACTTTAGATATCAGTGGTTTCTTTCTAGCACTTCTACCATGTAAGCCCGATTTGTACAGTGTTCGCCGAACAGTACTCGCACTGATTGATTTTTCTGTTTTTATTGATAAATTTTCGGCTATTTTAACGGCACTTGAACTGGAATTTTTTTTTCACTTCAGTCACAATTTGTCTTTCTTCTCTTTCATTTAGCTTTTTTGGTCACCTGTCCGTTTGAAATTTTCCAATGTTTTACATTTTTCGTATTTATCGATAATTTTTTTCTACCGAAACATGGTTCCTTTTAACTATTTTGCCAATATTCCGATATGATTTCCCGATTTTACTCAAATCTAAATACTATAATTTTCCGCGTTTTCAAAGAAATTTCACTCCTCATTATAAAAGAAATCGAATTGCACTGCTATTAAGCCTTTAATCACAATCAGCGTACACTCTAAAGTGATGTAAAGAGATGAACTTACCTCCGCAGTAATATCTATGAAAAATTATAACAGTAAATCTAACTGATTAATATTAAACGACGATGGGAGGTTGCATGATGTTTACTTACTTTTGACGCGTAAGATATGGAGTATGCTTAGTTTTTGTTACAAAAAAAATGCATTAATTTTATTTTGCATTTTTATTTATATTTTTTTCATTACTATCGAATAAAGCTTTTATTTAGTATTTCTGGAATCCTCTTTTTGTTTATTTTTTTGCTTAAATTACATGTAACTTCGGAAATCGAGTGGATGTTTACTCACTTTTGACGCTCACAGTAGATCGATGAAATAAATAAATAAAGAATAGCAAAAAACAAAAACACTCGGTTAACCGTTTCTACTTGGCCATTTGCCTGTGGAGACCCCACTTCACTAAAAATTCAGCAAACTCTAATGAGGTGAAGCAGGCTCCTGAGACAATCCTCCTGGGCCTATTGTAGTATTCGAAGTATTTCTTAAGAGAAAAAAAGCACTTCTTTCGCACTAGTAAAATTCACAGGATATAACTTAACGAACTTAGTAAACGCATCAACAACTAAAAACAAGTAGAAGCTTACGTTTAGACTTGATGGAAGGTAAGGGCCCCAAGTGGTCAATATGAAGTGTGTCGAACGGTAATGGTTTCTTGGGAATACTATATAAACTCTTTTCATTAACCCTAATAGGCGCGGAATATATGATACACTTTTCTGATAAATCCCTCGACCTTTGCACCAATATTGTCTCCTAATACGAGGGCGGGTCAATAAGTCCGTGACTTTTTGAATTTCTGACCTCTTTACTGAAACAGCAACACTGCTCCTGTCAACAGGCATCTGTCAGTTGACTCCTATCAAAATTTAAATTTGCTGCGTCAGTTAGTTTGTGTTTGACAGCTATTTTTATCAGACTACTCACTAATTTGAGGAGAAAATGGAAATGCAAAAATGGACAATGCAAGGGTGCACACATGTGCAGTTGCCATGGCAAAAATCCATGAATTGGGCTATGAATTGCTCCCTCATCCACCCTATTCACCAGATTTGGCTCCGAGCGACTACTTCTTGTTCCCAAACCTGAAGAAATGGCTTGGTGGAAAAAGATTTGACTCCAATGATGAAGTCATCTCGCAAACAAAGGCCTATTTTGAGGACCTCGACAAATCATTTTTTTTGGAAGGGATAAAAAAATTGGAGAAGCGTTGGACAAAGTGTATAGAGCTCAAGGGAGACTACGTTGAAAAATAAAATTATTTTTTTATCAAAAAATCTGTGTTTTATTCCAAAAGTCACGGACTTATTGACCCGCCCTCGTATGACTATAGCATTTGTTCAGACCTAAATGACCAAGCCTCTCGTGTATATGACGGATAACGTTGTCTTCCATCTCAAATGGAACATAAAAATATAAATTACTGTGCTCGTCCCTTTTGTAAACGGGGTTTTTCTTCATCAGCATCTTCGTTGACGATTTGAATGTTGCCTGTTAATTTTTTGCAGTCCTTGAGATGATGATCAGTACTACCGCATCGGAAACAGCGACAACAGTTCTTCTCTTTTGGGTAGAATGTGCGGAGATGTGTCCATACATTGAACAGTTATAACACCTGATGTTAGTGTTCAATTGGCCTGGGGTTGCACCCGAAGTGGATCTTTGCGTTTCTTGATCATCGGCCCGCTTCCTATCATATTTCACAAGTAGGTCCTTAAGTTGCTCCAGTGTGCTGACGGTGTAAAGCATGGTGGTGTACGCGGTGCGGTCACGGAGACCGTCGATGATAAATGGAATGATTTCGTTGTCGCTTACACTGCCTTGGAGTTCGCGATAAAAGTCCCACACCGACACATTCTTTGCAAACTGATGCAGAAGTCCCTCTTTGAGTTCGGTGTAGTTGGATGCAGAGCTAATGCGCAAGAATACTGCCGCGGTTCCCTTTAGTGCTCGCCGTAAGCAAATATATTTGAAATGGTCTTCGTAGGGAGTTTTTGCGAAGATACTCTCGAAGTCTTCTATCCATTTGCGGAATGGGTATGCATCGTCGCCGCTGAAGGCTAGTACGAGCCCTTCCACTTCACTCAAGCTTAGTTTCTGGAGTTGGCTGATGTTTTGTTCCTCTAGTAGCTCCCTACGTAGCAGTAATATTGTCTTGCGTTTTTCCAGTTGCGCAATAACTGCATCTTCGACGTCGTCTGCTGATATACCGTTAGATGGTAGAACGATAGTCGTAGTTAACGGGTTGCTAGGTGCAGTTGGTTGGTCTTGGTTGTCGCTCGCTCGTTGTTCATCTGTCGTAGCTTCTGCGAAGTCTATCAAATTGCGCAGCTGTGCTACGCTGGCGCTTGCTGAATACTCAACTCCCGCTTTCTTAAATGTTTCAATTAACTCACCGCATGTGAGGACCATTTTCCTTGTGGCTGTATGTGGTTTTGTACCCCGTGGTTTTGTATAGAAAGAAAAAGTATTTGTATGACTCAATTTACTAAGTGGTATGTCGACCATAGACTAACTATACCTAGATATCAAACTCTACTAATACTTTTGCAAACGTTTAACTTTCGCACAGACACACTGTTAGTGAATCACCAACACATTCTCAATCTCTATAACCTGTCAGAATGGCTAAAATGACAACAAATTTCACGTAATGTTCGCTAAGTATATATAATAAAGGCAAAAATAAAAGGAAACATATTTTTCGCTGGTGAATATTTAATTCAACGTGGTGAAAAAGTGAAGATAATAGAATATATTTAAAAAAAAACCTTTTTTTTGTTTCAATTGAACAAAAAGGGGATCGTTTCAGAATAAAATTAAAAAAGGACCTAAGGATTATATTTTGAAAGTTTCATTTGAAGATATAAATGATTTGAAACTATTACAATTCTGAAATCAAGCTTAAGCTTGTATTGAGAGTCAATTGTATAAGCATTTTTTATGTTTAGGCACAAACTCTGTACTCTGGACATCAATGAAAAGGATTATTAATTAATGGCAACTTTTAAAATCAATTTCCTTGCTGTTCTTTTAGTTTGAATGTGTTGAGTAAATAAATTAATTAAATAATACTGATAAGTACAATTAACATTTTTGATCATTTTTTAGTTTTTTAAGGAAAATATTTGTTTTTCTATTTGAATTTAAAGCTTTTCCAAAATATTTCGAGAATATTTTTTTTCACACATTATAAAGTACAAAAGCGGTGGTATTTTAATTGTTTATTTTTTAAAAATAATTTCCAGAATTTAACAAACAATGTGAAATGATATCCCAACTTAATTTGGTTTTGTCGAAGGGAATTTTTGTTTATAATTGTTTTCAACAGATTTTGCTACTACTTTGTTGAGTATTCTTTAATGCTGTTAACATCTTTAAGCCGGTCTGGCATAGAATGTGTCAACTTTTCCATATATTCACATATTATTTCTTGCCATTCCGCTAAAAATTAAAATTTTTAACTGAGGCTTCGATGTGATGACATGTTTTCGTAACCTCATCATTTAATGATTCCAAAGGCGTTCCAAAGAGAACGGGTTAAGATCGGGGCTATGTGGTGGCGTTACTAGCAAGTGAGGGACTTTATGTGGATATGGACTTATGCTTGAAATCGTTGTCCTGTTGGGAGTCACATCCATATTTTTTCAAAAAATAATTGGTCAATTCGCTGTCGTACTAAATGGACCTATAAAGCACTAATTTTCTCTTTATTGTTCTATTTTCGCAAATAAAAACAGTCAAAATAATCATTAATTATTATTTATTACTTCATATGAAAAGTTAATACAATATTTTCCATTTAATCTAATAATCCAATTTATTCATGAATTGTAATTTACATTTTTTCGGAACATGCTCTCCTGATGAAAACATTCATGGTGAAGCGAAAAACTTACCCACACCGTGGTGAAATGAACAAATGTCAATAATTTATTGAAGAAGCAGCAAATCCAAGAAAGAAAAAACAATTTCTTTAAATTTATTGTATTTATTGGATAAACAAAGCAAAACAAAACAAAAATCGAAAAAATGCTTTAAGTTTATTTGATCAGCTCACGATGGTTCCACACTGGGAACGCTTTTCTTGAAACCATTGCACTTCAAATGTTGGATCTGCAAGGAAAAAGGCGTTATATGTATAAGCTATACGAAAATGTATTCTTTTTACTCACATTTATTTGATCAGCTCACGATGGTTCCACACTGGGAACGCTTTTCTTGAAACCATTGCACTTCAAATGTTGGATCTGCAAGGAAAAAGGCATTATATGTATAGCTATACGAAAATGTATTCTTTTTACTTACATGTAATTAGTTAGATCACTCATCCACATTTCTTAAAGCTCTTGAATGGTTAGATTCATTGTTCTTACTGTAAAAAAGAAGTAAAATAAATTATTTTGAAATTAAAATGTTTGTAGTTACTTACAAGAAAATGTAAACAAACTTTTCCAACTGCTTTTGCCACCTCCAATCCAAGGCAATCTGTTCGTGGCCGCAGTATTCTGTTGAAAATGTTTTCTTCTTGCTCCAAATGTGTAAATTTTTCTTCTTTTGTTGTCCTAGAAAATATAATAAACAAAATTATTGTTCAACATAAAATTTTTTTGCAACTTACACGAAATTAGATTTGTAAATATGAGAAATGTCAAAATCGAAATTCACCGCGTCATTTTTATATGGGTGACGTCACTCGTAAAACTTTTCGAATTTTGACATTGTTGACAATTCTCACGTATTCACGGACAGGTTCACACGGATAGGGACGACCAGTACAAAACCGGTTTTGATTTTCCAATATCTGGAAAGTTTGATATCTAGGTATAGTTAGTCTATGATGTCGACCGACTCCTTCGGCGTACGATCAAAAAAAACGAAAACCTAAAATGACATTTCTCTCGAACAGCATCATGGCGGCCGCTACTACCATCTCTACTTGAATTTACAAATAAATAAATTCTATTACAATTAAGGATACAGGGTATAACATGATATTACAGGATAAATGAATATTTTGTTGATCTGATCTTCTTTTGAATCTGTGGTTTGATGTATCCGTAGGTTGAAGACTGTGCATGACATCGGTTAATTCTCGGACGATTTCTGTTTGCGGTGTGTGTTGTGATGGACTAAACATGTCGCCTGGTAGTTTGAGGGTAGTACCATAAACTAATTCTGCAGGTGTTGCGTTTATGTCCGGTTTGAACGTAGAACAGAGTCCAAGGAGAATGATGCGTAGTTGTCGTGACCAATGCGATGTATTGATGCACATGATTCCTGTCTTCAAAGTTCGGTGGAATCTTTCAATGATACCATTTGACTGTGGATGATCTGCGGTGGTGCGGAGATGAGCGATGCCAAGTGAGCTGGACAGTTCGTTGAAGAGATGTGATTCGAACTGTCTGCCCTGATTGGTAGTGATTCATAGCGGAATGCCGAAGTGCTTTATCCGTCCTTCTATAAGGGCAAATGCTACGGTGTTGGCATTCATATAAGCGATAGGAATTGCTTAGGCCATCTAGTGAATCTACTCGTATCTATGATGGTTAAGCAATATCTAAAGCCGTTTGATGGTGGTAGTGGGTCAATCAGGTCGATGTTTATGTGCTTGAATCTCTGGGATGATAGGGAATATTTGGTTAGTGGTGAAGACATGTACCTATTCACCTTTGAACGGTGGCAAGGAATGCAACTTTCGACAAATTTGCCTATGTCTTTGTCCATATTGCTTCAAATGAAACGTTGTTTCACCGAATGTGATGTGACTTTCTTTCCGGGGTGTGCAATGTTGTGAAATTTGGCTATTACTTGTAATCTGTAAGCTTGTGGTACGAATGGGCGTGTAGTTGAAGTAGAAAAGTCACAGATGGTTGTTGAGTTGCATTGCGGAAGTTGAATACTTTTTAGTTGAAGTGATGTGTTGAATGATTTAAGTAGCTGTTGCAAATCAGGACAAGAAGTTTATTCTTGTGTCATTTTCTCGTAGTCTATTGCAGAGTTTGAGTTGATGTTTAGAGCACTGATTCGCGAAAGTGTATCTGCTGTAATATTGTCGTTGCAGGGTATGTGGACGATCTGAGTTGAGAATTGGGCTATGAAGTTGAGGTGTCGAATTTGTCGAGGTAGGGGGTATCTGTCCGGAACTGTTTGAGCGTTGAGTGCACGATAATCGATGCTGGGCCTCCATGTATTGTTCGCTTTCTGTACAACATGCAAAGGTGATTCATATGGGCTTTTCGATGGACGACAAACACCTATTCCCATCAAATACTCGAACTCATCTTTTGCGGCGTGGAAATTTGCAGGCGTCAATCGGCGGCGTTTAGCTAAAACTGGTTGACTTTGTGTTTCAATGCAACGTGTCACCTTACTTGCAATTGAAGTGTTCTTCGCTTGATGTACATCAAGGACATCACGTCCTTGAATTCGTTGAGTATTTGTGAAAATTTGTCGTTTGTTTTGTACGTTCTTGGCGATAAAAGCGGAGAGGTGACGGCGCAGATAACTTCACTCTTAATTTTGGTGTTGCTATCAATGATTGCTGAATTTTTCATGTCCACCAGGAAATTGAAATGGCGGAGAAAGTCTACGCCAATGATGTTGTGCGCAGTATCTGCAGCAATGAAAATCCATTTCAGCGGTCGTCGAAATCCAAAATCCAGAGTCAATCTAACGTGTCTGAACGTATCTATCGTGGAATTATTGACGGCGTAGAGTTTTGTTGTTGCAACGTTCGAATACAGTTGTTTGTTCTCTCTTGCACTGATGATGGAAATATCAGCCCCAGTGACTATCAAAAATGTGCGCTTCGAACGACGATCTTTGATAAAGAGACGATTGCCTGAATCCGATGTGTTGTTGAGATTTGTTGTCCCTAATATTGATTGTGGTGTTGTTGTGTGTATGTGTGGTTGTACGGAGGTCGTTTGGTCGACAGCATTTTGTTTGAATGCTGTCGAAGGTATTAGTTTTTTGGGTTATTTTTGTTGAAATTGCACATTTTCTTGCTTGTGGACCGTATTTTTTATGAATCCAACACGTGTTGTTCTGACGCGTTTCGCTTCGCTGTGATGATGTGGGTTAATAATTAGCACGAGAGTGTGAGAAACTGTGTGAGCGAGAGCCTTGGTTATCACTTTGGTCCAATTTGGTCTCGATGCGAGCAAGGGTTTTTTCAAGTTGAAAAATATTATTTGAATTCACTGAGCTTACTTGTGTGTTATTCTTATGGGCTATTGCAGATGTGGAAGGATTTGTGTTGAATCTCTGCTGTGCTGAATCGACGGAATTTATGCGGACGGCGTCGATGATCTCGTCAGCGATGGAAGCGAGTTGATCCCATGTGGTGTTTGGGTTTCCTTTTGCTACACCTGCAATGACTGCTCGAAAGGAAACTGGAAGGCGTTGAATCCAAAAATCTTTGATCAAATGTTGATCGCTGATAACGTCCGTGCGTTGCAGTTGTGGCAGCATAAGGGCTTGGTTTGTTGTCACCCAGTTGAATGCCACTTGTGAGCTGATCAAGCCTGACCATCGGAGATACGGAGAGTTTATAGATACTTCGTATCTATCCTGTTTGGGAGGGTTTCGCACTACCTCAAATGCTTGCTCATGAAACCGTTCATCCATGTACATGACCGCTATGTTGAACTTTACTTGGTCACGTTGGTCTTGATTCCGTGGATTCGGAAAAATGTTTCAAGTCGCGTAAACCAAGACTCGATGTTGTTAGTTGAGGTATCTGAACGCGTACTGCGAAGTTGCTGATTCCCGCTGCAGATGAAGATTGTGGCTGTGTCTGTTCTTCTGGAAGCCGGCTGTCTTCGAAAACGCCTCCGTTGTCTGCATCTTCAAAATCGCTGTTCGGCATTGTTGATAGAATTTTTAATTGTAAAAAAAACACTTTAGAAAATTGAATTGCGTGAGTTCTTTTGTGGGGGTCACCAATTGTGGATGTCTTGTTGAGTACACGATTTATTCCAGAATGAATAGAATAATCTTTATTTTATCTTTGGTAATGCCAATACTATTTATTAATTTTAAATTCTATCTAATTACATATTTTGCCTTTTTCTTAGGGGCGCTGGTTACAATTAGGTTGTGATATATGGTAGTGGTATATCAGCGTCGGTAATGCTGTGTTTGAACTGTCACAAACATTTCCCCCTGGTTTTCATTTCAGAATCAAAATTTCTGCTGGATTTTATGTCAAAATGTACAAACATATACATATACATAAATATGTATAAACGTACAATAGTTTTGTGACAGAAGAAGTTTTTAGTGAGAGGGACCAATCGAAAACGTCATAAGATTCTTTTTATATAATTTCTTAACAGATCTCTAATTTTTTTTTACCGCTACTGTCTGGGGATATGGTGGTCCCATTTTCCGCTTTTACGGGTCATAACATGAACCTTTTTTTTTTAATGTTATTGGATTTATGTATCTATATTACGCAATAGTATACTTATTTTATGACAAAAAAATTACAAAGCGTCTATTAACTTGTTAATTTTATACCGCTATTGTAAAATGACCCATTTTGACTTGAGATAAAATGACTTGACTTTTTTTTGTTTATAAATAAGTGTACCTGCGTTTCAAAGTAGCAAAAAGTGGGGGTTAATAAGATATTTATTTTTCCGGAAAAATTATGGCAAAGTCAAAATTTTAAGTAAAAAAAAAACACCTAATGTTCAATAACTTTTGACGCATTAATTTTAGGGTATTGGTGACGCATTTACTACTTTGCTCATTTCCATTAATGCTTCATTTAAAATATTTGTTATCGTAATTAACGACATTTAATGACAATAATACTAGCCGTCTATGTTACAGTATGTCTTTCACAATGATTTTACAAAAAAAGAAAGCGGTCAGTAATTCGCCAGAATGCTATTATGATTGCAACTGTACAACATACAGGACGTAGATAAACTAACCTAAATGTTCAATATTGAGTGTATGTTTTTCATAATTCAAGGTGTTAGGATTAAGAGTCAAATATACACAAATTTGATCGATCCCAAAGAAGGGAAGATCAACTTCTTTACCATTAAAACAGGAACGGGCAGCAACTATTATACCGCCACCACGTTCCTCTGAAAATTTAAATTTGTCGATCCTGAAAGGAGTGTAGAGTTCTGGGTTGAAGATTTCGTGTGATGAGATTTCAGGGTAAAGCCATGATTCTACTATAATGATGGCATCGTACAACTGATCACTGGTGTTCACAAATAGTTTAGAAATTTTAGTTCGAATCCCACTCCCATTATGATAATAGATTTTTAGCGGTGCGATGTTTGATGTACGGTGGATCCGAGCAGCATTTGGTGGACATAGGTTAGGACATTCTAGCTTACTATATCTTCGACAGCTGGATTGTCGTTTTTTGATTTTGGAAGATATAAAAAATTTTTGATTTGCAATCCTAGAGGCTAAATAGAGGCATCTAATGCTGTTTGATAAGCATAAGCAGGAATATCGAGTTTGAAATTTATGAAGTGTAGGGAAGAGGAGTCCACATCTTTTTTAATAAGTTTTTTGCAAAGCAGCATATTTTCAGGTAGCTTAAGGCCAAGGCCCATAGAATCCGTTGCGTGAATTGCGTCGACTGGCAGCTCGATAGAATATACACGTTGTTATGGAAGCAGGCCCATAAACAAAGGATATGACGGAACGGACGGATAAAGTAGATTTAATTTCTACTTTTCAATCCGTTGGCAGTTCACACATTCACACATTGAGGACCATACTTTCACATATTGAGGTTCACGCATTCACAAATTGAGAGTAAGCACTTTTATTGGTGGAGACATTGAGAGAATGAAGAGAAATTGTCATAGCTTGAAAGAAAATATTGAGATTAAATGACATTTAATTTTTTTTGTTTCGTTTCGTTCGTTATTCTGCCAACGTATGCAACGGATTCTATGGGACTGTCATTTCCGTCAAATACATTAACGTCAACCTATCCGGCATCGTAACGGACGCAACGGATTCTATGGGCCGGAGCCTTTAAGCCTGTGTGCTGCAAAAGAAATTAAATTTTCCTCAGTGACTTCTTTACACAGGCGAGAAATATGAAGAAATTTCAGCTTAGGAATGGTAGACAACATAGCACCAGCTGATTCATCAGTAGCAATACGCTATTGCAAGTACGTTGACCTCTTCTCTTCTTTTTTGACTCAACTTGCTTCCATATATTAGCATTTAATAAGTTGCTGTTGTTATCAGAAACGGCTTATGGATGATGTAAAGTTGGAAGAGGTGAATTTATTGGGATCACTAAAGAGGGAGGAGATGGGACAGGAGCACCAGCTATTATAGATGATAATGATGAAGAAGGAGGAGATGTCAGTGGGGCAACTGCGTAGATGATGGTGAGAATGATGATGAAGATGGGGCGGTAGACGCGGGAGGTGGAAAAGCGGGTTGTTGATGCAAGTTCGAAGTGCTTGGATTTGAATTTGATACGGGCACATTCTTTATGACGGAAGAAGAATGAGAATGAAGTAATAGTGTCTGATTTTTTTAACGTAAACCACCTGTCGTGCAGACTTATATTTACGGGTGCCCATACATCCATGGGAGAAAGGATACGCCTTGCCATCGCTCTCCGTCATTCCATTGATACCAATTCGGAACTGTGTTGCCGGCACAAGTATGAGTCGAGGCCGACCTAAAACCTCTTACTGCTATTAGGGTCGCAGCACCCAGTACTACTTCTTCAAGTCAGGCCCGGACCGAGATCCGTGGGGCTCCTGACTCCCATGGTACCGTGATTTAAGTCTTGGTAGGGACTACCGGTGGTCCAGCCGCCAACAAGACCTATTACCGGCAACTTGTGACTGATCAAATCGTAGCAACCTTCGGTAGCGTCATCTGAAGATGTTTACGATAAAACCAGTACTTTGCTCTGCCCCCGTTTATTATTAGACAACGTCATTGATGGGCGTAACTTTGATAATTGGGCGGGAGCCCAGAATGAAGTAATGTTGATTTTATGATTGCAATGTCATTTACCAACTGACCGATTAAATAAAGAATAGAGCCACTCACGCACACACAACTAGCGCATCGCCACATAAGATTTTTGTCAACTTCCAAGGCTTTAATAGAATTGATTGAAGCGGTAAAACATTTCTTATAAAAAATCTGGCCGCAAAATACCATCGCACTTTATAAAATTATCTCGAAGCAATCTTAGATTGCAGATTGAACACTTTCCAGACATTGTTTAAATAAAGATTAGAAAGAATTTGAGAAGTAAAAGAGGTTATTCACACTGGAAATAGAATGATACACGTCCGATCGTGATGACCTCTTGATCTCTTGATGATCTCTTCTACCAATTGTTACGAAAATCTCGCAGGAACAGACCTAAATTGGCAGAGTGACCAATACCCCAATACCGTGTTTTACTAAGATGGCAATGACGCCACTTCTTCTATTTACACGATCTTGGCTATAACATATATAATTATATTACTCGTATTATTCAAAACAGTTGGCCACTGGCCACATAGAGTGAGTAGGAGATTGGAGATGCATGGGTGTACACACACTCTTCCATTTTTTCCCCTTTCTGCGATCATTTTCGTATATTTATTGTTGTAGTTACTTTTTTTAAATTTAAATTTTTGTGATAGTATATTTAAGAGACTTGCGCAGTAGACCGGCCAGCTGTTTTGAATAGGACTATTTTTTCGGAATTAGCGAGTGAAAATGAGGAACTAATTTGCTTATTGCCGAATACATATAGTTCCAATTACTTGTCTAAATGTCTTAGGCTTGGTAAAATGTTTAATAATATGCTTTGCTCGTCTGGCTTAGTAAATGAAGTCGCAATGCGATCTATTATCAAAATCTTGTCAAATGCATGCATAGGCCTGAAATTATGCTACCTTTAAGCACGTAGTTTCAATTTATCTAAATTGGATTACGTGAAACATCTTTTGAATGGATCTAATTATCTAATTGACATTATCTGCATCACTAAGACTTGGCTTTGGTCCGACCCGGTAGACATAGAAAAAAGTAGTGCAATAGATCAATTATATAATATTCCGGGGTATAATCTAATTCACAATGATAGAGTTACTAATACAATAGGCGCTGCACGAGTTCACTGCACTTTATGAGCACATTATAGTTTGTGGTGATTTGAACGCTGATCTTTTAAAAGTTGATACCAAAGCTTATCAGCTTTTGGATTCAGCCTCTACTTCTGGGCTGTCAATAGTTAATTCTTACGCCACTCATTTTTCTCCAAATGCTGCTCCAAGTCTTTTGGACGTCTTTATGGTTTCTAATCTGTCCAACGTCTTACTTCAAGATCAGCTTTCCCTTGCAGGAATAATTTTTTATACTTATAATGTTGATTTGTCTTGTGCTTCTGGTCCTTCATCTTTCACCTTCAGGGATTATAGTTCCATATACAAAAAATGCCTTACAATTACATGAAAGCTTACTCCCGTGGGTTCATTGTTATTATGTGTCAACTTTGAATGACAAGATTAATCTTTTTCAATCCCTTACATTAGATGTTTTTAATAGACATATACCCCTAAAAACAGTTTAAGTTCGTAATAAAAACTGCGCCTGGTTCACAAGTGAAGTTCGCAATGCTATTAGGGTTCGTAACAAATTTTATATAAAATGGAAACAGAGGCAATATATTTCTTTTTGGGAAATATTTTGTCGAGCCCTTAATTACTCAATTTTTATAACACGAAGAGCCAAAAAACGTTATTTCTTTTCCAAACTGAACCAGATTTTATCATCTAAAAAACTATGGAGTAACTTGCGTTCTATTGGTGTTGGAAAAATCGCAACGGTTGCTGATATCATTCCAGATATGAATGAACTTAGTGATGCTTTTTTATCAGGATCTATCAATAATCTTCGCTTTACCCCTGAAAATCCATTATTTGTTTCGTCGAGTTTTTACTTTAAAGCTGTTTCAGAAGTAGACGTAATTAATGTTATTCGTTCTGTGAAATCTAATGCTGTCGGTGAGGAGGGTGTGACCATTCGCTTTATTAATATGATCTTGATCCATGTAATTAGCTCCCTTACACATATTATAAACCTTTCCATAGCTTCGTCTTCTTTTCCTGATAGTTGGAAATTGGCCAAAGTTATCCATGTTCCAAAAAAACCTCAGCCATCGAATTTATCTAACTACCGCCCTATAAGTATTTTGTCATGTCTATCAAAAGTTTTGGAAAAGATCCCCGCTATGCAAATATCGAAGTATTTGGAGCAACATAGTTTGCTTTCTCCAGTTGAATCAGGCTTTAGAGCGGGTCACAGCTGTTCTACCGCTATGATAAAAATTCTCGCTGACATTAGAATTACGTTACATTAAGATATGGATAACCTAACGGTGCTTTGTTTGCTTGATTTTTCCAAAGTGTCAGCAGCTAAGGTTATATTTTGGCTTCAGTGAACAGTCCGTGCGTCTCATAGGGAATTATTTGAGTAATCGTTACCAAAAGGTCGTTTACGGAGGCAAATGTCCCGAATTTAGGGCGTTATTAACATTTGTTCCGCAGGGCTCCATTCTGGGTCCATTACTATTTTGTCTGTATATAAATGACCTGCCTAAAGTATGTCCAAATATCTCCACTCACCTTTACGCTGACGATGCCCAAGTATACAGCCAGTCGGATTAGCTGAAGACCTCACTGTTAGAATGAACGAAGACCTATCTAGAATCTACCACTGGGACATTTTAAACGGGCTGATTCTTAATTTAGAAAAATCGCAAGCGATTCTAATTTCTAAAAAATATTTTGAAACTGATGATTTTCCATCTATACTTTTAAACAATAAGTCGAAAAAGTAGCAAATCTTGTATTCAAAATTAATCGTTCTCTTTCTGCTAAAGACCATACTAACTATGTTTTTGGGCGAATTTATGCTGGTCTACGAAAGCTCTGGCTGTCTTCCAATTTTACACCAGTAGAAACAAAACTAAGAATTATTAAAACTCTGTTGCTCCTTATATTTGACTACTCTACACTTGTGCACTGCAAACTTGATTCTAAATCCGAACATAAGTTACTTGTTGCTTTTAATGATGCTATAAGATATGTATTTGGATTATCGCGATACGATCAGATCTCGCACTATTACAATCTTGTTTTGGGCTGTACGTTTAAGCAATTCTTAAAAGTTGGATGCTGCCAATTTATGCATCGTCTCGTCAATAAAAAATAAAATTGAAAAACTTCAATTTACCCCAATCTACCAGGAACTTCAAATTAACAATGCCTTATTTTATAAATCTAAGGTTTATATTGTAATGTCATTATAAATCTAAGGTTTATATTGTAATGTCATATGCACTGCAAAAAAATGTACTGTAAAAGAACAAGTCTTACTTGTACTTTCCTTAATTTATTAATAATAAATTGAAATTGAAAAAAAAAATCTGTTCGCAAAATTAAAATGTTCTGACATAATTTGCCCAGTCATTACAGAAAAAATATGGCAGACTAGATGTCAGATGTTTCGTCTGATATAATTTTGTCTCGTGGAGACGAGTAAGGAATGCGCCTAAAAACATTTGACCTAATCGGACCAGTAAATTTCGAGATCACCTTTTATAAATAAACAAACGTTCTCTCTTTATTATATTATTATAGTATAGATATAAATTAACATGGTTTACACGGGACCATCACTTATCGTCTTCAGGATCATATCTCCCGTATTATGTGGCCCTGCGACGGTCCGTCAACGTAAGTGCATTTTCAGGATAGGAAGTTCCGTCATCGATCAAGATGCATGCTTCCACCCGTTTATGACTTCAACTTTTAGTCCCAAAATAGGTATGTACCTATAACTTGGTTGAATGCATTTTCGATTAACATCTTTATAAATCTCTTATACGAATAGCCCCGACTCTGCATAAGAATGTCTCGATAAGAAATTATATCTCTTAATTTAATACTAATATTTATTTATTTTATTAAATTTATTACATCATGTTAGTTATTTTGCTTGCATTCTAAAATGGTTTGCGTGTCAATGAATTAGTTCATCAATTTCTTTTAACTTACGTGTACTTAATTCATTTTATTTTTTGTCACATTTGATTTATATTTATTAATTGTTTTATTTTATTTTTACATAGAAAATTTGTCTTTATATTTTGTATTCCTGTAAAATATTCTTATACTCCTCGTATAAGTATTGATAAATATTGTAAATACATACACTTCATTTTAATTTTTAGGAGGTTTTAATGCTTTCTACTTTTATTGAAGTTAATGCTGCTTGTTTTTATTTTCCAAACTACTACAAAAAATTGTCAGTTAGTTTTTTTTCCATATGTTGTTAAATAAAATTGTAAATCATAGTGATGAAAATATCTATTCAATTGACAACGAAAACCAATCTTATAAAACAATTGTGTTTATAATTTTATTTAGTAGCACCAAATATAGACATACTTTGGAATATCTTAAAACGGTGTAAAAATTGCATTTATTTTACTTTTAATTGAAAAAACAATTTAAGTTTTATATACTTACTTTTAACTGTAAAAAATTATTTAAAAATTAGCTTTTTTTATTTATTATTTATTTCTTAAGCTCAATAAATTTCATCTATTTTCTTATAATTTTACGTTTTGTTAAAATTTGTATCTTGAATGAGTCAGCCTTAGCGTTAGTTCAATAAAAAAATAAATTATATGGTAATTATTGAAATGTTCAGCCAATAATGCAACTTTAAATAAAATTTTTAGGTAGGGTGTCGTTAAATTGCCACATTTATTCAGTCGTCGACCTTATTTTAAGAAATTATTAAATAGAATGTTTAACTAAAGACATATTATATATTTTTTAAGATTCGAAAAACTTCTGCGCGGACATACATATGTGCATATATAAATAAGGAACGGATTTTGCGAATGTTGCAATTAGAAATACAAATTTGTTTTCTGTACCGCACCCATCTTAATCGTAATTTTTACTTTTAAAACACAGTTTTAGCAATAGCATTAAGAACAATTCCAATGCCCAAAGTTTTATCATAAAATTGTCGACGAATATTTAGGAGGAATAGTGGGTTTTCTTATAAGCAATTGGCTCTCTAACTTTGAAACAAGCAGGATTAGCTAATGAAGAGCTGATTTAAGAAAAATATAAATTATGAGATATTCACACAAAAACGTAAGAAGACATTTAAAAAAAAAATAAACTTATCAGACCTCCACTCCATAGGAAATGGAAGATTCATAAACCAATTCATCAACACATTGTTGCATGCTTAAACTGATTTTTTTTAGGTGAAAGAAGACGTAAAGTAGTAGTTGATCTGTTGGCTACTACACAAGACTTGTTTGGTGAGTTGAAATCCTGGCTTTATTGTCACTCTTTCAAAGGATTTAACCTTAAAGGATAACTTTAACCATTCAATGGAAATAAAAGATTGTTCAATAAATCCTAGCTATCGATATGATTCTACTGCGATAAGACATCGCAGCCAATATGATGCATGCATGGTATTTTGAAGCAGAAAACGCAAAAAAAACCCGGTCAATTAAGCAATTCCGTCCGAAATCGTATTTGGTAATCCTAATTGTCAACGAAAACCAAGATCAGATGAAGGCGTAAATAAAAATATTGTTCCGTAAAACTGAAAATATTACGTTAGGTTAACTTTAAACTGGATATATTTTACATATTTGAAATTTTATGGCATGATTTACTAAATAAATAAATTAATTTAAAAATAAAAAAAAAATCTAATTTTGGACTGTATATTTTTTCTAGGGACTATTAAAAAATTATTATAGGTCGACATTTTGTGATCATTTATTAATATAATTTAGGTAATCAAATATGTACATATTTACTTATTACTTTCTTCCTTGTGAAATAGAAAAATAAACATTTTTTGTGATCAAATGATTTATACAATTAAGAGTTTTTAGCATTTATTATTTTTGGTTGCCAAATTATAATATTAACCCTCATTTTTGTGTGTTTGAACATTGAAACTTTTAGCTGTTTGCATCAAAGCAAAAAAATAAAAACACCATTCCACAATAAAACATTTGTTTTTCCTTGTTCTGTTGTATGCTATGGAATTCGTTAATAAAATTAAACGTAAAAGCCTTAAATTATTTTACCTAACCATATAAAATAAATTAAGAAACAAAAAGAAACTGAATAAATGTGGCTTCTTGCTACCGTATATCATAAAACCCATGCATAAATAGAAGATTGAGTAGATATATATTGAAATAATATAACAACCGAACTAGATCTAACATAACGCAACAATTTCCTACACAACAAAAGCTATAAACAAAAATCTATGCTATAAACACAAACCACAATTAAATAAAAAAAACTCACAACAAAAAAATCAGAGAAATGAAATAACCGCGCTTTTAATTTTATGTGATTTTTTATTTTTTTATTTATAGGTATTTTTCTATGAAAAACAATCATTTACAAGTGTAAAATTAGAAAAAAAAATTAAAATATTGTTGAATAGACGCTAAGACCAGTAATAAAACAATACAACTCCTGATACATTTACAGAATTTTTTCGTTTTTTTTTATTTCAAAATTAAATTTAAAAGTGAATAGGAAAGGATTTAAGATAATTTTATGTATATTTATATGCTACTATTATTATTATTTTTATTATTATACGGGCGCAGATAGTAAATTCAAATCGTTTTAATAAATAAAAGGCGAGAGATCTCTCTCACAAAATATTATATAGATTGTTTAAACAATATTCAATTTTAAACAACAAAAAAATGTATATATATATTTATGTAATTATAAAAAATGAACAAGACGAAGAAATAATAAAACAAAAATTAAACGTAAAGTTGCACAAACAAAGAAAAGTATATCTCTGCGTATGCTAGGTTTATTTTTTTTGTAGTATATTCACTTTTGTCCTTAATAAGACCGTCAGCTTACGTAATTTAAATTACTATTTTTTTATTATTATTACTTTAATTTATTTACTTGTTTTATTAAATTGTTTCTTCTCTTTACAAATATTATTATGTACTAGATATATTTGCATATAAATATATCAAAGTGTAAGTGTATGTAATTAATGTTTTAAAAAGTTGATTTAATTTTTTTTACAAAGTAATATACGCATATATGTATATATATAAATATATATATATATATATTTATTTATATATTATTAGTAATTGTTTTTCTTTTGTTTAATTGGTATTCAATATCCACTTAATATTTAATTTAAAATACAAATATCTTTATTTTATTTTATTTTTTTTTGTTATTTTTCTTTATTTATTTAAAAAAAGAAACTAGCTTTGTTTTCTTATTATTTTTTCCTCTTTCGCTTAGATTTTCAAAGACAGATTTAATTTACTCTTTTTATATTGTTTTTCTTTTTCGTTTGTGAATTAATTCGCTTTTTTTCACTTCTGCTTACAATTTACGTACTTGTCCAACAAAGGGCTATTATATGATTTTAAACTCTTCTTCTGTTGTTTTAGTAAATTGTATTATTTTATATTTTATGCTGCTTTTATATTTTTAATTTTGTTTTAAGAGCTTGAATAGTCTAGATCTACAGCATCCTTGCCTAGTTCTTTGAGTTTCTCCTCACGTGGCTTGGCATTGCCAAATATAAGAGCCGCTTGTTTTGTTTCCGCTAAGGCGTTTATGGGCGCTTGTATAGTTCGGGGTTTTAAATTAAGTCGAGGTCTTTCACTGTCGTCTGTCAAATAAAATAAAAGTCGATTAAATAATGATTTCAAAGTTAAATTGACTGCTATCTAAGTTAATATATACACCAAATAGCCATAGCTTTTCAGAATTATTTTAGCGAGCCTTAATTCAAAAATTAAACGTACGCTGAATATAGAACATATATTATATGTATATGTGTTTGGTAAAGATTAAAGTAAACCCTAGTAGCTTTCACTCACTGGTGGTGGCGTCAAAAAAGCTCATTATTTTTTCAGCTTTTTGATGTCGGGCGAGTTTTGAACGCCAAGTCACCACTTGTCTTCTATAGCAATTTGTATGAAAACAAACGCCAGCATCCGTATCCGTATCGTACCATAAGTTAATGCTTTATTTACATCTTAACAAAGCAGCGTGCATTCATCGAGTTTACTAGAGATACCGAAATCTGACATAGCTTTGCATATGCAGTCTATCTCTTTAAATGCTGTCACACGTGATCTTTAAATCTATAAAAGGTGCACATTCCTGGATTTAACAAAATCTGGTTACTCCCTCACTAGGACATTGTTTACGATGTTGAACATACTTTTACCTCCATAATCGGCGAAATTTAAGGGGTCTCCTTTTAGAGGATTGGGAAAACAATGCTGCGGTTCCATTTATTGGACACACTTTCGTCCGACTATATTTTGCTAATGAGCATAAAATATACGGCAAATTCACTTCGGCGGTCCCGAGTCATAGATTTTATAAGAAATAACTATTGTAGATGTGACATCAGGTTGTCTATTGATTTTTGAGAATACAGAATTAAAAAAAAAAACTTGTACAGAAGCCATACGTATGCATGTACTAGGTAATATGCACTGTCTTGGTAAAATGAACTGGCATGTATTCACGTCAATGTGAATATGTGTTTTTGGCGAAGCTATACAATTTCCAAAGGAAGTAGAATTTCTAGGGATAAATTACTTAATTAAAGACTTACTTTGAAATACTCATACAAAAAAACAAAAAAGGAACTTGTGCCAGGTTGAACTCTGTGGCTAGCCTGTGTCTATACATCGGGTGCAATGAGAACAGCATACACCGTAACGCCGATATTCACATCAGTGGGTGGCCGTGCCTTGAGTGGTAGTGTATTGACTTACCAATCGGACGGTTCGGGGTTCAGCAGTGTCCGAAAGACATTCTTTTTTTCAGGCAACTAAAATTTCTTGAGATGAATGGTTGCCTAAAATACAACAAGTCAATTTACACCAATAATGTTGGATGCCACCCATGGAACGAAATAACCACCCAAACCTCATATTTATTGTAAATAGAAGATATGGCTAAGCTCTACATTCCCATCTTAATAAATTAAAACAATTCTAAACACGTCCATCCGGAGCTTGTACACGAACTTGGAAATAATATACTATTTAGTATCAAAGTATTCCAATCTAAAATACTCGTACAAGCAATAGACCTCCGCATCAGAGACCTAAACCTAAACAGATCTGTTAAAAACAAGAAAAATTACATTCATTACAATTACAAAATTACGTTTCGGAGTAAAGCCTTAACAATAGTCTACGACTGGATAAACTACTAAAAACACTAAGCAACACCAAAAGAATTCACTTAATGATTATGCGTTATTGAATAATTAATTTACCTATAGGGTCCGCCATCTAACGTTTTTTTTTTCAACTAGTGCTTATTTCGTGAATGGTAACACTTAGCTCATGTCTGATTTGACAGATAATTAGTTTTATCCTTCCGCTGAACGAATATAGTTGTGTATAAGCTTGAACAACGCTGGGAACGTGGGCCTGCGATCGACTTAAAGAAGATGCCGATTTTGCCAAAAAAAAAAATCATCTTTTCAGATGAAGCTCATTTTGATCTTAGCGGGTATGTAAACAAGCAAAATTGTCGCATTTGGGGCACAGAAAAACCGCACGCATACATTGAAAAGCCGATACACCCAAAACGAGTCACTGTTTGGTGCGGATTTTGGTCCAGAGGCGTAATTGGGCCATTTTTCTTTTTTTTTGGCCGTTACAGTCAATGGCGATGGTTATCGGGCCATGTTGAACGAATTTTTGTTCACAAAAATTGAAGACATTTGGAGGATATTGGCAACATTTGGTTTCAACAGGACGGCGCTACGTGCCACATGTTTTGCGCCCTGTTTTTGAAGATCGCATTATCAGCCGCAGAGCTGATGTCGTTTGGCCACCTCGGAGCTGCGATTTGACACCGTTGAACTATTATTTGTGGGGTGCCGTAAAAGATAAGTGTTACGCCGACAAGCCAGAGACAATTGACGCTTTAAAGGACAATATTCGTGAAGCCATTGGTGAAATACAGCTGCACACAATCGATAATGTGCTTAAAAATTGGACCGATCGTGTAGGCTACTGCATGGCCAGCCGAGGCAGCCATATTTATGAAATTATTTTCCATTATTAACCGGAAAGATTGTACTTTCAAATAAAAAAAGAAATTTGAGAAAATGTTCAGTAGTTTTTTTTTATAACATTTTCAAAAAAAAAATTTTTGGCGGACCCTATACATCATTTGCAAATCACCCCGATACCAAGAATACATTGAATGTCTCTGTTATATACATAATGCAAATACATGCACAGCTATATAAGGGAACATAAAGTACGAGGGCGGGTCAATAAGTCCGTGACTTTTTGAATTTCTGACCTCTTTACTGAAACAGCAACACTGCTCCTGTCAACAGGCATCTGTCAGTTGACTCCTGTCAAAATTTAAACTTGCTGCGTCAGTTAGTTTGTGTTTGACAGCTATTTTTATCAGACTACTCACTAATTTGAGGAGAAAATGGAAAAAAGTAAATTTCGTGTGCTTCACTTCACAGGAAGGTTTGGCGTTGTTTAATCGCAATATGGAGGAGTTTTTGCGCCGTTTTGTAACCGTGGACGAAACATGGATCCATCACAACACACCAGAGAACAAACAACAGTCAAAACAGTGGGTTTCTAAGGGTGAATCGGCGCCAAAGAAGGCCAAGGTGGGTTTGTCAGCCAATAAAGTTATGGCGACTGTTTTTTGGGATGCACGCGGGATAATCCACATTGACTACCTTCAAAAGGGAAGAACAATCAATGGGGAATATTATGCCAACTTATTGGACCGATTCAATGACGATTTGAAAAAAAAACCGACCTCATTTGGCCAAGAAAAAAGTTCTTTTCCACCAAGACAATGCAAGGGTGCACACATGTGCAGTTGCCATGGCAAAAATCCATGAATTGGGCTATGAATTGCTCCCTCATCCACCCTATTCTCCAGATTTGGCTCCGAGCGACTACTTCTTGTTCCCAAACCTGAAGAAATGGCTTGGTGGAAAAAGATTTGACTCCAATGATGAAGTCATCTCGCAAACAAAGGCCTATTTTGAGGACCTCGACAAATCATTTTTTTTGGAAGGGATAAAAAAATTGGAGAAGCGTTGGAGAAAGTGTATAGAGCTACGTTGAAAAATAAAATTATTTTTTTTATCAAAAAATCTGTGTTTTATTCCAAAAATCACGGACTTATTGACCCGCCCTCGTACCTAAGTACCAGTGACTACGTCAGAAGATAAGCAGAAATACTAAATAGATCACTATTAAAAACAGCTTTATGAAAACCCCAACGACGTATGAAGCACATAAAAAATATTGTCCATTGAATGGTATTACAATTTTCGAGAATGGGGATTCACGTTATATTCTATTTGGAACTTTTTCTCTATAGCCATCAAGATGGGCACCTTTTTAATACGTAGTATATTTACTAGATACTAGACTGTTGAAAGTTACCCTGAGCTACTAGATCTAAAGTAACTTGCTTAATAAAATTCGACGCTTTTAATTAAGCAATCAATTTTCTTCTAATCTACACTGTATAAAGAAACGTTCAGCTAACCAAGAGATGACGCAAAAGTATCATATTTGCTTGGGAAGTCTGTTCGTGTCGTCACACAGGATATTGTTTCAATCACCTTAGAAGATCCGTAATTTAATAAAATATTATGTTTCCCTTAATTTATTTTTGATATGAAATCGAAAAAAGCTAAACAAGATACTACCGACTTTTGATCTTAAAACAAATATTAACAAAACTGCAACAGATATAAAGTAAATGCTAACCGGAATGTTAATACATATAATATTATGCTTTTAAACATGATTCAACTACGCCATTGGCACTTGTTTCTTTCTACTATTAAGTTGTAAACACTAGCTCGAAAATCTTCAAATATCTACTGCCGACAATTTTTTAAATTAAAGCTACATACATATATACATCCATACATAGTTAGTTTCCGTATTTTATTTTTTCGAAAACCATTATGCTTACCTAACGATCCCACAGACGAAGGGGGTCTATCATTTGAATTTTGATTGTAACGATCGCGATCACCACCACGTGATCGGCTAAAGTTATTATAGCGATCGCCCCCGTCTCGACTGCTGCCACCAAAACTACCTTCCCTATTGTTGCGATCGTGATTCCGATCGAAATTGCGGTCATCACTAAAGTTTCCATATCGACCACGGTTCGCAGGACGATCTGTAGAAAAATATATGCAAATCCAAATATTTATAAACTATTCTAAAAGAACGAAAATACAATGGTATCAATTACCATTATATCCTCTATTCATTCCACCACCACCACCGCCGACACGATTCCTATCATTGTGCCCGTAATTGTCATTGTACGCACCTCTATTATCATTGCGATTGCCACCACTACTACCGCTGCCACCACTACCACCACCCCGATTAAATTGCTGATGATTTCCACCGCCTTGTCGAGGAGGTCCTCTCTTTTGGAAACCGCCACCCCTGTAAAAATAAAAATGAGTAAAATAAATTTTACAAAACTGATATTCTATTCTATTCGAGTTTTATTACTATTAATTACAATAATACATACAATAAAACTAATTAACTCAACCCGTAAAACTTTTTGTTTGAAAGTGTTTTCAAAATTCAGAATTATTGGTTTTGATTACTTTTGCCTGGAATAAGCAATATTTTATATTTTTACATATAAAAAGCTCAATACAAAATAGCTTAGGAGTGACTTACTTTTTATGTCGCCAAGTCTTTATTTGGCACAGATATAGTACTAATTTTACATGTTACATTATTTTGTTTCATATGTATGGACGGCTCTTTTTTCTTTATAATATTTAACGCTTAAATATGTAACGGAATTAAGACGCTTTTTATGTTTGAAATGAATTTTTATACGACATTCGTTGAACATAACAAAATCAACTAACATTTTAGCTTTGTTCAGTGAGGAAAAACTAGAACAGAACAGCACAGATTTGTGAAAAACGTCAAATCAAATGATAACAGAAAAGTACAGCACAGCTGACTTCGACATTTTTCACAATTGTGTTCTACTTTGAAAGTAGGTGCAAGATTTTTTGTTCCGAACAGTATGGAACAGCCTCACTGAACACAGAGCAGAACAGATTCGGACAGAAATTTTTCTCACTGAACAGAAAAGTAGAAGTTTTTCTGTTCGGAACAGTCCGGAACAGCCTCACTGAACAAAGCTTTTCATTTCCTTCGCTGTCATGTTTTCTCTATACTTCCCGCACATCGTTCAACATAATAGGTTAAATTGGCAATATTCTGTCAAGAGATATTGCGGAGTTTTCGCGCCATTCCACCCAGCCTACACTAACTCTATGTGCGGCAACATAATTACAATTTCTCTAATGGCTCACAACAAAGCCTAAGTATTTAAATATTTGGCACTTTGGCAATTCTAAGTATATATCAGGTATTTGAGTTTGCGAGTTCGGAAAAACGACGATGGATTTATTTGATCACATCACGACTGATTCGTAATCCGTTATTTTCTGACGCCTTTACTCAATTTATTAAATGAAATCGAAAGAAATCTTTGGGACATCCTTCAAATAAAGTTTAATAGTTTGTTTAATAATTTCTTTTTTTTTTTACAAAATCAGTAGCATTATTTGTTACAAAAAAACTTGTATTTTGATTAAAAAACTAACAGATTGAAAAAAATGGGAATAAATACGTTTCTACGCTAAGTTGCCTTCCAAGACTCTGTTTAATAAATAGTTGTTATACCAGCATATTTAATTTATTAGCATAAAAAACTATAAATAAATTTAAAAAATGTAAAAACATATAAATACAGTTATTCTTAAAATAATTTAAATATTTAATTTTACAAAATATAGTGTAACCTTAATATAACAAACCTCAATATAACGATTTGAATTAAGTAATGCATTTTGTCACTGTTCTTAGTTTTAAATTTTGCAATGGATGATAAACGGAAAATGTGTTCCTTAACTAGGGAAACGAAAAATCATTAATTATGTAGACGAGAATCCTATAATGAAGAAAATAGACATTGCTAAAAAATTCGAAATTCCCGCAAGTACACTGGTCACAATTTTAAAGTTTAAAGATCAATTTTCAGAAGAAAGTGGGATGCGTGCAAACAGTAAAAGATTAAAATTATTAAACTTCTTTTTTACCGCGTTTTACCTCATAGTAACGAATTAATTGGTATAACGAATATTCTCTAATTCCCTCAGTTTCGTTATATCGAGGTTGCACTGTTAATCTATTGTGTCATCTATAAGGCACAACCTTGCATTCATGAATATGGCTTATCAATGATGTAAATTACAGCGATGCCCCCAAAATTAAGCCCCCTATTTCGTCTTCTAATCATATTTGAAATTCCATAGCTGACTTCCTGAAACAATATTTTGATCCTTTATTTCAATGTGATAGGGATAGCTGTCAAGCAGGATGTAAATTTCAAATGTATATAACATTTCTGTTTAGTATATTTTGGAAAATCACCATCCCGTATGAGCTGGTATGAGCACCGAAGAAAATATAGCAGCTGTAGACGGAAGTGTAACCGAAGCTCGGATTTGTCAGTTCGCAGCCGTTACAAACGAACGTGGAAAATCCATTTAATGCAGGAATTAGATCCACAAGATCATAGAATTCGTCGTTCGTTCGCTGGTTGAAGTTGATTGTGTAAACGGGTATTTTAATAAACAAAACTGCCGCATTCAGTGAGAGTAACATAGAGTCTGCAAAGTGTTTTGAAATACAATATATCAATAAATGATTTTAGATCTGGTTTAAACGCTTGTGACATCATCGGTCCGAATTTTTTCAAAAATGAAGCTGAAGTTTTCGTTATAGTCAACAGAGATAGTTACCAGACCATTCTTAATGAACATATTTTTCAGCAGAATGAATGACATTAATCCGAACGAGGTGTGGTTTCAACCTTCGCTACGTGCCATAGAGTAACTTACGAGGGGCGTTCAACATATTCTCGGTATCGGGGTGAAGCTGTGGTTGTATATATAAATTGACTTATTTATCAAGTAATACTATTATTTTAGTGCATTCATGTAAAATTTCATATAAATGTGATTATTAATTCGCGTTTTATTTCTAATTAAACAGAATCATAATGGCAACTGAGACGATGATGGTGAAAATTGAGCATCGCGCTGTAATTAAATTTCTCACTAAGCAAGGAAAAAGTCAAAAAACTATTCATGAAGAGATGGTGGCTGTTTACCAGGGTTCCGCACCTTCATTATCAACTGTGCAAAAGTGGTCAAGTGAGTTCAAGAGAGGCAGAGAGAGCATTGAAGACGCCCCCGCTCCGGCGCCCCGGCTACTGCTTGTACGGGAGAAAGCATCAAAGAAGTCGAAAAACTTGTTCTTGAGGATGCCCGAATAAAGGTGAAAATGATGGCAGAGATCACCAAGCTTTCAATTGGTACCATTCACACCATTCTTCATGACCATCTTAACCTTTCAAAGGTCAGTGCAAGGTGGGTGCCACGAATGCTCACAGCGCCTCAGAAAAAAGTGAGAATCGCATGCTGTAGAGAGCTTTTGGAGATGTGTAGTGAGAACGCGGACGGTGTTATGGATCGAATTGTTACTGGGGACGAAACATGGGTCCTCCACTATGACCCTGAAAGCAAACAAGAGTCCATCCAGTGGCATAAAAAAGTAACAGACCTCCCGAAGAAGTTCAAAGTCACTCCGTCTGCCGGGAAGCTCATGGCCACAGTTTTTTGGGACTCAAAGGGAATCTTGCTCATTGAGTACAAAAAAAAAGGTGAAACCATCAACGCCACATCCTACGCTTCCACTTTGCATAATTTGCGGGAGGAAATTAAAAAGAAAAGACGGGGTAAACTCGCAGCGAGTGTGTTGCTTCTTCATGACAACGCTCCTGTTCACACGGCGCGAGTTTCCAAGGCTGCTGCGCGAGATTGTGGTTTCGAAGAAATCCAACACCCAGACCTTGCCCCTAGTGATTATTTCCTGTTTCCGGATTTGAAAAAATGTCTTCGTGGAAAAAGATTTTCGGATGATGAAGAACTCAAGTCGGCAATAAATGGGTATTTTGCAGAGAAAGAGGAAATTTATTTTTTTGAGGGTTTAAAAAAGCTTATCTCAAGATGTAACAAATGCATTGATGTTAGGGGAGATTATATTGAAAAATAAAAACAATTTAAATTGAATTCGCATTTTTCTTCATATCGATACCGAGAATATATTGAACGCCCCTCGTAAACCATTGATCTGGGAAATAGAAATCTGACGAGAACTGCGAGCGTAATCAAAAATTGTACTGAGAAAGTGCCTTTTTACTATTACAAGTAGCTTGTTTTATACAGTATATTGCGAATTATTTCGGGACATATTTTACCGAATATATTCCCAGATATCATATTTATTTTAATCACTTGAGTAATTTATTGAAATTCAATTTTCACAATTTGTAGTGTATATACGAGTAGCATTATTCACATATGTTTCAAAAGCCTCCAGTTTCTGTCAGCATTGAGATAAAAAAAAGAAAACCAACGGGTTTTTAATTTTTACTGTTTGCAAAACAAAACACAGTTCCCTTCACTCAAATTCTCTCCGTAAATTCCGAGTTGTGTCATTACGTGTCATTAATACGCGGAGTATGGTTGGTTTCGGCTGTGCCAAATAATAGGGATACTTAACTATTAAAAATTTATTGGTCTATCTTTACTTTTTTCAACATAAAAGGTAAAATTAAAGTTTAATAAAAATACAACTTCTAAATTTAATGGAAATTAGTGCGAAATAATGGGTCGAGCACAGCTTTGTATCCTGAGAAGGGGATAGAAATTAAGGATCTCCAAAATAACGGTTTCTTCTATCGAAAATTTGGTAAGATTTTTATAGTCGAAAATGCGATTAAGTTGCAACCTAAGTCAAAATACGTGGAAAATGTCAGCCTTTCAAAAAAAAAGATATTGCGTTATGTAAAAAGAAAACTTTTTACTTCGTCCAGTGCACTGAAAAAAAGAATTTAACTTGAATGTCGATACTTTTACGATACGCAGGATGCTTATTGAAAACCATTTAAAAACAAGAAGCGCGAGAAAATCACCGCTACTGTCGAAGAAGAATGTTGCAAAAACGTAGCTTTTTGCAGAGGAACATTTCAGCTGGGCAATCGCTTGTCTGATGAGACTAAGTCAATTTATTTAACTCGGATCGCTACTGTTCACTAGTGCGTAGACAACCCAATATAGCACATTGTGATAAATACGAGTATACCTTCAAAACGGTGAAACTTGTGGGGACTGCGTCATGGTATGGGTTGCTTTCCCTATCAGGTTGTAGGCCCCATTCACCGAATTAAAGAATTAAAGGCATTATGCTCTCATTGTTGATATTTTAAAATGACTTTACATTATGCCGAAGACAACATGCCTCTTTGATGGGTGTTTCAGAAGCATAACGGTCCTAAACACTCATCAAAGAGCGTAAAAGAGTGGTTCTCGCAAAACGCCTTCAATGTTTTAAACTGGCCTTCTCAATCGCCAGACTTATATCCTATTGAGAGTCTGTCGCAAGAGGTCAAAGTTGCATTGAGGGATGTGAAAGAGTCCAATAACAATGATTTATGTGCACACGTTAAGACTGCGTAGAAAGTCATTCCGATGCGGCGACGTTGTTTGACTGTTATTAAGAACAAAGGCTATTCATTGAAATACTGAAGTAGCAATTTGAATAAATATTTCAGTTATATTCTATTATTACATAATTTTTTTTTGTTCTCAAGTGAACATCTGTGACAGAACGTTAAATTTTCATGCATGAACTGAACGAATCTCAAAAACTACGGCGCCTGGAAATCTGCGCATCGCTTACATTAACAAATCAAACTGAACCGTTTTTGCACCAGATAGTCACCTGTGATGAAAAGTGGATACTGTATGATAATCGTAAAAGACCTGGGAAGTGGTTAGATGCAGATGATTCATCTGGATTCATTTTGCCGCCAGAAGGTCTTCCGGAACCGAGCAAAGGCCAAAAAGCCTTTGAAGATTTCATTGCCTCAAAAAGTCAGCACTTCTACGAAAAAGGAACATTTGACATTGTATCACATTGGAAGAATGTCGTAATGCCAACGGAGCCTATTTTGATTGAAGAAAAATTGAAGAAAAAATAATATTGGCTTTTAAATTTTTACTATAAAATCGGACATATAGCATCCACTGCAATTAGTATTTGGGTAAACTTTTTCTTGTAGCGTTCTATATTTATAATTTTTAAAATATTTTGGTAAGAACTAGAAATTTTAATGTTTATGTTCAACGTGACAATAGTCACGTAAAAATTATGAATTGCAACTATCATTTCTTTAGTTCTTATTTTTAAAAATTCTCACAGTGAAAACATTTTTAACAAATCAAGTTTGGAAAAAATATTTTAACCCGCACCTACATACTATGTATTATTTATTTCTTTGGCCTATGCACATCCACAAACGTATATATATATCGATTTTTTTTATGTATTATTTATAGAAAATGCATGGAAGCAATAAATTTTGTAACGATTATGTTTCGTTTTTTTTTTTTTTTTACCCTAGAAAACTAAGGTTCGTCGATTCGACGAACACTTTTTTTATTTCTTTAATTTCTCTCTTGCTTTTTCCGCGATCCCTTTCGTTCTTCGTATAGCTCTAGTCATCCATGAGTTCTTGTTGTGTGCGGACGCAATTTGTAAATAAATTTTTCTACAAATTGGGTTTAAACTTGGCCTCGTCGATTCGACGAATGATTAGTCTTAATATACTTCTAGGGTTAAGGAAATTATCTTAGTTTGTAGACTACAAGTAGAAAAAGGAACGATTCTTCAGGTGACATGAATTGGGTTTAAGAGTTCCTGTAGTGATAATATCATCTTAGGTTAATGTTAATTGTCATCTACAAACATTTAAGAAATTCTGTTGTTCGTGAAATAAGAAAGACACAGTTTTACTCCAACCAACTGAATACCAACTTAGATAGCTGAAAATTATGGAGTAACCTTCGTAAATTGGTGGTTGGTGAACAAAAATTAAGCTATTCAAATTACATCGATTGCAGTGAAATTAATTGTTGGTTCTTATCGATTACACCTTCTATAACCTCAGAAGAAAATGAAGGTTATACTTACCGCAGTTCTGATGTCCCAACAGACACCGTTTTTCCTTAAAAAAAAGAAGTAGAAAACAAGGGTGTAGTCGAAAGTTTTTCGTCTATCAACCATCAAATCAAATACCGTAAGAGTCAATGGAATTCAGCCAGTTTTTATTAAAGCCATGTCACTATTACTGCTTCCGCACATTACATGTCATAAATATATATACCATTATTACGATCGGTATCTTTCTCCGACAGTGGAAAATGGCTTATGTTACCAATTCCTAAAAGTTCATCAGGTGATGAATTCAGGGCGTATACCAATTGTGCCAAAGGATGTGATGTTCAATCTGGATTTCGTGTCAAACAAAGCTGTACTACGGCTTTGATGAGTGTGGTGGAAGATATTAGAAAAACTGGATAAAAATCGTGTTACTTACGATTCTTTTAGATTTTTCCAAAGCCTTTGATATGGTCAACCACTCTTCTCTCATTCAAAAGTTATGTCATTGTTTTAATATATCTATGTTTAGCGTAGTTACTCTCAACTAAAAGAAAGCAAACAAGCTGTGTCTCTGGAGAGCGTCCTATCAGAATGTATTCCGTATTCCTTTGGCGTGTTTTAAATATTGCGTATTTTGAATATTGCGTATTGCACTTAGAGAATCATTACAAATGGCGGTTGGTGGTTGGTGGTTTTAAGTGCGCCAACCACGTCAAGCGTCAAGCAAGCGGTGTATTACGTTTTTCTATCATTCGACCTCATTTGTTGTCTTACCTGAACACAAAATCACTTTGTTTCTTCGGTTTGATTTTTCAATATTATAGTCATTGACTTTTCCTTCATCGTGTTGGGTATTTTCAATTAAATGTCCCATAGATAAGAATTATAGAATCATATTTATTATTATAGAAGGATGATTCTTGCTCTTGTATGAGTTCCTTTTTGCATACATGTTTACTTAAACATTTCTGACACGTTGCATCCTTCCTATATACAACAGCTCGGTGGTCATATACCGTTTGCCAAGAAAGCGTTTACACAAATTAAATAGCAAATTCTTCTGTGTCATAACATATATATCAAATGCCATTCAAAAAATATATTATTTTAGGTAACAACAATGTTAAAAAACAAATAAAAGAGGACGGAAACTTCATTGTGAAGAAAGTGTTTACTTTACACATATAAAAATCATAAACTTAAATATTTTAAAAATTGAGGAACTGTTAAAATTTTCAATTTAGTATTTGGTAAGCATTAATTACTGTCTGAAGCTTTCGGTTCATGGATCCAACTAGTTTTTTATCATAATTGATGGGAATATTGACCCATTCGTCTTTAATGTATACCCATATATTTTCAATACGGCTAGTGCATCCAACGCTTTGATGCAATTATATACGAGCATGTCTTGTTCGTAAGACCTTTATACTTTGGGTCGTTTTCTTGGTAAAATTTGAATTCTGGTTTTCCGCTTCCATCACCAATATTAAAACCAAAACTATTAACGGTTTAGATATACTCCAGGGCAGCGGATAAACGTTTTTCTATATTTTGAGCTGAAATCAGTGTTTTTTTCTGCGCAACGCTTGATGTTTTAAAGCACTTGTCTATGGTTTTGTGGGAAACTTATAACTTAAATTAATTCTTTATCTTTCCTGAGTTTAGATTTGGTCGTTTTTGTACACTTTTTTTAATAAACCCCTTTCATTTCTGTCGGATAACTTTAAACCAATTTTCATGTTCTGGCCTATTCATACGTTTCAAATGGTTTTTTGTCTGCCGCAATTGAAAAATGTGTAAACGCTTTCTTGACAGCAAAGTTGTGGTCCTTTTTTATTGTTCGTTCTTTTTGGTGTTGTTGCTAACTAAAATTAACAATTCTTTGTGTGCCATTTAATTTTTAAAACTTTAATTATTGCAAGTTCAGAAAAATAAATAAAATAAAATTACTAGAAGGTTTTTTTTTGTTATGTAAAGGTAGAATTTGCTGTTTTTTTTATTTTGTGTAAACTGCATTTTGCAGTGACTATCCAACATTTAGTTTTCCTGCTCCTATTACTCTATTGGAGCTCATATCGTCGTTTTTCGTGCTTTCAAGGTATTTGACAAAATTTAATTTGGTAAAAAACAACAGAGAGAAAGCCAGAACTTTGATATCAGAAGACCCTTTAACTAATTATCTATTAAGCAAAATTAAATGATTCATGAATGAAAATGAATTTAACATAAGTCAAAGGCGTCATATGCCTCATACATATGTACATACATATATGTAGGGAGTAATGCTAGTCCAACATTTTTTTAGGATATATTTGTAGTTCTGGTATATTTCTTTTGGATAGGAGGAACAGAAGAAGTTTTAAGTAGAATAACGATAAAAGTTTTTACTAAAAATACCATTTTGGCCTTAAAGAAAGAATTTTTCTTCTTTTTTTTCAAGATTCAAACGGGGTTTATTTTTTTAATATTATCCTATATTTTGATTTGTATGGCTGTAAAGAGCAAGAGAATATGATATTTTTTTCTTTTGTTATTTACTTAGAGCAAATTAACTTTATTTTCCTTGTAAGAAGAAAAATAAGGAAATTGTCGGAAGAAAAGAGAAAAACTGGTCCGAGACTTGTGTTGTAGAATAATGCAATGCATCAGTGTTGAGAAAAATATCACAATCATTTCCAAAATACGATAAACATTGATAAATGTTATGAATATTTATGAGAACTGAATAAGAGTTTAAAAATGGTGCATTTTTAAGGCTCTTACCAACTATCACGTAAATTGCTATAATCCAATATGCACTCGGATTGTAGTGCATCAGAATTATTTTAGCACATGTGCTTGTGAACTGGGTAATATAACCTTACATGCAGGATCATATTAAAACGGCTTAATGACTAATGTAAAGTTCTAGGACATAATACAAAATCAGAAAAGAAGACCTTCTATGATTTTAAGAAAAAATAACTTTTAAGCTTTTGATATATTTTTGAAATGTTAATTAAAAATGTTCTCAACTCACCGGTCGTTTTTCCTCTGTTCAGCAATGTCAATTCTAAGCGGGGCGGAAATGTCATCCAATTTTATCCTTCCATCACGTTCTAGCGCCTTTTCCAAATTTTCCAGAGTATCAAACTCCACATAACAGAATCCCTTGAATTGATCGGTCTCGCGATCCTTAACCAAACGGACATTCTTTACATCAAAGCCTTGGAATATTTTCATGACATCACCCTGCACCAGGCCCTGGGGTAAATTGCCAACATAAGCAATAAATGGGGGTTCCGTTGGAAGCTGTTTCCTTGGACGGTCACCTCCAAATCCTCCTCTATAAAGAAATAAATTGACCCAAAACAATAAATTGAGAATTTCATACAAAATCTATTGCTTGTTATATAAACAAATTAATTGCCAACTAATTATGAATGCCTTCTTGCCACATAAGTCGATACCATTCAAAATCATCATCAGCATATCAATTTTCACCGCAAAGCGCACACTTGCAACAAAATCAACAATACCATTCACTTAGAAGTGTAAAAGTAAAAATTCATTTCTCTATTTGGATTTTTTTTTTCCTGGATTTTTCGAGCGCAAAGCACAAATCTCCTTCGAGGGAGAGGAAGAACACATTTTTCACTCGCCGCCTTAGTCTTAGAAAAAAGGTGGCATTGCCCGGGAAATATTCAACGTCAGAGACGAGCCCCTATAAACCATTCACATAAATTTAACTCGCACTCAAATGTACCGCCAATTAACACGTTTTCCTACACCTTTTCAAATTGTTTAACAATACTTTTCAATTAATATTTACCTAGCGTGATCAAAACCACCTCTTCCAGCCATGTTTTATTTTTTAAAATGGTATAAAATCTTCTTAACAGCACAAAAGTTGAGCAAAGTGCTTCAGTGCACTTAATACTGTCCCTTTTTCACACACGTCAGTATGTTCTTAAAAGAAAAGGAACGCATGTTGCTAAGGTGGATGAATTATTTTCTTACTATTTCACTGCCTTCACAACTCTGTAGGTCCGCGGCGAATTCTCAGCTGGTAAATGGTATAAAAATGGCGACTGCCAGTGATAGAAATATATAAGTTTCCTTTTCTGTTCTAGACGAATTTTGTTGATGAGCTTGAATGGGATGACTGCCTGTCTGTGTTCGAAAACCGGCCGAGTTACAAACGAAAATAATATTTCGAAACTACGTTGGATCCTTTAATTAATATTTAAGCGAGTTTTAGATTAGGTGCGATGTTAAATAGTGCAAATTCTGAACTTATTATTTATAAATCTATTGCAATGACGTGAGATTTGATGAATTTGTTCTGAAATTATTTCCTCTGGCCGTGTTATACGTATATATTTCCTTTTATTGAAATGATAATTTGCCGATGCTAAAAAATGCCTCGGCGAAAAATGCCGCGCATGGCCGCAATTTGTCAATAACTTAGACCAGTTATGATGTCTTGCTGCAGGGTTAACTATGCACTTTTTATGAATAATTTTAGTTTAAAAATTTATTTGTATAATTTTATATATTTATATATGTATTTTTACATATCTTAAAATACTTCAAATTTATTGTAAAGTAAAATCAGAAATATTTCACTTCGAACAGAGGTGGCATATTAGGTTTCTAAAATATGAAAACATTAATTAAAACTAAAAAACAGTTAATGGCATATATGATGCAATATTATTTCACAATACCTTCGTGAAATAAATATCACTTTCAGGGGTAAAACACAATAACGCTTTGTATTGGGTTTCATCCACTTTCAGTGTGTCTCGAAACGAAGTAAATACTTTTACCGCACAAAAATTTTGTAGATTTGTCTCTGACTTGGATTTAAGATCCTAGCTTAGTTTCCGCAGCCGATCGTCACTAGTAAGAGGTTGCTGAGCCAGCTTAAGTTTTGGGTATTATGGAAAACAAATGTAGAAGAATTTTTTGAAGATCTTTCCGAGGGTTTACATTACCAATGGAGAGAATACATTTAAATAGCGTTTTTCATTCATTTGGTCTCCGGAATAACCGCCCGACTTCAAATGGAATACAAAAAAATTCTTATGATTTTGCTGCCAAAATTTTTAATTCGCAATTTCTTTGCTTAGCAAAATGGCAGTATCCAATAAAATATAATATTTATTTCTGCTTCTATCTTCTCTTATTTTTTTATTTGCTTGCGACCAATTTGAACATTCAAACAAATATCTAGTTCGACACAACATTAGTTGATATACCTGTGTATACATAATTATTTTCTTTATTGTTAAGTAAATAAATTACAAATTAGAAGAAAATTATAAATTAAAAGAAAAATTTTGGTTTGGAAATAAAATCCAGAAGCAATATTTTGTTTCTTTTTTTGAACATTTTCAAACGATTTTTTCTCTCCCGAGTGAAGAAAAACGGCTGCTGCCGTCCAATAGAAAACGCCGTAATACTTATGCATATAGTTTTCTTGGATTTAGTTTTCAAGATATACATACATATATACATAAATTTGTTCAAGCTGTATGTCAATCCAAATGGTGCATAATATATACAATAGAACTAGGGCTATGGCGGTAGGTGCGTCCTTTTAAATTTCTATTCAGCGGTTACGAAGTTCATAGTCTAAGCAATATTTATTCTGCGGGTTGTTAAATGAACTGATGTACGTATATGGAAAAGTTCTTAGAATTTGGCCCTTCCCAAAACGGCTTTCAACTGATTAACACCTATTCGTGTGACGCTGTTTGTGAACACATGTGAATTATCAACAAAGTCAATTTGTTTCAGATTTCAAGATCGACATCATCCATATTACACATAATATGTACCAAGTGAACGCTATGCACAAATTGGTGTGATTATAGCAAACTTAAACGCAGCGAACCAATCACGTGCAGTACACAGGGCTACACTATTGTAACTGTTTCTTAAACAGTATACTCGTATTTGTAAGCAATGCAAAGGGCAGTAGAGCTCGCCACTAAACAATGGGCGTTAGGCTAGCGGAAGTGATAGTTAATGATTAATCACAAACTCTCTTTTTAACTGGACTAGAGCAGTGTTTTCTTAATTAATCGCCAATTCGAGAAAATGCCTATAATGCATTCACTATTTACAGGACTGATAAGTTATTCGATATGCCAGAGTTAGCTCCATAGAAGATGAAATTTAGATCGTTGCTAACGTTTCAATGTTTGGATTAATAACTTGCGGTTATAACTAATAAAATATGGAAAAAGGTTGGAAGTTTCAATTTTAGGTTTCATCATAGAAGAGTTTGAAATATGTTAAGCGATTTGAAAAATCAGAGAAAATCCAACGATTTCACTAATCGCACTACCTCCGCATGTTGCTAGGTCTGCGCGGAGTACAGGCCCGATTATCGTTACATGACGAACGAAGAGTTGACCATTTTTGTCAGTTCATGGGAATACGTTATTTTATTGGTTGACATAATACTCCAAGGGAATTTCAGGAAACATTCGTTTGGTTAGATGAATTCATCGTATCATATATATACGTATGATAGATATATGTATATATCAGGACTCTTGTATATTTCATATCGTAAAAGTAATAAAAATGTCATAAATACGAGCAAAAAAACATCTCACAAATGAGATGTTAATCATAATTCATATACATCTTGGCTTATACGAGTATACTCACTCAGGTAGATCATACATTCGGAATACAGTTTTTGGGCGCATAATTTCCAGAAGTTTTAATTGGATTTTCGAAGCGAAATAAAAATAAGATGGAAAAGTAACGATAACGTACGAACCATACTTATAATGATATTATGAAAGCTACAAAAAACAGTCCAAAATTCATCCGAGTACTCACAATTTTCATATTTACCATGTTGCGACGGTTGCCAAATTATTACATCATAATAACAAAATTACATTTTCGTACATTATATCGACTGCAGACAGTTAACAATCTATTTAATTTTCAATCACACAAACAAAACTGAAATTAATTTCCCTTTTACAAAGATCAGTCTATATTAATTTGGGTACTGCAAAATTTGTAAAACTCTGTAACATCTTGCATAGAATATAATAAAATTAAATAGACATCGGCACATATTGAACTCTTTTTCGATTCTCTGAAATTTTAGATTTCTGAATGGACTCATCATAATTGAAAAGTCTCCACCTCAACAGAATAAAATTCGATTGCTGCTAACTTTACATCATTATGCATTTGACATTTGCTGTCAATCCCCTTTTCATCAGACCAACCCGCAAAAGTGTACACGTTTTTCCTTATTCTGTATAAATTTCATCAGCTTAATTGCTTAAATACATTAAAAGTAAAGGAATTGCGTTCACAAAATGGTATTGACCAGTCGTTTTTATAAGGAGAAATATCCGGAAATAGAAGATGTAGTGATGGTGAACGTACGATCTATTGCTGAAATGGGTGCTTACGTTCATCTCCTCGAGTACAATAATATCGAGGGAATGATCTTACTATCTGAGTTGTCTCGTCGTCGTATTCGGTCTATAAACAAACTTATAAGGGTTGGTAAGACAGAACCTGTCGTCGTTATACGTGTGGATAAAGAGAAAGGCTACATAGATTTGTCGAAAAGACGTGTCTCCGCTGAGGATGTTGAAAAATGCACTGAGCGCTTTGCCAAAGCGAAAGCCGTCAATTCAATCCTGAGACATGTTGCTGACATACTGGAGTACAATTCGAATGATAAGTTTGAAGAATTGTATCAGAAGACTGCGTGGTATTTCGAAGAGAAATATAATAATAAAGCTTCAGCTTACGATATCTTCAAACAATCTGTGCAGGATCCATCGATTTTGGATGAATGTGGTCTGGACGCTAGCACAAAAGAGGTACTGCTACAAAATATTCAACGTAAATTGACATCGCAAGCGGTGAAAATTCGTGCAGATATTGAATGTTCGTGTTATGGATATGAGGGCATTGATGCCGTGAAAGCAGCTCTCAAGTCAGGATTAGATGCTTCAACAGAAGAAATGCCAATTCGTATAAATCTCATTGCACCACCTTTGTACGTGATGACCACTTCGACAACAGAAAAAACTGATGGACTTAAAGCACTTGAAATTGCCATCGAAAACATTCGGAAAAAAATCAGTGATAATGAAGGTGAATTAAAAGTAATCATGCAACCAAAAGTCGTCACGGCTATGGATGAAGCCGACCTGCAACGGCGCATGGAACGTGCTGAGGCCGAAAATGCCGAAGTTGACGGTGATGAAGACGAGGAAGGAGATCAAGAAGGAATGCAATTTGATGGTGGGGACGAAGAAAATGGACAAGATGATGAAGACGAAAACGATAACTAGAACGTCTTTATTAGTTTCTTGTATTTTCATATAAATATATGCTTTTCCTTTTAATTAGTTTAGAAATATTAAGAAAATGCGTAAGCAAAATAAAGCTAAACTAATAAGGGTTTTACATAATTTTTTAAACGATTGCTTTACCTTCATTTTGTTTAAATTTTGAATTCGCTTTCTGTTTTGCTTTTGATAATCTACCACTTATTCGGTTAAATTACACTGGGTTTATTGTTATTATAGGGCAAGAGTTTGTTCTGCTAATAACAATTGTTTTATATTTATATCTTCAGCTTAAGCAATGAAATTTTCAAAATGGATTTAAAGGGTATACAACTTCAAAAAGCTTATTTTAGCAATAACTTTTCTAAGAAATTATTTGTGACTAGGTATATCTTGATTATTTTTTTACTGAAATTTTGGCATACAATTTCCATAGAGTATATTGCTCGTCAGATGTCTATTGCTAGTTTTTAAACGCGATATTCTTCACATTTCCCAACATTTGATTTATCAATTTCATTTACTCTTAAGCTATCCGAAATTAAACGTGGTTTCAAAACAAAAGGAAAGTCACGTTATACCTGTATTCATTCTAGGCAAATAACCTGTTAAAAATCTAGTTGATAAAGAAAATCCGCCAACTTCGAGAAAGGAAAATGGAAATGATTTCATTGTATTATAGGAAAATGTAGTTCAGTAGCATTGCAAAATCTAATCATACAATCGGGATTTATTATTTTCAACACTCACTTATTAAGGTTAATTGAAACAATTAATTTTAAAATCAAATCTCCAAATTCCTTAAGTTGTTTGCTTAAGGATTTAATGATACATCTGTAATTTATATATATATAGTGTATCTCCTCTTTTTCACGTCTTTCACGAATGATATGTTAACACACATTAGTGTGCTTTGTGCCCCATTTTTAACTAGCCGGATTGCTGCTTGGTCAGCCGCATAAAACCTTTTAGATGGCACCAGTTCCGTAATAAGTCGCTGTCTTTCACAGCTTGAGTTCGCGCAAATTTTTAACACTTAGTTGACAAGCCTACACTCTTTTGCCTCTAAACCGCCCTGTTGTCTTTACATACATCCGTACATGTACATAGCTCGATATTTTTATAGCAGTGCCATCAGCGAAACTTTTAAATAGTATATCCATTATATTGGTGCCACTGATGTACTTCAATATCCCTTTGATACATCTAATCAGCGTGATATAACTCCCATTGCAAATGCGACTTCTGAGTTCTGACCACTGCCAAATACAAAAGGTTTCTATAAGTTAACTTTATATCGTTCTGGCATGGGTCACCTGTACTTGAAGCTTTTTCAGCTGGATTTTAAGTTGCCTTACACTCATCCATATTGAATATTTCAACACAATTCTCGCATAACTTATTTGACTGACATGAATCTTATCATTTACCGTACCACGGACAACAGCATGCCCAAAAACCAATGAGCACAAAAAACGTAACTTCAAATTCTATCTGTAGGATCTGCATTCATATCATCTTTCTTTTCGATACAGATTTACAATCTTAGAAATGGATTTAAATTTGCAACAACGAACTTGTATTAAATTTTGCGTAAAAAACGGATTTAATGGTGCGCAAACGATGGAAATGTTGGAAAAGTGTTTCGGAAACGATTTTCTAAAGAAAACGGTCGTTTACCAGTGGTCGTAAGTCAATCGAAGACGATGAACGCAGTGGCAGACCATCGACATCGAAAACCGACGAAAACATTGCTGGAGTAAAAGGAATGTTGGTCAATAACGGCAAATTAACCATCAGAGAGATAGCGGGGAACTTGAACATTGCCTATGGATCCGTCCAAGACATTTTGGTTAATGATTTGGGTTTCCGTCGTGTAGCAGCAAAGTTGGTGCCAAAAGACCTCAATTTCATGCAAAAAAGACCGTTTTGACGTCGCAAAAGAGATGATTTGCGGGGCTGAATCCGATCCCACATTCATCAAAAGGATCATTACTGGAGACGACACGTGTGTTTATGGGTACGACACGCAATCCAGACATCAGGCAAGTGAATGGCGTTCACCACATGAGCCAAGACCAAAAAGCCACGTCGTTTTCAGTCAAAAGAGAAGGCAATGCTCACGGTTTTAATGGATTACAACGGTGTAGTGCATCATGAATTTTTGCCAGAAAGTAAACAAAGAGTATTATTTGGGTGTTATGAGACGTTTGCGTGAAGCAATTCACCGAAAGAGACCAGAATTGTGGGCAGAAACCTCGTGGATTTTGCATCATGATAACGCACCGTCGCACAGTGCCATCATTATTCGTAATTTTTTGACGAAAAATGCAACAAATACCATCCAACAGCCACCGAATTCACCTGATGGCTTCCCGTGACTTCTTTCTGTTTAATCGAGTTAAAAAACCACTACGGGGAACGCGTTCCAGCAGCCGAGAGGAAGTAATGGAAAAATCGCAGGAAGCACTGATGAACATACCGAAAACCGAATATAAAAAATGTTTCGAGGATTAGATCAAGCGCTGGCATAAGTGTGTTGCAGTCGATGGGGATTACTTTGAAGGGGACAATATAGATTTAAATGAATGAACTTGTATTTTTAATTGTCTGAATAAATTCCGGGATAATTTTGAACGGAGTGGTACTTTCTTTTTTAAAGAACTTAGCAGTTAAGTGAGTATGACTACACCATAGATAAACTAACCTAGATGGCAAACTCTACTAATACTTTTGCAAACCCTTAACTTTCGACAGACACACTGTAATTGAATTCCAAAACTTTTACATCTCTATAACTTTCTCAAATTTTGCTAGAAAGAGAGCAATTTACAAGTAAAATTGCTAGAATGAGAGCGATTTGCGCGAGTGTGTGTAATGTGGATAACGTATTTTTTGGTTAAAATGGGCGGGGTTTGTATAAAAATGCCATTCATCACAATTCACACGCTTTCACAGACAGAGCCACACGGATAGAGGCGATCACTAGAAAACCGGTTTTGATTTTCCAATATCTGGAAAGTTTGCCATCTAGGTTTAGATTATCTATGGACTACATACACTTATGATGCGAAAGCATGTGTTAAGTTTTTCGGAAAATGGGACAGAAATAGAAGGGAAGATGTTCGGGCTCAGCGGCTTTTTCGCCCCATAAGTGGCGTCAAACATTAAATAGGGAGAGTAAACTGCTGAAAGTATCTACACGACATGCAGATATATTGGTACATGCAAATGCCTTAGAGACATACGACGAAAAAACGTTAATTGTTTTACGAGTGAAGATAAATAGAATATAGGGTGGTTGTCCAAAAAAAAGATGGTTTAATGTTTGTAGGAATGTAGGAATCAATCAAATAAAAGAAGAGAAGGAAAACAACTATGTATTGACTTTTATGAGTCAACTACACACAACCCTTAAAACACCGGCATTACACACAAACAGCGCATCTTACTACATCTTTTCCCACAATTGGATGCTTCCTTCCTATCAACCCCTGTTTCCAATAATTAATCGGTGTAAAAGACAAACTTATCCGCATACAGAGTACGATCACCATAGACTAACTATACCTAGTTATCAAACTCTACTAATACTTTTGCAAACGTTTAACTTTCGCACAGACGCACTGTAAGTGAATCACTAACACATTCTCCATCTCTATAACCTGTCAGAATGGCTAAAATGACAACAAATTTCACGTAACGTTCGCTAAGTATATATAATAAAGGCAAAAATGAAAGGAAAAATATTTTTCGTTGGTGAATATTTAATTCAACGTGGTGAAAAAGTGAAGATAATAGAATATATTAAAAAAAAACCTTTTTTTTTGTTTCAATTGGACAAAAAGGGGATCGTTTCAGAATAAAATTAAAAAAGGACCTAAGGATCATATTTTGAAAGTTTCATTTGAAGATATAAATGAATTGAAACTATTACAATTCTGAAATCAAGCTTAAGCTTGTATTGAGAGTCAATTGTATAAGCATTTTGTATGTTTAGGCACAAACTCTGTACTCTGGACATCAATGAAAAGGATTATTATTATTTCCTTGCTATTCTTTTAGTTTGAATGTGTTGAGTAAATAAATTAATTAAATAATACTGATAAGTACAATTAATATTTTTGATAATTTTTTAGTTTTTTAAGGAAAATATTTGTTTTTCTATTTGAATTTAAAGCTTTTCCAAAATATTTCGAGAATCTTTTTTTTCACACATTATAAAGTACAAAAGCGGTGGTATTTTAATTGTTTATTTTTTAAAAATAATTTCCAGAATTGAACAAACAATGTGAAATGATATCCCAATTTAATTTGGTTTTGTCGAAGGGAATTTTGTTTATAATTGTTTTCAACAGATCTGTTTCTTTGCAAGTAATAAATGTTTATTTGTATTTTCTTAGAAGCAAAACAATAATATTCCGTGTAGAAATAAAAATGTTCCGCTGCATGTGAAATGAGCACAGCTAGAATGTTAGTTTAGTCTTAATGAAAAGTGTTAGTTTATACTTTAATTTTGCGGAAAAAAGACTTTGCTACTACTTTGTTGAGTATCCTTTAATGCTGTTATCATCTTTAAGCCGGTCTGGCATAGAATGCGTCAACTTTTCCATATATTCACATATTATTTCTTACCATTCCGCTAAAAATAAAACTTTTAACTGAGGCTTCGATGTAATGACATGTTTTCGTAAGCTCATCATTTAATGATTCCAAAGAGGTTCCAAAGAGAACGGGTTAAGATCGGGGCTTTGTGGTGGCGTTACTAGCAAGTGAGGGACTTTATGTATCAACCACATTGTGCGATATGCTTGAAGACGTTGTCCTGTTGGGAGTAAAAAATCTTTCGCGATAATCATTGTTTGTGTACTTTGAAGCAAATTTTCACTCTAAATCTTTTAATATACTTCTTTTGTCATCATCTCAATGACTGTGACTAATTTACCGATCTCAACAGTGGATATTTAGGTCCATATCACACAACCACCATCTCCGTGGTTTACTTTTTGCCTTGTGTATTTGGACTGAAAGTATCATTTGGTTGTCTTCATGCTTTCGAAGGCCTATTTGATTCATAAATGCTAAATTTTGACTCTTCCGAAAAAATCCTAGAAGTAAAATCCTTTGTTTTTTTTATTTATTAGCAAAGTCCTTCTGTTTTTTTATTTGTTTCGCTGACGAAAGGTTTCTTTCTAATGGTATGGGGTTTATACGCCTATTTGATGTCGTTGACATTCATGAAAATCCAGCCAAATATTAGCATTATAACGTAATATTTGTGAAAGGTAAAGCGTTGTGTTTACATCGATTTTCTTTTTCTCGGAAATTTTTTGATTCAAAAACTGAGCAAAGAATATGGAAATGTTGCGTTAGTAATGGGATTAGTAATACAAAAGAATTAAATGTGAGCTAAATTGTCCAGTCGCATCCACATTTTTCCAAAAAATAATTGGTCAATTCGCTGTTGTACCAAATGAACCTATAAAGCACTAATTTTCTTTTTATTGCTTTGTTTGTTGCTATTACCAATATTTTAAATTCAATTTTACAAAAGGCTTGTGTAAAGTTATATTCTCACAAAAAAAAAAAACAGTCAAAATAATCATTAATCCTTATTTATTACTTCGTATGAAAAGTTAATACAATAATTGAATTATAATACATATATGTATTTTCCATTTAATCTAATAATCCAATTTATTCATGAATTGTAATTTACATTTTTTCGGAACATGCTCTCCTGATGAAAGCATTCAGGGTGAAGCGAAAATCTTACCCACACTGTGGTAAAATGAACAAATGTCAATATTTTATTGAAGAAGCAGCGAATCCAAGAAAGAAAAAACAATTTCTTTAAATTTATTGTATTTATTGGATAATCAAAGCAAAACAAAACAAAAATCGAAAAAAATGCTTTAAGTAGTATTTAGTTGTATATGACTTTTATTTTCATTTTAAATTCACATTTATTTGATCAGCACACGATGGTCCCACACTGTGAACGCTTTTCTTGAAACCATTTCACTTCAAATGTTGGATCTGCACGGAAAAAGGCATTAAATGTATAGCTAAACGAAAATGTATTCTTTTTACTCACATTTATTTGATCAGCTCACGATGGTTCCACACTGGGAACGCTTTTCTTGAAACCATTGCACTTCAAATGTTGGATCTGCAAGGAAAAAGGCATTAAATGTATACATAGCCAAACGAAAATGTATACTTTTTACTTACATGTAATTAGTTAGCATCACTTATCCACATTTCTTCAAGCTCTTGAATGGTGCATTTAGATTCATTGTTCTTACTGTAAAAAAGAAGTAAAATAAATTATTTTGAAATTAAAATGTTTTTAGTTACTCACAAAAAAATGTAAACAAACTTTCCCAGCTGGTTTTGCCACATCCAATCGAAAGCAATCTGTTGGTGGCAGCAGTTTCCTGTAGAAAATGATTTGTTCTTGCTTCAGATGTGTAGAATTTTCTTCTTTTGTTGTCCTAGAAAATATAATAAAGAAAATTATTGTCCAACATTAAATTTTTGTGCAACTTACACGAAATTGAATTTGTAAACAAGAGAAATGTCAAAATCGGAATTCACCGCGTCGTTTTTATATGGATGACGTCACTCGTAAAACTTTTCGAATTTTGACATTGTTGACAATTCTCACGTATTCACGGACAGGTTCACACGGATAGGGACTTTCAGAAGAAAACCGGTTTTGATTTTCCAATATCTGGAAAGTTTGATATCTAGGTATAGATAGTCTATGACGATCACTGAACAGTAGAAGGAAAGCAAAATATGTATCTGGGAAATAAAATAAAATCCAGCACAATCACTTTCCACCAACCAATACAATGATATAAGAACAGCCAAAGTAGCGGCAGCGGTGTCGGTGTCGGTGGCAGTACCAGCATTGGGCAAAAGGCTGAAGGAAGAAAAAGAAAACAAATGTGCACAAAGGATGAAACGTATATTTGTAACTCAGTCGTTCATAGACCTCCGTGAGGAACATAGATGAACTAACCTAGATATCAAACTTTCCAGATATTGGAAAATCAAAACCGGTTTTCTGCTGATCGCCCCTAACCGTGTGATTCTGTCTGTGAATACATGTGAATTATGATCAATGGCAATTTCCCTCCTTTTTTATACAAACCACGCCCATTTTAACCAAAAAACTTCATCCACATTACACACACTCGTGCAAATCGCTCTCATTCTGGCAATTTTACTTGTAAATTGCTCTAATTCTAGCAAATTTTGACAAAGTTATAGAGATGCAAAAGTGTTGGAATTCACTTACAGTATTAGTAGAGTTTGATATCTAGGTATAGATATGGTGAGGAACATAGACTAACTATATGTATGTAGGGGGGGCGAGGAAGTCAGTCAATAAAAAAACAACTTGTACTATATTTACGCTACTTCGACTTTATTGTGCAACGCACTTCCGCTGACTGCGTGCATTGTCCGCTAACAATTTTGGTACATCTCGCTTTAAAGTAATTTGGTAACAAATTTGTGCGTGTGCGTATGTTGAATTACTTGTATGAATATGAGAAGCTTTTTCGAGCAGATCATTCGATCAGGTCCGGTACATTATTTAAATGTATAATCACCGCAAAAGATGGAAACATGATCATACCATCCGAATACGACAGTATGGTTTTAAATTTTTCGAACGCCTTTTTTTTTTTTTCTTTGCCTACAATGCGGCCAGCCTGATCGAGTAATCCTCCCGATTACATAAGCATCTTCTCTAAGTATTATAAGTATAAGTATCATAAGATTACGTATTGGTTAAAATTAATTATATATGTATATGCAAGTACACAATGTATCTTCGTTCAATTTACATAATTTTAAATATTCTTTATATCTTGAAATTCATAGAAAAGAACATTAATTCAGAAACAATTCTATAAGAAATTAATTCAATATAATCATTATAATCCATTAGAAGTTTTAAAAATAATGAAGAGAAATAATCGGGGATTGGTTTGGGTTGTGAATGTACATAATTGTTTTTCGCGGGTTGTTATTATTTAAATCATGTTCACCTTGATGAACCTCGTCAACCTCTTCACCACCATCTCCATATTCAGCTTGTTTGACAGTAAATGGTCTCATATTCGATGGAGAACACACACCCTTATAAGGTAACCGTGTTAACTGCAAACCCTCAACGTCTGTAATGAAGTAGCGATCATTCGGCAGCACCTTTTTAACCTCATATGGACCCCTATATTTGGCAAACAGTTTCCTATTAACCCCAGGGGTGTTTGCAAAATTTTTTATCATCACATATTCTCCTTGTTTATATGTATGCGGACGCTTATGACGCTTATCATATTGAACCTTATTATACAATTGGCTTTTTTCAATGTTTTCTATTGCTCTGGATCTAGCTTCAACAATATTTACTTTTTCCTCGCCGAATTTGTCTTTTAAAAACTCACTCAGGCTATCAGAAATAATCCCTTTCTGACTCCTACCAAACAAAAGAATACTGGGGGAAAACCCTGTGCTTCTATTTAATGTGTTATTAAGGGCATATTCGACTTTCGCTACGTGTTTATCCCAGTCATCTGTATTTGGTCCATGCGCTCAACCTGCTCGTTCGCTTGCGGTGACTGAGTGGCTGTCAAAATATGTTTCACATTATTTCCAGTTAAAAAATCAGAAAATTCTTTAGAGGTAAAGCAGCTACCACGATCCGAAATAATTCTATTAGGTCTAGAATAATTCTCAAAATATGACATTAGACAAGCAATCGCATCCTTCGTCTGCGTTGTCTTTACAGGGTAAAGCTTAACGAATTTTGTAAAAGCATCGATCACTAAGAGTAAGTGCCTTTTCTTTAAACGAGTATTAGCCATAGGGCCCAGATGGTCAATATGCAACGTATCAAAAGGAATATTTCCTTTAGGAATTGAATGAAGTGCACCTTGTTGGTTTCCAGAATCGGGAGAAAAGCAAATGCATTTCAAGCATCTTCCGATATATTCTTTTATCTTTTGTTTCATTTTTGGAAACCAATAGCTACATAATATGTGTGCGTAGCACTTTTCCACACCTAAGTGGCACATTGCTTCATGACTCGTCCGAATCACTTCTTCCTCCATATGCGATGGTACATAAAACAAAACATTGTCTTTATCTTTTCGGTATATTAAACCGTCTATCATTTCGAAAAAATGGCTTTCATTTTTTTCTAGTTCAACTGAAATCGCAACTATTTTTGGATCTTGTCTCTGTGCAGCCGCTAGGACAAATTCAAAAGATTCGTCCACTATGTGAAGAATATTGAAAGAACGGCTAAGAGCATCGACATGATTCATGCGGTTACCTTTTGGTGTTCGACCGTATAGTCGAAGCTTTGCAGTTCTAACACCCAACGAGATATGCGCGGATTTATCTACTTTTTTTGTAACGTTAATGTTAGTGCTTGGCAAACGGTTACAATTTTAAAATTGATGCCAATCAAATAGATCTTAAATCTTCTTAACGCATATATTATAGAGAGTGTTTCGAGTTCGTAGCTATGGTATCTACTCTCGGTTTCAGAAGCACGTTTTGAAAAATAGAAAATGGGGTGAAATTTGTCATCGAATTGTTTTTGTAACAATACTGCCCCGAAGCCTGTGCTGCTTGCATCACAATGAAGTTCTGTGATGTTGTTTGGACTGTATATAGATAATACAGGAGACTCTATAAGCTTTTCCTTCAAAAGTTCAAACGATTCTACTTCCCGTGGACCAAATATGAATGGTGAATCTTTTTTGAGCAGGTCATATAAAGGCTTAGCAATGTAAGCAAAATGCTTAATGAATTTTCGGGAGTAAGAGCATAGACCAACAAAACTATGAACATCTTTTACACAAGACGGCATAGGGAAAGTTCTGATAGCATTAAGATTACTTGGATTTGGTCGAATGCCTTCTTCATTTATTAAATAACCCAAGTAGGAAATTTCACTTTGTAAGAACGAACACTTATCAAACCGTAATAGCAAACAATTTTCTGTAATCACTTTTATTACTTCCTTTAATTTTGAAAGATTTTCTTGAATACCTTCGGTAGCGATAAGTATGTCATCTAAATACGTAAGTATTTTACCTTCTTGAATTAAGCTTCCAAATACATGCTTCATGTATCTCTCAAAAACAGATGGGGCGTTTTTTAAACCAAAGGGCATTCTGAGGTATTCGAACTGGCCCAGAGGTGTTATAAAAGATGTATATTTTATGGAATCCTCCGCAACTGGTACGTGATGGAAACCGTTTTTCATATCGAGAGTTGTAAAGTATCGTTTGTGCTTGAGACGATCAAGATGATCCTCTATTAAAGGTAACGGGTAATTATCGCGCAATGTAACTTTATTTAACTCTCTATAATCAACGCAGAGCCTCAGCTCTTTGTTCTTCTTCTGAATTAAAACAATAGGAGATGCATATTCCGATTGCGATTCGCGAATAACACCCTTGCTGATTAAATCATCTAATAGACGTTGTAAGGCTAACCTATGTGCATAGGGTATTCTTCTTGGCGGACAACTGAATGGAGCTTCTTTGGTCAATAAGATTCTCATTTTAAAATCACTACGCGGATTAAATGCGCTTTCATTTAAAAGGGAATAAGTGGGCCTAACTATGTCTACTACTTTTATTCTATCAATTTCTGATATTTTGTCATTAATATTTAGATGCAACTCACACTTTGTATCCCTCATGTCGATGTTTAGCATTTGATGCATGAAATCGTTCTCTTTATCGCCATCGGTGGAGGTAGAGGTGGAAGCAGAAATATGAGGATTTGCATCAGAGTGATCTTGATTTCTCTTGAAAGTTTTGTTTTCTGAATCAGGTTTTTGCAACACCAAACCAATCTTCCCAATGAAGTCTCTACCTAGAATAATGGGATAACTCATTGAAAATGTTTTAACAATTAATATATTTAAAGTGATAATCATATTTTGATACATAACTTTGGTTGTTATACTACCCAATACATCTAAGGGACTGCTATTCACACCACAGTAAAGATGATCTTTCTGCAATTGCTTTATGATTAAGGCTGGGGGCACAAATTGTTCTTGCACAAAACTAATTGGGCTTCCAGAGTCGATTAGTGTTAACAGTGTTGTAGAACTAAGCATGCTATCACCGATGAATTGGTAGTTTATGTTCATTTCAAAATTGTTTAACTGCAGATTTGTATCCTCATCTCGAAGAACAGCTGATTGCAAAAATCTATCAACTGGTCGATTATCACTACTGGTTAACGGCTGAAGAATCATCACAGGCTTTTTATTGTTACATCTCGTCGATATGTGACCCTCTTCTCTGCACTTAAAACAGGTGATTGGTTTCCTGGTTGAATCTATGTGTGTTTTTGCCTCCCGCCTATTCACTGGTATCGTGTCCTCCTCTTTTCTCTTCGGTTGCATACTCGTATATACTTTCGCACGCGGGTAAGAATGTGGTGGTAAGGTGGACTTTGGGTACCTGTACTGGTAGCTATCTCGACAATTATTTTTCAGCTTTTCGTATTTTCTCAGCGCTAATTTTAACTCACACATGTTATTCGCAGCATACAGAATTATTTTATTAATCTCAACGTCAGAAATACCTTTTATAATGAATTGGATAAGGTCTTCTTCTTCAATAACACCATGAGAAGCTATCTCCTGCATAGACAAGACGAATTGTTGCATAGATTCTTCTCTTAGCTTCTTTCTATTACGAAGATTTTCATAAATATCGCTTTTTGTAACTACTTTACGAAACTCGTTTATTAACGCAACTTTCAATTCGTTCCAATTTTTTGGATTAATAGTTCTTAAAAATAATTTGGCCGTACCTGTGAGAAGCCTTTTCCCATAGATGAACTTGGTCTTATTGTCCATATCTACAATCACCGAACATTTTTCGAATTGTTCCACCCAACGCTGAATGGGAAAGTTATCATCACCGCTGAACACTAGAACAGAATCTTCTATGTCTCTGAAATTGTAGCTTGTGGACGGGACTGTACTGATTTTGTCATCCATCAGTTGCAATTCTTGTAGTTGTTGTTTAAGCTTCATTATGTCTTCCTTTTTCTTGCAGATTCTCCTCAATCTCGACAACTCCTCATCAAGCGTCTGTTCTTCTGCACCTTGTGATTCACCTACCTCGTCGGATAACTGGTCCATTTCTGGTAATGATTCGTCGGTTTCAGAACTGTCGCTTATTATTCTGAAAATTCTTCCCTCGAAAAATCTGCTACTGCTTCCTCAATGCGGATCTTTAACTCGGCTTTGGTTCCTTTTGACTGAAGTTTTAGATTCCTTAGCACGTTCTTTAAAATAGCAACATTGGCCAAATTTAAAAACTCTTCCCATTCTTTAGGTATTATTTAGAATGATATTCTTTCTTTATTTATGTGTATTTTTTGTTTAAAATTTAGCAAAAGAACTCGAAATTATTTATTAAAAGGAACACTTGCACGTGTTTCTACACAATTTCAATTAACGAAGGAACAATCCCACTTCTGAAATTTGTAGGGGGGCGAGGAAGTCAGTCAATAAAAAAACAACTTGTACTATATTTACGCTACTTCGACTTTATTGTGCAACGCACTTCCACTGACTACGTGCATTGTCCGCTAACAATTTTGGTACATCTCGCTTTAAAGTAATTTGGTAACAAATTTGTGCGTGTGCGTATGTTGAATATGAATTACTTGTATGAATATGAGAAGCTTTTTCGAGCAGATCATTCGATCAGATACGGTACATTATTTAAATGTATAATCACCTCAAAAGATGGAAACATGATCATACCATCCGAATACGACAGTATGGTTTTAAATTTTTCGAACGCCTTTTCTTTTTTTTTCTTTGCCTACACCTAGATATCAAACTTTCCAGATATTGGAAAATCAAAACCGGTTTTCTACTGATCGTCACTATCCGTGAGACTCTGTCCGTGAATACGTGTGAATTGTGATCAATTGCAATTTATCTCCTTTTTTATACAAACCACGCCCATTTGAACCAAAAAACGTCATCCACATTACACACACTCGTGCAAATCGCTCTCATTCTAGCAATTTTATTTGCAAATTGCTCTCATTCTAGCAAATTGCTTTCATTCTAGCAAATTTTGACAAAGTTATAGAGATGCAAAACTGTTGGAATTCACTTAGGGTGTGAGTGTGCGAAAGTTAAGGGTTTGCAAAAGTATTAGTAGAGTTTGACATCTAGTTTAGTTTATCTATGGTGAGGAATAGACGTGTTTCGGCTTTCAAAGTGGAAAAAGCAAATCAGAAAAAAAAAAATATAAAAGTGAATTGGAAACATTTTGCCCAAGTGCATCGGTGGCCTAGTGGTAGTGGTGTCCGCCCGATAAAGCAGAGGTCGTGGGTTCGATTCCCGAAGAAATTACGTTGAATTTTTTATTTTTAAAAGTTTAAAATATAGTGGAAAAAAAAATGTACGAAAGAGCGATCGTACAATGAGTGATAGCAAGCGGTCCGCTACTCCAATAGCGGGATCAGCATACGAAATGATGTCATCGGAAAATGGTGTGAAGAAGAGGAGGAGGAGGCTGAATTCATCTCCGAAGCTTGTAAGGCGCCCCTTCCTAACAATTTCTACTGAAAAGTTGACAGGTAGAGTAAGGGAAGGGGCGCCAACAACGTCAACAAAGGCGGCAGCTGACCAAGACGAAGGCCCATACGTGTCTGATGGTGGTGAGAATATCTTTCAATCTCTGATGGCTACTGAGTCAGAGGATGAAGAGGAAGAGGTGCATGCAGTTAAGAGCTGGAACAAAAAGTACTGGCTATTAAAAAGAAACAAGGGACGAGAAGGCAAAAGGAGCAACAACTCCAGAGCTCTAAGCAACAGCTCACAAATAGCGAGGCTAAACACAAGGAACAGCCGTTGCCACAACAAAAAACCACACATGTGCAACGAGAAAACACGTACAGACACAACAGAAACAAAAGGAACAAAAGCAACAAAAATCACAACCGCAGCAACAACAACAACACAAGGCTCAGAAACAACAGCAGCAGCAAACACAGCAACACCAACAGCAAAAGCAACACCAGCAACAACAACATATGCAAACGCAGCAACAACAGCAGCAGAAACAAGACAAGTTTGCAATCAGTTTGCAAAGAGTTCCACCCATAAATACCTACAAGATGGAACTCAAGGAAACTATCGAATTATGTAAGTCGGCCATAGGCAACAATTTTTTTGTAAAAAGGTTATCTTTAGATAGACACGCGATCCACTGCAATTCAGTGGAGCGATATTATAAAATCAAAAAATTACTGAAGGATTCGACGACGGAGTTCTTCTCCTACATCCCGAAGGGGGAAATGCTGCAAACAATGCTGCTGAGGGGATTGGAACCGTCGACTGATCCGGAGGAGCTCCTTGCACTGCTGAAAGAGAAGAAGTGCGAAGGGCTCCAATTCGTGGGGGTTAAGCCCTTCACCACAGCCAGAGCCAAAAGGGAGAAGCGGCAACTGCCGATTTTCCTGGTCCAACTAAGTCCCACCAGCAATTTGGATGGTCTAAGGAGTATTAAAGTCCTGGACTACCAGGTTGTCCATTGGGAAAAATTAAAGAGGAGCGAAAACATTTTACAATGTGTTCGCTGCCAAAGGTTCGGGTACGCCGCGTCGAACTGCGGAATGCAGCCTCGATGCGTGAAGTGCGGAAAGAACCACAAGTCCGAGGAATGCGCTCTGGGTAAGGACGGAGCGTCTGAAAAGAGTCAACTCTCTTGTGCTTTATGTAGGAACACGGGACACACCGCAAATTATCGGGGTTGTCCCAAATTCCAATACATCAAAAGAGTAAATCTGGCTCGGCAGCAGAAAGTGGAAATTAAACGTCCACTCGTGCAGACACAAACCCCAGCCGTTACTCCCCACGTTACCTACGCCCAAATGGCGGCAGGTAGGCGAAATACGGTACAACAAGCGAAGGTTGCTTCTCAGGCCCCAGCGCCCAGAGCACCTGAACCAGTTCCTGACATGCTAGCTATCTTGCTCTCTATCCAGGGGCAGATGGCTCAGCTCCAACGCCATCTAACTGAACACACCGCGCGGGTGGATCAGGTATACGCGCTGCTGCCTGGCCTAACGCACCTTTTGGGTATGGGTACGTACGTGGCGGAGCAAAACCTGAAGGTCCTAGCTGTGAATGTGAATTCACTGATAAGTTTCGAACGACGAGCCGCACTATTTAAGTTGCTTAAAGACCAAGCCCCTGATGTGCTTTTGGTTAGCGAAACTAAGCTTACCAAGAGACACAAAATAAGGCACAGAAGATACAAAATAGTACGGAGAAACCGACCCAACTCCATACGAAAAGGTATACATTTTAAAAGAGTATACAGCCGTGTAGTTCTTAGGTTCCAGGTGCTGGAAGCATGCATCGTGTGTATCCCTCTCCGTAGTGGAAAGCGGTTGTACATGGTATCTGTCTATGCACCTAAGGCTACTCAATCCACCTTATTTATCTCAGAGCTCGAGACACTTTTTCGATTTCTGAGGCTGGAATTGGAAGACAACTATTTTATTATCGGCGGAGATTTCAACGCCAAACATAGTGATTGGGGAAATAATACACCAAATACTAGAGGGAACCTATTATTCAATTGGTGGGGGCAACACAGTGTGATGTATCGACTCCGGCTTAAGGCGACGGTTAGTCCGTCGTTTCCCAGACACGGGTCGTATTTGGATCTCCTGCTGTTCGACTCACGAATACAACTGACATGCACTAACCAACAAACTACAAACTGTCTACGCACTTTCGTGCATGACAGTGACCATTGCGGTTTCAGCACCGAAATAACTGTTCCCAACGAAATTGCGGAATTGGATGAGTTTGTTCAAAGGCATTCCTACAATTATAGTAGGGTGCGTTGGACAAACTTCACCAGAACACTGAATAGAGCACTCTCCTCGAATTCGCTCTACCCACCGTCCAACAGAAATCTGTCAAACGACGAGATTGACAGGTATCTAAGACGAATGGACGAGACAATCAAACAAAAAATGGACAAAATTATACCTCGGTACCAACACACTGACGAAGAAGACTTATTCCGCACCGCAACTATTGACGCACTGCACCGACATACGAGGGCGTTCAATATATTCTCGGTATCGATATGAAGGAAAATGCGAATTCAATTTAAATTGTTTTTGTTTGTCAATATAATCTCCCCTAACATCAATGCATTTGTTACATCTTGAGATAAGCTTTTTTAAACCCTCAAAAAAATAAATTTCCTCTTTCTCTGCAAAATACCCATTTATTGCCGACTTGAGTTCTTCATCATCCGAAAATCTTTTTCCACGAACACATTTTTTCAAATCCGGAAACAGGAAATAATCACTAGGGGCAAGGTCTGGACTATAGGGTGGGTGTTGGATTTCTTCGAAACCACAATCTCGCGCAGCAGCCTTGGAAACTCGCGCCGTGTGAACAGGAGCGTTGTCATGAAGAAGCAACACACCCGCTGCGAGTTTACCCCGTCTTTTCTTTTTAATTTCCTCCCGCAAATTATGCAAAGTGGAAGCGTAGGATGTGGCGTTGATGGTTTCACCTTTTTTTTTTGTACTCAATGAGCAAGATTCCCTTTGAGTCCCAAAAAACTGTGGCCATGAGCTTCCCGGCAGACGGAGTGACTTTGAACTTCTTCGGGGGGTCTGTTCCTTTTTTATGCCACTGCATGGACTCTTGTTTGCTTTCAGGGTCATAGTGGTGGACCCATGTTTCGTCCCCAGTAACAATTCGATCCATAACACCGTCCGCGTTCTCACTACACATCTCCAAAAGCTCTCTACAGCATGCGATTCTCACTTTTTTCTGAGGCGCTGTGAGCATTCGTGGCACCCACCTTGCACTGACCTTTGAAAGGTTAAGATGGTCATGAAGAATGGTGTGAATGGTACCAATTGAAAGCTTGGTGATCTCTGCCATCATTTTCACCTTTATTCGGGCATCCTCAAGAACAAGTTTTTCGACTTCTTTGATGCTTTCTCCCGTACAAGCAGTAGCCGGGGCGCCGGAGCGGGGGTCGTCTTCAATGCTCTCTCTGCCTCTCTTGAACTCACTTGACCACTTTTGCACAGTTGATAATGAAGGTGCGGATCTCTGGTAAACAGCCACCATCTCTTCATGAATAGTTTTTTGACTTTTTCCTTGCTTAGTGAGAAATTTAATTACAGCGCGATGCTCAATTTTCACCATCATCGTCTCAGTTGCCATTATGATTCTGTTTAACTAGAGATAAAACGCGAATTAATAATCACATTTATATGAAATTTTACATGAATGCACTAAAATAATAGTATTACTTGATAAATAAGTCAATTTATATATACAACCACAGCTTCACCCCGATACCGAGAATGTTGAACGCCCCTCGTAAAAGTAGACTGCTGTCAAGACTAAAACCTTGTACAGACGGTTTACTGACAGACATAACCCGGAGATCATGACACTGAAGTCGTCGATTAAAAACCTCCAAACATTAATAAAGGAAAATTACAGAAATTCTGTAAGTTTGTACTGTAAACAATAAAATTCGGGCTGTAAACACCAGCAACCCGAATATGTTCCCGCAAATAAATAAAATATTTCGGAGAAATAATCAGAACGACGTTCCATGTCTTAAAATCGGCCGAACGACGAACAACGAACAAATACTGGCAGCAGCAGGCATAGATCCAAATGAGGCTGTTGATGATGACAACTTCTTTGTGATCGAGGATCCGCAGGAGCAGGTAGAGGCTATAGGAGCGACTTTCCAGGAAGTGTACAAGGCGAATGTTATCATTGGCCCGAACCACGATCTGGAGAATCGAGTCCTTGTGCACAATTTCTACCTTCGAAATGAAATTGTGAATTGGCGATTCGAGAGCTCGGGCTTCACCCAGTTCAATGACGAGAATATGGCAAATAATGTCATCACCAACGATAGGGTACTACCCCCGTTCATTTCGAAGGAAGAGCTTCAAACGATCTTCGAATCAGTGGGAACCGATGAAATACCGACCATTGTGCTTCGACATCTCCCACTAGAAGCGATGGACATTTATACCACCCTGTTTAATAATGTAATGAATAATGCACATTATCCAGCGCATTGGAAAACTGCGGTGGTACATCCCATCCGGCGAATCTCCGATCGATCAGTCTTCTTCCAAACATCCGTAAGGTTTTCGAGAAGGTGATCAATAGAGTCCTGACTAAGTGGGTTGAGGACAAACATATAGTTCCGGATATTCAGTTCGGTTTCAAAGCGGGGCATGATGTCATTCATGCTGCGTCCAAACTGGTTTCTGATATCCAATGGAACAAAGGCAAGAACCAGTGCACCAGTGCCTGCTTGATTGACTTGGAGAAAGTCTTCGATACCGTATGGTTAGAGGGACTCTTTTTCAAGCTGGACAGGTTGGGCATTAGTAAACCACTGCTATATATTCTTTTTGATATGCTCTTCAGTAGACAGTTCATCGTGAAGAATGGCAATGTGACTTCTGCTGGAACTTTTAACATTAAAAACGGTCTGCAACAATGTGCGGGAAATTCGCCGATCCTATTCATCATTTACACGAGTGATCTGATAGGTTCACTTCACCATGCCATAGCGTACGCAGACGACTTAATCGCGTACAGATCGGGTCCAAAGATTGAGGTCATTAATATGCTTTTGCAACGTGACTTCGACAAAATTAAGCGATATTGCGATGACTGGAAGTTGAAAATCAGCTTTCAGAAGTCGGAAACCATTCTGTTTAGGACGCCTTTGTCTGGGGCCTCTAGGGATACCAGAAAGAATTGACGAAAGTTCTCGATCGTGGGGCAGCACGGGCAGCCACTTGCTTGTCGAAATGTAGTCAGATATCTGGCTAGATCAATATCTGTATTTTAACAAACATATAGATGTTGCTCTGGCCAGAGCCAGAGGTGCTTTTGCCCTTACAAAGAGACTGTTTTATAACAGCCAACTCGATGCGAGGGTGAAGGTAATATGCTACATGGTCCTTATCGGGCCCATGGTTGTGTTTGGATGTCCCGTGTGGTTCAACGTGAGAGCAAGTTTATTGGAAAAGATTCGGGTGTTTGAGAGGGCTTGTCTTAGGACTTGTCTTCGCTTATACAGAACACCAGAGTCTGAGTAGATAAAATTCTATCCTAATGAGGTCTTATACAATAGGGCGAACCTAATAAGAGTGGACAATTTCGTCATTAAGTTGACTCGAAGGCACGTTGCAAGAGCAATGACCTCATCAAACAACCTGATCTCCGGGGCTTACTACCCCAATTATATGTATCACGAGAGAGTTCGCTTTGACGGCTTTATTCCTCCAGAAGCGTTCCTCTATCTAGATAGCAAGGGTCTGATCCAGGACAGATTGGCGGTGCCGCTAATCTTCCACGTTGCTCGAACAGCTGCGGACAGGCGACTCAACTACGACAGAGACGTCGCACATGGCAGTGCGAAGTGTCTCCGGTTCAGTAGGTCGGTAGGGAGTCGCGACAGGAGGGATGTTGCTCAGCAGCACCAAAACTTTTGGTGGCTTGTTGAAGGGGAGGACGCTTCGTCGTCTAACTCCTTCAGTGATATGTAGCTTCATGTGAAGCAAAGTGGGACAGCCTAATTTGTTTTTGGCCATGGCCGACTTACATAGTTTTAAATAGGTTTAAGTTAGATTTTAAGAAAAAAAAATATATATATAAAAACCAAAAAAAAAATTAAAAAAAAAAAATATATATACATGTATCTATATATTATGTATATACATATTATGTATATATATATTTATGTATGGCTATGTTTGTGTTAGATGTAAGTAGGTTAAGTAGATTAAGATATATTTTTAGGTAGTTTGCAGGCTTTTAGTTTTAAGTTTTATAAAAAATTAAAAAATGTCCATATACTAAGTTTTTTGTTTAAAATTTATTTTCTTAGTATTCTAGTATTAATTAATGTTAAAATAAAATTAAAAATAGTCTGTAAGAAACGTCGAAAGACATAGTTTAAGTGTTCGGTTTAACTTAGAGTGCCCGCATGGGGCCAGTAAGTTAGTATAAGATAATTTTAAGTTATTTAAGCTAATTTTTAAGCGTTTTTTGTTTAGCATATAAGAGTAATTTAAATTAAAAAAATAAAAATGCATAAAAACTAAAACTGAAACTGTATATTTGTAACACACACAAAACGTCGAGAAACAGAGTGATGACGATTCATGTTTTTTTTTTATAATTTACGCGCGCCTAAGGAGTTAGATACCCTTTTACTGTTGCCAGTGCACGGGCGGAAAGATAGAAGGAGGAGAAAGGAAAATTGTTTTGCAGTGGTCTGAAAAACTCAGGTGTGTCTGGTTTCGATATTCGCTCTCCAGGGGGTGGGAGTCCGAATAGGACGGATAGTTTTTTCTTCACTCAGAGTGATTCGAGGCATAATTCACAGTATTTTTTTCTGTGCTTGAAACTCTACAACAGCCAAATCTACGTGTTATGTTATGCCTTCACACGCAGAATTTTTCTGTCTGACTTCCAATTACACAAATGAAAAACTGACTTGTAATGGGCTGGATTCGAACCTGGACCCTCCGAGAGTGAGAAGCGATTGCTAATACCACTACACCATGTGTCCGCGTACAGACTGTTGTCCAATATCCCATTTCCTTGCACAGTTGATTCGTTGCGAAGCACACAAACCCAACAACAACACCAAATACGCACACAAAGTACGATTACTGAATAGAAGGAAAGAGAAAATAAGACACATTTTGTGACGGACACATTTTTCAAAAAGACAAGCGATTAGACATATCCATGTCAAAATGTTGATCTTTTTTGCGATGAGCAAACAACGATGGGCAAACAAAAAGCTTTTCTACTTCGCTAACAAAAAAAAACGGAAAATAAATTTTCTGTGCGAAAAGCTTTTTCTTTTGCTACTCTTTGTACCGCCTGCGACATGTGACTGCGAGACACAATTTCATTTATACATATACGAGTATGTATATGTACATATGGTATATTCATACGTAGGTACGTATTTTCCTTTTTCATTTTGCTATATTGACCGAAGTTTCGGTAAAATATATTATTTAAGTTTATTTCAGGTTGATTACGTACTTTGGTACTTACAAATACAAAAAAGTTGCGAAAAAAAATCGACTTAGAAGAAATGTCGCGGCGAATAAAGTATGCTGCAATGCAACAACTGCCCAATTTCCAGAAAGAAAAATCCTTAGATTTCCTAAAAAGGGAACTAAGAAATATAATGACTGGCTAACACAGGGAGAAGAATCCCGTGATAATGTTGAAAATCATAAACGGCCATACATTTGAAGTAAAGATTTCGATTTGAAATTTTTTGGGAAAAAAGAATTAAAACGAGACGCCGCGCCGTTCCTACGCTTTTTATGCTTTTGATCCTAGGAAAGCCAAAATAAACTACTCTAATCGCAAAAGATTAAAAGTGCAAACGACAACCGATATATCCATTGATGAACTAAATGAAGTTTCAGCACTAATAGACTACAACAGATCTATAGATTCCATAGAATCTGTATGCAAGAAATGCGAAGCGAACACAAAAAAGCAATTTTTTTATATTCAATAAATAAGTAGACTGAAAACAATTAACAAAATCCTCAAAGAGAGAGCTAAAAAATGTCTAAAATTCAGACATATCCTGGTAATTAAAGACCTCAGGTTAAAAAAAAGTTAAGGCACAGCTTAGAGAATATCAAAAGCAAACATTAGAAGAAAAAATTGATTTCTTACATGATATACATATGTACATAAGTAAAAATACGAAAACATTTTGCAAACTCATTTTATCACAAGGCAAACGACAATTTACCCAGGAAGAAAGGTGGATTTGCCAATGTACATACATGCATATATTTTTTCCCGCTCGCCGTCTGGATATAATTTTGTTCGTGATTAGCTGCAATTGCACTTGCCACACCCAGCTTCATTGCATAGATAGATAAAACTTAAACGTTTATCTCGTGATCTAAACGAAAATGTTTTTGAGGAAATACAAAAAAAAGTTTTAACACTGGATCCAAAAGAAAAAGAAGTCATTTTACTATTCGATGAGATGAGTATGCAGGTGAAACAAAAAATATAAAAAAATGTGTCCAAGACTAAAATAGGCTCATATAGATTCCACAGAATTTCAAAAAATGAATGTGAAACTAGCGGCACCAAGTACTTAGCAGATCCGTGGCTTTCGCAATTAATGCATTACAGCGCTTTAATAAATTTCCAGAGAAAATTGCGCAGTTTGCAAAATGTAAACCCTTCTGCTTTAAGGGCCTGATTATGACAATTGAAAGTATTTTAATGATAAAAAAAGAATTATTCAATGATTACTGTGAGTTATATTATATATATGTTAACAAGTTCAATCAGGACCCACTTGAAAACCTTTTTGGAAAAATAAGAACACGAAATTTTAATAAAAATAATCCAAACGCGCCTGAATTTGGCTCATTACTGGCTCTAAAATTTTTGTTTAAGATTTAAACATTTTCTATTTGTGAAGAAGATTCAGAATATTTACAGTTACATTTGGATACTGAAAATAAAACAAAGATTGTCCTAACACAGGAGCAAGAGAAAAATGAAAACATATTCGATCTAGCCAAATATTGTGAATCCGAACTTCTAGCGATTTAATTACCAGATGAAGACACGATTTCAATAAAAATGACAGAAATGAATGACAGCCACAAGGTTACAGGTTACTGTTTTTTTTAAACACTTTTTCGATTTCACGGAAATATTGATCAAATTGAAAGAATATGGACACTCGAATTGAAATCCAATACTTGTCTGGGCATCAGACAAATCCTTTGTCAACTTCATATACCTACAATTATTTACCACTTGCTTTCAGAAATTTCCATTTGCATCTAATCTTAGAGAAAATATAGTTTATCAATGTATCTCAAAAACAAATTTGCATTATCCGGATTGGTTTGAAACGACAAATAAATGTTATTCGCACAAAATTGATACAGTCAATTTGCTTGTGGTAGCTCTGCCTTGGAAAAATTGTAAGTGGCTTATTGACAAAACCATAAACAAGAAAAGGAATACAAAACAAAAGACAAAATAATTGCAAATTTTAATGAATATGTAAATTGTAAACTAAAGTAAATATTTACATATGTGCATAATGTATGAATATAAAAAAAAAATAAAGCGGGGGCGAGGTAAGGTGAGAATAGGAATACCACAAGGATTTGTAAAAGACAGATGTATTAAAACAATTAGGAAATAAATAAACATAATTATTTGTCACCCTCAATCTTATAATACGTACATTACCCACACACATGTATGTAGGTATACATATATACATATGTAGGTATATTTCTGCTCTGTATGTTCCTCTATATTATATATTTCGCTGTGGGTATGTCACAAACTCTACGCTGGTGGTGAAAATATGAAAATATTTCCTAGTACCACAACTGGTCCCAATAATCCCAGGGGATCGAATATTTTCCCAAGATCTGATAACGGAATTCTCCTATTTATGACTGATTGTTGAGGAATTGGAAACTGATAGTGGAAAGTATCTGAGCTTGGTTGCCAAATAAGACCGAGAGTTTTTATGAATTCGTTTTCGCCTATGGATAAAAAGGCATCTCTATGGTCTGCAGGAATAGTTTTAAGCAATTTTGGATCATTGGCACAGAACTTTCTTAGTTCAAATTTTGCAGTTGATAACAGTGTGATTAATTCCTTTTGATATGGCACTATCAAGATCATTTATTCCTGTCATAATACCGTCCACATAGGTATTGTAGCGTTTTATGCACGAAAATATTAATTTAGTACCCATCGTTGCCAAACACACTGTATGCGCACACATGTTGCGCTCATATTTTACATAGTGCGGTACTTTTTTTTTTTTGTTCAACCTGATCGTCTGATCTTCTCGCAATTTTCGTGGAACCATTGTACAGTATTTTTACATTGTATAAAAGGCAGAAGTTGTGGCGAGTCGTGAAATAAATAAGTCGGTGTCATACCAGTAAGTGTTGTTTTTCTCTCATTTTGACCTCGTTCAATAGTTCTTCTTACAGTTTCAGAAGTGGGATGGATCCGTGAAAATTTAAAAGCGATTAAGTGTTCTTGAGTGAGAAGGTTATATTCGGTGCTCTTTCTGAACTCATATTTTACGAGCTATTACTAATGCGGTTTTTTTCCGATCGAAGTTCGAACATTATGCCTCAAGAGTGGGACCAATTCTTGGAACTAGCAACTGTCGCTACTTTGAAGGCTGTGTTGAGATCGATGAAAATGCAGATCAGTGGCACTAAAGCGGAGCTAAAGTTAAGGGTTCAAGACGCCGTACAAGATTACTCGGATATCGATCTGCAAAGGTTAATTCAGGAGCATACATACAGAGGCAGGGAGGCCTATGCTGATGAAGCAGTGTCTCTTGCAGAGCAGGTGTCTGATCACGACGATGAGCTGGAGGATCAAATCGACGAGGAACTCAACAGGCTTCGGGAGGTTTGTAAGAAGAAGGAAGAAATAGTTCAGCTGAAAAGAAGACTTCGTGAGCTGCAGTTAGAGGAGACAGAGGTGAGTCAAAGACCAGGTATGAGTACCCCACACAGTTTTAAAGACATCGAGGATGTAATGTGCCCATTCGGTGGTGACGATAATTTCCCTGTTAATCGTTGGATAATACAGTTTGAAGAGTATGCAGAGCTTTTTGGTTTTGACGACCGCACAAAATTTATTTTTGGGAAAAGACTGTTAAACGGTACAGCTAGAGTATTTGTGAGATCGAAGAACTTACGGAGTTGGCCAGAATTGAAAAATGCGCTTAATAATGAGTTTAAAAGGGTGGTTACTAAGGCAGACATATATAATGAACTACAATAAAGAAAGAAGCGGCGTGAAGAAAACATACAGCAGTATGTGTTGGCTATGCAAGAAATCGCATCGCATAACCCAATCGAAGAGGAAGACCTAATGCAACTTATTATTAAAGGCATTCCTGATACAGAAAACAACAAAACTATCCTGTATAGTGCTAACAATATGGAGGAACTAAAGCTAGCTCTAAGAAAATACGAGAAATTAGAGAGCAATAGTCGTGATAGTTGCTTTATACCTAGGAGCTCAAAGACCAGTACATCTCCGTTGTTTAATCGTGGAAAACCACCAAATAAAACGAACGGGGCTAATAATAATTCATCTGTTGTAAAAGAACCAAATCAAAATAGTGCGATTGGCAAATTTGAAAAGAAACAGATAACATATTTAAGTGCAGTGGCTTAGGTCATATTTCCAAAAACTGTCCCAATCGCGATTCAGTTTTGACATTGTAACGTGTAAAGAGGGAACTTAGCAGTAGTGGTGAAATCAACAGCACTTGCATCGATAACAGCACCTGCAGTGGCGGGATGGTTCCAGACAACGCGGTATACCAACACAACAACAGCTTGAAGCAACATCAACATTTGGCAGGTAACGAGTTTGAGAGAGATGTCTGCTACCAATTTCGATTTGGCCACTTCAAGAGTTCAATGAATCTTCTTACCCTTCTGGACTCGGGGACTCCAATCAGTTTCGTGCAAGAAAGTTTCCTGCCATCATTTATGGTTTCACCATTGGATGTCGACAATCGTACATATTGCGGAGTCAACAACAGTCGCTTAGATGTTTTGGGGAGTATTAAATTATACATTTATTTTGATAAATTTTTAACTAATTTGCAATTACTTGTAGTGAAAAATTATTCGATGAGTTACCCCGTTGTACTGGGTAGAGACTTTATTGGGAAAATTGTTATCGGAAAATCAATTCAACAAAGAGTCATCCACCGCTCACAATCATCGTACTTCAAGTCCACCTCTTCATATTCATAATCAAGATTCGGATGGTAATGTAAGTACTATTAGTAAAGATATAGACTTTGAAAGACAGATTTTAAGTATTGATGTTGGTGACGACGAAAGCGATTTTAATATTAATGATAAAATACCTACCTATGCTCAAGTAGCGGTAAGAGAGATAGTTAGGGAAGTTTTTGTCAGGATCATAGTAAGATTTACCCGGTAGAAAGTGATTTTAAGATGAGGATAGTACTTTCAAATAACATTCCATTCCATTATCCCCCAAGAAAGTTGCCGTATTCCCATAAGCTTGAATTAGAAAGAATGTTGAGAGATTTGCTTAGTAAAGGCATTATCCGTGAATCTAGTTCAGAGTATACGTCACCAATCGTTTTAGTTGAAAAGAGAAATAAGGAACTTAGGCTTTGTGTAGATTTTAAGGTGCTGAATAAGATAACGCTTAGTGACAATTATCCTTTAACGCTAATTGAGGACCACATTGATCGCCTCAAAGGTAAAAGGTACTTTACCACGTTAGATTTAAAGAATGGTTTTCACCATTTTCCGTTAGATGAGGAATCTATGAAATACACTTCTTTCATTACCCCGTTGGGGCAATACGAATACACGAAAATGCCTTTGGGGCTAAAGAATGCGCCTTCTGTTTTCGAGCGCTATATGAAGTACATATTTGGGAGTTTAATTTCCAAATCCGGAATCCTTATTATTTGGATGATATTCTAATAGCTACGAAGACTATTGACGAGCATCTAGATATCCTTAAAGAAGTCATTCATATCATTACAACCAAGGACTTGCAGCTAAGGTTTAGGTAATAGGTTTAGGATATAAGGTAAATGAAGAAGGTGTTCGACCAAATGATGTTAATCTCAAGGCTATACGCGATTTTCCAACACCATCTTGTACCAAGGGCGTACATAGCTTTCTAAGACTTTGTTCCTATTTCAGAAAATTTATTAAACATTTTGCGAACCTTGATAAACCCCTTTATGATCTTTTAAGAAAGGATACAGCGTTTGTTTTTGGTGTAAAGGAAATCGATACATTTAGTTTGTTAAAAGAAAAACTGACGGCATCACCTGTTTTGTCGATTTATAGTCCGCACAACGTAACTGAGTTGCATTGTGATGCAAGGCACATATGCCACATGTCGATTCCTTTAGCAGATCCTTCAACGTCCTTTATATCGACGGTGAATCCTTCGAATTCGTATTGGCAGCAGCGCAAAAACAGGATCCTCAGATAATTGCGATTGCCTCCGACTTAGAGAAATCTGAAAGTTCTTATTTTGAAATGATAAATGGATTAATTTACCGTAAAACGAAAGACAGAGTTCTATTCTATTTTCCTTCAGATATGGAAGAGCAGGTGATTCGTACTCACCATGAGGCTCTTTATCACTTAGGAGTCAAGAAATACTTTCAACATATATCTGGAATTTATTGGTTTCCGAAAATGAAAAACAAAATTCGAACCTTCATTAAAGGCTGTCTGAAGTGTATCTGCTACTCGCCCGCATCAGGGAAGTTTGAGGGAATCTTACATCCTATACCAAAGGGGAATGTTCCACTAGATAATTTACATGTTGACCATCTCGGTCCAATCTCAAGTTCTAGTTCAAAAAACTGTCATATTTTTGTTGTGGTTGATGGTTTCACCAAATTTACGAAGCTATATCCAGTTAGAAGCACACAAAGTAAAGAAGTTATCTTGTGCCTAAGGTCTGTTTTTGAGAATTATTCAATGCCAAACCGAATTATATATCGAGGTTCGTGTTTTACTTCTAACGAATTCTCAGAGTTCCTAAAAGACTATAACATCTTAACATCGCCCCAATCGAACGGACAAGTGGAGCGACTTAACCGTGTCCGGATACCCATGTTGGCGAAAGAATGTAAACCAAGTGCGACAGGTGACTGGGAAAAACACATAGTTAAAGTGGAGTTCGCAATAAATAATACTATAAATCGTAGCACTGGCTTTACCCCCAGTACTTTACTATTTGGAAGAGATCAGAAAGGGAAATTTTGTGATAAGGTTCAAGAATATCTTAAAGATATCATAGGAGTGGAACGCAGAAATTTAGAAGAGGTAAGAGATGAAGCTCAAGGGAACATCATTAAGGAGCAGGAGCGTAGCAAAGCTTACTATGATTACCGCCACAAAACTCCTAAGCAATACAGTACCGGTACATAATGATAAAAAATGTTGTCACAACTCCGGGGATAAACAAAAAACTGCTGGCTAAATACAAGGGCCCATACGAGGTGAAACAAGTTTTGCCAAACGACAGGTATATTGTAGGTGATATAGATGGTTTACAGCTCACTAGGTTGTCATACAAAGGAATCTGCTGCCCGAGTAACATGAGGCCTTATGAAGTGTCGACAAGGAATATGAAGTATGATGAGAAAGGAGCCGATGATGACGACGAGGACAATGAAAAAACAAAGTAATGATGATATCTCACAATATCCATAAGTTGTGCACACCTTTACCAATATTCCTGATGAAGTTTTGCTCAATTTTATTGCATTACCTACTAAATAGTAAAATCATTAGTTTTATATAGTGTATCTCTGTATATATAATATTAACGTTTGTTATAATACATTTCTAGTTTGAAGATAACTTCTGAATTGAGAAAAAGAATTATTGTAAATTGTATAGTAAGCTAAATGAAATATTATTTCTAAACATTTGTGATTATTTATACTAATTAACAAACTCTTTAGTTTGGCTGTAAGGTTGATAGCTTTTCAATTATATAATCGGGTCGATTAAACGATCAGGATGGCCGAACTGTAGCGTTTTATGCTTTTACAGGTACATTTCTGATTCATATGTCCAGGTTTTAGACAATTGGTGCTTGACAATAGAAAATCGTTCATTCACTAGCAGAGACAAAAGCTGTGAGCATTTGTAAATTGCATGAACGCCTTTGTAGCAGAATGAACACTCGTTGACACCGCTTACTGTAGCGGTGAATGATGATGGTTGTGACGAATATCGTCGCGGTTTAACTGAAAGTTGCTTACTAAGGTTAGGATTTCCCTCCAATACGCGACACCGTTTGTCTAGAAAAAGCAATGATTCAGCAAGCGATGCCAATCTTCGTTGAGAACACTCGTCGTTCCATTTTTCAAGTGTTTGAAAATTCAGTTTGGATAATATAAGAAGATCTTCCCAATGTGCGAAAGAGAGTGTTTAATGCTCTTGTATGGGTCAGTCGTTCATAGACCCCCGTGAGGAAGAGACGTGTTTCGGCTTTCAAAGTGAAAAAGTAAATAAGCAAGTAAAATAAAAGTGAATTAGGAACATTTTGGCCAAGTGCATCGGTGGCCTAGTGGTAGTGGTGTCGGCCGATAAAGCAGGGGTCATGGGTTCGATTCCCCAAAATATTACATTGACATTTTATTTTTAAAAGTTTAAATAAGTCAAATAAAATAAAGTACGAAAGAGCGATCGTACCGATGAGTGATGGCAAGCGGTCCGCTACTCCAATAGCGGGACCACCAGATGACATGATTTCATCGGAAAATGGTGCGAAGAAGAGGAGGAGGAGGCTGAATTCATCACCGAATCTTGTAAAGCGCCCATCCCTAACAACTCCTAATGAAAAGCTGCCAAGTAGAGTAAGGGAAGGGGCGCCAACAACGTCAACAAAGTCGGCAGCTGAGTCAGACCAAGACGAATACCCACTCGTGTCTGATGGTGGAGAAGACCGCTATATGGGTAGTTTGAATACCTTCCAATCTCTGATGGCTACTGAGTCAGAGGATGAAGAGGAAGAAGTACATGCAATAAATAGCTGCATTAAAGAGCTGCAGCAAAAAGTATTAGCTATTAGAAACAAACAAGTGGCGAGAAGAAAAAATGAGATACAACAACAACTCCAGATTTGTAAGGAACAGCCCACAAATAGCGAGGCTAAACAGAAAGAACAGCCGCTACAACAACAAAAAACAGCACATGGGAAAACGAGAAAACAAGTACAGACACAACAGAAGCAAAAGCAACAGCAACAACAACAACAACAAAAATCACAACCGCAGCAACAACAACAACACAAGTCCCAGAAACAACATCAGCAGCAGCAAAAACAGCAACACCAACGGGGTACCTCCAATCAACACGTTTAAGATGGAGTTGAAAGAAACAATTGAACTATGTAAGTCGGCCATAGGAAATAATTTTTACATTAAAAGACTTAGTTTAGATAGGCATGCGATCCACTGTAACACAGTTGAGCGCTATACTAAAATAAAAAACTTACTGAAGGAATCGACGACGGAGTTCTTCTCCTACACCCCGAAGCTGCAAACAATGCTGCTGAGGGGGTTAGAACCGTCGACTGATCCGGAGGAGCTCCTTGCACTGCTGAAAGAGAAGAAGTGCGAAGGGCTCCAATTCGTGGGGTCAAGCCTTTCACCACAGCCAGAGCCAAAAGGGAGAAGCGGCAACTGCCGATTTTCCTGGTCCAGCTAAGTCCCACCAGCAATCTGGATGGTCTAAGGAGTATTAAAGTCCTGGATTACCAGGTTGTACAATGGGAGAAATTAAAGAGGAGCGAAAACAATGTGTTCGCTGCCAAAGGTTCGGGCACGCCGCGTCGAACTGCGAAATGCAGCCTCGATTCGTGAAGTGCGGAAAGAACCACAAGTCCGAGGAATGCGCTCTAGGCAAGGACGGAGCGTCAAAAAAAAGCCAACTGTCTTGCGCGTTATGTAGGAACACGGGACACACCGCAAATTATCGGGGTTGTCCCAAATTCCAATACATCAAAAGAGTAAATCTGGCTCGGCAGCAGAAAGTGGAAATTAAACGTCCACTCGTCCACAAACACCAGCCGTTACTCCCCACGTTACCTACTCCCAAATGGCGGCAGGTAGGGGAAATACGGTACAACAACCAAAAGTAGCTTCTCAGGCCCCAGCGCCTAGAGCACCGGAACCTGTACCTGACATGCTGGCTATCTTGCTCTCTATTCAGGGGCAGATGGCTCAGCTTCAGCGTCAAATAACAGAACAGGCTACCCAGGTAGATAAAATATACGGGCTGCTGCCGGACCTAACGCACCTACAGCCGTAATGGGTACGTACATTTCGGAGAAAACCCTGAAGGTCCTTGCAGTGAATGTTAATTCACTGATTAGGCTCGAACGAAGAGCCACACTATTTATGTTGCTTAAAGATCAAGCCCCTGATGTGCTCTTGGTTAGCGAAACTAAGCTCAACAAAAGACACAAAATGAGGCACAAAAGATATAAAATAGTACGGAGAAACCGACCCAACTCCACTAAGGGAGGAGGCGTTGCGATCTTTGTAAGAAAAGGTATACGTTTCAAAAGAGTATACAGCCGTGTAGTTCTTAGGTTCCAGGTGCTGGAAGCATGCATCGTGTATATCCCTCTCCGTAGTGGAAAGCGGTTATACGTGGTGTCTGTTTATGCACCTAAGGCTACTCAATCCACTTTATTCATCTCAGAGCTCGAGACACTTTTTCGATTCCTAAGACTGGAATTGGAGGAGAACTACTTTATTATCGGTGGAGAATTCAATGCCAAACATAGAGATTGGCGAAATAATACACCAAATACTAGAGGGAACCTACTATTCAATTGGTGGTGTCAGCATAGTGTAAAGTATCGACTCGGGCTTAAGGCGACGGATAGTCCGTCGTTTCCCAGATACGCGTCCTATTTGGATCTTCTGCTGTTCGACTCACGAATACAACTGACATCCACTAACCAACAAACTACAAACTGTCTACGCACTTTCGTGTATGACAGTGACCATTGTCACTGGTCTCAGCACCGAAATAACTGTTCCAAACGAAATTGCGGAATTGGATGAGTTTGTTCAAAGGCATTCCTACGAGTACAATTATAGTAGGATGCGTTGGACCCACTTCACCAGAACACTGACTACAGCACTCTCCTCGAATTCGCTCTACCCACCGTCCAACAGAAATCTGTCAAACGAGGAGATTGACAGGTATCTATGTAAAACTAATGGACGAGACAATTAAACGAACAATGGACAAAACGATACCTCGGTATCAACACACTGAGAAAGAAGACTTATTCCGCAACGCAACTATTGACGCACTGCACCGACATAAAAGTAGACTGCTGTCAAGACTAAAAACCTTGTACAGACGGTTTACTGACAGACATAACCCGGAGACCATGACACTGAAGTCGTCGATTAAAAACCTCCAAACATTAATAAAGGAAAATTACAGAAATTCTGTAAGTTTGTACTGGAACAATAAAATTCGGGCTGTAAACACCAGCAACCCGAATATGTTCCCGCAAATAAATAAAATATTTCGGAGAAATAATCAGAACGACGTTCCATGTCTTAAAATCGGCCGAACGACGAATAACGAACAAATACTGGCAGCAGCAGGCATAGATCCAAATGAGGCTGTTGATGATGACAACTTCTTTGTGATCGAGGATCCGCAGGAGCAGGTAGAGGCTATAGGAGCGACTTTCCAGGAAGTGTACAAGGCGAATGTTATCAACCCGAACCACGATCTGGAGAATCGAGTCCTTGTGCACAATTTCTACCTTCGAAATGAAATTGTGAATTGGAGATTCGAGAGCTCGGGTTTCACCCAGTTCAGTGACGAAAATATGGCAAATAATGCCATCACCAACGATAGGCTAGTACCCCCGTTCATTTCGAAAGAAGAGCTCCAAACGATCTTCTATTCACTTAGAAGCAAAAAATCAGCGGGAACCGATGAAATACCGAATATTGTGCTTCGATATCTCCCTCTAGAAGCGGTGAACATTTATACCATCCTGTTTAATAATGCGATGAATAATGCACATTATCCAGCGCATTGAAAACTGCGGTGGTACATCCCATCCCCAAAAGAGATAAAGATACTTCCAATCCGGCGAATCTCCGCTCGATCAGTCTTCTTCCAAACATCAGTAAGGTTTTCGAGAAGGTGATCAATAAAGTCCTGACTAAGTGGGTTGAGGACAAACATATAGTTCAGGATCGTCAATTCGGTTTCAAGGCGGGACATGATATCATTCATGCTGCGTCTAAACTGGTTTCTGATATCTAATGGAACAAAGGCAAGAAACAGTGCACTTTTGCCTGCCTGATTGACTTGGAAAGGGGCTTCGATACCGTATGGTTAGAGGGACTCTTTTTCAAGCTGGACAGGTTGGGCATTAGTAAACCACTGCTATATATTCTTTTTGATATGCTCTTCAGTAGACAGTTCATCGTGAAGAATGGCGATGTGACTTCTGCTGGAACTTTTAACATTAAAAACGGTCTGCAACAATGTGCGGTAAATTCGCCGATCCTATTCAACATTTACACGAGTGATCTGATAGGTTCACTTCACCATGCCATAGCGTACGCAGACGACTTAATCGCGTACAGATCGGGTCCAAAGATTGAGGTCATTAATATGCTTTTGCAACGTGACTTCGACCAAATTAAGCGATATTGCGATGACTGGAAGTTGAAAATCAACTTTCAGAAGTCGGAAACCATTCTGTTTAGGATACTAGAAAGAATTGGCGAAAGTTTTCTATCGTCGGACAACACGGACAGCCACTTGCCTGTCGAAATGTAGTCAGTTACCTTGGGATCTGGCTTGATCAATATCTGTATTTTAACAAACATATAGATGCTGCTCTGGCCAGAGCCAAAGGTGCCTTTGCTCTTACAAAGAGACTGTTTTATAACAGAAAACTCGATGCGAGGGTGAATGTGATCTGCTACATGGCCCTTATCCGGTCTATGCTTGTGTTTGGATGTCCCGTGTGGTTCAATGTGAGAGCAAGTTTATTGGAAAAGATTCGGGTGTTTGAGAGGGCTTGTCTTAGGACTTGTCTTCGCTTATAAGAACACCAGAGTCTCAGTACATAAAATTCTATCCCAATGAGGTCCTGTACAATAAGGCGAACCTAATAAGAGTGGACAATTTCGTCATTAAGTTGACTCGGAGGCACATTGCAAGAGCAATGACCTCATCGAACATCCTGATCTCTGGGGCTTTCTACCCCAATTATATGAATCACGAGAGAGTTCGCTTTGACGGTTTCATTCCTCCAGAAGCATTCCTCTGTCTAGATAGTAAAGGTCTGATCCAGGACAGATTGGCGGTGCCGCTAATCTTCCACGTCGCTCGAACAGCTGCGGACAGGCGACTCAACTACAATAGAGACGTCGCACATGTCAGTGCGTAGCGTCTCCGGTTCAGTAGGTCGGTAGGGAGTCGCGACATGAGGGATGTTGCTCGGCAGCACCAACAATTTTGGTGGCTAGTTGAAGGAGGGGAAGTTTCGTCGTCTAATTCTTCCAGTACTAGGTAGCTCTATAGGAAACAAAGTCGGTCGTCTGACTATTTTATTAGCCTTGGCCGTTTGACATAGTTTTAGGTATGATTAAGATAGTTTAAAAAAAAAAAAAATACATAAATACAAAAAAAAATTAATAAAACAAAAAAATTAAAAAAAAATATATATTTATATATGTTTGCATGTATTTATATATTTAGTATATACTTGTATATATTATGTATATATATATATATATATTGTCCATATTTGTGTCTACTTAAGTAGATTAAGATTTATTTTTAGGTGGTCTGTAAGTTTTTAGTTTTAAGTTTTATAATAAAATAAAAAAAGGTCATGGAACTAATTTTTTTGTTAAAAAATGTTTTCTTAGTTTTAGTATTAATTAATGTTAAAATACAAATAAAATTAGACTGTAAGATACGTCGAAAGATATAGTTTAAGTGTCAGGTTTAACTTAGAGTGCCCTCATGGGGCCAGTAAGTTATAATAAGATATTTCTAGTTATTTAAGCTAATTTTTAAGCGTTTTTTTGTCTAGCAAGTAAGAGTAATTTAAGTGACATAAATAAAAATCTGTAGAAACTGAAACTGACTGCTTTTGTATGGGTATTAACTGTGTCGATTAGCTCGCGAATACTTTTAGGTGAAGGCTTGAATATAGATTTTAAATCGAAAAGTTTTCGAATGTGCTCTTGGATAATAATGGGTTTGTTATCATACACGTCGATTAAAATTTGTAAAGCCAATTCGTAATTAGCTGACGAAATTTCGAGGGATTCGATTTGTTCCAAAGCGCCGTCTCTTAACGCAGATCGAAGGTAGTGGAATCGAGTTTATTATCTAACGCAATATTCTTGTGTACTAAATTTTTGAATATTTCATAGAACGATGTCCACTGTAATTAGTTTCGCCAGAATATAGGCAGAGGTTGCTAGGGAAGCATGAAATTTGTGAGGGAAGTATCTAATCCCATCTTTAGAGAGGTATCTAGATTGACGGGGGGTTGTTTCAGTTTATTTAACGTCACTAAAATTAATGGTTTCAGTTCAAAAAACAGTTCCTCGAATATTTCAGTACAAAAACCGATTCCTCGAATATTGCACTATCATTATTACTGAATAAATCAATTTATTTGATAACGGATTGGGTAGCGTCGAAAGATTTGAAATAGCCTCGTAATGAATTAAGGCGCTCTTCTAATTCAGTTGCAGTAGTTGTTGTTAACTTTGTTTCTACAAAGCTTTTCCCACGCGTGTTCTGCTCAAGTAAAACAGACCGCATTGACTTTTGTTTTTTGTTCCGACATTATAATACGTGTAAGTTTTTCAAATTATTAGAGAGAGCCGAAAGCCGTTGCTGCTATTGCTCTTAACCTTAGTATTGTGATAACCACTTAAATGTGAGCAGCGACATCTATATTTACAGAGTAGAAGATGTCGATACTCGAAGACCAGAAGATTTCGATACTTGAATAACAAAGTCTCGACCATTGATGACTGGAGAGTGGAATCGAATCTTCTAGCAAATTGGAAATTGGCGAGGATTGTTCTCGAAGTGTCATTTTAGTATAAATACCAGCATCCCGAAGGTATGCAAATCAGTTCTAAAGTGAAATTTGAAGTGTTAATTAGGAGAAGTGATTAAGTGGTTTAAGTAAAAGATAAGAAAAGTATAAGCGGTTGAGAAATTGGATTGTACTGCGAGAAACAATTAAATAGTGAATTGTAACTGTACTGAATAAAGCGATTTCTATTGAAAAGAATAAGTTCTATCATTTGTACCCACACAAACATTTTACATTGGTGTCAGAAGTGGGATAGGACTTATGTGTGTAAAAAAAAAAAAGTGTTTTCTGACTATTTGAAAAAGCTAGAATGGGTCGAAAACTATTGCAGTTGACCCTCGTCCAACTCAAATCCGAGTTGAACAAGAGAAGCCTCAGCGCCAGTGGAGGAAAAAGTGACCTAGTGCTCCGTCTTCAGGAGGCTTTGAGCAACGAGGGACATGATCTTGATGCATATTCCTTTGATGTTGGCGAGGATGAACAGACAAGTACCGGCAATGTCATGGCTGCGATGATGCAACTCCTCTTGTTAAAAATGGACGAACAGAAGAACAGTCTCGACCAACAAAAGAAAAATCTGGAAGAACAAAAGAATAGCCTCGAACAAAAGCTGGATGAACAAAAGAAAAATCTAGACGAGCAGAAGAGCAGCATTGAACAAAAATTCAACGAACAAACCAACAATCTGCACGGTCTTCAACAGAAAATGGATGAACAAAAGAATAATCTGGAAGAACAAAAGAACATTCTCCAGCAAAAATTCGAAGAAATCGATGACAAATTTGAAAGAATAGAGAAGTACGTTGATGACAAATTTGATAGAATAGAGAAGAATGTTGGCGAAAAATTCGAAGAAATGGACAGCAAAGTTCAGCAACTGACAAAAGAGCTCGACACAGTGCGAAAACAGAAACTGCGAGAATGTTCTTTAAGCGGTCCAAGGAGAAAAGATTTGAAGCCTCCCTCATTCGATGGCCAGACCTCATGGTCTACTTATAAGAAGCAGTTTGAAATGGCTGCCTGTGCAAACGACTGGGACAATAGGGAAAAGTGCTTTGCTCTAACAATGGCCTTGCACGGTCCTGCAGCAGAATTGTTGCAAACAGTAGACATCGAAAAGCATAAAGATTATGTGACTTTAGTACAGGCTATCGAGAAACGGTTTGGGGATAGCCACATGCAGGAGGTCTACAAGGTCCAATTGCAAAGCCGAACGCAGCAAAGAGGAGAAACACTGCAGCAGCTCCAAGCAGACGTGAGTAGACTTGCACATCTGTCATACCCCACCTCAGGCCAGGAAATTATCGACGAAATGGCAAAAGATGCATTTATCAGGGGAATTTCAGATTCGAAGCTACAGTCAGCAGTAAGGATGGCCGGGAAAAGAACCCTTGCTGAAGCACTTGCCTTCGCTCTGGCGATGGAAGCAGCCAATCAGGCTTCCAGGGGAGCACATTTCGTCAGGGAAGTAACATCTATCGAATGCTTCTGCACAAGAATTAGTGCCGAGGAACGAGATACTCGACGGGATAGACGGATAATGCGCTTCAAAGGCAGTGTAAGGAACCGGTGAGACGAAAAGACTGCCCTCACTTGGCAAGCAAATAGAGGAAGAAACCCGCAGAAACAGCAATCTCGAAGCCGGTCAACCTTCCCGAAGCCATCAGTCGGGAAATGCTTAAGCACCAACTTCGCGGGGCAGAAGTTGGTAGCAGGAGTCGACGGCCCCAGGACCATCTTCCAAGTCTCGCTGGCAAAACGATGCAACGAAAGCCTTCTAGTAGAAGTAGTCAGTGGAAAAGAAAAATGGATGGCAACAACAGACACCGGTGCCACGGCCTCAATCATCAGGAGGAATCTTGTGCAGAAGTCTTGGCTGCATAACACTAGCAGTTGCAGCTTGCGAACAGCTACAGGAGTAAAGATTAAGGTATATGGTGAAGTCCGCAAAAAAATCCAACTGGCCGGAATAACATTCACTCACGCGTTTCTGGTAGCTGACATATGTGACGAGTGCATCATTGGTACAGACTTCATGAGAGAACATGGACTTGTAGTCGACTTGGGGGCACAAACCCTGAAATACGGAAACATGGAGATACCAATGATATACGGAAACGCCAATACCTCAGTCTCAAATGTCGTCATCTGCAGCAATCAGAGTCTAGAGCCTTCGTCAGAAGCAATTTTGTGGGCAAAAGTGGAAGGTGGTCCTGGTAGCCACCGATTCTATTTGATGGAGCCAGAAAAGAAAAGAGACTTCATGGTGGGAAAGACCTTAGTGGAGCCAAAGAACAACATGGTCCCTGTAAGGATTCTAAATCCAAAGACATTCAGTGTAAAGGTGAAAAAGGGGGAGATAGTGGGAAAATGCGTACCTGTGGAGGCTATATCGACCACAACGGAAAAAAGGGTGCAAAACCGGTCACAACAGTTCAGAGCATAAAAATTAAGAACAAAATTCTCAGCCTCTGTAACCTGGACTAAGATCAGCAAATCCTGGCAGAAAAACTAATCGGTGAGTATGCTGATATATTTGCTACACAAGACGGAGAATATGGACGTACGCATATTATTCAACATTGACACCGGAGACGTTCGACCAATCCGTCAACCTGCAAGGCGTCTTCCATTGGCAAAGCAAACAGAAGTTGCCGAAATGATGTCGAAGATGAAAGCTGAGGGAGTGATTGAAGAATCGCAAAGTCCGTAGGCATCTCCAGTGGTCCTCGTGAAGAAGAAAGATGGCAGCACGAGATTTTGTGTAGACTACCGACGTCTCAATGATGTCACTAAAAAGGACAGCTACCCACTTCCGAGAATCGATGACACTTTGGATATGCTTTTTGGAGCGAAATGGTTTTCAACACTTGACTTGAAGAGCGGTTACTGGCAGGTAGAGATAAATCGTGCGGATCGTGAGAGAACTGCCTTCACTACAGGAAGCGGTCTTTGGCAGTTTGCAGTGATGCCGTTTGGACTGTGCAACGCTCCGGCCACCTTCGAGCGACTAATGGAACGAACATTGCAAGGAATCACCTGGAAAACCTGCCTAGTATATTTGGACGACGTTATCGTCATAGGTAAGACGTACGAGGAGCACCGCGAAAATCTAAAAGAAGTGTTTGAGAGGCTACGAAGTGCTCATTTAAAGCTCAACCCGGAAAAGTGCGCCTTGTTTCGTCCGGAAGTAAAATATCTGGGTCACATTATATCAGCGGAAGGAGTAAGAACGGATCCTGACAAAATCGAAGCCGTGAAAAGTTGGCCTTCTCCAAAAGATAAACACCAACTGAGAAGCTTCTTGGGACTCGCCACGTATTACAGAAGGTTCGTAAAGGATTTTGCTGGCATTGCAAAGAGCCTGCATCAACTTACAGAAAAAGGCCGACAGTTCAGGTGGTCTGGAGAATGCGAAAAAGCATTTCAAGAACTGAAGCGACAGCTGTGCAAAGCCCCCATCTTGGGTTACCCCACGCCCGGAAAAATGTTCATCGTGGACGCAGACGCTAGCAATGTTGGGGTCGGAGCTGTGATCTCCCAAGTTCATGACGGTCAAGAGAAAGTGGTCGCATATTACAGCAAAGTACTCTCCAGACCTGAACGGAACTACTGTGTAACCCGGCGCGAGCTTCTGGCTTTAATTCTGGCTACGAAGCATTTCCATAAGTACCTCTACGGACAAAAGTTCATTCTCCGAACAGACCACGCAGTTCTGAAATGGCTACTCCAATTTAAGAACCCTGAAGGCCAAGTTGCAAGATGGATCGAGCAGTTGCAGGGCTACGACTTTGAAGTGCAACACCGCAAGGGAACACTCCACTCAAATGCTGATGCTCTCTCTCGTCGACCGTGCGGAGTAAAATGCGAACACTGCAATCGTAAAGAAGCAAAAGAACAGGCAACTATCCAAATGATCAGGACTGAGCCAATAGAGGGTTGGAGTATAGACGAAATCCGTTTCTTCCAACAGGCAGACAATGACATCGAACCAATATTGGCCTGGAAAGAACACGAGGAAAGACCAAGCTGGCAGCAGATATCAGATCGGAGCCAAACTCTGAAGGCATACTGGGCACAGTGGGACTCGCTTTTTGTGCAAGATGGATTGCTGAAGAGAAAATGGGAAAGTGCAGATGGGACAACATCTCGTATGCAGCTAATTGTGTCACGGTCCAGAGTCAACCAAGTACTTCATGAAATACATGACGGAATCTCAGGAGGCCATTTGGGAATAAGCAAGACCTTGGAAAAGGTAAGGGAACGTTTCTATTGGCTAAGCGCTAAACAAGATGTCGAGAATTGGTGCAAAAAGTGCATAAAATGTGCAGCTACCAAGGGTCCAAAAGTAAAGCCACATGGACAAATGCAACAATACAATGTCGGAGCCCCTTTCGAACGAATAGCCATCGACATCGCTGGGCCGTTTCCCGAAACCTTTAATGGAAACCGATATACCCTCGTAATCATGGATTACTTCAGTAAGTGGCCGGAAGTGTTTGCCATCCCAAATCAAGAGGCTAAGACCGTAGCCGAACAGATAGTCAACAACTGGGTGAGCAGATTTGGGGTCCCAATGGAGCTGCACTCTGATCAAGGGCGAAACTTTGAATCAAAAGTCTTCCAGGAAATATGCCAATATTTGGGAATAAGAAAGACAAGGACAACGCCACTACACCCTCAATCTGATGGAATGGTCGAGCGATTCAATCGGACCTTGAATGAGCATCTATCTAAGGTTGTCAGCAACTGCCAGCGGGATTGGGATCGACACATACCCCTCTTCTTAATGGCCTACCGAAACGCGGTCCATAGCTCAACAGGGCACACACCATCCGAGATCTTATTTGGTCAAACAATTCGGTTGCCAAGTGAAGCAAAATTCGGATCCCCACCGACGGAGCCCAAAGAGGTGAACGAGTACGTGAATGACTTACGCAGCAGGATTCGTAAATTGCATGAAGACACCAGAGAAAAGATGAAACTAGCAAGCAGCCGCATGAAAACTAGGTACGATATCAAGGCGAAATCTTCCGGTTTCAACGAAGGAGATCTGGTTTGGCTGTATAATCCTCAGCGTAAGAAAGGCAAATCACCAAAATTGCAACAGGATTGGGAAGGTCCATACAAGGTGATAACCCGCATTAATGACGTTGTCTACCGGATCCAGCGTGGGAATCGAGGAAAATTGAAAGTGGTCCATTTGGATAGAATGTGTCATTTCAACGGGATGCTGAATGACGAAGTTGTTCGGGACGAACAACTGTAGGGAGGGAGCAATGTGATAACCACTTAAATGTGAACAGCGACATCTAGATTTACAGAGCAGAAGATGTCGATACTCGAATACCAGAAGATTTCGATACTTGAATAACAAAGTCTCGACCATTGATGACTGGAGAGTGGAATCGAATCTTCTAGCAAATTGGATATTGTATGGGCCGCTGGATGGCGAGGATTGTTCTCGAAGTATGTCATTTGAGTATAAATACCAGCATCCCGAAGGTATGCAAATCAGTTCTAAAGTGAAATTTGAAGTGTTAATTAGGAGAAGTGATTAAGTGGTTTAAGTAAAAGATAAGAAAAGTATAAGCGGTTGAGAAATTGGATTGTACTGAGAGAAACAATTAAATAGTAAATTGTAACTGTACTGAATAAAGCGATTTCTATTGAAAAGAATAAGTTCTATCATTTGTACCCACACAAACATTTTACAGTAGCCGTGTTTTATTGGTAGCTGGGTACGCAGCTCAGCAACAAACCCCAATAAAACGCTTTACTCACTCAAACAGTCACTTTCCATCTATATTTCAAAGTGGGTACCAGTGCCATTAGTAGATGTCAAAATCAATCTAAAAACCAGTTGTTGACATTTGAATATGCTTACGGATATGTCCGAAAAGTATATCAAAATTAAGAATCTCCTAGTTGCGAGGAATCTCAAAGCTGCTGCCAGCTTTTGCTCTGGCGTTGTTGTCGCAAGGGTTGGCGGCAACTATCGACAAGCTGCGTGGTTGGCGGCGCGAGACAATTTGATAAAATCTCCGAATTTAGGTGAAGTTTCAAAATTCCTTCATTTAAAAATTTATAAATTATTTACATAATTATTTACATTTGTGTAATTACAACTTACTGTCTCGGATGTCTTTTAAATCTCTTCAAGTGATCACAAGATTTTTAATATTTAACGACTACTATCTTACAAGTCAAATTCAAGAATGTTACAAAGAAAAAAATATGGCCGACCCAAATAAAGATGGTAGCTTCACAAGATGGGATTTCGTAGTGCTGGAATGCAGGGAGCGCATCTACGTTAACTAGCTAAGGGCGAGTTTACATTAGCTACGCGCAACAGGTGTAATTACGGATCTCATAATGGTGTTTTGACACGGACATGTCTAACCGCTTGTCTTTCTGAAAAATGTGTCCGTCAAAAAAGTGTCCCATTTTTTGTTTTCCTTCTACAGCGAATCAACTGTGCAAAGGAATGATAGGAGAATAATCTGTACATGGACACATGAATCGTCGTCGCTCTGTTTCTCGACGTTTTGAGTGTGTTACAAATATACGTTTCATCCTTTGTGCATATTTGTTTTCTTTTATTGGTATAGTGCTTAGCATTTGATTTTTGATTTTTTTTCTTTACAGGTAATACCATAAGTATATATGTACATAATTTTTTAACTTGTGTTTCTTTTTTTACACCGGGGTAAAACTTTAAACCATCTCTTTTTTGCACAACCACCCTATATTCTATTTATTTATTTTCACTCGTAAAACAATTATGGTTTTTTCGTCGTATGCCTATAAGACATATCCATGTACCAATGTATCTGCATGTCGTGTAGATACTTTCAGCAGTTTACTGCTTTTTTTTTCTTCTGCAGATCGTCTTTTATTAGTGTAAAATGTTTGTGTGGGTACAAATAATAGAACTTATTATTTTCAATACAAATCCCTTTATTCAGTACAGTTACAATTCACTATTTAATTCTTTCTCTCAGTACAATTCAATTTCTCAACCACTTATACTTTTCTTATCTTTTACTTAAACCACTTAATCACTTCTTCTAATTAACACTTCAAATTCAACTTTGGAACTGATTTGCATACCTTTGGGATGCTGGTATTTATACTCGAATGACATACTTCGAGAACAATCCTCGCCATCCAGCGTCCCATACAATTTCCAATTTGCTAGAAAATTCGATTCTACTCTCCAGTTGCTAATCCAGTATCGAAACCTTCTAGTCTTCGAGTTTCCTGCTAGATGTCGCTGCTCACATTTGAGTGGTTATCACATTGCTCCCTCCCTACAGTTGTTCGTCCCGAACAACTTCGTCATTCAGCATCCCGTTGAAATGACACATTCTATCCAAATGGACCACTTTCATTTTTCCTCGATCCCCACGCTGGATCCGGTAGACAACGTCATTAATGCGGGTTATCACCTTGTATGGACCTTCCCAGTCCTGTTGCAATTTTGGTGATTTGCCTTTCTTACGCTGAGGATTATACAGCCAAACCAGATCTCCTTCGTTGAAACCGGAAGATTTCGCCTTGATATCGTACCTAGTTTTCATGCGGCTGAGAATTTTGTTCTTGATTTTTATGCTCTGAACTGTTGTGACCGGTTTTGCACACTTTTTTTCCGTTGTGGTCGATATAGCCTCAACAGGTACGCATTTTCCCACTATCTCCCCCTTTTTCACCTTTACACTGAATGTCTTTGGATTTAGAATCCTTACAGGGACCATGTTGTTCTTTGGCTCCACTAAGGTCTTTCCCACCATGAAGTCTCTTTTCTTTTCCGGCTCCATCAAATAGAATCGGTGGCTACCAGGACCACCTTCCACTTTTGCCCACAAAATAGCTTCTGACGAAGGCTCTAGACTCTGATTGCTGCAGATGACGACATTTGAGACTGTGGTATTGGCGTTTCCGTATATCATTGGTATCTCCATGTTTCCGTATTTCAGGGTTTGTGCCCCCAAGTCGACTACAAGTCCATGTTCTCTCATGAAGTCTGTACCAATGATGCACTCGTCACATATGTCAGCTACCAGAAACGCGTGAGTGAATGTTATTCCGGCCAGTTGGATTTTTATGCGGACTTCGCCATATACCTTAATCGTTGCTCCTGTAGCTGTTCGCAAGCTGCAGCTGCTGGTGTTATGCAGCCAAGACTTCTGCACAAGATTCCTCTTGATGATTGAGGCCGTGGCACCGGTGTCTATTGTTGCCATCCATTTTTCTTTTCCACTGACTACTTCTACTAGAAGGCTTTCGCTGCGTCGTTTTGCCAGCGAGACTTGGATGATGGTCCTGGGGCCGTCGACTCCTGCTACCAACTTCTGCCCCGCGAAGTTGGTGCTTAAGCACTTCCCGACTGATGACTTCGGGAAGGTTGACCGGCTTCTTGATAGCTGTTTCTGCGGGTTTCTTCCTCTATTGGCTTGTCACCACAGTGAGGGCAGTCTTTTCGTCGCACCGGTTCTTTACACTGCCTTTGAAGGTGTCCTATTTTATTGCAATTCCAGCAGCGCATTATTCGTCTATCCCGTCGAGTATCTCGTTCCTCGGCACTAATTCTTGTGCAGGAGCATTCGACAGATGCTACTTCCCTGACGAAATGTGTTCCCCTGGAAGCCTGATTGGCTGCTTCCATCGCCAGAGCGAAGGCAAGTGCTTCAGCAAGGGTTCTTTTCCCGGCCATCCTTACTGCTGACTGTAGCTTCGAATCTGCAATTCCCCTGATAAATGCATCTTTTGCCATTTCGTCGATAATTTCCTGGCCTGCGGTGGGGTATGACAGATGTGCAAGTCTACTCACGTCTGCTTGGAGCTGCTGCAGTGTTTCTCCTCTTTGCTGCGTTCGGCTTTGCAATTGGACCTTGTAGACCTCCTGCATGTGGCTGTCCCCAAACCGTTTCTCGATAGCCTGCACTAAAGTCACATAATCTTTATGCTTTTCGATGTCTACTGTTTGCAACAATTCTGCTGCAGGACCGTGCAAGGCCATTGTTAGGGCAAAGCACTTTTCCTCATTGTCCCAGTCGTTTGCACAGGCAGCCATTTCAAACTGCTTCTTATAAGTAGACCATGAGGTCTGACCATCGAATGAGGGAGGTTTCAAATCTTTTCTCCTTGGACCACTTAAAGAACATTCTCGCTGTTTCTGTTTTCGCACTGTGTCGAGCTCTTTTGCCAGTTGCTCAACTTTGTTGTCCATTTGTTCCAATTTTTCGCCAACATTCTTCTCTATTCTTTCAAATTTGTTATCTATTTCTTCGAACTTTTGGTGTAGAACGTTATTTTGTTCTTCCAGTTTTTGTTGTAGACTATTCTTTTGGTCGTCGAATTTTTGTTCAATGCTGCTCTTCTGTTCGTCCATTTTTTGTTCCAGACTGTTCTTCTGTTCTTCCAGATTTTTCTTTTGTTGGTCGAGACTGTTCTTCTGTTCGTCCATTTTTTGTTCCAGACTGTTCTTCTGTTCGTCCATTTTTTTGTTTTGTTCGTCCATTTTTAATAAGAGGAGTTGCATCATTGCAGCCATGTCATTGCCGGTACTTGTCTGTTCATCCTCGTCAACATCAAAGGAGTATACATCAGGATCATGTCCCTCGTTGTTCAAAGCCTCCTGAAGTCGGAGCACCAGGTCACTTTTTCCTCCACTGGCGCTGAGGCTTCTCTTGTTCAACTCGGATTTGAGTTGGACGAGGGTCAACTGCAATAGTTTTCGACCCATTCTAGCTTTTTCAAATAGTCAGAAAACACAGTTTTTTTTTTTTTTTTTTTTTTTTTTTTTTTTTACACACAATAAGTCCTATCCCACTTCTGACACCAATGTAAAATGTTTGTGTGGGTACAAATAATAGAACTTATTATTTTCAATACAAATCCCTTTATTCAGTACAGTTACAATTCACTATTTAATTCTTTCTCTCAGTACAATTCAATTTCTCAACCACTTATACTTTTCTTATCTTTTACTTAAACCACTTAATCACTTCTTCTAATTAACACTTCAAATTCAACTTTGGAACTGATTTGCATACCTTTGGGATGCTGGTATTTATACTCGAAAGACATACTTCGAGAACAATCCTCGCCATCCAGCGTCCCATACAATTTCCAATTTGCTAGAAAATTCGATTCTACTCTCCAGTTGCTAATCCAGTATCGAAACCTTATAGTCTTCGAGTTTCCTGCTAGATGTCGCTGCTCACATTTGAGTGGTTATCACATTAGTAAAAGGACCTACTGAAAAGCTTCCTTATTCATCCTTAAATAACTGAAGAAAGATTTCTCGTCACCAATTTGCAGCTCTTGTAATAAAGGAAAATGAACCACGTCTATCCCTCACATTTCTCCACGACTTCACCCAGATTTTTTTTTCTTTTCTTTTTGCAACTCAAATGCATTATATAAAATAATAGTCAACGAACACAACCTTAAATAAACGAAGTCGACAACCATCATGAAATAACATTAGTCGCGTTTTATTGGCAGGTCAGTATCCAGCTCAGTAAAATTTAACATTGCAAACAACAACAAGTCGAATGCTGGCGATAAATAAGCCAGCATTTATTGCTGCCGATAAAGTTTTAAAAACTTTGAAATGAAGATGGCGCAAAGTATATAAAAGTGATCATAGAACTTAGGTATTCTGAAATCCAGGGAGCGCTGACAGGGGTTGTAAAAAATGTTATTTCATAATGGTTGTCGACTTCGTTTATTTAAGGTTGTGTTCGTTGACTATTATTTTATATAATGCATTTGATTTGCAAAAAGAAAAGAAAAAAAAATCTGGGTGAAGTCGTGGAGAAAAGTGAGGGATGAACGTGGTTCATTTTCCTTTATTACAAGAGCTGCAAATTAGTGACGTGAAATCTTTCTTCAGTTATTTAAGGATGAATAAGGATAAGTAGCTCCTTTTACTAATAAAAGACGATCTGCAGAAGAAAAAAAAAGCAGTAAACTGCTGAAAGTATCTACACGACATGCAGATACATTGGTACATGGATATGTCTTATAGGCATACGACGAAAAAACCATAATTGTTTTACGAGTGAAAATAAATAAATAGAATATAGGGTGGTTATGCAAAAAAGAGATGGTTTAAAGTTTTACCCCGGTGTAAAAAAAGAAACGCAAGTTAAAAAATTATGTACATATATACTTATAGTATTACCTGTAAAAAACAAAATCAAAAATCAATTGCTAAGCACTATACCAAAAAAAGAAAACAAATATTTGTAACACACTCAAAACGTCGAGAAACAGAGCGACGACGATTCATGTGTCCATGTACAGATAGTTCTCCTATCATTCCTTTGAACAGTTGATTCGTTGTAGAAGGAAAACAAAAAATGGGACACTTTTTTGACGGACACATTTTTCAGAAAGACAAGCGGTTAGACATATCCGTGTCAAAACACCATTATGAGATCCGTAATTACACCTGTTGCGCGTAGCTAATGTAAACTCGCCCTTAGCTAGTTAACGTAGATGCGCCCCCTGCATTCCAGCACTACGAAATCCCATCTTGTGAAGCTACCATCTTTATTTGGGTCGGCCATATTTTTTTTATTTGAAATTTTTGGGCACAACCCGCCATATTTTTTTCTTTGTAACATTCCTTAATTTGACTTGTAAGATAGTAGTCGTTAAATATTAAAAATCTTGTGATCACTTGAAGAGATTTAGAAGACATCCGAGACAGTAAGTTGTAATTACACAAATGTAAATAATTATGTAAATAATTTATAAATTTTTAAATAAAGGAACTTTGAAACTTCGCCTAAATTCGGAGATTTTATCAAATTGTCTCGCGCCGCCAACCACGCAGCTAGTCGATAGTTGCCGCCAACCCTTGCGACAACAACACCAGAGCAAAAGCTGGCAGCAGCTTTGAGATTCCTCGCAACTTGAAGATTCTTAATTTTGACATACTTTTCGGACATATCCGTAAGCATATTCAAATGTCAGCAACTGGTTTTTTAGATTGATTTTGACATCTACTAATGGCACTGGTACCTACTTTGAAATATAGATGGAAAGTGACTGTTTGAGTGAGTAAAGCGTTTTATTGGGGTTTGTTGCTGAGCTGCGTACCCAGCTACCAATAAAACACGGCTATTTTTTACAACCCCTGCCAGCGCTCCCTGGATTTCAGAATACCTAAGATCTATGATCACTTTTATATACTTTGCGCCATCTTCATTTCAAAGTTTTTAAAACTTTATCGGCAGCAATAAATGCTGGCTTATTTATCGCCAGCATTCCACTTGTTGTTGTTTGCAATGTTAAATTTTACTGAGCTGGTTACTGACCTGCCAATAAAACGCGACTAGTATTAATAACAATTTATAATTGTGTATTGATAACTTAATAAATAAATAAATAAATTATCAGAGTAAGGAGAAGTCAGGAGAGTTAAACAAAGGATTTTAATAAAAGGTCTAGTGGTTGAGACTTAGCTGGCTTCCCATTAGCCGTTATAACATCCTGCTAAAATTAATGTGAGGGGATTGTACCGACTTCGCGCGCTAATTACTACATACCACCTTGACCAAAAAGTGGAATGGCGTTCACTAAATGAGCCGCGACCAAAAAAACCACGTCGTTGTTAGTCAAAAAAGAAGGCAATACTCACGGTTTTCATGGATTACAACGGTGTAGTGCATCATGAATTTTTGCCAGAAGGCCAGACAGTAAACAAAGAGTATCATTTGGGCGTTATGAGACGTTTGCGTGAAGCAATTCGCCGAAAGAGACCAGAATTGTGGGCAGAAAACTCGTAGATAACGCACAGTGCCATAATTATTCGTAATTTTTTGAAGAAAAATGCAACAAATACCATCCAATAGCCACCGAATTCACCTGATTTGGCTCCCTGTGACTTCTTTCTGTTTAATCGAGTTAAAAAACCACTACGGGGAACGCGTTTTAGCAGCCGAGAGGAAGTAATGGAAAAATCGAAGGAAGCACTGATGGACATACTGAAAACCGAACATAAAAAATGTTTCGAGGATTGGATCAAGCGCTGGCATAAGTGTGTTGCAGTCGATGGGGATTACTTTGAAGAGGACAACATAGGTTTAGATGAATAAACTTGTATTTTTAATTTTCTGAATAAATTCCGGGAACCTTTGGTATATCGTTGGTTTATCGCACTATCTATATGTATGTATGTGTATTTTTTTCAATTATAATTAAGTATAATCTCACCGGCCTGTGTGTAAAGTATACTTATAAATGTTGTATGAGTTGTTTATGTTTTGTGTGATGTGTATGTATGTGTTTGTGTAATAATGCAAAGTGTAGTTGTTTTCTAGTCTCCATCGAGAATGTGTGAAATGATCCGCCAAAAGTGATAGGCAATTTTTTGGATTTACGTGAAGGATCACGTCGGGGTCAGCATGAAAAAAAGTTTAACCTTCTGAAACGGGTTAGAATGCTAATGCATGTCTTCCTTCCTGGGAGGTTCTATAGATTCTGATCTCGGTTTGCCTGCTGAAGATGAAGTTGCTGTGCTGATATGGTGAATTTTGGTTTGTGCTTTCAAAGCCTTATGTAGCGCATTTCGTTAGTTTGAACAGAATGTGCCTTCTGTATCTGCTGATTCGAAAACATCTTTTGCTTAGTTGATTTATGAAGTCAAATCCCGTAGTCTGGCAGCATCTCGTTGGGGCACAGGTTTTTTCTAATTCTGGATCATAAGTATAACCCCTTTAAAGTATCAACAAACTATAGAACTGGGTGCTCTGAGTATAAAAATATGGGTCCCAGATGGTTTATATGGGGCATAACCCCTGCCAGACGTACTAATAGTATGCAAAAAATCAGTTTTTTAAATAAAAGATATAACCACATATTCGATACATAAATATAACGGTGAAAGTGTCCTGATTCCGAAAATATGGGTCCCAGACGATTTATATGGGGCATAACCCCTGCCAGACGTACTAGTAACATGCAAAAAATCAGTTTTTTTAAATAAAAGGTATAACCACATATCCGATACATAAATATAACGGTCAAAGTGTCCTGATTCCGAAAATATGGGTCCGAGACGATTTATGTGGGGCAAAACCTCTGCCACACGTACTAATAGTATACCAAAAACAATAGGTAGATACATACATATGTCATCAACATGGTCCGAATTCCAACCAGTCCACATAGGAGTATTTTCTCTATCACAAAACAAAGAAATCATCCACAAGTAATAGAGCTTTCTTGCCTTCTGTAGTGACTATTTAGATCTCTAATCTATATTCGTCGTAGTTGAGTGAGATAAAGTTCAACCAATTCTTGTTTTTTTATAGTAAGGCTCGATTTTAATATTTGTTGGCACATAAGCTTTTCTTTTCCGTCCATGCGAAAATGTGAGTACGTCTTGTCTATGAATTGTACCTATGGGTTTGATTAATTGTGTTTCTTTGCGAAACTATGTATTTTTTGTTGATTAAAATGGACTGTATATAATTTTAACTAGGTTCGTAAAACCGTTTAAAATAAAGAAATAACGCTAGAGCGGAAAAATTAAAACGCACAGTTTTGTATTCTAAAACGTTATAATAAATATTTTATTCGGTTATGGAATTTATACATTTTTATGTTATGTTTTTGTTTGTTTGTTGTTGTACTATTTGACGTTTGTAGTGTAGACTTTTGTGGATTTTGTTTCTGATATGTTTGTTTGATGTTATCTGTTTTCTTATAAATGGGTTCGTTTGATGTCATCGGTTTTTATGCTTCAACATTCTCCCCCGGCAGTGAACTACGATCGCAATAAAATTGTTCGATCAAAATTGGCCACCCTATTATGTAATAATGAAAAGTTTGCCAAGTTTGTGGTCTACCTTGCCGATGCTCATGTAATGGGAAAGAAGATTATTATTATGACATTCAAACACATAACAAAGAAAAGGACAGCGATCACTCAATCATTACAACGATAGAACACATACGTAATATGGCTATATCTATCTTTCTTACTCCAACTGGCACTATATGCATGCACGAAATGCAGTACATATAGTATTAAATTGCCATTGATAATTTAATAGTTGTTTACCTCAAAATCCTACCGGTGGTGGTTTTGTGTAAAGTTAAATTTTTCTTGAATTTAAAAGGTAAAATCCATAGTGATTAAGAAGACTGGGTGACGACGGGGAAATTCGAAGTAATTCAGGTGAGTAGATTTTGTGTAAATGGCGTTGAATTATTTATTTATTTATTTTTATATCGTGTGCTTGGATTGATCTTTTGAGTGTTGATCCAAGTTAAGTTTAGTTATAAGTTGTAGTATTAAGCTTCTAGTATTTAAGTTTCGTTAGTTAATTAAATTTTTAAGTGATATTAATTTATGAAGTAATTTTATTATTTAAGTTTTGTTGTTCAAGTTGAATTCGGAGTTCGGAATTCGATATTCGGAGTTCTGTAACCCTGAACTTGACTTTCAAGATTATGGAGTGTGTCCTTGCTGAAACATAGGTTTATGCATGTGCTACGCAAAATATCAAATTTTGGGTCTAGGCTAGGTGATCGGCTCCGCTAAGTTTTTATTACTCGTATAATATTTCTAGATCTATTATTGAATTTGTCACATTATTGTAAAATGTTTGTGTGTTTAATGTTAAGTATTATATGTATATTGTATTATAATTTGAATTATAGTAGGATGGTTGATTTAGGTGTTTTTATTCAGAGGATAGCTTGTTCTTCGCTGGTGTTGTTGGAAGGCAGGTAACAGATTTTTGTTATCGGTCGTTTCATCATTCCATTTTTCGTTTTCAATGTTACGACGCGTGTAAGTCCGTCTGATTGGTCCTACTAGCAGGCGATCATTCAACGACAACCCGTCTGATGTTTTTGCCGCTGCGTCGAAGACTACCCTTAACTTGGTGGTTGTACTACTCTCCTTTATCACGGCGTGATGGGGAAGGAAGTAGTGGTATGGAGTTTTGAGGATTGGATCGTCCTCGCTTACCTGTTCCATATGTCCGAGCGTAGCATATTCGGCAATACATCGAGCGTAAGCTTCGTACAGTTCTGGGTCCTTACTAAAACGCCGTTCGAGATGAGTGAATCTTCGCACTGCGCATTCTCTACTTCTGCCCATCTTTGGATACCGTTGCTTTTTGAAAGGTAGCTGGACTTCGTATCGGCCATTAGGAAGCCGCCTGGTATGCGTAGCAAAGTGTTCTTCACAGACAGCTTCATCTTCCGTCTTTGGCCTTTGAGATGGCGTCTCCTCAATTTCCCAGAATTTCTGCAGTTGATGGCTTAGGCCGGTGAACTGTACGAAGCTACGTACGCGTTTTGGACTCTCAGCTGGAACTTTTCCGAAGACAATCCAGCCTAATAACGTCTTCTGTGCCAAGGGTGTATTCGGCTGCCTGCTTCTGACAATGTCCGGAAGGAGAATTTCGGCGAAGACGTCAGTTCCGAACAGAAGATCAATCTGTGCTGGTACACCAAATTGAGGATCGGCTAATCGTATCCTTCAAGATGATGCCATTTGTCTGGTACCATTCGTTGGGCCGGAAGAAGCCCAGTCAGCGACTTGAAAACTAGCGCCTTAACAACGCTCTCATATTTCGAATGAAGCGATTCGAACTGTAGTTCGACGTAGCTGTTTGAAGTGCCGCTGCTGACCAACCCCAACCCTGATACCTCGACAAAGGTCCGCTTCTTTTTCAACTTCAGCAATTGTGCAGCCGCTTCAGAAATAAATGTTGCTTCTGACCCTGGATCGATTAAGGCGCGTAGCTGGTGTAACCTACCATCTGATCCCTTCACTTTTACCACGGCTGTGGCGAGTAAAATTTGGCTTTCACATTTTTGCAGCGCGTGAAAGCTGTTGAGCGTCGTGCTAGTTGTCGGCAGTACCTCCCCCGACGGTTGAAACTCAGGCGCATTTGGATTTACGGCTACCTGGTAAGCATGGGAACTAGTGGACCTCACTGGATATTGCCGCTGTGATGATTCGTTTGTATGTGTTTGATCGACCAATGGATTTTTATGAAGCAGCGAATGATGACGCTCTTGGCAGAAGAAGCATGACTTTGAGCTGGAACATTCCCTCACCAGGTGATTATATCCAAGGCAATTATAGCTAGAAGCTACGCTGAAAAAAGAAGAGTTATTAGTGATCTACGAACAGCTAACGGACATTTAGCTGGAATACAAAGCAGAGTTGATGGATGCATTGGAACAATGCAAGAAATCATCTACAGCAGCAGCACCGTCTACATGTACGTTAGCTACAACGACAAACAGCTCAGGCAATGAATTGCGGCTTCCGAAGATCGACATACCGAAGTTTGCAGGCTCATATACGACATGGCGATCATTCCATGATCTCTTTAAATCGTTGGTGCATAACAACAAAGCCTTAAGCAACATCGAGAAGCTGCACTATCTGAAGTCTTCATTGAGAGGTGAAGCTGAACGTTTGCTCCAACATCTTTAGCTGGACTCCGACAACTACGAAAAGGCCTGGGAGCTGCTGACGTCACGTTACGACCACAAGCGTGTGCTAGTGAATGCACAGCTGAAGTTGCTTTTCGGTCAACCGACGTTGGTGAAGGAATCTGCAGATGGCGTGAAGGAGCTGTTGGACACCTCACAGGAATGCATCCATGCACTGGGGAATTTGGAATTACCGGTGGAGAAGTGGGACACAATTGTCATTTTTGTCCTGCTGCAAAAACTTCCGTGCTCCCTTCAACAGCTTTGGGAGGAGAAACTGGGCAGCACAAAGGAGCTTCCTACGTACGAGGAATTTACCGAATTCCTTGAGACGCGATTTCGGACGTTGGAGGTAGTAGAGCAGCAAAAAGGAGGTTCTTCGTATCCAGGACGATCAGTTCAATCATCTGGTGTCAAACAGCGGTCACATGCGGACCAGTCCAAGGTATTCGTCGCAAACCAGTCATCGAGATATGTAACTTGCAGGGTGTGTCAAGGAAGCCAACATGCGTTGAGAAGATGCACACGGTTCCTCAACATGGACCACATAGAAAGAAAACAAGCCGTTAAAAAGATTGTTTGCGAGAATTGCCTTGGATATAATCACCTGGTGAGGGAATGTTCCAGCTCAAAGTCATGCTTCTTCTGCCAAGAGCGTCATCATTCGCTGCTTCATGTGATTATATCCAAGGCAATTCTCGCAAACACCTATCTTTTTAACCGTTTGTTTTCTTTCTAGGTGGTCCATGTTGAGGAACCGTGTGCATCTTCTCAACGCATGTTGGCTTCCTTGACACACCCTGCAAGTTACATATCTCGATGACTGGTTTGCGACGAATACCTTGGACTGGTCCGCATGTGACCGCTGTTTGACACCTGATGATTGAACTGATCGTCCTGGATACGAAGAACCTCCTTTTTACTGCTCTACTACCTCCAACGTCCGAAATCGCGTCTCAAGGAATTCGGTAAATTCCTCGTACGTAGGAAGCTCCTTTGTGCTGCCCAGTTTCTCCTCCCAAAGCTGTTGAAGGGAGCACGGAAGTTTTTGCAGCAGGACAAAAATGACAATTGTGTCCCACTTCTCCACCGGTAATTCCAAATTCCCCAGTGCATGGATGCATTCCTGTGAGGTGTCCAACAGCTCCTTCACGCCATCTGCAGATTCCTTCACCAACGTCGGTTGACCGAAAAGCAACTTCAGCTGTGCATTCACTAGCACACGCTTGTGGTCGTAACGTGACGTCAGCAGCTCCCAGGCCTTTTCGTAGTTGTCGGAGTCCAGCTGAAGATGTTGGAGCAAACGTTCAGCTTCACCTCTCAATGAAGACTTCAGATAGTGCAGCTTCTCGATGTTGCTTAAGGCTTTGTTGTTATGCACCAACGATTTAAAGAGATCATGGAATGATCGCCATGTCGTATATGAGCCTGCAAACTTCGGTATGTCGATCTTCGGAAGCCGCAATTCATTGCCTGAGCTGTTTGTCGTTGTAGCTAACGTACATGTAGACGGTGCTGCTGCTGTAGATGATTTCTTGCATTGTTCCAATGCATCCATCAACTCTGCTTTGTATTCCAGCTAAATGTCCGTTAGCTGTTCGTAGATCACTAATAACTCTTCTTTTTTCAGCGTAGCTTCTAGCCTCCCCCCACCAACGATCGCCTGATGATAGGCTCGTGCTACCTTGATGTCATCTTCCAACAAAGAGAGTCGGCTGGTAAGATAACCCTGGCCCCGGCGTTCTTTTGGAGCTTTTTTGAAATTAGTAAAATTTCTTACGATCTGCCTGAGAAGATCCTTCTGCAGTTCACCGCATTGAACTGAAGAACTTATTTTTTGTTCAGCCATATTATTTTATTTTAATTTAATACGTATGTAAGTACAACACTGGACGAGTTTTAAATAAGTATATGTAAGTGTACTCACTTGATTTATTTTTCTACTTCCAGACGAATTGATCTTGGGAATCTGCTAATTGCTGTGATGCCGGCAGCTAATTTCTCCAGATGCTGAGATGATTACTGTTGCAGTTTGTTGCGGATGAATTATAGGTGTTTTCTGTATTTTTTATATGTATATATAATTTCACGGCGCGAGAAATTTACAATAATTTGTACATGGAACGCGGGCTTTTATATAAAATTTTATTTATATTATTGGCAGAACTATATATGTGTATATATGTATGAGTATATGTATATAAGAACTTTGTTAAGATTTTCAAAAAAATCCTTCACTTTTTAAAGCACTTAGTTTATTCGTAGAATAGTAAATTTATTTCATAAACAGGTTGGTTCAACCAAATGTATCAAATATTTTGCATTCGTAAAAATGCCACTTTGTTTAAAATTTAATGTAAATCACAAATGACCAAATGATTCAAATACACAGGCTCGATAGGACCAAATGTTTCTTTGCGAAACTATGTATTTTTTGTTGATTAAAATGGACTGTATATAATTTTAACTAGGTTCGTAAAACCGTTTAAAATAAAGAAATAACGCTAGAGCGGAAAAATTAAAACGCACAGTTTTGTATTCTAAAACGTTATAATAAATATTTTATTCGGTTATGGAATTTATACATTTTTATGTTATGTTTTTGTTTGTTTGTTGTTGTACTATTTGACGTTTGTAGTGTAGACCTTTGTGGATTTTGTTTCTGATATGTTTGTTTGATGTTATCTGTTTTCTTATAAATGGGTTCGTTTGATGTCATCGGTTTTTATGCTTCAACAAATTGTTTAATTTTGTATATGGTTAACTATTTAGTACTTTTACTTTGAGATGGATTCATAATTTGGTAAGCTATCCCCACAGTAGTGTCATGAAGTGTGTTTTTCCCACTGCTTGTTTCAACAAATCGGTCGTAGTTGTCGAAAGCTACCCCTGTGCACATTTTCCTCATTTAACATTCCTTGAGGAAGAATATGTGACTGCAAATTGTCGTTTGAAAAGGCAAGCTCGGTCTCTAGTTCCTCAACGAAGTGGTAATTAGCACAATGGCCAAATTTATTAAGAATTTCAATAACTCTTCTGCTGCTTGTTAAACTTTTTATTGCAAGGCCTAAAAAAATAGATAATGATATGTATATTTATATATACACAAACTTATCGGAACTGTGGTCATTAACCAAATTCGCTCGCACCGTATTAATAGTACATCGATGTAGCTTTAAATTAAGAATCAGGCTTGATTACTATTATGTATAGAAAATACTAACCCAATTGAACGTTTTTTTTTTGGTTTAACCCGACCTCTTGTAATGCAATAATTTGCAAAGACATCTTCCATTTTCCCATAACGCATGTCGGGACCAATTAGAAGACAGTCAAAAAATTCCTTAAGTATCTAGGGCACTTTCACTTCATTCGCACCGTTATCACAGATTTTATAGTCAAAATATCTGGAAGAGTTGAGCTTTCAAGTTTAACAACCTATTCCCTTAGTTTATAAGCAATATTCCTATTTGAAACATTAAAAAAAATTCTTATTTATAATATGTATAATACTACTCGTATCTGTAATTAATAAGTCGCACCTTATCGCAGATTTTATATTTAAAGTGGTAAGGGTATCGTTAAGCAAACCCTCGTTGTATTCATAGGTAGCTGCATTTAAGATTATAAAAATTTTTTTCAACTTTTTTCATAACAATTTTGCTTTTGAATAGCGCCAGTAATTCTTTTTTAGACATGATTTGGAATAAGCCATTGACTTCTCTATTTCTTTTGGTTTCTATTCATATACATCAGCAATATCATTAAATAGATGAATTTCTTTTAAATTCAAAATGTGGTCTTCAACAAAGGCACACACTGTTGAGAAGGCGCATTTATGTGCATGTTTATACCCTGCTTTACTTTTAGCTACGTTTTTTCTAGATTATTGGCTTCTGGAAGAAATTTAGCAAGACATGAATTATGGTATTTAAGTTCATCGTCTTTGGAACTATTAATTAATATTTGGTACACCACATCATTCCCAAGAAGTATTGATTTACACAAAACATCGTCTAAGGTGGATCGCCGGCCACATATAAGCATTTGCTTACAGCCCTTTATTTTTTTAGTAACAAAATTACAAAAAAAAAACATTTTGACGTCGAGACTTCGGCGGCTGCATCGGATGTAGTTGAAATACTTTCAAATGCAACATTTGAAGTGGTTCTTTCTGGCGCTATGTACACGTAAATACAAGTTTATGTTTTTAATAATTATAACTTACAGTAAAAATCGTTTGTTTTGTTTTTAAATGTTATCAACTTTGTGGATATCGCGGTAAATAGCCGATAAAACGAGCTATAATAACCACTCATACTATCGACACCTGTTGGAAGGTTTATATCCGAATACTTAAATTTTCGATTTTGTCTGCATTTTAAAATTTTTCAATGATTTTACAGAAAACAAAATATTTCTTGGCATAAGTACATCCCTATGTATGTATGTACCTATTGTTTTTGGTATACTATTAGTACGTCTGGCGGAGGTTTTGCCCCATATAAACCATCTGGGACCCATATTTTCGGAATCAGGACACTTTCACCGTTATGTTTATGTATCGAATATATGATTATAACTTTTATTAAAAAAAACATATAAACCGTCTGGGACCCATATTTTTATACTGAGCACCCAGTTCTATAGTTTTTTTGATACTTTAAAATGGGTATACTTATGATCCAGAATTAGAAAAAACCTCATTTTTGGCATACTATTACTAACCTCTGCCCCAACGAGATGCTGCCAGACTACGGGATTCGACTTCATTTATTTACGGACTTTATAATAACATAAATCATTTTCGGTTAAACCTTCAGTTCCAAAAATTGCTGTGGGCTCTTAGAATATATGTAGTACTACACATATAAAAATAAAAAAAATAATAAATTTAAAAAATTAAAAAACCCGACTGAGTAAATAATGGACTTTAAATATGACCTTTAAAAAAAAAAAAAAACAAGTCCAGTAGTCTAGAATTCTGTTAAGAAATATTAAATAACCACACCATTGAAATAGTTTCATGGTGGAAGCGCACATAAAAAAAATAATAAATTCGAATGCGGAACTTAGCAATTTAAACAGTCGGGACCACTGAAATATCTAGACTAGCTCAGATCTTCCCAATAATGGTCCCTATTATCATCCCAGCACTTGTAGTTGGCAGTTGTTCAGCAATTGCCTCTACTTGCTGGACAAAAAGAAGTACCTCACCCTTAAAGCCTTGTTGCCGAAAATCTGCTACCTAAACGGACTACTTTCAGAAATGGTTTTATTCTTGAAATCGTTTTTCCATTTCACTCAAACATTCCAGTTCTGGTGGTATAGTAGATACGGTCATGTTATTCCAAAATACTGTCGGTGGTATTTTATTTTTCAATAAGTTTGTTGCGTATCAATGATGGTGAAACATTCAACTGGTTTTTTGAAATCGACCTTGTTTGATTTTGGTAACATAATTTGTTGCAAATGTGACGACATAGACGACAATTTTTGGATCGGGCTGTCGGAGATTCGTTGTCACGTATTTGAGACACATGTTTACTCATAGACGACAGTCGATGATATCGTGTCGTTGAGGATTCTAGCCCTTCCCATTATTGAGAAGGTTTGATTTGGTCTAGATATTTAATGGGTCCCGACTGTTTAAGTTGCTAAGTTCCGCATTAAAATTTATTATTTGTTTTATTTGTGTTTCCACCATGAAACTATTTCAATGGTGTGGTTATTTAGTATTTCTTAACAGAATTCTAGACTACTGGACTTGTTTTTTTCTTTTTAGTTCATATTTAAAGTCCATTTTTTACTCAGTCGGATTTTTTAATTTTTTAAATTAATTTTTTTATTTTACACTTGTTAGTTTTATTTTTTTTTTTCACAATATGACGGCTGGTAGACGCCATACTGAACTTTGTTATTAATTAATTATTAATTAATATCATGTCTTCAGTGACACTCGCAAGGTTATTTCACAAAATGGTGGCTGGTAGTCGCCATATTGAATTCTGATTAATATCATGTCGTCAATAACACTCGCAAGATTACGACAAATCGATAGATGTAAGAACCATCAAAATCGGCCCACGCGTTTGGTCTCTAGAGTGCCACAAAAGAACAAACATACATGTGTATACAGTTCCATAAAATGGCGGCTGGTAGTCGCCATATTGAATTTTGATTAATATCATTTATTCAGTGACACTCGCAAGATTACGACAAATCGATAGATGTAAGAACCATCAAAATCGGCCCAAGCGTTTGGTCTCTAGAGTGCGGCAAATCAGATTTTTGTTTCCAAGCAATCGACTGTGCATGGCTTCAAAGTCAAAAGAAGGTTTTAGTGTTCCATTGGGGTCCAATTTGCCCAACTTCCGGAGAGTAACCAATCGAAAACACAAGTTTGCTTCTAGTGATGAAAAAATTACAGCTGGTTGTAAAATTGAGAGGAAACAAAATCAACAAGTACCAATTTAAGTAATAAAGAATAAATAATGAATATATAATAAATAAATGAACTTAAAGTTAAATAATATAGTGCAGCAAATTTTTGATCATTATGATCAAATTCGAGAAACCAATGTCAAAATTTTTTTTAAAAGTAATTACATTAGGTTTGTTCCAGGACTCCAAATTTGTACAAATTTGTACAAAAACAGTTCCCGCGAGAAAAAGAGAATTTATTCTTACTCCTTAAACTTAAGCAAAAATTCTCTTTTACAAATTGTTACACAAATCGATTTGCTATGTAAAGTACAAGCGCCAGAAATAGGACTTTGCAGATATCCACTTCTAATGAAAAATATTTCGACAACTTGAAAGTATAACAGTACCTAGGTATACGCTTAATTGAAAGAAATATGAAATATGAAAACTAATTGGTAAAATCAGTGCATACGCTGTTCCAGGTAAAGTACAAGGGCGACGTCAGCAACAGATCCATTGATTGCTTCATAACATTATATTCGCCACGCCCACACAAAGGAAAAAGACGATTTTGCCAAAGAGTCGTTCCAGGAGCTCCACCAGACGTATGGCCGATGTCCAATGCATGACGTTAAGATCATCCTTCGTGATTTTAACGCCAAGGGTGGTTGCAAAACATAGGCTACAATGGACTCAGGCTAACCGACTTCGAAAAATGCCATCACAGCTAGCATATATTGCTAACTATACCTTAACAATGGTAGTCTCCTAATAAAAACCCGTGATGTAGGTAGCGATCAACGCAAGATACATCTCAAGTATTCTGGAGGTCCGAACATTTCGAGAAGTTGAAACCGACTCATAGCATGTTGTAGCCAGGGTGTAATTACGAGTATCCCGGACGACAAACGAAATACTACTAAAAATCTTGAAGTTGAATGGCTACAATCGCAAGAGACTGTCAGGGCTTTTTCTGATGCAACGTCTTCCCTGTCAAGAAGGTATATGCTGGTAGCATCAAGCTCAGAAAAGCAATGGCATTATTATAGATAAGCGAATGCAGCGAAGCAAGAAGAATAAAATACGGCGATGCAAAGAAGGACCAGAGGTGCTCATGAACTCTGTGAGCATAAGTAGGGAAAAGAGAGAAACAGAGTAGCGGTCTATCGAGGCCATAGAGATCTGCTTTTCCAGAAATAATGTTTGGAAGTTCCACCAAAACGTGAAATATTGTGAATTGCGCCATTTTTACACGAATAGCAGAAGACTCACCCAATAGAGGAATAATGGAAGGTCCTTGAAAGAAGTGTGGAAAGCTGGCTGGTACAGAAAGTTATCCAAAGAAGACAGGGAGAAATTAAAAAGTTAAATTTGAAAGTGAATTAAGAGCAGTGATAAAGTAAAAGAAGAGATGGTTTAGATTAGTTAGAATTATAAATGTTGTTTATTGTGATTTGAATAAAGAGATTGAGTTGAAAGAAATGAGTTTTATATAGTGAACCCACATAATCATTTTACATTGGTATCAGAACTGGGATAGGACTTATTATATGTAAACAGCATTTTTGTCATTTATTAAAGCTATTATGAGTCGAAAACTATTGAAGTTGACCCCCATTCAACTGAATTCCGAGATGAACAAGAGAAACCTCAGTACCAGTGGAGGATTTTTTTTTATTTATTTATTTTTTATTTTTTTGTATTTTGTATTTATTTATTCATTATCACCTTAAAACTAGCTAACAATAGATAATTCTTTAATTTAGGATGCAAAAAAATTATTTTACTAGTAAAAAATGATGAAGCAATTGAAGATCCTTCTAAAACCTACTCGTAAGTTTGTGTTGAAAGATCCATGGGAAATATATGAATAAATGTGTATGCAAGAATAACAGTCGTGGGGTACCATCAGGTGTTCTTTAGTTACAACTTTAAATATTCAAAAGATAAACCGAAAAAAAAGTATAATAATTTCAATGAGAGAAAGAAAAGAATAATGATAATTATTTCAATGAGAAAAAAAAAATCTTTTTGCATTTTTTTAATAAACTATGTTATAATTTTCAACAGTAGCTCCAAGCATAAAGGGTCCATAGTAAAAAGCCAGTCTTTAAGTGATTTTAAAAAATAGTGAGAGTTTTGTTTGGCTCTTTTGGTTAGGAAGTTTGTTAAACATTCTACTCGAAGTAATAATATAAAAATTCATAAAATGTGTTTTGTGCACGTGTGGAATGTCAAAAAGTACCATGTTGTTTACTCGCAAGTTATAAGTCAAAGAATTCCTAAAAGGAACATTACCGCTTGATTTAAAGAACTCTTTGAGTACCTTGAAAACGTATAGATTCCTGAGTGGCAATACTTGAAGACTTGTAAAAAGTGGCCAACTTTCTGTATAGCGATTTTTGCCACACATAATTCTAATTATATGCTTTTGGGCAACGACTAGTGCACTTAGGGTACTTAGATAGGTGCCTCCCCAACTAACAATCCCATATTGAAGCTTTGACTGGACTAAGCCATAATAAAGCATTGAAAGTACTCTCTGCGAGCAGTATGGCTTCAGGAGATACATTTTCCGTGTTAATAAAGTCATATATGATTTTAACTGTAAACCCTACAATTTAGTTTCTTATCAATGAGAACTCCGAGATATTTGAAAGACTTGACTGCTTCAATATTAAAGCAGTATGTGGAATAATTATCAATAACGCTGAAGTTTTGCTTCCCACAGGTGTGTGGTAAACAGAATTTTTGGCATTCGCTTGAATGAAAAACTAACCCAAAGTTATCTAAATTATTTTGGCATAGCTTAAAGTTCATTATTTTTGTTTTTTCACTAATAATAAGCTTATGAAAGGTGAACCAAATTCTAAGTAAGTGAAGGTCGTTGTTAACTTTCGCAACGCATTCATGTTTTATTTATTTATTTATTTATTAAGATCAATACACAATTGTAAATTGTTAATAATATTAAGGATAGGAGCAATTAGCAGCAACGGCTTTCGGCTCTAGGAAATAAATACATTTTCATATAATAATATTGTAACGGCTAATAAATTCTTTTGTTATTAAAATATTGCACTTGTTTGGTTCTTTTAAGATGTCTATGAGGTTGGGGTCGCAACTGATGTAGAAATTTGGGTGTCTTAATTGGAAGCAAGTACTTAATATGTGAGCGATGTTTAACGTGTTAAAACAGTTGGGGCAGATAGGTGGAAGTTCTTTGTTGAGTAGGTGTTGGTGAGTATGGGCCGTGTGGCCAAGGCGTAGTCGGATGAAAGTCTTAAGGTCGGGTTTACTAACATCCAAAGGGAAGATAGGATTAACTTTAGTTGGGTCGATAAGGCTGTAATGATGTTTGTAGTGTTCCCAGCCAATTATTCTTTGGTTATGGAATATTTGATTAATGTGCCGAGAAAAGCTGTGCCGAAAGTAGGACTGTTAAGTGCCATGTTAGATGCGGCGTGACTTGATGCTCCGACTTCAGGACTCTTTAAACAACGAGGGACATGTTCCAGATACATTCTCTTTTGACATTGACTAGGGAGAACAGATGAGTCCCGCAATGACATGGCTGCGATAATGCAACTCCTCTTGTTGAAGAATGTTCTTCAAGCTGTCCAAGGAGAAAAGAGTTGAAGCCTCCCTCATTCAATGGATGGGATAATGAGGAAAAGTGCTTTGCACTTACAAGAGCCTTGCACGGTCCTGCAGCAGAATTATAACAGACAATCGACATCGGAAAGCATAAAGACTATAATTCTTTAGTCTTTACAGGCCATCAAGAAACGGTTTGATGAACCGAATGTAGTAACGAGGAGTAACACTGTAACAGCTCCAAGTAGACGTCAGTAGACTCGTACATTTGTCATACCCCTCCGCAGGCCAAGATATCGTTGATGAAATGGCAAAGGACGCATTCATCAGGGGAATCGCAGATTCGAAGTCACAGCCAGAAGTAAGTGTGGCTTGAAAAAGAACCCTTGCTGAAGAACTTGGCTTCGCTCTGGAGATGGAAGCTGCTAATCAAGATACCAAAGGAACACATTTCGTCCGAGAACTATCATACGTTGCAACCTGCGAAATACTTAGTGCCGAGGAAGGAGATACTCCACGGGAGGACTGCGAAAAATTAAAATATTTTCAAAGGTAGTGTAAAGAACAGGTGCTACGAAAAAGTTGCTTCCACTGCGGTAACAAGCAAATAGAGGAAGAAACCGGGGCAGAAGTTGATAACAAGAGTCGAGGTCCTAGGACCGTCATCGAAGTCTCGCTGGCAAAACGATGCAATGAAGGTCTCCTAGTAGAGTATTCAACGGTAAGAAAAAATGGATGGGATCAATAGACATCGGAGCCACGGAATCTTCTGTAGAAATCTTGGCTGCATAATACCAGCGGTTACAGCTTGCGAACAGCTACGGAAGAAACGGATAAGGTATATGGTGAAGTCCGGATAAAAATCCGCCAGCCTTATCTCATGTGTTTCTGGTTTCTGACATATGTGACATATGAATCGGTGCTACAGATTTCATGAAAGAACATGGACTAATAGTCCAGACAAACCCTGAAATACGGAAACATGGGGATACCAATGGTATACGGAACCGTCAAAACTTAAATGTCTTCATATGCCGAAGTCTGGTACTAGAGCCTTCGGTGGAAGCTATTATTTGGCAAAAGTGGTACCTACCGATTCTATTTGCTGGAGCCGAAAAATAATAGAGACTCCATGGTGGGAACGACTTTAGTAGAAGCAAAAATCTATATTGTTTCTGTAAAAATGGTTGGTGTACAGATGAAATCATCGAAATAATATTGACCTGGAAGGAACACGAGGAAAGACCAAGCTAGTAGGAGATGTCGGACCGGAGCCAAACTGTGAAGGCCTATTGGGCAGAGTGGGATTCGCTTTTTGTACAAGATTGTGTGCTGAAGAGAAAGTGGGAAAGTACAGATGGAACAACGTCTCGTCTGAGGTTAATCGTGCCATGTTCCATGAATTACATGACCGAACCTCAGGAGGTCACTTGGGAATTAATAATTTAGTGGGGCTGACGCCCCCATTTATTTCGCTTAATGCAAGCTTAAACTAACTTAACTTAAAAACTAACAAGAGTTAAGGGTTAGGAAGTAAGGGAATTTAAGACGAGAAGTGCTCAGGTTAAAATCGGAAAGGGGGGGGGGTTTGAGCTGACCTTACGGAGCATGGGGGAGATTGGTTCGTTAGGGCCATAAGAGGTGCGGTAGGTTGGGATATAAAATAGATGAGGACAGCGTAAATTACGATGGTTAGTGTTGAAGGAAATAGAATTGTAGAGGGAAGAGCAGTCCACAGAGCCGGAGAGCAGTCGATGAATGAATAAAATGTCATCTACGTCTCTGCGTTTTTCGAGGGTATTCAGGTTAAGAAGTTTGAGGCGGTGCGATAGAGAGGTAAGATAAATGGGTCACTCCAGGGTAGTCCACGAAGAGCAAATGGAAGAAAACAACACTGAATATTCTCGATTCGGGATATATGAATTCGTTGAAAGGGGGACCATACTTGGCTGGCGTATTCAAGGAGGGGCCGGACAAGGGTAATGTAAAGTGACCATGTTACATAAGGGTTGCAAAATTCTTTAGACCAACGTTTGGTAAAACCGAGCTATGAGTTGGCTTTAAGGATTATCTCATCAATATTCGAACGGAAGTTTAGCTCTAACTAACACTAACTCGCGAAGGGATTGAACATGGGGTACAGGTTGGTCATGCAGAAAATAAAGTCGAGAAGGGAATTGATTTGACTTACGAGACAAAGTCATAGATTGGCATTTGGAGAAATTAAACTCAAAGCAATTTTTTAGACATCAAGTAGTAAACCTATCAAGGTTCTCTTGAAGGAGAATAGAGTCTTGGGGTGAAGAAATAGTTTTGGAGAACTTATTGTCATCGGCGTAAATGGATACGGAGCAGCGTTTGATAATCTTCTCAAGATCGTTTATAGTTAAAATGAAAAAGAGGGGACCTAGATGGCTGCCTTGTGGGACACCAGAAGTGGCTAAAAACGGGGTTGAGAAGACTGACCTTAAACGAACGCTATAGTAACGGTTCTGATATCCATTTTAACAATATGGGGTCAAAACCGAGGGAAGGCAATTTAAAAAGGATCAGTTGATGTGATATTTTATCGAAGGCCTTAGTGAAATCTGTAGCAATAACGTCAATTTCGTTGCCATTTTCTAGGGCTGAAAGCGCAAAGGATACGAATTCAACTAAGTTTGTAGTAGTTGATCTACCTTTTAGAAATCCGTGCTGACTGGGTGATATAAGTGACTTGCACTGAAAGCTTACAACTTCATATAAAAAACTTTCGAATCTTTTAGGTATGTGAGAAGGCTTAGCAATGGGACGGCAGTTGGTTACTTCATTCTTTGATCCCTTTTTGTTAACCGGCGTTATGAAAGAGGTCTTCCAAGCTTGGGGGAATTCCCCTTGTGTGAGGGACAGATGAAAGAGGGAGGAAAGTGGGTGCGAAAGATTGGAGGCATACTTTTTGAGATATATTGATGTGAGCCCATCTGGACCTGATACAAAATTGAAATCTTGTAACTTTTCTTCCATAAAGGTGGGATCAAAAGATTGAGAGAGAGAGGGGCCAATGGAGAAATTGGGAAGGTACTTGAAATAGATGGAGTCGGGTATGAAGAGGATGTCTGCAAATGACTGTTTAAAAAAGTTTGCAAAATAGTTGGCAATAATATGTGGGTCGGTCGATGATATATTATCGAATGAGAGAGAGGGGGGATAACCGTCAGTTTTCTTTTGTAGTTGACGAATTGATAAAATGTCTTAGGATCGTTGATAAGGTTGGTCTGCGCTGTGTCGATAAGGCTCTGACAAAGGCAGTTATAGAGCTGGGTGAATTGGAGGTAGATTCCAAGATAATTATAGTAGTCATAATAAGAATTGGTGTGAAGAAAAGCTGCGCATAATTTGTTTCTCTTGTTTCGTAAAGAGCGACGTCTTCTGTTGTACCATGGGGGGAAATAGATGATTTTTTATGCAGTGAAAACGGGACGTAAAAAGAAATGGAATTAAATATTTCACTGTATAAAATGGAGACTGCATCAGATAAGGATAGGTTTGTAAAATCAAAAGAAGATTTGCTAAGATAATTATTGATTTTGTGAAAATTAGCTTTATGGAAGTTGTAAGAAGAGATGGTAGCTGAAGAAGTGGGCTGGGGTGGAGAGTTATGGAAGAATGAGAGAAGAAGTGGGGGCTTAAAGTTGTCGAGAGTTGATAGGGTAAGGGGACAGAAAGTTACTGTGGAGTTAATAGGATCGCTATTGAAAATAAGGTCTAGTTGCCTACTGATGGACTTAAGGACACCACTTACTTGGCATACGCTTGAGTCAGTTATGCTATCAATGAAAAGACATTCGTTGGATGAACTGGCGTTCGACGCGGTAAAAAATAAGTGATCATCCGATGAAATCCAATTCAGCAGTGGCAGATTAAAGTCACCAAAGATAAGGATATCGTTGATGGAATCACTTAGGTCAATTAGTTAGTCAGTTGCTTTAATAGCAAGGATGTAGGGTTCGATAGGTTGAGCTGGGAGAATTTAGCAACACATAACGTACAGGTGCCTATTGGGAAGTGTTATTTTAATTGAAACAAAGTCAAGTTTAACAGAAGAAGAAATAGCGATGAGAGAAGAGTTGAGGTTATTGTGAATAGAAAGTAGGATACCTCTACATGGAGAATCAACTTTATGGTTGGCAGGATCATTAAACATAGGGAGAGAGTGATCGTCATCTTGGAAAAGATTATAAGAAGATGGAAATAGCTCCTGGCTCTTTATGTCGGGGGTCAGATTGGTTTCTGTAAGAGCATAGACGTCGAAAGAGAGACCGTGTGATTTAGAAAAGACAGCACGAGTTTTAGAGCGCAAGCCTCTTACGTTTTGTTAGTAAAATGTAGGCAGGGCTTAAATTAAATGAAACGCGTTGGGGATTGGATGGAAGAGAGGCACTTGGTGCTTTTGTGGAGAGAAGTGAAGGGGGTTGCTTCGGGATATAAACGGGAAGGAACAAATTGGGAAATATTTTGGTTTTAAGGCTCGGTAAATTAATTTTGAAATTCCGTTTGTTTTTGTGGTCAGATGTTGGAAATATTCTGCAATGGCTGATGGTGATGCCATACCACTGATTCGTTGTGCGGAGTCGGTCTAGCCTTCCTTGCCACTCTGAAGGTGTCCACGTCGTGTTAAATCGTGTAACAAATTTCCGCGGGTCGGCGACAGGAGGAGTTGGCGTTGGAGCAATTATATCACCATTAGAATTTTTGGATCGTTGGGCAGGTGCGAGGATTTGGAGGTTGGGTTGTCGGCACTGGATGTGGCAATGATTCTGCTTCAGTTTATAATAATTCTGCCAAAATTGAAGTATTGTACCTGTTGTGCGGTGGGGGATGGGTTGGAAGACCATCAATTTTGTGGTATACTGTTCCAATGAGATTTTCTAAATCATTCAACACTGTTCTATTTGTGGTGAGTTCATCACTAAGCTCACTGATTTTATCGAATATGATATCAAGCATGGACCCGTAATGATTTGAGAGGTGGTGATTATTTATTGCAGGTTCGAGATGGAGATTGGATGTAGATGATTGGAGATGAATATCGATGTCTTCTCGGAGAGAGTTGATGGAAATACATGTTTTCTTGTTGGAATCCATCATTGCGGTTCCGATTGATATAAATTCACTTAAGACGGTATCAAGGTGGCGGTTGTATGTTTCTTCATTTCTGGATCTTGCACTTTCTAGCACAATTAAACGCGCAACTTGTTTTTCAATGCTATGACACTCAGTGGAATGGTCGAGCGATTCAATAGGATCTTGAATGGGCATCTGTGTATTTTCTTTAATTTTTTTTTTTAAGTACTTAACACTCAGTGGTTATTTCGTTTCATGGGTGGCATCCAACATTTAATGGGGAGTTTAAATTCTTAGTGGAAGTTGGCTTGTTGTTGATTTCTAGTCAACTACTCATCTTAGTGGAAGTTGGCTTGTTGTTTATTTCTAGTAAACTATTCATCTTACTTGATTTTCGTTAACTGAAAAAATTAATGTCTGGGATTCGAAAACCGAACTTTCCGATTTGGAAGCCAGTCCACTACTCACCTATAGAGCCTAAAAAGGTGAACGATTATGTGGATGATTTGCGCTGCAGGATTCGTAAATTGCACGAAAACACCCGAGCAAACTAGCAAGTTTCGTCGAAATGACCCATTCTATTCACATGGACTACCTCCATTTGATGGTGGATTATCACTTTGTACGAACCTTTATAATTCTGTTACAATTTTGATGTTTTGCCACTTCGTTGTCCTTCGTTGAAGTCGCCAGATTTTGCCCCGACGCCGCGCCTAGTCTTCATGCGGTTGCTAGCCAGTTGCATCCCTTTGCGACTGTTCTTTTTTGGTTCCACTAAAGTTTTTTCCACTATGAAGTCTCTCTTATTTTCTGACTCCATCAATTGGAGCCTTCCGCCGAAGGCTTTAGAACCTGATTTCGGTAGGTAACGACGGAAGGGTTGGCGTTTCCGTATACCATTGCTATCTCCATGTTTCGGAATTTCAGGGTTAGTGCCCCAAAATCGATTGCTAGACCATGTTCTTTCATGAAATCTATACAAATGATGCACTAGTCACATATTTCAGAAACCATAAAAACGTAAGAAAAGGCTATTCCGCCCAGGTAGATTCTTTTTCGGATTTCACCATATACCTTAGTCGTTTTTCCCGTAGCTGTTCGCAAGCTGTAATTGCTGGTGTTATGCAATCAGAATTCCTGCACCAGATTTCTCCTGATGATAGAAGCCGCATCACCGGTGTATAGTGTTGCCATCCATTTTTTCCAATTGCTGGCTACTTTTACCAGAAAACTTTGATGGCATCGTTTTTCCAGCGAGACTCTAACGATGGTCCTGGGCTGTCGACTTCTGCTCTCAACTTCGCAGTAAATTCCGACTGATGGCTTTGGGAAGATTTGCTGTTACCGCAGTAGAGGCAGCTTTTTCGTCGTCATTATATGAACTTACGTAAATGTTACTAATTATTTTTCATTTATTTTGTTGTATATTGTCGGTAAATGAGGTTATATCGTATCTACAATAGAAGAAGACGATGATGTGTTGTCTGCCGATGTTTACATAACATCTCCAGATGATTACGACAAGAGTGATGAAGATACCGGAGATGAGGAGTCTTCGAATGTAAACCATCTGTCCAGACATCAGCTCTTAGCAGAAGCTGAACTTAGAGCTACTGTATCTTCTCAATGCAATTTAGATACCTTAGGAGACATCCCAAATGAGACAAAGTCATAGTACATCCGAAAGTGGAATACTACTGGCGATTTCTATGAACAAACTGAGACATGAGACATTACGGCGGTGTTTGTTTTGAATCCTCTCTAGCAGGTGCATATATGTTTTAGGCGTACATAACCAGATGCGGGCATTGTACTCCAATATTGGGCGGATAAATACCTTATATATTGAGGACAAATCAGATGGGGCGATATATTTCTTACATCGCTTGAGGAAACCTAGATATTTCGCAGCATTTTTGACGATATCGAATATGTGGGCATTCTAAAGTAATGGAAAGTTTTTCGGTTTCGACGATGCAAGTGCCATTCATGGATAATGGTTAGGTATTTAAATGTTGCTTTAACGACAGCAGACAGCATTGTGTTTTAAGTATAAAATTCCACTCTGTTGATAGTTCCCCTATTGGTTATGCTATTAATCTCGGAATCTAATGAGCTTAATATACGCTGCCGTTCCCATTCTACAGCCAAAGAGTAGGTAGCAGGAATAGGAAAAGGAATAAATTGGATTAAAAGTAGCAGACATTGATGAAGACTAAAAAGAGCGTTTTTTTTTTTTTTTAAAGAACTTAACACTCAAGTGGGTTAATTGGAATTTATTTGGTTTTTTTTTTTCACTCGAGGAGCGAATTTTACGAGTGCGCTTGAGCGTGTGCACTCGTCGATGATCAGCTCAGCACTGATCACCATAGACTAACTATACCTAGATATCAAACTCTACTAATACTTTTGCAAACGTTTAACTTTCGCACAGACACACTGTAAGTGATTCACCAACACATTCTCAATCTCTATAACCTGTCAGAATGGCTAAAATGACAACAAATTTCACGTAATGTTCGCTAAGTATATATAATAAAGGCAAAAATAAAAGGAAAAATATTTTTCGCTGGTGAATATTTAATTCAACGTGGTGAAAAAGATAATAGAATATATTTAAAAAAAAACCCTTTTTTTTTTGTTTCAATTGAACAAAAAGGGGATCGTTTCAGAATAAAATTAAAAAAGGATCTAAGGATTATATTTTGAAAGTTTCATTTGAAGATATAAATGAATTGAAACTATTACCATTCTGAAATCAAGCTTAAGCTTGTATTGAGAATCAATTGTATAAGCATTTTTTATGTTTAGGCACAAACTCTGTACTCTGGACATCAATGAAAAGGATTATTAATTAATGGCAACTTTTAAAATCAATTTCCTTGCTGTTCTTTTAGTTTGAATGTGTTGAGTAAATAAATTAATTAAATAATACTGATAAGTACAATTAACATTTTTGATCATTTTTTAGTTTTTTAAGGAAAATATTTGTTTTTCTATTTGAATTTAAAGCTTTTCCAAAATATTTCGAGAATCTTTTTTTTCACACATTATAAAGTACAAAAGCGGTGGTATTTTAATTGTTTATTTTTTAAAAATAATTTCCAGAATTTAACAAACAATGTGAAATGATATCCCAACTTAATTTGGTTTTGTCGAAGGGAATTTTTGTTTATAATTGTTTTCAACCGATTTTGCTACTACTTTGTTGAGTATTCTTTAATGCTGTTAACATCTTTAAGCCGGTCTGGCATAGAATGCGTCAACTTTTCCGTCTTATCAATTCCGAAGGTTGGGCCTAAAATTTTTCATCTAGTGAACGCTCGCGCTGCAATTACTGACGGACAACAACTTGACTTAAATTTTACGAAACTACTTATCAACTACGACGAAACGTACGGACTAGAGGGTGACTGCCTTCATATAGGGAATACTTCCGTATGTGACGAAAGTGCAGTAAAAAAATTACCAGAAGATACTTGTCTACCAAGAATCCTCAAAGGTGGTACTGCAGCATGCGACTTCAGAAAGACCAATGCAGAGATCATTGAATTGATCGGAGAAAACACTATTTTTGTTACTAACTTTAATGGCTCTCTTTTAGATAGAAACTCCTCAATTCCTTTAGAAGGCACCTACTTGATCCAGCTGGACAACGAAACAATCAGCATCAAGGATCGGACATACTCCAGTACAACTTCTAAGGGTCTACAAGCACTCCCTCCTGTCCTGGTCAACGTAACTACCAAAAGGGTGAAACTTGATATAGATCATTTACATGACATTAGTGTTAAAAACATAGAACACATTAAATCCCTAAAAGAAAGTCTTAGTTCTTCTATAATTACAGAAATTTGTATCATCATAGTAATCTTCATTTCAATCTGTTTGCTGTGTGGAAAGATCTACGGGAGAGCTAACATTCCAGAGCTTCGTGCGTCCTTTCGTCACAAACAAGTCCCTTGCCCAGCGCAGCGCGTTACCAAGGAAGTTCAACAACCCGATGGAAACCTAAGCTGCTCAACATGTTCATGTGTAGATCTGCGGGACGCAGATATTTGAAAGGGCGGCAGTTAACACGCGTAAGCATCCACCTATCTGACTGAAATACGATAAGGCTCAAGTATCCAGTCAGACGCATCGTATGCATTTTTCACCTGCATGCGCGAACCTGCATGAGCTGTCCCGTGGGAACCAAGGCCATTGGAATCAATTGTGCCGAGGTTAGATTTTAAGTATTATATTCATTGTTAGGCAGTCTTATCCAGTACCCGGTCGAATAAATGACATTTTATAAAGTATTCTAGAAATCGTTTCATTTTAAAAATCCAAGTTGCGCGGCTTGTTCGCGCGGATTTTATTTTTAGAAAACTCCTTCGAAAGGACTTTTACTTTCAACATAAAATTTTTTTGCAACTTACACGAAATTAGATTTGTAAATATGAGAAATGTCAAAATCGAAATTCACCGCGTCATTTTTATATGGGTGACGTCACTCGTAAAACTTTTCGAATTTTGACATTGTTGACAATTCTCACGTATTCACGGACAGGTTCACACGGATAGGGACGATCAGTACAAAACCGGTTTTGATTTTCCAATATCTGGAAAGTTTGATATCTAGGTATAGTTAGTCTATGACTGATCACATAGACTAACTATACCTAGATATCAAACTCTACTAATACTTTTGCAAACGTTTAACTTTCGCACAGACACACTGTAAGTGAATCACTAACACATTCTCCATCTCTATAACCTGTCAGAATGGCTAAAATGACAACAAATTTCACGTAACGTTCGCTAAGTATATATAATAAAGGCAAAAATGAAAGGAAAAATATTTTTCGTTGGTGAATATTTAATTCAACGTGGTGAAAAAGTGAAGATAATAGAATATATTAAAAAAAAACCTTTTTTTTGTTTCAATTGGACAAAAAGGGGATCGTTTCAGAATAAAATTAAAAAAGGACCTAAGGATCATATTTTGAAAGTTTCATTTGAAGATATAAATGAATTGAAACTATTACAATTCTGAAATCAAGCTTAAGCTTGTATTGAGAGTCAATTGTATAAGCATTTTGTATGTTTAGGCACAAACTCTGTACTCTGGACATCAATGAAAAGGATTATTATTATTTCCTTGCTATTCTTTTAGTTTGAATGTGTTGAGTAAATAAATTAATTAAATAATACTGATAAGTACAATTAATATTTTTGATCATTTTTTAGTTTTTTAAGGAAAATATTTGTTTTTCTATTTGAATTTAAAGCTTTTCCAAAATATTTCTTTTTTTTCACACATTATAAAGTACAAAAGCGGTGGTATTTTAATTGTTTATTTTTTAAAAATAATTTCCAGAATTGAACAAACAATGTGAAATGATATCCCAATTTAATTTGGTTTTGTCGAAGGGAATTTTGTTTATAATTGTTTTCAACAGATCTGTTTCTTTGCAAGTAATAAATGTTTATTTGTATTTTCTTAGAAGCAAAACAATAATATTTCGTGTAGAAATAAAAATGTTCCGCTGCATGTGAAATGAGCACAGCTAGAATGTTAGTTTAGTCTTAATGAAAAGTGTTAGTTTATACTTTAATTTTGCGGAAAAAAGACTTTGCTACTACTTTTACTACTTTGTTGAGTATCCTTTAATGCTGTTATCATCTTTAAGCCGGTCTGGCATAGAATGCGTCAACTTTTCCATATATTCACATATTATTTCTTACCATTCCGCTAAAAATAAGACTTTTAACTGAGGCTTCGATGTAATGACATGTTTTCGTAAGCTCATCATTTAATGATTCCAAAGAGGTTCCAAAGAGAACGGGTTAAGATCGGGGCTTTGTGGTGGCGTTACTAGCAAGTGAGGGACTTTATGTATCAACCACATTGTGCGATATGCTTGAAGACGTTGTCCTGTTGGGAGTAAAAAATCTTTCGCGATAATCATTGTTTGTGTACTTTGAAGCAAATTTTCACTCTAAATCTTTTAATATACTTCTTTTGTCATCATCTCAATGACTGTGACTAATTTACCGATCTCAACAGTGGATATTTAGGTCCATATCACACAACCACCATCTCCGTGGTTTACTTTTTGCCTTGTGTATTTGGACTGAAAGTATCATTTGGTTGTCTTCATGCTTTCGAAGGCCTATTTGATTCATAAATGCTAAATTTTGACTCTTCTGAAAAAATCCTAGAAGTCAAATCCTTTGTTTTTTTATTTATTAGCAAAGTCCTTCTGTTTTTTTTATTTGTTTCACTGACGAAAGGTTTCTTTCTAATGGTATGGGATTTATACGCCTATTTGATGTCGTTGACATTCTGGAAAATCCAACCAAATATTAGCATTATAACGCAATATTTGTGAAAGGTAAAGCGTTGTGTTTACATCGATTTTCTTTTTCTCGGAAATTTTTTGATTCAAAAACTGAGCAAAGAATATGGAAATGTTGCGTTAGTAATGGGATTAGTAATACAAAAGAATTAAATGTGAGCTAAATTGTCCAGTCGCATCCACATTTTTCCAAAAAATAATTGGTCAATTCGCTGTTGTACCAAATGAACCTATAAAGCACTAATTTTCTTTTTATTGCTTTGTTTGTTGCTATTACCAATATTTTAAATTCAATTTTACAAAAGGCTTGTGTAAAGTTATATTCTCACAAAAAAAAAAACAGTCAAAATAATCATTAATCCTTATTTATTACTTCGTATGAAAAGTTAATACAATAATTGAATTATAATACATATATGTATTTTCCATTTAATCTAATAATCCAATTTATTCATGAATTGTAATTTACATTTTTTCGGAACATGCTCTCCTGATGAAAGCATTCATGGTGAAGCGAAAATCTTACCCACACCGTGGTAAAATGAACAAATGTCAATATTTTATTGAAGAAGCAGCGAATCCAAGAAAGAAAAAACAATTTCTTTAAATTTATTGTATTTATTGGATAATCAAAGCAAAACAAAACAAAAATCGAAAAAAATGCTTTAAGTAGTATTTAGTTGTATATGACTTTTATTTTCATTTTAAATTCACATTTATTTGATCAGCACACGATGGTTCCACACTGGGAACGCTTTTCTTGAAACCATTGCACTTCAAATGTTGGATCTGCAAGGAAAAAGGCATTAAATGTATACATAGCCAAACGAAAATGTATACTTTTTACTTACATGTAATTAGTTAGCATCACTTATCCACATTTCTTCAAGCTCTTGAATGGTGCATTTAGATTCATTGTTCTTACTGTAAAAAAGAAGTAAAATATGTAAATTATTTTGAAATTAAAATGTTTTTAGTTACTCACAAAAAAATGTAAACAAACTTTCCCAGCTGGTTTTGCCACATCCAATCGAAAGCAATCTGTTGGTGGCAGCAGTTTCCTGTAGAAAATGATTTGTTCTTGCTTCAGATGTGTAGAATTTCCTTCTTTTGTTGTCCTAGAAAATATAATAAAGAAAATTATTGTCCAACATTAAATTTTTGTGCAACTTACACGAAATTGAATTTGTAAACAAGAGAAATGTCAAAATCGGAATTCACCGCGTCGTTTTTATATGGATGACGTCACTCGTAAAACTTTTCGAATTTTGACATTGTTGACAATTCTCACGTATTCACGGACAGGTTCACACGGATAGGGACTTTCAGAAGAAAACCGGTTTTGATTTTCCAATATCTGGATCAGTCATAGACTAACTATACCTAGATATCAAACTCTACTAATACTTTTGCAAACCTTTAACTTTCGCACAGACACACTGTAAGTGAATCACCAACACATTCTCCATCTCTATAACCTGTCAGAATGGCTAAAATGACAACAAATTTAACGCAATGTTCGCTAGGTATATATAATAAAGACAAAAATAAAAGGAAAAATATTTTTCGCTGGTGAATATTTAATTCAACGTGATGAAAAAGTGAAAATAATAGAACATATTAAAAAAACTCTTTTTTTTGTTTCAAGTGGTCAAAAGGGGGATCGTTTCAGAATAAAATTAAAAAAGGACCTAAGGATCATATTTTGAAAGTTTCATTTGAAGATATAAATGAATTCAAATAATTGCAATTCTGAAATCAAGCTTAAGCTTGTATTGAGAGTCAATTGTATAAGCATTTTGTATGTTTAGGCACAAACTCTGTACTCTGGACATCAATGAAAAGGATTATTAATTAATGGCAACTTTTAAAATCAATTTCCTTGTTGTTCTTTTAGTTTGAATGTGTTTAGTAAATAAATTAATTAAATAATACTGATAAGTACAATTAACATTTTTGATAATTTTTTAGTTTTTTTAAGGAAAATATTTGTTTTTCTATTTCAATTTAAAGCTTTTCCAAAATATTTCGAGAATCGTTTTTTTCGCACATTATAAAGTACAAAAGCGATGGTATTTCAATTGTTTATTTTTTAAAAATAATTTCCAGAATTTAACAAACAATGTGAAATGATATCCCAACTTTATTTGGTTTTGTCGAAGGGAATTTTGTTTATAATTGTTTTCAATAGATCTGTTTCTTTGCAAGTAATAAATATTTATTTGTATTTTCTTAGAAGCAAAACAATAATATTTCATGTAGAAAAAAAAATGTAGAAATAAAAATGTTCCGCTGCATGTGAAATGAGCACAGCTAGAATGTTACGAGTAGTTTAGTCTTAATGAAAAGTATTAGTTTATACTTTAATTTTGGAAAAAAGACTTTGCTACTACTTTGTTGAGTATCCTTTAATGCTGTTAACATCTTTAAGCCGGTCTGGCATAGAATGCGTCAACTTTTCCATATATTTACATATAATTTTTTACCATTCCAAAGATTCCAAAGGCGTTCCAAAGAGAACGGGTTAAGATCGGGGCTTTGTGGTGGCATTACTAGCAAGTGAGGGACTTTATGTATCAACCACATTTGTGCGATATGCTTGAAGTCGTTGTCCTGTTGGGAGTAACAAATCTTTCGCGATAAGCATTGTTTGTGTACTTTGAAGCAAATTTTCACTCTAAATCTTTTAGTATACTTCTTTTGTCATCATCTCAATGACTGTGACTAAATTACCGATCTCAACAGTGGATATTTAATTTAATTTTGGTGGGGGCGAATGCCCCCATTTATTCGGCTTAATACAAACTATAACTTAAAAAATAAACTTAAACTAAAACTTAAAACTAAGGTTGGTTGGAGTGGTGAAGGAGAACAGATTTGAGGTAGGAAGTGGTGCGGTGGAAGTCAAAGACGGTAGGGTTTGAGTTGATTTGACGTAGCATACGGGAGATTGGTTCGTTCGCGCCATATTAGGTGTGGTGGCTTGGTAGATAGAAGAGTCGAGGGGTACGTAGATTACGAGGGTTAGTGTTGAGGAAAATGGAGTTGTGAAGGGACGCGCATTCAACGTGATCTGAAAGGAGTCGATGAATGAAGAGAAAGTCTGCTGCATCTCTGCGATCTTCGAGGGTGTTTAAGTTGATAAGGTTGAGACGATTTTGATAGGGGGGCAGATTAAAAGGATCGTCCCAGGGCATACCTCGAAGAGCAAATCGAAGAAAACGACGCTGAATGCTTTCAATTCTCGAGATATGAACACGATGATATGGGGACCATACTTGACTGGCGTACTCTAGGAGGGGGCGAACAAAGGTAATATAGGGGGACCTGGTCACGTATGGGTTGGTGAATTCTTTGGACCACCGTTTTACAAAACCTAGTGCAGAGTTGGCTTTGAGGATTATCTCATCCATATGTAAACGGAAGTTGAGCTCGCTGTCACACAAAATGCCGAGGTCGCGAAGAGACTGTACGGAGGAGATAGGTTGGTTATGGAGAAGATAGAGTCGGGGAGGAGATTGGTTCCGCTTATGTGAGAAGGTGATGGATTGGCATTTGGCGATGTTAAGTTCCAAAGAATTTTTGAGGCACCAGATCGAGAAACTATCAAGATCTTTTTGAAGGAGGAAAGAGTCATGGGGAGAGGAAATGGTTTTGAAAAAATTGGTATCGTCGGCGTAAAGGGAGACAGACGAGTGTTTGATGATCATATCGAGATCATTTATGGTTAATATAAAAAGAAGGGGACCGAGATGGCTGCCTTGTGGAACTCCAGAGGTGGCCAAAAATGGAGCAGACTGGGCTGACCTAAAACGAACACTGTAAAAACGGTTTTCGAGGTAAGAGGATATCCATTTTAACAATATGGGTTCAAAGCCGAGGGCAGACAATTTAAAGTTAATTAACCGATGAGAGATTTTATCGAAGGCTTTGCTAAAATCGGTTGCAACTACATCGACTTCATTGCCATTCTCTAGGGCAGAGAGGGCAAAGGATACGAATTCAACGAGATTTGTGGTGGTTGACCTACCCTTTAAGAAGTCATGTTGTCTAGGGGAAATAAGTGATTTGCATTGGAAGCTTAGAGCTTCATACAAAATACTTTCGAAGAGTTTGGGTATATGGGAGAGTTTAGCGATGGGACGATAGTTGGTTATTTCATTCTTTGATCCTTTCTTGTGGATCGGGGTTATGAAGGAGGTTTTCCAAGCCTGAGGAAATTCTCCTTGTGAAAGGGATAGCCGGAAGAGATTAGAAAGGGCAAGGGAAAGAGAGGAAGAACATTTTTTAAGAAATATGGCAGGGAGGCCATCTGGGCCGGGTGTGAATTCGTCATTGAGTTGGTGTAATTTATGTTCGATATAAGACGGATCAAAAATATGAGAGAGAAGTGGGCCATTAGAGAAGTTCAGTAGGTAACTAAAATAGGATGGATCTGGTACAAAGGAGTCGTTGGTGAAGGATTGTTTAAGAAATGTGGCAAATAGGTTGGCAATGGTGAGTGGATCGGTTGATGATCTGTTGTTGAAAGAGAGGGAAGAAGGGTAACCATCGGACTTTCTTTTGTAGTTAACAAATTGGAAAAAGGACTTAGGGTGGTTTATAAGGTTGACTTGCGCATTGTTAAGGTAGCGCTGGTAAAGGGAATCGTAAAGTTCGGTGAAATGAAGATAAGCACCAAGATAGTTGGAATAGTCGGTAAAGGATCTGGTACGCAGGAAAACAGCCCATAATTTATTTCTCTTATTTCGTAAGGAACGAAGCTTGCGATTATACCAGGGAGGACTAGTAGATGATGTTTTAAGGCGGGAAAACGGAACGTAAAGGGAAAAAGAATTAAATATTTCTTTATAAAAAATGGATAAGGCATCATTTATACTTAAGTTGTGAAAGTTAAAGTGGGATCTGCTGAGATATTCACTGATTTTGTGAAAGTTTGCTTTATGAAAGTCGTGGGATGAGAGAGTTGTGGGGGAAGTGGACTGGAATGAAGAGTTATGAAAAAATGAAAGTAGAAGGGGGGGATGGTAGTTATCGATTGTTGAGAGAGATAGGGGACAAAGTGAGACTGAGGAGTTAATTGGATCTGTTGTGAAAATAAGGTCTAATTGCCTGCCCATATAATTGGATATACCACTGACTTGGCATAGACTTGAGTCTGTTAAGCGATCTAAGAAGAGACATTCCTTAGAAGAGATGGCATTTGAAGCGATGAAAAACGATTGATCATCTGATGGAGTCCACTGTAGCTGAGGAAGATTAAAGTCGCCGAAAATAAGGATATCATCAGTAGGGTCTGACAGGTCAATTAAATGATCGATCGCATCAATAACAAATTGGTAAGATTCGATAGGTTGAGCTGGTAGGATGTAGCAACATATAACGTAAAGGGACTTGAGAGGCAGTGATATTTTTATTGCGACAAAGTCGGCTTTAGAGGATGAAGAAATTGTAATGGGAGAAGAGTTAAGGCTGTTGTCCATCGCCAGTAGGACGCCTCGACAGGGGGAATCTTTATTTGCGCGGGTAGGATCGTCGTCGCGGAAAACATTAAAAGTAGGAGGAAACAATTCCTGGTTCTTTATGTCGGGAATCAAATTGGTTTCGGTCAAGGCGTAAATATCAAAGGGAAGAGCATGCGATTGACGTAGGACAGCATTGGTTTTAGAGCGAAGACCTCTTACATTCTGGTAGTAAAATGTAAGAGGGATGTTGTGGGGTGGAGGTGTGAGGCAGGATGGTTTAAGCGCTGGCAAGGGAGGCACGTTATGGACGAAAAAATTTGTCGTGGTCGGCTCGGCTTCGTTGTAGGTGTGATACTCGTTTAGAGTGAACATAGTTGCCGAATGCAGCAAGGTCGTCTGCTACTTTCTGAGGGGACATGTTAAATATCTCGTGGTGCCTGACATAAAGGTTCCTGAGACTGATAGGGTCGGTAGGGAGGTCTTCCTGCTGGATGGAAACCATGACGCTGGTTTTGGTTTTCCCTTCGTAGCACACCGAGTCAGATTTGTCATGTAAATAGGCACGAAAGAGACGAATGTTTTCATATATCTTTCGTTCTCTGAGCCTAGAGAGAGCATATCGACTTTCTGTAGTGCCATTGGTTTGCTGTGTTAGTTTAACAGTGGGTGGAAAAAGGGGATCAAGAATAGGAGCATTGGAGGAGGGAGATAGAGATAAATGATTGGATATGGAGTTGGACGAGGGATGAGATGTGGGGTTTAAGGTATGGGAGTTAATGAAGTTAGGGTACTTAGCTCCAGTTTTAAGGTCGAAGTTGGGAATTGGGTTGCTAGCTGGGTTTGGTGGCGTAGAAGGTTGAGAAGGAATAATATGGGTGGTTGGGGTTAAGTTGAAAGAGACGCGTTGGCGCGGGGACTTCGGTGGCACGGGGGGAATTGGGGGATTAGAAGATTGGTGTGTAAGGGCTTTGTGTCGGATAAGTGAGGAGGGAGGACTAAAATTATGGAATAAGTTTGTTTTGAAGCTCCAGTTGGGGTCGAGATTAGAGCTTCGTTTTTTGGAAGCATATTTTTTATTTGGAAGGGAGTTGGACAGGGGTCTTTTTTTAATTTTATTTTTAACACTACGATTGTTTTTAACACTTTCATTACTCTCGAGATGTGCGTTTTCTCGTTCTTCAGAGCATTTTGTAATTCTTATCTTCCCAGGTTTAGTTGTCTTACCAGGAGGAGTAGGGAACAACCACGAATATTTGGTTGGGATGTTGACTTTGAAGCTGCAGGAACTGTTGGAGTCAGCGGAGGAAATCATCTGGCACTCGCTAATGGTGATAGCGTAACTTCGGTGAAAGAAATTCCGCACCCAAGAAACATCAGCGTGTTGAGGGGCCCCTTCAACGAAGAATGCCGTATGGTTTCCCTGTTTCGGCTTTTCGAGTCTGTTTTTCCATTCGGAGGGGGTCCATGAAGTTCCAAATTGATTGAGCAGTTTGTTGTTAGGGTGGCGGGAGGAGTATTTGAGAATGATGGCAAATGAGACTCCGTGTCTACTAATTCATTATGAATTGAGACATTGTATGGGGAACTAGCCTGGAACTGAATTTGATCGGGTATTCCATCGATTTTGTTGGAAGCCAATCTCACTTCTTTACCGATTTCGGCAACGGTCAACCGAGTTGCTATGAGTTCCTCACTGACATCAATCATTTTTAGGGTCAGGTCATCGAGCGTAGAATCTGATGGATGCGGGATGTGATGTGTTGTTTTGGAGGAGGATTGAAAAAGCAAGTCGAGATCAGTACGGAGAAGGTTGATAGAGTCGTTTATGTGTGTGAGTTCGTTGGACTTAAGGAGGTTGGCAAAATTTGTTTTGAGGAAAGCTTTAATTCCGTCGAAGTGATATTTGATCACTTCGCTCTCGTTGTCGTGGTTAGATTTGCTTTTCGATAGGTTTTGGATCGCTGCCAGTTGCTTTTCGATCATTCTTCCTGTGGACTTATAAGCATCCACATTACTATCAATGCAGTTTATTGAGTCTTCAATCTTTTCTATTCTGTCCAAAATAGTTCTGCTAATATGACCATTCTCGGTTAGCATCGCATTGATAGACTCGTTGTTGCATTTAATTGCCAACATAACGTGAGCCAAGGTGATCTCTTTGCACTCGTCGCAGTAAAAATTGAAAAGACTGCAATACTCCTTGAGGTAGGTTATGGATCTCCTGGTTAGTCCGATGCATATGGTATGGAATGATTTTCCACAGAGACCATTGCATGCTACCCATTCGGCGTTGGGGTCAACAATTGAGCACAAAACACTAGCACAGCACTTTTCCATTATTAGTTTATTGAGGTTAATTATTGTTTGGATTTGTTTTTTTTTTGTTGTTGTTTTGTTTTCGTTTTGGTTTTGTTTTGTTTTGGGGTCAAAACTGGCACAGTTGAGTTTGAGGAATCGGCAGACAAAACTAGGTCGACGAACAACGGTAGATATACTGAGTCGGCAGTTTACGGGACTTTGAAAAAAGTGGAAAATAATAACTGAACTCGGTATACGGGAGAAAAAGAAAAACACGTCCGCACAGGTTGACAATTGAAAAACTTTAGCTCCATATCACACAACCACCATCTCCGTGGTTTACTTTTTGCCTTGTGTATTTGGATTGAAAGTATCATTTGGTTGTGTTCATGCTTTCGAAGGCCTATTTGATTCATAAATGCTAAATTTTGACTCTTCTGAAAAAATCCTAGAAGTCAAATCCTTTGTTTTTTTATTTATTAGCAAAGTCCTTCTGTTTTTTTTATTTGTTTCACTGACGAAAGGTTTCTTTCTAATGGTATGGGATTTATACGCCTATTTGATGTCGTTGACATTCTGGAAAATCCAACCAAATATTTGCATTATAACGTGATATTTGTGAAAGGTGAAGCGTTGTGTTTACATCGATTTTCTTCTTCTCGGAAATGTTTTGATGCAAAAACTGAGCAAAGAATATTTAAATGTTGCGATAGTAATGGAATTAGTAATACAAAATCATTAAATGTGAGCTAGATTGTCCAGTCACATCCATATTTTTTCAAAAAATAATTGGTCAATTCGCTGTTGTTCCAAATGAACATTTAAAGCACTAATTTTCTATTTATTGTTTTGTTTATTACTATTACCAATATTTTAAATTCAATGTTGCAAAAGGCTTGTGTAAAGTTATATTTTCACAAAAAAAAAACAGTCAAAATAATCATTAAAACTTATTTATTACTTCGTATGAAAAGTTAATACAATAATTGAATTATAATACATATATGTATTTTCCATTTAATCTAATAATCCAATTTATTCATGAATTGTAATTTACATTTTTTCGGAACATGCTATCCTGGTGAAAACATTCATGGTGAAGCGAAAAAATTACCCACACCGTGGTGAAATGAACAAATGTCAATATTTTATTGAAGAAGCAGCAAATCCAAGAAAGAAAAAACAATTTCTTTGAATTTATTGTATTTATTGGATAAACAAAACAAAACAAAAAAATGCTTTAAGTAGTATTTAGTTGTATATGACTTTTATTTTCATTTGAAATTCACATTTATTTGATCAGCACACGATGGTTCCACCCTGGGAACGCTTTTGTAGAAACCATTGCACTTTAAATGTTGGATCTGCAAGGAAAAAGGCATTAAAACGAAAATATATTCTTTTTACTCACATTTATTTGATCAGCTCACGATGGTCCCACACTGGGAACGCTTTTCTTGAAACCATTGCACTTCAAATGTTAGATCTGCAAAGAAAAAGGCATTAAATATATAGCTAAACGAAAATGTATACTTTTTACTTACATGTAATTAGTTAGCATCACTTATCCACATTTCTTCAAGCTCTTGAATGGTGCATTTAGATTCATTGTTCTTACTGTAAAAACGAAGTAAAATAAATTATTTTGAAATTAAAATGTTTTTAGTTACTCACAAGAAAACGTAAACAAACTTTCCCAACTGCTTTTGCCACATCCAATCGAAAGCAATCTGTTGGTGGCAGCAGTTTCCTGTAAAAAATGGTTTGTTCTTGCTCCAGATGTGAATTTTCTTCTTTTATAATAATATATATAATAAAGAAAATTATTGTCCAACATTAAATTTTTGTATTCACAGACAGGTTCACACGCATAGGGACGTTCAGAAAAAAACCGGTTTTGATTTTCCAATATCTGGAAAGTTTGATATCTAGGTATAGTTAGTCTATGGCACTGATGCTAAATGTTTCCACAATGCGTCCAGTTGATGAATCTTCTGCCTTTCAAATACAGATGGCGTTGTTCACATTTCTGGCCCGTTTCCCGAAACCGTAAATGGCAACCGATACTCCCTCGTTATCATGGATTATTTCAGTAAGTGTCTGGAAGTGTTCGCAATCCCAAATCAGTAGGCTAAGACCGAAGCAGAAAATGTAGCCAAAAAGATTTAGGGTCCCAATGAAGCTACACTCTGATCAAGAATGGTGGTACTTTGAATAAAAAGACTTCCAGGAAAGGTGCCAATGTATTGAAAAACAAGGACAATGCTACTACACTCATAATCCGATGGAATGGTCTAGTGATTCAATAGGACCTTGAATGAGCATCTGTCTAAGGTCGTGGACAACTACCAGCGGGGCTGGGAGCCTAAGGAGGTGGGCGACTATGTGGATGACTTACGCAGCAGGATTCGTAAAATGCACGAAAACTTCCGAGAAAAGATGAAACTAGCGAGCACACGCATGAAGACTAGGTACGACGTAAAAGTAAAATCTTCACGCTTCAACGAAGGAGATCTGATTTGGCTGTGTAACACTCTGCGTAAGAAAGGCAAATCATTAAATTTGCAACAGAATTTTTTTGATTTGATTTGAGGCCCGGATCAACCCCGGACAGTTTATTGAAATGTTCAATATAAACATATAACTTAACAAACTACACTTAAAATTATGACTTATAACTACTATTTTTTACTTAAACTAATGTCTAATGACGGGAAAAATGGTTGTTCAGGGAATTTCGAAGGGCTAAACGCAGTGGAAATCGAACACTTGACGTATCCGATTTGTTTCATGTCACATTCGACACAGTGGCTCGTTGAGACCATAAGTTGTCCTGTGATTATTCGAGCGAAAAAGGTGGACAGATCTTAAATGACATGGGTTGGTATTGAATGGGATTTGGAAGAGTATTGTTGGACAGTCGATGATGTCGGTTAAGAGTTTGTGACTGAACTCGGAACTGAACTGAACTCGGCGGACTCCCGGCGTTTTTCCAAAGACAGGAGACTGAGTATTGTGACTGAGTGAGACAGGAGAATTCTTTAGACCATCGTTTAACAAACGGAGTTAGCTTTGCGAATTTCGGAGTCCGTGGCGATTACATCAATTTCTTTCCCTTGCTCTAGGGCGCACAGTGTACTAGAACTCAAACTCAATGAGGTTGGTGACCGTTGATCTGCCTTTGAGAAAACCATGTTGGTTGGTTGTAAATATAGATTTACCTTGAAAATATAGTGCATCATAAGCAATACTTTCAAAAACCTTGGGGATGCAGGATAGTTTAGCAATGGGGAGATAATTGGTGATATCGTGCTCTAGCCCTTTTTTGTGAATAGGACTAATAAAAGCGCTTTTCCAGAGATGAGGAAAAATACCTTCAGACAAAGATAGTTTGAAAATACTAATGAATGGATGAATTAGATTATCAGCACATTTTTTTAAGACAAGTGCGGGCAATCCATCAAAGACCTGGAGGAAAATCGTCTTTCAGTTTATGTATTTTGTCTAACTGAAGTAATTTCAACTGACGAGGGCGTTATTCGGGGTCATTAGATTGGGCCGAAAACGATTGGCTAAAGAATTTCGCAAACAGATTAGCGCTGGTTGTTGAGTCATCCTTAGAAAATTTGAGCGTTGATGGATAGCAATCGGATTTTTTTTTGTGTTAATAAATTGATAAAATTTTTTTAGGGTCTGAGATGATGGTAGATTATATTTGGCTGAGATATCTTTGATTACGGGATTCAGCTACTAGGGAGAAGTTATTGTAAGCTAGGACGTAATTTTGTTGTCAAACACAGAACAAGATTTAACGTATTAGTGACATAAACTGCTTTTCTTATTACGAAGTTCTTTGTAGAAGATAACTACAGAGAATCTGCGGTTACGTTACTGTTTTGTAGAAAACTAAAGTCAGTTTTCAGAAGATTGTTGAGCTTAGTGTGGAAGGAAATTTCTGAAAGCCTCAATGAATTGTAGTTATCATATGAATAAATAACGAGGAACGGTGGGTGGAGACGGTCTAATTTCTATAGAAGAAGTTCTCATTCGAGAGCAAGACAGTTCATGGTGTCGGATATAAATATCAGATCTAGTTTCCAACCCATGAAGTTAGAATTTGGGTTTATTTGAAAAAGGCCAGAGTTTGTGAGACAATCTGTGAAGAGGATTTCTTCTGTGGAAGCGATATTGAAATTGTTGTGAAAGCCGGCAAAAATTCGTCGATGATCTTTGGGGTCAGTGGGGAGTGGGGGAGCACTTGGATTCTTTATTAAGCTTAGGTTTATCTGTGGGGTTGCGGTTTTCAGGGGGTTTGGATTGGTTGGGTGACTTAGGGGTATGAGCGGGGGTTACCCTAAACTTAAGGGTCCTTTTGTGCTTGGTCTGGTTGTCTTCAAAAAATCTGCATTTTCATTCCATCAAGTTGGAAGATCTCTGAGGATCGGTTACGAAAGAGCCATTCGTATTTACGGAGAATGTTGAATTTGAAACGACAAGACTTTGATTTGTTCGGCGATGTTATTTTCTGGCAGTTGTCTATGGTGATTTTAAATCTGCGCTTGAAAAAGTTCATAAGTGAGATTGAGTCTGTGGTTACAGATAAACAATCGAGAATGAATTTACACTCTTAGACTTGTTGTAGTTGTCGAGTTTTTGGAGACGTTGTTTCCATTCCGAGGATGTCCAGGAGGTACCAAATCGGGAAGTTAACGCCTCGGTTTTGGGTGGATCGACTGCGATTGCTTGAGTTGGAGATGGAGAGTGAGGTATTGGTAAGGATGTCTCAGAAAATACGATGACAGCGTTCTCGAGCATTTCAGCTAGTAGGGATGTATTATTCATTGCGTTAGATTGGGGCTGGAGTTGTACATGAAGATCGTCAATTTTATTGAGCGTCGTTCTAATGTCAGCAACGATATTGCCAACAAGTAGATGGGATGCTGCAACGTCGTTATATTTTATACATTTTAGTTATGAGGGGCACTTGAGGTTGATTAACCTTGGAAATATATATCAAGGTCGGGTCTAAAGGCACTAAGAGTGTCAGAGATAGACGGAAAATAGGACTTAAGGGCAGATTTCACACTGTTATCAAATAACGTTTTTAATTGTATCAATATTGTGATAACCACTTAAATGTGAGCAGCGACATCTAGCAGAAAATGTCTATACTGGAACAACAAAAGTCTCGACTGGAGAGTGGAATCGAATTTTCTAGCAAATTGGAAATTGTATGGGACGCTGGATGGCGAGGATTGTTCTCGAAGTATGTCATTCGAGTATAAATACCAGCATCCCCAAGGTATGCAAATTAGTTCTAAAGTGTAATTTGAAGTGTTAATTAGGAGAAGTGATTAAGTGGTTTAAGTAAAAGATAAGAAAAGTATAAATGGTTGAGAAATTGAATTGTACTGAGAGAAAGAATTAAATAGTGAATTGTAACTGTACTGAATAAAGGGATTGAAAAAAATAAGTTCTATTATTTGTACCCACACAAACATTTTACATTGGTGTCAGAAGTGGGATAGGACTTATTGTGTGTAAAAAAAAGAAAGTGTTTTCTGACTATTTGAAAAAGCTAGAATGGGTCGAAAACTATTGCAGTTGACCCTCGTCCAACTCAAATCCGAGTTGAACAAGAGAAGCCTCAGCGCCAGTGGAGGAAAAAGTGACCTGGTGCTCCGACTTCAGGAGGCTTTGAACAACGAGGGACATGATCCTGATGCATATTCCTTTGATGTTGACGAGGATGAACAGACAAGTACCGGCAATGACATGGCTGCGATGATGCAACTCCTCTTGTTAAAAATGGACGAACAGAAGAACAGTCTGGAACAAAAAATGGACGAACAGAAGAGCAGCATTGAACAAAAATTCAACGAACAAACCAACAATCTGCACGGTCTTCAACAGAATATGGATGAACAAAAGAATAATCTGGAAGAACAAAAGAACATTCTCCAGCAAAAATTCGAAGAAATCGATGACAAATTTGAAAGAATAGAAAAGAACGTTGATGACAAATTTGATACAATAGAGAAGAATGTTGGCGAAAAATTCGAGGAAATGGACAGCAAAGTTCAGCAACTGGCAAAAGAGCTCGACACAGTGCGAAAACAGAAACTGCGAGAATGATCTTTAAGCGGTCCAAGGAGAAAAGATTTGAAGCCTCCCTCATTCGATGGCCAGACCTCATGGTCAACTTATAAGAAGCAGTTTGAAATGGCTGCCTGTGCAAACGACTGGGACAATGAGGAAAAGTGCTTTGCCCTAACAATGGCCTTGCACGGTCCTGCAGCATCGAAGTAGACATCGAAAAGCATAGAGATTATGTGACTTTAGTACAGGCTATCGAGAAACGGTTTGGGGATAGCCACATGCAGGAGGTCTATAAGGTCCAATTGCAAAGCCGAACGCAGCAACGAGGAGAAACACTTCAGCAGCTCCAAGCAGACGTGAGTAGACTTGCACTTCTGTCATACCCCACCGCAGGCCAGGAAATTATCGACGAAATGGCAAAAGATGCATTTATCAGGGGAATTGCAGATTCGAAGCTACAGTCAGCAGTAAGGATGGCCGGGAAAAGAACCCTTGCTGAAGCACTTGCCTTCGCTCTGGCGATGGAAGCAGCCAATCAGGCTTCCAGGGGAACACATTTCGTCAGGGAAGTAGCATCTGTCGAATGTTCCTGCACAAGAATTAGTGCCGAGGAACGAGATACTCGACGGGATAGACGAATAATGCGCTGCTGGAATTGCAATAAAATAGGACACCTTCAAAGGCAGTGTAAAGAACCGGTGCGACGAAAAGACTGCCCTCACTGTGGTGACAAGCAAATAGAGGAAGAAACCCGCAGAAACAGCCGGTCAACCTTCCCGAAGCAATCAGTCGGGAAATGCTTAAGCACCAACTTCGCGGGGCAGAAGTTGGTAGCAGGAGTCGACGGCCCCAGGACCATCATCCAAGTCTCGCTGGCAAAACGATGCAGCGAAAGCCTTCTAGTAGAAGTAGTCAGTGGAAAAGAAAAATGGATGGCAACAATAGACACCGGTGCCACGGCCTCAATCATCAGGAGGAATCTTGTGCAGAAGTCTTGGCTGCATAACACTAGCAGCTGCAGCTTGCGAACAGCTACAGGAGCAACGATTAAGGTATATGGTGAAGTCCGCATAAAAATCCAACTGGCCGGAATAACATTCACTCACGCGTTTCTGGTAGCTGACATATGTGACGAGTGCATCATTGGTACAGACTTCATGAGAGAACATGGACTTGTAGTCGACTTGGGGGCACAAACCCTGAAATACGGAAACATGGAGATACCAATGATATACGGAAACGCCAATACCACAGTCTCAAATGTCGTCATCTGCAGCAATCAGAGTCTAGAGCCTTCGTCAGAAGCAATTTTGTGGGCAAAAGTGGAAGGTGGTCCTGGTAGCCACCGATTCTATTTGATGGAGCCAGAAAAGAAAAGAGACTTCATGGTGGGAAAGACCTTAGTGGAGCCAAAGAACAACATGGTCCCTGTAAGGATTCTAAATCCAAAGACATTCAGTGTAAAGGTGAAAAAGGGGGAGATAGTGGGAAAATGCGTACCTGTGGAGGCTATATCGACCACAACGGAAAAAAAGGGTGCAAAACCGGTCACAACAGTTCAGAGCATAAAAATCAAGAACAAAATTCTCAGCCTCTGTAACCTGGACTAAGATCAGCGAATCCTGGCAGAAAAACTAATCGGTGAGTATGCTGATATATTTGCTACACAAGACGGAGAATATGGACGTACGCATATTGTTCAACATTGACACCGGAGACGCTCGACTAATCCATCAACCTGCAAGGCGTCTTCCATTGGCAAAGCAAACAGAAGTTGCCGAAATGATGTCGAAGATGAAAGCTGAGGGAGTGATTGAAGAATCGCAAAGTCCGTGGGCATCTCCAGTGGTCCTCGTGAGGAAGAAAGATGGCAGCACGAGATTTTGTGTAGACTACCGACGTCTCAATGATGTCACTAAAAAGGACAGCTACCCACTTCCGAGAATCGATGACACTTTGGATATGCTTTCTGGAGCGAAATGGTTTTCAACACTTGACTTGAAGAGCGGTTACTGGCAGGTAGAGATAAATCGTGCGGATCGTGAGAGAACTGCCTTCACTACAGGAAGCGGTCTTTGGCAGTTTGCAGTGATGCCGTTTGGACTGTGCAACGCTCCGGCCACCTTCGAGCGACTAATGGAACGAACATTGCAAGGAATCACCTGGAAAACCTGCCTAGTATATTTGGACGACGTTATCGTCATAGGTAAGACGTACGAGGAGCACCGCGAAAATCTAAAAGAAGTGTTTGAGAGGCTACGAAGTGCTCATTTAAAGCTCAACCCGGAAAAGTGCGCCTTGTTTCGTCCGGAAGTAAAATATCTGGGTCACATTATATCAGCGGAAGGAGTAAGAACGGATCCTGACAAAATCGAAGCCGTGAAAAGTTGGCCTTCTCCAAAAGATAAACACCAACTGAGAAGCTTCTTGGGACTCGCCACGTATTACAGAAGGTTCGTAAAGGATTTTGCTGGCATTGCAAAGAGCCTGCATCAACTTACAGAAAAAGGCCGACAGTTCAGGTGGTCTGGAGAATGCGAAAAAGCATTTCAAGAACTGAAGCGACAGCTGTGCAAAGCCCCCATCTTGGGTTACCCCACGCCCGGAAAAATGTTCATCGTGGACGCAGACGCTAGCAATGTTGGGGTCGGAGCTGTGATCTCCCAAGTTCATGACGGTCAAGAGAAAGTGGTCGCATATTACAGCAAAGTACTCTCCAGACCTGAACGGAACTACTGTGTAACCCGGCGCGAGCTTCTGGCTTTAATTCTGGCTACGAAGCATTTCCATAAGTACCTCTACGGACAAAAGTTCATTCTCCGAACAGACCACGCAGTTCTGAAATGGCTACTCCAATTTAAGAACCCTGAAGGCCAAGTTGCAAGATGGATCGAGCAGTTGCAGGGCTACGACTTTGAAGTGCAACACCGCAAGGGAACACTCCACTCAAATGCTGATGCTCTCTCTCGTCGACCGTGCGGAGTAAAATGCGAACACTGCAATCGTAAAGAAGCAAAAGAACAGGCAACTATCCAAATGATCAGGACTGAGCCAATAGAGGGTTGGAGTATAGACGAAATCCGTTTCTCCCAACAGGCAGACAATGACATCGAACCAATATTGGCCTGGAAAGAACACGAGGAAAGACCAAGCTGGCAGCAGATATCAGATCGGAGCCAAACTCTGAAGGCATACTGGGCACAGTGGGACTCGCTTTTTGTGCAAGATGGATTGCTGAAGAGAAAATGGGAAAGTGTAGATGGGACAACATCTCGTATTCAGCTAATTGTGCCACGGTCCAGAGTCAACCAAGTGCTCTATGAAATACATGACGGAATCTCAGGAGGGCATTTGGGAATAAATAAGACGTTGGAAAAGGTAAGGGAACGTTTCTATTGGCTAAGCGCTAAACAAGATGTCGAGAATTGGTGCAAAAAGTGCATAAGATGTGCGGCTACCAAGGGTCCAAAAGTAAAGCCACATGAACAAATGCAACAATACAATGTCGGAGCACCTTTCGAACGAATAGCCATCGACATCGCTGGGCCGTTTCCCGAAACCTTTAATGGAAACCGATATACTCTCGTAGTCATGGATTACTTCAGTAAGTGGCCGGAAGTGTAAAATGTTTGTGTGGGTACAAATGATAGAACTTATTCTTTTCAATACAAATCGATTTATTCAGTACAGTTACAATTCACTATTTAATTGTTTCTCTCAGTACAATCCAATTTCTCAACCGCTGATACTTTTCTTATCTTTTACTTAAACCACTTAATCACTTCTCCTAACTAACACTTCAAATTTCACTTTAGAACTCATTTGCATACCTTGGGGATGCTGGTATTTATACTCGAATGACATACTTCGAGAACAATCCTCGCCATCCAGCGTCCCATACAATTTCCAATTTGCTAGAAAATTCGATTCCACTCTCCAGTCGAGACTTTGTTATTCCAGTATCGAAATCTTCTGGTCTTCGAGTATCGACATCTGGTGGCGGATTTATTGTTTTAAGTCTTTGGCATGGAAGACTCCAATTTGCTTTCCTGCCAAATTTTCTAACTCATACATACTGTTACCAATTCCTTTACTACGCGACATTTGATATATTTGATGTCAAGTATTTCGACGTGTCACTTAAGACAAAATTCCGTCGAAACACGGAACCGGGCAGGTAACGTGTCTTTCTTGCACGAATGTTGTATGTCAACGCGCCCCTCTCATTCGCCTTTCGAATGTTCTCCTTAATGTTGTCCCTTATGCATTGCAGTCTGTCGCATCTGCAAAGAGTCAATAGCTCGTTGTCACTCACAGAGTTCAACCTCTCGGCTAGTTCATAGCAACTACCATGTGTCATCATATTTGTTCCGAAAAGAGCAAAGTATGGTGACACACCAGTAGTACTATGAACTGAACTTCTCACCGCGCATCTCACTGAGGTGAAGATCCCAGTCGCGTTGATCCTCCTTCAGGTATGAACGTATAGCTCCTAACAACGTTCGGTTCACCCTTTCCGACGCGTTGGAATGCGGCGCATAGTTTGCCGTTTTAAAGTGCCTAATTCCGTGTTTTGACAAAAGATTTTGGAAGTCCTTTGCCAAGAACTGTTTGCCGTTGTCGGAATGCAGTATTTGCGGCACTCCAAAGGTGTTGAACACATCCTCCTGTAGGAATTTGACGACGCTACAGGTATTGGCATTTCTTAACGGCTTAAGGATAACAAACTTAGACAAATGGTCAAAAACAACGAAAACATATGAATTTCCACACCGCGACCTAAAAAGTCTACATAGTTTTTTTGGAAGGGACGATCCCACTACGAGGATCACTGTTACGAATAAGAGGACGAGAAATATGGTTAGACGATCTACTCGTGCATTGTTTACAAACAATACATGTTGCGACATACTGATTAATTTGAGCCGTCATGTTTGGCCAGTAAAAATACTGCCGAATACGCTGCAGGATTTTTGCTTTTCCACCATGAGCTGCCTGGGGTGGATCCTGCGCTCGAGATATCACTTCCTCAGTAAACCCAGCCGGAATCCATAAGAGCCAATTGTGCTCAACCATGGAGTGATCTCTTTTTGAGGGTAAGGCACGCTTGTAGATGAAATTGTCTTCCACTTTTAGATCCGGTAGCTCTTCATGGTGACCCTGTATGGTGTTCACTAAGTGTAAATACTCTTCGTTCTTGAATTCATCAGAATTAAGGTCAATCAACGGTGCAACATTTTCTAGCTCCAAACTGTCAGCATAGACTCGAGAAAGAGTATCTGTATGTCGAAAGTTCAGACTCCACCTAGCTAGTCTGCCACTCAGGTCTTTTAGGCCCATCAACCAACGAAGGCTGGAGTGGTCGGTGATAATGCTGAAGTGCATTCCCTCGACATAAGGCCTGAATTTCTGCACTGCCATGACTGCAGCCAAGCTCCTTCTCGGCCACGCTGTAGTTCTTCTGGCATGAGTTGAGCTTCTGGGAGAAGTACGATATTGGAGTCTCCTCATTTTCCTCGTTCTTTTGCAAAAGCACCGCACCTATTCCATACTCTGAGGCATCACACTGGATGTAAAATCGCCTTGTGAAGTCCGGATGCGTGAGTCGCAGTTGTTAATGCCTGCTTAAGCCTTTCAAATGGCACAATTGCCTCATCCGTCATCTTAAACTTTTCTTTCGTCTTTTTAAGAGTATCCGTGATAGGAGCGGTCAGGCTAGAAAAGTCTCGAATAAACATCCTATACCATCCTGGAAGACCAAGCAGCCTGCGAACCTGCTTCGGGCTTTTGGGAAGTGGAAAATCCACTATCGCCTCAACCTTAGCAGAATCCGTTTTCAGCATCCGACCACCAACTATGAACCCCAAATACTTCAATTCGTTGAAGTAGAATTTATATTTGTTCAAGTCGATGGTGAGATTTGCTTTACGCAAGCACTCTGCGACTTCGTCAAGCAGAGATATATGGGTCTCGAAATCAGGCGCTATGATGAGCAGGTCATCCAAATACACGAAGACCCGGTCCTTTAAACGCGCGGGAATAACCTTATCCATTAACCGGCACATCCTTTGAGCTTTATTACACAACCCAAAGGGCATGACCGCATACTGATACAAGGGTCTTCCCCGCACCGTAAATGCAGTCTTTTCCCTACTCTGCTTCTCCAGCGGTATTTGCCAAAATGAATCCTTAAGATCTACACTACTGATGTAGTAAGTATATTGTAGCCGACTGAGAAGTCCGTCGATATGTGGAAGAGGATAAGCGTCCTTTTTGGTCAAAGCGTTCACTTTACGGGAATCCAAGCAGAAGCAATTCTTACCTGGCTTCCGAATTAGGACCACTGGTGAACACCAAGAACTCTCACTCTCCTCAATAACTCCTAGTCTTAACATTCGGTCTACTTCTTCATACAAAAGGGCTTGTATCGCTGAAGTCACAGGGTAGTGACGCTGCTTCACTGGGGCCGCCTCTCCTGTATTGATGACGTGCTCTTCTAGCATCGTTCTTCCGAGCCCATGCTGAGTATAGCAGAGAAACCTGGGCTTTTTTTTATAATTTACGCGCGCCTAAGGGGTTAGATACCCTTTTACTGTTTCCAGTGCGCGGGCGGAAAGATAGAAGAAGGAGAAAGGAAAATTGTTTTTGTAGTGGTTTGAAACTCAGGTGTGTTTTGTTTCTATGTTTGCTCTCCAGGGGTGGGAGTCCGAATAGGACGGAGAGTTTTTCTTCACTCAGAGTGATTCGAGGTATATCACAGTATTTTTTCTTTTCTGTGCTTGAAACTCTACAACAGCCAAATCTACGTGTCAGTGTTATGCCTTCACACGCAGAATTTTTCTGTCTGAGTTCCAATTACACAATGAAAAACTGACTTGCCATGGGCAGGATTCGAACCTGGACCCTCCGAGTGAGAAGCGTTTGCTACTACCACTACACCACGGCCACCCGGCGCTTGATCGTATCTAGCTCAGATTGCTGTGAAAAAGTCAGCACATGACTGTTTGACGCCTCCGTAGCATCCGCCAGATCCAAGGAACTCACTAGGCTCGGTGCTATCTGGAACGCTTTCCAAAAGTCAACCCCAAGGTAAAGCTCCTAATCTAAGTTTGGGACCAAGTAAAATGTAATGCTCCGTTGCTGACCTCGATAAGTGACCTGAGCTAACACTTTTCCCACACTTTAACCCCTGATGTAAACTGCTGGACCTGTAATGCTACGGATTGCACAAACGTAAGACAGTCTTTCCTTAAAATGCTTACGCTGGCTCCGCTGACGAGTAGTCCTAAGACTTCCTTGCTCCCTATTTGCACTTTAGCGTAAGGCCGGGGGTCCGCCTATGAACCGACAATCGCCGAACAGTTGTTTCGTCTTAACTGTCTTCTCATGAACATGAACCTATGTCTAGCTTTTTTATCCTATCTGACACTTTATACTTTTTATATTCTTTATACATTTTATATACTTTAAATATTCTGTTCCTGACCTCATAATATTCCTTAATCCTAACATGCAATGGCTTTATTTCTAAAATGTTCCTGGCTTTTTCTGAACCTAATTCTATGTCACACTTATTCCTAGTTAAGATTTTAATTTTTTGTGCATCCTGAGCAAACAACGTATTTTCTACTGTCTGCATTCCTATCTCCTTTTTACTTATTGGGGGGTCAGAGTCGAACGCGACTCCCCCGACGTCTTCGCGTTCCCCGGTCGGTTTTCCGAACTGCACTGCAGCGAGGACATTTAGGTGTTATCACCCCCTCTTGACGGCATCTATAGCAGAAGATATTCCTCACACTTGCGGAACAATCCAAGAATGAATGACCCTCAATTCTGCTGTTCCAGCAAATAAGCGATTTCGCGTTCGCAAACTTTCTGGTGGATGTTTGTCGATCACCCTGGAACTGCATGGCTGCGACTTGGTTATTGGACAACAAGGATATATTATCCTCGTACTGCAGCTCGTTCGCGTTAAACCTGGCTGCGGATCGATGTCTCGGAGCCTCCTTTTGAGGGAACGCAGATTCAGCATCCTTGCAGGCATATCTCAGCTGGTCCATTGTAAAAATGGAAATTGGATACACCAACTTTCCAATTCCTTCATTTATGTTGCGCTTGAGAATCCTCACTAGTTCTGCCTCAGGTATTTGAGTCCTGAGCTGAGATCTGAGCTTCGAGATGGCCGCGAAGAATTCGTCGCTCGACTCCCAGGTGCATTGCATCAGATCCATTATGTCCCGGATTATTTCGAAGTCAGACTTCACGTTCCGGAACTGACGCATCAAGGCTTCGTGTAGCATCGGCCAATCTGGACGGATCCGTTGGAATTGCCAATACCACTCGTACGCTGTACCTGAGCAGATGAAAATCTCTCAGGACCACAGCCCAGGAGCAGTGATACTGATTCTGCAGCATCACAAGCCGGAAGATAAAGTCTTCCACTGTGAGCTTTTCTGGGTTACCATCGAAAGAAATGCCCCACTTGTCAATTTTAATAGGTCCTTTCACATGCTGATGGTTACTCATTGATTGGACCATGCCCTTGCTTGAGTAGACTGGGACCTTGTTGCACATTGGTGAAGGTCTGTGATTGCGTTCTTCTCGCCACTGGGACGAAGGTTTCTGAAGATGGATCCAGCTGAGACTGAGAAGTAGGCTGGTGAGGAATTTTTCTACATTGGCTTGCTGACCTACCTACCTCTTCGGGCGGGATATTCTCCATAGCGTCTATTACTTCTTTCATGAAATCTGCCAGGCTACTCCTAAGATCATTTTTCAAACTAATCGTAATTTCTTCCCTCATGGATTTGTGCTGAGATAAAAGCACATTTACCACAACCTGATTGATATAGGTTTCTAAATCGTCTGGCTTCTGTTTTTCTTTGCTGCTCTCTTCTCTACTGTGGGGATTTTCCCTTGGCTGGTCTATAATACTACGAAAACTATCTTTTTGGGCTTCGATTGATGCGGCTCCTACCCTGCTATGATCACTATAAGAGGGGCTTGGACCGACTCATTTGAACTGTGCAAGCGACTCATGGACATTGTGGACAAGGATACGTTGGGCTCACTGGGATACTGGAACGAGGGAGTGGGCGTTTGCAACCCTGTACAGGCGGGCAATGAAGCACACGTGAGGTGGTGCCGGTGGCATTTGTCAGCTGTTGGTTACAACTGCTAGTTTGTATTCTGTTGCCGCTTTCTATTTCCTCATTTCTTATCCTTAAATTAATTCTTTCCTTGTCTGAATGGGCCATCTTACAAGGGGGTAAAAAGGAATTCAAACAAAAAAAAGAACTAAAAAAAATACGTATGGATATAAACTTTGTGCCAAATTGCGTATGTTATATGCACAAAAATAGGGAGTCGAAAATGAAGCGGAAACGTCTACAGATGGAAATGTACAGAAAATGCAAACAAAGCCAAAAAAAAAAAATATATATATCAAAAGGGAAAAAATAAAAAGCTAAAAAGAGAAAAAAATAACGAAAAGATGGAGAAAACAAAAGGAAAAGTGTGCGAAAAAAAAATAAATGATTGAGTTCAATAGTCAGAAAAAAAAACCAAAAAAAATTAATTCGATAACAAGCTAAGAAATGCTACGATCAAAACAAACAGAAAAAATCCAAAAAGAATTACCAAAACAAAAATGTGTATGTCGAAATTAGTAAAAAAAGGATTAAATAAGCAAGCAAATTCAAACAAGAAAAAGGATTTAAACAAAAATTAAAATTCAATAAAAAAATATAGCAAAGAAAGGTGTTTCTTTTCAATAAGAAATATATATATAAGTAAACTAATTATCATTACAATTCCATAAATAAAAGAAAACAAAAAAAATCAGTTCAACTTACTTTCTATGTTCATAATATATACTTAATAACTATTTAATGAAAAAAAAGGTTTCAAGAAAAAAAAAACAAAACGATATTTAATCGACGAAAAGAAGTATGTATGTGTGTTTATATGTAAACAAATAATAATATATATAATTATTTAATGAAATTCAATTCTTAATATAAATAAATATGTGTATGTAGCTATGTGTATGTATGCATGAAATGAAAGGGGTATTTCAGGTGACTGTCAATGGTTGTATTGTTGCAATAGCAATCATATGACTGGACCCGGTGACTGGATTCTTAAAACGTTACCCATCATTACTACAACAGTATCCCTCAATATGGTGAGTGAGCAAAACGATATTTTTTTTTTTTAAATACAGAACATGCAATACAAAGACTCACTAAGTTGTTTTTCCTCCAGTTCCCGCATTTCAGACCGCCTTGTAGGCTTATGCTGAAAGACTTGGAACTTCAGGATCCACAACACACAGATGAGGGTTAGACAACACAAAGGAAGGTTCCAATTGATCTCATTTTCAAGGTCTCAAATTTTTGTCGCAATTGAGGGTGGCACGTTTATGAACTTTCCACCTGAAGCCATACAGGGACTTCGACCTAGAAAAGGGGAACAATTGTGGTCTGGGTATAACAGAAAGGGGGGTGAATTGTTGTCGTTGTCAACATCGAGTGCACTCGTCGCAATTCAAGATGGCATGCCTGAGACTATGCCCTTGAAGGCTTACGAGAATTTCAATGTTGACAACAAGGACAATTCTGGACAGACAATATAAAGGACGAAAGGACTTGCAAAACTAAACGTTGGGCGCCATTTTTTGTAATAATAATAATAATAATGATGATATAGGAGAGGATATGTTAGTGCAGGAGAAAAGGGTGTAGGATGCGGATAGGATATCAGGATACCAAAACAAACAGAACTAACAAACGGAAGGAATGGATTGTGGATATGGATATTTGGAGGGAAACGGAAATTGAAAGGGAAGGGATAGTCGAGTGTGAGGAGGGTGACAAGCTCGCGATGCGTGGCTCAACTAGCCGGATGGGGTAGATCTTGTCCCCACTCTCAACAGTATTACTACAAAAAAAAAAAACATGTATCATGCCATGTTACTTACTGTTTTGCTCTGATGTTGTCACTATATTGAGGATCGCTGGCTGGTGTAGTTCCAGCGATGCTAATCCCTCCCTGCCGTGAAGTCCCATGGCGATTTTCTGGAATTCCCCTATCCGTATTGTGATAACCACTTAAATGTGAGCAGCGACATCTAGATTCACAGACCAGAAGATTTCGATACTGGAATAACAAAGTCTCGACTGGAAAGTGGAATCGAATTTTCTAGCAAATTGGAAATTGTATGGGACGCTGGATGGCGAGGATTGTTCTCGAAGTATGTCATTCGAGTATAAATACCATCATCCCCAAGGTATGCAAATGAGTTCTAAAGTGTAATTTGAAGTGTCAATTAGGAGAAGTGATTAAATGGTTTAAGTAAAAGATAAGAAAAGTATAAGTGGTTGAGAAATTGGATTGTACTGAGAGAAACAATTAAATAGTGAATTGTAACTGTACTGAATAAAGCGATTTCTATTGAAAAGAATAAGTTCTATCATTTGTACCCACACAAACATTTTACAGTATGTTGAACGCTGTCACCGGGTCAAATCATCAGGTTCTGACTCAGCCAACCTTACTTACCCCTAAAAATAAAAAGGAACTAACACATCTCTAAGCGCATGTGCCTCTTGAAAGATTTCAAAATCAATCAAAAACACATGACACCATACACATAATACGTTTTAATGTGGTTTTATTTTTATTCATTAAATATTATTTTCCTTCTTATACAATTTCATATAACAATAATTTTTTATTTTTTTCTTTAACAAAACATAAATTGTTTGCAATTACTTGTGCTATATGTACATATGTTTTAAATCTACTAACAATTAAGTTTGATTTTAACTCCTAAAAGTATAGTTATAAATTGAATAATAATTTAATAATAATGTAATATGTTTGTGTGGGTACAAATAATAGAACTTATTCTTTTCAATACAAATCCCTTTATTCAGTACAGTTACAATTCACTATTTAATTCTTTCTCTCAGTACAATTCAATTCCTCAACCACTTATACTTTTCTTATCTTTTACTTAAACCACTTAATCACTTCTTCTAATTAACACTTCAAATTCAACTTTGGAACTGATTTGCATACCTTTGGGATGCTGGTATTTATACTCGAATGACATACTTCGAGAACAATCCTCGCCATCCAGCGTCCCATACAATTTCCAGTTTGCTAGAAAATTCGATTCCACTCTTCAGTCGGGACTTTGCTAATCCAGTATCGAAATCTTCTAGTCTTCGAGTTTCGACATTTTCTGCTAGATGTCGCTGCTCACAGTTAAGTGGTTATCACATTGCTCCCTCCCTACAGTTGTTCGTCCCGAACAACTTCGTCATTCAGCATCCCGTTGAAATGACACATTCTATCCAAATGGACCACTTTCAATTTTCCCCGATCCCCACGCTGGATCCGGTAGACAACGTCATTAATGCGGGTTATCACCTTGTATGGACCTTCCCAGTCCTGTTGCAATTTTGGTGATTTGACTTTCTTACGCTGAGGATTATACAGCCAAACCAGATCTCCTTCGTTGAAACCGGAAGATTTCGCCTTGATATCGTACCTAGTCTTCATGCGGTTGCTTGCTAGCTTCATCTTTTCTCTGGTGTCTTCATGCAATTTACGAATCCTGCTGCGTAAGTCATTCACGTACTCGTTCACCTCTTTGGGCTCCGTCGGTGGGGATCCGAATTTTGCTTCACTTGGCAACCGAATTGTTTGACCAAATAAGATCTCGGATGGTGTGTGCCCTGTTGAGCTATGGACCGCGTTTCGGTAGGCCATTAAGAAGAGGGGTATGTGTCGATCCCAATCCCGCTGGCAGTTGCTGACAACCTTAGATAGATGCTCATTCAAGGTCCGATTGAATCGCTCGACCATTCCATCAGATTGAGGGTGTAGTGGCGTTGTCCTTGTCTTTCTTATTCCCAAATATTGGCATATTTCCTGGAAGACTTTTGATTCAAAGTTTCGCCCTTGATCAGAGTGTAGCTCCATTGGGACCCCAAATCTGCTCACCCAGTTGTTGACTATCTGTTCGGCTACGGTCTTAGCCTCTTGATTTGGGATGGCAAATACTTCCGGCCACTTACTGAAGTAATCCATGACTACGAGAGTATATCGGTTTCCATTAGAGGTTTCGGGAAACGGCCCAGCGATGTCGATGGCTATTCGTTCGAAAGGTGCTCCGACATTGTATTGTTGCATTTGTCCATGTGGCTTTACTTTTGGACCCTTGGTAGCCGCACACCTTATGCACTTTTTGCACCAATTCTCGACATCTTGTTTAGCGCTTAGCCAATAGAAACGTTCCCTTACCTTTTACAACGTCTTGTTTATTCCCAAATGGCCTCCTGAGATTCCGTCATGTATTTCATGGAGTACTTGGTTGACTCTGGACCGTGGCACAATTAGCTGCATACGAGATGTTGTCCCATCTGCACTTTCCCATTTCCTCTTCAGCAATCCATCTTGCACAAAAAGCGAGTCCCACTGTGCCCAGTATGCCTTCAGAGTTTGGCTCCGATCTGATATCTGCTGCCAGCTTGGTCTTTCCTCGTGTTCCTTCCAGGCCAATATTGGTTCGATGTCATTGTCTGCCTGTTGGGAAGAACGGATTTCGTCTATACTCCAACCCTCTATTGGCTCAGTCCTGATCATTTGGATAGTTGCCTGTTCTTTCGCTTCTTTACGGTTGCAGTGTTCGCATTTTACCCCGCACGGTCGACGAGAGAGAGCATCAGCATTTGAGTGGAGTGTTCCCTTGCGGTGTTACACTTCAAAGTCGTAGCCCTGCAACTGCTCGATCCATCTTGCAACTTGGCCTTCAGAGTTCTTAAATTGGAGTAGCCATTTCAGAGCTGCGTGGTCTGTCCGGAGAATGAACTTTTGTCCGTAGAGGTACTTATGGAAATGCTTCGTAGCCAGAATTAAAGCCAGAAGCTCGCGCCGGGTTACACAGTAGTTCCTTTCAGGTCTGGAGAGTACTTTACTGTAATATGCGACCACTTTCTCTTGACCATCATGAACCTGGGAAATCACAGCTCCGACCCCAACATTGCTAGCGTCTGCGTCCACGATGAACATTTTTCCGGGCGTCGGGTAACCCAAGATGGGGGCATTGCACAGCTGTCGCTTCAGTTCTTGAAATGCTTTTTCGCATTCTCCAGACCACCTGAACTGTCGGCCTTTTTCTGTAAGTTGATGCAGGCTCTTCGCAATGCCAGCAAAATCTTTTACGAACCTTCTGTAATACGTGGCGAGTCCCAAGAAGCTTCTCAGTTGGTGTTTATCTTTTGGAGAAGGCCAACTTTTCACGGCTTCGATTTTGTCAGGATCCGTTCTTACTCCTTCCGCTGATATAATGTGACCCAGATATTTTACTTCCGGACGAAACAAGGCGCACTTTTCCGGGTTGAGCTTTAAATGAGCACTTAGTAGCCTCTCAAAAACTTCTTTTAGATTTTCGCGGTGCTCCTCGTACGTCTTGCCTATGACGATAACGTCGTCCAAATATACTAGGCAGGTTTTCCAGGTGAGTCCTTGCAATGTTCGTTCCATTAGTCGCTCGAAGGTGGCCGGAGCGTTGCACAGTCCAAACGGCATCACTGCAAACTGCCAAAGACCGCTTCCCGTAGTGAAGGCAGTTCTCTCACGATCCGCACGATTTATCTCTACCTGCCAGTAACCGCTCTTCAAGTCAAGTGTTGAAAACCATTTCGCTCCAGAAAGCATATCCAAAGTGTCATCGATTCTCGGAAGTGGGTAGCTGTCCTTTTTAGTGACATCATTGAGACGTCGGTAGTCTACGCAAAATCTCGTGCTGCCATCTTTCTTCTTCACGAGGACCACTGGAGATGCCCACGGACTTTGCGATTCTTCAATCACTCCCTCAGCTTTCATCTTCGACATCATTTCGGCAACTTCTGTTTGCTTTGCCAATGGAAGACGCCTTGCAGGTTGACGGATTGGTCGAGCGTCTCCGGTGTCAATGTGGTGTTGAACAATATGCGTACGTCCATATTCTCCGTCTTGTGTAGCAAATATATCAGCGTACTCACCGATTAGTTTTTCTGCCAGGATTCGCTGATCTTCGTCCAGATTACAGAGGCTGAGAATTTTGTTCTTGATTTTTATGCTCTGAACTGTTGTGACCGGTTTTGCACCCTGTTTTTCCGTTGTGGTCGATATAGCCTCAACAGGTACGCATTTTCCCACTATCTCCCCCCTTTTCACCTTTACACTGAATGTCTTTGGATTTAGAATCCTTACAGGGACCATGTTGTTCTTTGGCTCCACTAAGGTCTTTCCCACCATGAAGTCTCTTTTCTTTTCTGGCTCCATCAAATAGAATCGGTGGCTACCAGGACCACCTTCCACTTTTGCCCACAAAATTGCTTCTGACGAAGGCTCTAGACTCTGATTGCTGCAGATGACGACATTTGAGACTGTGGTATTGGCGTTTCCGTATATCATTGGTATCTCCATGTTTCCGTATTTCAGGGTTTGTGCCCCCAAGTCGACTACAAGTCCATGTTCTCTCATGAAGTCTGTACCAATGATGCACTCGTCACATATGTCAGCTACCAGAAACGCGTGAGTGAATGTTATTCCGGCCAGTTGGATTTTTATGCGGACTTCACCATATACCGTAATCGTTGCTCCTGTAGCTGTTCGCAAGCTGCAGCTGCTAGTGTTATGCAGCCAAGACTTCTGCACAAGATTCCTCCTGATGATTGAGGCCGTGGCACCGGTGTCTATTGTTGCCATCCATTTTTCTTTTCCACTGACTACTTCTACTAGAAGGCTTTCGCTGCATCGTTTTGCCAGCGAGACTTGGATGATGGTCCTGGGGCCGTCGACTCCTGCTACCAACTTCTGCCCCGCGAAGTTGGTGCTTAAGCATTTCCCGACTGATTGCTTCGGGAAGGTTGACCGGCTGTTTCTGCGGGTTTCTTCCTCTATTTGCTTGTCACCACAGTGAGGGCAGTCTTTTCGTCGCACCGGTTCTTTACACTGCCTTTGAAGGTGTCCTATTTTATTGCAATTCCAGCAGCGCATTATTCGTCTATCCCGTCGAGTATCTCGTTCCTCGGCACTAATTCTTGTGCAGGAACATTCGACAGATGCTACTTCCCTGACGAAATGTGTTCCCCTGGAAGCCTGATTGGCTGCTTCCATCGCCAGAGCGAAGGCAAGTGCTTCAGCAAGGGTTCTTTTCCCGGCCATCCTTACTGCTGACTGTAGCTTCGAATCTGCAATTCCCCTGATAAATGCATCTTTTGCCATTTCGTCGATAATTTCCTGGCCTGCGGTGGGGTATGACAGATGTGCAAGTCTACTCACGTCTGCTTGGAGCTGCTGCAGTGTTTCTCCTCTTTGCTGCGTTCGGCTTTGCAATTGGACCTTGTAGACCTCCTGCATGTGGCTGTCCCCAAACCGTTTCTCGATAGCCTGCACTAAAGTCACATAATCTTTATGCTTTTCGATGTCTACTGTTTGCAACAATTCTGCTGCAGGACCGTGCAAGGCCATTGTTAGGGCAAAGCACTTTTCCTCATTGTCCCAGTCGTTTGCACAGGCAGCCATTTCAAACTGCTTCTTATAGGTAGACCATGAGGTCTGGCCATCGAATGAGGGAGGCTTCAAATCTTTTCTCCTTGGACCGCTTAAAGAACATTCTCGCAGTTTCTGTTTTCGCACTGTGTCGAGCTCTTTTGCCAGTTGCTGAACTTTGCTGTCCATTTCTTCGAATTTTTCGACAACATTCTTCTCTATTGTATCAAATTTGTCATCTACGTTCTTCTCTATTCTATCAAATTTATCATCAACGTTCTTCTCTATTCTTTCAAATTTGTCATCGATTTCTTCGAATTTTTGCTGGAGAGTGTTATTTTGTTCTTCCAGTTTTTGTTCTAGACTATTCTTTTGTTCATCCAACTTTTGTTCGAGACTATTCTTTTGTTCATCCAGCTATTGCTCGAGACTATTCTTTTGTTCTTCCAGATTATTCTTTTGTTCATCCATTTTCTGTTGAAGACCGTCCAAATTTTTCTTCTGTTCGTCCATTTTTAACAAGAGGAGTTGCATCATCGCAGACATGTCACTGCCGGTACTTGTCTGTTCATCCTCGTCAACATCAAAGGAATATGCATCAGGATCATGACCTTCGTTGTTCAAAGCCTCCTGAAGTCTGAGCACCAGGTCACTTTTTCCTCCACTGGCGCTGAGGCTTCTCTTGTTCAACTCGGATTTGAGTTGGACGAGGGTCAACTGCAATAGTTTTCGACCCATTCTAGCTTTTTCAAATAGTCAGAAAACACTTTTTTTTTTTTTTTACACACAATAAGTCCTATCCCACTTCTGACACCAATGTAATATGTTTGTGTGGGTACAAATAATAGAACTTATTCTTTTCAATACAAATCCCTTTATTCAGTACAGTTACAATTCACTATTTAATTCTTTCTCTCAGTACAATTCAATTCCTCAACCACTTATACTTTTCTTATCTTTTACTTAAACCACTTAATCACTTCTTCTAATTAACACTTCAAATTCAACTTTGGAACTGATTTGCATACCTTTGGGATGCTGGTATTTATACTCGAATGACATACTTCGAGAACAATCCTCACCATCCAGCGTCCCATACAATTTCCAGTTTGCTAGAAAATTCGATTCCACTCTCCAGTCGGGACTTTGCTAATCCAGTATCGAAATCTTCTAGTCTTCGAGTTTCGACATTTTCTGCTAGATGTCGCTGCTCACAGTTAAGTGGTTATCACAATAATAATTCGAGCTCAAATTTTACATCTAAAAAAAAAACAAATTCATTAATTACATTTACGATTCTTTTAATATCCTCGCATATGTACATATATATACTTTTGTATGTATAATTAAATAATAATTATTTTCTATACTGCTTAATTTAAGGCAGGTGTCCTTATTCTAGAACAAAACCTTTTTTTATTTAATTTTTTTTTATACAAGTAAAGTGTAGCCTGCTGTGTGGCGCACTTAAATATTACATAGAATGTTCACTATTAATATGTGTAAGAATATGTGCACATAATATATACATATATATACACATTTTTTTTTTTTTTTGATTCTTTTGCCTATTTATTTACATGTCCGGTGGCGGCCGGACTTTTCACATAAAAAAAATATTTCGCATATAAAATAAATCCAAAATTAAAGAGATAAAAAAATAACTCACCGGACTTTTTCCTTTTTTTTTTGCTTTCCGCCTTTTCGTTCTTCCTATCCCCTTCCTCTTTTCTTTTTCCTTATTTTCTCCTTATTCAAAAATATTTTTGTTTCAACCTCAATAACCTAATTACGTTTTTAGAGAGAACCTCTTGGTTCAGTTATCACGTCACCTTTGTCCGCCTTTTTCAATCGCCAAGAAACTCAAGTTTCTTACTCGTCAAGCCAACGGTATCCTCATACGATTGCAAATTACTCGAGTACACTGCACAATGTACATATATGTTACATAAAAAAATAATAAACATGCACGATCCGCTCTATCGAAATCAGAAAAAATTTCCCTTCTCCATCACTGTTTGAAGGCCATACTCCCTGAACGGAAGCTAAGACAACCACCCTTTTTAATATCACCGTTGCTGTTAGTAGGTTTCAGCATTTGAGGCGATGCTTGAATTTTGTCCGCTACATTTGCGAGCGGCCGTTACAAGTATTAAAACTACCTTGGGATTGATTTTGAACGCTTGAATTCGGTAATTGTACCTTCAACTCGGAAGAGTATTTGTAGTACAATTACTTAAGATGGTGGAAAGTTAAAGCCTCTATGTACTTGATCTTTGCTTTTTCCGTAGGGTGCCGCGACAATTTTTTGATGCATTGCTTGAGCTTCATCATAAGATTTTTCAATATAATTTAAACGAGCTTCACACATGTGCACGGATTCGTGTTGATCGCCTAACTCTAAATAAGCCTTGTAATCGGCACGTACTTCTAAGCACACATTCTCAATTGAGTCTATTAGATTACCTATTTTGCTCTTACTCATTATGATTTTTATAGATCATACAACACACAATACGTTTATTATATGCAATGTAAATTATATAAAAGAAAAGTTATAAAAACTGCCACACACCTGTTGAAAGCGTTGCTCCCTCGCTGCACCAGATCCTTCTTCTCAGCTTCTTCCAGATCACTGCACGAGACTCGTTTAGGATTTTAACTGTTCGTATTTGAAATTCACGCACGATTTGCCGGTATTTTTTAAATTGACTTAATTGCTTTTACACATTCACTTTAACTTTAAAGGATATAAAAGATCCGGATCGAAGGACCACTATGTGCGCTAGGACACTTAGCAAATTAACAAAAAAAAACGCCTTTTATTTGCAGCTGATATTTTTGATTTCGCGGTGAAATTAACAAAAAGAAAGAATGCACTATCCCAAAGCGATAAGCAAATGAAAAATAAAAACTCTTCGAAATTGATTCAATCGATGGCTTTTATTACCACCGCCCAAGTGGGTGGGAAAATTGGGAATGAATCGACTCGTTGTTGTTCGCCCAAACGAAATCTCTCCGTCCAGCTGTTTTTGCTGCGAAACATCTACGACCAGCTGTTTCTGCTACGAAACCTCTATGGCCAGTTGTCTCGGCCGTTGGATTAGTTGTCCTGGTCATTGACCTCTCCAATGATTTTCCGTCAATGCCGGCGAAAGAGTTCTCTCCCGCTCCGTGTATGTGTGACCCACGACAACATGCACACACACCAACATGAACTGCGTAGAATGCAGATCAGTGGGAGGCGCCTATGAAAACAAACATAGTACTTTTTTTATATTAAATTTTGTCTTCGTCACTCCCACTGAATGCGTGCTGGTTTTATGTTCTCCCAATTTTGGCACGGGAATGCAGTAGTGATTTGACGTCGGCTTGTTGCATCATCTATTTTGCCGACGGAAAAGGCATTGCGCTGCCTTGAGGCCGGGATGTTTCCATGTTGCTTTTGCAACAGGCAGAGATAAAGTGGTTTAAGTAAAAGATAGAGTAAGTTAAATTGGTTGCTAAAGGTGATGAGATGGTTTAAATTAGTTTGAATTATAAATTTTTGTTATATTGTGATTTGTATAAAATGATTGTGTTGAGACAAATAAGTTCTAACTTTTGAACCCACATAAACATTTTACACTACGATAACTTTCTATGTATGTATGTACTTTTTCAATCCATTAATCCGTTAGCAATTCACAAATTGAGAGTAAGCACATTCATTGATGGAAGCATTGAGATAACATAATGTAGAGAAACTGTCATCGCTGGAAGAGAAAACATTTTCAGCAATAACAAAATCTTCGGCTGACTACTGTCAACGTAGGTATGCAACGGATTGTATGGGACGGTTCTTTCCGGCAATATGTCACCACCGTTAATGGGACGACGTAGCAAAGGATTGACGGGTTCTATGGGTCACGGCCATTAACTATACAATTTTTTATCTCAAAATGTATTAAGAAACCGACCGTTAAAATTTTCGATACTTGACCCAGGACCCACTTGCTTGTTGACTTCCTAATGTTTATGCCTATATTTATTAATGAATTTCTTAAAAGAAATTAATGTTTTATGCGTAAATATACACATAGTATGTACAGTGCCGACCAAAACTGCGATTTTGTGTTCTGTTGTAAATAAAAAACATTCCTTAAGGCCGATTAGAATGAAATTTTCAGAGTTTTTAATTTAATACTAACATGATCGTTAGAACGGCCAGAATTCATAAATGTTCATTCAGACCTTCATGTATCCAGTTTTGATTTTGTCATTGTAACCGTTACCGTTGTCTTGCCACAATATATGATATTTTGATCATTCGTATTGTTACAACACAATGAGCGGTCGTAAGTAATTTCTAGAAGAACTGTTTAATTATTGTATAATTTATTAAGTGCATTCGTTTAAAATGAAGGAAAAATTACAAAAATAGCGGTTTACAGCATCATTTCGATGTCTGCAAAAGGTCTTTCGGCACAGAAAATAACAAATAAACTCCCTATACAATCATTACTTTTCAAAGGCCCCATAAAATCATATTAAATTTCAAATTTTGCAGTTTCATCCACTAAAATCAAAGTGTTTACTTTGATACCATTTGATATAATCCTCATTAACTAAGTACTATGTATACATAAATATTTTGAAAACAACTTGCAACATAGACTTTTTGAAACTGTAAGAAATACAGGGGGGCAGACGAATACATTTTGTAAAACAGCAAAAAGATATTTAATTGCCCTTTTTATCGTTAACCAAGTAACCACTCTAAAATAGACTGATATGGGAGACCGAGTATTACTACAGTAATACAGTATTCTACAATTAGAAAGTAAACTTAACTTAAAGCCAATCGGATCACAAATTAAATATTAAAACCAAAAACATACAAGTGTTTCATCGAATTTTATTTACTAAATTTAATGGAAAAAGAGCTACAAATATGATTGTCTAATCCGAATCACTTTCAGAACAACTTTCGTCCTCGTTCGGCGATCCATCGGACATAACTACATCTTCTACAGTATTTGTATCAAAGTTTGAAACCCCATTAAGACCCGCGGAAAACGCTCTCATACGTTCTGCCTTTTTTAGTTTTTTCTGCTTTCTAAATGATGTTGCCGTATTATCTGTTGATTTTCGTTTTTTGCCGTTTTCTTGAATTTTGCTCGTCTCTGTTGATTCCTCATGTTTCTTACTAGGAGCCTGATTATATTGGTTACCGTTTTGCTCTTGAATTGACTTCTTTACCGGCTTTAACCCATAAGCATTACAAAACCGGTGGTAGCTTTGTGTTGAATCTAACTTTATTCGACAGCGAATTTCTTGTAAAAGTGCCGCGCAATCGGTGAATGTATCATTGGCAATCGAAAACTTGTTGTGACAACGGTGGGCTGTAAATAACAACTCAAGAAGTGAATTAAATTCCTTTACGGAGACTGAAGGCGAATTTCTTAAAACCTTCAGATGCTGAGACAAATGCCGCTCAATACTTTTAAGGTGCTTCTTTGCCATTTTTTCGTTGTGCTTGAACAGTTCATGGTTTTTATAAATCAGAGTCAACAATTCAACAACTTGAATGCGTCTAAAGGTGCGAGTTGACTCAGTAATACCCTTTTCAGCTAATGTATTCGCAAAACTCCAAACACCTTTCCAACGAAGTTTGAAAATATCACTAAGCAGCGTTATATTAACCGCAGGATTTCTTGATTTTATAAAATCTTCTAGATATTCGGTCAAGAGACTTAGAACTTGATCATTGCTTCCACCAGGGCTCATTAGCTTAGCATTGGCTATAAGGAACATACAACACTTATTCTTCAATCGATTTTGAACATCAAATACGACAGGTCGGGATTTTTTTTCAATTATCATACGGATGAAATCCACAAGATTTGCTTCGGTGACATCTTCAGTTGACCCAAATTGCCTTAAAGTAGTCACCTTGTTAAGTGTTTTCTCAACTTTTGTTTGTAGCGGCTTTTGTTCGTCGTTTGCGCAAAACTCAAGCATGTTGAAAAGAGCAAGCATAATTTCAATAGTAACTAAAAGACTTGGTTGATGTTGAATATAAATGTCTATCAAGTCTAATACTCGTATTCGGAAGTGCATCACTGTTGTCATCTGGACACGATGACCTTTAGATTTTTTGTTTGGACTTATGCTATTACTACTCTTTTTCATTGCCCTAAAAGCAGCGGATAGAGCTTCATCCAGTTTTCTTCCTTCTTCTTCTGTCATGTCATTAAGATCAATAGAGTCTTGATCATCCTCCTTAGGTATTGCTGAACCCAGTGCAAGCGATACGGCATTACGTAGCTTATCTGAAACTGTTGCCTCTTCTTCTTCATCCTCATCTTCATCTTCCTCATCTTTCCCATAATCGTCATCGTCATCTGAGGTGCTTTCATCCTCTGCACCTTCGCCGTCGGTTGAGCTTTCTTTCTCGTCTTCTTCTTCTTTAGTTTCATCTTCATCATCACTTATGTCATTTTTGCTGCTTAACGGATTGTGGCCATCTTTCATATCTAACATGGACAAAATTTGATGCATACTTGTCAAATTTAAACTTTCACACAAATGTGGAAATACTGTATTGACTGTATTTCTGAGAGCACTAGCGTTCTGTGACAATAAATGTAAAAACAAATCAATCACCACTTCAATCCATTCTGGATCTGAATTCAAAACTTTATTGGCGGTCTTTTTGTCTCTTATTTTTGACATACAGTTTTCTAAATCTAAGATTGCTGTCTCTGCCATTTCGGGGTCGCGGAATAGCTGGAGCCCCATGTGCAGCAAAAGTATATGAAATACCAACTGTAATTTCTTCTCCTTGCTGTGAGATTTCTTATCGTTTTTTATTTCAGAGTACATTTCATTCCAGGCCTTAACGATTTGATCATTCAGTTTTTGTCGAAAGTATTTACCAGCGTTCTTTTTCTGTAAATATCCATTACAGGTTTCCACTAATGACAGTAATATACGCTTCTCTTCCTCCAGAGCTGACACCTTAGATTGAAGGCTTGCGTAAAAAATATTTTTCATATGTGTTCCGAAATCTTTTTGCAGCTGGCCAGCTTCACTGCGAGCACAAATTTCTCCCGAGTTATCAACATTGAATAGCCCAATGGTCATGAAAAATTGTAGTTGTTCTTTGCGCCAGCTGAACGAATTCTGCACAGATTTATGAGATAGAAGGTGCTGAAGCATATACGCTGCATTCTGTCGCTCAAAATTCAGCCATGCATCCTTACTATCCTCAGGATTCTTAGCAAGAAGACCAAGGAAAACATCTTTGTATGTTTTGAAGATTTTTTGAACACCTGTGTCACCAAGAAATCCAATTATTTGATGAATAATTTTGTTTTTGGTGAATTTTTCTACATTGAATGTTCCCGGATGAAGAATCAACCTTCGGATTACTTCTATACGTTCATCATCCACAGCCTTTGAGCAACAAGAAGCCAAATTTTCAAAGAATTCTTCATAAAAAGCATTAAGAACCTCATCTTTCTTTGTCTTTGTCCTTTTAAGGCCTGCAACTATCATTTTGACTAAATTTGGTGTCAATAATTGTGATACTGGTGTCTTCTCATTGTCTAAGTGGCCCAATATGTCTGCGCCGATTTTTAGTGATACAATGACCTGCATCTTATTAGGATTTTCTAAACATTTATCGACGTGATTTATCCAGAATTCAGACAATCTACTAGAAGCTGCTAAGTAGGTACCAAATACTTCCAGAGCCGGGTGTGTTAAGAAATCAGAGTTATTTCCACCCCAAAAAAGTTGTAAAAGATGTGGCTGGCTTTCTTTGTTAAGCAGCTGAGAGCCTCCCAGATGAGATTTTAAAAATTTTTTGCTAACAACATGAGGAAATTTACGTTCAGCTATAATCAAGCAATGCACTGTTTGAATCGTTTGTTTTGACCAAGATTTGACCACTTCCTTGTGGAGAAGAGGCCAAAGGGATTCCGAAAATTGGTTACTCGTGAGCTAAAAAGATTTAAAATACCGTAATTAACCAAAATATAAAGTACATGCACGCACATATCCAGTGTTCTTACCGATTCCATAATTTCAATTAAGATGGAGTATCCTAATGAACAATGATACGTTTTATGGCGAGTAGATTGAATGAGCATATTAAAAATCTGCTCCAGTTGTTCACTGTTTATTTGTGTAAATCTGCCAGAATGTAAAATAGCTGAACAAACTAGAATTCTCCCGACGACAGCATCTGCATCTTCCTGTCAGTAAAAATAGTTTCTTTTATTATTAAGGAATTTAAATATGTAGCACAAATTAATCATAATTGACGTGCGTTTTTAAGCAATATAGAATTAATGGGTTTCGCCAGACGCATCGTATGCACTTTTTACCTGCATGGGTGAACCGACATGAGCTTTCGTGGGAACCAAGGCCATTCGAGTCAATTGTGCCGAGGTTAGATTTTAAGTATTAAGGTATTGTTAGGCACTCTTATCCGGTACAATAAACTACCATTTCTATAACGTTAAATAGTGTTTTAATATCCCCAGTTGTGTGGCTTGGTCGCGCGAGCTTAATTTTTTAGGAAAACTCCTTGTGAAGGACTTTCACTAGCATTACATTATTGGATTTTACTGTACACAGAGTTGTACTGTCTATACGTTCTAATCAAAATAACTAGAATTATAAATTATAGGTTTGCAAAATACATAAATATCTACATACCATACCAATATATACAAAAAAAGCGACATTTTAATTTTTTAATTGGAGACTTAAATATTTACATACTTACACTGACATAGCTAAAATCTTACATATGAAACACAGATAAACTTACTTATCTGTAGAAACACATGGCATGTAAATAGTCTGACGCTGATTATAAACTCACATGCTAAACCGGTGCTCAAGAAACGCAATGTCATTTCGAGAAATTTCTGAAATCCTATAAACATACAATGACAGCAACACATCATATGAACACGTACATATGTTCCAAAGTTCAAAGCAAAATAACGCATTTGGCTTATACAATGTGTTATCAGAAGAGAATGCTTTTAGAAATGAAATTAACTAAATAGATACTGGCATACAGTCTTTCGATTTTTTTTTAACACAAAAATGTTAAGGGCTATTTACAAAATGGTAAAACCACATAACAGCCGAAATGTTCTTAATGTCAAAGTACAAAATAAATGGAAATGAAAGCAAAATGATTGCGAACTTTCGCTTTATCATTGACAATACCATTCAATTTGACAAAACTGCTTCAATAATTTTTCATTTTGCCCCAGAAAAGTTACTTTATGTCTCTTCTCTGGTATACTAATACTTGTATGTTGCGTTAACCACAAAATAGACGAAACAATCTGTAGTTAGTATATCTCAAATGCAAATCAATTTTATATCGAGTTTTTTAATTTCTAATCATAGTCCATTTATAAATCAATATACTCCCAATATATCGATTGCATATAGCCCGACCTCATGTCCAATCTAAAACGTTTCTAACATAATAAGTAGCATAATAAAATCTAACATCTATTCGTTACCTTAACACTTTAAAACCGCAAATCAGAAGACCCAATGGCAAGCGGTAACCCCTTTAGGCATTTTTGAGAGAAAAAGTTCTGAATTTTTTATATTACCTGTTAATTGTTAATTTACTTTAATTTTTTCTCAGACATATTGCTAAATTCTCATGCACCATCTACGAATCTGTTTTTCCACAAAGTATCTGCTTCGAGATACAAAGGTTTTAATCAGTCTTACACTGCCGTATTTTGACTCCTATTGAAAATAACATCTTTCAAATTTATGCGTGTATGGTACTCGTAACAAATGGAATATCGTCGAACTCGCAACTATGAGTACTTTAATCGCTTCAAAGTAAATGTTGCCCTAAAATTAATGTGTCGAAAGTTATTGAAGACCAAAAGTGATGTTTTTTTTAAACTTAAAATTTTGACTTCATCATCTTTTTTTCCGGAAAAATATCTTTGATACGTGTACACTGTACATAATATTTATAAAAAACAAAGTCAGGTCATTTCATCTCAAGTCAGTAAAAGAAGATAGAGAAGTTTTAACCTTCTCGAAGACAAAAGTTCATAAAGCTATCACAAACTAATCCGCAAACCTGTGAACATACAAAAACAACGGCGGTGTTTGATCGAAAGTTATAAAGGAATGCAAAAAAAATTCTCAGGCTCATAGAAATTGGCTTGCACGGAAGAGTAGTAAGAAAGCTTCTTTATTTGAGCGTAGCGAACGCTAGCGTTGGAAAAATACCTTATGGTCCGACGAAATCGATATAAACACTTTTGGATCAAAAAATAGATGATGATATGGTGGTTGGTGATATGAAGCATGGTGGTTGTAGCTTTATCATTTGCGGTTGATTTTCGTAATTTGACGAGAGTGCTCTGTTTTAATTTAAAGGCATAATGAATGTGTAATTAGTATAGTATGATATATAGAAAAATAATGCCGCTAAAATTGAAATATTAGAAAGATAACGATCCCACGCACTGTTCAAAGCTGGTAAAATGGTGGTTCAAAAAAAAAATAAACGTTTTGAAGTTTCTGTTGCACTCAACAGGTTTCAATCTTATTGAATACGTTTGACCCAAGGAATTTCGAATGATACTCATATCGAAACATGCTGAGCAATAGTCGAATCTATTCGGCGCAGATGTTTTGCATTGCTAAGAAATAGCGGAAGGACTACTAAATAATAAGTTAACGAAGATTTAACATATTAGACAAGAAGTTAAGTTTTTTCATATCATTTCATAAAGACCACATTAGCTTCAAGTGAAGTGAAGTTTACGAACATTAAAGATAAGGAATTCGAGTAAAAAAATACTAAATAAATGGAATACTTTTGTCTCTATTACATTTTCCACCATTGAATAATGGAAAAATCAAGTTACTACGATTGCTGATTTTAGTAAACCCCTCGACAAACAGCCTAGTGTTAAAATCAGGATCAGAGGGTCCTGAGGATCGAAGAGTTTGGGCACCGCTTCATTTTATTCAACATTTACCAATTTATTTTTTAGAAACAATCATTCGGACAAGTAGAATAAAAACCAGGCTTTGTTATTTGAATCTCAATTACCATTTACTTATTTGAATATACATTTGTGTGCGAATATATGTATAGACTAAAAAATAATTCACCAATAAATGTTCTTATCAATCATATCATTATCTGACTAACATCCAACGCAAGTTGTTTTCATTACAACCGTTTAAAAATTCGTTTACCTAGCCGACCTAGTACAAATATAAAATTCTTCTTCTGTCTTCAACGACTGAGACTGGTACGAGTGATTACCTCGAGTAAAATGGCATTGACCTCAAACATAAACTCTTACCACTTCTAATCGCTTTCACATTAACATATTTTTTACTGTGCTAATCGCCAATTTGTATTTATTTATTCACCACCCAAAAGAGGCTATACTCGTTGCCTTTCCCCATTTCTCATCACTGTTATTGGTTTACCTTGCCCTAAGTTTGAAATTCCTTCAGTTTTCCTTTGGGTAGACACGGAACGGACATTGTTTTCTATTTGTTTATTAAGATTCCACCAAACATTCCTATTGATTTAGCCTGTTTATAACTGGCTTCTGTTTGGGGTTGTTGGCAAAAATAGATCAAGTTCCAATAAGTTATATCGATATTCAAATGTTGCCTCGACTACCAACTCTATGTGGAGAGGTTTGTTATTTCACAAAAGCTCGGCATATGGAAATAGGTGAAGAAAGAACTTTTTCCTTTCCCAAAAATTAAACTATGTCACATTTTCGCTTTGGTTGTTGAAGGTGCGTGAATTATTTGGATACGGCTCGACTCAAAAACTAAAATAGCGATCGCAGTGGTGCTAGAAAAGTAAGAATTCCATTCATTTCTTGATAAGAAAATAAACACAAAATAAATCGTAAGTAATTGGTTATACATTTTATAATTTAGAAATGCAATGATATTTTTTTTTTTTTTTAGACGATGCCACACCATTGTCATTTATCGTCTTGTACGAGCCATTACAAATGCGTTCACGATATCCACATTTGCTACCACAAATATAAGTACTGCACCCACGTGTGCTGCAGTTGCAGTTGTTATCACCATCATCGATGCTGTTACTGCTGGTGAAAACAAAGACACATTTTTGGGCCGTTAATTGTGTTCGATTGAGAGGATAATAATTCTCAAAATATCCTTGTTATATAAATAGAAAAATCGAAGAATCGAGTAGCACCCACTGCATTCCCTTCCGATGGAATGTTACGACCTTACACCTACTTATCACAGTCAATGTCTTTTTGGAACCATCATGTCATCAAACCATCGTAAATTATAGTACAAAGCACCTCTAACCGTGTCATTCTTCTTTGCAACGAATAAAGTGTGAATCGATATCAACACAAGGCACAAACATTATAACAGTATTGAAGAAAACAGACGAGCTACCTAATGAAATAAAATATTCTTCCAAGGGTTTTTATTTTGAAACCTAACCAGAAGAAAAGCAAACGATCGATCAACTGTTAACTTCAGGCTATAGAAAAGTTTTGCCATTCATTTCAAGGATCCTCTTTCAATTTGTTTGCCCCACATGTCTTTCAACTTCCACTTTGAACTGAATTTTACATCGCACCTGCTATCAAACATAACTCGTTGTTACTTTAAATGTTTATTGTTCTTCCTTAGCTTAGCTCGCTCCAGCGCAACTGATTTCTGTTGTACACACATATTTACATGAATAAATTATAAAATATAAAACGTTTTCCCAAGCAGTTTTATTCTAGTACATACAAATTTCATTACTTTAACGTTGTACATGTCAATTCCTACATGTATGTTGAGAATGGCATAGTTATCCTAAATCGTTGGTTTAACCAAAAGTCCACAGCCCGTCAATTTTTTTAGCATCTTAACTCGCCAGAATGCTAGTTTTCGTGTATTATTGCAAGCTTCATCGTTTTTATTTTGTTTCACTCTTGATGAAACAAACACAAACATCCAAATGAAAATTTTTTTTTTTGCAAATTATAAGCTTATTTTTATTTCCTTTTTTATTGTATCGTAACTCACACGTAAAATATATAAAATCAATCATTGTGCAAATTAATAAGGTTCTAACCTGACAGTTTATGAAAACTTTAAACGGGGTGGCCGTGGTGTAGTGGTACTAGCAATCGCTTCTCAGTCATTCATAGATCTCCGCGGAGAACAAACGTGTCGGCTTCTATTAAAGTGAAACAGTTAAAAGCGAACTTAATAAAAAAAAAACAATCAGAAACATTTTGGCCGAGTGCTTCGGTGGCCCAGTGGTATTGGTGTCTGCCGATAAAGCAGAGGTCGTGGGTTCGATCCCCGAAACATATCGGACTTTTTATTTTTATTTTCATTTGTAAAAGTAAAAAAAAATGCAATAAATAAGTGAACACTCAGACAATGAGTGAAAGTGAGCGGTCTGCTATTCAAATAGTGGGACCAGCAGATGACTTGTTATCATCAGATGACCAGGCCGTTATGTCGGCCCATTCTCATTCTGCGAAACCAGAAAGTAGCGCCAAGAGGAGGAGGAAGCTGAGGCCTACTCCTAATCTTGTGAAACGCCCTTCCCTTTCAGCGTCTACTGAAAAGCTGCCTGGTAGAGTGAGGGAAGAGGCGCCAACAACATCGTCAAGGGCAGCACCACAACAACGAAGTGGACAAGAAATTGACAAAGACGATTTCCCATATGTATCTGATGGTGGAGAAGGACACTATATGGGAGGTGGTAACATTTTCGCATCGTTAGCCGCCTCGGAGTCAGACGAAGAAGAAGAAGAGATGCTAGCAATGTATAGCAGTACCAAAGAGCTGCAACTAAAGGTACCGGCTATTAAAGCCAAGCAAGTTGCGAGGAGACAGAAGGAGCAGCAACTCCAAGTCTCTCAGAAGCAGTCACAAATAAGCGAGTGTATACCGCAAAAAAAAAACAGAAAACTTCGATAGAACAACAAAATATACAAAAACAGCAACAACAACAAAAATCACAACAACATAAGCAGCAACAACAGCAACAGCAAAAGAAGCAGCAGCAACAGCAGAAGCATAAACAACAGCTATAACAAAAGCAACAGTAAGAACAACAACAACCACAGAAATCAACTAAGCAACGGGTGCCTCCAATCAACACCTTCAAGATGGAGTTGAAAGAGACTATAGAATTATGTAAGTCGGCCATAGGAAATAATTTTTTAAAAGACTTAGTTTAGATAGGCATGCGATGCACTGCAATACAGTGGAGCGTTATCACAAAATTAAAAACCTGTTAAGGGATTCGACGACGGAGTTCTTCTCCTTCACACCGAAAGGTGAAAAGCTGCAGACAATGCTGCTGAGGGGATTAGAACCGTCGACTGATCCGCAAGAGCTCCTTGCACTACTGAAAGAGAAGGAGTGCGAAGAGCTCAAATTCGTAGGGGTTAAACCATTCGTTACGGCTAGAGCCAAAAGAGAGAATCGGAAACTACCGTTCTTCGTGGTTCAGCTAAGTCCCAACAGCAAACTGGATGGTCTAAGGAGCATCAAATCCTAGACTACCAGGTTGTACACTGGGAAAAATTAAAGAGGAGCGAGAACATTTTACAATGTTTACAATGTGTTCGCTGCCAAAGGTTCGGGCACGCCGCGTCGAACTGTGAAATGCAGCCTCGACGCGTGAAGTGTGGAAAAAACCACAAATCCGAGGAATGACGGAGCGTCAGAAAAAGGCCAACTCTCTTGTGCGTTCTGTAGGAACACGGGACACACCGCAAATTATCGGGGTTGTCCCAAATTCCAATACATCAAAAGAGTAAATCTGGCTCGGCAGCAGAAAGTGGAAGTTAAACTCCAGCCGTTACTCCCCACGTTACCTACGCCCAAATGGCGGCAGGTAGGGGAAAAACGGTAAAACAACCAAAGGCAGCTTCTCAGGCCCCAGCGCCTAGAGCACCGGAACCTGTACCTGACATGCTGGCTATTTTGCTCTCTATTCAGGGGCAGATGGCTCAGCTTCAGCGTCAAATACAGGAACAGTCTAAGCGGGTAGATCAAATATACGCGCTGCTGCCGGGTCTAACGCACCTCCAGTCGTAATGGGTACGCACATGGTGGAGCAAACTCTGAAGGTCCTTGCAGTGAATGTCAATGAATGCCACACTATTTAAGTTGCTTAAAGACCAAGCCCCTAATGTTCTTTTGGTTAGCGAAACTAAGCTTACCAAAAACACAAATTGAGGCACAGAAGATATAAAATAGTACGGAGAAACCGACCCAACTCCATTCAGGGAGGAGGCGTTGCGATCTTTGTAAGAAAAGGACTGCGTTTCAAAAGAGTATACAGTCGTGTAGTACGTAGGTTCCAGGTGCTGGAAGCGTGCATCGTGTGTATCCCTCTTCGTAGTGGAAAGCGGTTATACATGGTATCTGTTTATGCACCTGAGGCTACTCAATCCACCTTATTCATCTCAGAGCTCGAGACACTTTTTCGATTCCTAAGACTGGAATTGGAGGAGAATTACTTTATTATCGGCGGAGATTTCAACGCCAAACATAGAGATTGGGGAAATAATACACCAAATACTAGAGGGAACCTACTATTCAATTGGTGGGGTCAGCACAGTATAAAGTATCGACTCGGGCTTAAGGCGACGTATAGTCCGTCGTTTCCCAGACACCGGTCCTATTTGGATCTCCTGCTGTTCGACACACGAGGAGATTGACAGGTACCTAAAACTAATAGACGAGACAATTAAACGAACAATGGACAAAACGATACCTCGGTATCAATACACTGACAACGAAGACTTATTCCGCAACGCAACAATTGACGCACTGCACCGACATAAAAGTAGACTGCTGTCAAGGCTAAAAACCTTGTACAGACAGTTTAGTGACAGACAAAACCCGGAGATTATGACGCTAAAGTCGTCGATCAAAAACCTCCAAGTATTAATAAAAGAAAATTACAGAAATTCTGTAAGTTTGTATTAGAACAAAAAAATTCGAGCTGTAAACACCAGCAACCCGAATATGTTCCCGCAAATAAATAAAATATTTCGGAGAAAAGATCAAAACGACCTTTCGTGTCTTAAAATCGCCCGAACGACGGACAACGAGAACTTATTTATAGCATCAGGCATAGATCCAAATGAGGCTGTTGATGATTACAATTTCTTTGTAATCGAGGATACGCATGAGAAGGTAGAGGCTATAGAAGCGACTTTCTAGGAAGTATATAAGGCGAATGACATCATTGGCCTGAACCACGACCTGGAAAATCGAGTCCTTGTGCACAATTTCTACCTTCGAAATGAAATAGTGAATTGGCAATTCGAGAGCTCGGGTTTCACCCAGTTCAGTGACGAAAATATGACAAATAATGTCATCACCAATGAAATGGTATTACCACCGTTCATTTCGAAGGCAGAGCTCCAAACGATCTTCAAATCGCTTAGAAGCAAGAAATCAGTGGGAACCGATGAAATACCGAACATTGTGCTTCAACATCTCCCACTAGAAGCGGTAGACATTTATACCACCCAGTTTAATAATGCAATGAATAATGCACATTATCCAGCGCATTGGTAAACAGCGGTGGTACACTCCATCCGCAAATGGGATAAAGACAAATCCAATTCGGCGAATCTCCGGTCGATCAGTCTCCTTCCAAACATCAGTAAGGTTTTCGAGAAGGTGATCAATAGAGTCCTGACTAAGTGGGTTGAGGACAAACATATAGTCCCGGATAATCAATTCGGTTTCAAGGCGGGGCAGGATGTTATTCATGCTGCGTCTAAACTGGTTTCTGATATCCAATGGAACAAAGGCAAGAATCAGTGCACTAGTGCCTGCCTGATTGACTTGGAAAAAGCCTTCGAAATCATATGGTTAGAGGGATTCTTTTTCAAGCTGGACAGGTTGGGCATTAGTAAACCATTGCTGTATATAGATGTTGCTCTGGCCAGAGCCAAAGGTGCTTTTGCCCTTACAAAGAGACTGTTTTATAACAGCCAACTCGATGCGAGGGTAAAGGTTATCTGCTACATGGCCATTATCAGGCCTATGCTTGTGTTTGGATGTCCCGTGTGGTTCAACGTAAGAGCAAGTTTATTGGAAAAGATTCGGGTGTTTGAGAGGGCTTATCTTAGGACTTGTCTTCGCTTATACAGAACACCAGAGTCTGAGTACATAAAATTCTATCCTAATGAGGTCTTGTAAAATAGGGCGAACCTAATAAGAGTGGACAATTTCGTCATTAAGTTGATTCGAAACCATATTGCAAGAGCAATGGCCTCATTGAACAACCTGATCTCCGGGGTTTATTACCCTAACTATATGTATCATGAGAGAGTTCGCTTTGACGGCTTTGTTCCTCCAGAAGCGTTCCTCTACCTAGATATGAAAGGTTTAATCCAGGACAGATTGGCGGTGCCGCTAATCTTCCACGTTGCTCGAACAGCTGCGGACAGGCGACTCAACTACGACAGATACGTCGCACATGGCAGTGCGGTGCGTCTCCGGTTCAGTAGGTCGGTAGCAACATAAGAGATGTTGCTTGGCAGCACCAACAATTCTGGTGGCTAGATGAAGGAGGGGAAGTTTCGTCGTCGAATTCCTCCAGTATTACGTAGCTCCATAGGAAGCAAAGTCGGTTTTCTGTATATTTTATTAGCCGTGGCCGGCTTACATAGTTTTAGGTAGAATTAGTGTAGTTTTAAGAAAAAAATAAATAAAAAAATAATAAAACATAAAAATCACAAAAAAAAGAAAAAAAGAAAAAATATATATTAGAACAGAGGTGGGTAACAGTCTCTAAAATACGGTATAGCATTAAATAGTTTAAGTAGGATTAAGTAGGTTAAGATTTAGTTTTAGGTAGTTTATAGGTTTAGTTTTAAGTTTTAAATTATAACAAAAGTCCATATACTAAGTTTTTCTACTTAAAGTTTATTTTCTTAGTTTTAGTTTTAATAAATGTAAAAACAAAAATAAAAATAGTCTGTAAGAAACGTCGAAAGACATAGATAAGTATTATCTACATAAGTATTATGTTTAACTTAGAGTGCCCGCATGGGGCCAGTAAGATAGAATAAGATTATTTGTAAGTTATTTAAGTTAATTTTTAAGCATTTTTTTATCTAGCTTATAAGTGTGAAAATGAAAATGAGCAATCGCTTCTTACTCAGAGGATCCAGGTTCGAATCCTGCCCATGACAAGTCAGTTTTTCATCTGTCTAATTGGAACTCAGACAGAAAAATTCTGCGTGTGAAGGCATACACTGACACGTAGAATTTGGCTGTTGTAGAGTTTCAACCACAAAAAACTAGTGCGAATTATAATTTCGAATCACTCTGAGTGAAGAAAAAACTCTCCGTCCTATTCGGACTCCCACCTGGAGAGCGAATATCGAAACCAAATACACCTGAGTTTCAAACCACTACAAACACAATTTTTCCTTTTTCCTCCTTCTACCTTTCCGCCCGCGCACTGGCAACAGTAAAAGGGTAACTAACCCCTTAGGCGCGTAAATTATAAAAAAAAAATCTATAAATACAAGAATTATCGAAATCGTTCAATCGCCTTGTAGCGTGATCACATGCGTAGGTGTGTACAGATCAACTGACGAAGACAAGTGCCGTTTTTGACATGGATATGTTTAAATGTGTCCAATTTTTGCTTTCCGTCTACCGTTCAGTAATCGTACCCTGTGTGTGTATTTGGTGTTGTAGTTGGGTTTGTGTGCTTCACAATTGTGCAAAGGAATGGGATATTGGAGAACAGTCTGTACATTGACACATGAATCTTCGTCGCTCTGTTTCTCGACGTTTTGTGTTTGTTACAAATGTACGTTTCATCCTTTGTGCATATTTGTTTCTTCTTACTCCTTTGGCCTTTTGCCCAATGCTGATACTGCCACCGATACCGCTGCCGCTACTTTGGCGGTTCTTATATCATTGTATTGGTTGGTGGGAAGTGATGGTGTTGGATCTTCTTAGATTTTTCCCAGATACATATTTTGCTTTCCTTCTACCGTTCAGTGATCGTACTCTGTGTGTGGATAAGTTTGTCTTACACCGATTTATTGTTGGAAACAGTAAATCATAAACATCTGTTTATGTGTAATGCAGGTGGTTTAAGGGTTGTGTGTAGTTGACTCATAAAAGTCAATACATAGTTGTTTTGCTTCTCTTCTTTTATTCGATTGATCGTACATTCCTACATTGTGTTGTGTGTACAATAGGTTGCCGGAACTGGGGTGGATAGAAAAAAAAATAATTGTAAGAAAAGATGTGGTAGTTTTTATTCTGAATTTACTCGCCTATAGTCCGAAGCTTAGGGGTTTGTTAGAAAATCTGAAACAGCATCATTATTATTACAATATGCCGATAATTCTTAGTGGTGATCTCAATTTAGATCTACGTAGATGGTGACAAGTTTGTAGAATTTATGCACAATGAACTTGGTTTAGAAATGAACCACAATCTTGCCATCTCAACAACTCGTAGTTCAACCTGTGTTGATGCCATCTTCTCTCGACACATCGATAATCTTGAAACACGCCACTTAATTTTCTACTTTAGTACACACCGCCCATTATGGTCTAATATCTATAACATCGAGTTCTACAATTTTTTCTCGATTATTTTGTGTGTACACACGTCGAAATTCACTGATAAAATGGCTTGCTCGAGTAAATGTTGACAGATGGAGCGCAGCCACTCAAACATGGTATCAGCAACACAAAACTCCGCCCACAAACATCAAACCTCGTTTGATTTTAGTGAGACCAAATTCTGATGTTGGTGAGACCAAAAAATTGGTACGCGTACCAGCCCGCAGACGATCAACATCGGCTAAAACCTGGTTTGTTTTACGAGTTTACTAGTACCATGTTTTAGCGTTTATAGGGCGCTTAAAACAATTAAGTTTTTTCCGCGTATGCCTATAATACATATCCATGTACCAATGTATCTGCATGTCGTGTAGATACTTTCAGCAGTTTACTGCTTTTTTGGATGAACTGCAACTGCTTTACTATGCTGTTGAAGTTCCATACACACAGGCACTGGAAAAGGCTGTAAGCTGATGTTAGGTATCAGTGTAAATTTGGTGTGTGTATTATTATTATGAGGATGTAAACTAAGAAGTGTTGCCGCGTCCGGCAACAACAAATATAGTTGTTTGGATAAACGACTCCTCCCTTAAAAAAGCTACATTGAAGTTGATTTCCTGCGAAATTATACTAGTTGCGACAATAGAGACGCTAAATGGGTCGACTATCTTTAATACATACGAGTATGTATGTATATTTATCATTGACTCAGTTTTGCCTTCTGACGCCACAGATAAACAAGAAAGTAGACGAAAACCTCTGGCGCCTTATTTATTTAGTTGAAAACATATCTTTTTTGCATTCTTAAATCTAATTGTAGTTTTTCTCAATCAAATATGTAAACAACTGTAATTTTGTATACTATAGTTCGAAAAGCATTATATCAATCTTCTTGTTAACTTCCGGATAGGGAAGTTCTTGCATTCACCCCGAAAATGAAAATTTGGTTATATCTTTACGTTTCAAGTTGTCTATAGTGTTTCTAGAATAAGAAATTGTGTGACAGCGAGGGCACTCCCCTCTGAGTAAGAGAGGGATGAAAACACAAAGAAACGCTCTCAAAATTAATCTTTTTTTTTTAAAAAAAGACAACATGTCCTGACTCTTTTCGGATTAACTTGTCCTAAATTTTCATAGGAAATATGTAATACAAAAAAAAAATTGGAGCATACACAAGTTCTTTTTATCAGGAAGTTATGGACGTGATCCATAGGTCGCACCCGTTTCGCCTAGTTTTTATTACTCGTACATTTGATATCCTTGTACATTCTTGCTTATGTACGGTGGTCACCAACCATACCCAAACTTACTTTTATTCTTTTATTAAATATGTAACGCGAATAATAACATCCAATGCTATTCCTACGTATCTACATCACTGCATTCTTAGTTATTTTCTTTTTATTTATTTATTCATATGCACACAGTATAAATTATTCCTTATTATTCCTTAAAAGTGTTCAAACAAAAAAAAATAATAATAAAAATAAATGTATTATATATGTAGTAAGAAATCAAATTTATACAGGGTAATTCGGATAATGCGTCGAAGACTTGAAGGGGAGATTCCTTGACATATTTTGAGATGGTATGGGTGGGGGGTCGGAAATGCTTCCCCTCCGAGATGCAGATGTTTTAAGCCTCATGCTATTTTGAGTGTTTTGACTCCTATTGAAAATAACATTTTTCAAATTCATGCGTGTATGGGGTATCTTTGAACTCTTAATTAACCGTATTAATTGTTTCAAAGTAAATGTTGCCCTAAAATTAATGTGTCAAAAATTATCGAAGATCAAAAGTAATTTTTCTTTTTTTAATACCTTGAAATTTAAAGTTGCCATAATTTTTTTCGGAAATATATTTTTTAATCCCCACTTTTTGCAACTCTGAAACGCGTACCCAGTATCCACAAACAAACAAAAGTCAGGTTATTTCAACTCATCATTAAAGCCATTGATTTACGGGCAGTAAGCTTTTGGATTTACACAATGCACTCGAGCAGCCCAAAGTTTGAGTAATAAATGGTATTAAAATTAACTTGGTTATAGTTGTGACTTCGAATTGGATATGTCAACGGCAACTATCATGAGAATGAGAACGAAAAATCGTTTCCTTTATCTTTTTATTTTTAAAGCTAGTAAGCCAGCGCAACGAGTAACAAGGATTTGGATACAATGAAGTACAATTAATCGCAATGAACGTGATACCTGATACTAATACTGCCAAAGAATTACCAAAAGGCTAAAAAGAAGCCAACTGTACGTTCATCGCTCCAAAATCTGTTATTGATCAAGCTGGATATTTAAAAAATAGAACAAATTAATAAGCTTTTGCGCAATCGTGATTTGCCAGCGACAGAAAATGGACATAGATTCCTTAAAGACCCGATATTTAGTATGACACCTTCTATGTATGACACAAATACGGCACTTGAATGAATCTCAAGATGTTATCGCAGGCCTACCAAAATCTATTTAAATGAGCACTTAATAGTGAAGAATGGGTGGCCAGAAGTCGATGGTTAATTAAATGGAGTATTACACGAGCATGTTATGATAATATGGTTCTATCTTTATTGACCGAGAGAAAACGAACGAAAGTATTAAAAACAGTTTTTTCTTTCCAAGTATCAGGCGATACGTCAAATTCTATATCATAGCGTGTCCTGAATACTGTTTCAATAAAGATAAAAATGGGAATACCCCATGAGGTAGGTGCTCCCAATTTCATTTCAGAGAATACAATTTTTTTTTTTTTAAATAACTTAACATTCAAGTGTGTATGAATACCCTTATAATGCATCAGCATGTGTTAAGTTTTTTGAAAAGCGGGATAGAAAGAGAAGAAAGATATTTTGGGCTCAGTGGTTATTTCGCTCCATGAGTGGCATCCAATATTTAATGCGGAGACTAAATTGTTAGTGGAAACTAGCTTGTTGTTGTTTTCTAGTCAACTACTCATTTTACTTGATTTTGTTAACTGAAAAAATGAATGTCTTGCGGGCGCGGTTGGGATTCGAACACCGAACTACCACTTGAGCCATGGCCACCCACATTAATTGTGGGGTATATAATTGTTTTAATATTTTCTTCTTATAAATACACCATTCTGAAACTTAAGAGGAGCATCAAGACTGTTGCGCGAAATGTTTATGGAAGATTCACCATATGGAACTTATTTTTTATTCAACTTTAAGGATAAGCCAGGATCGAATAATATGTTACAAGCCAAATAAGATGAACCATCTAACGTGGACAATTAAAGAAGACAGGAGGTTTCAGATAAGATTGCAGGGAAAGAGGTAAATGGAAAATGAGGTACGATAAGAAACATAAGCCTGCTGGCGAATACGCTGAACGTGACCAACCTAATCGAGCTATCGGTTTATCACATAAGCAGAACCCCGCATCAGGGGATTTTACGTCGTCACGAAGGTTGTAGAAACGTTGTCTCTAGTGATCATATGAATTAAACTGAACGACGATTAAGAGGATGGCAGATCCGATGTAGAATTAGCAATAGGGGATAATAGGTCAGGAGAAGCCCACCAGTTGAAATTCATTTTTTTTTTTACAGATAGTAAAAAAGTGACAAATTACAGAGAGTAAAAAAAATTAATGAATTTCAACAGGTTCGTTCCGTTGTTTAGTGATTGTTTGGGGTTCAATATACGCTAATCTAATTTAATTTAATTTTTTTGACAAGTAAAGGGTGTTCTGTTTTTAATTGATAGCTCTTCTAATAGCAATAAATTGCAAACTGTGCTATCGTTTTTGACAGGTATTTGATATTTATGTTTAGTTCTTCTGACAAATTACTATAAATAGACCTACACAATAATGCTTCCGTTATTTTGAAAATAGATCTCCAAATTGCCAAACTTTTAGAAGATCATGGACTTCAAATTCTCATAATCGACCAAGTGAGCTCCTTATTCGCCATGTTGCGGATAATTTTTTTTACAACCTACTTTACACTCTACATGACTCAAAAAGGTTACAATCCATCAACGCTACAGAAAAAAGTGTGGTGGACTTATCGGAATTGCCAATTTAACGTGGATTGCAACAGTTTCGCCGTTTTAGGTCCATGGAAAATTCTAGAAAAATGTTGACAATTTTGCGAAACCATGCCACCCTACACCTATAAAATATCCTTCTTAGAACGGGAGTTTGTGTTTAATAAAGAGGCTGGCTTTTTGCTCAATTTTTTCCGAAATCAACATTAGGGCTCATATTACAATTAATGGTCAAAGTTACCGGACAATGATGTGGTTTTTTGTTTTCTTAAAAATATGGACATTATTCCGGTGAAGATGCTACGTTCCCATGACATTATGATATATCGCTAAACGGACTAGTTAATTCGTGATCAAAATCGTACGATTTAACGCTCTGGATTATTGTTGTGGGTCTATGTAAAGTCTTTGATGTTCATATGCTGATGAACCGCAAACAATTCAAGCCTAGAAAGTCAATATTAAGCACTTTATGGTTCCGATATAGTCTTAAACTCTCAAAATAGTGGCTCAAAATTGCACCGACAGGACAGGACAGCCGAGCAAGCCATAAATGCATGTATCTGAGTTCGTGTTCAAAACTTAATGCCATGAAACGTTATTCATAATAAATAAATATATTCCTAATTTTATTACTTAATAGAGAAATAAAAAAATAAACCGAAACTATTTCGTAGAATGACTTAAAGCAAGCCAGCACACGTTTTTAGATAGCCATAAGGCAAAAGATCAGCCTATGCTTTTCTAGAGCAACAGCCTTTCATCCTTTTAATTTAGGACTATTTTCTGTTGTCGCCTATTTACCATAAATGCGCCTTGAATTTCTTACCTTATTTGATATCGAAACACCAACATTCAGTTCTTTTTGAATCGTTTCCAAAATGTGTTGCATTGTAACCTCTTGTTCAGTAATTGTTCTTAGATAAGCAACAAGTGTCGAATAAAATCCCGTGCGAGAAGCCGTTGTGGATGCCCCTGTTCCACGAATCAATCTTTTTAAACAGTAGGATACATCCTTTTGGCGCTGAAATCAGCAAACAAAATAGAGTACACACATTTACTAAATGATAATAAAATGTACCTTATCGTTATCCTGTGGTTTAGATAAATGTTGCAACAATTGAATTGCACCACGGATACGAATATTTTCAGAATCATTCGTAAGATCTTTAAAGTGCTTGAAGATAGAGCTGTTGACAGTTGTTTCTGGCTTCTTAATAGGCTCAGCTTCGCCGTCACTCCCCGTTTTTTCCGGCTGTTTTTGCTTTTTCATCTTAGACGCTTTTTTAATAAAATCAGTTTGTTCTACTTGCTGAAATGTTTCGTTTTTAACTTTCATAATTAATTAAATTCCGAAGTACAGAACAACAACACGACAATAGGATATGTGAGCACATGTGAATTCTGTACGGCATGGTGTCAAATGTCAAAAACGTTGACGTTCAAAGAGAACTGTGTTCAATGTGGCTGCTCACATTGGCATTTGCAGGAAAGACCTGCCGATGAAAATCGCGTTCAAATTTTCATGGGGATGAAAGACTTTTTGACAAGCGGTACACTTGAATCGGACCATTTTTAATTTTTAAATGTGAGCGGTTGCTCTGAAACGTACCCTTTCTCCTATTCTTTGCACATCAACGATCAAAACTATAATAAAATTAAAAAACATGTCAGAAATGGAACAATATGAGAAAAAGCGTCTTGCTTCACTCGAAAATCCGCTTTAGAAATGTGCATCTTTATGCTGACGCCGTTCAACTTCATCTAGGGGATCCCTTTAACCAGCTCTCTGAGCTGGCTCTTCTTGTTAGTGAAGATCTTTCCCGAATATGAGCTTGGTCCGTCATTAATGGGCTGCTTCTGAACCCATCTCAAGTTATACCAATATCTAAAAGAAAATTTAAAATTACTGCTGAGCATTGCACTAATCTTGGCATTGTTATTTGCTCGTACTCTATCAGGCTACAGTCATACTAAAATAGTCATTGGTCGGATTTACGGATGTTTACGCAAATTATGCCTATCGGCTTATTTTACTCCGGTGGAAACTAGACGCATGTTGATACTAGCATTAATAGCCCCAATCAATATGTACGCTGATGTTGTCTACAGCGCCCTTGACTCACTGTCCGAACATAAGTTACAAGTAGCATTCAACAATGCGGTGCGCTACGTATACGGCCTCCGTAGATATGACCATATTTCTGAACACAAAGCTATTAGGCTGCACACTGCAGCAATACATCAATGCAAGAAATTGTATATTCCTACATAAAATCGTTAACAATAAATCTCCGTCTTACTTATTTAACAAACTTGTCTTTAATCGTTCTGTAAGCAATTTAAGTATCGTTCCTTCCCGCTACCAATATTGACATGCTGTCAAACTATGGATAGATAGATAGTTTGATTTATTTAAAAATAATAATAATATAATAACAATATAAAATCAGTTAGCATGGCATTGCCGTCCGCCAAATTGACAGTAATAAGTTTTGCATTTATTTATATTTACTATTTACATTTACAAACATTTTATAAGGTCTCTGCTAGTATATTCTCCCTATACTTTAAAGCAATTTTGCAGTATCCATATAATTTAGTAACATTCACTAAGTTGAGAAGGGATATCATTTCTTGTTCCGATAGGAAGTCTTTTCCAAAGAAACTTCTCCTTGTTTCCCTTAGAATTGGGCACTTGCCTAGAAAATGCATGGTATCTTCTCTTTCTTCCAAATTGCACATACTACAGAATATAGGAAGATCTTCTCTATGCGGGATATAATTGAGTTTTAGGAGTTCTCCGCGAAGTTTAAGTATTGTTGATATTTCGGGAATGGTATGGATATTTTTGAAGTAGTTTTTATCTTCAAGATTGTAATTTAGTCGGCTATACGTACTACGATGTAGCGATCCCGTCGCTTCTTCTACAAACTTCATTCTGGCCTGTTCATCAACTCTCGTTATCAGCTGGTATAGTGAGTTTTTCCAGTTCATGGTTTCCGCATTCACCTCTACACCACACCCGCGAGCTAACTCTAGCCATTCTTCGAACCATGCTATTTTGTTCCGAATCGCGTGTAAGGCCACTATCTTTGGAAGTCGGTTATCTGACATGTTGATAACCCTTAGTATGTAGTTTACCTGCAATTTCAGCGTTTTAAAGAATAGCGGAGATAGGCCTGTTTCCAGCATAAGCATACAGTTCGGAGTCTTTACAGGGAGGTGGAAGGATTTCTTAATGAAAAAACGTTGTAGTTTTTCAACTTCCTCATAAGGCTTATAACCCCATACTTGTGCCGCGTAGAGCATTACTGCCTCCGATGCAGCTTCAAATACTTTGAATTTACTGCTGTGCGTAATCTGTGGGTTGCTGAAACAGTTTTTCCACACTACATTGATGGCGGTTTTAGATTTCGTGAGTTGCTCCTTCAGATGTCTTTTCATACTAAGTAGCCTGTTAAAAGGATTCCAAGATACCTGTATTCATTTACAACTTCTATATTTTCTCCGGTTAAGTGCCATTTTTCGTTGTAAGCAAGTCTACCACCTCTCTTTTTAAATATCATTATCTTGGATTTATCCAAATCATCAATTGCAAGGATTCCGGTGAGCTGGCCAACAGTACAATGTCGTCTGCGAACAGGAGGGCTTTAATGAGAATTCCTGCAATTTGTATTCCTCCTGGGAGAAAGTCCACTATATCGTCGATAAAGAGGGCGAATAGATTAGGGCTCAACGAACATCCCTGTTTTACTCCTGCCTCCGTCTGAAACCATTCTGAAAGCGTCTCACCATTCCAAACAGCTGTCTTGGTATAGGTTTTGTAAAACACTTCCGAATTTTGATGACATTCCCATACTATATAACTTATAAAATAAGGCGTTTCGGTTCACAGAATCGAAGACCGCTTTGAAGTCCACAAAGAAGGCATAGAGTTTTTTATTTCGGCTTATAAATGTATCTGCTAAGCTTTTCAATACGAAAATATGGTCGACAGTTGAGTAGCCAGACCTAAAACCTGCCTGGAATGCCTTTAGCAGATTATTGGCCTCTATCCATATGGCTAGCCGCCTCTGCAATATTGCTGCAAAGATTTTGTAAGACGCATTTAAGAACGATATTCCCCGATAGTTTGCAGGATCTGATGTATCGCCCTTTTTTTGGATGGGGAAAACCAGAGCTTCTTTAAACTGTTGGGGCACTATCCCATGGTATAATATTTAAAAAATTTAGTTGGTATACCATCCGACTCTGCAGCCTTTCTATCTTTCAAACCAAGCAGCGCACCCGTGAGATATAGGGTCATCTAGAATGCTGTTTTGCATATCTGGCACAGCATCTTGAAAACTAGGACCACCCACCGATGGGTTCAGTAACCTCTTGAAATTATCTAGAGGATATAAGGGCTAAGATCTCTGTTGATCACATATCTTCCTCCATTAAGTGACTTTGCTAGTTTCCAAAACTCGGATGCGTTATTACAACACCCCAGTCTGCACGCCTTTCTTTCAGAGTAGTTTCGCCTACTTTGTCGGCAAACATCTTTATACTCCTGATTCGTTCTTAGGTAAGCCTTTTTAAGAAAATCAGTGTTGAAGGCACTAAATAATTTAAGCCACGCAAATGACACCCGTCTTGCTTTCCGGCAATTTTTATCAAACCACGGCTCTTTATTCTGTTTGCGGCGGTTTGTGTTTACTGTAGGATAGGACTCCTTAATTATTTGCTCCATATCCGTTATGGTCGTAATATTTCTTCCTTGCAACTTCTCATCAATTTTCGTTCTATATTGGGCGGCTTTGTTCTCCTTCCATGCCATCTTTGGTAGCACCCTCATATCCCTTATTTGCTCGTTTGTCTGCGTGGAGTGACTAGCCGTAACAATGACAGGTAAATGATCATGACTTGTTTGACTTCTAAATCAGTAACGTGGTAGTTCCAAACTCCCGTTGCCAAATAGTAGTCTATAACTGATGTCCCAGTAGCTCCAATGTGTGTCAACTCACCCCTTTCATCACTCGCACTTGTACCATTCAGGATCCGAAAACCAAAAGAATCACAGAACTCTATAAGCTTCCTTCCTCTCTCGTTATGAATCCACCACAGTTCACTCCTACTCGCGCATTCAAATCTCCAATTATAAGGACGTTCTGTTCATCACAGCATATCATTGCTTCCTGAAGATTCCCAAAGTCGCGTTCCCAATAATTGCAGTTTAGATATCCTCTGCTGGCTCTTCCTCTTGTAAATCTTCTTGTGGCGGGTATCCACTTATACTCGTATTTTAGAAACTTATTTTCAAAAAGCTTGTAATTATTTTCTGTTGTATATGTTTCAAATAGGAATATAAATTCAAATTTATTAACAAAGTTATAAAATTCTGTAAATAGGGACTTATTACCTAACCCTGCTATATTATAAGACAATATTTTAAATTCTTTAAACTTATGACTATTTTTGTTTACGTTAGCATTAATTATAGAATGGCAGACGGCATTACAATTAAAAACGATTTTGGAGCCTGGTTTCTCTGGTTTGGGAAGTAGTGTTGAGATTCCCGCTTGTGTTTGCACCATAAGTGCCTGTTCACATTGGCTAGGGCAGGAAGATTGTCCGAAAGAGAGGGATCGCTTTTTATTGAAGTGGGAAGAAGAAGGGTTACTTCCACCGAGAATCCATTTCTAAAGTGGATTTTCGTTTTTTTCCATATCGTTCCATTTCTGACATATTTTTTCATTTTAGTTTTGATCGTTGATGAGAAAAAAGGTATGTTTCAGGCCAACTGCTCAAATTTAAAAATTAAAAATGCTCCGATTCAAGTGTTCCACTTGGCAAAAAGTTTTTCAACCCCATGACAATGTGAACACGGCGTTCATGGTGATGACTTTCATCCCGTCGCCAATGTAAACAGGCACAATCTGTATTTCGAAAAGCACCCAACTTCGAGATACAGATTCGAGATTGACGTGTATCTGCGTTTGACAGCGATTCAAGATTCAAGCTTCAGGTTCACATTCTGGTCCGCTCTTTAAACTGCTACAATGTAGTGTAGTATGTAAAAAAATATTTGCAATGATCTATGTTTAAGCAAACAACTCAGCAAGTGTTTGGAAATCTTCGGGATTTAGTGAAGTTTTAGGTGGATTTAGCTAAATCCCGGATTTAGTTTTGGTGGAGACATAGCATTAGGTTTGACTACACTGGACCATACCATTATATATTATATAATATCATACATTAAAGCCCATTCAGATCAGCGAATTCGAACGAACGAATATTCACGAATTCTGACATTTCATTCACAATTATTTTTCCATTTAAGTCGTTTCCTATTGGGAGGATAGTAGCTTAATTTTTTTATACTCCAAAGGTGGGCGATTTTGATTCCAATGGAACACCAAAAACTTCTTCGGACTTATATTTTTAAAATTTATTTGCTTGCGAATCAATTTGCACGGACACAGAAATCTAGTTTGACACACACTACTATTTAACGTTTATACATATTTATATGTGTTAGACATAAAATCCAGGGAAGAAAATTTGAATTTTTGAAAGGCTCCTATCCTCCCAATCGAAATCGCCTTTAGTCGCAGCCACCTGCGAACCAAACAAAACATAACAGGAGAATTTTCACGTTTGTGGAATGCGAGTAAAATCTATCAGTTCGCAAAGAGCATTCGCTTATTCGCAGAGTAATAAGCGAATCGTTGATGTCTTCACAAAAACTAATTGGATTTCTTTTTCTTGTTTTATTAATCCACAGAACAGATAAATTTAGCTCTGTGCTTTTGGAATAGTAAAACTGTCACATGCCTATATTTAAATGTACTAAAAATAGTTTGTTCGCAGTCAACTCATTCGCAATTCGCTGACATGTAAATGGACTTTTACCTTTTATAAAATAAAGTTACATAATTGAATACGAATGAATTTTCGATAAGTGTTGCGTTTTTATTGCCTCTACTGTTGAGAAGTGTCTTGAGATATTTGTCACTTGTCAACAAATCACCAAACTCATTTAACCGCCAGAATTGTTATATTTATTTGCAATTCGCTATTAAAAATTGAATAGTTTGTCTAATAAAACAAAGTCAACTATTAAAGTGTTTATGCTACAATGGTACTTTGGATGCGCTTACAACGTTTAACAGCTGTTGCGGCCGGTGCTGGAGCAGGGCTAGCCACCTATTATTTTCATAAATTTCGGGACGTCGAGAACACAGTGCATAATTCACGGAAAACTATTGACCGCGAACAAATAAATCCATGTGCATTATGGAATAAAGACTGGGATTGCAGGGAACCAAAAAGTCTAGTGCGTCCACCAAAGAACGATTCCCCAGCAGAACAGAATCGTTATAATGAAGCATTTGAGGCAAAGCGTCCTAAGGCAATTCGGCACATCATTCTCGTTCGCCATGGAGAATATTTAGATATAGGTGACAAAGACAAAACACACAGGTTAACAGCACGGGGTGAAACGCAGGCAAAATATACTGGAAAACGTTTAAAGGAACTCAATATTGTGTGGGATAGTGTTATATCATCAACAATGGTTCGCGCTCAAGAAACAGCCAACATTATTCTGAATGAGATTGATTATGATAAGAAGGAAAAAAAGGACTGTCCATATATCCGTGAAGGAGCACCTATTGCACCACAACCACCTGTTGGCCATTGGAAACCAGAAGCATCTGTCTGTATTTCTCGTTAGGCTTGTAAATTAAATTGAATGTCTTTTTCTTATTGTATTGTAGCAGTTTTACCGAGACGGAGCAAGAATTGAGGCGGGATTCCGCAAGTACTTTTACCGAGCAAGTGCGACTCAAGATAAAGATTCATACACATTAATAGTAGCTCATGGTAATGTCATTCGATATTTTGTGTGCAGAGCTTTACAATTTCCGGCTGAAGCTTGGCTCCGCATGAACATTAATCACGCTTCCATTACATGGTTATCGATTGGACCCTCTGGACGTGTAACCATCAGGACGCTGGGTGATTCAGGGCACATACCATGCGAATTGCTGACTAACAAGATTCCAAGAGATATTAAAAATTATGTCTAAGCGTCAATATTGTTTAATTTCAAAAATGAGTAACGTGCATGACATGACTCAACAACAAGCCTGTTACTTTCAGTAGGTTATAACTTTTCTGAAGTGTGTGATCTCTGTCACCGACATGGTTGTTATTGTTGGTCTTGCATGCACGTGATTTTATACCGGAAGTGTTACGGCTGTTGTTCGAAGTGTTAATGGTTTATATATGTGTATAGCTTAGCGTTGCCTCAATAAAATATGTATTTGTATTTCCTTACAGTGATCATGTTTTATTTAGGAGAATTATTTACGATTAGCGCGGTCAGTATACAAATGGAGGCTGTTATGGGCTTAATAAGGAATAGAAGTAAGTATTCGCGCATATTTTAGCTTTTTTGTACATAATTATGATCTTGTATGAATCATTGGGGTGTGTACCGCTTTCAATTTGATCTTACGTTACATGGTTCTCTCACGAATTACTACTGTGTCGTTTGAGGAATAGGTAGAGCTGGTTAAGTTTGAGGATATCAATACTATTCTACAGTTCCAATTTTAATTTCGTTGTTTTTAAAAGGGATAAGTTGCTGATGTACATATTTGAATTTGAAGGATCTTGTTAGTTTTGAACACCGGTCACGCCGCTCCAGACACTTTTCAATCTTTTCATCCCTGAGTAGGGATGTTAGGTATAGATACAAAATACGTTGATGACTAGACCTGAGTTAGCAAGGCATCGTCTGTCCGCGAAGTCAGTACATATGTATAATAATATCATGCAAATCTATAAGGTTCCGCAGTGTATTTTATAGTAATATAGATTTTAACTGCAATAAAGGTACTCATTAAAAACGAGCTTTTTTAAGCAGCAAAATCGAATACGTCGACAGAATGTTTACATCCAATCATTGAACAACTGTTGGTAATATAAGTTCTTAAGGACGAATGGAAGAAGGAAATGCTCATCAAAATCCCAAACAATGGTACTTAATTGAGTTACAATAATTTCGGAACGCTATCAAAACATATACCGATCTACAATCGGTCAAAAAAGAAGGCCTTGAAACGGATCCTTCTATAGACGATTCAATCATAGAGCAATGCATGGAATGCAGATGCCTATTCTATGACATATGCCTATTCTATGATATCTTTCTTGACCTCTAGAGGCATTTGGCAGCATTGACTGGATCTCAAGATGATAGAACTTCAACACTGCGCCAACTGTAGATGAATCAGCTCCCTTAACACAGAGTAGAGGTTCTTCTTTACCGTACTATGTGAATGCTTGAAACCGTATATCAACAATCTGATAGGTCACTATCAGTGTGATTTTCGACGTGGTATGTCCATCATCGACCAGATACGTAACTCCTAACCTGGAAAAAAAACTCAACAATTTCTAGTCGATACCCACTATCAGTTTATTGATTTTATATGTATATATGTATATTATAGGTTTTGTCATCCCTACCAAACTCGTCAGTCTGTGTAACAACACAATGGGGAACGCTTGCTACTCCGATAATGTCTATAAAGTCGATAAAGATAGCACCGAGGCATTTGACGTCAAAAGAATTTCGACAAGGATTGTGTGAAACTCAGAGGTATAATATTTGAAAAGTCTGTAAAACTACTGGTACATGACATTATTGAAAAAAATCAGGGAGCTGTTACTGGAGTGTTTATGGGTATTGAAGCGGAAGCGGCGATGATGGGATAAGGAGTAAATGAGGGTAAAACAAAGTACATACCAACGGCTTGGACTGCGCGAAACAATAGCGAAGAGACTGTCAGCACAATTGAAAAGAGGCTTTATGACAAAGAGCACACATTAGCAGTCTTCCTTGACACCCAAGGAGACAATGCCAATATTCCCACTATAAGTAGAAATTTAGGAAATGCAGACTGAGGCAATCTCCGAGGACTGGGAACCAACCCGCAAGAAACATAGCTTGTTCCATTCACACATATGTAAAAGGATAAAGCCACAATTCGACCTTCCTTCAATAGATGGGACAACCCTCCGACTATCTAACAGTGCTAAATATCTAGGCATCGTACTAGATAGTAAACTAAGTTGGAAGTTTAATGCCGAAGAACATGTAAAGAAATCAACAATCGGCTTCTACGCTTGTAGCCATATAAAAGTATTTGGGTGAAAATGGGGACCTAATGCCAAGACTATACTATGGATGTAAACGTCTAAACTTCATCTAAACCCACGGCAGCTTAGTATGGTGGCAATCCACAAATAAAACTAGCAATCTTAGGTTAATGACAAAAGTACAGATGATTACATGTATAAACACGACTTATGCCATGAGAACGAAGCCAATGGCGGTTCTGGAAGAATGCTAGAATTTGTAGCAAAAAGCGCTTTGAATCGGCTAAATGGATAGAAATCATACATGAATGGCCACGCCCCAATCCTAACAAGTGAACTGCTCCAATATGCATTACATAGTACCCCATTATGACTTTGAAACACAATTCCCCTGAATTTTCCCAAGTAGAGTGAAAGCGCTGTCGTGAAGAGCTTAAGGCTCTATGTTTTGTGGTGGTCGTGGCTCCATTAAATGTTGGATGCCGCCCATGGAGCGAAATAACCACTGAGCTCAAACATCTTTCTTTCTCTTTCTATCCCATTTTCCAAAAAAACTTAACACATGCTGAGGCATTATAAGTGTATTTATACCCACTTGAGTGTTAAGTTCCATAAAAAACAATGCTGGGTATCTGGTCACAAACGTGCGGAAGGCAATGAGCATTCAGACGAGCCAGCTGGACAACGATCCTCCCTAGAAAGGAAGCTTGCAGATCAAAGTATCAAACCTCAACTCTACACTCTGAAGTGCAAGTGGAGCGAACGATACAAATAAAAGCCAATTAAAGGTGGAAAAACCTTCAAACCTGGGAGACCTCAAAAAATTGTGGCCGGAGCTTAGCAAATCAAGAGCAAGTAAGACTCTCCTGAAAAGCAGAGCTAAATTATCTACACTTGTTGGATTACTCACAGGACATAATTTTCTTGGGGCACACGCGATAAAGCTGCGCCCTTCCGACGACGACCCCTGCAGAGGCTGCAGAGGCTGCAGGGACATAAGCTCACGGGAGGTTACCCTCAATTTTGTTTGCCACTGTCCCTGCCTCAGTAATTTGGGACAAAGATGCAGATGCAACAAGATGGCTTAGACCCGCTCAGAGACCAAACGAAAACCAACGTGAGGGGGAAAATGGAAACCACAACTAGGAACTTAAACAAATTCCCATCCCCTTGTAATTCCCCCAAAATGGGTCTACACAGACCTAAGAGTCCTATTATATATATAGCTTAGACGCATATCTTCGGTCTTCATATACGGGGTAGTCAGGATAATGTGTCGAAAACGTTAAGGGGAGATTTCTTGATAAGTTTGGAGAAAAAATCGTGTGGAGGGCGGGTAGGTGTCGGAAATACATATCCTGCGAAATACAGAGTACAGCCTTCCGCTGCCCTGTTTTCACCCCTATTGAAAATAATATAAAAATTTATGTGTTTATATTATATAGTGCTTTAATTTTGTCAAAGTAAATATTGACCTGAAATTAATGTGTCAAAGGTTATTGAAATTCAAGAGTGTTTTTTAACATAAAACTTTGATTTTGTCATAATTTCTTTCGGAAAATTAAGTCATTAACCCCCACTTTCTGCAACTTTGAAACGTGTACTTAGTATTTACAAACAAACAAAAATTGTAGGTCATTCCATCTTAGAAAGTAGGAGGGATTGCATTTCCGACGCCCCCCCCCCCAGCCCATGCAATTTTTTTTCTCAAAATATGTCAAGGAAACTCTCCTTAAAATTTCATATCCGGAAGATCCTGTATACATAGGAGAAGAAGGTATAACAACGAACTCCATTTCCTATAGATACACTGACATTGACTAGGTCAGAAAAGTTAGATTTCAACTAAAGTAGGTAGAAAATGCTTAATATTTGAGCACCACCGCTCCGACTTAGAATGCCTTCGAATCTCTTCCGGAACACAACGAGTTAAAGAAAGAGCTCGCCTTATGTGGCGTGCACAATTGAAAAGGGGTCATAGTCAACATTGTGTGCATAGGGCTGAAATGACACCGGATCAGTCAAAACGTTTTATTATGTTTGATGAAACATCAGTACATTGAGAAAGCACACACCAAAGCAAATTAAACAAAACACACGTTGTTGCTTCAAAGTGTTTTGCGACTGATTGTCGGAAATATACATATGTCATCGCATACGGGCAACACACACCGAATGATGGCCAAATCACAAAGTCGCGTTCGCGCGAATTACATTTATTAACGAATGTAAAATGAAACTACACTGCTTTTGGTGTGGTCTCGATTAAGACTGACTATTTTCTTTATTTGAACATATTACTTCATGTCATATCATAAACATAGATATGGTCAACGCATTCCGTTTCCGATGGCCTTCAGACAGCACCATTGACACCGGAACGTAATTGACACTTTTGTTATTCGTTGCGAAGCAACATAAATGTGCCGTCAGCAAGTTTGCTGACTTGCATTTGTGTAACTCGCGCACGTGCTTTGGCATGCTTCATAGACGCTTTACATCGAACCTACGATAACTTGCGTCAAAAGCACGAACTTGAAATTTGCAATCCGGAATGTCAATTGAGCGTTGAGCTGACAGATACAGTGTAGCCTTAATATAACGAACCTCAATATAACGATTTAAACAATTTAACTAATTCTTCGAAATCCCCCAGTACTGTCCGTAAGAGCTAATGCAAAATATACCTTTACGTTACGAATACATTTGTTAAAAACCTTTTTATAACGAATTTTCAATCTTTGCAAAATATAAAATGAAATTATTATTTACCTCTATTTAACGAATTTTATACTTATAACCTTTACATAACGAATCCTATAAATTATACACACTCAATTTCACAATAATTCCTGTCTCGACATGTTCAGACATAATCAGTATGTCGTAAGACAATCATTATTGTTTGATGTTACTATAAGTAATGCATTTTGTCACTGTTCTTAGTTTTAAAGTTTGCAATGGTGTAGTGGTTTGCATTAGTGTGTTTGTATTAGTGAAAATCGTTCGCTATAACCGGGTATGCAGATTAGTACCTACATAACTAAAGTTGAGATTATTAAACATTTTTCTTACCTCATTTAAATGAGGTTCTATATGACGAACCTCATAGTAACGAATTACTTGGTATAAGGAGTATTCTCTAATTCCCTTCACTTTCGTTATATCGGGGTTGCACTTTAATTCGTTGCGCGAGGTAGAGTAGAAATGTACTCTTCTTGTTTATATTAAAATTTAATTAGACGAAATAACTTAACAAACAATGTATGATAAGTTAAAGAAAAAACAAGAAATATATAGTTCCAATTACTAATTTGTGCAATCAACCATAATAAAGGAAATATGTTGGAGGTTGCCCATTCGGAGTAAATACATTACACTATAACCTACCCTGTAGATACAAATCGAACAAATCAACGGATCGTGTAGCAATCACGGGTTTCTGACACTTTTGATCGTAAATATCGTAAGCTCGACATCAAACCCCTAAGTGTCTGTTTACATTGGCGACGGGATGAAAGTCCTCACCATGAACGTCGTGTTCACATTGTCATGGGGTTGAAAGACTTTTTGACAAGTGGAACACTGGAATCGGATCATTTTTAATTTTTAAATTTGAGCAGTTGGCCTGAAACATACCTTTTTTCCTATTCTTCACACTTCCTTTCTCACAACGATCAAAATAAAATGAAAAAATATGTCAGAAATGGAACGATATGGAAAAAAACGATGTGTTGCACCCGAGAATCCACTTTAGAAATGGATTCTCGGTGGAAGTAACCCTTCTTCTTCCAACTTCAATAAAAAGCGTTTCCTCTCTTTCGGACAATCTTCCTGCCCGCGCCAATGTGAACAGGCACAATGTGAACAGGCACTAATAGAGATACTTTTTACTATGTCGCGCGTTTGACAACTATCGGCTACATCTCTGCTGTAATTTTTGTAAAAAATATTATATTTTAATATAAATAAGAAGAGTACATTTCTTCTCTACCTCGCGCAACAAGTTGATGTATTAGAAATTTGAGGAAACAATACTTTATCTGTCAGTTCAAAGCCGAAGAAACATTCCAGATTGCAATTTTCAAGTTCGTGCTTTTGACGCAGGTTATCGTAAGTTCGATATAAAGGCCGGTCCAGACGCGACGTTTTGCACAAACTTTTGTCCGCGCAGTCTTAAGACGGAATGAAAACGTTGCAATTTTTAGAGCGTCTACATGGTGCAGAGAAATCTGTATATTTCGCTCAGTTCTGTGTGATATCGTCATGGAGGAGGTACTACTCTGGTCAATTTTGGCAAGCTGTTTTGTAAAAAAGGATTGGAGCGGCGATTGCGTCGACTTGTCCGCACAGGTCACGGATATCTATGCTCTCTAGCTCAGTTATCGCTGCAGCTGTATCGTCTTCGCGCCGGATTGAAAACTGCGCACTTTTCCTATCTACACGCAACGTTTTATCTGCCACGCGTTGAACAGCGCAGACAAAAGGTTGTACAAAACAAAGCGTCTGGATCGGCCTTAAAGCGTGTATGAAGCGTGCTAATGCATGCACGCGCGAACACATGACATACCCTGCGAAAACTGAGTTGAAATTCCTTTTGCCCGCGAAGCGGACCTCGCTGGTACATGTAAAACTTAGATTAAATTATGTAAAAAATTGATAAAATTTAAATTTTCCGCGCCTTATATATATGTACATATATACATTTTTTTTTTTGATAATGATCTATGCATTATATTTCACTTTTAAGGTGATTTGAGGTGACGGAGTTAAAGTAAATAATTACACAAAAAACGTCATGACTGATCCGGTTTTCAGCCTAACTGGAATAAATATTGGTTGAGACTCGGGCCTACACCCGATTTTAGCGGCATCTATAGTAATACAATAGCAAAGTCTGATCGTCTGATTTCGTTATCAAGACATCAAGTGAACAACTTAAATTGTAATACAATCGAATGCACTGTCTCGATTTTACTTGAAAAAACAATAAAGAAAACCAACTAGACATACTTTAAGGAGATCGGCAAATCTGAAATAGTCTTCAAAAGGTTAAAACAAGACAGTTTGAAATCTGAACAGTTTCCTCGTCAAAGGTTTTGAACTGAAAATGAGGTGCAGTGCTAAGAATTCCTAAAGATCCCCTGTTGCATAGTGAAACCAGATCTGCAGCGAGTTCGTAAGTAAACTATAATAGAAAACTTCTAAACAGATCACTTAAGACTAATTTTGAGGAAGACTGAAATCAATGAGATGATAGTGGATATAGCCCTAATGAGTAACGGCAGCTCTTCCAAAATTGAAGAGGGTTACTGGCTTAAGTCGCCAATATCAGGGCGATACACGCTCAAGCCCCCACATAAGAAATAAGCGGCACTACCAAAAATGTTTCCATGAGCTCCTAGAGCAATACTCTAAGAATGTTGTTATTTATATCCTAACGAATATGACATCTTCGCATGATTTGACCTAGCATGTCGGATATTGACGGATTTTTGATGTCCACAAGTGAATTGTAGTATGATACTTTATAGTATCCTCCATACTCCTTAGCTATTAAACGTTTAGTTTGGACGGCTTTGCTTAGTTCGACGTCTTACATGGGTTCTTTCCATAACCTTCCTGTTACAATACAAGGCAACACAGAAAGAAAGGAACTTCAATTACATAATATTGTGATAACCATTTAAATACCCTTATGAGCAGCGTCATCTAGGTTTACATAGCAGAAGATTTCGATACTCGAAGGGAAGAAGATTTCGATACTTGATTAGCAAAGAGTCAATCATTGGTGAATGGAGAGTGGAATCGAATTTTCTAGCGAAATAGAAATTGTATGTGACGCTGGATGGCGTGGATTGTTCTCGAAGTATAGCATTCGAGTATAAATACCAGCATCCCCAAGGTATGCAAGTCAGTTCATCAGTTGAATTCGAAGTGTTAATTAGGAGAAGTGATTAAGTGGTTTAAGTAAAAGATAAGAAAAGTATAAGAGTTTGAAAAATTGGATTGTATGGAGAGAAACGATTAAATTATGAATTGTAACTGTGTTGAATAAAGCGATTTGTATCGAAAAGAATAAGTCTTATCATTTGTACCCGCACAAACATTTTACAATATACATGACTTCGTTTTTGAAATGAGTAGTTATTTTATTTGTTTTTATTTTCGATTTGATTAATAACAAGTTCATCAAAAATTAACCGATTTATGCTTTTGCTTATTTCTTTGGTAGTATCATGTCTTCAGTGACACACGCAAGATTACGACAAATCGATAGATGTAAGATCCATCAAAATTGGCCCCCGCGTTTGGTCTTTAGAGTGCCACAAAGGTACAAACATACATATGTATATAGGCTTATAAACACATTACCCTTCCTTGTGCATCACGCAGTCGTGTAAATAGGAATTTTAATCAACTGAATCTCACTGGATTTAGTATTTAGTTTTTGTTAAAGGCAAAGAACAACAACATTTATATTGTAATAGACTTTTCGATCTTTAAGCTATAAATGTACAATGGATGGATTTCAGTATTTTAAATATTTTACAATATCTTGAATAAGTTTATAAAAATGAATTGGATTAAAAAGTGATCTTACTAAAGCTATAATCAAGTACAATAATTCCAAATTGATTATTATAAGTAAGGAGTGGAAAATGTTAGTACTGTAAATAATGTATTCTTAATAGTTATCTGTTATGTACGAGGGTGGGTCAATAAGTCCGTGACTTTTGGAATAAAACACAGATTTTTTGATAAAAAAAATATTTTTATTTTTCAACGTAGTCTCCCTTGAGCTCTATACACTTTGTCCAACGCTTCTCCAATTTTTTTATCCCTTCCAAAAAAAATGATTTGTCGAGGTCCTCAAAATAGGCCTTTGTTTGCGAGATGACTTCATCATTGGATTGCCTTGGTTTTTTGTTTTTTTTTCGCAAGAAATTAGTGAGTAGTCTGATAAAAATAGCTGTCAAACACAAACTAACTGACGCAGCAAGTTTAAATTTTGACAGGTGTCAACTGACAGATGCCTGTTGACAGGAGCAGTGTTACTTGTTTCAGTAAAGAGGTCAGAAATTCAAAAAGTCACGGACTTATTGACAAGCCCTCGTAGGTGTCGAAAAAGAGCATCACTTAAACTAATCGTATGATAAAGCCGTCTTATCTTAAGAGGGAGTGAGATTGAGATTGAGAGAAAACTCTAAGGCAGTCGTATATTTTTCCGATGACTGAACGGATATGGTCGTCCCAATTTAATGATGAGATAAATCAGATGCCGAGATTTTTACTTTTGCTTATAAATTCAATTGGTACATTTCCAAGCTGGACAAGGGAGAGAAACCATTTGGGATAATACCATTTCTATTTATAAATATACATTTCGTTTTTGTCGGATTGAGTTGCAAGTAGTTTTCCTCTGTCCAGCATTGAACTCGCTTAAGGTCATGATTAAATTGTAAAGTGGCGTTGTTCAACGCTTGTTTTAAAGCTTAAAAAAAGATGAACATCGTCCGCAAAAATGTGGAAATTGCAGCCCTTAATAACATTAAGGAGATCGTTTATGAAAATTGCAAAAAGCAAGGGTCCTAGTATGGATCTCTGTAGAACACCTGCTGAGATTTCAACAAAGTCTAGCCTAAGATTGTTCGCGAAAACCGGTTGTTTTCTTCCAACTAAGTACGAGCGCATGAGATCACCGACTGATAAGGAAAAATTATATAAGCTTGTTAGCTGATTTAATTCACGTACAATTAAAACATTCACCGACCATGTAAATTGTCAAAGCACAACTAAGATGCTGCAACACTTCATCGTCATCAAAGCGATGACAATAACACATTCCACTCAATCATCTGTCACGGATAGCCATCGAAATGAATGGAGCAAACCAAGTACAGCAGCAGAAATGGCAACTTGCGTGAAGTCAGCTTTTGGAGTAGTCGATAACATTGTGGTCTCTCTGGTGTTCTTCCGTTACTTTGTTTTGCGTCAATACATGTTTATAAACAAATAAAATAATCTGCCTTCTATTTTCATGTGTCTGGGTACATCCATACATAACATATTTTAACAAGGAATCTATTTATGATAGCAGCGGGTGGAAGGCCAGAAGAAGCACGATCCTGAAGTACTTCGCTCAGCGAAACGCACCCACGCATCATCAAATTTCTCCTTGGAATTTTCGGCGGCTAAACGTTATTAAAATTACAAAAGAAAAAAACAACACACAAATGCCATTTTCAATTCTGTTTTCATAGGAACAGTTATGTATATTCTTTTGGTTCAGACCCGAACACAATTAAAAAGTTATTATTATGTAATGTTGAAAAGGTTATGTGATAAAAGAATTGTAAAGCTTAATGGACATTATCTATTAACATCTTATAACTGTGCTATTAATATAAATACTCAAACATATGTTATGCCGTCTAGCAAAGAAATTAGCAAAAGCATAAATTGGTTAATTTTTGATGAACTTGTTATTAATCAAATCGAAAATAAAAACAAATAAAATAACTACTCACTTCAAAAGTAAAGTCATGTATATTGTAAAATGTTTGAAATTATATTCTTTTCAATACAAAACGCTTTATTCAGTACAGTTGCAATTCACAATTTAATCGTTTCTCTCAATGCAATCCAATTTCTTAACCGCTTATACTTTTCTTATCTTTTACTTAAACCACTTAATCACTTCCCCTAATTAACACTTCAAATTCAACTGATGAACTGACTTGCATACCTTGGGGATGTTGGTATTCATACTCGAGTGCCATATTTCGAGAACAATCCTCGCCATCCAGCGTCACATACATTTTGCTAGAAAATTCGATTCCACTATCCATTCAATAATGGTTGACACTTTGTTATTCAAGTATCGAGATCTTCTGCCCTTCGAGTATCGAAATCTTCTGCTATGTAAACCTAGATGACGCTGCTCATATTTAAATGTACCGTACAGTTGTTCGTCCCGAACAACTTTGTCATTCATCATTCCGTTGAAATGACACATTCTATCCAAATGGAGCACTTTCAATTTTTCTGGATCCCCACGCTGGATCCGGTAGACAACGTCATCAATGCGGGTTATCACCTTGTATGGACCTTCCTAGTTCTGTTGCAATTTTGGTGATTTGCCTTTCTTACGCTGACCAGATCTCCTTCGTTGAAGCCGGAAGATTTCGCCTTGATGTCGTACTTAGTCTTCATGCGGCTGCTCGCTAGCTTCATCTTTGCTCTGGTGTCTTTATGCAATTTACGAATCCTGCTGCGGAAGTCATCTACGTAGTCGTTCGCCACTTTGGGCTCCGTAGGTGGGTATCCAAATTTTGCGTCACTTGCCAACCGAACTGTTTGACCAAATAAGATCTCGGATGGTGTTAAGTCTCCAAACTATCGAAATCCAGTACATTATTTTCCTTTGCCACTTCTTTAGTGAATTTGACATTTACTCTTTGTACATCCCTTTCTTTTCACGAAATAAAGATTTTGTTGATCACTTCCATATTATATATGGAGCTATGCAGTTCATTTTTTTAAGAGGTTTTGTTTTTGCGAAGAAATTGCGTTTTTTAACATTGTCGCGGAATTTACATTGGCGACCGTGACAGGACGCGCGTCCTCAAATCACTTTTCATCAAAATTGGATTTTCTGGCATGCTAGCATTTCATTTTTTTTACATTTGCTGCGATTTGAGGGAGAGAAAGTAACCCAAAAAAGGATTACAAGGCTACATACGGATCAGCGTTGCCACTAAAATCAAGAGCAAATGTAGTACGTTAGCCAAGAAAATGTAGCATTTTCAAACAAAATGTAGTAGGTACCATTGGTTTTTTTTTATTGAAATTTGAATTAACATAACAAACCAAATAAATAGATAAATAACATAACAAAAATATAGTTTGAATTCACAAAAAAAAGAAAAATAATGCATAATAAATTAATAATGATTATAAAATTATAATGCTCTCCTGAGCGAACGTTTTTTTTCAGAGAAAGTATTTAATTTATATTTACTTCACTCTATAATCTCCATTAACAATTTGGAAGGACAAAAAAAATTTTACCAATTCAAATTGGTTCAAATATTGCATTATTTTTTACTAACTCTTTAGCTAATAATACATTTTGGATTGTTTCTGAGATCAATCAGTTTCTCATTTCATCTTTTTTAATTAAAGCTGGGAAAACATTCGCTCAGAAGAAGCATTACTGTGTGGAAGACAGCATAAATCCATTATATAGGCTGATAGTTCTTCAAACATTGAGCTACATAAACTATTTTTTTGTTTGTTGAATTCCACCCATATTGTCATAAGCTTTGTTCAGTGAGGCTGTTCTGCACTGTTCCGAACAGAAAAGTACTCCTGTTCAGTGAGAAAAATTTCTGTTGGAATCTGTTCTGCTCTGTGTTCAGTGAGGCTGTTCCAATCTGTTCGGAACAGAAAATCTTGCACCTACTTTCGAAGTAGAACACAATTGTGAAAAATGTTAAAATCATCTGTGCTGTACTTTTCTGTTCCCATTTAATTTGACGTTTTTCACAAATCTGTGCTGTTCTAGTTTTTCCTCACTGAACACAGCTATAATGTCGCTATTTTGAGGTCAACATTTCAAAATAAGATCGAAAGCTCCCATTAGTAAGCCCCACTGCTCATTTAAAATTTCCAAATTTACATTCTTACATGGAAACTCCTTAAACAAATTTGAAATGGTTGGCTGGCTGCCTGAAGCTGAGGTATTATCAGAGCAAAAACCAATTGCATTTAAAATGCCAATATTATTGTCCTTGCATTCACGCAGAATTGACTGAAAAATTCCTTGAACTGGTGAAATCCAATACATCTTTTACAGCACACTCATCAAAAAGAAAAGTTTTTTAAAAAAGTAAAATGGTTAGACGGAGCTTAAGAAATGTAGTACTTTAGGGTAACGATGGAGTATGTAGTACGGCGTTAAAAAATCAAACAAATATGTAGCACAATACTACATATGTAGTACAAGTGGTAACGCTGATACGGATATAACTATAATAAAATGGTGATTTCAGGCAGCTTGAAGATAAATGTACAGTTCCCAAAGCGGTAAGGTTACATCGAAAGATTTTTATTCTTCACAGGGCATTCTATCATATCCGTACAAAATGTCGGAATCAAAAATTGCAAAATTAAATTAAATTTGTGGAGAAAATGGCTACTGCTTCCCTAAAAGAGCTTGAAATTCGGCTAAGCTCTCTGGAAAAATATTATTCGGAGTTTTAGGTTATTCAGTCCGCAATCGAAGAGCTCGATAGTACAGCCAGCAATCTCCGTCGCAATATCTGATTGTCAACATAGCAACCGTAAATCTTTCGATAAAGATAGTACGATCTTCAACATCACAAGCGGTGCTAGTACGATAAAACTTCCAAAGGTTCCATTGCCAAACTTTTCCGGTGATTGTACCAAGTGGTTGAGAACATTTACCGCGCTTATAGATCAGCACGAGTCACTTGACAATATAACAAAATTTCACTACCTTCGGGCATCACTTTCGGGCATAGCATTTCGGCGCATACAGTCTATAGAAGTTACCACAAAAAATTACAATGAAGCCTTAACTCTGCTAAAGCATCGTTACGCTAAGAAAGCTATAATAGTTGAAGAGCACATTAAGAAAATACTTAACTTTCCATCAGTTTCGAATGTTACAGAAGACAATATTCGGGAACTTGTTGACAGTGTGTACATCCACTTACGCTCCTTGAGTTCGCTTGGCCGACCAGTTCAACAGTGGGACGATTTAATTATATGCATTCTTTTGTCTAAACTAGATCACTCAACAAATGACAGATGGATCGATGAAAGCGCAACCGATCGCCTTCCAACGTTGAAAGAGTTGTTCGACTTTCTGAACAAACGCTGCCATCAGTTGGAGAGAAAAACAGCTCAGGAGCTTCGACTTTTAACTTCTTCACAGTTCGCACATGCACACCCAAGGACAAAGAAGACAAGTCAACCAACTTCTTCAGGGGCCTCATTCGTGGTAGCTGGGGAATATAAGGCATGTGATTATTGCTCAGCTTGTAATCATAATATATACAGGTGTAGAAAGTTTTTAACACTGACTCCCAAGGAGAGGTTCCAAGCAGCAAATATTGCTAACCTTTGCATTAACTGCCTTTAACCTGACCATTCGCACTTAAGAAGTGGTTCAGAAAAGTGTAAAACCTTTAAGGGAAACCATCATACTCTTTTACACGCATATTCCAACCAAACGTTCAACACCCCGGTGCGGGTTACACCATCCGATGAAACAACATCACATCAATACACTCTCACTGCTCTTCATTCTGTGCGTGAACCCAAACGCAGTCTGCTTGCCACAGCTATGATCAATGTTCTGGACAGATACGGACAACCAGTTACTTGTAGAGCCCTCCTAGACTTTAGTTCTCAGTTACATTTTATCACTTAAGACATAGCGAAAGAACTAGGTGTCAAAAGAATAAAATCAGAAACTGAAATTTGTGGAATTGGAACTAGTATGTCAAAGGCGCGTTATACTGTCTGTACGACACTGCAATCGTCCACCATGGTATTTACCACTGATATATGATTTCATGTGCTTCCACGCATTAGCGAACCCCTGCCCGATCTTCGTATTGACATCCCGGAATGGAAACTACCTGATAGTGTACAATTAGCAGACCCATGGTTTTTTGAGCCGACGAAGATTGACGTCCTTTTGGGGGCAGAAATTTACTTCGATCTCTTAAACGCTGATCAGATTCATCTCGGTTAGAATTATCCTATCCTACAAAATACAAAGTTAGGATATATTGTGACTGGGAAGATCCCAACTACTTCTAAGCAGCAGGTGGCGTTTCACATACGAACACCCTCAACTCCATCAGTCTCATCGATTGACAAATTACTGCGCCAATTTTGGGAAATTGAGAGTCACGAAACCCCCCATAAGACCATGACTGAAGAGGAAAAACTCTGCGACTCTTTTTTTAGAAACCGTTCAACGAACTAATGACGGTCGATTTGTTGTACGCTTGCCCTTTCGAAAGCCCACAATACTCTTGGGAAATTCGCTCGAAGCCGCAAGGAAACGACTGTTATCATTAGAGAGAAAATTCAAAAGGGATCCTGAGCTTCAAGAGCAATATATCAAATTTATGGACGAGTATGAAGCTCTGAATCATATGCGTAAGGTGTCGAAGCCAGTTTCAACCAATTTCTTCCTACCACACCACGCCGTCTTAAAATCCCAAGGATAATAATGGAAACATCACAATTCAGTTGGTTTGCTCTAAGTCCAGAGTAGCCCCCACTAAGTTCATTACACTTCCACGTCTGGAACTGTGTGCTGCGCTCCCATGTGTGAATTAGTTGAACGAATTCTTCGGATTTTACCTATAAAAATTCGGAAGAAATTTTATTACAGCGACTCTATGGTAATACTAGCTTGGATTTCGATGCCTTCATATTCCTGGCAAACCTTTGTCGCTAACCGTGTGGCAAAAATTCAGGAGTTAAAAGCATCTGACGATGGGCACGAAGGAAAATCCAGCTGATCTAATATTACGAAGGATCTTACCCGAAGTCCTACTGCAGTCAGTACTCTGGAGCAAAGGACCAGCATTTTTGAAGTTTCCATCGGATCATCGGCCACAGCAGTCAGCCCCAATAGACATTGCCGAAGTACCTGATCGACGGCATAATAAATCTGTGTTTCTTTCAGCGAACAACCAATTAGACGATCTATTTCTCTCGGTTCTTCATAGTGGATCACTGCAGCGGCTAGAGCGTATTTACGCATATTGCTACAGATTCCTAAATAACGCAAGGTCCCCTGAATCCAAGCGATTTTACGGTCCTTTAACTATTTCTGAGCTCGATGCAGCACTTACAGGAATTTTGCGCAATAATCAACGTACATATTTAACCAAGGACTACATTCAATTACTAGCAACACAGGAGGTAGAAAGATCGAGCCGGCTTGTGAGCCTTTGTCCATTCCTGGACGAAAAGGGGATTATTCGTGTTGGCGGACGCCTTCACAACGTAGTAGGGACCTATGATTTCAAGCATCAGATTCGCTATTGGCCATTTGATGGGAAGAACCTGTGTCGCAAAATCGTGCACCAGTGCATAAGATGTTTTCGCACAAAGCCAAGGAAAGCTGACATTGTCATGGGCAGCCTACCGAAGGAGAGAGCTCAACCTGTTCGTGCATTCCTGACCACCGGGATTGACTTCTGTGAACCAATTTACATCAGCTCCAAGATTCGAGGAAGGGCTCCTATTAAGGCTTATTTGTGTCTCTTCGTATGTTTTACTACCAAGGCAGTTCATATAGAGGTAGCTAGTGACCTCTCAACGGAAGCATTTGTAGCTGCACTGCGACGCTTCATCGCCAACGAACTTCAATTCCAGGCCTATAACACAGGTATCATCGAACCCGAACAATTTGAACACCCCACTCCTGGTTGGCGCGCCATTGACTTCTTTTCCTGAACTCGACATATCCGGGACTCCAATAAATCGATTATCCAGATTTCGACAACTTCAACAACTTTAATAGGTATTTTGGAAAAGGTGGTCAACGGACTATCTACACTTGCTCCAGCAGCGTTATAAATGGGAATTCAAAGGCAGTACCATAGCAGCAGGTACCCTCTTTCTCGTCCAGGATGACAATCTGCCGGCCTATAGATGGTCACTTGGTCGCGTCATTGCAATATTCCCTGGAAGAGACGGTGTCCATCGCGTAGCACAGGTGAAAACACAAAACGGAGATTTTAGACGTTCAATAGCTAAATTGTACCCTCTACCGATGGAAGAGTTTAAGTATACTTAGTATGCCTTAAGGAGGCCGAGATGTTAAGTCTCCAAACTATCGAAATCCAGTACATTAATTTTCCTTTGCCATATCTTTAGTGAATTTGACATTTACTCTTTGTACATCCCTTTCTTTTCATGAAATAAAGATTTTGTTGATCACTTCCATATTGTATTCAGAGTTGTGCAGTTAATTTTTTTAAGAGGTTTTGTTTCTGCGAAGAAATTGCGTTTTTTAACATCGTAGCGGAATTTCGAGATGGTGTGTGTCCTGTTGAACTATGGACCTCGTTTCGGTAGGCCATTAAGAAGAGAGGTATGTATCGATCCCAATCTCGCTGGCAGTTGCTGACGACCTTAGATAGATGCTCATTCAAGGTCCGATTGAATCGCTCGACCATTCCATCAGATTGAGGGTGTAGCGGCGTTGTCCTTGTCTTCCTTATTCCCATATATTGGCACACTTCTTGGAAGACTTTAGATTAAAAGTTTCGCCCTTGATCCGAGTATAGCTCCATTGGGACCCTAAATCTGCTCACCTAGTTGTTGATTATCTGTTGACCAGCCTCTTGATTTGGGATGAAAGTCGTAGCCCTGCAACTGCTCGATCCATCCCGCAACTTGGCCTTCAGGGTTCTTAAATTGAAGTAGCCATTTCAGAGATGCGTGGTCTGTCCGAAGAATGAACTTTTGACCGTAGAGGTACTTATGGAAATGCTTCGTAGCCTGAATTAAAGCCAGAAGCTCGCGCCGAGTTACGCAGTAATTCCTTTCAGGTCTGGAGAGTACTTTGCTGTAATATGTCACTACTTTTTCTTGACCATCATGAACTTGGGAGAGCTCCGACCCCAACATTGGTAGCGTCTGCTTCCACTATGAACATTTTTAAGGGCGTGGGGTAACCCAAGATGGGGACATTGTACAGCTGTCGCTTCAGTTTTTGAAATGCTTTTTCATATTCTCCAGACCACCTGAACTTTCCGTAAGTTGATGCAGGCTTTTTGCAATACTAGCAAAATCCTTTACCAACCTTCTGTGGTACGTGGCGAGTCCCAAGAAGCTTCTCAATTGGTGTTTATCTTTTGAGGCAGGTCAACTTTTCACGGCTTCGATTTTGTCAGGATCCGTCCTTACTCCTTCCGCTGATATAATGTGACCCAGGTATTTTACTTCCGGACGGAACAAGGCACACTTTTATGGGTTGAGCTTTAAATGAGCACTTCGAAACCTCTCAAACACTCCTTTTAGATTTTCCCGGTGCTCCTCGTTCGTTCCATTAGTCGCTCGAAGATGGCCGGAGCATTGCACAGTCCAAACGGCATCACTGTAAGCTGCCAAAGACCGCTTTCTCTAGTGAAGGCAGTTTTCTCACGATCCGAGCGATTTACCTCTACCTTCCAGTAACTGCTCTTCAAGTCAAGAGTTGAAAACCATTTAGCTCAAGAAAGCATATCCAAGGTGTCATCGATTCTCGGAAGTGGGTAGCTGTCCTTTTTAGTGACATCGTTGAGACGTCGGTAGTCTACACGAAACCTCGTGCTGCCATCTTTTTTCTTCACGACGACCCCTGGAGATGCCCACGGACTTTGCGATTCTTCAATCAGTCCTTCAGCTTTCATCTTCGACACCATTTGGGCAACTTCTGTTTGCTTTGCCAATGGAAGACGCCTTGCAGGTTGACGGATTGGTCGAGCGTCTCCGGCGTCAATGTGGTGTTGAACAATATGCGTACGTCCATATTCTCCGTCTTGTGTAGCAAATACATCAGCGTACTCACCGATTAGTTTTTCTGCCAGGATTCGCTGATCTTCGTCCAGATTACAGAGGCTGAGAATTTTGTTTTTGATTTTTATGATCTGGACTGTTGCGACCGGTGCTGCACCCTTTGTTTCCGTTGTGGTCGATAAAGCCTCAACAGGTACGCATTTTCCCACTATATCCCCCTTTTTCACTTTTATACTGAATGTCTTTGGATTTAGAATCCTTACAGGGACCATGTTGTTCTTTGGCTCCGCTAAGGTCTTTCCCACCATGAAGTCTCTTCGATTTTCTGGCTCCATTAAATAGAATCGGTGGCTACCAGGACCACTTTCCACTTTTGTCCAAACAATTGCTTCCGGCGAAGGCTCTAGAAATTGATTTCTGCAGATGACGACGTTTAAGACGGAGGTATTGGCGTTCCCTATATCATTGGTATCTCCATTTTCCGTACTTCAGGGTTTGTACCCCAAAGTCTACTACTAGTCCGTAGTCTTCCATGAAATCTGTACCAATGATACACTCGTCGTATATGTCAGCCATCAGAAAAACGTGAGAGAAGACTATTCCGGCCAGGTGAATTTTTATACGGACTTCACCATATAGTACCTTAGCCGTTTCTCCCGTAGCTGTTCTTAAGCTGTAACTGCTGGTGTTATGCTACCAGGATTTCTGTACCAGATCCCTCCTGATGATTGAGGCCGTGGCAACGGTGTCTATTGTTGCCATCTATTTTTCTTTTCCACTGACCAATCCATTTACAGTCCATTCTACATACCATAGATCTCCATCGAAACACATACGGAGTGTAAGGAACCTGTTCAACGAAGAACATTTGGTCCTTCGAGCCGGATTTACGAAATTAAATTTTTCCTGTTTCTTGCCTTTGCCCAAGTGTGTCTGCAATTATAAGTAATCTGCAAAGACAATTAAAATTAATAAATTCAATTAATTTGCCAAATTCAATTTACCTGCCGTGTGTGGAAAACCCATCGTGTGTTGTGTAAAAGCAAAACCAATCGTGTGCTCTGGTTTGAGCCTTGAGACTACATCAAACTTGGATCCGAAAAGTGCCGATCGCCAAAGGAAAACTTGGAACACCTTCAAGATTGAAGCAGCGCGCTTTAACTAGTAAGTGATCTTGTTTTATTTTGTTCCTGTTTTTTGTGCAGTCATTAAGTCATTAATTAAATGGCCACATACTTGGCGCAAACTCGCAAGCAGTTGGAGAAAGATATGACCAATTTCTCCAAAGCTGGTTTTGCAAGGCGAACGGCGAACTACATAGCCGTGCGTCTGTCTGATCTGGAGAAAACTATGGAGACAGCAACTGCACAGTTTCAGAAAGCGATGGATGCCTTAGACGCTAAGGAGTTAGGCCAAGCGGAGACAACGTTCGACGCAATCCGAGAAATGTACCTGAAGCATCGGTGCAACTTATTGGACGTGAGAGACAAGATTCAGTCACCTGAAAAGAAAGTAGGGGATAGTCAAGATTCCAAGGAAAAGGTTGACATCCGGCTGCCTAAGATCAACTTACCAGTGTTTGCAGGGAGTTACGAGTCGTGGCGAGCCTTCCACGACCTTTTCGTGTCGTTGATCCACCATAACGCATCGCTGTCTGAAATACAGAAGATGCATTATTTGAAGACAAGTGTGTCAGGTGAAGCTGAAAAACTGAACTGAAAAACCAGCTCCAGGTGAGCTGGAGATCGACAACGGCAACTATGCCAAGGCTTGGACCATTCTGAAGGATCGTTACGACCATAAACGATTCTTGGTGAACACCCAGTTGAAATGCCTCTTCAACCAGCCGTCGATAGCTCAGGAGCGTGCAGAGTCCATCAAGGAGTTGCTTGACACCTCAACGGAAGTTGTACATAGCCTGGAGAACCTCGAGGTGTCGGTGGAGCATTGGGATGTTGTGCTCATTTTCGTTCTTCTGCAAAAACTTCCCATAAAAACGCAGCATTTGTGGGAAGAAAGGCTTGCAAGTAAGTCAGACAGCAAGGAACTCGCTAAGTTTGTTGACTTCACACAATTTTTGGAAACGAGGTTCCGTTCACTGGAAGCGGTTAGTCAACAGCAGTCTCGACCAACAACGAATCCGGTAAGGAACGTGCCACAGCGGAACAGCTTCCATGCGACAGCAACCATCAAAAAGTTTTCCTGCAAGATCTGCAACAGAGCTCAACACGCCATTCGTCAATGCGGACGCTTTCTAAAGATGGGTACTGCGGAGCGATGTCAGAATATAGCGAGACTCGGACTTTGTCGGAACTGCTTAGCATACAGCCATACCTTTGAGCAGTGTCCAAGTACGCGTAGGTGTTTTATCTGCCAGCAACCACATCACTCATTGTTGCATGCCAACTTTTCTCAGCCGTCCACTCCGCATCTGCATAACTCCAACAATCCTGTACAGCAGAACCAACAGAACTGCCTCACGAAGACGATGAATGCTAAAGCGACACCCTTTTTACCGAACGACGGAGAACAGCCCTCTTGCAGCTCGGTCAAAACCTTCCACTCTCGTCCGAGTTCTTGCACGCAAGTGTTGCTGGCCACGGCAATGATAAAGGTAAGATCTTCGTCAGGTGGGATTTATTCACTTCGAGCCTTACTCGATTCAGGTTCGCAGGCGTGTTTCATCACTGAAGCGGCTGTTCAACTTTTAGGTTTGCAATCCAAGTTCACACACGTTGAGGTTTCCGGGTTGGGTTTAGTTAGCAGTGGCACATGTCAAAGGGTTGTTAACGTCACCCTCTCGTCACATCATTCAACCTTCAAAACTTCAACCCAGGCGTTCGTCTTCAAGTCACTGTCTGGCCATCTTCCAGCCCAGATGCTCTCCGTTGCTCATTGGGAGCATATTAATGGTCTCATCTTAGCAGATCCGTCGTTCTACCAGATAGCAAAGATTGATCTTCTTTTAGGAAGCGATGTTCTCGCCGAAGTCTTGCTTCCTGAGTTGATAAAGCCGAAGGAAGAGGATATGCCAGTTGCTCAAAACACCAAGCTGGGCTGGATTTCATTTGGTAAAGCTGCAATCCAGGCCCAACCTATCCAAAGTTTTTTCCAGACAACGGATGTCGACGCACAACTTCACAAGTTTTGGGAGCAAGAAGAAGCTCCATTCGAGTCACACGAAACTTCCGACAACATCGCTTGTGAGAAACACTTCGTGCAGCATGTGAGGCGTATAGGAGATGGCCGTTATGAAGTCGCTCTTCCCTTTAAAGGAGCCGCGTACCCAGTCTTGGGCAGGTCATACGAAGGTGCTTTCCAACGCTTTAAGAGTTTGGAGAAACGTCTTGGATACACACGATAGGTAGGTCTCAGAAAACAGAGTTACACTGTTTCAGCGACGCTTCGGAGAAGGCTTATGGGGCAGCTATATATTTAAGGGTTGAAGATGAGCACCACAAAATCAACATGCACTTGCTGATATCCAAAGGTTGCACCATTAAAACCAATAAGTCTCCCGAGGCTGGAACTGTGCGGGTCTGTGCTGGGGGCGAAACTACTACACTACGTCAACCGAACTCTAAAAAGAGACAACATTAAGATGTACGCCTGGACTGACTCCACCATAGCACTTTGCTGGATCTCGGCACCGCCTTCCAAATGGGAAACGTTTGTGCGAAACCGGGTAGGAGAGATACAGAGACTCACCAACATCGACATTTGGAATCATATACCAACTCAAGACAACCCAGCTGACCTAGTTTCCAGAGGCATGCAGCCATCGGCGCTTCCAAAGGCTACACTGTGGTGGAACGGCCCTTCATTTTTAAATCAGAAGTGGGACTTCGAACTTCCTAAACAGCCTACTAGTCTAGCCACCAATGAAGGGTGCAGATCAATACATGTGTTTCACGTTAATCCAGTGACAGATCTATTACACGAACTACTGCACGAATCGTCGAATCTGAAGCACCTGACGAGGTTATTAGGACACTGTAGGCGTTACATTGGCAACTTGAGGAAAGTGTCCAAGGGAATTTTCAAAAGGCCACTGGTAACACTCAGGCCGACGGAAATAAGGGCGGCTATTGAGGCACTTGGTCCGCTTAGCCCAACGGAACTTGAAGGTGCTTTAAAGGCACTTGTTCGCTCCGCCCAACAAGATACGTTTCCTGGAGAGGCCTGCAAATCCAAGGGATTAGCATCTTTAAATCCATTTCTGGACGGTGAAGGCATTTTAAGAGTCGGCGGAAGACTTAAAAATGCAACGCAGTCACCGACTAACCGCCGAGCCGATAACATCGTTCTCAAGTTTACTGTGTGACTTTCTCTTCCGCCAAGTGCGAAAACCGGTTTTCCCTTTAAACCGTATACTTTTTCATCCTATTTTTTTTCTCTCTTTTTTTTTTTGTGTGTCCACGTGAGTGAACCGACTTAATTTAAATAAAAAATGGCCCGCGGGCCAAACCAGATAGGTGGTCGTTTTGGGTTGTTGGACCCTGATCCTGCCCCTGACATCCAATCAAAAAAAAAATAAAACGCAATACATTGCCTTTTAATATGTTTCCAGACCTCCCTTCAATTTCCAGTGCAAAAAATCCGCGATTTGTTTTAATGTCTTCAAAAAATAGTGAAAAACCCATTTCTTCCCTTAGCCCATTCCTTCTAAAAAAAGCTATTGACATGATAAGCAAAGATTATGAAAACATCACCCAACTGCGGGACGGAAATCTGTTGATCTTTGTGAAGTCACAAAAAACGGCAGATCTCTTTCTCAAAGCTAAAGATCTCGCTGGTATTTGTCCGGTTACAGTAAAACTGCACGATCGCCTCAATGAATCTAAAGGATTAGCTTATGCTCCATGCCTTATCAACGTGCCTGAGACAGAAATAATATGTGAGATGAAATCCCAAGGTGTCACGGACATTTACAAGTTTTCAAGGAAAGGAGATGATGGAAAGCAAAAGCCGACAGGCCTTATGCTCTTCACATTTGACCTCTATAAAATCACCAAATCGGAAGATATCGGCTTTTACACTGCCAAAATAACTGAATATATACCTAACCCTATGCGCTGCCGCAATTGCCAACTTCTCGGCCATACAAGCAAACGCTGCAACAGCAGCACGATATGCGAGTCATGTAGCCTTCCACCCCATACACCAGAACCATGCACACGTGCAATGTGTGTCAACTGTTCCCCCCCCCACCCGTCCTCTTCCAAAACATGCCCGGCCTACAAACAAGCAAAAGAAATACTTACTATTAAAACAACAAAAAAATGCGCTATGTCCGAAGCCAAGCGAATTTATAATCAACAGAACTCAGCACACATTCAACCTCTAACGGAAACCTTTGCTGAAAAGACAAAGGTAACTACAAACTCACACATTCAACCCAATGATGTTCACACCTACCAAGCTAGCTCATCACATTCACTTGCCGACCCTAATCCAAAGAACACTAAACACAACACTAAAAAAAATACTGACAAAGTAGAAAAACAATTAACCAAAAAAGTTCCCGAACCTATGCCATCCTACTCCAACTCAAAACATATCACTGTTGACACCAACACAGTTGCTGTCACTCCATCAAACTCCAAACCATACACATACATATCTTCTCCTTGGACTACCGTATCACATTCATGTTTAGACATAAACACAAACAATCAAAGACCTAATGCTAATACCTCGCCAAAATCACATGCATCACCCAATCAACCTGCTTATTCAACCACAAACAAATTTCTATCATATACCCTAACAAACTCAACCACACAATCTTCTCTCACGCAAGCTAAACCCCTCTCTACAGTAACTCAATCACCTATATCAGCTGTTACCCAATCATTTTTGGTAAACAATGACTACTACGTAAAAGACGATGCTGAAGAGCATGATGTCGATATGCAATAAAAAAAATCTTAATAATAAAAATGTCTCTGCGACTCAAGAGTTGCAGAGCCAAAGCCCAAAACATCTCATTTCAACCAAACCCTCAAATTCAAAACAAAACACAAACAACACTATCCACACACAAAACAATTGCACCACAATCCACTCTTCTCTTGCCTCTTGCAAAACAAAGTTGTGGAACCAGTCCAACTCCTATCGATCAGCTCTCAATATTCTGCAATGGAATATGAAGGGATTCAAAAATAACCTCGATGAGCTAAACATCTTAATTAAAAGTCATAATCCCTCTATTGTATCTATTCAAGAAACGCACTGCCCATTCAATCACACGCCACAATACCCAAGAGCTTATACTGGCTACTTTAATAATTTGCCAATCAACACAACGTGCAAGCAAGGTATAGGACTCTTAATAAACAAGAACATCCCTCATACACCTCTACCCCTGATTACTAACCTACAAGCTCTAGCTGTTGAGATAGAACTTGAAACAAAATTTACATATATCGGCATTTATCTTCCTCCAGACCAAAAAATAAATAAGATCGATCTGGACAATATTATAACCCAAGTTAACCTCCCCATTGTTTTTGGAGGCGATGTTAATGCATGGAATATTCTTTGGGGCTCCGCTACTACAAATACCAGAGGTAACTTGATGGAACATTTTTTTTCAAATACTAACCTGACGATATTGAATGATGGATCCCCTACTCATCTCTCAACGCATAATACGCTTACTCACATTGACGTAACTGTCTGTTCACCTGAACTTTTCCCAAAGACAACTTGGAAGACCTTAGATGACTTACATAACAGCGACCATTTCCCCATAAGTATAACATTAAGTACAGGGCGTAGCTCAAAAATAAAAACACCCAATCTAAAATTTAAAACTGATGTTGCTAATTGGACTTTGTTCAGAATAAAAACCATTGAGATCCTTTCTAATAAAACCACCTCTCTAAACGTTAACAAGGAAACTGCCATATTGCAAAAAGCTATCACAACCGCCACTAATTTTTCTATCCCCCAGACTGTACCAATTAAATGCAAACAGGTAGTTCCATGGTGGAACTCCGAACTATCCTCCCAAAGGAAAGAAAAAATGATTGGCTTAAAAGATTTTCAGAAAAATCCTACCATTCAAAATTTAATTATCTACAAGAAAGCAAACGCGAAATTCAGAAGAACTCTTAAAGATAGCAAAGCTAAAAGTTTCGCAGAATTTACTCTGACAATAGGTCCAAACTCTCCTCCCGCCAAGATATGGCAAAATATCCGTCGACTTACTGGAGACTCAAAGAGCCTTGCTATAAACAGCATTAGGTCTCATTCTGGCATCATTGTTGATCCAACTGAGATATCCAATTACTTTGCTCAAATTTGGTCAACGAATTCAAATAACAACTCTTTCACAAATACTTTTAACTCCGAAAAACAAGAAGCAATTAACAGCCTCCCACTACTATACGCAACCAATCCGACTGGACGACGCATTGAAACTCCGATATCGCTGCTTGAATTTGAAGCTTCACTTGACAAATTAAAAGGGAAAACTCCTGGTAGGGATAGAATATCGTATCCAATGCTTAAAAATCTTCCAAAAGAAACCAAAGAGAGAATTGTGGACCTCTACAACAATATACTTAACACCGCGGTCATACCCCAAATCTGGAAAACTGCCACAATAATGCCCATCCCAAAAACACAAAAAGATAGATCCTCAATCGAGGGATATAGACCCATCTCCCTTATCCCATGCTTGTCCAAAGTCCTCGAGAAGATAGTCGCGAAGCGTCTACTATGGTTTGCCGAAACGAACAAGCTCATCAGTCCAAATCAAGTAGCATTTAAAGCCAACAGAGGATGTGTTGATGCGCTTCTTCACATTGACCATTATATTTCAATGGCACTATCCGCGAAAAATCACGTTTCAATCCTCTCTCTTGATTTTGAAAAAGCTTTCGACAAAATAGGAATACATGTTGTCCTAAAGATGCTTAAAAAATGGGGCGTTGGAAAAAAAATATACAACTATATAAAATCATTTTTGACCAATAGGAAAATATGTGTAAAAACAAATAATACATACTCTTCGCACCACCCATTATTCAACGGCATTCCCCAAGGATCACCTCTCTCAGTAGTCTTATTCTTAATTGCATTTGATGACATTAACATAATTCTATCAAGACATCAGTTACTAGATCACTGCATCTATGCAGATGATATATATATCTTATGTAAAATAAATGAAATCAATAAATGTATAGCTTTGTTAAAACTCGCTTTAAACGAAATTTTAAATTGGTCTAAGACCTCGGGTGCCAAACTCTCATTACAAAAATGTAAATTGATCCACTTCTGTCGTAAACAAAATTGTCCCCAAATAACCGTGAATGTAAATAATGTACAAATAGAAAATGTTGCTAATTTAAAAATCTTAGGCTTAATATTTAGTAATAAGTATTCCTGGAAACAACATTGTCTAGAACTTAAGAAATCCCTAGCTGCGAGAACCAATATTGTAAGATATTTAGCATGTAAAAAAAGCAATGCTCATGTAAATACTTTAGTAAATATAACAAAAATGTTAGTCCTAAGTAAAATAGATTACGGTTTATTTTTATATGGGCATAGCCCGAAATCAATCTTAAATATCATCAAACCAGTGTACCATCAAGCAGCAAGAAGAAGTCTAAATGCTTTTCCTACCACACCTATAAAAAACATATTAGCTGAAGCAGGACTGCCGACCGTGGATGAACGGAGAGATGTTATCACCCTTAAGCTATCTGCGAAACTCATTTTCTCTAAGTACTCCATAATCGATAACGATATCAAAAAAGCAACACATCACAAGCTTAAAAGGAAAATACCATCCTCCATCGGCATTATTCTCGACCAAGCAAAAGAGCTGGAGATACCTAAACGCACTCAAATAGCTGCACCACGTTATCCCCCTTGGTTCATCAGCCCTGAATCTCTGATACTGACTCTAGCCTTCTATAAAAAGACAAGTACAACCAGCATAACTTACCGTCAGATGTTTTCAAGTATTTCATTAGACATGAAATCGGAGGGATGGAATTTCATATTCACAGATGGATCTAAGACTACGGATAACACAGCGTTCGCAGTAACCCTCGAAGATGGTTTCATTATCTGCATTGGAAACCTTCCAAAATTTGTATCAATTTTCACGGCAGAAGCTTTTGCTATTCGTCAGGCTATAAAGTTAGTTACAAACCGTATTGGGAAACACATCATATGCTCCGATAGTATATCTGTCCTTAACGCCATCAAAAACTCCAACAATGACACCGAACTCATATCAGAATTTTCTAACAAAAACAAACATTATAATATAAATTCATTTCTCTTAGAGCCAAAAGTCTCCGCAGCTAGGCTCGTTAATTTTAATATTACCATGTAATTTTAATTACCTGTTAATAAATAATAATAATAATAATAATAATAATAATAAAAATGCAAATCTGTCATTCGACCAACAGCACCCCATGATACTCGGACCCAGACATCATTTGACAGGACTTATTATCCGGAACGCCCATGAAGCCACGTTGCATGGAGGGATCCAACTGATGATAGCGCACACCAGAAGTAAATATTGGATTATACAGACCAGGAGAGCGGTTAAAAAGCATCTTCACGCATGTGTGATCTGTCATCGGTACAGGAATAAGGTATCCCATCAACTAATGGGAGATTTGCCAGCTGCCAGGGTAACAGCGAGTCGACCGTTCACCCATACTGGTGTCGACTACGCTGGACCAATCACCATACGATCTTGGAAGGGTCGCGGGGCCAAGGATACCTAGCAATATTTGTATGTCTCGCCACCAAAGCGATTCATTTGGAAGCAGTCACAGATCTTACCACCCAAGCCTTCTTAGCTGCCTACCGGCGTTTTGCAGCTCGAAGAGGTGTTTGCAATCAGATCTACAGTGATTGCGGAACAAATTTCATTGGGGCTGAAGCTGAACTCAAACGACTCTTGAAGGAAGCTGGTCACAACTGGAAGGAAGTTACGGAAGTGCTAGCGATGGACGGAACGAGATGGAATTTCATACCTCCTGCTTCTCCCCACTTTGGAGGATTGTGGGAGGCTGGAGTGAAGAGCGTCAAACACCATTTCAAACGGGTTGTTGGCAATGGAACACCGACGTACGAGGAACTGGCGACGTTACTTACACAAATTGAGGCGTGTCGGAATTCGAGGCCGCTTTGTCCACTCTCCGAAAATCCGGACGATTTTCAAGCACTGACCCCAGCTCATTTTTTGTTAGGGGAATCACTTTTCACCGTCCCAGAACCAGATCTGACTATAGGAAAACAAGGCTACAACGACCGATGGAAGAATATCCAAATGCAGACCCAGACGTTTTGGAACCATTGGCGTCAGGAATATTTAACCCGCCGAAATGGTTAAAACCGAAATGGTTAAAACCTCAACCGCAGCTGAAGATAGGCGATTTAGTACTCATCAAGGATGAGCGCTCACCTCCAGCCAAGTGGAACCTCGGACACATCACCGAAACATACCAGGGGAAGGATGACTTAACACGCGTCGTCAAAGTACGGACACAACAGGGAGAGTACAAACGGCCGATCACAAAATTATGTCCATTACCTATCAACAAACCCGAAACAAAGACAACCGACAGCGGAAAAATCAACGACGAATGCGACTCAACAAAATAATACCTTGCTTCAAGCACACCATTCGGAACACATTACACTCAAGTAAAGAAAAAAAACACTCAACCGATTTACCCAAGCATTCCACACACACACACATCCGCGAACCTAATGCAAGCGGTGTCAAACCAAAATCAAATTACGCAAAAACACGTGCGATCCCAAGTCGTAGCAAAAAAAAAAACACACACACAAAACACAAAACACAATAAATTTACACAAATCTAAAAGGAAACTTAATCAAACTTTATCACAACAATTATAATGTCTAATTAAATACTCACCTGAATTCTAAAATAAACGCGATTAATTGAAATTAATTTACTACAAAAAAAAAAAAAAAAAAAAAAAAAAAAAAAAAAAAAAAAAAAAAAACCGAAAATAACACATGAAAGGGACACCTCTCGCTCTAACACTTCATTCACAACTACTGATACTGAATCCAAACAAGTGCCAGGACATGAACAACGACTTCCCTACACCCGCGACAGAACCAACAAAATCTTCTTCACATCGAACTCAGCAGACCCCAGCCTAGCAAGCGAAAAAAAAAAAAAAAAAAAAAAAAAACGGCGATATATGTGGCCTACAGCCAGGCATTAGATATTTGCACGTCCTTGTTGGTCTTGTTCGTGGCCTTATCTCTATGTTGATTGTTGTTGGTATATTTTAATCCGTATTTCTTTTCATGAAAATAGCAAGGGCGTAGACGAAGAAGGGTCAGAGAGAGCACTAGGGGCGTAGAAGTGGAGGCGCAAAATTGGGTAATCACTGCATATACCAAACTTCGCTCATCGGTGGGGGAGAATGTTGCGTCGTCACCACAACATAGGTTGCATGTGCGAACATTGCCATGCACATGCACCTAGTCAACACCGCCTATGCAACAACGCTCCACTCAAGGAATTTTGGCAGCTGTGACTTTACATCTAAAGGTTAAATGCATGTAATTTTTTAAAGAAGAAATAAAGCGGCAATTCAAGTTTAAGGATCAAACGGTCGTGTCTTTATTTTGTTTACAGATATTTTTTACAGTCCATTTACAGTCCATTTTACATACCATAGATCTCCATCGAAACACATACGGAGTGCAAGAAACCTGTTCAACGAAGAACAGTTGCAGTCGCACTATGTGTTCTGAAATCCAAACATATTTGTCATATTTGCCAAATATTATATATTTGACCTATATTTCTTGACTTTAGAATAATTCACTCAAACTAATAATGTTGCTCATAGCTTTTCTATTGTCGTTTATTTCTCACTTGCTCATGTATAAATATATTTCTTAACGTTAGAATAATTCACTCAAACTAGTAACGTTACCCAAAGCTTTTCTATTGCTGTTTATTTTTTTGGTACTTGCTCATGTTAAGATTTTGTAATCTCGGTCTTTTTGGATTTCAGACGCAGCACAGTAAAGACATTGGGAATGAAAATTATTATTTCGTCTAATTATACATATATTTTTTTGTTTTCTTCGTATCGTTAGTCCATTCGATTTTTTTTCATCCTCGATGCCTTTCGGATTATTGAACATGCATCTTTTGCCATTTCGTCGATAATTTCCTGGCCTGCGGTGGGGTATTACAAATGTGCTAGTCTACTCACGTCTGCTTGGAGATGCTGCAGTGTTTCTCCTGGTTCGGCTTTGCAATTGGACCTTGTAAACCTCCTGCATGTGGCTATCACCAAACCGTTTCTCGATAGCCTGTACTAAAGTCACATAATCTTTATGCTTTTCGATGTCTACTGTTTGCAACAATTCTGCTGCAGGACCGTGCAAGGCCATTGTTAGGGCAAAGCACTTTTCCTCATTGTCCCAGTCGTTTGCACAGGCAGCCATTTCAAACTGCTTCTTATAAGTAGACCATGAGGTCTGGCCATCGAATGAGGGAGGCTTCAAATCTTTTCTCCTTGGACCGCTTAAAGAACATTCTCGGAATTTCTGTTTTCGCACTGTGTCGAGCTCTTTTGCCAGCTGCTCAACTTTGCTGTCCATTTGTTTTTACAAATTTGTCATCGATTTCAAAATTGTGCTGGAGAATGTTCTTTTGTTCTTCCAGATTTTTCTTTTGTTCGTCGAGACTGTTCTTCTGTTCGTCCATTTTTAACAAGAGGAGTTGCATCATTGCAGCCATGTCACTGCCGACACTTATTTGTTCATCCTCGTCAAATTCGAAGGAGTATGTATCAGGATCATGTTCCTCGTTGTTCAAGGCCTCCTGAAGTTGGAGCACCAAGTCACTTTTTCCTCCGGAGGAACAGGGGATTATGGAAAAGCGATTTTGGAAAAGGGGATACCGTAGCCAACACATTTGTACAATATTGTTTTTTATAACAATATATTCCAGGGCAAGTTCGATAGTAGGTAAAAGTTTTTGTTCTCCCGTTTTCATATTTTTGTGTTTTCATATCTGGCGCCAGAATCCTGTAAAACAGCGACAGGATATGCATAGATAAAAATAACACCAAATCTACTCATATTTTTATTGCATTCAACATTGTTGTTTTTGTTTTCTAGTTTTCTCTATTGTTTTACTGCTTCCTGCTCTCAGTTTTCGTTATAGGTGTTACTAAAGTTGTAAAGACTGGCGCCATACATGAAAATATCAAAATGGAAAAACCAGGGTTCCTTAAAATTGTTACATATGTACTATGGATTTTAAGGGTAATAGCAATCCTGTAAATTAGCTGTAGGATAAGCATACACAAAAATTACACAATATCTATTTATATTTTTTTGCATCCAACATTGTTGTTTTTGTTCTTAGCTTTTTCTGCTTTCTGCTCTCTGCTGTGTACGAGTATGTGCCATTCGATATTGTGCCGTCAGGACTTTCAGTCAATGTATCATTATTACGTTCCAGTGCAGTTTTCATAATGAGTGTTATTGAAGTTATTAAATCAAACAAAGCAAATGACAAGCTATTTGTTGATGGTTATTCTTACCACCTTAGCTCTAAAAGTAAGTCCAGTTCTAGGTGGTGTTGTGCTTACCGAAAGAGCTTGCTATGCAAAGGTCGTATAACAACCTTTTTTGATGAAGAAAAGCACGTGTTAAAAAAGCCAGCTTCTACCCATGCGCACGATCCAATGGCAAGTGAAGTTAGTGTTTGCTCTGTGAATAATCGTGTTAAACAGCTAGGAAAGACTACTACTATAAAGCCTGTCCATATTATTCGGGACAGTATAGTGAACTGTGAGCAAATAAACAGGGTCTATTTGCCATTAACTTCAGATCAAAAAAAAGTGTTTCCGAATAAGAAACAGTTCGCAAACAGAACCCGAAAATCTTGACGAGATCAACTTACCAGACCATCTAAGACACGTGGAAGGTGGGCTTTTCATATTATCAGAGAAACAATTCGACGGGGAAAAAATTATTATAACGGGAACAAATTCCAGCTTTAAATATGCAAGCGAATCTACATGTTGATTAATGGAGGGGACATTCAGTGTTGTACCACATGTACCATCCTTTTAAGTTAGTTTTAGTTTTAAATGCATTTTATTTTCTTAATCATTAGCTCTTACATACTAACAAAAAAATGCTTAAATGCTGGCTTAAAATTACTTAACAATCTTATACTAACTTACTGGCCCCACGCAGGCACTCTAAGCTACTCTAAAATCTTATAACTATATCTTTCGACTTTATTTACATTTTCTTTAGGGATATTTATTTTCTATACTTAAAGCTAAGAAAAAAAACAAAACAAAACAAAAGTTAAGTTAACAAAAACTTAGCATATGGACATAATTTTTTATTTTTTATAAAAACTTAATATCTAATTTAAAATAAACCTTAGTCTACCTAACCTACATACACAATACACACAATACACACATACACACGCATATACATTATACACAATTATATACAAAGGTATATACTAATTTATGTAAATATTTCTTAAGGGCTAACTTAAACCTATGTAAGCTGGTCATCGCCATTCACAAAGCCTCATTAGTGAGGCTGGTCCGTAATTGACGGAAACGACGATGAAACATCTTCTCCATCATTCAACCACCAGAAATGCTGGTATTGATAGGAGGCACCTTTTCTTCTTCTTCTGCTGCTGTTGTTGTTGTTGCTGCTGCTTTTTTTTCAGCTGCTGTGGTTTCAGGTGTTATTTTTTTTGCAGCTCTTGCTGTATCTGCTTCCATATACAGGGTGTCCCAAAAATCAACGTCAAGCCGGAAACGGGTGATAGGTCAAGTGGAGTCTGCTATCACAAAATTATAAAAAAAAATTTAAGTCATGTAGTTTTAAAATTATTGGCACTCAAAAAAAATTGACACCCTGTGACGATCTTTGACCTGTGACAGCAAATCTTTACTTTTCTTCGATTTTTTTGTCACGTAACCCTGAGTAACTCTTCTGTAAATTACGGTCCAAAATTGAAACATAACTATATCGGTTTTAACTAAAATATTGCTTTTTTGTCCATCCATGTATCTGAAAATCATTAATCATCCAAGTTGAACTGATTCTACTGACAACAAAATGTACTATGCCATTTTGGCAAGTAACTTTAAAAGATGGCGTATTTAGTCTGGATTCCAAAATGGTATGACACTTGCTAGACTGACGCTTTATTGAGGACAAAAAAAATATTTTGATAAAGAAACCCGATTCATAGTTAATTCGTTTTAGTAAGTTAAAATGAGTACCGATTGAGGGAGACAGACAGTGACGCCGTGATTGAGACGGATAAATACGCCATTTCGAGTAGTGTGAGTGAAACAGATAGATGTGCCATATGATGATAGTATGTAAAACTTATTGTTCTCCCGTTTCTGGCGATAGAAATGAAAACACAAAAATATAAAAACGGGGGATTTTGGCACAGGGGATAATGGAAAAGGTGATGTAGCCAACCCTATCTAGACCAGCTCAAATCCTCCCAATAATGGGAAGGGCTAGAATCGCCAACGACACGATATCATCGACTATCTTCTATGAGTAAACAAGTGTCTCAAATACCTGAGAACGAATTTCCAACAGCCCGATCCCAAAGATTATCGTCTATGAGGGCGCATGGCACAGATATGCGACGACGAATCACCAACATCAAGAGATAATAGACTTACACGTTTACAGATGAATTCCCGGTTTCATTATCGGCAAAATTTTTTTTAACAGATGACTCATCAATATTCAGTGATTCTTTATCACAAATAGCAAACCATGTATGTCACATTTGCAAGAAATTGGCACGAGTACTATAACTTTGGCGCCAATAATTGATAACGGTATTTTGTATAGGAGTTAGAAACTAGCATTTTTTACTATGGGATAGGGGTCCATCTCGTCCCGTTTAGGAGTTATGGGCAATTTAAAAACAAATGACTTAAGATGGGAAAAAAATTATTAAAAAACAACGGTGACACTTACAATAAAGCACTATACAGAATATGAAAGCCCGAAACTTGTTATTTAATATAAAATTTACATCAAATTATTCGTGTGAATAATTTTTGAATACTTCACATTCAAACTCAAATTCTTGGCAAAAAAAAAAAAAAAAAAGTTTAACAATATTACTCAAAATTGTGAAATAATGTGTCAAATTGGTTTCTTGTATTCAATGCGCGTATTAATTCTGAATCGAACACAAAAAACCGCATGGCTTTATGTCCTTTAGTTTTTGAGCAAATTGAAATTGAAATTACTACTTTAGTTTTGTTTTTTGGCATTTATATATGTACGTAGTCTTCCTTTGAATAAGTTAATGGGTGTTATTTAAACATCTCGCAGACGCCTATATCAATAGTTTTCTTAATTAAGAGTACACGGGCGACACGCTTTGCGGGATTAAGGGATTTCAACTCTCTTTCCGCAGGCGGCAGGTCGAGGTATGTGCTTTTCGTCAGGCAGGCGCCTATGTCATCAAAACTCTTCATCCACAGTACTCATCACAAAATTACAAAGTTCCCATTAATAACAAAGTTGCACTAATTCGCATTATAGAAAATTCACATGTTCCAATGCTGATAATGATGCAAAAATACTCGTATAACCGAACAAATGTTTGGCTTTTATACCGTTATTTCTTTTTGTGATAAGGCGTGTAGTTATTGATATTCACAAAGATCACTCTATGTTCAACCGTAGTGCGAATCAAGTGATATTTTTTGTGAATAAGCAATGACGGCTAAGCATCCTCTAATCCATCCTAAACTAAATAACTTCTCAGTGTTTTGTTCGTTCGGAGATTTGGTGTCGACCAACGAAAGAAGCATTGAATTTTTAGAAGAATCTGGTTTAATTCCCACTAAAACATCCATTCCCCCACTGTGTTGCAACTTACCTATGAAGGTAGAAAAGTGTAGAAATATAAAGTTCGGTTGGATGTGGCGATGCTCAAAGAAAAGCTCTAAAAAAAAGATGACAAAAATTGTAGAAATACAATCAACCCATCTATCGGTACATTTTTCCATGGACCTCAATGCGGCTAGAGATTCGCGCGGTGCTTGCAATAATTATCGCTTTTGTTATCAAAATGCATGTGAACACGGTTTTTCAGGTAAATTAATTAAACCTTAAGCTACAACCTAAGGATTTTTTTAAAAATATTATTACATGTATTTTATTATTTTAAGACTAGCATATAATCGCTTGGCGCCATCACGACAATAAAAGTGAGCTTAGTAAATCTACTATAACTATTGTCGTGAAATAGCCGAAATAATAGCATCTCACGTCAATGTTAACATTGGCGGCGAAGGAAAAACTGTACAAATCGACGAGACCTTTCTTACAAAAATTAAATACCACAGAGGCCGTGTAACCGAACAAATGAAAATCGTAGTGTTGGGGTTATTTTGTAAAGAAGATAAGGTCGGACGCTTCTTTAAAGTGAAATCCAAAAGTAAAGAAGACTTGTGGCCTTATATAACTTAACAAATGACTAACACTGGGAGTTTAAAAAAAAAAAGATTATTTCTTTATTTCATTCAAATGCAACTTACTAACTAACTCGAGTGACCATTTGTCACTCCCTTATATTAAATCTTAACTTGCTACATCAGCTATATTCAACATTGCGTGTGTAGACTTGTGTGATACTTGACACCTTGTTTGCAACATTGTTGTCGCACCTTAAGTTGCTGTGATCGCGAAAAAGTGTGGGAAAAAGTTAAGTTACTTTGAAATTGCAAAAATTGAAGCGGCTTTAGATTTCATGGGGTACATAACCTCTCCCCCATTAGATTGAGAATTCTCCTGAATTTTGAAGTTTTTAGGAGTTTGATTCTTAATTCTGAATTTCAGATTTCTGTTTTTTCTAGTAAGTGTTATTATTGAGATAGTTATTACGATAATGATGATGAATATTGTTGAGTTAGCAATATAATTTACATTTCTATGAAATCTTAACAATCTTATGCTTTCTAAGTTTACAAAATCTTTTAATATAATTTCCTTAAAACTAAGATTTTTCGTAAAATTGACTTTTATCTCATCTTTGTAAAAGAATCTATCGACAAATTGAATATTTTTATTTCCAAAGGTTTGATTTAATATATTTATTGAACAATTATTAATAACAATCAAATAATTTCCATCTAGTTTTACTTTTCGGTCGTCACAATAGTTAAACAATTCTTCATTATTCATATTTTTACAGATTACAGTGTATTCATCTAATGCTCTAATCTCAGTTAATTTATTTTCTTTAAATTCACAATTTTGGTTTATAATACAATTATTGATTGGTAGTAAGTCCTTTTCATATAAAATTTTGCTATCATATTTATATTTTGTTTGATTTATTTCTATAATATATTGATCTTCAATTACAATTTCTTGCTTTAATTTAGTAGGTAACGCCGTGATTAGTTTAAAGTCTACTTGCTTGTAGGTGTGCTTTGGTACTTTGATTGCAATAATCAGTCTGCCTAAGTCGTATTTCAATAGACCTATTTAATGTTTTTTAGCTTATACAAATCTAATCCTGTATTAGTAATTTCTGCTGAGGTCATCATACTTGGATGGACTAGGCCTTGTTTGACTAATGCTATGCTATCTATTATCTGATTAAGCTTGTCTTCTAAAATTCTTAATTTTAATATCTGATCTATTTTCAGTTGCTGGCGAATGATTCGTTTTTCGTTTCCTGTCAGTTCTTCGTATGTTTGTGTCAGTTGTTTTCTGTCAGTTTCTATAATGGTCTTCAGATCTGTAATCGTGTCGTTGAAATGGGAGTTTATTTCTATTTGCTTGTTAAGGTTAAAGACTGCGTTACTGTCGTTTTCTTCTATGTTCTTGATATGATCTGTTATTTCCTGCCTATCATTGTCGTCCATGGTTCCGAATAGCCATTTTTGTGCTGATCCGATCATGTTTACAAGTCCTCTTCTGTGTCTGGTCCTTTCCGGCTCTATTGCTGTTATTTTGGCTTCAATGTTAGCTACAAGTTTTATGATTGTCCTGTCATCTGTTATTTGTGAACTTATTGCACTCTTTTTTATTAAGTTCAAAGTCTGTCTAAGTTCATTGATATTGATAATGTGTAGTACTGTTTTTGTGTCCTTAACTATTTCGGTCTGTCCCATGTTGATGACTGTATAACCATTGTTAGCTGTCGGTGGTGTTATTTGTAACATTGCTGTTGTTTGATGCGATGCTAACAAGATCAGTATTAGATGTGTGAATATCATTACCTGCAAATATACGTGGTCTTTTAATATTTGTTGGGTGTTCGCCTTCTGCTTTCTTTATCCTATATCTGGGTTCGTTTTTATAATAATTTCTTTTGTAGTTTTTAACTGGAATAATTTGTCTCTTTTCTTCATAATCTTCCCTATTTTGATTTAGTTTTTCTGTTCGTTTCTCTTTTTGTTTCTTTATATCATTAACTAAACTAGCGAGATCAGTGAACATTGCTTCCTCTGGAGTCATTTTAATCGTTGAATGATACCTATTATTGTATTTTTTAACTGCCCTATGCATCTTTTGTGTGAGTGTTAAATCTAATTTGTTCATGACTACTAAGATTTCTTGTAGTGTGGGATGGAACCTTTCTATGTCGCTGTTTCCAGTATGGGTGTTTGGTTTGGTAAGGTGAAGGTCTACTTCCTGCTCTATACAGAATTCTTTTACCTGTTCTGATTTAAATTCATTATCTGTTATTATTTTAGTTGGCTTACCGAATTTGGAAAAATGTTCTTCTATTGTCTCTATTTTATATACCCAGTTCCTATTTGGTAATGAGTAAACATATGCTTTTTTCGTTAGTTTATCAATCATTGTCAGAAATGGATGTTTTTGAAAATAAAATACATCCATGTGGATAATTTCGTTCGGCCTGGTTGGAGTTTCACTAATTACATATTTGGGTTTTATGGGTTTTCGTTCATATTTCGTTTCTAAGCCAGTTTTGCAGTTATTTATTACCTTAGTAATTTCTTTAATTAATTTCGGATAATAGATCTTATTTTTCAGACTGTGGTAGGTTTCCACTATTCCGCTATGAGCACTTTCCTGGGTGTGATATAAGGATATTTGCTTGTGTGTTTCTTCCAATGTTTTAAGATCTCTTGCTTTTTGTGTGGCTTTTATGAATTTGATTTGTTTATCGTGTCCAAAAAGTTCTATTAATAGCTGCTGGATTTTATTGAATTCATGGTATGAAAGTTCTGTAAAAATTCCAGTCAATCCTGGTTTTATAAATCTTCGTAAAAGGTCTGTCCAATAGTCTTTATCCCTGGTCATATCTACAAAAATGATTCTTCTGTTATGGAGTATATCAATTTCTTTATTAACATCGTTAGTTAAGATCAGCTGGGTTTTGTAGATGTTAACTATTGTTTCTTTAATTTGAATATGGTCGAGTTGTTGTTCTTCCTGTGAATGTATGGTTGCATTGTCGGATAAGTTGTTTATTGAATGATCGTCGTTGAATATCTCTTCTGTGTTACCTTCATGTATTCTGCTCAAAATAATCTTTTTTTCTTCATTAAGGTGGTTTAGGTCCACTTCCTTTTCAGTCGAACTTAATTCGAAACAGTCAAAAGCTGCTTCGTCTTCTACTGAATAAACCGATATTTTAGTCTCATTTTTTAAAATGAGGCTCTTATTGTTAAAATCTAAAGTTTTGACAATGTTACTTAATAGGTCCATGCCTACCAACAGATCGTATGGTTTATCACTTAAGTCTCTCTTGTACCACCTTATCGCCCCTTTCTTATCATAATTAAATTCTTTTGGTATATTTGTTATCACTCTGTCTATTTTTTCTATTGTAATGCCATTAATTGTTTGTAGTCTTAAATTAACTTTTTCAAAAATTTTAAATTTCCTGCAGTCTACCCTGCTGGAATTTATATTACTCATTGTTGACCCGGTATCGATAAGTCCTTTGTATCTAAGTCCGTCAATCGTTAAGTCCGCGAATATTTTATTTCCGAGGCTCGATTTAGAAAAAAATCTGGTTCAATATTACGAGTATGAACCTCTTCCTCAATTAATTTTTCGTCTTCATTTTCTTCGTGTATGATTTGTCCTACGTCCATTGGTTGTATCTGTTGTTGTGTGTTTCTAATTTGCCCTGAACTATTAAATACTGGTTCTTAGTTTTGCCCTGTATTTAGCCTATAATTATTCTGCCTATCCTGACCTGAATTGTTCTGTTGTGAGTAAGAGTTACGCTGCCTATTTTGTCCTAAGGTATCTCTATTATCCCTACTACTATTTGCCTGTCTATTTTGATTATTTGAACTATTTGAGTTATTTGAATTGCGATTATGGTTTTGGCTGTTCTGAGTGTTATTGCTGTCATGTTTTTGATTAGTCTTGTGGTTTTGTGTCTGTCGTCTATCGTCTATTAGAAATTTTCTATCTATGTTGTTAAAATCAAATCCTATGTAAGAATATAACGTTTCTTTCACTTCGTGTAGTACAAATTTATCCCTAATGTCATAAATTTCCTACAACAATTTGTTTTATTTTGTCTACTAAAACTGTATAAAAGCAATTTTTTGTTTCGGCCGATTTTATTTCGTACGTCGCGAAAGTGTTTATTTCTTTAATGATTTTTTCTATTTGTTGATTAAGATCGGAAATTGAACTCACCCTTAAATTGCTTATTTTCCAGGAAATGTCCTTATAACTAATTGTAGGTCTAAAGTGTTGTTGTAATAGTTGTTTCGCTTCTTCCCAAGTCGCTGGTCGATTGTTGATGAGAAGTTCTTTCGCTGATCCGTGAACCTTTGTGTTCAGAATCGCCTGCCATAGTTCATTTTTTACACTGTTGTCCACGCTGTCCAGATGTATTTGTACGACTGTTAGGAACTGTGTTAGTTGTTCCTGGTCGCCACTATATTCTTTAATATAGGCTATTTCCTTCATAATAGTAACTGCCCTACTTTGGACAGGGTTTCTGCTGGCTAATGCCTCCAAAGCTATGGTCAATCTTTCAACTAGAGCTGCCTCCATTTCTTTTTCTATCCGGTTTCTGAATAGTTTGGAAATGACGTCTTTTCGTGGAATTTTGAAAGTAATTTTATTTTATTTTGTTTTTGAGTTAGTAGCACTTGTTCAACTAAGCACTTTCTTGCTGATTTATAGCTAGCACTTAGAACACTCTTCCCGCGTTAGGCACTTGTTATTTTGTTGTTTTCTGTGTTGGGTTTAAACTGATTGGTAGTTGAACCCTTATAACACCTTTTGTTTTATTATTTTTTTCTTTGTTTTTTACTGTGTTGGAAGAAAGCTGATTTTAAGCTTAATCCTTTTGACACTTTTAACACTTTTATTTTTGATTTTGGAACTCGCGTATCGACCGTTCTCTTATGGATTCTTCCCGTTTGAAAGAATCCTACCGACTGCGCCACTTAACAAATGACTAACACTGGGAGTTTAAAAAAAAAAGATTATTTCTTTATTTCATTCAAATGCAACTTACTAACTAACTCGAGTGACCATTTGTCACTCCCTTATATTAAATCTTAACTTGCTACATCAGCTATATTCAACATTGCGTGTGTAGACTTGTGCGATACTTGACACCTTGTTTGCAACATTGTTGTCGCACCTTATGTTGCTGTGATCGCGAAAAAGTGTGGGAAAGAGTTAAGTTACTTTGAAATTGCAAAAATTTAAGCAGCTTTAGATTTCATGGGGTACATAACCTATACACAAATACGTTAACCCCAACACCAGTCGTATTTGTACCGACAGCGTACGCCAATACATAGGTATTGAGAAAATGTTCCCTACTTCTACGACTCATGAAATTACAAACTACAGCAAAGGCGAATATGTCGACAAGACCGATGCAACCAATACTATAAATGATCTTGAGAATCAGAACAAGTTTCTGGAAAAATCAATTTTATGCCGCAATACAACGTAGCACCTTCACCAATATATGACACTTTTCTTTTACCGGAAATACTGATTTGAAAAAAAATATTAGGACGACATGGGCTCCCAAATCACGGAATTTTTAATTGACGTAAAAAAAGTGTACCCAGGTTTTGTCAAAGGTAAAGAAAGTGTGGGTTTGCAACTGAAGGACTTCGACCCTCCGACCGTTCACAATGAGCACTTAGAAGGTATTTTACCACCAAAACAACCTCGGCTCTTCAGTTCGACGAACTCAACGAACTCGACATTGACACCAGTACGGACAATGATTTCATTGACGAAACTTACATACCTTTTTAATATGTACTCGTACATTGAACATTTAATTGACTACTGTTAACTAACACCTAACTTACTCACAAACTGACTAACTGGGACGCGGAATGCAATGCAAATCAAAAAACCAATTGGGCACATCATCTCACAATTTTGAATAATATTGATTTAAAAATTTTTTTTTTTTAATTTTTTACCAAAATTTTAAGTTTGAATGCGAATTATTCAAAAACTTTTCACACGAATAATTTGGCGTGAATTTTATATTAAAGAGCAAATTTTAGGCTTTCAAATCCTGTATAGTACTTTATTGTAAGTGTTGCCGTTGTTTTTTTTAATAAGTTCTTTCCCATTTTAAGTAATTTTTTTCTAAAATTGCCCCTAACTCCTAAACGGGGCGAGATAGACCACCCTCCCATAGTAAAAAATGCTAGTTTTTAACCCCTCTACAAAATACTGTTATCAATTCTTGGCGCCAAAGTTATCGTTCTATCCCTTAAAACCCAGTTAAAAAAAAACACCTTCAAAATATACCTGAAATTTGTTATGGTTCGTCCTCTATTCTACTTTTTGATGTATAAATTGTAGTAAAGCTTTTTACCTACTTCTTACGACTTTTTAAAATATTTAACTTTATATAGAGATATATTCAATTATTAAAAATGAAATTTTTTTTTAAAAATGGTTCTCTGCAAGAAAAAAATTCTAAAGTTGATGAAATACAACAATATATTTTGGATCTATTGTGCCTCGTTTTGATCTACAGATCTACTAAACATTAGCGAATGTAAAAATTTTCCAAAGTGCGATTTGATTGAGAAATATAGCATTTTTGACATGAATATGAGCAAGTACTAGAAACAGTGCTCTCGTAATCGTGTTTTATTTACAAAACGTCACCATCTTTAGTTGCAAACCGATTTCAACTGACCAGAAAGTTTGATAAGTTTATTAAACACATCTAATCCCAAAGAACTTCCTGGAACTAGTCGCAGAAGACCATTCGAATCATTCGAAGAATCGTCTCGTAAGACAAGAAAACGTAAACAAGAAACGTAACTTTTGACTTCGTGGTCAACTTAAGAACTGAATGCAGCAAAAATATCCAACTCTTTTAGCTATCAACTAAAGCTAAAAGGAATGCTGCTTTATCTCATGAGAAAGCACTGGCCTTATAGCTTGATTTGGATCTGTCTGAAAAGAAATACATTATACTAAGACCAGTAGTAAATGCGATCCATAAAAGTTTCTTTCCCAGTCTGTACGCAATCATAAATTTATAAACAAGCTACTTCCGAAGAAAAAGGAAATAGTCGATCTCCAAGAACTTTTAGACAAAACTGCAGAAAGCATTAGTGAAGTAGCTGAGGTTGGACAAAGCATAACTGTTAATGACTTAACACCATTGAATACTTTTCAGTACTAACTTTATTTTTAAGATTTCTCCTTATATACTCTTACAAGCTAGTTTCTTATCTACATTTTCTTATCTTTACATTCTACTTGTAGCTTAAAATATATTTTTATTATCCTATCCTTATTTTATTATCGGAAAAAGGTCGCCGTGATATTAGATGCCTGTTTACGTTTGAGCTGCTTATCGTCTATCCTGGTTGCTTCGGTTGTGTTATCTCATAAACGGTTGTGTTTATATTCTAGAAAGGGTCGCCGCCACTATTAGACGATGACGCCTGTTCATGTTTGAACATTCTGCCGGACGCGCGAAAGTGCTAATATGTTCTTTCTAATTATAGCTGCTCTTATGAAATATACTAACAATATTATTATCACTATGCAAACTAATATTAATGAGGTATGTCCACTGAGGTGATGAAAATCCAAGGCTCTTAGATGAAGGTGGGTTTGCTTGAATTCATCCAGGTTCTTCTGTACCTTAGCTAAGTCTTCATTTTTGTCGATTGTAGAAAAGTTAAATAGCCGAATGTCTTCTTTCTTCACTTGAATTATATTCTTAACCCAAATATTTTCAGGATTGTAGTGCACCTCTGACTGGATCTGCTGCGACGATGCTAAAAATACTCCTTTATACCTAGCATTACATCCCTGCTTCAATTCCAGAATGCCTTGTTCTGGAACCGCTACCCACTTTGCCTGCGATTGTCCACATATTATGCTGATATATGTTGCGTTGAATAGCCTGAACAGCCATACATTCGGTGCGCCTAATTTTATCCACTTATCTTTTCGGTTCACTTGATCGAATATACATTTGTTTACCTCAGCTGGTCTTAAAGGCGAGATCTCGCAGGAGCCGTCCGTTGTTGCTTTCCAATGCCAGTTACCATAACATACATAATTATTTGGTTTCTTTTTTACGCATTCATTTAGCTGTACTTGATTCATGAGAAAATAATGATCATTTTCAACATTAAATATTAGCACTTCAGATTGTATTTGTGGAATTATAATTGTATCTTCCTTTCGTATTGGTAAGGTAATTATTCGGAAAACTTCTGATACTTCCGGCTGCAATAATGGAATCTCTATATCTATTACCACTCGCTTACCAATTATAATTCCTTTGGCTGTCATCCATCGAAGTACTTCTTGTAGTTCGTTTTCTGATTCTTCGCCTGGAAGCCTTAATTTTGAAGGCAGCTTAATTCGAATTTTTTGTATTTCTTCCTGTAGCTGTAATGGACTTATTAAGAATGGATTAACACGTTGGTGATTAATGTCAATTAGCATGTTTATTATGGACATTTGTATTTCTTTACAGTCTCTTAACATCGTTTCTAACTGCATGGCCAATAATTGAAATGTCATTCCCGTCTTATACGATCTACGGTTTTGTGCAGTCATATTATGTATCTCCATTATATGATCATTCATTTTTGCAAACTCGGTATTCACTTCTGCCTTTGTTTTCTTTAAGATATTCACTGTAGCGTCTACTACAGAGGTTTGCTTCTTAATTAACCCATCTATATCGTGTTGGTTGTCCAGTAGGTTCCGCATATTTTGCTCTAATTTTTCGCGATCGTCATCATCCATTAGCCCAAATAGAATATGATACAGTGATCCTATGCTGTTGAATATTGCTCTTTTCTGTCTGCTATCTGTTATGAACAATCTATTATTTACTTTAAGCATCTCATACCTTCGCTCTAAGCCTGCTGTTATCAACCGGCATTGTTCATCAAAATTACTTAATTTTGAGCATTGTTCCTTTAACTTGATGATGTAGTCCTCTATAGCAATTGTTTCTTCTATGTATGGGTCTAAGTTATAGTAAACAACTAACCTCCATTTTGACGCAGTAGTACTCATTTTTCCTATTGGATCTAAATAAATTGCGGCGTTGTCGTTCAACTTATTTATCTGGACTTCAGGTACCTCTACTAAATTCTCTGTAGTTTTATTTGCTCCAATCATTGAGATTAATAATGCTATTATCATCATCCACATAGTACCAGCAAAACCTCCACTATGGTTGCCACGATGTTCTAATCGGATATGGTTTATTCTTGATTCATTCGGCTCCGCCTGTTCTTTTACACGGTTCTCTAGAGGGCATATCTTTTGAATTGACCGTTTTACTGTTCCTTTTGGTGTCTTTAGAGTTACTACTCTAACCTTTCCGTCGGATCCTTTATGAACTTCATCGATTTTCGCCATTGGCCATCTTGATGGTGGTGTGTTTTCATCTCTTACAATAACAAGTTGTCCTTTTTCTAGATTAGTTTTTTCCGTTTTCCATTTTGCTCGTTTTTGTAACGAAACTAAATATTCATCTTTCCACCTTTTCCAAAAGTCTCGTTTGAGTTTCTGTATTAATTTCCAACGGTCTAAGGAACCTATTCTTTCAGGGAATCCTTTATCTTCTGGACAATCGAGTAATGGACGTCCAATTAAAAAGTGGCCAGGTGTTAATATGTCAATGCTGTCGATTTCACTTCCCATTGCCCCCAATGGGCGTGAGTTTAATACTGCTTCCACCTGACAAAGAAATGTTGTCATTTCTTCAAATGTGAGCTTTGTTTCCCCTATAACTTTTCTCAAATGATTTTTCATGGACTTCACTGCGGCCTCCCATATTCCTCCGAAATGAGGGCTTGCCGGTGGGGAAAAATGCCACTCGATTTTTTCTGCTGCCAACATTGATGCGACTGATGTATTATTTCTTATTGCATTTTGATATTCTTCATCTAGGTGCCGTTTTGCTCCTATAAAGTTGGAGCCATTATCTGAATATAAGTGTGAACTCTTACCTCGTCTTGCAAAAAATCTTCTGAGTGTTGCAAGAAACGCTTCCGTCGTCAAATCACTAACTGCTTCTAGGTGTACTGCTTTCGTAGTCATGCACACAAATACAGCGATGTAGCCCTTAAAAGCTTTCTGTCCTCTTCCTTTTGAACACCGCATTAATATTGGTCCAGCGTAGTCTACACCAGTGTGTTCGAATGGTAATGCAATATTTGTTCTAAACTTCGGTAAATTTCCCATCACTTGCTCTGTTGTTTTTTGACTGTACCGAATACATATTACACAGTTATGATAACACTTTTTTAAGCCTTTCTTTATGCCTATTATCCAATATCTTCTTTTAATATAAGCTTCTGTTACTGTATTTCCACCATGCAGAGTAGCCGCATGAGCATGTTGAATTATTAATTCTGATAACCTGCATTTATCCAAAATAATTGGGTATTTTTGATCTATTGGCAACATAGCATACTTTAATCTTCCTCCTACTCTAAGGATTCCTTCTTCGTCTATAAATGGTTTTAAATGTATAAGTTTGCTTTTTAAAGGGATTTCCTGTTTTCTTCTCAGTTTTCGTAATTCCTCTCCGAATTGCTGTTCTTGCTGTTGTTTGACTATAATTTTGTTCGCTTCCCAAAGCTCTTTGGTAGTCAAGTTCTTAGAAACTGACCGTAAACCTTTCAATTGTTTTGTAAACCGGAGGACGTAAGCAGCTATTCTTTCAATTTTCTTGAAATCCGACACCGTATCCAACAGCTTCTCAATGAAGTGATTTCCTTCATTTTCTGTTCTTGTGGCAATTGTTATCGTTATCTCCTCCATAGTTTTTTGTTGAGGCCATTTTTCCTGAGGCTCCTTCAACCAGCTTGGGCCAGACCACCATAATACATGATCTTTTAGTTCTGAAGGGCAAACGCCACGTGACGCTAAATCTGCTGGATTGTATTTGATTTTATATGTGACCATTTGCCATCTTTAATTTTTCTTCTTATTTCTGTTACTCTAGTGCGTATAAATTTGTCCTTATTTTTCTCATTCTTTATCCACCACAAGGCTATCATAGAGTCGCTCCAACAAAATACTTCCACTGTCTTAGGAAAATATACTCTTACCTTTTCCATTAATTTTGCCAATAAATGCATACCACATAATTCCAGCTTTGGTAACGTCTTCTTATTCTTTATTGGTGATACTTTAGTTTTAGCAGCTAATATTGTTATTGCTGATCTACTTTTTACATATATCACCGCTCCGTATGCTCTTTCTGATGCATCTGAGAATCCATGGAGTTGCACTAAACAGTCGTCTTCGTCTGAGATGCTTAGCCATCGAGGAATTTTAATTGCTATTACGTCTTTTAAGCTTTCTTGAAATTTATGCCATTCTATTTTTAATTGATCACCTAATTCTTCGTCCCACTCTAAACCTTCTTGCCAAAGCTTCTGTATAAAAATTTTAGCTCTTACCGTGATAGGTGCTAACCAGCCGATTGGATCGAAGAGCCTAGCTATCTGTGCTAATATGTTTCTTTTCGTTGTATGGATGATAATGGGTAGTTTAGTTAAAAACCTAAAATTATCTTCAGTTGGGTTCCATTGTATGCCAAGTGTTTTTGTTGTGTCATCACCATTGATTTGGAGAACTGCATATTCGCTGCCCTGTTTTACAAACTTTAGTATATGCTGATCATTAGAAGCCCATTTTCTCAACTGAAATCCAGCTCCTTCTAATTGGTTACTTATTTTTTCCACGATAAACCTACAGTCTTCTCTATTGTTCGCACCTGTCATCAAGTCGTCCATGTAAAAATCGTTCCTTATAATATTTCCAATAAGTTGATCCTCGCACTCATTAGCAATTTGATGTAGTGTTTTTACCGCTAAAAAGGGGGCTGCTGCTGTGCCATAGGTTACTGTTGTTAGCTTATATTCAGCCAATTTCTGGTCTGGTCGTTCTCTCCAAATTATTCTTTGGTAATCTTGGTCTTCCTCAGCAACTTTAATCTGCCTATACATTTTCTCCACGTCTGCTGTAAGTAAGTATTTCCATAATCTCCACTTGAGAATTATATCAAAAATATTTCTTTGTAATCTGGGGCCAATCATCATTATGTCGTTTAAGCTGTATCCATTTGATGTTTTGGCAGATGCATCAAATACTACCCTGATTTTCGTTGTTAGACTCTCTGTTCGAACCACTGCCTGATGAGGTAAATAATATTTCCCTTTCCCTTCTTGTCTTCTATGTACTTTGGCCATGTGTCCTAATTTTTCATATTCCCTTAAAAATTGTATGTACTCGCTTTTGATATTTCCATCCTGTTTTCTCTCCATCGATAGGAATCGTGCTATAGCCTGCTTTCTTGATTCACCTAATGTGAAACCTTCAATGTACCTTACAATGTACCTGCCGTCTTCATCCCTCTTTGTTGTGTTCATATACATCTGCATGCATAAGTCGCTTTCTGCGCCACCATTGGTATCTTCTTGTATTTCTTCAGTTTCCCAAAATTTTTCTATGCTTGATGTTACTGCTGTTGTTGAATTCTTTTTTGATGTTACGTTCTGTATTGAACCAGATATCACCCAGCCGAATATAGTTTTTTGTCCAACAATGTTATTGTGCTTTCGTACACCCTCTTCTATAATTTGTGAATAGAGATCACTACCAATTATAATGTTGATACGATCTCTTTTATTTAGATTTGGATCTGCTAGCATGTAGTTTTTCCAGTCGTCGATTTCAAAGTGGAATGAATCATCCGGCATTGGTTTTATTAGATTAGGTAATACCAACAGCTGAGCTTTCATTTTGATATTGCTTGAGAACCTTGGCGTAATATCTAACCATACTTTGGCTTTGGCAACTCCTACGGTTGCATCTGATAGTCCAGTCAATTTCGTGTTAATCTTTGTTTTGGCTAAGGAAAGCATTTGCACCGCTTCCTCTGAAATCATTGAAATCTGTGACCCTTGGTCTATTAACGCACGCAGTAAGCAGCGGTTACCATCGACCGAAACTCCCTGTATCTGTGCTGTGGCTAGTAATACCATTTTATTGTTTGTTTCCTTTTGCGTCATAAACATAGATTTATTTCTATTATTATTGATGTTCTCTAACTTCTTTTTTATGTGTTTTTCGTCATTGTATTTCCGCGGTTTATAGTCGTCGGTATGCAGAAGTGTATTGTGCATTCCATTACATTTCCTACACTTTGATTTACACTAACATTCAGTATTTTGGTTATGATTTAAACATATTTCACATAGTCTCTTGCTTCGAACATATGCTACTCTATTACCAACTGTTGCATCTAAAAATTTTTGGCAGTTGTACAACCGATGTTTTGTTTTATTACAAAATTCGCAGTTTCGCACTTCTCTGTTTAATTCGGCATGATGTGTATAACTTCTTGTATACTCGTTGTTTGAATTTGTTTTCCCTTGCGACTCTAATGTCTGATATAACTGCTCCAAAAATTCTGTTACATCAATAAGACTCTGTATTTCCCTAGGTTTCTTCACATGTTGTCCGTATAGCTGCAATCCTTCGTTATCAAGTTTGCGTAGAATCAAGTAAGCAAATATTTCGTCTGCATTTAATTCTTTTGAAAAATAACTTTTTATTAAATAGATGCATTCCTGTGATGTGTCATATAAATTTTTTACACTAATTGCTGATTTTGCGTCTATTTTTGGCAAATTCAAAATTCGCTCCATCTGCGTTGAAAAATTTACTCTCTTATTTTCATATCTTCTTTTTAAAGTATGCCATGCTTCATTGTAATTTGCTGAAGCTCCTTGTAATAGGTGTGATATAGACATTCGTGCTTCGCCCTTCACGCAAGACCGCAAGTAATCAAGTTTTATGGATACTGGCATTTCCGCATTTTTGTCTATAATATCTTCAAACAGCTCTGAAAACATTTTCCATTCTTCCGATTTTCCGTCAAATTTGTGTAACTCAACTTGTGGATATCTGGCTGCTATGTTAAACTTCGTCTCACTTGTTTCTAAATGACTCACTTGTTCCGTCTCACTTGTTTCTTCAGTTTTCTTCAACCATTCTTGCACATCGATCTCTACTTCGTCGATGAAATTTTCTTCTCGCAGTTTCGTTTCATCTGCTAATGAAAACTTCAGAAGCTGTTCTTGAAGTCGGTTATTCCACCGCTGTATCTTTCCTCTGAAAAACTCCACCTTCTCTTTCTTTGCTTGGTTAGCTTCTTTTAATGCTTCTCTTAAATTCGCTAGTATTGTCATCATTCTCTCGATATCTTGTTTATTCGAAGATTGATTCGTTTTACTTTCTGCTTCCTGTGTTTGCATTTCCTGATTACTTTCTTTTCTGATTTCGTCGGACCTGCTTTGAAGTTGAGGTGCTTCGCATACATTCTGTATCTCTTTATACAGATTTTCCACTTCCTTGTTCCATGTTTCATTAAAATAAGGGATATCACATATTCCCAATTTCCATAATGCCTTATCATTTTCTACAAATACGTTGTATATCTTCTCTACATTCTTTTGTAATTCTTGAATCCTTCTTCTTGTTGTAACCTTTTCTGCTTCTTCCTTGATCGCTTCTATCTCCCGCCAAATTGCTATTTGCTGCTCAACTAGTTTTTTATGTGCTGATGACATTTTTCTGCTGATTTCTTTTATATTTTTTGTTCTGTTCTGTTATCAATATTATCTGTTCTCTACCAGTATTGTAGCTCTGGTAACGCTTTTCAGTTCACTTTTGCTCTCTCACTCTGTATGTTCAAATCACTACCAGTATTGTAGCTCTGGTAACGCTTTTCAATTCACTTTGCTCACTCACTCTAAGATCTGATCACTACCAGTATTGTAGCTCTGGTAACGCTTTTGAATTCACTTTGCTCACTCACTCTAAGATCTAATCACTACCAGTATTGTAGCTCTGGTAACGCTTTTCAATTCACCTTTCCTCTTTTTCAATTTAGGTTCAAGTTTCTTAGAGTCTCTTACCACTGGTGGGGGAAAACTCTAAGAATTGCTCGAAGGACCAAATGTTAATGACTTAACACCATTGAATACTTTTCAGTACTAACTTTATTTTTAAGATTTCTCCTTATATACTCTTACAAGCTAGTTTCTTATCTACATTTTCTTATCTTTACATTCTACTTGTAGCTTAAAATATATTTTTATTATCCTATCCTTATTTTATTATCGGAAAAAGGTCGCCGTGATATTAGATGCCTGTTTACGTTTGAGCTGCTTATCGTCTATCCTGGTTGCTTCGGTTGTGTAGATAAACGGTTGTGTTTATATTCTAGAAAGGGTCGCCGCCACTATTAGACGATGACGCCTGTTCATGTTTGAACAATAACTACAATGTTTTTATGTACGAGTAAGTGGGGTGTTGATGGAAACTCTGGACATTGCACGTATGTATGTACAAAATTATTTTCTGACCCTGAATATACAGAGGAGGTTTTGTTTTTTATTGGTTTCTATCCTCTTAGACTAGTAAACAACATTACCGGCACTGAAATTTTGGCAAAAACCCAATTTTTCATCAACGGTGTATCGCAGGCCTATAAAATTCTTTTTTCTTAAGGAAAGTGCAAAAGTTTTACAGGATGAGGAAGCTGTTATGAACAATTTGATTAATGACTTGCCACAGACTCAAATTTGAAAAGTGGAGCAAATATTGAAGTTTCAAATAACATGCTGCTCATTATGATGGAGCAAAATCAAACTATTATTACAATATATGTATATCATATGTATTATAGATACTTAATTTAAGAAGTATTAAAAAAATGCCAATAGCAATACGTTCAGATTTTTGTCCACCAGCGACTAGTAATCAACGCATTGCGCGCCCGAACGTCTTATTGATATCATCAATCTTAATTAATACAATATATATCATATGCAGATACTAAATCTGAGAAGTATTAAAAAAATTGACAATAGCAATACGTTCAAATTTTTTTCCAGCAGCGCCTAGCAATTAATGCATTGTGCGTCCGAACGTCTTGTTCATATTACCAATGTTTTGCAAAATCGTTACAGTTTATAAGATTTATATCTGAAAATTATATATTCTAGCTTCTTTTATTAACTGATATATCTTCGGATTATATAAAGTACACTGCCGGGGATATCATTCCTTTCTATACATTGCTGTTAAGTGTTTTTCTTTTTGCTAAAGAATTATAATTTGAGCCTTAGACGAATTACAAAAGTATCTATTGTGATAACCACTCAAATGTGAGCAGCGACATCTAGCAGAAAATGTCGAAACTCGAAGACTAGAAGGTTTCGATACTGGATTAGCAAAGTCTCGACGGGAGAGTAGAATCGAATTTTCTAGCAATTTGGAAATTCTATGGGACGCTGGATGGCGAGGATTGTTCTCGAAGTATGTCATTCGAGTATAAATACCAGCATCCCAAAGGTATGCAAGTCAGTTCCAAAGTTGAATTTGAAGTGTTAATTAGAAGAAGTGATTAAGTGGTTTAAGTAAAAGATAAGAAAAGTATATGTGGTTGAGAAATTGAATTGTACTGAGAGAAAGAATTAAATAGTGAATTGTAACTGTACTGAATAAAGGGATTTGTATTGAAAAGAATAAGTTCTATCATTTGTACCCACACAAACATTTTACATTGGTGTCAGAAGTGGGATAGGACTTATTGTGTGTGTGTGTAAAAAAAAAAAAAAAAAGTGTTTTCTGCCTATTTGAAAAGGCTAGAATGGGTCGAAAACTATTGCAGTTGACCCTCGTCCAACTCAAATCCGAGTTGAACAAGAGAAGCCTCAGCGCCAGTGGAGGAAAAAGTGACCTGGTGCTCCGACTTCAGGAGGCTTTGAACAACGAGGGACATGATCCTGATGCATATTCCTTTGATGTTGACGAGGATGAACAGACAAGTACCGGCAATGACATGGCTGCAATGATGCAACTCCTCTTATTAAAAATGGAAGAACAAAAGAATAGCCTCGAACAAAAGCTGGACGAACAAAAGAAAAATATGGAAGAACAGAAGAACATTCTCCAGAACAGTCTGGAACAAAAATTGGACGAGCAGAAGAGCAGCATTGAACAAAAATTCGACGAACAAAAGAATAGTCTAGAACAAAAACTGGAAGAACAAAATAACGTTCTACACCAAAAGTTCGAAGAAATCGATAACAAATTTGAAAGAATAGAGAAGAACGTTGATGACAAATTTGATAGAATAGAGAAGAATGTTGGCGAAAAATTCGAGGAAATGGACAGCAAAGTTCAGCAACTGGCAAAAGAGCTCGACACAGTGCGAAAACAGAAACTGCGAGAATGTTCTTTAAGCGGTCCAAGGAGAAAAGATTTGAAGCCTCCCTCATTCGATGGCCAGACCTCATGGTCTACTTATAAGAAGCAGTTTGAAATGGCTGCCTGTGCAAACGACTGGGACAATGAGGAAAAGTGCTTTGCCCTAACAATGGCCTTGCACGGTCCTGCAGCAGAATTGTTGCAAACAGTAGATATCGAAAAGCACAAAGATTATGTGACTTTAGTACAGGCTATCGAGAAACGGTTTGGGGACAGCCACATGCAGGAGGTCTACAAGGTCCAATTGCAAAGCCGAACGCAGCAAAGAGGAGAAACACTGCAGCAGCTCCAAGCAGACGTGAGTAGACTTGCACATCTGTCATACCCCACCGCAGGCCAGGAAATTATCGACGAAATGGCAAAAGATGCATTTATCAGGGGAATTGCAGTTTCGAAGCTACAGTCAGCAGTAAGGATGGCCGGGAAAAGAACCCTTGCTGAAGCACTTGCCTTCGCTCTGGCGATGGAAGCAGCCAATCAAGCTTCCAGGGGAACACATTTCGTCAGGGAAATAGTATCTGGTGAATGCTCCTGCTCAAGACCAACTACCATGCAACGAAATATCCCGCGGGAGAGACGAAGGATGCGCTGCTGGAATTGCAATAAAGTAGGACATTTGCAAGGGCATTGTAAAGAACCGGTACGACGAGAAGGCTGCCTGCACTGGGGTTACAGGCAAATAGAAAGAAAAACCGGCAGAAACGGCTACCAAGAAACCGGTAAAATTTCCAGAAGCCATCAGTTAGGAAATGCTTACTTCGCGGGGCAGAAGTCTGTAGCAGGAGTCGACTCCAGGGTAATTATCCCAGTCTCACAGGTAAAATAATGCAACGAAAGCCTCCCAGCAGAAGTAGTCAGTGGTAAAGAAGCGAAACAACAGGCAACTATCCAAACGATCAGGACTGAGCCAATAGAGGGTTGGAGTATAGACGAAATCCGTTCCTCCCAACAGGCAGACAATGACATCGAACCAATATTGGCCTGGAAAGAACACGAGGAAAGACCAAGCTGGCAGCAGATATCAGATCGGAGCCAAACTCTGAAGGCATACTGGGCACAGTGAGACTCGCTTTTTGTGCAAGATGGATTGCTGAAGAGAAAATGGGAAAGTGCAGATGGGACAACATCTCGTATGCAGCTAATTGTGCCACGGTCCAGAGTCAACCAAGTGCTCCATGAAATACATGACGGAATCTCAGGAGGCCATTTGGGAATAAATAAGACGTTGGAAAAGGTAAGGGAACGTTTCTATTGGCTAAGCGCTAAACAAGATGTCGAGAATTGGTGCAAAAAGTGCATAAGATGTGCGGCTTCCAAGGGCCCAAAAGTAAAGCCACATGGACAAATGCAACAATACAATGTCGGAGCACCTTTCGAACGAATAGCCATCGACATCGCTGGGCCGTTTCCCGAAACCTTTAATGGAAACCGATATACCCTCGTAGTCATGGATTACTTCAGTAAGTGGCCGGAAGTGTTTGCCATCCCAAATCAAGAGGCTAAGACCGTAGCCGAACAGATAGTCAACAACTGGGTGAGCAGATTTGGGGTCCCAATGGAGCTGCACTCTGATCAAGGGCGAAACTTTGAATCAAAAGTCTTCCAGGAAATATGCCAATATTTGGGAATAAGAAAGACAAGGACAACGCCACTACACCCTCAATCTGATGGAATGGTCGAGCGATTCAATCGGACCTTGAATGAGCATCTATCTAAGGTTGTCAGCAACTGCCAGCGGGATTGGGATCGACACATACCCCTCTTCTTAATGGCCTACCGAAACGCGGTCCATAGCTCAACAGGGCACACACCATCCGAGATCTTATTTGGTCAAACAATTCGGTTGCCAAGTGAAGCAAAATTCGGATCCCCACCGACGGAGCCCAAAGAGGTGAACGAGTACGTGAATGACTTACGCAGCAGGATTCGTAAATTGCATGAAGACACCAGAGAAAAGATGAAGCTAGCAAGCAGCCGCATGAAAACTAGGTACGATATCAAGGCGAAATCTTCCGGTTTCAACGAAGGAGATCTGGTTTGGCTGTATAATCCTCAGCGTAAGAAAGGCAAATCACCAAAATTGCAACAGGACTGGGAAGGTCCATACAAGGTGATAACCCGCATTAATGACGTTGTCTACCGGATCCAGCGTGGGGATCGAGGAAAATTTAAAGTGGTCCATTTGGATAGAATGTGTCATTTCAACGGGATGCTGAATGACGAAGTTGTTCGGGACGAACAACTGTAGGGAGGGAGCAATGTGATAACCACCCAAATGTGAGCAGCGACATCTAGCAGAAAATGTCGAAACTCGAAGACTAGAAGGTTTCGATACTGGATTAGCAAAGTCTCGACGGGAGAGTAGAATCGAATTTTCTAGCAAATTGGAAATTCTATGGGACGCTGGATGGCGAGTATTGTTCTCGAAGTATGTCATTCGAGTATAAATACCAGCATCCCAAAGGTATGCAAGTCAGTTCCAAAGTTGAATTTGAAGTGTTAATTAGAAGAAGTGATTAAGTGGTTTAAGTAAAAGATAAGAAAAGTATATGTGGTTGAGAAATTGAATTGTACTGAGAGAAAGAATTAAATAGTGAATTGTAACTGTACTGAATAAAGGGATTTGTATTGAAAAGAATAAGTTCTATCATTTGTACCCACACAAACATTTTACACTATTGTAACATGTGATTGTTGCGATTTTCTTCTTGTGAATAGATAGTAGAAATTTACCGGAATTCATTACAATTAATACAAGATACAAGTTTTCAGTATAGAAGTAAAAAAATAGATATTCGGATCTTCATTATTACACTGATTTCCTTCAAATTAAATTTTTTTCATTTAATGTAGAGTTTAACTCTACTTCAGAAAACCGCTATTTTGTTCTGTTTTTTTTTTGAAAATATTTCAAGTCTTAAATTAATGTTCTGTCCTGTAATTTCTGCTTGTTTTGTGTAGCGCGAAGATGCGACTTCGGTGTTAAACATTTAACTGACCAGACATTTGTGAGTAACTCTTTTTCTATGGCGCATTTGTTTTGCATGTGTTCATTCAAAATACGAGAGATATATGTGGCTAATAAGACGTCCTTCTTATGTTAGTACAACTTCCAATGCAACATTGCTAGCATTGGTTACTATCTTAAATCTTTTATTGAAATCTATTATTTTAAAATAACTATAATACAATAAAGAATTATATGTCAATAGTTATAATTTTTTTTTCATTTCCCAATAATATATTACATCTGTCCGTGGACAGTAGGTAATTGATTTTAAAGTGCTTTTAGGTTTACATTTTGTTTTAAGACCAATGTCTTAAGCAACAACTTAGTTTTAACATTTGTATATAAATTTTACTTTGCTTATTCATATTTATATCTATATATTCATATTTATATCTTTATATTCATATATTCATATACCTTAAGGCAAATTAATATACATATATATTTTTCTGTATGCAAAAGTAATACATTTTTACATTACAAACAGTTTGATAGTTTACGACAAATTACGTAATTTATGTAAACTGGAGGTCAAGTGGCCTGCGTCTTTTCAGTCGTCTTCCTGAATTAGCCTCTTGATGCGGCAGATTTTGAATTTCGTTGTTTGTTTGGCTTGATATAGTCATTTGGTGTTTTTTACTGAATATTTTTATTTCGTCCCTGATACTGGGTATCTTTAAGTCACGGTGTATGTCTTCATTCGTAATATATCAATGAGCATTGACAATCGTGCTGAGTATTTTTGATTGAAGTCGTTGAATGAGTTCAATATTTGTTCCTGAGTATTTTTGATTGAAGTCGTTGAATGAGTTCAATATTTGTTCCTGAGTATTTTTGATTGAAGTCGTTGAATGAGTTCAATATTTGTTTTGGCGGGTGCTCCCCAAATTTTAATGCCGTAAGTCCATATTGGTTTTATTGTTGTTTTATATAGTACAATTTTGTTTTGAGTTGAAAGTTTTGAATTACTTCCTAGGAGCCATTAGAGTAGTTTAAAATTGTTTTTAATTTTTTTACGTTTTCGAATTATGTGTGTTTTCCATGTTAGTTTATTATCTAGAACTACACCTAAGTATTTTGCAGAGTTGTTAAGATTAATTTCCTTGCTGTTTAGCATTATACTCGTAGTTTGTGGGTGGATATTTCTTTTTGTTGTGTATATTATATATTGGACAGTTTTTTTTCGTTAATTGTTATACCCCATTTGCGTGACCAGTTGATTGTTTTGTCTAGTATATATTTAACTTGGTTAGTAGCAGTTTGCAGGCAGGTATGTGATGAAAGAATCACGGTGTCATCTGCAAATGTTCCCAGCATCGAGTTTTGTGTTAAGAAATTCGGTATGTCCGCTGTGTACAAGAGGTACAGTATAGGTCCCAGAACGCTGCCTTGGGAACACCTGCATCTATTTCACATAAGTCCGAGTGTTTTTTGCTGCATTTTACATAGAAGCATCTACCATCTGGGTAACTTTTAAGTAGTTCATAGTAGTCTGGGAGGATTGTCTTAATTTTGAGCAATAGCCCTTTGTGCCAAACGCTTTCAAACGCCTTGGCAGCGTCAAGGTAGACTGCGACACAATATTTTTGTTTGTCCAGATCGCTAAGTATTTTGTTGGCTACTCTGTGCACTTGCTGTATTGTTGAATGCTTCTGTCTGAAACCAAATTGGTGGTCTGGGATAAGGTGGTTTAGGTTTAAGGTTCTTCTTCTTTGCCTGGTTTGGGTATCGCAATCGTCTTCGAGACTTTCCATACTTCTGGGAAATAGTTTAGCCTAAGAATTGAATTGAATATGTTCCTTAGATAGGTAATGACTTTGTCAGGTAAGTGTTTCAAAATTTGTCCAGTTATCAGGTCATATCCGGCAGATTTTTTGGTCTTTATTTTGTTCGTTATGTGTTGTTTTATTTCCTTTTTACTTATTTTCTTTATTTTCTTGGTCGTTGGTGTAGTGATATTTATATCTAGGGGTGAAACATTTTATTTGTCGTATGTCGTAGTAAATGTTTATTTAAAATAGTCTGCAAGAGTGTTTGCTTTATCAGGGTTTGTTATAGACCAAGTTCCATCCGAATTCAGTAGAGGTGGTTGGTGGGCAATTCCTTTTTTGAGCTTCTTGTTGAGTTTCCCAAGCGAATAGTTTGTTGCTTGGCTTGCGGTTAGATTTGATAAGAACGTACCAATGCCTTTATTGTTATGTTTTTTTATTAGGTTCTTAAGTTCCTTTACTGCTTTGTTATAGTTTGCTTTGTCAGTAGATGACCTGCTATATTGCCAGATTTTTCGTACTCTTCGCTTTTCTTTAATTTTTTGTTTTAAGAATTTCGGTGTAAAGGATGATAAGTGGTTAGGTTTAATGTCAGGTGTGGATTTCGTTCCAGCTGAGGGAACTAATACCGACAGACAGCTCAATGAGCGTTGAAGCAATCCGCATTGTTTCAATACCTGTAGAAATTATCCAAAATGAGCGAGAGAAAATTGTGAGAAATTTAAGAAACAGCTGGTTGAACTGACACTTCACACTAACCTGATACATTGTTCTTATTTCTTTCTTTTTCCAAATATTTCGTTTGCAATCCCACATTTTAAATACACAACTGATTACCTGCTCGATAATGGAAGAATACATTCTTTTTATTTCTTTGTCTATTCAAATATTTCGTTTGCAACCCCACATTTTAAATATACAACTAATACCTGCTCGAGAGCGCGAGAGTTTATATGATATTTCATAGCGGTTACAAATTTTTAATGCGTTTTATAAGCAGGAATGAACCAGGAGTTTATGGTCAAGTGGTTTAGGTTAATGTTCTTGGTTATGCAAATATCAACGAGGTCTGGTTTTTTCTTTCTGTCAGCAGGCCAATATGTGGGCTCTCCAGTGCTTATGTGCTGGCAATTGTTAATATTAAGGCCATTCATAAGACTTTTTCCCTTCTTCACTCTGTGTTTTTTGCATTAAAGTCTCCTCTTTTTTAGTATAATGTGTTTCGGAAATCAAAACAATGTCTATAGCATTGTCGTTTATAAATTATTTTAGTACCAGGATTGAACTGATTGATTCCGTTAGCATTCCATATGAATATTTTAAGTGTTTTATTATTGTAGATTAAGTTTAGTCATAAATAAGGTTAAGATGTTCATCATATTTGATATTTAGGCTATAAGTTGTTTCATCATGTTCTTTATTTCGGAGAGGTCGTCTACAGGTTTAGTTATCTTTGATTGCGTTTTTTCTTCAGGATTCATTTTATTTTTTAATGCCTCTGCGAAAGTTATCGATGGCTTAATTTTGCTTGCGGTTGTTTTTTTTGTTGGTTGAGGTTCTACAATTTTTTTCCGTATGGCAGGGAAACCTTGAGAGATTTGTAGATTTCACAGCCTTTATAGTTAACTGTATGGGAACACAATATGCACATTTTAGTTTATTGCTCTCAGGTTCTAAGGTGAATTCACTGATTTTATGTCCTCCTGTACATTTAATACAAGTAGGTTCGAGTCGAGTGTACAAAAATTGTTCGTGTGTCCGTATTTTTGGCAGTTCAAACACTGTGGTATATTTCCCTTTTAGTGAGGGGGTTCAAGTTTTATTTTGCAGTGCTGTAGGCTGGTTTATTGTATATTTCTTTGTTATTATTGTTTGTCTCAATTTCGATGACGAAGAGTGGCAATGGTTTTCTTGTTCCTCTGTGTAGTATATTGTGGATATTTGTTAAAACAATATTTCCGGATTTGATAGGCGCCTATTATCCCAATTCTTTTCTCTTTTTACTCTGAATTTCAATGATCTAATTTTATAATATCAAACAAATTACTTTTAGTTTGCTCAAGGTTAAAAATGCTAAGTAACATGCATACATACTTATATCATATGGATATTGAAACGTCATTGTATTTCAATGCATCTGTGTCCTAAATTTACTTTAGCTCTTGTTTCTTAAAAAATGCGGTTCATAATTTCTCATAATTCCTGTTGCCTAATATACTACTTTCTATAGTTTCTTGTGTATATATATTTATGTAAATATACTACTTTTCTGGTTGAATAAAATACTGGTTTTTCGTGAATTAATATATGTTTGTATTGCTAAACTGTGTCCACTAAACATTCTATTATTTGATTTTAATCGTGAAAATAAATCAAAGGGAGACTGCGCTTCGAAGCACGTTTAAAAAATTTTGAAACGAAGGTTGAACATGTGCCTGTTGTTTTAGTTGCTACATTCGTTCCAGATGCAGTTTTTGGATCAAAGCTTCTCGTTTCAGTCAAACAATTTCTTCTTCACGAGCTTTTTGTTTGGAATCCATTTCTATAATATTTCCCTTAAGTCTCTCTATTTATTCATAAGCAATATCTTAAATCACTGCTTAAATCACTTATTATGTATTGTAAATATATACGAGTACATACATATTTCCAAAATTAACCAAATTAATATTTTAGCGGAAAATCCGAATTTTTCATCGACGGCGTGACTTAAGTTCCTTCAATAAAACTTTACAACCTTTAAAGAAAAGAAATAAATTTTAAAATTATTTGCCAAAAAAAATAATCGATCAGTGTTGTCGAACGAAAATTTTCCTAGTCATCAATTTTTACATTAAATATTTCCTTCTATCGAATCAATAGTACTTGCAGCATTTCCTTGTAAGTTGTAGAGTCAACATGTCAGTTGCAGTTCTTAGCAAATAATGTGAATCGCGTACCACACCGGATAAAGCAGCAGTAACCACAAAGATTCAATTTGTTGTTAGATTATACGTAAACATTTTATTCTGTTATCCGATCAGCTTAACAATGTTTTCTTCTTTAATAATGGAAAACTAATTAACGTTTATGTTATGTTATACATATGTAGATTCCGACCGAAGGTGAATTTTTTGGCCGAAGCCGAAGCCGAACTTCGGTTTCTTCATCATCTTCTGCCGAAGCCGAAGCCGAATCTAATGGAGATTGTATTTCAAAATGCTAAAGAGCCTAAAATATAGTGATCAGTTTGATAAAATTGATCGGTAGATATTTTCTTTTTTATTAATTTGTTTTACAAAGATACAAACAGCAAAATAGCCAGTAAAATATTGCAGTAGACTCTTTTAAATAACACATAAACGGAACAATCAAAATGAATGCATAGCAAAGAAATAAAAACAAAAAATAACCAGTAAAAAAATCCAAAACCATAGGTACATTCGATAACACGTAAATACAACAAACGAAGTTAATATAAGAAGACAAACGATGAAGTAGAATTAATAATCAAAATTAAATAACTTAATACTATATGTAAGAAACAAAAGTTTTTGTACATTTTCTCCCTGCAAATTAGCCCCTATCAGCATAAATTTGTCCAACAGCACTGAATAATTGCTCACTAGCTACACTAGTAGGAGGAGCTGATAAATATTTGTTAGCTTAATTAAAAATATCAGCATTCCTTGTACAGCTACATGCTACAGAAACGAAACAAATATGAAATGACTTGCTTGAAATCGCCTCCAAAACACGGTGCGTATGATAGTTTAATTTTTATGCAAAAATTAAACTATCATGTTTTGCCGAAGGCGGAAATTTAAGCCGAATATGGCCGAAGCCGAAGCAGAAGCCGAATGTTCGGTCGGACTCTAGTTATATGCATTCTCTATAGCAAGATGCCACTGCTTGTTAAAATTACTATGCATACCACAAAGGCCGATCGGTTGATGCATTCCGCTTCATCCTCAGGCTCACTTTCGGTAGTACTCGTACTCTGAAATATGTGAATCCTTCTTAAGGCGTACAACTGGTTAGTCATTATAACCTGTCATTCAAAATCAACGAACATCGGTATCTCTCTTTTTTTTCTGCTTCCTTTGCACGCTTTGTGTGCAAATTTGTTTAACTAATTATGCAGGCTAATAAAACCTTTTGAAAAAACTACAATAATGATCTCAGGATGCTCTGACATATCACTTATGAATGAACCTGTCTCTCGAACTGAAGTGCGAAATGAAGTGCCGGCTCCTTTTAACGGATTAAAAAACTCCCGAAAATATACTGTGTGGCTCTGCCTTTTGGGGAGGAGTATTTTCCTCAAGAGCACTGTGCCCTGAAGACATCACTAAAGCTTCGACTAGTGGCCTCCTCAAATTCATAAATGAAGATCTTAGAGGAGGGGGATAAGAATTCACAAGTGAGTCTAGAATGGAGAGAGGCGTGTTGTGAAAAAACTATTATGACTGAAGTTCTATATTCGTACATGTAAGTTTTTATGTTTACCGTCATTTGTCATACAATTTATGTTCCCTAGAGTTCGGTTGTAGGCCAGTGTCAAGCTAGGAGTGGAGTACTTCTTTAGACTGACCGCGATTGGTCTTCACGAACCTTTTGCAGCGAAGTTGAAGCTATGAGTATGTTATCGGTACTAAGCGATTTAATGCCATCAAAGAAGGCAACAGCAAATTAAATGAGCACATCCGTCATCAGAAAATGACAAGTTGGCTTCTGCTCCGGTTTTTATAATTAAGCTCATTTACAGCTTAGTCTGGCTAAACTACGACTTTTAAGGACTTTGGTTTTTTTTTTTTTTTTAAAGAACTTAACACTTACGAGTAAGTGGTTATGACTACACTTCTGATGCCAAAGCATGTCTTAAGTTTTTCGGAAAATGGGATAGAAAGAGAAATAAAGATGTTTGGCACAGTGGCTATTTCGCTCCAGGGCAGTCATCCTACATTTAATGGGGAGACTAAATTATTAGTATAATCGGTTGGGATTGAACGCCGAACATTCCGATTGGGTAGCCAATACACTACCACTTGAACCAGTTTCCTTACTTGAATATCGGACAAAGAAAGCTGAGATTGCATGCTTTCTGCATATGCTTCATACGCATGGTTTCTTCTGACCATATCTTACAGGTGAGTTGGTACATGATGCTAACCAAATCATCTTTAGTAGCTTTAAATTGTTATATAGAGTAGTTTTCAGAAGTAGTCTTCCCATATTCTCAGCATAGACTACGACTGTACTCCTAGTTGTCCATATTCATCTTAGCAGGGTTCCATTCACCTTTAAAACTATTATTCTGATAAAAAAATTTCCTCGGTGGCCGGGGCTCAATTGGTAGTGTATTGGCTTCCCAATCGGACGGTTCGGGGTTTAACACCAGGCGTATCCAAAAGACGTACCTTATTTCAGGCAACTAAAGTCTCGTGAGATGAATGGTTGCCTAGAATACAACAACAGGTCATTTTACACTAATAATTTACTCTCCCCATTAAATGTTGGATGCCAGCCATGGAGCGAAATAACAACTAAGCCCAAACATCTTTCTGTGTCTCTCTCTATTAAATTTTTCGAAAAACTTAATACATTCTCCGGCATTTTAAGAGTAGTCGTACTATCTTGAGTGTTAAGATCTTTAAAAAATAAAAGTAAGGCGTAAGGCATATGCTATCGGCAAAGATTGTAGCGGGATTTTTTTATTACATGCACCTTTTCGAGGTCGAATTTGGATTATCTTACCTAAAATATTAAATATATCAAGTATGTAAATATGAAATCGGAATTTTTGTATAGGAAATATACGTTTATATAACGCCCATCGCTAGCATTTTCCCCACCTGTCTGACAAAAAAACCGTTGCTCTTTTGAGGTAAACCAATTATCGAGCCATTTTCGTAAGAAGTGAAGGGCTGATCAGCAAGTGCGTGTCCCATCAAAGCTAAAAAGTATTGTAGTAATTGGACGGAACCAAGTCTGGTGAGCTAGCGACATGCGAAAGTATTTCCCAACTAAACGACACAATTGTTTTCTTGACCAGGTTTGCTGTGTGTGATAGTGCATTATCATGAAGCAAAATCACTTTGTGCTACCTTTTTTGATATTCTGGTCGTTTTTCAGGCAAAGCTTAATTCAAACCGATCATTTGTTGCCGGTAGCGTTCAGTATTAATGGTTTCGTCAGGTTCTAGCAGCTCGAAATAGATCACGCCCTTCTAATCCCGAAAAACGGTGGTATTTCACGTTCGTCGTTGCTCTCGTCAAAATAGCCACTTTTGAATTTTTTAAACTACTCAAAGCACTGTGATTTACCACGAGCATGTTGACTGTAAGCTTCGACAAGCATTCGATGCGATTCTGCAGCGATTTTCTTCAAATGGTAACAGAAAATCAATGCTGTCCGTAAATCGTAGTTTCCAGGCACAACATTCGACATGTTCAACGCTATTACAAACTATGCTGTTGTATGAAATTTGTATTGTTGTGAGTAGAACATCTTTGTCAGATGTCAACAAGGGAATGGTGTCAATAACGCAGTTTAATGGAAACTGCATTGAGAGCTAGTGCCATCTATGGGCAATTTACGTTTTCACATTTACAGACCTGGTATTTGTAGAATTGCGTTTAATGAGAAGCATTCACTTTATAATGTATACTTGTGTAAGAGAAAACGGTAAGTTAGTTAACAAAAGACGAACAATGAGAAGAAGAAAACTATCTGTAGTTCTTTTCGCCTTTCTTGTTTGATTTTGCTTTTATTGCATGTTGCACTCGCATTATGCCTGAAGGGTTTAGTTGGTGCCCGAATCTCACCGACAGTGCATGTGCATAAAAGAAAAAGTGTGTCAGTAGAAAAACTAAGGATATCTAGAAAATAAAAAGATAAATAGACTTATCTAGAACGGTGAGTTTGTTCATTGAGTTGTTTTTTTATATATAGTAGTAGTGGTAGTAGTTTTGACTCTTTATCCTGACTATATCCTGAAATCGGTCTATAAAGCAAGATAACGAGTCGTGTGTGGCGGTTGCTTATTCTCGGGTCCCGCTTGAGTGTTGTCGTGTGTGTCCGCTCCGCTCAATGTTGTGTGTGTGAGATAAGTATAGCCGTCGGTTCCACTCGTTCGCTTATGGTCCGTAGTAATTGAGATAGATTGAGTATGCTTTCCTGTGTGCGTCGCATTGCCGGTTCCCCTTAACCGAGAAGGTATAGGCGTGTGTGGCGAGATGACGCGGTTCCATTGTCGTACTCATTTCACATCTAATCTCTTACGTTTCCTCTTTATTGTAGTAGTAGTAGTTTTTATTCTTTATCCCGACTATATCCTGAAATCGGGCTATAAAGCAAGATAACGGGTCGTGTGTGGCGGTTGCTTATTCTCGGGTCCCCTTGAGTGTTGTCGTGTGTGTCCGCTCCGCTCAATGTTGTGTGTGTGAGATAAGTATAGCTGTCGGTTCCACTCGTTCGCTTATGGTCTGTAGTCTGAGATAGATTGAGTAGACTTTCGTGTGTGCGTCGCATTGCCGGTTCCCCTTAACCGAGAAGGTATAGGCGTGAGTGGCGAGATGACGCGGATACTCAGGATACTCGTATGCAATATTTATGTGTGTGAATAACTGGCTTCGTAATAGCCCTCTGACGTTTGTCATGGTTGATTTAATTGTTAAATTGTTCGATTCATAATTTTGTACATACATAAATGGGCGGTTTAAAAGGGATCAGGAATGGCAAGAGTGAAAGATGTTAATGTTTGCAGGGTACTTAACATGCTGTCGTAGTTATCAACCCGTTGGAAAAGTGATACCGTCATGGCTACCATTCGAATCCGGTTACGTCGACATGTCGGTACCTCAGAATATTGTTTAGAGCTCCGTATTACTCTGATCTTGATACCTTTAATACTGTAACTACAATAGATACTTACACTTTTGAATTGTAAGCTACTACGTAATACTCATGAATTTTAAGGATTATGGTTGTTATTTAGTCATACTTACTCGTACATATGTTTGGTACAAGTCGCACCTTTTTCCGATTAAATAAATTGCTTTTTTAATTTCTTTATACTAAATTTTATTTTCAAAAGTTGCTTTAAATATTAAATATTTCGTAAAGAATTAAAATATTTTAATTTACGTTCAACAGTTTTTAAAAAAGCAAATACAAGATTAAAAAGAAAAAGACTGAGAAGACTTATAACTGAAAAAGTCGGCTTGTAATTTTGGATTACAAATACTTTGATATGTTTTACTTGTCGATTCGAGTTATTTAAATTTAATTAATTGAGAAATATGTAAAATGTATTTTTATTATTAATGTAATTTGCTTATTTGATAGTATTTATTAGTTTATCTAAGAGAGTAAAATTTACAATGTGTTTTTGTATTAAGACAAAATTTTGATTAATATTGTTTGAAGCATAAAATGCTGTTTATGATCTCTACTATGAAATTTGAACTTACACACATACATACATAGGAGCGAAAAAATTTTTTAATTAAGGTAGGTATGTATTGGAGGTATCTTTAAAGAGAATAAGTACAATGAAATCCTTTGATTTTCATTTACTTAATCCTGACTGTAAGATGAAATGGTTGATCTTGGTGTTTGTGATGGTGAAGTGCTCTCGTCCTCATCTTCGCAATCCTGTGACTCTTCGGGCTCTCCAAGGGCGCGCACAAATTCATAGAAATCAATGCGACCATCACCGTCAACATCCACTTCCTTTATCATGTCCTCAACTATGTGGGTTGTAATAAAATACCATTAGAAAAAAGAAAAAATAAAATAAACAGAGCAATTCACTTTCATCTTCGCCTAGGTTTTCACCTAAACATTGCAAGACCGCCCTCAAGTCAGACGCAGTTATGTAGCCCCGATTATGTTTGTCGAAAATACGAAAGGCATCTCGGAGTTCACGTTCCTCTTGTTCCGATGGGTTCAGACCGGATTTCTCTTCGTCTACCATTTTTGAAAGTATTTCGACAAATTCGTCGAAACTAACATTGCCATCGCCTAGAAAGGAAAAATTTGCATTGGTTGTGTGACTTTTGTTCTTTTTGTTTTGCAATTGGAAGGATTGTACTCGAAAGTGTGGTGAGAGTTTCCAAAGGATGTGACAAAAAACAGTCAGGAAAAGAAAAAAAGAAAAATAAAGAATTGTAATTACGGATTTTGTGGAAAACGGCAATGCGAGTGATGAAATCGCAAATACAGTACGAAAATGATTCTGAAAAAACCTTTTGTTAAACACCTTTTCTGTGGCTTTTAATACGTATGCATGTATGCATATAGAGAGTGTCCTCTGAATTTAAGCATAATTATCTGAAAAATAGGCCCCATTGTTTATTGCGGCTTTCGAGGGTGAAATTCACACTAGTCTTAGGAAGGAGTCAAAGAAAAAACAACGAAATAATTAGTTGTTGGAAGGGAAGTCAATTATTTTGATCTAGTTGTTATATCTAAGCAACCTCTGCAGGTTGAAACGGCACTTGTTACAACTAGATGATTACCCGAAATGGGACGTTGATAATATCTTGAGATTTCTTATTTTAGGAAGCATGGATTTTCAACACAGGGTGTTCCGGATAATGTGGACCTTATGGGTTGGTCTAAAGTGCATCTCCTGTTAGGTTGCTATTAAAAATAATGTTTTATCGTTGAACTAGCGATTATGATTACTTTAATTCTTTTAAAGTAAATGTCCTAAAATTAATGTTGTCAAAAGTTATTGAATACCAAAAGTGGTTTTGGTTTTTTAGAACATAACATTTAGAATTAGTCATAATTTGTTTTGGGGAAAATATCTTATTAACCCCCATTTTTTGTAACTTTAAAACCTGTAAAAAAAACCCTAGTATTTACAAACAAATGACATAACGTATGTCATTTCATTTCAAGTCAGTCAAATCTTTTTGACCCCTAAAAGCGGAAAAAGAGACCACTTCTGGTAGGTGACGCTCATTTTATCAGGTACTTTTTCTGGAAAAAAATGAAATAATATAAAAATATAGCAAAATTATTTGCATAATCATTTTACAGTTTTTAATTGAGATATTAACGTTTAATTCACAATATCCTCGATTATGGACTTTGCAACACAAGAATACACAGACATGATTTATGTCTATGGTTTCTGCAACGGTAACGGTAAACAAGCGAGATTGGAATATCTGAGATGATTCTCTGATAGGACTCCCCCAAATGACAGGACATTTATTAGAATATTTTCCAGGTTGAGGAAGGCAGGAACAACGCGGAAATCGTCGAGAGCCTCACACCTTGCTTTAGTAGAACATCAGAAACCAACTAAATACCAGTCTGAGGCATTGAAGCAGACATTTTAAAATAACCAGTACTTACATCTGAAGAATTCTACATTTAGAAGGCATGCATGCATTACATCATATACCAGTACAAGAGCTTTTACCCGGGGACTCAGAGGAGCATTAGGAATTCTGCAATTACAATTTGGAAATACACTTTGCTGAAGAAAAATTTATTGACTGGATTCTATGAATGGATGAGTCCCAGGATACCAGGGATGGAATTACTAACTTCCACAATTTACATACATGCTTGGTCAGATAGCAATCCCCACTCAATGAAACACAGAATCCTTCAACATAAGTTCAACATCAATGTGTGGCTAGGCATATTCAGTAACAAGCTGATCAGACTCTATCGGTTTCCTTGAAGGAAGTTTTGTGAATAAAATTACCATAATAATTAGGTAGTATACCACGTCAACAAATAACAACCATTGTGTACCATGAGGGTGGCGACCTCGCGCACTGCGGCTATTCAGTTAGAGAATGGTTAGATCGCGTATTTAATTCGTGGATAGGGCGGGGTGGAGTTTCCGAACTTGAGCCCAATGGGCTTTTATTTATGGGAGCGAATGCAGGACATTGTTTCCTCATCAGAAATGACAACAATGGATGACTTCGAAAGTCCGAGAAGAATTCGAAAGAATGGATATTGTAAGACCCTTTCAAACACGAACACTGGCGCGCATACAAAGCGATGGGGTTGTGCTTTGAACAGTTAAAAGGTTTAATGAAAAAAATAAAAATAAAAACGTGCAATCAATGTTTGTATTTTTTTCCTTAACATTTTTAACCATTTTAAATTTTTACCTGTTTTGATAAGTTGGGTCATATCTTGAAAAGTACTGACTTCAGATGAAATAAATTTATTTATTCGTGAATACTAGGTACACGTTTCAAAGCTACAAACAATTATGATATTCTTCCGGAAAAAATTATGAAAAGTTAAGTTTTTAAGATTTTTAAGAACTATTATCTTCAATAAATTTTGAACACTTACTCTAGGGCAGCATCTACGATGCAGTAGAGGAAGAGCTGAAGTAGAAAGGGACCTCAACTGATTTGGAGTGCGCAACTGGACTAACTGGATAGGATTATTAGATGAGGCCCAAATTCACCCCGAATTGTAGCGCCACCTAAGTACGTAAGCCACATTATCAATGCGAGTCTACAGTGCCTTAATAAAGTCAGTGTTTGCACCCGTCGTTAATTAGAATCAAGGTAAGTGAGTACGATATCCAACAGAGATGATCAGTTATAAAGCGATTTGTATTACATATTACATATATATATATACACACTATGGCAGACGCAGAAGTTTACCGAGTAGATGCGAGGCTTTTGGATACGCGTTTAGGTGAAACTGGCTGTTACAAAAACCCGTCTTTATGATAATATTAAAAATCGTCCATAATGCAAGAAGTGAAACGAATATTAACTCACCTTTCCCCAGTATTCAAAAAATTTGTACATATTGCTTAAAAGGCTAACGCAATCATTTAAGGCGATTTAGACCAATCAGCATATTGCCTTCTTCTTCTTGCCTTTATTAACCGAAAATATAATACGTTTAATCGCATCTAATAAATTTCTTCCACGTAATCTGTACATCTTGTGATCTTGGATAAATTTGCGGACCTTAGTACCATTCTACTGGCTACTCTATTGTGCATAACTTCGGTGCTGAGACCGAAAGATTGGTGATGTTTCTTCGCTTAAGAGACAAAATTATTATTCTTTCGGGCACTTTTTCGAACAGCAGCTGGATTTTGAAATCCATTACATTTTGACAGTTGGCAAAACCAACTGATTTAATCAGCCTGAAGTCTACATTCATGTGGAAACTTCCGTGCATTTATATACATTATTAATAAATAGACACTTTTAAATCTTTTTTCTGTTTTGACTATATTAATTTATTTATGGTACTTAGGTGTTGTACAATTAGGGAAGATTCCGAGAGTCGCCAATCTGACGATATGCAGCGCTATTATCATGAATTGTGTTACGTGACCTTTGTACTGGTGATTGGCATAATTTGCGCGATTGTTGAGCAGGAGAAAATTTCAACGCATTAATGTCTTTCCAGAAATGATGTAACTTCAGAAGAAATTTTAAGGCGCGGCGGATGAATTTACGTGAATGAATCAATGCTAGTATCAACAGTCAGGATGACATAGGCCTTATATGAACTAAGGCTAATAAGAATTTTTAGAACAAATTGTTTTACTCGTATGTGATTTAAACGCGAAAATAGGCGAACAGGACAAAGTTGGTACAGTAAGTGAAACTTGAACATGGGTTGATTTTGCATTTCAAGTCAAAGAAAAAAATGTTGACCATGATCATGGAAAAAGTCAAATTAACCAATTTAAAGCTAAAGATTTGTATATTATTTCTTAGCATAATAAAAAATGACAAAAACTTAAACCATAACAAAAATTATGAGCGAAATATATGAATTCATAGTTTAATATTTATTAAAGAAAAATTTTAATTAAATAATGAAAATGAAGTATTAATATCTTCTGTGGCAACAATTTTTTCTGTCTGTTCCACCATCATCTCTTCCAAAAAAATGTATGTATTTTCCGCATTTATCTTTGGCGGAATCCACGCCATATCCATTTTTCCTTGGAATGAAAAGTTTGCCCATACTGCCACGCTACCTCCTGTAAAGTTTCAACTCATTCGGACTTCACCTTTGAGCCTTTTGATATGCCAATAGTTTAAAAAACCGTCAGATCCATTCAAATTTTGTCATCATTAAAAACTACTCTTTCTCAGATGTTGATCCAAGTCATATGGTCTTTCGCGAATTTTGGTCTGGATTGCTTACGTCTATAAGTCAAAGCTAGTTTTGAAGCCGGTTTTTTTAAAGCAAGATTTTTATCACTTCTTAGAATTTACTGTATATGGCGAGTAGTGACAGGGAGCTCAAGTTTTGCCTCATTTTGCCTTCATTTGCAAAAGAATTCCTTCTCCGAACTTCAAGAAGAATATCTGGTTTGTAGGGATGGAAATAATACTCTAAACGACACCACGTCACCACGCAGGTTAATTAACTTTGCTAGATGGAATATCACTAGAGCTAACACATAAATTCACAAAGGCGCATGATAGTCACTAACTAGATAATAATCGAAAAAACATGTGAAACCAACTGGACTCTAACAGAAACCGTCTCTACAGGTTTAAGCTAATTTAGTAGTAGGGACATGGTCAATACTGTAAAGCATCGGGGACGACTCAAATTGCACTGTTAGCCGGAACGGACCATTTATCCTGCGCGATTAAAACCAAAACGTTAATCCACCTGATCAAAATAACGTAAATACATTAATATGTGTTTATAATATCGATGTTACGTTAACATTGGAAGTAATATCACCTAGACGTCAAAAATGGTCTGGATAAAGTAATGCGCGTCATGTGAATTCTTTTGATTTGCTCGAAACCCACAAAAAGACCACCGACATAATTTATAAAAACTCTGTGTAACTACTTGAGTACGCTTATAGAATCAACATCATTAGCAGAACGCAGCGAGATGTTGTCTTGAAACAAAAGCGGAAAAAATGGACTTGAATGTATATTCTGCGAATGAGAAGAAATGTATTCACTATAGGCAATAGCTATAACTTTGAGGTAGTTAGGGATTTTGTCTACCTCAGCTGTGGTATTAACTCTGATAAGGATACCTTATCAAAATCGAAGGAATCATTACGCTTGCTAATTGCTGTTTTATTTGACTATGAAGGCAGCTGGGCAATAAGTTCTTGGCGATAAATATTAAGGCCGCTTTATGTAAGACAGCGGCCTGCTATTAGGCCTTAGCGGAGTTATAATCGCAAAATTCGTTGAGTGATATTTGACGGGCATGGTGAGCATTAATCGCCCGAGATGTCGAGGATATGAAGAGCGAAAGGATATTAATGTTAGAGATCCAAGTCTGCAACTGCTGCAAAAAAGGCAAAGCAAAGGGATGTCAAACATATTTGAGTGCAGAGGACCGCACTGACAGGAGAGGTTTATTGGTTGAAGCCAAGCTCTACCAATGACTGTATGGCAGATTTCGAATTTGATATGTATGAGTTAGAACATTTGATTTACATTCATAGCTAGCTGATCAGCTAATCCTTCTTAGAACCTTCTGGGTAAAACTGTTGAATGTTCTTATTTGATATCTTTAACGACGGTCAGATTATTTTCATTTGTGTAATATACTGAAAATTTTGCCAAAATTGAAGCGCTTTGAAACATCTATATGAACATGAATTTGATAGAAATAAAACAAATTGTTGAAAACCCAAAGGAGCATTCCAGAAGCGAATGCCTTCAGTTGCAATGTCTTAGTACTTTTGTTTTTACAAACGAAGCATAATAACGAAGAATTTATTGTAAAATTCTAATACTTTTTGCGCGTGAAACAAATTACAATTAATCAATTAAATAACCATATTTTTTTTTATTCGGCTGAGCATTTGGTATTATGTAAATGCAAATGCTATGTAATTACTATGTTTGGCAAAGGCCATCCTATCCATCTAAGTTCTGACTTTTCTGAGTGAATCGCTTTCTCTCCAAATTTTAATTTCAATAAATCAATTATCCTATTGAAACTGTGGCGTAACATATTAAAATAACACTTAACGTATTAAGTAATTCGAAATAAGAAATTATGTATCATAATTAGTTATTTCCGTTGTTTGAAACACTACTACTCGTTGACAAACTGTAGGTAATAAATTCTTTGCCAGTGATTTAGTGAGCTTTTTCTTTCACCATTCGATGATAAAGTCATAAAACTAGAAAGAAAAAAGTTTCCATGACACACGAGTGTGAGCCTTTCCCTGATGATTTCCCAAAATATATTGAAAAAAAGTCATACACATCTCTAGCAAAATTTCTATTACGTAAAACAAAAAAAAATCTTATTTGCAATGATAAAAAATATGATCTACGAAGGCTACTATAAAAACAATCTATACTATCAATACTCATTTATATTAATATTATAAAAGAGATAGTAATTATGTCTGTCTGTTACGTTTTCATGGTTAAACCTCTGAGCCGGTTTTGATGAAATTTGATATGGATATACCTTGTGTTACCACGCCTGGCAATGCCGCCCAAATTTTGCCCAAAGTGACAAATTTCAACCCAACACAATGCACCAGTCAAAATGGCGGACTCTATTTAACGTCGAAGAGAAATTTATAAGTCCTTTCTTTGAAATCGCCCCCCAAGCGCAGAAGACGTGGAAAAACGTAAGCCTCCATTATTAGTATTATTATTACTACAAATGTTAATTTGTTAATTAATTTTGTTACTTAGAAATTTTAAGTACTTCATAAATAGAAGTTAATAAAAATTTGGAATTATTTGACGTCTTTCAATTGTAATATCGGGGCGATTACACATTGAATACGGAGGAAGGACATATGCTACATGAAAATGGTATGTCTATGAATATATTTTTGCTGATTTTTTATAAGTTTACAAAAGTCCTGATAAATTGAACAGTTTCTTTTTTTAGAATTGAAAATAGTTATTTCTTTGTTTCTAAAATAACCTTTCTAAAACAATCTTTTCATCTTTTCAATTTCCAAAAAAATTTGGGCAAAAAATTTTCTTATGTTGGGCGGTTGTTTTGGCTTTTTGAGCATTATTAACATTATTTATTTATGATATTCCACGCAAACGTAAGTGTAATTTAGCGCGTAGCTCCAAGGGAGCTCGAGATGCGAAAAATAATATTTTGATTTTATTAATTATATACATACATCTTAGGTAATATATTTTTAAGTAGGTGTACATATGTAGTTTAACTGTATTTAATCTTTAAAGAAAGTCCACATTTTTTTTCTGCAGATCAGCGAACAAAGTGAGAGAGCTTTTTGCAATATTGTCATAATAGCGACCTGTGGGCTTTCAAATCCCCAGTAAATGTGGGAAAAGTAAAAATTTGGCGGAAGATTTATTGCACGGATTTCAAGACCTTAATACTACATAGAATGATTTCATCTACAATGAAGCTCTCATAAAGGTGGAAGACCAAGAAACAACGATAGCTGAAAAACATTTATTGGACTTCGGATTGAGTACACTAATTAGAACTGGAGTATTTAGTGGTGATTTAATACGATAAATGAGTTTTGATACATTTCCATTGCAACAGCAATAAATAAAATAGATTTTAACAATGTAATGAAACAAATTGAGAGTGGTGTGTGGTTTATTCCTTTTAGATTCTCCGAGAGGAACTGACAAGACTTTTTTTTAAATTTTCTCTTAGCCCAGTAGCTGCAGTAGCCTTCTCTGGAATAGCTGCCACACAACTCGATGGTGACCGAATGAAGAAACACCTATTTGTAACATCAGTAAAAATAGCGATTGTGGACGGATGTGGCAGCAATGTAAACAATGTAGAAGAGCAATCGAAGCAGTAAATCGAACCATGAAAGATATTAAAAGCAAGCAAAGTATTGTAAGAGGGATGGTCACATTATTGGCTGGCGATTTTAGACAGACGTATTTATTAAAGGCACACAGGCAGATAAAATAAATACATGTTTAAAGGTGTCAACTTTAGGGCAAATATGTTGTACAAAGACACAGAATCAGCCAATATGCGGATGCTCTTCGGAAAATTGACGAAGGTTATACTGCTACAGATGCTAACGGTATGATTATACGAGTATTAAATCGTGAATTCTGTAATATTATTCAAACTACAGAGGAATTGGGATATTGGGAAATAAAAAGTTCTTGCTTGAAATGGAAATTTTGGGGATGGCTAATGAAAACCTAGCATAGACAAATGAAAAAAATTATGTCACAGATTGAAGGGGATATTTTCGAGTTTTTGTCTGAGGATTATGTTTTGGATACTGGACAAGTCACCTTATATCCTACTGAGTTCGTTAATTCTTTGGATTTGTCAGGACTGCCTTCACATAAACTAAGGTTAAAGGTTGGTGTTCCGGTTTTCTTAATGTGAAAACTTGATGCGCCCAGATTATGTAACGGTATACATTTATAAGTTACACATCTTGGCCCAAATATTGTTATATCTATTATAATTAGTGCCAGAGCTAAAGGAGAAAGTGATTTGATCCCACGAATCCCTTTTAACTCCGACGGATTTAAACGATTGCAATTGCCAATAAAAATTTGCCATTGGAGTGACTCTAAAGAAATCCCAAGGCCAAAAACTCAAAGTAGTGCGAGTATATATAGAAAAACTATGTGGCGTACTAACGTATATCCAAACCACAAAATCTTTATGTCCTTGCATGTATTGTTTATAGAACTGTGTTGAGTTAAGATCTTAGAATACGTAAAAATCAAAGAATGGTTTCTTTATTCTTAATTTTACATACATAATGCACTGCAAACATTTATATATACACGCATACAGGTCTACACCACTATACACCCACTTACTTATAAATGTTTATAAAATTATTAGCTTACGTACTTATTATCACTCATCATATCGAAAGTACTGATAAAATAAACCTCAAAAAATAGTTTTTGCTGAACTAGCTTTCTTCTTGAATGCACCAAAAAAATAATTAACCAAATTTGACGAGAAGGTTTGCTGTGAAATTGGTAGATGCCTGGATGTCCTGTGTGTGCAATCTTATCTTCTAATTGCGCTCGCCCCAATGCAATAGTAAAAAAAGCAGCCAAAAGAAAACGAAAAAATGGAAGGAAGGATTGGAACATGAATGCTTTAAGATTGGTTTAATCAACCGTATGAAGCTTATCGCAATATGATATACTCGTACATATACTGAAATAAACAAAGGATAGGAAAATTCTCCTTCCGTAAAATGACAATCCGCCTTTTAGAAGAATTTCTAATTAAAATAATCTTCGAATATGAGTATTTAAAATTTCGAAAAACCTAAAACATTATCCAGGAAATTTATTACTTTTGTAGAAGCAGAGAGGGGTAGAGAAAAATGAACTGCACAATTCATTTATTTTGTCCAATTTTCTACTGTCCGTTTAATATTGATAGTCTTCCTACTAAAATGCAAAGGTAGTTTTAATTGCTTTTTGGGGTGGCCTAAAGCAAATACAAGCTTGGAACATACTTTTGGAGATATTTGCAAGTCAAAATTTCAAGTTAAGAGATAGATTGAAATTGCTCTACCATCAACGTCGATTTCCTGTAGCATTTCCTTTACTTCTTCCATCCTAGCAAATTGTCCTAAGGATCGCATGACACCACCAAGTTCTTCCTTAGTTATGCATCCGTCACCATCCTTGTCAAATAAACGAAATGCCTCTCGAAATTCTGAAAATACACACGAAAGAAGGACATTCCTTCAATTTATAGACTTTTCATAGTTATTTGATATTCTTTCACATGCTCCTATTCTGGCTTACCTCTTATCCGGCGACGTGATAAATAAGGATTATCACTTGCACTCTTTGTGACATCTTCTGTAGCTTCGGTTTGCTTTTTTGATTTTTTGCGTGATGTCTTGGTATTGAAGAATTTCTCGTTTGTTGTTGGTGTTGCACTTTCAGGAAGGTTCTGTAAATCGGATGAGATCCCACTTCCTTCGACAGACGATTTTGGTATTCTATCATCGAAGTGATGACATTCAGGGCAATAACTAAACTGGGCTTCTTTAAAGGGCTCTTCTTGGGGTTCTTGTTCTTCTGTACAATTTTCACAGTTACATTTATCATTGTCCTTTTTTTCATCATTCTTATTGTATTCCTCTTCTTCTTCATTGTTACTTATTTCTTTTCCAGTTTCCTTTATATCGTCATCATTATATAATTCCTGCCGCTTGGGATATAAGTCCTCATATTTGCTTTTGTCTTTTTTGTTAAGGAGACTGCGACTACAGCAAGGACCCTCATCGTCGTTAACTATTGCCTGACCTGTTTGATGTGATATCGAGCGTTTGCTTGCTTCACATTTCTCTGATATGACTGTTTCCGATGAGTACGATACTGTAGGTAGGGTCGGTTCTGTTTGTTGCACTTCCACTGGACATTTTGAATAGCCATTGCAAGGTTCTGATGTTGTTGGTGATCCTGGTAATGTTGGAGATGGTGTAACGTTTGTGCTTCTTGTCTGAAAGTAAAGCAATGAAATATTTGATAAGATTCGCGATAATATTAAGAGGCTATCATTACTGACCATTAATTGTCGGACTTCCTTGGCAAACGATGAAGAAGAAGTGAAAAAAGTATTCACAGCCGAGAGGATTTTCTTCTTTCCTTCCAACGTGGCGGTGGTGTATAATGAATGCGTCTTGTAACTTTTTCGATTTCTAAGATTTGAAGAGATGGGTTCGAGTTCAAAGAATGAGTGCTACGTTTCTGTTGACATGAAATTATTTACCTAAAAAGAAATGAATACTATTTCTTGCAATATGGACTAAAAATACTTAATATTAATTCATAAGTTACCAATAAGATAACAGATTCAAGATTAATTAGTCTTCCTAATTACGCGAATTTATACATACATCAAGCATCAACATCAACTAAAAATTGCTCAATTACACCTTTGCTGCATTGATCAGCCTTAATACTTATCAATGTAATAAATTTAAGAATATAAATAGTTATAGCTGTGGAATGCATATGAGCACTTCAGTAAGAATTATTCGAAAGGTTCAGACCACTTAAAACTGATGAAGAATTTTGAAGCAAGAGTCCAGTTATCCTCCCTTTGAAGCATATACGCAACGATGTTATTGGTACGGTATATTCTCGTACGACTATCTTCTCGGCTTCATACAGTGGGCAATGCAAAAATACGTGCTCCGAGTTTTCCGAGACAGTTTGACAATATGGACAGTTTGAAATGTTCTCATGTTTGCGTTTGAGCAGATCTCTAAAGCAGCCATGTTTCCTCAAAAACTGAGTCAAATGGAAGTTTGTTTCGACGTGATGCAGTTTATTCCATACAACGATCACTGGTATAAATCGATGTGTCCATCTCCCTTTTAAGGATATGTTCCGTTCTTGTTGCCAGGTTGCGATACTACGTATTTTTTGTCATTTTCTTCTTTCGTCGCTTACTTGACTATTTTTGACTCGCTCGCTTTTGAGTCTTACCATTTCTTCAGCAATTATGGTGACTACGATAAGTATAACATCATGCAAAAGGGTTCGAAACTCACTGGCGGATCTTAGTGTGCTAAGGCGATGGATGGATTCCACTCCCGGCATGTAAAACTTTATATTTGCGATATCTGATCATATTTGCACTCCGTACATGAGTATAGAACTAGCAGCTACAGCATTCTTTTATTCTGCTGTGTGCCTCCGATATTGCTCATCAGTCTTGTAAGTGTCCTTACAGTTTTCGATGAATTCTCACGTATCTTGTCTAGATGATGTTTAAAACTTAGATGACTGTCAATCAAATCTCTTGAATACTTGAGAAACGGAGACAATTTCCTGCTCTCCAACTCTAATGTTTATCGTTTCGCGAATTGTCCTACTCGTAATAAAGGTGTTTTTTTTGGGACACAAGTTAGATGTGAGTGCTAACTACACCAGCAAAATAAAATTCCTCAGTGCCGTAACTACCAACTGAACAACTATTGTCAAATAACACTCTCGTCAGTTGAAATTACTTCAGCGCAGTTAATAGATAAAATATATATACTGAAAGACGATTTTTCTCCAGGTCCTGATAGGTTGCCCGGGGTTGTTTTAAAAAAATGTGCTGATAACCTAATTCATCCCCTCACTAGTATTTTCAAACTATCTTTGTTTGAAAGGTTCTTTCGTCATCTCCGGAAAAGCGCTTTTATTACCCCTATTCACAAAGAAGGACCAAAGCACGATATCACCAATTATTGTCTCATTGATAAACTATCCTGCATCCCCAGGATTTTTGAAATTATTGCTTATGATGCACTATATTTTCCTTGTAAATCTATATTTGTAAATAACCAACATGATTTTCTCAAAGGAAGATCAACTATCACCAACCTCATTGGGTTTGTTCCTAGTCCTTTGATAAAATCTCGCAGAATTTAATTCTATTCAAGCTCTTGGTTTCGAACCTAGACTGACTTCTTGGATTAATTCCTACATTACGCTACTACCTTGTCCATTTTCGTTCCTTCTTTTCCAACCCAATTCTCACCACTTCGGGTGTTCCACAAGGCAGCCATCTGGGTCCATTAATTTTTATTTAGACTATTACGTTGTTATCGTCATAAAGCACTCCCACATATCTATCTATGTAGATGATATGAAAATCTATAGACAGCTTTCAAGCCCCTCTGACTCTCAACCTTTACAAGAGATTTACGCGAGCTCAACGTAGCAAAATGCCAAGCCATTTCTTACTCACGGAGGCGTTTGATACTTCCAACCTGCACCTACTGTTTATCAAATCGAAGAGTAGCTGCAGTTACTTCAATGCGGGACTTGGGTGTCATTTGTGATACACAGCTCAATTTTCGCACTCATATTGACTCCATAATTAGGAAAGCTAACTCCGCTCTCGAATTTGTCAAACGATGGTCAAAAAAATTCTCCGACCCCTATGTAACCAAATCCCTGTATATAACCTTTGTTCGTCCACTTCTCGAGTACGCCAGCGAGATATGGTCCCCTTACTACGATTTACGTATTCTGCGCATTGATGCTGTCCAACGAAGATTTCTGCGATTCGCATTACGTGGGCTACCATGGGTTGACCACAATATTCTACGCCCCTATGTTAATCGACTCAAATTAATCGGTCTCCTGTCTTTGGAAAAACGTCGGGAGCCCGCCGATATTCTTTTCATCCACAAACTCTTAACCGGCATCATCGACTGTCCGACAATACTCGCCCAAATCCCATTCAACACCAACCCGTGTCATTTAAGATCTGTCCACCTTTTTCGTCCGAGTAATCACAGGACAACTTATGGTCTCAACGAGCAACTGTGTCGTATGCTACGTGAAACAAATTGGGTACGTCAAGTGTTCGATTTCCACAACCATTTTTCCCATTAGACCTTAGTTTAAGTAATAATAGTAGTTATAAGTCATAGCTTTAAGTTTAGTTTGTTAAGTTATATGTTTGTATTAAAGATTTCAATAAACTGTCTGGGGTTGACCCGGGCCTCAAATCAAATCAACAATAATTGCAACTGATTAAGTGATCTCCTTTCACACGGAGAAATGCAATGTAAAATGACTTCTTTACTCTTGAATTGTAAAAACAGATCGGGTTCAACTTAAATTCACAATTATCTTTGTTTTTATTTCTGACTAGCTTTTACACGTAACTTCGCAGGCGTAAAACTAAGGAAATAAATGTTGGTTGAGTTATGAGAGTTCTTTATTTCTTAAAAATCAAGCGTTGTCCAACTAATTTTCCATGAAAATTAGCTTAACTGCTTATATAATTAGTCTAAACTAACACACAGAAAGACGTTGACAGGCATATGTACGTCAATTTCGTGAAACATTCTGTTAAAAAAACAACGGAAAAAGAAGAAAAATTTATAAATAATTAAAACCAAAGTAAAGTTTTATTCGCTTGTCTCCTTTTGATAGATTGTGCAATAAGACAATATAATAATAATAACTCTATAATTTTTTCTCCTCAGGTGTTCTTAGGAAGGTTTGACCTTCTTTTAGGCATGGCTTATCAGAACAGAAAAGACTGCTATTTTCGTAAATATTCCTACGTTTGTTATTACAATACATATATGTATTCCATTTTTTCTTTGACTTATAATATTGCTTGTATGAATACTTTATAGATAAAATTTAACCATTTCCTTTCAGTTCTTATTTTTTGTACACTATAAGCAATTAAAAATTGTAACCCAGATCACTCATGACAACCGCCTATTCATATCTGTAAAGTCCTATCGAAATTTTTTTAGCCGTTTTAGACACGTATAGACAGAGAAAAAAAAATTAACGGTTGTTTGTTTATTATGTAATAACATAATAGCATTCAAAAAACCATATAAGCTTAAAAAAGGCAGCTATTTTGATATTACATATATATCTATGTATACATATATATAACTGTTTTAAATAACGGTAGGGGCAATATCTAAATATACTCGGCTTAAAAAGGACTTACAATTGAGCAGTGATGATAAAGGGTACAGTAGTGTTCATGACAGTAATAGTGGAAGTGATATCGTTAACATCAGAAAAAAGATTACGATTACATATTAGCCGTAGTGATGAAATAATTGAAAACTACCCCGAAGATGACTCTCTTGATAAATTTTTGATTTTAAGTTGGAGATTTTCAAACGAAGTTGATTATTTTATAGAGTTTCCCAATCCCGAACATCCTCCTGATAATCAGGCAAAAGCTATTGAATATTTCTCTATATTCTTTCCGCCTTCTCATCTTACTACAATGGTTACAGACACAAATCGTAACGCTGAGCAGTTTTTAAGTACCAACAAAAATTTAAAACGAAACTCACGTGTAAAAATGTGGAAACCTGTAACCATTGTTGAAATGAAAGGATGTATCTATATCAGTTGTATTAGAAATGGGGTTTATTAAATATCCATTAATGATTATTTATTGGAATAAAGATTCAAGAAACGTACCTTAGTCTGGAAAAATATTTGCTTGGAGTAAATTTTAAATTTTGAAGTTGTTCAATCTGATAGTACTTTGACATCACCGGGACACCCAGATTATAATCTATGTGCTAAATTTTAATTCTTAGCGAATTATGCTAATAAAGTACAATATTTCGCGAGCAATATACGCCGCATTGACAGTTGAGCATAGATGAAAGAATGGTATTGAATGAATATGTAATATGCATATTCATAAAATTATATAGGGAAAAGTCTATCCAGGTTAGAATTTACGTCTGGCATTATTGACGAAATCGAAAAGAAATAGTTGACGAACAGAAATGATGCATATAGGTAACCCATAATACTCACTTTAACGAACAAATATGCTCTTGAAAAGTTACCCTACGGCGTGTGAACTGCAGTAACAAACACGATAATGAAGTAAGACAATCGAATCTAATTTGCTCTATTTGCGAAAAAGGACTTCACGCGTCTTGTACAGCAAACGATTATTACAACAAAAAATTAAGTGAATTATAATGTTTTTTAAGAAATAAATCAAAGTAAATTTATTTGAACAAATGTAATTTTTGGATTTTTTTTGTAATAACATAATACTCAATCTTGTAATCTTATTATACACCTGCCGCATTGTTGGTATATATCCACAAAATTTGTTTAGCACTTAAACTGTTAGATTATTTATATTTTAAAAGTAAGTTATCATGGCAGCTAACTTTAAAATGGCATATTGGAGTGCACAAGGCTTTTGAATTTTTACTTTTTTGTACAGACATCGACATTGTACTTGTATCTGAGATCTTTTAATAGCAGGTGTAATAATTCTAATAATTTGTATAATGATGTTATGATCGAGTAGTAACAAGAAAAATTAATAGAAATCATTAAAATTGAGTTGTATTATACAAACGGAGGGAAGTTTTCTGTTTTTTCTGTATACTTTCCAGATACATACATGCAAATCTCCTTATATTGTAATATGTTATATACTAATTAAAAATTAACTTCATAAATTTATCAGCGCATAAGTTTCTATTTAACAATCTTCACTGGACTAATAGTGATAAACGAGTTGATTTTCGATCACTGCCGGTACAGTGTGATTTACCCAAATCACCAGAAATTATAAGCAATTATTTCCTTGATTTAATAAATGTATTCTGTATTCTGGGCCAGGTTTCATCTCTAAGTGAGAGGTAAAGTCAAATGATCATCGTGCATGTCAAACCTACACTCATTGCGCTCTTTTGAAGATAGAAGAAGACCCGGATTTACATCGAAAAATCAACCAAAAGCTTGGCGGAGGTTATTTGTCTTACAGATCGGCAGTTACCAATTACAACAAAGAACTTAGGAGAGCTGAAACGAATAATTTCAAGAAATCCTGTGAAAAAAATTACGAATACCTTTGTAGCAATTAGGTTGTACAAAGCCCTAGCTTAATCAGGCAAAATTTCAATGTTCAACATGACAATGATCAAGCGCGTAGAAGCGCGAAAAATTTCAGTTTATTTGAATGAAGAAAAATAAACTTGAATAAATTAAAATTGAACATTGGTAATGACAACGCAAACTTAAAGTTTCGACATTGAACTGACATTTTTAAAAGTAACTTCAAAAATTGTTTAAAAAACATAAACAATATTTTATGGTTGGAAATTGAAAAAGATTTGATGGTTTTCCAACATGTGAACACGCAATATTTAATTGTCCTTAAGAAAGGCATAGATTTTCTAGATCCAATCCCCAATCCGCTTATTTTTGTTTATACTTGTGACTTATTTATGGTCATCGTAAATGAAAAACGTATGGGAAATTGTAAACCTTTGGCCTGAATTGGAGACACGGTGCGTATCATTGGAATGCGTGGCAGTAATATATTGTCTCCACTGAATTTTCGGTTTGATATGGTATGATATTGCCCATTATTTTTTAATAATAGATTTAAGTTTCGAGGGCATTGTTCTGTCATTTTGCTTTCTCATACGAAACATACGAGTACATTTCGATTCGATGACGTATGCGTTGACCAACATTTAATTATCTTCTTTCTTTTTCTTCACAAATGTTGAAAAATATTTTAAATTTCAGAAGTGAATACTGTAATTATCTGAAAATGATACGTTTTTATTGTACTGCATTAAATGATTGTTAAGTGTATTTTGTGTGTATATGAAATTACTTGATTTTATATTATCGTTCTAAAATAAAAGTATCAAGGCGTTAAAAGAAAATGTCTAAAAAATCTGTAAAAAGGCCAAATATTTGACATACTCTTCTGATAAAAGTGGACTTATGAAATCTGATTTAATGCAAAAACACGCAATCAATAGCACAACCAGTGCACTCACTGCTGCTAATGCATGTGAGCGCGATTCAATTTACAATAACAACATTACCACCATGGATGTAAATCACTCATCAGATCACTCCACTGAGTGGACAATGATTATCAGGAGACTCAAACGTGCTGCTAATAACTATCAGTCTAATGGCAAGAAAAGAAGTAGAAACGTGCGTGAGGGTGAACCATCGCCTAAGCGAAATGTTTCATCGCAAAATAGATTTTCCTCACTCGATGATATTGAACTTCAAGTGCCTGTGTCAAGCATAAACTCGCCAACCAACACCTCTGTTAATCATCGAACCAACACGTCATCCGTTGAAATGCATAATAAACTCGCTGGTAATGCACTTACAATTATTAACAATGCCCCTTACTGCCCACCAATATTTGTATTCGGTGCCAATTGTGAACTTATAAGCGAAGTTATCAAACTCGCTGCAAATGAATAGTTAAGGATGTGAAACATAAATTTGTAAATTTGAGCTACCGAAAAACAAAGTTATACGTAAATGACGCTAAAATTCATTCAATTATTATTAATATATTACGCGGGGCGGGTATTGGTGCCTTTTCTTTTGCGCCTAAGGAAACGAAAAGGGTTTCAGTTATGCTGAAGGGCCATGAGGGTGATACCCCTGTCAAGGTTATAGAACAAGCTGTGAAAGCTATATGTCCTATTATTAAAATTTGTAAGATAACACTTTTTTCTACTTCCAAATCAAAAGAAATGGGTACAAAATTAAATATGTTTATTGTTCAATTAGAAACAGCTGAGTCCATTAAAGATTTAATTAGTATTAGATACTTGCTCCATCAGCGTGTCTACTGGGAAAAAAAATCTATAATTCGGTGTTATAGGTGTCAAAGATTCGGTCATTCCGGTGAATGTTGCTCATATAATAGTAGATGTGTCCTGTGCGGCGAGTCTCATGATTTAGAAGCGTGCATCGCTTCCTTTAAATCGCTCAGGGAATCCAATCAGGAAGTTCCTACTCTAAAGTGCGTTAATTGTAATGAAACCGGGTACGCGGCTAGTTATCATAGCTGCCCATCATATCTAAAATATAAAGAAAAACGAGATATATCGACACAAGGCGCAAGGCAGGTTGCGATCATAAATAAAGCGGTAGTACAAGGCGCTATAAATACGCTTACGAATCAACACGTTACATATACTGACAAGGTTAAGAGTAACTACTCTCACCGCGCGAATAACACCCAAACAAACTTTACGAATAAGAAACAATCTGGTGATCGTAATAATTTTTTAAACGAGGCGAAAGATCTTTTTATCATATCTTTTAAAGAACTGCTAACAAAAATCAGACAATTCTGGCCCACTTATCAACGACTTCGGTCTACAGAAGGCAAAATGTTCGCATATCTTGAGTTTGTAGCTTCTATAGTGGTATAATGCTGAAAAATAACTTCAAAATTATTTCAATAGATTGTAACTCCATAATTTCCCTTGAAACAGGACTAGATTTGTTTAACACACTAAAAACCCAAAAGCCCAAATATGCCTCCTTTAGGAAACAAGGCTATCCTCGTACCATAGGCCCGCTTTTGATGGCTTTAATTTCATCCCTTGTCACTCAGGTAGCGGAACAGCAGTTATCTTAGACCAAAGGTATAAGTATACTGAGAGTCCTTTCCAGAGTGACGTTTTTCGATTTGCCTAGTCACTATTACATCACGTAGTAGTACTGGTTTACGAAGAAATATTTAAATAGGAAGAATTTATATTCCTTCCAATGCAGGTCGACGTTTGCTAAACGAACTTGACCGACTTTACACGTTGATGAATTCATTTGACGCAGTCATATTGGGAGGGGATTTCAATGCACGGCATACAGATTGGGGTGACTCAGTCCATAGCCAAAATGGGTACTCGATACACAATTGGAGTACCGAGTCGACCACCGTCGAGTGCACAGCTCCACCAGTGCACTCGCAATACTGTTGTGTGCTGTGCAGCAAAAAAAAAAAAAAAAAAAAAAAGCGCGCGTGCAAAAAAATAAAAATATATAAAAAACAAAAAGAAGTGCAGTGCAGTGACAGTGAATATCACACAGTGCGGGTATCCCACCTCACCCGCTCCTCGTCGAAGTACTGTTGCTTGCACTCAGTCACTGCCGTTACTGTATTTACCATACGGTACAGGCAGTGGCTGAGTGTATGTAACAACTGATGGATAGCGGGGTTGTGAGTGAAAATTTTGTTGGTGCACTGTTTCATATTGTTGTAAGGGCATAACACCTACAACAATTTGATTCGGTAAGCCAACGTCAGAATTTCCACTTCGCAGCCTTGCTTAGTATCGTCGGTGTTTGTGTTTTCTGTGTTTGTCTGTGATTATGACTAGGGAATTCAGGGTAGACGTAGCCAATATACGCGGGCTAAAAAGCAATCACTTTTCTGCGTACGTCCACGTCTGTAAGTACAGACCAGCTGTTTTGGCACTTAGTGAAACACAGGTAGATCCCCGCCCACACCTCTCAGATCATTCTGATCTGAAGCTACCTGGCTACGAACTAGTGCCATTATTCTTCTCTCACCGCGGTCTCGCCATTTATGTGCGTAGTGATGTAGCTTACCAAACTCCACCACAATGTGATCCATGTTCCAATCCGGAATTCAACTTCATGTGGTTAAAATTCCATCTCCGTAAGCAAATTATACACTACTGCTTTATTTATAGAAGCCCCAAACTGGACAGCAATTCAACCTTTAACGAGTTTGATGCGCTGTCTGACTCCATTCAAAGAATTGTATCCCTGTATCCTCATACTGAAATCGTTATTACGGGCGACTTCAATATACACAATTCTGGGTGGCTTCGACATTCTGGACAGACAACACCCGAAGGACGGTGTGTTGAGATCTTTGCTGCGGAAAACAACCTAACGCAGCTTGTAAATGAGCCCACGCGAATACCAGACGTTGATAGTCATACCGCCAACACCCTGGACTTGTTTTTAACTTCTCACCCTGATAAGTACACCATTGATGTGCTCTCCCCTCTAGGCTCGTCGGACCATTGTGTCATATCAGCTAATTTCTCGTACACCGACCACACAGTTAGAGAAAAAATTCCTAAAAGAACCGTATGGCAATACGAGAAAGCCAACTGGAGCGGTCTTAACAGCTTCTTTAGGAATTTTAACTGGTCGTTATGCTTCCTCGATAACGACGTGGATGCCGCTGCTGATATGATTACAGACACCATTCTCTTTGGAATGAGATCCTTTATTCCTCATCGGATGAAGAGTATCAAACCAAAAGAAAAGGCATGGTACGACTCGAGCTGTAAAGAGGCCGTCAGGGTTAGAGAAATGTTTTTTCGGTCCTACAAGACCAAGCCGACAGAGGAAAACCGAAAAAAGTTCAAACGAGCCAGAAATGACTGCAACGCCTTTCTTAAGCGTGTGAAATTCCTATACGACCAAAAACTGAGGCAAAAAATACTGCAATGTCCCAAAGGCAGTAAAAATTTTTGGTCGTTCGTCAAAAACATTAGAAATTCCGCCTCATCCTCCATCCCAACGCTCATTTACAATGACATTCCAGCTGTCAGCTCTTTGGATAAGGCCAATCTGCTTGCTGCACACTTTGCGGCCAGCTCAACACTCCCAGATTGTGCTTTGTCTCCGCCTACACTTGAGTGCGTCGAATCTTCAATGGGACGAATCTACTTTCGCACTCGTGTAGTAGCAAGAGTACTTAAAGATCTCAACATACATAAATCCGCTGGTCCAGATGGTATATCTCCCCTTCTTCTGAAGAGGTGTTCTTCCTCGCTGGCAAAACCACTGCGTAAGCTTTTCCATCAATCCTACACTTTAGGACTCTTCCCGAGCAGATGGAAAACAGCATTTGTCCAGCCCGTCCCTAAAAAAGGCGAATCATCTTCTCTCTCCTCCTACAGACCCATTGCACTTACGTCCCTTCTTTCCAAGGTCATGGAAACACTGATAAATCGTCAGCTCATGAAATATCTCGAAACACGAAAACTTCTCAATGACCGGCAGTACGGTTTTCGTAGCAACAGGTCCACTGGTGATTTGATGGCATGTCTCACCGAAAAGTGGAACCAAAGCGTACATCAATCTGGCGAAAGCAAGATAGTTGCACTTGATATTTCTAAGGCATTTGACAGAGTTTGGCATCAGGCTCTTTTGTCGAAAATGCGTGCATTTGGGATCGACGACTCTCTTCTTCAATGGATTAGAAATTACCTTTCGGAACGTTCAATTCAAGTTGTCTTGGACGGTTTCAAGTCTGATATTCACAAAATAAATGCTGGTGTGCCCCAGGGCTCTGTTCTGTCACCGACACTCTTTTTAATTTTCATTAACGATCTCTTGTCTGCTACTTCTAATCCAATATATTCCTTTGCTGATGACAGTACTCTCTGCTTTTCATATTCGTTCCCGGACTCACGGCCCTGCTCTTCGGCTGTAGTACGAGAACGGCAGCGTATGCTAAGCTCATTAAATTCCGATATCAACAGCATAACCAATTGGGGAACTATCAATAGAGTGGAATTTAATGCTTCCAAAACACAATGCTGTCTGCTGTCTTTAAAGCGAAATTTAAACACCCAGCCATTATCTATGAATGGCACTTGCATCGTCGAAACCGAAAAACTTTCCATTCTCGGTATGTGTGTTAATGACAACTTACGTTGGAATGACCACATATTTGATGTCGCCAAAAATGCTGCGAAATGTCTGGGTTTCCTCAAGCGATGTAAGAAATATTTTACCCCCTCTGATCTGGCCTCAATATATAAGGCATTCATCCGCCCAAAATTGGAGTACAACTCCCACATCTGGTCAGGTGCTCCTAAAACATCTCTGCACCTGCTAGATAGGATTCAAAACCGTGCGATAAAACTTATTGACGATACTAATATCAGTCAATCAATGGACACCCTCGAACACCGACGAAATGTCTCGTGTCTCACTTTGTTTTATCGCTACTTCCACCACCAGTGCTCCACTGAAATCGCCAGTAGCATTCCGCCCATTCAAACTTTCAACCGTAACACCCGTCTCGCTATGAATGCTCATCAGTATACCCTCAAGCCCATTTTCGGACGTACTCTAAAATATCGTGATTCGTTCCTAAGACGTACATCTCGCTTATGGAATGCCCTGCCGATCTCTGTATTTCCTAGTCGTTATAACTTGCAAACATTTAAAAACAATGTACATCGGTACCTCTCTTTTCTTCCTCCCTAAATTTCCTTTGCCCGCGCTGTGTACAATCACTTTAAGGGTACTCAAACCCCTTGAGCGCGCGCTCATTATAAAAAAAAAAAAAAAAAAAAAAAAAAAACTGGCTTTACAACGGTCCTTATTTGAATTTAGACTTAGTTTCCCAGATCATCATCTGTGATTGACTTTTTTCTTATATCTTCATCTCTCCTCTGCAATAACTTGAACCCTCTAGTTTGTTCAACATTCGCAACGAACTCGGATCACTTTGGGGGGATTGAGTTACTACTAAGCATAACAGATGTTTCAAAAGCACTAATTGGGAAGCTTTCAGATTAGGACTTTATCATCGACTGTCCGCTTTAAATATTCCAACCGAAAGAAATATCTCAAACGATGGAATAGATACCAGGATATCAAAATTAAATTAATAAATTAACGTCAAAGTTCAATTTCATTCCTACATTCGCAATGTGAAAAAATTCAAATATCACACTATATCAGATACTACAAAAAACTTGCTTAAGATACGTTGTGCATGGCTTACACAATTGCAAAGACTGTATAACTAACATCTTAACTGTGTCCACGATGACTTTAACTTTAAGTTAGGATTCAGTGCTTAAGTAAAATAATTAAACAAAGGGTTCGGATTGATAGTAATACTGCTTTTAAGGGAAGATTGAACCAGATAAGACCCTCGCCTAATGCATTTAAAGATATCGGTAGGATTACCGGAAGAAAATTCTTCGGAAGTAATATTTTGAAAGACACTCTAGTTCACAACGGAGGGGACCTAAATGATGTGCAAAGTAAATTAAACGCGTTTAAAGAATATTAGTCACATATTTACTCGAATCTAGAAACAGTTCCAGATCAATCTGAGGAGAATGATATCTACTCGACAGTAGAATCATTTTGTAGAAGAGTTCAATCAAACCCTGACAATCTTTTCGCCTTCAAATACCGCGATAAATCCAACCAAGGCGCAAGCATTTACATCCCCAAATAGTGTGAGTTTGTTGAGAGAAGCCCTCAACAACAAAAACTCAGCTGGAATAGATAATATCTCAAACTTCATTCTTTGAAAATGTCCTATTTCTCTTGACACATCTTTCTCTACTTTATTCAGCCTGAATAATGACTATTTCCCTTCAATTTGGAAAAAAGGGAAAATATTCCCAATAGCTAAGTCTAAGAGAGCAAGAGATATAAGACTTTCGAACAATATCCTTGCTGTCTAATATAGGAAAACTGTTCGAGAGGCATATAGCAGGGTAGCTAAGTATCATATGCGAAGACTCCAACATCATTCCAAGTAACCAGTTTGGTTTCAAAAAGGGTCATTCAACGGAACATGCCTCACTGGTACTGCACAATAAAATTATTCAAAACTTAAAAACCAAGAGATGCACGGTAGGTCTTGATATAGATTTAGAAAAAGCTTTTGACACTGTCTTGCACAAGGGATTAATCTATAAGTTAATTGGTCCAAATTTTCCTAGGTGGTTAATTTTTATCATTTCCAGCTTTCTAAAAGATAGGCTCAGCTCTGTTATCATAGGTGATGAGCACTCAGACTATTTCTTAGTCTTTTCCGTTGTGGCTCAAGGTTCCATCCTAGGACCAATCTTGTTTAATATCTATATTCATGACTTTCCTTTCCACTACCCATCGCAAGATGACCCTGGTGCTATTTTATACGCAGATGACAGTCTGATATTAGCAAGTGACAAAAGCCCAAATGTTGCGCTTAATAAGATTAAAGACAAACTACCGACTCTTATAGCTTCAAAAAGTGGAAGCTAAAAATTAGTACAGCTAAATGTGGTCTAACCTGCTTCAGAAATAAAAGCGGGAAAGGACATTATCTTGCAGTAAAAGAAAGTAAGAGCTTGAAACTAGAGATCAATGTAAACAATATTCCACTACGAGATGAAGTCAAGTATCTCGGTATTGACTTTCATAAAAGACTCTGTTTCAACAAACATGCCCGCAGAGTACTGAATAGAGCCAAAATGGTCACAACAATTCTTAAGCCACTGCTCAATTCTAAACAAGTTTCGCCGAATACCAAGATGCTAATGTATAAGATCTTAATAAGACCAACAATAACATTTCGCCTACTGTTGCCGAAGAGCTCCAGATTTTTGAGAGAAAAATTTTAAGATTCTGCTGCGGTAAATATAGAAGGCCAGATAAATAATGGTTTTCTAATAAAACCCTGTATTCCGAAACGAACATTACAAACATAATGACATACCAAACCGAATTATTTATAAAAAAGCTAGATACGTCATCGGATACGGATCATCCTAATCCAATGGTTAAATCTTTGTTGGACTCAAATATCAACGATAGTGTGGAGGAAAATTATTACCTTTCCCCATTTAATCTTTTAAACCCAAGATCCTTTCCTTTGTTGAGACCAAATGCGAACCGAAACCTTTCAGTTCCTTTTTACGAAAAAGCATCCCCTTTAAATCTACGCGGATAACTTTTCTTTGTTTTTGGGTAGTTCATAATCCTACTTTTTCTTTATAATCACTATAGCTAGTGCTCTGCTTTTGTCCATATAGTATATATATAAACATTAAGCAGATCAAAGGTTTAAGTGGATAGCTATAATATGTTTAGGGATATGGTAACTATTATTAAGAATTTTCAATACCTAGTCATTTGTTTTTTCTTTTTTTTTGTAGTTTTTACTTCATCCTTTCTTTGAACATAAAGGTTGTTTGTCCATTAGACCTGTTGGCTTCCAAGCCGTACATCGTTTCTGGTATATTGGTGTAGACTTAATATATGTCCATAAAAAATTATAAATCACATGATTTTCGGGGCTAACTCAAAATCCCATTACGTAAAATTATGCGCTCATCTAATGTTTCCTTAAATTAATAAATTGTTGCGCGCGAAGCGTGGCATGTTTCGCCATCTTGTTGAAATCAGCATTTAAGCATTTTTTCTGTTAGCATATAAGTTCAGTAAATTTAAGATGAATAAAATAAAATGCATTAAAAACGAAAACGAACGATAGCTCTTCTACATTAATACTATTCAGTTGCGGGACGAAAGAGTCTAAAGCGCTCTTCATGGACTGTAACGTCTCAATTTTTTTCAATGCGGCGATTTTTCTCTTTAATATAGAAATTCAACCAGAAATGAGTGTTACCGCTGAACAAAATTCTGTGTTCAAAATATGGTTGAAGGTTAATCTTGTTTTCGAAACATTTACCGAACGTAAGAAGCACACAGTGGTTAACCGGCGTCAATTCTCTCATGAACTGTATCTTATATATAAGCTTATAAATAAAGATATTTCCACAAAATACGTGGATGGATAAATCTTCAATTGCGATGCATGATGCCGAATTGACTCGTTCGGATCCTCTTCAATACTCCAAAGAAACAACAGCTTCTTCAATGCATAATCTGCTAATACGTGTTATCAATTAGATTATGCATATTGCCGAAACATCTTTTTTCATCATAAAATGGCAAACTAAATAAAGTAAAAATCAGCTGTGTTCCTAATCCAAAAGAAAACCATCTAGGATTTGCTACTCCACATCGGATCAACCAATTTGTGGAAGATGCTTCCTGCGATTTTAGGTTTAAACCACAACCAACATGACGCTACCAATACGGACCCTACCTCTTCCAAGTCAGTCCCGGACCGAAGTCCGGGGGTATTGACTTCCCATGGTACCGCTTTTAAGTCCTGGTAGAACTACCGGTAGTCCATGCCGCTCAACAGGATCTTATGACCGGACACTCATGTGACTGGTCAAATCGTAGCAACTTTCAGTGGTGTTAATCTGAAAACCATTACAATAAGACCAGTATTGCTCTCCCTCCAATTCATTATTAAGCTACGTCATTGATGGGCGTAGTTTTGGTAATTGACCGGGGGCCCACATGAGAAAAAGTCCGAACGAACATTAGATATTGAACCGGAATCAAGGTCTAAAGGCATATTGAGAGCAGTAATATTCGGAAGGCCCGCTGAGGAGGAAATGAAAAATGAAAAAAATGGGATATTATTTTGATTGTAGTTAGTCTGAGGGGAACGATGTGCCAAACATTCCCTCTCTATCCGATGGATATAATTTGTCTAAGGCGGTATTCCGTACCGACATCTTTGTGAGGATAGTTGTTATAGGTGATAAGGTAGTTTATCTTCGGATCGGTGGTCTTATCGACAAGACAAAACAAGAATTGTGGAACAGTGGGGTGTGTGCCAATTGTTTTTTCAAGCGAATCAATAGCAAAGCAACTGAAAACATAATTTGGGGAAAACAAAAAAACCGGTTCATCGTAAGATTCTGAAGAAGAGTCATACGATGTCTTCTGGTGCGTGATCGGAATTTTCGACCTTAGGTTACGTGGGTTGGTGTTAAAAGAGATAAGTTGAAGTAAAGAGAGGCTGTCGATGCTAGCAGCTAGTATCTGTTAGACAAAGAAACTGTGTACTCTGGGTGGTGTAGTATGGTGACCAAACTTGGCTAGCGTATTCAAGAAGAGGTGGAATAAAGGTTATAAAAAGGGACTATGTCACTAACATAAGGGTTGGAGAGTTCCTTAGACTAGCGCTTGATAAGACCAAGTTCGGAGTTGGTTTTATTTATGGTACTATCAATATGGGAGCAAAAATTGAGTTCTCTATCACAAATAAAACCTAGGTCCCGCAATTCAGTTACTAAAGGAACAGAATGATTGCAAATTAAATGCGTACGAGCTTGGAACTTACTGACATTGAGCTCAATAAAATTCCTTTTCCACCAAATAGAAAATCCGTCCAAATCGTTCATCTCTTCTATCTTTTGGATTATAGCTTATAAGTTTTACTAATTTACAATTATTGTCATATTCAATCCGAAAAATATGTCGTATGTATTGTATGTATCTCTGCTGCAATGTGTTAGTGAGATAGCGTGAATTAATAACTTTGTTGGTTGCCAGCTTTAGTGCGTTCAGTGCGCACTAAAACTTTTGTGTTCGTTGTCTAAGGTTGGCTTTTATTCCAACAAATGTTAACAGCTTTGCGATATGTTTTTCTGCGCAATCATTTTGAACTTAACGGCTTAAAGGCTGGGTAAGAAAAACGTACTGTATGAACTATGAATTGTAGGTATCAGAAGTTGTTATTTTGTATGCAAGTTGGAATACGTCAAAAATGAGATCAATGATTTATAAGTAAATTTCGCTTAAAATTATAGAATGCATTTTCACATATGTACGTACATATGTAATCAATTTGCACAAAAGCTCTGTTGCAACGCAACAAACATCGTTCTACAATCAAGAAAATCAGCTTCTTACAAGCTGCATGTTTCCCGCAATGGGTCTTTGACCAGAAAAATATGCCTGCAAGAAACAGCTGGACCAGGAAGGTGTCGTTATGACAACTGCGGCGAATGGTTGGGCATTCCCAGTTAAACCAGCAGAGTGACCGCACTTGCAATTAAAACAATAAAATTCGTAAAATTGGAATAGTTGCATTTTAATTTAAGTTTTTTTTTAACTGGATTCTGCCTGAATCGGCACTTAGTTAAGTCTTGCCAATACATTTTTTTTATGCTAGTTTTCGTGCGAAACAAACTCTTTTGTTCGCATTTTTAATGTATTTTTATTATATGAGAGTTGTTAGCCAACATAGTCGATATAATTTCAAGATACAAGATTCAATTCAACGTTTACAGTATCCCTGCTAGAAAACCATATGACGGATTAGCTGAAACAATGGCAAAGCTCATTGGACGTAGGAAACAATGACCTTTTCACTATTGACGAAAATAAAAAGCATTTAATGATAATAACTATATTAACGGAACAAAACTAGTTTGAACATTCAGAGCCCAAAAAAATCGAAAAACAGAAAGTAGTTGTCACTTTAAATCCCCTCGTAAATCACTCAAAACAGATTCGGCTGGAGGTAATCTTTCAGTATGTTTTATTAGATGTGATACTCACAAACGTGCATACAACCTACTTTCGAAAGTGTACTTTTTTCACAGATATTACACTGTTACAGAAAGCTGATTTGAATTAACAGAATCGAACTTTAAGATACCTAAAGTTTTTGAAACAATTTTTTCCCTGGAGTCTTTATGTATTTGAAAGACTTACAAGTGAAAGTCATTACCGAAGCTGTCTGTTGAAATGGATGTTGAAAGAAAGACATCTATCCGCAGTAGAATATCCGTTCTGTTTTTTTCTTGTCTTACGAAACAAATTTTCTAGTTAAATATACCATGAGTTTCTAATAGCTCCAACATAGTGAGCGACAACAATACAATTCATACATATGTATATTCGTATATTTATGTGTACCTATTTCAGAAAAAAAATCACCATAAAAGAATACGAGTACTTCTAGGGCCATGGAAAATGTTTTGTTATTGTGTCAAACAAGGCGTAGGTCTTTTTATGTATTTCTGCGAGTAAATATAGGCAAGTGTAATTTTCTCATTCAAAACAAGAAATGAAGGAACTTAAGGGAAGAGGGGATATAGAAAAAGTGCAGATTCATATCATGAAAATGTATGCGTTACAGGTGGATGATTTCTTTTTTGAAGAAGACAGACCTAATTTACAATTCCATTACTTATTGTTAACACCTCAAAGCTTATCTCCGTTATATACATAAATTGAACCATTGAATTTGTGTTTGCAGTCAAAGTAAGTAACTTACAGAGTTTAGCCCTAATAGCTTTACCACACATTTATTTTTTATATTCACCCAGAATTAAGATTATCTTAACAATTTCACAAAATCTTTAATTTTCATCTGTCTTTTTATGAAATTAGCATATGAATTTAATCAATTGCGTTGTAAAAAAAAAAACTAACCATGGTCAAGTAGGCCATGCTCACATGAAAAAAATATCAAAACACAAGCAAATTTCAGAGTTTTTAAGATAACAGTATTAAGAAAAAATTGTTTCTGTTAGGTTTATTCAGTTTAACGCAGTCGGAGTTTCCATTGCGTTGATAATTGCACATCTGGTAAGCCTACGCACTGAACAGTGGATAGATTTCATTGCACATATTCCACAAATTAAACAATAATACTAGTACTTTAAAGGATCTCGTCGCTCTACAAGAGCCGCGACAAAAATTGCAAAAAAATATCTACCTTTTTATCAAGAGTTGCATGGAAGATCTAAAAATATTTATTTCTTCTTGTGAGGCCTTTGCCTTTTTTTCACCTTAATCCGTGTTTTAATTTCGATTTCTGCAGCTCTTGTGACGACATGTTGGATGAGTTTGATTGGAACGGTGTATTGGAGATAGGGATAGTGTTAACAGTGCTTGATCAAATTAATGTATAAAAAGGAGACTCACTCTGACATCGAAAGTGTTGAACGGGGTTCAGAAGATATACCCTCTAAAATGCGGCCGTCACTAGCTGAAACCGATCAATCTGAGATTGCCTTTTTCTTATTTAGAAGAGCTCCATTAGAGCTTTTGACACATCCTTTGTTAATGCGTTTATATTGTGAGTGGTTTAAGCGGTCAAATCGTTCGACAGTAACAAACTAAGCGGTGGGTATAAATTATGAAAAATAAAAAAAAGACTAATCTGGATAAACATTGAAATCTTTGCACCCACAAGAATATGTCATAAGGGTCAAATTAGGATTTTTAAGAGTGCTTTCTACAAATAAAGACCTTATGGGAAAATATAAATATGCGGTAAAAACAGTACATTAGTCAAAATCCTCAAAAGGTTCAAAGTAGGCAAACTGGAACTGCATTTACACTGACAAAAAATCTCGAAACCGCAGTGGCACTTGAAGTCAGTAAAAAAACCTTCTGTGGTATACTCAAATGTCTAGATATGCTGTAAAACAGCAAAGTCCAGTTGCCGCCAACTCTAAAGAAAATCTTCATCGGTAGCCTGCACTCGCCTACTTACTGCACACTTTGCGAACAAGGGAAGAAGCTTTTATACCATTAGTAAAGTTGACTATTTAATCGTACTCACCACTTCACTAGTCTAATTTTTTCCCTATTGATGGCAGGAGAAAACGCTTGAGCTTCATATATATACATATATACAACGGAATAAGCAAGCCGTGAGTGTATTAGACTGCGAGTCCAAATTTAATAGTAAGAATTAAATGTACAACCGAAGAGTACACGTTGGGCATTTGTACCGACACTTAGGCTGCCGAAGCCCAAATGCTGGCAGTTAAAGAACAGATTTCTCCCTTTCAACTATAATAATGGGTCTGCGCACATATTATCTCAAGGTTATTAATTTTTTTTATCAACATGTTTTTTATGATCTTGCAGATTGTCTTGATGAAAATAAATGATTGGTCTATTAAATATTGAAATTAATAAACTTGTGATTATGATGAATAATTCAAATACTCGTACATTTCTTATAAAGTAGAAACTCTGCTAATCGTCACTGCCCTTAAAGGGTTTGAGTCATAATTGACTCACTCCTAACTCAAATCTCACGTTGGGCTCTAGACCCCCTGGATTATGATTATGTTATATAGCAAGAGAATTATACATGAAGGTAAAAAATTTACGTGCTAATTAATTAATAGAATATCTTCCCTCTTAAAAGAAGAGAACTGTTAACATTATAATGCTCTAAGCCATGTTGGTTAAGAGTTTTAAGATTTTTTTTGAAGACAACATATTGGTTTCCAAATATGAAGCGACAAATTAGGAGCTATGCAGTGAATTGCATAAAATGTATTGACTCTTCTTCACCAACTGACAAAAGAACGGTGAAAAATTATTTGAGAGAGTCAATGTTGACCACTATATTCTCAACAACATGAAACAGAAAAGGACGTCTTTCTAGTCATTGACGGAATCTAACAAAACTTTTTCAAGTAAATAGTACTAATTTGAGAGAACTATAAAATTCTGAGAATTCTCTATCTCTGTCTGCAGTATGCTATTTCAATAAAGGTAGTATTCTACCTTTGAAGAGTTTTCTAACTTCTGCAAAACTGTGACATGCAAAGTGTCAAAAGTGTTCGATTCATCGTGCATACCTTTTTATTGACAGCATATGTTTTATTATGGTATTTCGCTTCGATCCCGTCAATAACTAAAACCCAATTTTTGACAACGTAAGACACAACATTTTGCTAACAAAAAAACTTCTACTTACAACATTATTATACTTATAGTTCTTCATTCTTGAAATTTAGACCGACTTAATATTATTGTGAATTACTGTTTAAATATACGTACTTAAAGTTTCATTCATTATGTACTTATACGAGTAATTAACCGCCGTTGCAGAGCACTCTAACTGTTGTATTAATCACCAGTCTTTTCTCCTAAACACAATACAGATCTACGAGTACTATATTGATAAATTGGTAATTGACATTGCTGCCGAAACTCGGGAACGTTATTATTTTTTAATAAGAACTTTACTCTAATTTTAAAAACATTTAGGTTTAATAAATTCTTGATTTCACTTGAAAGTCGGTTGAATAATTGAAGAACTTTGTATAGTAAATTGTTTTGGGTAGCCGCTCTTCTGTATAGGGGTAGCCGAGAGTCATCAAGATACCTGTTGTTCGTTATTGTATAAATCGCATTGTTTTGCAGACACTCAGGATACATGTTTTGTTTTATTTTAAAAATCATGATTAGGTCATTGAATTTTAACCGTTGGGAAATACTTAGCCATCGTAAAGAAGGTAGCATGTCTAATATAGGAGTTTGTCGGTCATACTTTAAAACGATTCTTATAGCTCTGTTTTGGAGTGTTTGAAGTTTGTTTTGATATTTAAGGGGACACATATGATCGATGAACAATAGTTAACAATGCGAAAGAACAGTAGTATTATATATAGTTTGAGCGCAATTCGTTGAAATATTTTTCCTAATTCTCCAATCCGAATCCATTGTTGAATTGAATGCTCGCTCTAGGTCCAAAAATACTGCCCATATAAAATTGCCCTTTACGTTTTCTTTTTTTCATTCATTTATTACCCAACTAATAGATGTTTCACATGAGTGTCACCGCCTAAATCCGGATTGTCCCACACACAAAATTTTTTTTTCCTCCACAAAGCAGATTATTACATTATCTCCAATATCTTTTCGTAGATAGGTAACATATTATATTTATAGGCCTCCATTCCTCTGGTGTCCTCGCATTACTTTTTTTTCCAACCGGTATGATGTCTGCAGTCTTCCAACTTTCAGGGAATACTTAATTTCGGAGAGATAAATTAATTATTTTGAGTAGAAGAGGTAAATTTTCATTTTAACAATCCAATATTATACTGCGATTTAACCCATAGTAATCACTTTTTTTATTTATTGATTTATCTATATCTATATAAGTTCATTTATATTAATTTCACAATCAGTCCTCAACAGGTAATCGCCGTGTAAAGACGTGTTTTGTTGAGAAGAGGTGTAAAATCAAGGTTAGATCTCTTTTTCTTTATATATATGAATATATTTCACCCCTTCTCTCAGTAAGGGAAATATACTTTTTATACATATATTTACTATATATATTTTTATACGGAAAAGTAAAAAATGGATCGGGGGCCGTTTTCATAACTGGCTTAAAAACCTTCAACCAGAAATGGATCTAAGCCGGAATAAAAAACAAACTAAACAGAAAATTTGTAGAAGACGACCTTCCTCAAGTACCAATGATTACTAATGACATTAACCGTGGTATGTTATTAGTGGAATAGAAAAAATACGAGAAAATTTGCGTCCACTAGCATCGTATAACCCATTCCAAGTAAGTCCCAGCTTAAACCACATTTCAAAATGCATTTTAGAGATCAAAGCAATGAGCTCTGGAGACTTACTACTCAAAGTCTTAAATGTTCCAACCGTGAACAAATTCCTAAAGGCAAAAATCATTGACACGATTCCCGTTAAAGTGTCCATGTTAATTGAAATTCCGTCCAAATTAGAATCTACTCGCCACATATCATTTATATACCAGAAACTGAACTATTGGAAGTGCTCAAAAAGTTCAAAATAACGGAAGTAAGGAAGATGATGAAGAAAGAGAATAGTCTATGGTACCCACAGGTTCAGCCATTGTCACTATTAATTTTAATTCGCCGTCCACAAGTTATCAAAATCGGTGCGCTGTGTGTCATGCCAAAAGTTTGTCCCTTTTCTCACTGGTACAAATCATAACCCTTCCCTCCACCAACTACAGCCATCTAAAAAGCGAAATGGTAGGAACCCGACTGTAGCGGAAATCAAAACAAATCGAAACCCGCCACCCTCCCCAGCTCCACTTCCCTCTCTGACAATAACGTGCAAATCGTCACTGAGGAAAGAAACCCTTCAAACATCGAACCAATCTCCTCACATTCAGTAGCTCCAAAACAAATTATTACTACTGATAACACAACACAACACACTACACAACCACTCCAAAGCAGGCCTAAGAAGTTTTTACCACACCAAATCAACATCGAACATGAACCACATATAATACAACTAAAATACCACTCTCACCAAACGCTTTCAATGCACCACAAAAACTACTCTCCCCTTTTCTTCCACAGAAGAAAGATCAAAGCAACCTTCTACCATAGATAATGTAAAAGACATGGAAATGGAAACTGATTCTGAATCAATTAGTATTGGCTCAGAGCACTCTGCTCATACATCAACACACTAACACTAGCAAATTCTTACTCTCTCGCAATACCGCAATACCCATATCAAGTGCTAAAGATCATGATGAACAATAATTATGGCTCTATTGGAAATTGGCTTTGTCATCCTCCAATGGAACCTTCAAGGCTTTCTTAATAATAAACACGCAAACAAACACTAGAAGGATATATATAATAAATATATACAATCCTGACATAATAGCACTTCAAGAAACCCACGTTACAACAAATACAAAAACATATTTCAAATTAAAAAAAACAACAATTTTTTCCCATAACAAAGATTATCAGTATGCAAAATCTGGTATAGGTTTTCTTGTAAAAAACAATATACCTATAGTATCACACATTGCATCCTCGTCTAACCTGCTCCATCAAACAATTGAAATACGAACAAAAAGACCGATAAATATTGCGAAGTTATTCAGAGGGCACAGCGTAGAAATCACCCCAAAAACTCTGAATAATATTCCTTTAAGCTACACCAGTCACCACATTATTTTGGGAGATATAAATGCACACAATATATTATGGGGTTCAAATACAAACAATCCCTCTGGATCACGATTTGAAAATTTTGCCAACGAACATAATCTATTGTAGTCATGATGGGTCACCTACATTCAATACCTTCACGGCGATAGATGTATCTCTTGAGTCTTTTACTGTACTGGGAGGTTGAACCTTCGGGTTCGGAGAGCAGGGATCATATCTAGTCATTATACGAACGCCAGAAGGAATATTGCCGAAAAGATTTCGAACAGGCTTTAAAGAGAATATGGCAAACTGGAATCTGTTCAAATTGACAACGCAAACTCTGACCTCTACACGACACACGTCACTCAACACTAACCAGGAAGCTGCAAAAATTAAAAAAAATATATTAAAACAGCAGCAGCCAAAATGATTCCTGTAACCAAACAAAAACGGCACAGGTTGAATCCGGTTTGATTCACGAAAGACATTTCAGATCTGGTAAAGTAAAAAAATCTAGCCTGGGATAAAGTACGAAGAAGCCCAACAACCGAGCACTGCATCCTTTATAGGAAAATTTCGAAGAATCCATTCAGGCTAAAAGGTATCGAGGGGAAACTTTGTCAATGTTTAGGTCTATGGAACTAAAAACATTCGTGAGCAAAATTAGATCAATTTTCCTTATATGTTCATGGGTCAAACGCTTCAAAATGACGCTGATAGCTAACACTGTTTCAGAAAAATGGAAACGGTATAGTGCGGATACATCCTATCCAGATAGCACGATTCAACAAAGAACTAATTTTACAATAGACGCCCTTCCAAACTCAACTGGCCAATCGGAATATCTTATGGATACAATAACATTAGCTGAACTTGAGCTGACCCTACAGACTGCGAAAGGGATGATACCTGGGGAGGATTACGTACAATATGGTAAAGTGTAGTGATGATAGTCCCAAAGGACAAATTTTCGCTTTGTACAACATCATAACTTTCCACACGACTGGAAGCGGGGAAAACTAAAAAATTAACCCAAGAAGTCACGCAACTGCCATTCTTTCGAATTGTCCAATCTCATTTCTTCCAATAGAGAAAGATGCACCCAAGACAACATGTTTTTAGGCCCAACAGAGAAGCTCAGACACTCTTACACCTATTAGAACAAAAAATCGCTGAAAACTTATCTGGAACCAAGTATAGTGTGGTCATATCATGGGACCTAGAAAAGGCTTTTGATCAAGTTCTGGTTTTCCTAGTTATTAACCAGCTGAATTCATGGGGTGTCCCAAAAAAGATCCTTAAAGTAGTGCAGTCTTTTTTATCGGGAAGAATATTTCACATAATTGTTGACGGTTATAACTCGTTCTTAGTTAACCTTCAAAACGAGATTCCATAAGGCTCGCCACTATCAGTGTTTATATACAACGCCTACATTGACTTACTAATTGCCAAACTTACTGTTCAAAGATATAATCTGGACTTCATAGGAATTTATGCTGATAATCTTTAGCTGCTTTAGCTTCATGGTATTCAAATTGGGTCAAACAAATTTTACAAGAAGCAGACTCAGCCATCTATAATTGGGCACATGAAAGAGGGGCAGTGGTCCCACCAACCAAAACAGAAGTTCTCCACGTTTGTAGAAAAAGAAAATATATAACGTCGCCGGTCATTCTTCGTGGATTCTCAATTACTCTCCAAAAACAACTCAAAATACTGGTAGTTTGGTTCAGTGTGAATCTTAAATGGGATTTACATTTGAACAATGTCTCAAAACGGTTGAAATTGAGAAATAATACATTAAAGATGATATGTTCACGCCGGAAGCGGCGAATTCGAATAACTATGAAGAAAGAGAGCAAGGCACTGGCCGACTTCATCCACTGCACAACTAGGAGGCACTTCTTAGCAAAAAACCAATCCGAAAGAACTGAATCTCCGCTATAAGCAACATGGTATCCTTACTATCTAGTCAACATTTATGCCTCTCTAACATCCTTTCAAAAGCCGATTTTAATCTTAGTTTGGAAATATGTAGGAAAAACGAAACGGATAAACTATTTCAAGGTTATCCTGTTGCGAATCAGGGTAGAAAAAACCCTTTTTACAACTAGGCACCTTTAAAACCGAGAAACACGCGAGGAATGTCGACATTGTGGAAGGGCTCTCAATATTTGGCATATCATGTTTACCTGCACAATTTCCAAACGTATTGATGACCCAGAACATATCGAACAGCAACTAGCCGAAATTGAGAACCCAGAAAACGCCAGCCACATCTCGTCATCTTATATTTAACGACATACAATAAAAAAAATTATGTGTTATGTATTATATATATTAGTTTTATTATGTAAAATATAAAATACGAAATGACGATATCACATGGCCTTGATGCCCAGATGTCTTCTAAAAAATAGTTTACAAATTAATTGCTTGCAAACTATTTAAAAATATATAAATAAATAACTTAATTTCATAGAATCTAAAACTAAAAAATCTAAAAACAGAAGGGAATAGTGTAGGAATATTGAACATATGAGATACTATTGTTTAATTTATACGGGTAACGAAAAAAGTATTTAACGCATTTGCTATTCCTAGATGCGAATTCAAAGTAATACCGTTGATTTTAAGTTCACGGGGAACATTTTTATTTTCATTTAAAATGTGTCGTTTTAACGCTTTCAATAGGCCTTTTTGGTCAATAGCCTCTTCAGTAATTTTCCGCTCAATATAAGCACTTTTTGTTCTATTACACTGATATTTGTACGAGCTCCTAGCTACTTTGTATATATTCCAGTATACTCTTAAATCAGTTACTACGACTCTGCTATATATTTTCTCCCGTTTACGCCTCGCCAATTCAATATTAAACCACTCCGCACACTTCTTTCTTATTTTGATGGTTTTATTGCATCCTCAAATTTATTCGCTTTATAATAATATTTAATAATATTTAAGTCTTCAAGTGGGTATTCAGCATGTAACTGTAAACCGATTTCTCTCATATTTAAGTTGATTGGGTTTACGCGATATAGGCTGATTTGTGAAAAGTTGTATATACAAAGTCTCCTGATCCGATACCTTAAAAACGGTTCCACAAAATCTTCGACACACCTCCTCCAAAGGTTGCGGATGACCTCGCTGCTTTCCGCAGCTGTGTACACTCTAGAAGAGTTTCTCACCTTCATCGCAGCCGAGCTGACCATGATAAATTTTTTCGTTCCTAACTTGCCATCTTTGCCTGCATCTCATCTACACTTCCCTACTCCCATACGCAACAAACTGCGTCTTACATTTTGCTAACAAAACTTAAGAGGCTTGCGCTCTAAAACTCGTGCTGTCTTGTCTAAATCACATGGCATCTCTTTCGACGTCTATGCTCTTACAGAAACCAACCTGATCCCCGATATAAAGATCCAGGAGCTATTCCCATCATCGTATAATGTTTTCCGAGATGACGATCACTCTCTCCCTATGTTTAATGATCCTGCCACCCCTAAAGTTGATTCTCCATGTAGAGGTGTCCTACTTTCTATTCACAATAACCTCAACTCTTCTCTCATCGCTATTTCTTCTTCTGTTAAACTTGACTTTGTTTCAGTTAAAATAACACTTCCCAATAGGTCCCTGCGCGTTATGTGTTGCTACATTCTCCCAGTTCAACCTATCGAATTCTACACGATTGCTATTAAAGCAACTGACCAACTAATTGACCTAAGTGATTCCATCAATATCTTTATCTTTGGTGACTTTAATCTGCCTCTGCTGAAGTGGATTCCATCGGACGATCACTTATTTTTTATCGCGTTAGGCACTAGTTCATCCAAGGAATGTCTATTCATTGATAGCATAACTGATTCAAGCCTATGCCAAGTAAGTGGCGTCCCTAAGTCCATCGGTAGGCAACTAGACCTTATTTTTACTAGCGATCCTATTAACTCCACAGTAACTTTCTGTCCCCTTACCCTGTCAACTGTCGACAACTTTCACCCCCCTCTTCATCTCTCATTCTTCCATAACTCTCCACCCCAACCCATTTCTTCAGCTACCATCTGTTCTTACAACTTCCATAAAGCTAATTTTCGCAAAATCAATACCTATCTTAGCAAATCTTCTTTTGATTTTACAAACCTATCCTTATCTGATTCAGTCTCCATTTTATACAGTGAAATATTTAATTCTATTTCTCTTTACGTCCCGTATTCACTGCAAAAAAAATCATCTATTTCCCCCCCATGGTACAACAGAAAATTTCGCTCTTTACGAAACAAAAGAAACAAATTATGGGCAGCTTTTCTTCGCACCAATTCTTATTATGACTACTGTAACTATCTTGGAATCTACCTCCAATTCACACAACGCAAACCAACCTTATCAATGATCCTAAGATCGTCAACTACAAAAGAAAATCAGATGGTTATCCCCCCTCTCTCTCGTTCGATAATATATCATCGATCGGCCCACATATTATTGCAAACTATTTTGCAAACTTTTTAAACAGTCATTTGCAGACAACCTCTTCGTACTTTTGATCCCACCCTTATTGAAGGAAAGTTACTAAATCTCAATGATGAATTCTTACCCGGGCCAGATGGGCTCCCAGCAATATTTCTCAAAAAGTGCGCCTCCAATCTTTCGCACCCACTTTCCTTCCTGTTTCATCTGTCCCCCGCACAAGGGGAATTCCCCCAAGTTTGGAAGACATCTTTCATAACCTCGGTTCACAAAAAGGGATAAAAGAATGAAGTAACCAATTACCGTCCCATTACTTAGCTTTCTCACATACCTACCTAAAATATTCGAGAGTACAAGTCACTTATATCACCCAGTTAGCATGGGTTTCTAAAAGGTATATCAACTACTACAAACTTAGTTGAATTCGTATCCTTTGCGCTTTCAGCCCTAGATAATGGCAACGAAATAGATGTTATTGCTAAAGATTTCGCCAAGGCCTTCGATAAAATATCACATCAACTGATCCTTTTCAAATTATCCTCCCTCGGTTTTGCCCCATATTGTTAAAATTGATATCTTCTTATCTGGAGAATTACAGCGTTCGCTTAAGGTCAGCATTATCAACCCCGTTTTTAGCCACTTCTGGTGTACCTCAAGGCAGCCATTTAGGTCCCATATGTTTCATTTTAACTATAAACGATCTCGAGAGGATTATCAAACACTGCTCCGTATCCATTTATGCCGATGACACTAAGTTCTACAACACTATTTCTTCATCCTAAGACTCTATTCTCCTTCAATAAGACCTCGATAGGTTTTCCATTAAAAAATTTCTTTGGGCTTAATGTCTCCAAATGCGAAGCTATGACTTTGCCTCGAAAGTCTAATCAATCTCCCTCGCGACATTATTTTCTGCATGACCAACCTGTACCCCAGGTTCAATCCGTTCGCGACCTTGGAATATTATATGATAGAAAGTTAAACTTCCGTTCGCATATTGATGAGATAATCCTTAAAGCCAACTCATCGCCCTGTTTTATCAAACGATGGTCTAACGAATTTTCCAACCCTTATGTGACACGGTCACTTTACATTGCCCTTGTCCAGCACCTTCTCGAATATGCCAGCCAAGTGTGGTCCCCCTTTCAGCGAATTCATATATTCCGAATCGAGAGCATTCAAAGTCGTTTTCTTCGATTTGCTCTTCGTGGACTACCCTAGAATGACCTATTTATGTTACCTCCCTATCAGGACCGCCTCAAACAAAGCTGAATACCCTCGAAAAACGCAGACACATAGCTGACATTCTCTCTCCTTCGTAATTTACCAAATCACCAAAAATTTAAGTAGCTGTTATTATCGGTTGTTCATTCACTAGTTGCCTAAACCAATATTAAGTAAAAACTAGTTTATGTAGTTCAATTCATAGTTACAATATTTGCATTACTAATATTTATATTGAAATCACCCACAACTAGCATATACTCATTATCACTCACATTTCTCGAAACCCATTCATTCATTATATCACAATTCACATCATTATATCACTTCATTCACTCTAATATTGTTTTAGCTCTATATAGTGCTATTATATTCCACATTTCCCTTTTTTATGTTATTTTTACTTATGAGATCTAAATTTGTCTTCTTCGCACCAAGTTATTCTTTTGGGTTGATCTTAAATTTTGTTTTACATATACAGTCACTCCACCTGTATGTCTAGAGCTACTTAAACAATCATACATCCTGTAACCAGGTAAACTAACTTCACATCTTTCTAGGTTAGGTTAGGTAAGAGTGGCTGTTGGAAATACCAACCCAGTTAGGCCTATTGGCCCATTGTGATGCCACGTGGATCTGTGATCTTCTTACTACTGGAACCAGTTTGAGCTTTTAATAAAGCGTAGGAGACTGTTAACGTCTATTTTTTCTAGATCGTTTAGGTCGTTGTAGAAGAAAGCTCCTAGGTGAAGCTTCCTTCTCTGAGAGAGAGCTGGGCATGTGCAGAGTAAGTGGGGGATTGTCTCCTCCTCTTCCTCGTCCATGCAGCTTCTACAGAAATCGTTAGTAAAAGCGCCAAGCCTTCTTGCGTGCTTGCCTATGAGGCAGTGTCCGGTAATGACACCTATTATGGCGCTGAGATGTTTCCTATCTAAAAGGATCAGACACTTAGATCGACTCAGATCCAGCCTTGGCCAGATCTGTTTGGTTGCTAGACATGTTTGTCCAGCAGTCCATCTAAGGTCCGTTCTTTTATTGGCATCTAGCTTTAATGTTAGTTTGCACGTAGCGATTGGTATACCTATACTACCTTTGTCCGGTAGGATAGGTAGAGTGGTTCCAATTTTGGCGAGTTCGTCGGCTCTGCAGTTCCCTGGAATGTCTCTGTGGCCCGGCACCCAACAGAGGTGAATGTTGAACTGCTCTGCCATCTCCATGAGAGATGATCGGCATTCAAGGGCAGTTTTAGAACACAATGAGACCGAGTCCAGGGACTTGATGGCGGCCTGACTATCCGAAAATATGCGGATATCCTTTGCAGATATCACGTTTTTCTTCAGCCAGGACAGAGCTTCTTTAATCGCCAAAATTTCCGCCTGGAACACGCTACAGTGATTTGGAAGGCGGAAAGAGAGGCTTAGATTTAGCTTATCTGAGAAAACACCGCCACCAACTCCGCTGTCGGTTTTAGATCCATCTGTGTAGAGATGGATTGACTTGTCCTCCATGAAAGCATCCTCCTCCCAGAATGATCTAGAGGGGAAGCTTACATGGAAGTTTTTGTCAAACCAAAGTTCAGGTATGGTGTAATCGGTGTTCTCTGTGAGGATTCCTAATGTATTAAGAATGTTGGCGTGGCCAAATGAATTATTTGTCCACTGTTTAGTCGCTTTAAGGCGAATAGCTGCAGTCGCAGCTACTTGCTTGCTAAAAATGTCGAGGGGTGTCAAGTGAAGCAGAATATCTAATGCCGCAGAGGGGGTAGACCGCAAAGCTCCGCTTGTGCATAGACATGCTGTTCTTTGGACTCTGCTTAATTTAATGCGGTTGACTGCATTTTCCAAGGCCGTCCACCAGACAACCACCCCGTAAGTAAGTATCGGTCTTATGACCGAGATGTATAGCCAGTGGGTTATGCGAGGTTGAAGGCCCCATTTGTTCCCAATGGCTTTCTTGCAAGAGAATAAAGCTATTGTAGCTTTATTGACTCTTTCTTGAATGTTAGGTTTCCAGTTTAGTTTCCTGTCAAAAATGAGACCCATATATTTTGCTGTATCGGAGAAAGCTAAACTGGTACCGTTTATTGAAGGAGGGTCTATGATTGGAATTTTATATTTCCTAGAAAAGAGGACAAGATCAGTTTTATGGGGGTTTATTCCCAATCCACAGCGATCTGCCCAGCAGGTTAATCTGTTAAGATTTACTTGGAGGAGTTCTTTAATGGTATTTAAATGTTTTCCTGAGACGGCTATGGCAACGTCATCCGCATAGGCAATCACTCTGCTACCACCCGCTTCCAGGTATATCAGTAGTTCGTTAACCACTAAGTTCCAGAGAAGGGGGGAGAGGACACCGCCTTGCGGCGTACCCCTACTGACATATCTTTTAGCAGAAGTCTCACCCAGTTTGGAGTTGATTATCCTGCTTGTTAGCATTAGATTAATCAGCTCCCCAAGTGAGCCGTCTACCTGCAGAGTTGACAGCGCAGTCGTGATTGCGGATGTGTTGACGTTGTTAAAGGCGCCCTCTATGTCTAGGAAAGCAACCATTGTGTACTCCTTATATCGTAGGGATCGTTCGATGTGGCTAGTCAGAGAGTGCAAAGCCGTTTCCACCGACTTCCCTTTACAGTAGGCATGTTGAGCCGCAGACAGAAGTCTTGGATCAACTTTAGCTCGAATATGGATATCAATCAGTCGTTCTAAAGTTTTCAGAAGGAATGATGATAGACTTATAGGTCTGAGGTCCTTTGGGACCACATGAGAACATTTTCCAGCTTTGGGAATGAATACTACATTGACTTCTCTCCATAACAGTGGAATGTGGATAAGTTCTACACAGCTCCTCATAATATTTTCCAACACTGGTAGAATAATATCTGAGGATCTCTGTAGCTCGGCAGGTATAATACCGTCCGGACCAGCAGACTTGTATGGTTTGAAGCTATGCAGCGCCCAGAGCAGTTTGTCTCTCGTAATCAGACTATGAATTTTGGTCACGGTTGCAGTAGGCTTGTATGGGCTGCTACTGGCCGCGAGATGGGAGCTACCTGGAAAGTGGGTGTCCAGAAGCAGGTTGAGTGATTCATCACTTGAGGTTGTCCAAGAGCCATCGGTTTTTTTCAAACAGCTGGGCATCATAGGATTTGTGGAGAGGATTTTTCTTAGCCGCGAAGCCTCAGAGGTTTCTGTGATTTTGTCGCAGAATGACCTCCAGGATTGTCGCTTTGCCTTCCTCAGTTCTTTTTTGTATAATTTGAGGGATTCTTTATATGAGTCCCAGTCGGTCACTTTTCTTGTGCTTTTTGCTGCGTTGAAAAGTTTTCTGCAGGTGTTTCTGAGCAGTCCTAGTGCCGATGACCACCAATGTGGCTTTTCTTGCCTCTTGGTTGAATAAGAGGGCAGGAAGCGGCCATAGCCTTATTGAGAGTCAGAGTAAATTCCCTGACTTTCATGTCGAGCTCATTGGTGTCACGCGGGGGACTTGATAGTTTAGAGGATATCGTTTCCGACAGTATTCCTCTATATTTTGTCCAATCAGTTTTCCGGTAGTTCCGGAAAGCTGGTTGGCTGGGGGGAGCATCACTCAGACTAAATTGGATGTATCTATGGTCTGAAAAGGAGTGTTCAGACGATACCATCCAGTTTGTTAGCCTTTGGGTGATGCTGTCGGAGACAAGAGTAATATCTAATACTTCTTGTCGGTTTTTTGTTATGAAAGTGGGCTCATTGCCAATATTGCAAATTAAGAGGTTAGTACTTAAAATATAGTCTAAAAGTGACTCACCTCTATCATTGATGTCGGTACTGCCCCATACCGTATGATGTGCGTTAGCGTCGCATCCGATTATGAGGCCAGTTTTTTGCCTTCCCGCTTCCAGTACCACCCTTTCTAGGTTATCACCAGGGAGAGGGCCCACTTGGTCGTGGCCAAGGTAAGCCGATGCCAGCCAGTAAGAGCCTTTGGCAGTTTCTAATCTGGCAACGGTTAGGTCGGGGTCACTGAGGTTGGGAAGTAGAAATACATTTAGGCTACGTTTCACTAATATACAAGTTCTAATCTTACCTTTGTCTCTTGTATAGAGCGGAACGTATGAGGGTGTCCTAAGTCCACGAACCACGCCTTCTGCAATCCATGGTTCCTGGATTAGAATTATGTCTTCTGCGCTTTTGGAAAGACGCAGAATGAGTGCGGCCGAAGCCTTTTTTGAGTGGTGGAGATTAATCTGGAGAAACCGTATCATTGCTACAGTCTTCCAGAGTCGCCTCCACCACGGTGTTGTTGAGGTCCTCCGATTCTGAAGATGTGCCAAAAGCTCATCTTCTATCTCTGATCGTGTAGGACCTCTCTTTTTGCTTCGTCATCGGTTTCCATTTCCGACAGGGTGTCAGAAGAGGAGACCGACAGCTTGATAGTCACCTCGGACAGATTGGGGTCGTTGCTATCCAATTCTGGAAAGGATATCGACGCTCCGAGATCCGTGGTTGTGATATCAGGTATTAAAGGAGGAAAAGGTTGCTTATCAGCATCCAGCTCATCCTTTTTGTATACCCTTAAATGTATGGACTCGAATCCGAACCGAATCATGCCTTTCGTCTGCGCCAGAGGATTAATAGATTCCTTATTGATCATGATTAACGCGCATCTATAAGAGCCCTTAGTTCCTCCAGTTTCGCGACTTTCCAGTCATGAGTCGGAAGAGACGGGTTACTGAGCCGGCTGATTTCCAGAATACTTTCTGGAGAGGAGGGTTCGGCTGGGATCCAGGTACGAGTTCGAGGTCTGCTAGGAATGTCTTCCTTAAACACGACCTCGAGTTTTGCACCTGGCCAAATCTCTCCTAAACCACCTATGGTCTTGGTGAAGAGATCAAGAGATCTCTGGTTGGAACATGCGATGAGCTTGACATGGCCTTGGTGCCAGCCAGCGTCGCTTGTGATAGGAGGTGGTCCGGGGTTTTCCCGCATGATGGCCAAGAAAGCTTCAGCTTGACCAGCTGCCACCATTCGGGTGTAATGGAACCGTCGGTATTGTTCCTATCGATCACCGCGATCACCAATGCGTCCTTTAGGACTTCATTGAAAGAACTCAGAGATGTGCTGTTGTATGGCCCAGGGGTTGTGGAACTGTGTGTTTTGGGCCTCTTGGAAACCGGTACGGTTTCCTCCAACGATCTCTGACGCTTAGAGGAGTCTTTTGACGTTTTGTGAGCAGTGGAAGCAGTGGGAAATCCGTCTTTTAGGACGTTTTTAGCCCACTCAACCTTGCTCTTTATTTCCGCACTTCTCTCCACCTCCGGAATGGATCCGAAGGTTTTGATGATGCGTGAAGCATTTCGGCGTCTTATGTAGAGCGCCTTAGATGGAGCTTGCCGATGCGGCTGAGCTCCAGATTCCTCTTTGGGGGGAGGAGTTTTGGTAGCAGCAACAAGTCCGTGGCCTGCCACAGACTTGCTGCTGCTAGGGGCGGAGGAAGTGATAGGACCATGGCTTGCCACAGTCTTAACACTCCCTGAAGGAGTTTTGGTAGCTGCGACAAGTCCGTGGCCTGCCACAAACTTGCTGCTGCTAGGGGTGGAGGAGGTGATAGGACCATGGCCTGCCACAGTCTTAACACTTCCTGAATTCTTATTATTAGGCTTATTCCTTTTGCCTTTAGAGGATGGCGCACCATGGCCTGCCACAGTTTTGCCTCCTCTCGGCAATGCAGGAGCCTTGCCGGTAGTCGGTGTAGTCACCGTTCCACCGCCCGGTAATAAAGGAGTACCGGCCTCGGTTTTTGTTTTATGGTTATCTTCCATTGATAGTCCCACGAGTAGCGGAGAAAGGGTTGTCCATCTGTACAGAGATCCGCCATATACAGATAAGGCTAGCTAATCCGGAAGTCGCTATTTTTGGAGATACTGGGCCCTCAGCCAGGTTGATCTTCGGCACGGGTCGTATGACACCTTGATCCAGCCCAGGGGAATGATGGAGTAATTTGGGAGTTGGGGAGGGGGGGGGGGGGAGCATCCTTTGGTTTCAGGACTCGTCTGGAGAATTTCTTCTCGAGATTCATTGACCCTACTCAGCCTCTACAACTCGACAAGTTCGATGCTCGCGGTAGAAGCACATCTTTCTATATTACTTGTTAAATTCGTTTCGGTTAGTACTTAATATAAAGTCTAACAAAATCTTCAATTAACTCGAAGTTTCCTGTTATCCCCTGAATATTAAGAATCACTCCACTTGCATAAGAAATCGGCGTTTAGGTATAATATTGTTTTAATTGATAACATAAAACTGGACTACGCTTTACCTTGAGTTTCCTAAGTAAACTGAACAATTATAATGCAGAATTTTATGATTAATATCTAAATTTAAACCTAATCGTGTATTTGTCATTTTTTTCCGGCTAATTACAATTTTTAAATTCATGATCACCATAACATCTTCCGCAGCTAGGCTTATTTTTACAGCCCTTCGATTCATGATTAAAGACTAAACATTTGTAAAGCCTAAACTTTTGTTATGCCTAAACATTTGTACCGTTTAATTCTTAGTTAAATTTAGATTTGGGATTGCGAAAACTTCCGGCCACTTCCTGAAGTAATCCATGATCACGAGGGTGTATCGGTTGACATTAAATGCTTCGAGAAACGGGCCAGCGATGTCGATGACTATTCGTTCTAATGGTGCTCCGACATTGTATTGTTGCTTTCATTTATGTGGATTTACTTTTGGGCCTTTGGTAGCCGCACACCTCATGCATTTTTTGCACCTAATCTCAACATCTTACCTTGCGCTTAGCCAAGAGAAACGTTAACTGATTTTCTCTAACGCCTTGTTTATTTCCAAATGACAACCAGAGGTTCCGGGCTGATATCTGCTGCCAGCTTAGTTTTTCCTCGTGTTTCTTCCAGGCCAATATTGGTTTGATATCATTGTCTGCCTGCTGGGAGGAAAGAATTTAAGGCCATTGCTAGGGCAAAACACTTCTTATACGCAGACCATTAGGTCTGGCCATCTAATGAGGGAGGCTTCAACTGTTTTCTTCTTGAAGCACATTCTCGCAGTTTCTGTTTTCGCAGTGTGTTGAGCTCTGCATTGCTCAATTTTGCCATCTATTTCTTCGAATCTTTCATCAAAATTCTTCTCTATTCTATCAAATTTGTCATAAATTTTTTCGAAATTTTGTTGTAGAATGTTGTTTTGTTCATCTAGATTTTTATTTTGTTCATCCAGCTTTTGTTCGAGGCTATTCGGTTTTTCTTTTGTTCGGTCTTGTTTGCCGAATTTTTGTTGGAGGCTATTCGTTTGTTCGTCCATTTCTGACAAAAGAAGTTGCATCATCGCAGTCATGTCGTTGCCAGTACTTACATATCTGTTCTTCCTCGTCAACGTCAAAGTAGAATGTATCTGGATCATGTCCCTCGTTGTTTAAAGCGTCCTGAAGTCGGAGTACCAAGTTGCTTTTTCCTCCATTGGCGCTGAGGTTTCTCTTGTTAAGTTCGGATTTGAGTTGAAAAGGTCAGGGGCAATAGTTTTCGACCCATTATGGCTTTTTAAAACAATCACAAAACACTTTTTTGTTTTTTTTTTACACACACAATAAATATGTTAGAATTTACAATATAATCGCTTTTCTCAACCCCATTTGCTTTTCTCTATCCTTTATGTTGTCGCGGATTAGCGACGGCGGGAATTTGTTAACTACCCAACTAGCCCTGTTCAATAAAAGGGCATAGTGTAGTGCTAGAAAAGGGTATGTTACAAATCTTTATTAGAATATGTAATACAATTCATTCGTATGTATATATAATGCCCTTACATATGTTTTCCTTTACAAAATGGTACACGGTGCGGTGCGTCCACGCGGAGGCGCTGCCAGTAAAAAAAGAGAAAACCGGAAACGTGTGTCAATTTGACAACACCGTCTTGCCTCAATGTAGCTCCATCCGTGAGTTGAGGGTGGCAACTACTCATTTGGCTGACAAACACTCCTTACCTAGGGTTATTAACACTTTACCTAAACTACTTTATCATTACTCATAATTCACATTTTAAATTCCACTTTTTTTTTAAGAATTTAACACTTAAGCGGGTATGAATACACTTAAAGCGCCTGAGCACGTGTTAAGTTTTTTGCAAAATGTGATAGAGAGAGAAAGAAAGATGTTTGGGTTCAGTAGTTATTTCGCTCCATGGGTGGCATCTAAAGTATGGGGAGACTACATTCCTAGTGGAGGTAGGCTTGTTGTGATTTCTACTCATCATACTTATTTTTCGTTAACTGAAAAAATGAATATGTATTTCGGGCGGGCTGGGATTTGAACACCGAACCTTCCGATTTGGAAGCCAGTCCACGGCCACTTGCATATCTTGGATGATGCTAATATTTATACTCCCCTGACATCTTTCGAGAACATTCTCTGTACCATCCAGCCTTCCAAACAACTTTTCATTTTCCTAGAATATTCGCTAAATATTTCCATTCCCCAATTGTTGAGTCAGGTATTTAAATATGAAAATCTTCTGTTATTCAAATATAGGTGACGCTGTTCACATTCAAACGGATATCAGAATACTATTATATTAAAATCGAAATTACTACGATGCTTGTCAAATGATTTGCGCAGAGATTATTTACGCCTGCAAAAGAATAAGTGCTTTTCAGAAGATGAAGAAAATGTGCACGCATCTAGTAAGGAAATTTCATTTGGAGATATAGTATGTACATGTAAAGGAGTTTTTAATGTTTATTGACACAGTAGCATCAGAAAATTCATATGAAGATCGAAATTCGCGTCGTCCACAGAAAGCTCACATAACAGCAGTAGAATCATGCTTTTCGTGTAAATCTACAGTACACGATACAAACGATTTCAATGGGCCGTACACACTCAGTGAGCGAAAAAATATCCTGAAGGCAGACAACCGTTGCTTTCGCTGTACATGTCGCGAACATTTTTCAAAAACACAAATGATTGCCGCTTAATGTGTGTGCAACAGGTAGCAATAAGGTAGAAGAGATATTCTTACAATCTGCATCTGTGTTTGCAATATATTCTAAGACCATAATATGTTCGATTATGCTCGCATAATAATTGGCGGCGGGAGTTAGATGACTTATATCAAGGACGCCTTAGTAAAAAACCTAGGTTTACCTGTAAACAGAATACGTAAACTCAGCATTGTACCCTTCGGGAATGAAAGAAGGTAATAGTGTTTTCCTAACCTTAAAAAGTCAATATGACCAACGTTCTGTGGAGTTTGAAGCTGTAGCAGTGCTCGAGATTTCCACATATGTTTTACGAATTCCTGCAATAAATACTCGTATAACTGAGTCATGCCGACTGACCCTTGCGGATGGACGTCCATTTATGGAATCTCTCGTCTTATTGGGGCTGATTATTATTGAAAATGTGTTACGGGAAATATCGATTAACTACTGTGGAAACTCTGCTTGGTTGGACATTGCAATGGTCTGTTCCGATAAGTGTACAAAGCATGCAGTCGGGATTAGTCAAGGTGAACGGTTTGTAGGTGAACGTGGTTGAGCAGTTAAAAAAAGTATATTTTGGGATATGGAATTTATGTGTATTAAGCTAATATTATAAAGGAAATGGATTGTTATCAGTTATGTTTGCCTTGAATAAATGAAAATACTTTACCTGATACCAATTAAGTAGGCGCCATTATACGTTTCAAATTAGGAGAAAAAGGGCTTACGAATATGTTATAAGCCTTACTGCGCTGTGTATCGGAATGACAAGACTACGTCATTCTCGGCTCATTCTCAATTTTGTCAATTTTTAAACGATGTTTTGTTTTCTCGAATTGTTTGATGTTCACCAATTCTCATAGTATTCTAAACAACTAAGTAACATTTGTGGACTTCCTGAAATACAAATTTATAGAATGACTCGATTAACATTCGGAGTCACCTCGAGTCCCTTTTTATGTACATAACATGGCGGCAACGGCGAAAAAGCGTTCATGTTATGCAGATAATTTCCCGTTTTTTTTTAAGCTTTGTGGTTCTTTGGCCCCTTTGTATTAAATTTTAAAATTCTGTTTCATACAATTTAGAAGCTTAAGTTGATATGGGATGAACAACTTTCTAACGATCTCATGAAATCCTGGAATTGATTTTGCGTTGATATTGCGCAGCTCAAATAGTTTTCAGTTCGCCTAACTATTTGGGGATATTCGAATCTAAATCATTTAGAATTACACTTATTTGCCGACGCGAGCCCTAATGGATACGGAACTGCAGCGTATATAAGACATTTAATGCAACCGGTGCATTTTTTTGTGCAAGAAATAGAATTGAACGACTGAAGAGCTTTCAAACGAAGTGTGACCTTACGTTTTCCCGATTACAACTGCACTTTGGCTGCTAAACTTTGCTTTTATTTAAAATTAAATCTTAAGTTTCAATTCAATGATATTTATCTTTGGACAGACTCAAAAATTATCCTTTACTGGATTTCAAGCCAGGAAAAGAAGTGGTAGCTGTATGTCGCTAATAAGGTTCAGGAGAAGAAGCTCACGGAAAATTATACAATATTTGGAAACATTGCCGGGACAAGGACAATCTTGCCGATTTGATATCCGCTAAGCTCTTAGTGAACGCAGATCTTTGGATGCATGGTCCTTATTGGTTGCTTACGTATTACAAAAGTTGACCCGGCACTTCAAAGGGAGAGAAGTTACCTGAGGTATTGAGCTCATTTCAAGTATCTGTTACTTCTTGTTTTATGATGTTTTCATTTGGCTGCAGCATGGGAAACAGTTTGTCACCACTTGTAGAAGAAAATTTACTGCCAAGGATTTGGTTCCGATACGTTCGCGGTAATCACAGAAAAAGATATCAATACAACATTGAACATTCTAAACGGCCGTTTTCATAACATTAAATTCATTTGTGAGAAGGAGAACGAAATGAATCACACATTGCCTTTTTTAGATGTCATGATCAAACGCAATGGTAAACACATAACTTTGGATGTTAAAAGAAAGCTAACATCCACAAACAGATACATGACAAGTGATTCTTTTTGTACGCGTCAAAATAAAATAGCAGCTTTCCATATTTTGGTATACAGATTGTGCAGTCTGTCATTATCTAATGCCGATTTCATATGTGAATACGAACATATAGTTCATGTTGCCGACTTGAATGGCTATGATAAGTCGGTGATTGAAAAATTGGTTTTTAAACACACTAAGAAGATTAAAATTCCAAATGAAAAAGATTAAAAGACAAGCCACTTTGTTAAACCTTATAAAAATTATATTTATTCTTTTTTAAACCATAACGAACGATTCGCTTTTGAAGTTAACAATGCAATGATTCAATTCACAAACTGTATTGATGAGGAAAGGAAGAAAATTGGGTGTGGTAAGTTTGTTCTTGTGGGACGTTTACTGTATGGATTAACGTTCAAAGTTTTCATAGTGAAAAATTCAAATCAATATTTATTTAAGGCGGGAAATTCAAAAATTCTATGTTTTATATAAATGTAAAATAAACTGAAGTGTTGGCGCAAACAGCCATCAATTTTCTACTTTGTTTGACAACACACAAATATCAACAGGGACACAACGTATTTCAATGTGTTACGCTCCGAGCATAACCAACAAGCTGAGATACGAATTCGAAAAGGCTTACATGAACGTCGTATACACCAATACATACAAATTGCGTCTAGTATTGGGAACAACAAAAGATGTCGTACCGATTATGAATCGAAGAGGTACTATATTTATAAGATCACTTGCCCCGTATGCGGTGCAAAATACGCTACACATTCGCATACAAGAGCATTTTAGAAGTGTGAAAAATATGGAAGTGCAAAAGGCAATACCATCGCATGTTTTTAATCATCACGACCGCATCACATCGTTTCGTTTGAGAAATTGTCAAATTGTTGAAGCATGTAAACAAACTTTCCAAATTAGATGCATATGAGTCCCTACCCTATATACTCGTATTTTGAGCAGTTCTAGTCTGATGAATATAATAATTTATTAACATTAAATGTCTTTTCTTTTAATTACAGGTGATATTTTATTGTAAATTACGTTGTAAGAATTTGTGAATAATAAATATATAAATCTTTGATTACAGAGAAACTCAGATTTGTTTTGAATTATTGGGTCACCTTTCCCAGTGAAGAAATAACCTTATAAAACGACATTTTTGGTTATATCAAACAAAATGGACAAGTTGCGATTCAAATTTACTATTTTGGGGTCGTCAGATGGAAAATCGAATATCATTTGCATAACTGCAATTAATAACTCAACCGACGTATTTTTGATGTTCCTGATGAATCAAAACCTGTGAGTAAACATACTTGCATTATTAATTCAAACGTATTTGCAAATGTCAAGAATTCATTAAAAAAAGAGACACCAAGTACGGAAGTTATGGATCCCACTGAGTGATGAAATGAGAAAAAACTATTTACATGAATGTGAAAATTTACAATTTAATGATGAGTATCTAGAGGAGATTATTGAGGAAAAATAGCCTGCACGCACTTTTACAGAAAAAATTGCACCAAAACCTCAAAATTTGGGAAGCTGGCTTTTCTTGATAGAAAAGTTCTCTCACAAAACATCTAATTCTGGCCAGTGGATTGAGCAATTTGAGAAAGAATGTGAAAGGTTTGAGATTCTACAAGATGAGAAGAAGGTCGAAACTTTAAAACACTTACTTGAAAAACAATGTATGGACTGGTACGGCAGTAAGTTGGTTCAATGTGAGAATATGCAACAAAAACAGAAAGACTATTACTAGAAGTGAACAAGTCTATTGACGACGAAACAATGATCAACCTTATTGTAATGGGCCTACCAGACAATATAATCGATAAAATTGATAGGAATTCAATAAAATCAACTGTTAATTTGTTCAGTGAAATCAATAAATATGAACACTTATTAAAAAAGGGAAATGAAAAAGTGGAAGCAAAACAAAATAAAAACCAAAAAAAAAAAAAAATGAGCATTTGTGAGAAACTGAATAAAGGTTACCGCTATCACTCAGAAGCTTCCTGCTGGTTCAAAACAGAAAATAAACCAGAAAAAAATACCAAATTAAACTCATCAACAACTCGGAATTAGAATGCGAACTACAAAATGAAGACCAAAAACACTTGTAGTGACGCGATTAATAAAAATAAAATTAGTATTGAACAAAAATCTTGAAGTGTTTGGAATATATGATTCGGACTCAAATGTCTCACTGATCAATTCAAGACTGTTAAAACTAAAAGAAAACAGAAAAAGCAAGTTTAAAAATACTAATCTAAAAACTATTAATGGTGTGAAAAAAAACAACAGGTTTAGTAACTTTAACAGCAACAATTTTTAACTTAGAAGTTTTTGTAATAGATAAAGAGATTTCTGATTACGATTTTTTAATTGGATTTATTAGATTTTTTAACTCAAGCCGAAAAACTAATTATAAATCAACAAATTCTAAAAACAGATAGAAAAATAGATGAAAATTTAAAATTTTCTAAAAATATGAAAAATACAAATCAAGTAGAAGAAATTATTTATGAAAATAGATACTTAAAATTAGTAAACTTTAATGAGCACATTGATGAAAAAATGTAATATTTGTGTAAGCCATTTAAACTATGATCGACGATCAAAAATAGATAAATTGATAAAAGAAAATTCTTCGATTTTCGCAAAAGATAAATATGATATCGGTACAATAAATGATTATGAAGCACGCAAAGATTTATTAGTGGATAAATATTGCAGTAAACGGCCGTATCGCTGTACAATCGATGATGAGAACGAGATAGAAAAACAAGTCGCTATGTTAAAAGATAAAAAACTAATAGAGGAATCATGCAGCCCATTTGCAGCTCCAGTTACATTAGCATACAAAAGGGATGAACATAAGAAGTCAAGGTTATGTATAGATTTCCGTGATCTAAACAAAATTGTTGTGCCGAAATCACAGCCCTTCCCTCTAATTGAAGATTTAATGATAAAAACAAGAAATTGTAAATTCTTTTCTACACTTGATATAAATTCAGCTTTTTGGTCTATACCTCTGCGCATCTCAGATAGACACAAAACAGCATTTGTGACACAAGAAGGGCATTTCCAGTGGACATGCTTACCATTCGGCCTAAAAGCAGCGCCAGCGATCTTTCAAAGAATACTAATCAATATAATTAGAAAACACAAACTAACAGATTGCACAGTAAACTACATAGATGATGTATTAATATTTTCTAAATCTTTTTCGGAACACATGCAAAATTTGATACAGCTCTTTGAAGCTATAAAAAAGACGGCTTTTGGTTAAAATTTTCGAAATGCACATTTGCAGCGGACTTCGTAAAATACCTTGGTCACATAATTCAAAATAATTCCATAAAATCCATAAAGGATAACTTGATTTCAATCAAAAACTTTCCAACGCCAAAAACACAAAAAAATGTTAGACAATTTCTGGGAAAAATAAATTTTTACCATAAATATGTTAAAAATATAGCAATAAAACTAGACCCACTCCATGACCTACTAAGAAAAGGACGAGAGTTTATTTATAAATGAATGCCAAATATCGTTTGATGAAATGAAAAATATATTGTGCTCCCAACCGATACTTACAATTTATGATCCAAATCTGGCTATTAATATTTACACCGATGCAAGTTTGCAAGGAGTAGGAGCTGTACTCAAACAACAAAGAAGAAAAGCCTGTAGCATACTTCTCCAAAAAATTAAACGAGGTGCAAAAGAGGAAAAAAGCCAAAAAAGAAAGTACATTCTTTAATATTAATTGATCACTATGTGAGTGTGCTAAACGTCAACATGACGGACCAAACTTCAAAATAATTATATTTAGCTTTAAGAATTAAAACTATATTATACTATATGTCCTTTCTTTGATTACAGGTGGGCTCAGTAGTTATTTCTCTCCATGGGTGGCATCCAACATTTTATGGGGAGACTGTTGGGGTGTGTAGGGTCTTACTTTGTGTTTAGGGATGTGAGAGGTTCAAATATGGGTTGAAAAATGCGGTTAAATAAAAAACACAATTTTCCTTGATTAGATGTAACAGCAAAGAGAGAGTTTATTTGTCCGGAAATTACTTCTGTATTTCACACTTCATAATCTTACGTTACGTTTCTTTGTTTACATTAGAATTTAGTAGTTACATTTAAATTTATTTGTAGCTCAGTTCCAATAATATTATTACAATCTCAATAGAGACATTAATTATTAAAAAAATGAAATGCATATTGTAATTGTGTTTACAAACATGCTCCCGCCCGGTGGACGATTTTCGTCCGCAAGTGTCCTCGATCATGTACCTTACTGTACCCAATTGCAGTTGGAGTATGTTGTACTTCTTCTTTGTGTTAATAAATTGAAACATTACATGTAGGTGACAAGGATGACGAAATAACAAACGGGCAACAAAGGGAAATGAAATATGTTATGTGTCATTTGCTTTGTTTGCAATAGTGCAATAGTTTGTTTTGATCGTTGACCAAAACTGGGTCAATTAGCGTCGTGACTGTTGTTCGGTTTTTGTTTAGTTTTCGTTAGTTGTCCCCCTTTTTTTGTTTTTATTGTGAACAAATGGTAAGTGTTTTATTTAAATCTTCCTTTTTGTTGTCTGCTATTTTTGTCCCTTGCCGTAAAAGTTTATATCGTTTGAGATTGTGTACACCGGCGCGATAACACAATTTGTTATTGTTTTCGCGAAAGTGATATTCGTGTGTAAGTGCAAAAAAAAAAAAATAAGGAAAACAAGAAATGGGAGAATGAGAAAAAATTAAAAAGTACATTAAAATCATTTTCCAAATAAATTCATTACAATTTGTGGTGTTATTTTGTATCATAACTGTTCTCCGCGTACGCATTTTTTGGTTGTGCAGTGCGATGATGTGCGACGAAATTTTCGCGAACGGTTTGTGTTTTAATCATGGCCGAATTAGCTGTCTTAATGTGTGTGGTATTTACATTTTTAAGAAAATACCATGAATCCGACTTCCTTTGAATTGTTGTTGAAATTCATCTGCTGTATTTTTTTTATTTGTCAAAGTGAGCGATTAAGTTTTCCGGTCTCGTTTCGTACCGTAACCACTTGAGCAAGTGCGTCTTTTCCGGGATGTGCGCCGATGATTCGTCCGAATCGCCATTGCAGTGGCGGTAATCTTTCATCCTCGAAAAGAACCAAGTGTCCGTGTTTCGATCCCGGTTTCCGTCTTGTCCCCTTCGGGCGCTGTCTCATCCTAGACAGGTATTTTTTGCTCCACTTGTGCACGAAGTAGTTGGTCATCGATTGAACTGGCTTACATCCCTCAAGGTAACTTACCTTCTCCACGGCAGTGTCTCCTTGAGGAATTGCGAGTACTTTTTCGCCGATTACATATATCTTTAATCGCCCTCTGTCTCTTTTCCCAGCTTGTGCTCAGCAGTTTCGTACAAACCGTTTGTAGTACGCAGGACTGCGAAGAAGCTTCGTAGTTCTGGTTGACTTATTGAATACCGCATGGTGAGGAGTAAAGAAATGGTGTGGTATATCCAGTATGGTATTCTTTTTGTCAACCTCTGTCATCTGACGAAGCTCCTTACATTCCTGTAAACACTTGGAATGCTCCTTGTGCTGTGTAGGATTTTCCTGGAATCCTCCTTTCAGTTGATGAAACCTACGTAAGGCACCTAACTTCGAGGCACCAAACCCAGGCTTACATCCGGTTTTAAATGGTAATACCTCATATCGACCATCTTATTGTGTTGATATTATTCTTTTCACAGGTTTTTTCTTCCGTAGTTTCCTTAGAGTTCAAAGGAGAGTCATCCAGTTCCCAGGACCTTCGCAGTTGAGTGTCGAGTGTTCGAGAGCCTGTAAGAAGCTATGGACAGGTTCTTTAATTATGCCAAACTGCCTTCCCAAGGAGAAGCTAACCTAACTCTGATTCCTATGTAATTGGCGATCTGTCATCATCATAGCGTATAATGGATCCTAAAATAAATTCAGAGTAAACGTGGGTTCCCAGGAGAATATCAACAGCCACAGGCTTATTGATATTGCAGATCAGCTAACTTAAAACCCTGGATATGTTCCCAATTTTGCAGAGCTAAAGGTTTGGATTGCAAAAGACTAGTCAGGGACTTGAACGCATAGGCAGGGGTATTAGTTTCGAATGGTGTTACCAGCGACCCAAAGATAAGATTTACATACCGCTGACATGAACCACTACTAATTTTTCCCAATCCAGATACCTTAATGAGTGTTCGCCATTGATGAAGCCCTAGCAAGTAAACAGCTGACTCAGAAATAAAAGTTGCTTCATATCCAAGATCGACTAATGCCCTTAGATGCAAATAGTTTCCATTTGAAGACCTGACTCGAACAACTGCAGTTGCCAGAAGAGCACTTGGTTGATGTACTTCAGAAAAGACAACTTTAGGTGGGTTAAATGTTGATAATATATGAAATGTTTGTGTACCTGTAGTTGTATTTGTATAATCGCTCGTAGGTTTGGAGCTGATATTATTATAATGCGGCAGAGAATGGTGTTTCTACTTGCAGTAATAGCAGCGTACACTGCTTTGACATTGGTTTGTCTTGTGACTGTACGCCAAACAGTTCCGACAACCCCGATTCTGTCCACTGCCTTAGATCGTTCACAGATCTCCATGGCAATAAACTTTTCACAAGTTCGAAGGGAGTGATGACCTCCACCACATACCTGGCATGCAAACTGCTTCTTCCCGACGTGCAACACCGTTTTCTTCTCTACAGCAGCAGTTTTGTGTGAAGAAGAACCACTGCTACTCCAGCTACTCATTCCAAGGAGTATAAATTAATATGTCATCCCAAGAACTAACCGGCCATTTTAAATTTTCCAGAGCATGGCAACATTCCTGGGACTTGTCCAGTAGAGACTTGATGTTGCTTGCAGTCTCCTTTGTCAACTGCTGCTGTTAAAAAAAAAAGTTGGAAGTGAGAATTTACCAACATTCGTTTGTGGTCGTATCTGGCGACAAATAGCTCCCATGCTGTGTCATAATTGACAGAATACAACCCTAGATGCTGCAACAAACGAGCACTTTCACCGACAAGAGAAGATTTTAAATAGTGAAGCTTTTAAATTTCACCCAGCTTCTTATTAGTGTGCACTTTTTATTTTATTTCTATTTTTTTTAATGTTTAATGTTTTGTGTAGTATACTCTCTAATAATACTGTTCGCCCATGTATCCCCTACATCTTGTGATCACCCTAAGTGGTTACTTTCTTTTTCATCATCCTTATTTCTACCTCTCTTGTTCTATTTCCGCTAATAAAATTTCTCTTCTTGTATAACCCTTAATCGGAACAACACGTTTCTTTTATTTCGATCGGAACGATAGTTTTATTGTACAATTTCTTTCAGCTCGAAAAATAAAGAAACTCGATTCTGGATCACAAGCTACCTCAATTTCGGAGTCGTGTGTGCAGCGTCTAGGCTTAAAACGTATTCATGCCAAGATCCCAATAGTAGACTTGGGTCAGGTCCAAAGTACTGAAGGTACACGAGGTCAAGCCAAGCTTGTGGTGTCTTCAACAATGAATCCGAATTCCGCCGTGTCGCTTCATGCCTTCATTCTCGCGACCTTAATAAATGATCTCCCCGGTTTTGAGATTCCAAGTGACAATTTAACGTTTTTCCGCAATCTATAATTAGCCGACCTCCAGTGCTGTCGCCCAAATTAAATCGATGTTTTAATTGGCGCGGACGTGTTTTTTGATATTCTCGCGTAAGGAAAAATCGCGCGTCCCTCGGGTTCGCCGGTAGCCCGGAATACCATCTTCGGCTGGGTGGTAGCGGGAAATATTTCTTTGAGACAAGATGCTGCTGTAAGTGTTTATCACTCCACCGTTGATCTAGACGTGCTCTTAAAATGATTTTTTGAACCTGAAGATCTGGCGGATGGACTTCGTACCGAGTGCGAGATAAGTGCAGCTGTTTGAAAAACATTTTGTTTCTACCCATTATGTCAATCGTGATGGTAGGTACGTAGTTAGTCTACCTTTCATCAAAACGCCGGTGGAGTTCGGAGACTCCCGCGGTGCTGCTTTACAACTACTACATGCTATGGAGAGGCGATTCCCAAAGGACGCTAACCTGACACAACAATATCTGGAGTTTATGCGCGAGTATGAACAACGGCTGGGCTATATGGTATTCGTGCCTCTTAGCGATTTCGAGCGCCCATCGTTCTACTTACCTCATCGCGCGGTGCTGAAGTGAACCAGCGCAACGACAAAGCTGTCGTCTTCAACGCGTCGTCTAAATCTACTAACGGTTTATCGCTTAACGACTACTTGCGTGTAGGTTCCTACCATACAAAATGATCTTTTCACGTGCACGATTCGATTTCGAAAACACAAAATCGCGGTTAAGGCTGATATAGACAAAATGTATCGACAGATCCTAGTCAACATGAATGACGTTCATTTCCAACGGATCCTTTGGAGGTAAGAAGCAACCGAAGATCTCCGCGAGCATGTACTTCTCACCGTAACGTACGGAATAGCTTCAGCTTTGTTTTTGGCAATTCGGGTCCTCAAGCAAATCGGCGTCAACAATATGTTTCATTGTCCACGTACTTCGAATAGTTTATAAAAGATTTTTCGTGGACGATTTCATGTCAATGACGATGACGTTAGTGAAGCTGTAGATGTAAAAAACGAATTAATAAACGTCCTGGCAGATGCCGGTATGGATCTCTGTAAGTGGTCTTCCAATTCGCCTTAAGCACCATTCCTCCCGAGCATCGAGAAGTAGCAATCGAATTGTCCATTGGGTAAACAGGAATCAAAACTTTGGGTCTGCTGTGGAACACGAAACACGACTGTTTCAAATTTGCCTCCGCGATTCCGGCTATTTTCCGCATATTACTAAGAGGGACTTGCTATCGGATATTGGGATGAAGATCTTTATGAAGCGTCTGTGGGTCAAAGGAGTGGGATGGCACGAGTTCATTCCCGCTGATCGCTATCAAGAGTGGTCGGACTTCAGATCGGATCTGAGTTCCCTGCAAACCTTTAACATTCCGAGGTGGCTACAATATAGCAAAGGGGATGTAATGGAATTCCACGGCTTCGCTGATGCGTCAGGTTCAGCTTACGCTGCTGCAGTGTATTCCACGGTATTAGGAGCTAGGGGCGTACAAACATCGCTAATTTGCGCCAAAAGCCGAATCGGTCCAGTAAGGCCCCCTCTCTGGATTCCCCGCTTGGAATTATACGGCGCTTTATTACTTATCAAGCTGCTAAGCAAACGCAAGCATGCCATTCGAGCAGAAGTATCCTATCATTTTACTCAAGGATCATCGTCTTATCCACGGATTGCCACGTCAACAACTTGCACTCCGGAATTCAACAGATGATGTATCTGCTCTCTCGTAATTACTCTATCACCGGGATCCATCACGTCATTAAACGGTGCATTTATCTATCAGTGCACAACTTGTATTAGGCAACGAGCAGTTCCCTACCAGCAGCAAATGGCAAGTGTTAAGTTTTCTACCTACTTTCTACTTTATATTTTAATTTGTTTTATGATATTTCTTCTATTACTACATTCTAAACTTCCTATACTATGTTAAACCTTCTATTACTATATTAGATCTATTTGTTAATATTCTAGTACTTAGTCTTTACTCCTATGTTCCTATGTTCAATAAAATTAATTCTTTGTTAAGCCACCATTGCTGTGGGAAGTAAAAATTTCTTTTTCTTCGAAGTAAGTTGATACAGCCTTGGTATCGAAATTAATATTGGCGACCGTGACAGGTCACATGTCCTACGAATAGTTTTGTTTTAAATTTAAATTTTGTGAAATTTGAGTCAGTGAACGGTAAAGTATACTTAGAAGGAAGCACATCAAGGCGGCTGGTTGCATGAATAAATACATATATCTGTGCACCAACGCAGCAGTCTTCCAGCAGAAACCACATTGTTACTCATTGGCTACAAGCTGCAATAAAAACCATTCGACATATTTTGGAACAAAGACAGGACTTGTAGCGTTTTATGTATGACGCTAAACGTCGCGTTACCTCACATGAATATTTCGGTAAATTCCCAACGCGGCAAACGGTTATATTAAAATAAGTGCATCAAATAAACTCCTCCAACGGACACGCGGCACTCGTTCTTCTTATTGCTAATGCGTTTTTAATATAACAATTATCATTCTTGCAAACTTTGTACCTACGTATGTATTTACGAGGGGCGTTCAATATATTCTCGGTATCGATATGAAGGAAAATGCGAATTCAATTTAAATTGTTTTTATTTTTCAATATAATCTCCCCTAACATCAATGCATTTGTTACATCTTGAGATAAGCTTTTTTAAAACCTCAAAAAAATAAATTTCCTCTTTCTCTGCAAAATACCCATTTATTGCCGACTTGAGTTCTTCATCATCCGAAAATCTTTTTCCACGAAGACATTTTTTCAAATCCGGAAACAGGAAATAATCACTAGGGGCAAGGTCTGGACTATAGGGTGGATGTTGGATTTCTTCGAAACCACTATCTCGCGCAGCAGCCTTGGAAACTCGTGCCGTGTGAACAGGAGCGTTGTCATGAAGAAGCAACATACCCGCTGCGAGTTTACCCCGTCTTTTCTTTTTAATTTCCTCCCGCAAATTATGCAAAGTGGAAGCGTAGGATGTGGCGTTGATGGTTTCACCTTTTTTTTTTGTACTCAATGAGCAAGATTCCCTTTGAGTCCCAAAAAACTGTGGCCATGAGCTTCCCGGCAGACGGAGTGACTTTGAACTTCTTCGGGGGGTCTGTTCCTTTTTTATGCCACTGCATGGACTCTTGTTTGCTTTCAGGGTCATAGTGGTGGACCCATGTTTCGTCCGCAGTAACAATTCGATCCATAACACCGTCCGCGTTCTCACTACACATCTCCAAAGCTCTCTACAGCATGCGATTCTCACTTTTTTCTGAGGCGCTGTGAGCATTCGTGGCACCCACCTTGCACTGACCTTTGAAAGGTTAAGATGGTCATGAAGAATGGTGTGAATGGTACCAATTGGAAGCTTGGTGATCTCTGCCATCATTTTCACCTTTATTCGGGCATCCTCAAGAACAAGTTTTTCGACTTCTTTGATGCTTTCTCCCGTACAAGCAGTAGCCGGGGCGCCGGAGCGGGGGTCGTCTTCAATGCTCTCTCTGCCTCTCTTGAACTCACTTGACCACTTTTGCACAGTTGATAATGAAGGTGCGGAACCCTGGTAAACAGCCACCATCTCTTCATGAATAGTTTTTTGACTTTTTCCTTGCTTAGTGAGAAATTTAATTACAGCGCGATGCTCAATTTTCACCATCATCGTCTCAGTTGCCATTATGATTCTGTTTAACTAGAGATCAAATGCGAATTAATAATCACATTTATATGAAATTTTACATGAATGCACTAAAATAATAGTATTACTTGATAAATAAGTCAATTTATACATACAACCACAGCTTCACCCCGATACCGAGAATATGTTGAACGACCCTCGTATAAAACTCCTGTCTTTAATTAAAATGTCTGAGGCAAAGATACAAAGGTTAAAGGTCAAGCGCCAAACTCTTATCGGGGAACAAGATCGACTTAAACAATTTATCGAAAAACAATCATCTGTCGCTACCATACATGAGTTAGAAATTCGGCTTGCTTGTTTAGAACGGTATTACGTGGACTTTCAAACGACTTAAGCGGGAATCGAAGAGCTTGATAACAATGAGAGTGAAAGTAATGTACGCGCATTGTATGAGGAACTATACTTCGTATTGCAGCCTTCACTTACCACATCGATTGCTGACTTCAAGCGTAGTCAAAGCGAAGCGTTCGCAAGAGACACTACAGTGCTTAACACAACAGTCGGTGGGAGTACGGTGAAACTTCAGAAGGTTCCGTTACCTACATTCGCGGGAATTACGTTCTTAATTTTTAGAAAAACACTTAAACAAATCAATTTAGTCTTTTTTATTTTTATTTTCTTTTTTAATTTATTTTTTATAAAAACTTTATAATGCCTTTAGAACTTTCTTGTCCACTTGTCTTCAATAGTCCATGACTAACTCCAGACTAACGCACTGCTGTGCAAAAATATCTCCGTAGTGCCCTCGCTATCATCATACCCAAGCCAAACCGATGCATCAGGTAGGTGAAGATGTTTGTGTCAAACAATGTGTTCTGTTATGTTGGCTGCTGTACTATCGCCGATAGTAGATGAGGTCGGGGGAATTTGGTTAATTCGTGTTGCTAGCTGTTGTCAAGCACTCTCTTTCTCCAGTAAATCTTCTTATGCTTCCAATTGTGTTGGAATCGATCGATATCAGTGAGGGGTTTATAGGGTTACCATGTAACTCTTCCCCCCTCAGAGCGAACTTAAGTAATGAAATTGTTGAAGTTCGTTCACGGGATGTTATCGTGTGGTGTTGGTTATGGATTGCTGATCTGCCGCCTGATGATTGAAATTGGCTTTCCGTATTTTGATGTTTTATCTATTTATCGGTTTTTAAATGGATTGGGATGGGATAGTATGGTTAGTTGGGATAGTTAAACAAGGTAAAAGAAGGCTCTTTACTCATTTGTGATATACATATATATATAAATTGCAACTAATTATTGACTTTATTTTATAAATATAAAATCCATAATAAGGGAGATATTTATCTAAATTGAAAATGAATAATTCATAAGTTTTATTTTAATTTATAAATTTTATTTAGTGCTAATAGAATGAACAAAAATTAAATCAATCCAATAATTCATTTTCATTAAGTAAATTTCCTTTTTTTCTTTATTTTTTGCTTGTGAACTTTTCTTTTATTAGTGTCAACTGTTATTTTAAAATTCTTAACAACCTTGTGTTGATTAAATCTAGGTGCCAGTTTGTTTCGTTGATCGTCTGATTCATATATAGTTTGGTCTGGTGTAAAGTCAGGTGGGTCTAAGCGATTCCGATTTCTCTTGTCTATACGAGTAATTTTGCGTTTGTGTTGTTTACTTCGATCATAAACTAATTTAATAAGTTTTTCGTTGTCTCTTATATGCTCAACTAAATAATCTTGTTTTGTTTTGGGGTTATCTTTAATGGATAAAGGATTCGGCTTATCTATATGGCCTTTAAGAAGTTCAAATGGAGTCAATTTGGTTGTCGAATGAATGCAGTTATTATAAGTTAAAACTGCTTCATCCACGACTTCTCCTATCGATTTGTTATTGTTTTGACTTTTTATTATTCTAATTATTTCTGTTAGGGTGGAATGAAAACGTTCAACTCTTAAATAAAATTAGGAATTTGGGGTTGATTTTTTTTTTGACTTTTGTTCAATCTAAGAATGATCTGATTGGAAAATTCATTTAAAGGTCGTTCGGATATTGGAATCCCGTCATCCATGTTTTCAATTGCAGAGTGAATAGTTGAAAGATTGTCGTGTTCATCTAAATTATTTTGAATAGACAGCAAATCTAGGTTCACAACATCGTTTTTATTTATTTCGACGACAGCCAAGAGTTCTTTTTTGATCGTACTGTAGCTCTCTTCGGTTTTGGATAAGGTACGACTTGCAAAACAAATCGGTTTATCCGATCCGATCGAGCCTTGGGATAATACTGCGCCTAATGCAACATTACTAGCATCGGTAGTAACGTTGAATGGCTTAGTAAAATCTGGGTACTGAAGTACTGGATCGTTGCATAGAATAGTTTGCAGGTTTCAAAGCACTTAATATAATTTTCGTCTAAAACAATTTTGTTATTCTTACGAAGGCATTGAGTCATTGGCTTTGTTAAATGGGCAAAGTCCTAGATAAACTTTCGGTAATATCCGAGGAGCCCAAGGAATGATTTTATTTGTTTTACTGTTTTTGGTATGGGGAAATTCTTGATGGCACTGATCTTTTCTAAATTAGGTTTTACGCCATCAGCTGAAACAATGTGCCCAAGAAAAGAAACTTATTTTTGAAGAAATACTGATTTTTGTAATTGAATTTTTAAATTTGCCACTTTTAGCCTTTCAAAAACAACACTTAAACTTTGGATGTGTTCTTGGAGAGATGTTGAATAGACGATAATGTCATCCATGTATACAAGGCACACTTTGCTTTGAAGGTCACGTAAGACATTGTCCATCACTCTCTGAAAGGTGGATGGAGCATTTTTTAGACCGAAGGGCATACGAATGAATTCATAGTACCCGTTGTCTACCGAGAATGCTGTCTTTGGAATGTCCTCATTCATTATCTCAATCTGGTGAAAACCAGATGCGAGATCTAGCGTAGAAAAATAAATGCATCTCCCCAATTTGTCCAAAATCTCGCTGATGTTAGGCAGCGGATATCTGTCTTCGATAGTTTTATCATTATGCCGTGGTTAAGCATTTCTGAAATTTGCCTTCGAACTTCTTCCTTATGGACTTGGATAACGGATAACGGTAAGATTTTGAAGTATATGATATCCCTATTTAATATCATCTTTAGTTTTTATTTGATGTTGAATTTGGTTAGAAAATATTAATTTTTGGCCATCCCTAAAAAAGATATCCTGAAACTTTTTACATAACTTAAAGATTGCTTTTTCCTCTTCCGTATTGAGGTGATCAGTTATTAACAAATCGGAAATATTTGAATTTCGCAAAGTTTGACGATTGTTTATAGAAAGGTTATGTATTTCTATGTATTTGTCAGACGTAATAGGTTGTGCTTTAATTGGTTGTTCTATAAAAAAGGTCTGCGGTGAATCACAAGTGTTGATCATTTCAACGATTGAATACCAATTAATGGCTTTATATATTCCCTCAGGTATGGATAAACTTTGATTTATAGTTGTTGGTTTTAAGTGAGTACTACCTGATTTCACATCTACCGGAAGACAACAAACTAACTTACATAACCCTGGAACTGTATAGAACTTTGACATTGAATTTGGTTTAAAATTCAAGGGTATCTTAAAGTTTTCTGTTTCTAAAATTGAATTCCTAAGGTCTATTCTCATTGCCAGTTGCTGTATTATATCTGTTCCAATTAGACCATCGAAATATTTGTGAAAGTTAAATAACAAAAATGTTAAAGTTTCATTTGTTTTAAATTCTAACAATCCCTTAATTCTTATCTGTTTATTGACAAATTTAGTTTCAAATATTGTTTTTATTTCAATGGGTTCAATAAATTCTATTGGTATATTTTTATTTTGTACTAAAGGACTTATTGCTACCAGTATCAATGAGAAATTTAAGATTTCTATTATTTAAACTCGAAATGGTTATGTACGGTAACAGGAATGTATTATGATTAAATAATCTAGGTACCCTATTGGTTTTCCGAGGCTTGTGCATGAAAATTTGCATCATCAATACCACCCGTATGTTGATTTGAAGTAGAAGGTTGATCATCGTTTTGAGCGTAAGCTAATGGTGGCCTACTTTCTATATTATGAACTTGCTCTATTCTATAGGATGGATAACTTCTATTAGTATTCCCGCTATACGTATCCATCTTGATTTTGTGGATACATTTGATTTTTTACAGAAGAATTGTGCTGTCTTTGACTATTTTGGTTGAAATTGTTGTTCATTGGAATATTACGGGTTTGTCCTGAACCATTGTTTTGTCTGTAATTATTTTGTTTAAAATTTTGTCCACTATAATTGCCTGCACTATTGTCATTATTCTTTTCTAAATTGTTATTAAATTGGCGTCTATTATATCTGTATGAGAATTTCTGCTGATCCTGAAAATCTCGTCTAGAATTTTGATTGGGGTTGTAGTAATTGGTTCTATTTTGGTTTCTTCTAGGTTGTGGAATCGGTGGTCGATATTGTGTGTTATAAAAGTTAGTGTGGTTCTGTTCTTCTAAACAAACATTTAATGCGTCAGTAAGTTTATATATATACGTATCCATCGATTCTGGAGGTGGATACATTTGATTTTGTACAGAAGAATTGTGCTGTCTTTGACTATTTTGGTTGAAATTGTTGTTCATTGGAATATTACGGGTTTGTCCTGAACCATTGTTTTGTCTGTAATTATTTTGTTTAAAATTTTGTCCACTATAATTGCCTGCACTATTGTCATTATTGTTTTCTAAATTGTTATTAAATTGGCGTCTGTTATATCTATATGAGAAATTCTGCTGATCCTGAAAATCTCGTCTAGAATTTTGATTGGGGTTGTAGTAATTGGTTCTATTTTGGTTTCTTCTAGGTTGTGGAATCGGTGGTCGATATTGTGTGTTATAAAAGTTAGTATGGTTCTGTTCTTCTAAACAAACATTTAATGCGTCAGTAAGTTTTGTTGGTCGCATGGCCCTTATTGTTGACCCCAAAGGCTCCCTTAAACCTGATAAAAAACAGTTAAGACACATTTCTTGGTATAAAGTTCTTTTAGCTTCAATGACCGTTACATTATGTTCATACATTTTGACATGATTAATCATTGCGGAAAAAATTTCAGTTACCTTGGAATAAAATGTTTCCACTGTAGACTGGTTTTGTCTAAGCTAATGCAAGTCTCTGATAAGAGTGGTTTCATTCCTCTTATCAGAATAATGAGTGATTAAACTGCTTTTAATTTCCTCCCATTCCACTGCGGTACCATACATATTTAAAGCCTCATTGGCCTGGCCTACTATTTTATTCCTTATTATTATAATTTTTTTATAGCTTAAATTTTGATTAATTTGTGGAATCAAGCTTAGTATCTTTTCGACATTGCTTATAAAATCAAACAAAAGTCGCGGATTCCCATCGAATGTTGGAACATCTTTGATCGCATCTGGAATCCGAAGCGAATTAAAAATGTTCGTAGCGACATCAGCGTTAGCATTAGATAACATTTTACTTGAATTTTCCTGAACGTTAGACGTAGTTAAATTTGAATTGGTAGATGAGTATTTAGCACTTAATACTTTTTTATTTATACCAATTGGTTTTTTTCTCCAACTCGGAGCAAAGAACGAACTTGTATTAGTAATTTTTTTTACTTGGGATTTGCGGAAAAAGGGAGGCATAAAGGAAACCGATAAAAATTTTTTTTTTTTTTTTTTTTTTTATAATTTACGCGCGCCTAAGGGGTTAGATACCCTTTTACTGTTGCCAGGGCGCGGGCGGAAAGATAGAAGGAGGAGAAAGGAAAATTGTTTTTGTAGTGGTTTGAAACTCAGGTGTGTTTGGTTTCTATGTTTGCTCTCCAGGGGTGGGAGTCCGAAGAGGACGGAGAGTTTTTCTTCACTCAGAGTGATTCGAGATATAATTCCCAGTATTTTTTTTCATTGCTTGAAACTCTTATAACAGCCAAATCTACGTGTTAGTGTTATGCCTTCACACGCAGAATTTTTTTGTCTGAGTTCCAATTACACAATGAAAAACATGGGCAGGATGAGAAATGATAAATCAAAATTTGACTCACTTTGCCAATGTGTTCTGCGTGGTTCTCCTCGATGCTGAAGGATTGATATCCACCACTGCGATAAACTGTCGAAGTGTGCACGTGCTTGGTTCTAACTATCGTTTGTAGCTACTATATAAATTCACTATAGATGTTGGATCCAGAGTCCCAAACGACTGCGCCAATTACGTTCTTAATATTTAGAAAAACACTTAAACAAATCAATTTAGTCTTTTTTATATTCATTTTCTTTTTGAATTTATTTTTTATAAAAACTTTATAATGCCTTTAGAACTTTCTTTTCCACTTGTCTTCAATGGTCTATGACTAACTCCGGACTAACGCACTGCTGTGCAAAAATATCTCTGTAGTGCCCTCGCTATCAGCATACCCAAGCCAAACCGATGCATCAGGTAGGTGAAGGTGTTTGTGTCAAACAATGTGTTCTGTTATGTTGGCTGCTGTACTATCTCCGATAGTAGATGAGGTCGGGGGAATTTGGTTAATTCGTGTTGCTAGCTGTTGTCAAGCACTCTCTTTTTCCAGTAAATCTTCTTATGCTTCCAATTGTGTTGGAATCGATCGATATCAGTAAGGGGTTTATAGGGTTATCATGTAACTCGGGCGACTATACCAAGTGGCTAAGTTACAGCGAGACATTTTCCACACTAGTCGATCAAAATGATTCAATTGATAACATTACGAAGTTTCATTATTTGCGCGCATCATTGTCGGACCAACCGCTTCGATTAATCGAATCAATTGATGTAACGGCAAAAAATTACAGTGAAGCTTTAAAGTTGTTGAAAGAACGGTACGAGAAAACAACTATAATCGTCGAAAAACACATAAAAAACATATTAAATTTTCCACCGATATTGAAGGTCAACGTCCAAACTATTCGCGAACTTGTTGATAGTGTCAATGTGCATCTGCGTTCTTTGTCATCGCTCGGGCGACCAGTCGCGCATTGGGATAATCTGATTATTAGCATCGTACTGTCGAAATTGGACAATTCAACAAATGAAAGGTGGATCGACGAACGTGTAACAGAGCGGCTACCTAAATTCTTGGACAAGCGATGCCTTCAGCTTGAAAGGAAGACTTCACAGCGGCCTAATTCATTGCCCTTCTCATCTGTTCCTTTGCCCAGAACACAGAAGAATAATCCAGCAACAGCACCAAGGTCATCGTACGTAATCGCTTCAAAGGTTAAGGTACGTTGTTTTTGTTCTGGTAACAATCATTTAATTTATCGCTGTAGAAAATACTTAACCCTAATACCCAAAGAACGATTTGAAGCTGCAATCGCCAAATTTCTTTGCATAAACTGCTTAAAATCCGATCATTCACACCAGCAATGTGAGTCAGAAAAATGCAGAACGTGCCAGGGAAATCATCATACCCTTCTACATGCATATAGCTATACAAATCCTACCAACCCAATTAAGTTCCAACAACCCGAAGAAAAATCATCTACTTCTCATGCAGTCACTGCTCAAAAATCGTGCCATATCGCTTTTAAACAGCTCCCTCTAATTGAACGCATTTTGCTTGCCACAGCAATAATCAAAATTATTGACAAATATGGAAATCCAATTATCTGCAGAGCTCTTTTAGACTCTGGTTCCCAACTCCACTGTATCACTGAAGCCCTCGCGCAGAAGCTAGGTATCAAACGCGTCAAGTCAACTACTGATATTTCTGGCATTGGTACTGTTGAAGACAATGCTCGTTTGCATTGACTGTTTTAATTAAGGATTTGGACAGGGCACATAAACCTTGACCGTTTGTTTTGTAGATCCAAGCGCATAAACTTGGACTACAGTGGAGATTATGATTAAGACCCCTTACCACTGGTGGGGGGAAGTCTTAATGTAGCGAAAAGGACAAGCTCAAAGTGTTGATCAATAGCGAGTGATTCTTTATTGAACTCTTAACTATATTTATACAAAATTATTGCTAACTAAGCTTAAATTATAACAATTAGGAAGAACAAAATAAATAACATGACCTATATAATTATTGTTTTTACAAAGCAAAAAATTACAGTGAAACAAATATTGTCTATGTAGCAAAATGTGAGTTGCATAATTTGTGAGTGCAATGAATTAAATGACAGTGAAGCAAATATTGTCTATGTAGCAAAATGTGAGTTGCATAATTTGTGATGCAATGAATTATGGTTTGTGTATAAAGTATACAGCGAAGCTGTTGATGGAAAACATAGGTGTGTATTTATATGGTATTGTTGTATGAAATACATTTGTGTGTAAATATTCTTAAAAACTAAACATTCTCCCGCGCGTTGTGATACTGTTGGTTTCCTTGCTGATTTTTCTGTTAAAGTAGCCCTTTTTCCATGTCCATATAAAACCAAAGGCTACACTGATGGATAACAAAAGTGCGGAGTAACCGATTGTTGTATGATGATATTCACTGGCCTTGATTCTGTTTGGTAGCTTTACAAAATCTTGACTCCTAAGTAAAGTTTTCAAGGCCGTAAGCTCTTCACCTTCGAATCTATATTTAGTTGGGTTTGAATTATTCAAAGATGATTCCTTCTTTGGTGGACTTGGAAATTCAGTCCTGATGCCAAAACTTGTATGTGATGGTCTTAATGCAGATGTATATTCGTAGTAAGCCTGAATAGTAACGGAGTTGTGTTTGATGGTGCAACCTGGTTCGAGATTAAGAAATCCTGATTCCTTCAGTTGTAATTGAAAGAAACTTGTTCCACATACCACGGACATTTGAATTGGTACTCTAGTAGCGAATATCCATTGGTTCTTATGAAATAGTTGTGTTAAGACGAAATTGTTTTGGACTTCCATTAGCTTGCATTTTGGTTTCGTTAGGTTGTTGAACAGGTTAAAGCTGCAAGAACATAACTCAGATCCTTTGTTGAATTTCGCTTGTGAGTTGGAACACAAATAAGTTCCCTCCTTTATCATCCGGCATTCTTTTAACTCGTCCTTGCTTACTGGAACGTACTGATCTCTGTGACTGCTTATTGAAATGAGACTCGTACACGGGCTGATTGCCAGCATGGTCTTGTTTATAACAACTGGTATGGGTATCATATGGAAGAGATCGTATTTTTCGTGATCGATTAACGGTAAGTTGATGATAAATACTACATGATCATTTGTGATACTCCCCTTAATCGCCATTAACTTGTAAAGCTGAAGTAAGTCTGCTTCATCTCCGGGGAGTTGCTGAGTAGCTGACAAGTGGCCTTTAATTTTCGAAATTTCTACTTTTAGCTGCTGGGGTGACAGAAGTAGTGGGTTTACTCTTCCATGATGTGTGTCAGTAAGCACGTCGAGTATTGCTGCTTGCATTCTCTGTAAGTTGGACACTAGCATTGTCAGCTGAATAGATATGGAGTTGAACATTTGAATTAGATCTACTTCAGCTTCTGTCTTTTGTATACCATTCATAACCATATTGATCTGTTTTTCAAGTTGTGTAAATTTAGAAGTTGTGTCTAATTGACTTCGTTTGACGATGTTCACAGTAGAATCAATCATGGATGTCTGGGTTTTGTGTAGTTCTAATAAGTAATCCTCATTTTCCTTAACCTTATCAATTATGCCAGACATCTTTTCAGCATATTTGGAATCCAAGACACCAAAGAGAGAGTGGGCGACGTTTCCAATAATATTTAGAGCGCCCCTTTTAACTCTTCTTTCGGAAAGCAAACTGTTGTCAAACTGCAAGTTGGTTATAGTCTCATTGAAATGATCAACTAAATAACGGCAGGTAGTCCTCTTTGAAAATTGTTCGCACAAATTGTGTAAGGCAAGCGTTCCGGTTGATAATGCTGCAATTTCCTTCTTGAATGGTGCTAGTTCGTAGTATGCAATAATTTTCCATTCAGCCGTGACAAATCTTGTTGTGCCCATGCCTTCAAAGTGAATTCCTGGCTCAGATTTAAACCTTGTTATTTGAACAGGATTTGCAACAATTATGGGGAACATTAATACTGCTATAAGCATTATGATCAAGTTGGTGTGGCTTAAGCGTCTCATTTTCTTTCTCGGTACTTCTACAGGTTCATGATGGTTTTGACTGGTTTCATTGAACTCGGGCTGGGTTTCAATTGTTTCGATTTCTTCATGATGTTCCTTTATTGGTAAAGGTGCTAATCGATGTATTGCTCGTTTCCAAATACCGGTTGAGGTCTTAACGTCTGCGACTCGAACTGCTCCGTCGTCACCCTTGTAGACTTGAATTATTCTTCCAAGGGGCCATTGAAGAATTGGAACATTATCCTCCTTGATGATTACCAGTCCTCCAGGTTTAATATTAGGAGATTGCTCTCTCCATTTGTGTCTGTATTGTAGCTCATTCAAATAGTCTCTAGACCATCTATTCCAAAATTCGTTCTTTAGATGCGAAACCAGTTTCCAGCGTGTTAACGTGTTTGCGTTAAGTGTAGTTGTGTTTACATCAGGTATCGCTGTTAAAGGTTGACCGATTAAAAAGTGTCCCGGTGTTAAGGCAGTCAGATCATTTGGGTCTTCCGACATTGGAGTTATTGGTCGTGAATTCAAAACTGCTTCAATGCCGATCATAACTGTTTCCAGTTCTTCATAGGTTAATAATGCTGTAGAAACACTTCTCACTAATAAATGTTTGCCAGACTTAACAGCAGCTTCCCATAACCCACCAAAATGTGGGGCTCTAGGAGGAATAAAGTTGAATTTAATTCCCTTGTCGCTGCAGGCCTTCATAATTTTGTCACTTGCAGTTGCGGAATAGATGGTTGATGATAATTCCGCAAGTTGATTACGAGCGCCAATAAAGTTTGTGGCGTTGTCGCAGTAACGATTTTCGCAATGTCCTCGGCGGCCTATGAAGCGATTAAGAGCGCCAATAAACGACTCCGTTGTTAGGTCACTAACAATCTCTATATGCACAGCTTTTGTTGTGAAGCAGCAGAATATCGCAACATACGCCTTTTGTGGTTTTTTTTCTCGTATTTTATAGTGTACCCAGAATGGGCCGCAATAATCCACGCCCGAATTCAGGAAGGGTCTTGCTGGTTGGACTCGTGTAGGAGGTAAATTTCCCATCATTTGCTTTAGAAAGTGTGGCCTTGCCTTATTGCACTTTATACAATGTTGCACGATTGATCGCGAAAGGATTTTTCCCTTTATTGGCCAGAATCTTTGTCGAGTGTGGGCTAGCAATGTTTGAGATCCACAGTGATAATTTTTCTCATGAATATCTTTCATGATCAGTTTTGTTATTGGGTCATCATATGGTAGGAGCATTTGATGTTTTGCATCGTATGACAGGGATGAAGAGTTGATTCGTCCACCAACCCGAATAATTCCATTTTCGTCCAGAAATGGGGAGAGACCACTGAGAGAACTTGATTTGTGTAATTCTTTGTATTTCTTCAATTCCTTGATTTCACTATTAAAGTGTGTTTGCTGTAATGTTGATACAACTTTCATTAGTGCATCATCTATTTCCATGGGTGTTAGTGTTAATTGTGTTGGAGCTGAAAGTCGATTCTGTTTGCAACGACGTATGAACCTTTGAACATAGGCTATAATGCGTATAAGTGTCTTGAATGAGTTTCCGTGGTTGACTTGCCGGAGAAGATTTTCTGTTTCGACACTTGTTACTGTAGCCGAAATTTTCTTCCTTCGTTCTTCATCAGTGTTTATTGCTAAAATTTTACAAAAAGGTCTTGACCATGTGTCCTCCGTCCCATGAAGAAACAGAGGTCCGTATAACCACATTCCGCAAGACTTGAGCTGAGTCGGAGATAACCCACGTGACAGTACATCAGCAGGATTGTCTTTTGATCTGACGTGTCTCCATTGCTCGGCAACTGAAAGATTCTGAATTGTAGCTACCCTGTTGGCTACGAAGGTGTGAAATGACGATGAATTGGAGTTAATCCAATTTAAAACAATTTCAGAATCGGTCCAAAAGTATGTTGTTGTGTCTTCAATTTTAAGGTCCCTTTTAGTTCTGTTTGCTAAAATAGTACTTAATACCGCAGCACAAAGTTCCAGTCGTGGAAGTGTCTGTTTTTTAAGTGGTGCTACTCGTGATTTTGAACACAGTAATCTCATAATTATTCTTCCGTCACTGAGAACTGATCGAATGTATATCGCTGCGCCATAAGCTTTCTCAGAAGCATCAGCGAAGGCATGAATCTGAATTAACTTAGGGACTTCTGAATTAAAAACGTGTCGTGGGAAGTGGATGTTATTCAGTTCTTTTAGACCATCTTGGAACGATAGCCATTTGGTGTGAAACTCTGCTGGCAATGCTTCATCCCATGTGATTTTCAGTTGCCATAATTGTTGTATGAAGATTTTCGCAGTTACTATTACTGGTCCTAATATTCCTAGTGGATCGAAGATTCTAGCTACATCGGAACAAACTGTCCGTTTTGTTATGCGTGATTTCATCCCCATGCTTGTCTTAAAAATTAAATGATCATTCTTTGGAACCCATGCTAGGCCTAGTGTTTTGATTGTTTCTTCCGCCTTGGTGTTAAAGTCAAGAATTACTTCCTGATGTTCTGGTGGAATGTTTTCCAATAGCTGTGGGTGATTAGCGCACCATTTTCTTAGCTTAAAGCCAGCTTGATCGAGTATCTTGACGAGTTCTGTCTGAATTTCCTTGGCAGTAGTGAGGCTATTTGATCCGGTCAATCCATCATCAACGTAGAAGTCGTCTTGTAATACCTGGGCTCCAAGTGGATACTTTGCCTTGTTAGCCTTGGCTAGCTCGTGTAAACATCTTACTGCCAAATATGGAGCAGATCTTGTGCCATATGTGACAGTATTCAGTTGGTAGTACTTCAGTTTCTCGTTGGGATTCCTTCTCCAAGCAATAAGTTGATATCCTCTGTCATCTGGATGAACCAGAATCTGCCTATACATTTTCTGTATATCCGTTGTAAACACAAATCTGGGCATCCGGAATCGGAGAAGGATGGCAAAAAGCTCATTTTGAATAATAGGTCCAGTGTGCATAATGTCGTTCAAGCTCACACCAGATGATGTTTTTGCTGAGGCGTCAAATACTACCCGAAGCTTGGTGGAACTGCTATCAGGTTTTAAGACGCAGTGATGTGGAATAACATAATTAGGAGATAATATGTCGTCGATGTTGACTTCCGTCATGTGTCCTAATGTCTCATATTCATCCATGAACTCAATATATTGATTCCTCACAATGTCGTTCTTCAAAGGCCGTCTTTCCAAAGCCAAAAATCTGTTTAGAGCAATATCTTGGGATGATCCTAAGGCTGTAGTGTTTTGTGCGAAGGGTAGTCTAACTATAAAACGACCCTTATCGTCTCTTCTTGTGTTTTGAGTAAAATGTTCTTTGCACCGTTTTTCTGCCAGGGTAGTCTTTGGTTCAGCTACCTCTACTTCTTCGAGTTTCCAAAATTTCTCGATTATCTGATTTGTTTGGTCCTCAGATTCGCTACAAATCCCGCATGTTGCTAAAGCAATTGTGTTCGTCTCAACCTTTCCTGCTAGGATCCATCCAAATACAGTGTTTTGGAGTGTTGGCAAGCCCTTACCTAATTTTATTTGTCCAATTGATAACAATTGATGAAAAAATTCTGCGCCGAGAAGAACGTCAATTTTGCCTGGTCTGTTGAAATTTGGGTCAGCCAGTGTAATGTTGTTCGGGATTGCCCATGAGGAAATATCCAAATGCTGCGTTGGTTGTGGTGATATTATGTTTTTGAGGACATAAGCTTCCAACTGTGTGGAAAACCCATTTAGTCTTGAACATAATTGAAGGCTCACACGATGATGGACTTCCCTTTTACCATCGCCGATACCCTGAATACTCATTGACGTATTTTTTGACGATATGCCCATTTTCTTGATGAGGCTCTCAGTAATTAAGTTGACTTGGGATCCAGAATCCAAAATGGCTCTACATTCAATGCTTTTACCGTTCCTGTCGGTTAATCTTATTTGTGTTGTGCTGAGAAGAACGTAGCTCTTGTCATTTAATGCAGCCAATGTAGTCAATTCTTTTTTGTCTTTTGCTGATTCCAATATTGCTGACGTTGAGCTCTCCGTTTCTGCGATTTTGGCCCGATCGTTGCTGTGTAATAGTGTGTTATGCCTCTTATTGCATTTGGTACAGGTCCGCGATGCACATGCCTTGGCCTTATGTCCGAATCGTAGGCAGTTAATGCATAGCCCTTGCTTTTGAACAAAGTGTAGGCGATTGCTTGTGGGCCAGTCTAAAAACTGTTTACAACCGTACAGCGGATGAGCTTCAGTATTGCATGCTCGGCATAAGTTTCCAGTTTTCTTTTCAATTTGTGTTGTCGATACAACTGACGAACATGATTTTGAGTTTTGTTTTGACTGTGGCCTTGATACCCTTTGTCCAATTGCTTCCAGTGATTGGAAACGCAATTCCAGAAAACTTAGAAACTCCTTTAATGGTTGATTTTCCCTTGGGTTTCTGAGTGCTTGTTCATATAGGACGTGTGTGGTCCTATCGAGCTTCTTGATTAGGAGATGTAGCAATAGAGGATCCCAACTAGAAGTATCCACTCCTAAGTTCTTTAAGGCTTGAAGTCCTTCTTGTGTGGTGTCATGGAGCTCCCTTATGGCAGAAGCTGACACATTGTCAGACGTAAGATTTGGTTGACTTATAATTTTGTGGATTAATGCTGTTGTTAGCACTCGCACGTTGTTATATCTCTCTTGAAGCGATTGCCAGGCTGTCAGGTAGTTTTCTTCCGTCAGCGCCAAATGTCCAATCAGTTTTTCTGCTTCTCCAGAGACATTTGTTTTTAAGTACCACATTTTTTGTATATTGGGAATTGGCTTGTTGTGTATCATTTGTTGAAAAATATCAAAAAATTGACGCCATTTTAAATAGTCTCCATCGAATTTCGGAATTGTTAATTTTGGTAGGTTCAATGAATTGTCAATCGGTATGTTGTTGCTATTCATTGACATGGAATGACTGTTCGAAGTCTGGCAACCCATTTTCATTGCCAAGTCGAGTACGTTGCTTTCTACCAGTGCTTCGACTTGAACATATGTACTTAGATCATATCCATGTTTCGTTGGATCATCACTTAACTCCCAAATTAAATAATTAAGCGATTCGATTTGTTGCCATACCCTGTTTATCATTTACCGCTTTGCCTCATAATATTCTCTGGGCCGTGGCTCATCGTCCTTAGAAACCGATCCTAATAAGCGATGCAGTGAATTGATTGCCTGAACCTGCTTTCTTATGATACCGCTGACATTACTAGCATCAGATGCACCACCTCCTTCACCATTCTTAGATACTGGAAGATCTTGGCTTGCAGCATGAGTGTATGACTTGCCTTTTAGTGAGCCAATATTCTTGTTGAATAATTCGGAGTATTGTATGACTAGTTCGTGGATCTCGGTATAATAATCCTTTAAGAAGTATTCGTGGTTATGATCGATGCTGGGCAGCCCTCGAATTCGGTTGTCCGTTTCTTCGAACTGCGACCATGCAGTCTCTAACAGTGACAACCGATCTTGAAAGTATTTGACAGTTGACTTTCTGTCTGCTCCATCCTTCTTGAAGTTTACTATGATCCGCTGAATTTCCTCGCCTGCTTTCAGTTGATTTGTTGCTAGTTCCTCCATCTTGGGCTAAGGCTCTTTTGGTTGTGATTTACGATGGTGCAAATGTTAAAACCCAGTGTTCTAGCCCTGGTAACGCTTTCTTGTACTCGCCTTTGATCCGATGAATATGTGAGTCAACTGTGTGAATCACTTCTCAGAGCAAAAGTCCAATCGCTATATGTGAAACAATGTGTGAATCACGTCGGGGTCACCAAAATGTTGAAGACAATGCTCGTTTGCATTGACTGTTTTAATTAAGGATTTGGACAGGGCACATAAACCTTGACCGTTTGTTTTGTAGATCCAAGCGCATAAACTTGGACTACAGTGGAGATTATGATTAAGACCCCTTACCACTGGTGGGGGGAAGTCTTAATGTAGCGAAAAGGACAAGCTCAAAGTGTTGATCAATAGCGAGTGATTCTTTATTGAACTCTTAACTATATTTATACAAAATTATTGCTAACTAAGCTTAAATTATAACAATTAGGAAGAACAAAATAAATAACATGACCTATATAATTATTGTTCTTACAAAGCAAAAAATTACAGTGAAACAAATATTGTCTATGTAGCAAAATGTGAGTTGCATAATTTGCTTCACTGTCATTTAATTCATTGCACTCACAAATTATGCAACTCACATTTTGCTACATAGACAATATTTGTTTCACTGTAATTTTTTGCTTTGTAAGAACAATAATTATATAGGTCATGCTATTTATTTTGTTCTTCCTAATTGTTATAATTTAAGCTTAGTTAGCAATAATTTTGTATAAATATAGTTAAGAGTTCAATAAAGAATCACTCGCTATTGATCAACACTTTGAGCTTGTCCTTTTCGCTACATTAAGACTTCCCCCCACCAGTGGTAAGGGGTCTTAATCATAATCTCCACTGTAGTCCAAGTTTATGCGCTTGGATCTACAAAACAAACGGTCAAGGTTTATGTGCCCTGTCCAAATTCTTAATTAAAAAAGTCAATGCAAACGAGCATTGTCTTCAACAGGTACCACCGTAGCAACGGCACGTTGCGCGCTTTCTACGACTATTCAGTCTTTAACTTCACCATTCTCGAGCGAACTGTGCTTCCACGTACTTCCACGTATAAGTGAACGCCTATCAGATTATTATATCAACATCTCGGAATGGAATTTACCTGAAGGTGCAAAATTAGCAGATCCACGATTCTTTGAACCAACAAAGGTCGACGTTCTCCTTGGAGCAGAAATCTATTTCGATCTCTTAATCTCTCAACAAATTCACATCGGTACGGATTGCCCTGTGTTACAGAACACAATCAATTAGGGTACAATCTTATTACTGTCAATTGTCCTCAAACATGTCAATCTCATCACTTGATAAAATATTGAGGCAATTTTGGGAAGTGGAAAGCCACATTACACCCGTTAAATCTGACTCATTGATTTAACGGGTGTAGAGAGACTCTGTGAGCTACATTTTGCAGAAACTGTAAAAAAAATCTAGCAACAACAGATTCGTTGTTCGCTTACCTTTTCGGAAACCTACTCCTATTCTCGGAAACTCGCTCGAAACAGCACAAAAACGACTACTATCGCTTGAGCGTAAGTTCCAACGCGATCCTGAACTCCACAAGAAGTACATAAGTTTCATGATCGAATATGAAAACAGTCATCACATGCAAAGGGTGTCCAGGCTGGCTCCATTTAATTGTTTCCTACCGCATCATGCCGTGGTCAAATCAGGTAGCTCGTCCTGATACGTAAAACAAATGTATCGGCAAATTGAAGTGGACCCTCTTGACCGTCCGTTCCAAATGATCGTTTGGAGAAATGATCCACTCTCAGATATGTCCTGTTATGAGCTGAACACCGTAACGTACGGGACATCGGCAGCACCATACTTGGCTACTCGCTGTATGAAGCAATTGGCAGTAGAAGAGGAAGGTAATTTTTCATCGGCTGCTGCTGCAGTCCTAAGGGAAACGTATGTCGACGACATTATGACAGGTTCTGCGAACTTAGAAGATGCAGAGAAGCTTCAAACTGACCTCATCAAAATGCTGAGAAAAACCCATTTCGAACTTAGGAAATTCTGCTCAAATAACAAAGCGCTTTTGAGTTCCATTCCCAAGGAATTTTGGGAGCCTTACCGCAGTATTAGGAAAACCGATGTCGTAAAAATACTTGGGCTTACCTGGGAACCCACTGCAGATGTATTCATGTTCCACATACAAATTTCTGAACATCCACTAAACGCAGCGTTCTTTCCGATTTGGGCAAAATATTTGATCCCTTGGGCTTAATAGGACCAGTTGTTGTTCTTGGTAAAATCTTCCTACAGCAGTTATGGAAACATGAAATTTCTTGGGATGATGTTCTTTCAGATGAGGATCAACGAAGGTGGTCTCAGTATGTCCAGCAACTACACTTACTCAGAGACTTACAGGTTCAACGGCATTTGCTCTCTGACAAAGACCCCAAACTCATTCAATTACATTCCTTCTCGGACAGCAGTGAGCATGCTGCTACTTACGTTGCGAAGACAGCCATTGAAACATCACCATCAAACTAATTTGTTCAAAGTCCAGAATAGCTCCTACCAAATTCGTCACACTACCAATGTTAGAATTATGTTCCGCTCTCCTCATGGCAGAACTGGTAGAACGCCTCCTCACAATTTTACCTGTACGGGTTAATGGTCGGTTCTATTACTGTGACTCAAAGGTTGTACTTGCTTGGATTTCCTAACCATCATATATGTGGCAAACATTTGTAGCAAATCGTGTTGCTAAGATCCAAGAACTTACCCGACCTGACGAATGGAAATACGTCAATACAAAGGATAATCCAGCGGACATAATTTCCCAATAAGTTTTATCCGACGTAATTTTGTAGTCAACGCTTTGGAGGAATGGACCGGATTATTTGATGGCATCATCAGACCACTGGCCTTAACAACCTACCATGGAAGAGGTATCTGACGTACCTGACCAACGTCACATGAAGAGTGTTCTTCTGTCAATAGCAAATAAGCAATTCGACATATTCTCAACTGTTCTTCATCGGGGTTCATTGCAGAAGTTAGAACGCATATTTGCATAATGCTACAGGTTCTTTTATAATGCCAAGCTTCCAGCATCACACCGAAACTTCGGCCTTCGGTTTCGAAACTTCGAAACAGTAGAGCTCGACGCAGGATTAACTGGGGTCTTACGTAACAATCAGCGTTTCTATCTAAAAGGGGACTACAATCGTCTGCTTACACAACAGGAGGTTGACAAATCAAGTCGACTTTCAGGTCTCGACCCTTTTCTGGATGGAAAAGGGCTCATTCGCGTAGGCGGACGTTTACGTAACGCATTAGAAATATATGACTCCAAGTACCAAATCATTCTTCCAAAATTTTTAATTACCTCTTCTCATTTCATGTACATGCACCCTGCTCCCCAAACGCTACTATCGATCATACGGCAATGCTACTGGCCTCTTCGTGGGAAAAATATCTGTCGCAACGTTGTTCACAACTGTATAAGATGCTTTCGGACCAAACCCACGACATGTGACACGTTTATGGGCGACCTGCCGAAGGAACGAGTTCAACCCGGACGTGCCTTTCTTACCACCGGAATTGATTTCTGTGGACCTGTATGGACAACGTCAAAGATTCGGGGGCGTCCGCTCACTAAAACGTATCTCTGCATCTTTGTCTGTTTCACCACGAAGACAACACACATCGATGTAGTCAGCGATCTGTCGACCGACCGGTGCATTGCGGCGCTTCATCGCCAGAAGAGGGCTATGGTCAACGATTTTCAGCGACAACGATACAAATTTTGTTGGTGCCAAAAACATGCTTGCGGAGCTTTATCAGCTATTTCAGCAAGAATCTCACAAAATAGCCATTCAGGAGTTGTGCCAACTGCAATTCCACCAAGGTCTCCACATTTTGGTGGGCTTTGGGAAGCCGCTGTAAAAACTGCAAAATATCACCTTGTGCGCGTCATTGCCCAATCAACTCTTACCTACGAGGAACTTTGCACTTTGGCTGCACAAATCGAGGCCATATTGAATTCCAGGCCTATAACGCCACTTTCATCAGACCCAAATGATTTGAACGCGCTGACACTCCATTGACCTCCTTTCCGGGCCCCCGCCCAATTATCAAGGCTTCGCCCTTTAATGACGTTGTCTAATAATGAACGGGGGCAGAGCAAAGTACTGGTCTTATCGTAAACATCTTCAGATGACGCTACCGAAGGTTGCTACGATTTGATCAGTCACAAGCTGCCGGTCATAGGTCTTGTTGGCGGTTGGACCACCGGTAGTCCCTACCAGGACTTAAATCACGGTACCATGGGAGTCAGGAGCCCCCCGGATCTCGGTCCGGGCCTGACTTGTTAGAGGTAGGCCCCCTTGTGGGAGCGTCATGGTGGCTGTGGTTTAAACCCAAAATCGCGGGTAAGAGTCTTCCTATGGTTTTCCTTGGTTTTCCTTTTGGTTTTCCTTGGTTTTCCTTTGGTTGACTCAATGTGGAGTTGCAATAAGTGCTGGGTGCTGTGACCCTAAGAACAGTAAGAGGTTTTAGGTCGGCCTCGACTCATACCAAGGGTGGAACTTGTGCCGGCAACACAGTTCCGAATTGGTATCAAATAATGATTATCATTGTGAGCGATGGCAAGGCGTATCCTTGCTCCCATGGATGTATGGGCATCCCGTAGGTTTAAGCCCACACGGCAGGTACTTACGTTAAAAAAACAAGAGACATCTGACCTCCTTTCCAGAACCAGACATATCTGAGGTCCCAATTTCTCGATTATCCAAATTCGTCGGCTCCAGCAGCTTCAACAAATTTTCTGGAAACGATGGTCTACGGATTATCTGCATTTGCTCCAGCAGCGTAACGAATGGGAATCGAAGGGCACTAATCTCAAACCAGTAGTTCTTGTTCTTATCCAAGACGACAATCATCCGCCATGCCGATGGACACATGGACGAGTGATTGAGGCGTATCCTGGAACAGATGGAGTTCATCGTGTAGCACAAGTCAATACACAATTCGGATCCTTTAAACGAGCGACAGGGAAGCTATATCCTCTACCGATAGACGAGTTTAAGCATACTTAGTATACTTCAAGGAGGCCGATATGTTAAGTTTTCTACCTACTTTCTACTTTATATTTTAATTTGTTTTATGATATTTCTTCTATTACTACATTCTAAACTTCCAATACTATGTTAAACCTTCTATTACTATATTAAAGCTATTTGTTAATATTCTAGTACTTAGTCTATACTCCTATGTTCCTATGTTTAATAAAATTAATTCTTTGTTAAGCCACCATTGCTGTGGGAAGTAAAAATTTCTTTTTCTTCGAAGTAATTTGATACAGCCTTGGTATTGAAATTAACAGCAAGCTTGCCGAAATAGAGATTGGGGCTAGAGGTAACATTTGGCAATACCGGCGTCGATTTCGCAGGGCCGATCATGGAAGGGACGAGAGTCTAAGCAGCATAAAGTTTATGTTTTGGTATTCGTCTGCACGGCCACGAAGGTCCTGCACCTGGAACTCGGATCTTTCTTCGGCAGCTTTCATAGCGGCATTGCGCCGCTTCCTTTCTTGGCGTGGTAAGTGCCACTCTATTTTTAGTGACCACGGCACCAACTTTGTTGGCGCAAATCAACAGCTACGAGACTGGGCAGATCTACTAAACTCAGCGAATTTTCAAGAGGATATTGTCGATGAGCTTACATCTAACGGAATCAGTTGGCATTTCTCTCCCCGCCATGCACCGCATTTTGGCGGTTTTTGGGAAGCTGGGGTCAAAACCACTAAGTTTCATCTAAGAGTCTTAGGCCAGGCGTCTCTAACGTACGAAGGATTTTCGACCGTGTTGTGCCAAATTGAAGAATGCGCTAACTCCCGACCATTGTGCGTGTGATTCGAAGGGGATGTGGGTCCGTTAACGGCCCAATTTCTCATTGCGGGGGCTTTGGCGACTGTGCCAGATCTATGTATCCTAACTCCGGAAGCATCACTGCGGGATCGATGACAGTACCTACAACGACTCGTCCGAGAATTCTGGCAAAGGTGGTTCCAAGACTACCTGTCTTAGCTTCGAAAGCGACCGAAATGGTGGGAAAGATAAAAAAACATTCAACTCAACGATGTCGTCGTCTTAATGGACGAAAATCAACTATGGCTCATCGGTAAAATCATCAAAACGTACGCGGAAGGAATGGGCTGACTCGCTTTGTTTCTGTCACCACTATCAAAAGAAGAGTTCAAAGTCCTGTTACCAAGTTATTTCCACTACTCGTCGATTCAAATTGAAAGGAAATTTCAACGGTGGGAGTATGTTCGCCCATGTATCCCCTACATCTTGTGTGATCCCCTAAGTGGTTACTTTCTTTTTCATCATCCATATTTCTACCTCTCTTGTTCTATTTTCGCTAATAAAATTTCTCTTCTTGTATAACCCTAAATCGGAACAACACATTTTCTTTATTTCGATCGGAACGATAGTTTTATTGTACAATTTCTTTCAGCTCGAAAAATAAAGAAACTCGATTGTCCAACAACGCAAAAACAAATACCATGAAAAGACCAAATGGTTTTTTATATGTGTATACATATATGTACAGTCGACTCTCGATAATTTGAAACTCAAGGGACCAGAGAAAATTTTCAAATTACCAAGGTTTCAAAATAGCAAGTGTTCAAATAAACAAGAGGAAGGAAGCAAAAATTCAAGTAAACGAGTGTTTGATTAAAGTTCGTGATTTATTCCTTCAAACATGTTCATTTTGAAAAAAAGTCTGTAATTTTCTGTTCCTCCCTAGCTTCAATCACACGCTTTTTTTCACTTATGGAAAGACACTTGTTTTTTCTTGAACTCATTTTGATACTTTAAAATACACAAATAAAAAATTAACGTAACCCACTTCAACGTTTGAAAGAAAACTAGACTGCGAACCTATACATATGCATATCTCATTCGACAGGTCTGAACATATATGTAAACAAATGACAGGCCGGTTCATGAAAAACGCTTCAAGTTATAGAGAGTAGGAAAGCCTGACTTCAAATTGTTGAATGTCGTCGGGTAAGATGTTAAACTGTATTCCTTCAGTGTGTATTTCTTCAACTTCAAATTACCGAGGGGACCAATTAATATTGATTGTATTCAATTTATCGAGTATTTTGCAAGGGACCGGGAAAAAATTTCAAATTAACGAGAGATTCAAATTAACGAGTGTCAAATTATCGAGAGTCGACTGTATTTTGTGAGCTTGCACTTTGCAGATTTGGATTTTTAAAGTTTAAGTTAAATGCTTTTGGGTTGTTATAGATTATCCGGCTCGAAGGACCAAATGTAGGGGTGTGTAGGGTTTTACTTTGTGTTTAGGGTTGTGTGGGGTTAAAATATGGGTTGAAAAATACGGTTAAATAAAAAACACATCCTTTCTTGATTAGATGTAACAGCAAAGCGAGAGTTTATTTGTCTGGAAATTACTTCCATATTTTAACATTTGACTGTCATAAATTTGTACAATATTTCACTTCATAATCGTAATGTAACGTTTCTTTGTTTACATAAGAATTTAGTAGTTACATTTAAATTTATTTGTAGCTCAGTTCCAATAATATTATTACAATCTCAATAAAGACATTGATTATTAAAAAATTAAATGCATATTGTAATTATGTATACGAACAGAGAGTAAATTATTAGTGTAATTGGACTTGTTGTTGTATTAGAGGCAACCATTTGTCTTATGTGAATTAAGTTGCCTGAAAAAAAGAATGTCTTTCGGGTGAGGCTGGGATTCGAACACCGAACCATCCGATATGGAAGACTATACACAATGATTATCGTCGAAAAATCTTATTAAAAATAGTATGGAATAAGTTTCGAACGACGTTCGACGTTCGAGGAAGGGGCGAAAGAAAAACAATTGGATCAATAAGAAAGAAGATGATTAGTACTCTTCATATTTTCTTTTTTCGAACATAAGTAAAAATTCTTAAAATTCGCAGAATTTGTTAAAGGTTATGCCTCAGTTACGACTATGGGATTTATTAAAATGGATAGAAATTCATATACGAGTCCATACGTACATACTTTCTCAGCAATCTGCTGGTTATTTATAAATTGCTACCTTTTGATCCCTATTATATTGCGTATACAAACCAGAGACCTAATCGAGGAATAATTTCAGAAGCAATATCCAAACTCCTAATTATTGTTTAACAAAAGTAGGAGGAAAAATCCTATGCCCTAGACCAGTAGGTGTTACAATCTACTCGCCATGAAATCCTATAAAGTTCTTCTCATGTATATTCATTTAATTACAAATGGTGCCACTGAATCAGTATGTTTATATGCGTATTTGTAAGCGTATTCATATTCTTATAATGCCTAGCTGAAAGGACAGTAAGTATGGAATTGAGCTATTAAGACAATGCCTTTGTAATTGGTTATAGGCTTCACAAGGCATTGTCCAGCATATCGTTTGAAATAAGTTTTCCATTTTACAGTGGGCTTATGTTCACAACCGTAATGACCACAAGATGGTTTTATCAGACGTATTCGTTGCTGCAGAGTACTCGTACAACTGTGAAGTTCACACAATTAATTTAAAATTTCAACCACCACTCTATTTCCGTTTATCTATTTCGGTTTCATAGGTTTCAACTCATTTCACATGGCATAACAGGTGTTCACAGCAGGACACCTTTTTCCATTTTCCGGTCAAGACCACAAAAAGCGTCAAACGAAGGAAATGATGCTGAGCCAATATTGATTTTAAGCTTTCAAAAGTTTCTATTGAATTCACATACAGTTTCCAGCAAAGATTGAAACAAATTTTTCTTTCCTGAAAACGTTGAGAATAAAGGGAACATTGAGTAGAATTAAATAGTTGTTTGTAAGATAAAAAGGCATTCGATCAGTCCTTTCTATTAATTTAACAATTGGCAATATATAGGGAAAAGTTTAGCAATATGAATGCAAGAGAATATGTATGACTATGTCGAATTTCAATGAACTTGGTTTTTGATTGAGTGCGTCGCAATCAATGTGATTTGCACAATTATTTCCTCCATTGCCGATTCCAATTTTTAAAAGGCTTTTCCATATCTGACACCCATTCGTGGAAGGATTACGGCAGTTTGAATATATCTTGGATTTTGCAGAACGTGTCGCTAGTACTACTTGATTCCCTACCTTTCTTCGGCTGCCGTGACGTGGGAGGAAGGCTTAAGAGTCAAAGATCCTAACGTTTTCAAAAGATGTTGAACTAAGCGCCAAAGACGTCTAAACTAGACGTAAAACGGTTAACAGTATGGAGGCGACCCCAAAGGAATATACTCCAGGTGGTCTTTTGACTGCAGCTGGGGCACGGATTCTGGAGGCCCCACACGACATACTATACAACTCCCTCCGCGATTTCGGGGCTGATCGAGGAGCTGCTGGAACACTTGATTTCCACGACTTCTGCGGCTCTTTTTATGACACGTTCAGTAGATTGAGCTGGAACGATGGGGAGAGTACTGAATAGGACTTGCCTGTTATTGTTAAGCTTATTTTGATGGATCGTCTCGCGAAACCGAAAAGGTTTAACTGGCAAAAAGCCAGACGCACTCTGAAGGACTACCGTTTAAGGGGCAGCAGAAGAGGCGACGGAGACGCGAGGCAAACGCTCGGCACAAAGAGAGTGCAAGGGCCGTCGAAGGCGCAAGTGCCAAAGGTTTCACTCCCCCAGCGGCGACAGGGGAGAGAAACAGGTCCGTGGAAGCGACACCAACGGAAACCAACCAACCTCTCGGATCTGAAACTGCGCCCTATTATTCTGACCCAAATAGGGCCACGAGGAAGAAAGTTTCTGGAACTGCTGTGGATGGAGCTCTCCGCGCACGATGTGTGGATGAAACCTGCCCTGCAACCAACAAAGGCTGCAGTTCCGGTGAACGGAAATCGCATGAAACGGTTAAACTCAAACGCATTGATAAAAAAAACACGACGTCCGGACGAGACCAGTTCTACAACCAGCAAAGGTCGTACCTCTGATCGACGGAAGTCGGCCAAAGCGGTGAAATCCAAACTGAGAAACAACTCCGGTGGTGATTTTACGAGCTCACAATATCTGGCTGAAACCAGTGCTGCAACCAATACAAGCTGGAATTCTGGTGGACGGAACTTGGAAATATTGTAGTTGGAAAAGTAATTTCCAAAAAAAATTTCAAAACGCCAAATGGGATGTGACCGGCGCACATAGAAAGATGCTGCTATCTCCTCTCTGATGCTTCGAATTGGGTAGGCTGGCAATGACAACAGTCCAAACGATGATGAGTGAAAACACTGTGTCGATAAACTGTGCTAGCCAAAGCAGAGAATATTCGCATTCAAGCAAAGGGCTACGATATGGAGAATGGAACCCTGGACTTGACACTGAAAACTGAAAAATCTACTCTCACAGGGAGGAAAAGAATAGGGAAAACAAAGACGGCTGTTCTATTGTTGTGAGCTTAGACAAAGCTTCTGTCGGGACCATTAAGGCTAGGTAAGACTCACATCCCTATTCCCACTTTGTTTCCAAATGAGTGGGGATAGAAGAGACTATCCCAGTACTCATGGATGTTGTGTACTCAAATCAACCTTCAGCATTCCAAGTCTTTTACTGCATACCTACGTAAGAGGCTTTCCGTGTTGAATACAAAACTAAACATAATATCTCTACATGAACCATGGGTGTGGAATAAACGCATCTGTGGTTTCACACCATTTTCGTTAACACTTGTGTAATTTTTGGGTCTCTACAACTTAGCTATGAATAAGTTCTACTGCCGCTTAAGTCACTGAAAGCAACTTCAAATTGTGGTGCTAATGGTATTCCTCCTATTATTCTTAAATTTTGTAGCGAATCTATCTCGTTTCCACTGTGGCTTATTTTAAACCGGTCGCTTTCAAATGGTGTCTTCCTTGACGAGTGGACGATTTCTTTCTTGATGGCTATTTATAAATCAGGTGATAAAAATAATATTGAAAACTATCGTGGCATTTGCAAGCTTTCAGTGATTCCAAAGCAATTTGTAAGTATTGTCAAATCTAGAATTGAGTTTTTGACAAAAGAATATTTATCTGAAGCTCAGCATGGTTTTGTTACAGTTACTAACCTTTCCTTATTCTCATCTTATACTTTAAAAGAGATGGAAAACAAAGTTCAGGTTGATGCTGTTTATACCGATTTCAGTAAAGCTTTTGACTCGGTTGACCATTCAATTCTTATTAACAAATTGGGATCCCTTGGATTCCACTCTGAAATCCTTCGCTGGTTATAATCTTTTCTTATTGGTCACACTCAACGAGTTAAAATTGGGACAAACCTTTCAAAATAAAACAATTGTTCTTCAGGAGTACCTCAAGGAAGCCATCTAGGTCCCTTGCTATTTGTAATTTTTATAAATGACATCATTTCCGTTATTATTTACGCAGATGATCTTATGGTATTTACGAGAATTAAGAGTATAGAAAATTGTTTTTTGATTCAATCGGATCTTAATAATATTGTTTACTGGTGTAAGGCAAATCGCCTTGATTTGAATATAAAAAAGTGTTATGCAATGTCTTACGCCAGATGTTCGTTAAGAACAGAATAAAATTACTCTATTAATTCGACTTTTTTAAAAAGTATTTTTGAAATTAATGATTTGGGTCTAATCTTTGATAAGAAATTTTCCTTTAGATCTCACATTGATTACGTTGTGTCCAAAGCAAATTCAAACATCGGATTTCTCACACGTTGTTGCAAAAGAACTTAAGGATTCATTTTCTCTACTTTCGTTGTACACTGCGTTCGTTTGATCTATGTTAGAATACGCAGATGTGATTTGGAATCCTTTGTGCGTGATCTTGATTGTAATGAATATGTGTTTAAAGAAAAAAAAAACGACTCACAAAACATTATAAACTTTATTGGACTGTATGTTTCAATCAGATCAATCGAGTGCAAAGAATCGCTAATTTACCCAAAGTTCTAAGAAAAACGTCTGATGAAGTTAGTGGTTGCTACGAAAAAGAAAGATCAAGCATCAACATTTCTTTTATCAACTGCAAGTTTGCACAATAGAAAAAACTGAACAACTGGATGTTCTCAGGAGTAAGGAGTAATAGAGTAGCGCATCATACGATGGGAACTGGTTTCGATAGATGATAACAACAACTAACACGGATTTATATTTGATAAGTCGAATTCGATTAAAGAGATCAATTAATTATATCATAGGTTAAATTAGGATTTAGTTGTACAAGTTACATAAGGTTTAGAAAAATTTAGTAAATAGAAATTTAAAACTTACACATTTACTATAGTTTAGAATGAATTCTTAAATTCGAATTTACAATTAGTTTGATAAGTATTGTATTTAAGTAACAGAATAATAGCAAAACAAAATTCATCATTTTATTAACCTTGTTGTCGGCTTAACGCCGGCTTCCCAAAGCCCACCGAAATGCGGGCTATATGGTGGAATGAATTCCCATTTGATACATTCAGCTGATAATGCTTCCGAGACCTTATCGTTGTACTCCTTGGAACGCACTATCTTGTGCATTTCCGTTAATATTCGAGCAGCTCCCTGGAAGTTGTCTGAATAAATTACACTACATTTACCTCTTCTCGCTATAAATCTCTTAAGATCTGCCAAGAACGCCTCTGCTGTTAAATCGGATACGATTTCCAGATGAAGCGCTTTGGTAGCCATGCAAACGAATAACGCGATGTATCCTTTTATCAATCTTGGTTTTCTACCCGTAGGCAAGCGAATCGTTATAGGTCCAGCGTAATCACATCCTGTATGTGTAAAATCATGCGATGGTTCAATGCGAGAAGTTGGAAGATTACCCATTAGCTGGGTTGAAGTTGACTGTCGGTGGCGAAAACATGTGATGCAATCGTGGACAATTTTTCGGATTAAATTCCTACTGCCAAATATCCAACACTCCTGCCGAATAAGATTAAAAAGTCCTGATATGCCGATATGAAGGTATCTTCGATGAGCATCTGTTAATACATACATATTAGTTTTGTAAAAATATGAGTTTTGGGTAATATAATTGGATGTTTAATGTTGAAATGGAAATTACTAGCGTTTGAAATTCTTCCACCTACTCGAAGTAAACCAGCATCGTCAATAAAGGGAGATGGTGGAAGTAGTTTAGACTTTTTCGCCAGTGCTTGCCCAAATTTGAGAGCATTTATTGCATCACAAAACTCTTGTTGGGACCACCGCAGACAGATTTTCTTACTAAGTTGAGTCTCTTCTAAAGAAAGGATGCCACTTAAACAATTGCTAACAGAACATTTGTAGTTCTGAGTAAAACGACGAACGAATGCAACTATCCTTATCAGCTTCCTCTATGACGACAATTTCGTAGCTAGACTTTCTAAAAAATGATCGGTTGGACCTGACAGGTGCACTGCAACTGGCTTTCGGCTTTCCTCAGGAATATGTTCCTCCCTAATTTCGAATTTTATCGGCCACTGATTCAAATTCTAATGCAGCCACAGTGGGCCTTTCCACCACAACTCAAGCTCTAAAAGATTTTTAGGTTCTACTCCCCTCGATGCACAACCCGCAGGATTTTCGGCAGATCAAACATAGTTCCAACAAGACCGAGGAAAGATACTCAATATTTCTGACCTCCTATTTACTACAAAAGTATTCCATCTACGCGGAGAAGAGGATAGACATGATAAAACAATTTTAGAATCACAAAATGCGACAATTCGAGTAGGATTAGCGTCTAACGAAGATCGGATACGTTGAATTAAACGGGATAATTGAAGAGCTCTACAGAGCTCAAGTCGAGGAATTGTTACCTGTTTAACCAGTGCCACTCACGTTTTATCTGCGTCAAGTTGAATGGTAGGGCGTCCATGATTCGAAAAACTGCGAGCGCAGACTACAGCAGAAAAAGGCTTTTCTGACGCATCTGAAAATCCGATAAGTTCAAAATTTTTGGAATCTGATTCAAATTTTCTTACGATGCGAATGTTCTCAAAACAAGAAAGTTACTTCCGATAAGAATACCATTTATTAGCTACTTCTAATGGCAAAGGGCCGTCCCATCCTGTCTTAACTCTAGCACCCCAAAGCTCTTGAAATAAAATTTTGAGCAAGATTGTGAAAGGAGCCCAAAATCCTAGCGGATCAAAAATTTTGGCTACCTCTGATAGCAACTTACGTTTCGTAGGAACGACTGTATTAGCAAGGGATATTTTGTAAGTAATTGAATCTAGATGAGGGCTCCATACAAGGCCGAGATGAGCTATTCAAATCTAAATATACTATTTCCTGACACATATTTCCACCTAAGATTTCAGAACAATTTCAACTCCATTTACTTAATTCTAGACCTCCACACGAAAGCATATCCACAAGTTGCGTTTTTAGCCTGATTGTTTCAGATAGTGAATCGGATCCCGTCATTATATCATCTACATACAAGTCATGCGCTATTGCGTGAGACGCCTGAGGAAATCTAGTTTTATAGTCAAAAGCCAATTGACGAAGGGCTCTCATCGCTAAGAAAGGTGCAGGGGAGGTTCCATAAGTCACCGTACTAAGACGAAAATGTGAAATTTTATCCAACGGTGATTCCCTCCAAACAATCCGCTGATAATTTCTATGTTTCGGATGAACCCAAATTTGTCGAAACATTTTAATTATATCTGCCGAAAAATCATATTTATGGAATCTAAACCGAATACAAACATTAATTAATTTTCTTTGAAGGGGGTCCCTATATGTAACATTTCATTCAGACTTAAGTTATTTGTATCCTTATGCGAACCGTCAAAAACTACACGAATTTTGTTGGTTACAACTGCATGGTGCGGCAAATAAAAAATGGCGAAAGAAATTGGTTCGATTTCAGCCTCTGGAATACGTTCCATGTGTCCAAGGCCGAGATAAGCTCTCACAAACTTACAGTATTCCTGATGAAGGTCCTTATCACGCGTAAACCCACGATTCATAGGATGCAATCGGGATAAAGCTCCGGAGAGTGTGTTGCCAAACTTTATTTCATTCTGTCGGAATGGCAATTCGACCATATACTTATTATCGGATGAACGAGTTACAGTTCTAGAAAAATTAAGATCTGCCACGTCTAATCCATTTGCTACCGAATCCTTATTGTTAATTCCCTCAAACGCCCAAAACGATTTTAAAAGAACATCAAGATCCACCCCTATATGCAAGGCTGTCTATCTGGTGTGTTACCAGTAACAACCCATCCAAATAATGTTTCATGTGCAACCATATTTCCTTGATCAGCAGTCTCATGTCGATTTCGAAGAATATTCCACGCTTTATCCGCAGCTAGCACAATATCTATGGGTCCAGGAATATTAAATTCGGGATCAGCTAGCTGCAAGTGTTTGAGACAGGAGATATCCGGACAATGAAAATGGGTCGAAGGGGTTTGGGATGTAATTTTTTAAAAACGTATGCCTCAATATCAATTTTACTCGAGTCAAAACGAGAGTGCAATGTTAAGAGTACTGCACCATTGGTCACTCCAGCTTCTACTGATGATATTCCCGAAATGGGTAGGCGTGCATGCCAACGACGTAGACCTAACCGCTTAACCAAATTCTTAGCCACAGAGGTAACCTGAGACCCGGTGTCGAGAAGAACACGAGTAAGCCAAGATCTTCTATCGAATAAGCATGGAATACCCTTACTGTTACCGTAGGTAAGATTCCAGTAGAGCGAACATGATTCCGCATGTGATTGCTTAAAATAGGTGCGGATGCATTTATATTACCATTAGTTTCAAGTGGTGAAAACGAAGAATCTGACACCTGATTCGAAAGGTGTAAATGTACTAAGCTATGATGGCGAGTGTTACAAACAGAACAACGACTTTTGACCACGACATCGCGCCGATGTGTGTTTCATCCCGAGACAATTGTAACACAAGCACTGATCCCTCACGAAATTCCGACGGCAAGACACGCTCATGGACAAGAATGTAGCGCACTGGGAGAGTAAATGTTCTTCTTTACATTTCGGGCACAAGGCTTTCACGACCGCTAAGCTTTTTATATTGGACACTACACGAGAGTTCTTATTCCCACGATTTTTGGAATCACTTGCTTCAAGCGCTTTACAACGAATTTCTAAAAAGTCTATAAGGTCTTGAAAGGTCGAATTTTCCGAATTTTTGCTTTCTAAAACCCAAGCCTTTCGAGTTTCCGGATCTTTCTTATTTAGCAATAGAAGGATAACCCACGGATCTCTACCTTCGCATTTCAAAGCCATTAAACCACGAATAACCTCATCCGCATTATCAACCAATTTTGTTAGGTTGCCTCCGTCTGCAGAAACTGCAGAGAGTTTTAAAAAATTTTCTATATTTATTTATTATATAGAGAGGCTTATTTATAATAAATGTGATCAATCGCTCCAGTTTTCCCACGCTTGAGCATAATTCGAATCGCAAATAGTCAAATGATTTAACAACTTTGCTGCATCATCACGTATGGAGGATTTTAAAAACCGAAATTTTAGCGAAGCGGACAATTTGCTGTTGGAATGTATCGTTGCGACATACATATCAGGGAACGCCGCCCAATTCCGATAATCGCCCGTAAACGTTGGCAATTTTATAGCTGGAAGTTCAACGTCAGAACTCGTCTTCATATTTGAACAATTAGAAGTAGCCTTACCTAATTCTTCTAACAACACCTCTTGTTTTTTAGCTAAATTGTTCATTGAAGTAATAGAGGCTTCATCGCGCACGGGAAGCAATTTTCTCACAGCCGTTACAAATGCACTTTTGGTTGAAATATATTTTAAGTCGACTGCTTCGAAATCGGATTCAGGATCTGAATATCCTTCTGCAGTATAAAATTCAAAAATGTCGGTTTGGTTTTTACAAAAGTCTTTCCATACGTCTTCGAGACGTTCTAACCGCACTTCCAAAACCGCCGAGTCTATACCGGATGATATTTTGTGCGGAATTATGCAAACGCGTAATTGCACCTTTTAAATGCCCACGAGTCTGTTTCAACACCTCCTCGCTTTTTATTTATTGAAAATATATTTTACAGAATCCTCAAAATGAATGTAACCCCTATAGAACGAATCCTAACAGTAATCCAATAGCAGACAGCAACATCCACAATCCAGAATACTTTCTAAGTGTATTTATGTTTTTTATTACCTTGTACAAATCCAGAAGTATTTAGCAACCACAATCTCGAAATTAATATTATAATTTAAAATATTCTTATGAACGCGAACTTAAAGAAAAGAAAAAAAAACAATAACTCACAAAACGTTAAAAACTTTATTGGACTGTACCTATGTTTCAATCAGATCAATCGAGTGCAAAGAATCGCTAATTTACCCAAAGTTCTAAGAAAAACGTCTGATCAGGTTGGTGGTTGCTACGAAAAAGAAAGATCGAGCATCAACATTTCTTTTATCAACTGTAAGTTTGCACAATAGAAAAAACTGAACAATAGGATGTTCTCAGGAGTAATACAGTAACGCATCATCCGATGGGAACTGGTTTCGATAGATGATAACAACAACTACTACGTATTTATATTTGATAAGTCGAATTCGATTAAAGAGAGCAATTAATTATATCATAGGGTAAATTAGGATTTAGTTGTCTAAGTTACATAAGGTTTAGAAAAATTTAGTAAATAGAAATTTCAAATTTTACACATTTACTATAGTTTACTATTTCCTTCTTTAATTTAACTTTATAAATGCCTACATCTGTTAGCCTTAAGTACTTGTAGATGAAATAAAATAAAATTAAATTAAATTCAATTTTTTGACGAGCGATCGGAAAGACAGCTTGTCTGTATGTGCCGCACTTACTCTCAGCTTATGCAGACATAAGCTACGAAACGAATGGCACAAATTCGTCGTTGCGTCTTTTTCTTTTCCCTATGACTCATTACTGCCGCCACTGGCGGTGATCTCCATGTCAGGAGGAATCAGCATAATACCGACTGGGCACGATTTAAGGAGGTGCTCGATAAGTACAATAGTGCTTCCCCTAAGCTCAGGACAAAACAAAAGCTGGAGCAAGAACCTGAACGGCACCCTCACTAAGTGTTTCACCAGCTAATAAGCAATCCTGCAGATCGCCCGTTTCTTGGTAGAAGGCAGACCTACAGCGTCTTCGTAAAGAATCCAAAAAACTTCTAAACAGGTCACTTAAGACTAATTTGGAGGAAGATTGGAATCTTTACAGATCGAAGCAAAAAGATTTTAAGAGGCTTATTCGGATTCCGAAGAGCGCCTCTTACAAATTTTTTGCGAAAAGATCGAAACTATCGGTGAAACCAGTAGGCTGGTCAAAGGCTTCAAAAATAGAGGATCAAACAGACTGGAGCCACTCCGAAAATCTGACGTTACCTATACTGAGTCGAAAGCAGAGACTCGCCATCTCATGCTTGAGTCTCACTTCCCAGGCAACTTAACCGGAACCAGTTCGCAACTAGCTTCTATAAACGAAGCTGCTAGTGAGCTGAACAACACAACACGACATAGCTGGCATATCTCATCAGTTGTGGTGACGAATGAGGTCTTTAAACATGCTGTAGCTTCCTCTGATGGCTTCAAGTCGCCTGGCACCGATGGTATATACCCAGTAACGAGTATGTTACAAAAAAATATAGACCACCTGCTGGCAACTCTGAAGATAATTTTCACTACTAGCCTGGCACTGGCATACATACGGGAACAGTGAGAGTGGCCTTTATACTGAAAATCGGAAAGGAGGATACTCACTCAACAACAGTTTTAGACCTATAATTCTGACTTCCTACATGCAGAAAAGCATTGACAAAATGTTCGAGATCCATGTGCGCAAAACCGCCTTACGAATGCATCCTCTGTCGGCGATGCATCACGCCTATCAACGCGGAATATCCTGCGAGAGTGCGCTTCAGAATCTAGTAGGTACAATTAAAGGCGCACTCGACAAGAATGAATACGCCTTAAGCATTTTCATCGACGTTGAGGGTGAATAGAGCGCAGACGAATCTCTAGTTTTGTGGATAAAAGCAATGCTGGTGAATAGAACATTGATTGCGGATGCTGCCTGTGGCCAATATGTACTGTAGGGGGTAAATAGGGGTTATCCGCAAGCCGGCCTTCTGTCTCCACTGTTGGTTGATTTACTGCTCAACACGCTCAATAGTTGTCTATTCGCAAGCATACGCGGATGATGTAGCGACTTTCTTCTCTAAAGCGCAGGCAGCCCTAGATTTTCTCAAAACTGAAGTTGTTCTCTTTACGAGAAGGAGGAATCTGACTGGTCTGACTCATCTAGTGCTTAAAGGCATCATCATCAAATTCTCAAAAGAAGCTAAGTATTTGGGTGTTATCCTGGATAACGAACTTCTCTGGACTAAACATGTTAGTCGAAAGCCTCTAAGGCGCTGTCGTCCCTCTGGCAGAGCAGACGAGATTTCGGCAAAACATTGGCCGGACAACGAGAATGCTCCTTTGGGTCTCCACGGCTATGATAAGGCCAATTATATCCTATGCGTCGGTTGTCTGGTGGAATAAGCTCTCGCGAAAATATGTGATTGTTACTTTTACCAGACTCCAAAGAACGGTTTGTCTCGGATGCATGGGGGCTTTCCCCAGCACATCTGTCTCCACTCTAGATGCATTGATGAATCTCCTTCCCCTTGATATTATTATTATTATTGCCCCTGGTCTACCCCGGACAACTTTATTAAGCTTATTAAGAAGTAACACCTTAAACCTAGCTTTAGTTTAAAAACTAACAAAGACATTTTTAACCTAATGGGTCGAAAAGAAATGACGGTCGGTCAGGGGAGATGTTAAGGGAGTGGCATATTGAGCAGTGCTTTTTAATTTTGTAGTTGCTGCTATTTAGGTCAAAGACCTCGGCGTAGTTGTTTGTTATATGCAACATACAAAATAAGGTAATTGGTGTGGTAAGTTCGGATCAATAGATCTTAGATTGAAGAAGAAGTTGTTTCAGTTTTTATGCATTTTTATTCTTACAACTTAAACTACTCTTAGACGCTAAACAAAAAATGCTTAAAAATTATCTTAAATAACTTAAAAATAATCATATTGTAACTTACTGGCCCCATGCGGGCACTCTAAATTAAACATAATACTTAATCTATGTCTTTCGACGAATCTTACAGACTAATTTAATTTTTATTTTTACATTTATTACAACCAAGAAAAAAAAATATATATATCCATAATACCTATATACTTAATATATAAGTATATGTGTATATATACATTGATTTATTTATTTTTTTTGTGTTTCTATATATTTTTTTTTCTTAAAACCTAACTTAAACCTACCTACAACTATGTAAGCCGGCCATGGCTAAAAAAAAATTAGGCTGACCCACTTTGCTTCACATGAAGCTACCTATCACTGGAGGAGTTCGACGACGAAGCATCCTCCCCTTCAACAAGCCTCCAAAAGTGTTGGTGCTGCCGAGCAACGTCCCTCATGTCGCGACTCCCTACCGCCCTACTGAACCGGAGACGCTCCGCACTGCCATGTGCGACGTCTCTGTCGTAGTTGAGTCGCCTGTCCGCAGCTGTTCGAGCGACGTGGAAGATTAGCGGCACCGCCAATCTGTCCTGGATCAGACCTTTGCTATCTAAATATAGGAACGCTTCTGGAGGAATAAAGCCGTCAAAGCGAACTCTTTCGTGATACATATAATTGGGGTTGTAAGCCCCGGAGATCAGGTTGTTCGATGAAGTCATTGCTCTTGCAACGTGCCTTCGAGTCAACTTAATGACGAAATTGTCCACTCTTATGAGGTTCGGCCTATTGTATAATAGGCTATCATCGGCTATCTATCATTAGGATAGAATTTTAAGTACTCAGACTCTGGTGTTCTGTATGAGCGAAGACAAGTCCTCTCAAACACCTGAATCTTTTCCAATAAACTTGCTCTCACGTTGAACCACACGGGACATCCAAACACAAGCATAGGTCTGATAATGGCCATGTAGCAGATAACCTTTACCCTCGCATCGAGTTGGCTGTTATAAAACAGTCTCTTTGTAAGGGCAAAAACACCTTTGGCTCTGGCCAGAGCAACATCTATATGTTTGTTAAAATACAGAAATCGATCTAGCCAGATCCCAAGGTATGTGACTACATTTCGACAAGCAAGTGGCTGCCCGTGCTGCCCCACGATCGAGAACTTTCGCCAATTCTTTCTGATATCCCTAGAGGCCCCAGAAAAAGGCGTCCTAAACAGAATGGTTTCCGACTTCTGAAAGTTGATTTTCAACTTCCAGTCATCGCAATATCGCTTAATTTTGTCGAAGTCACGTTACAAAAGTATATTAATGACCTCAATCTTTGGACCAGATCTGTACGCGATTATGTCGTCTGCGTACGCTATGGCATGGTGAAGTGAACCTATCAGATCACTCGTGTAAATGTTGAGTAGGATCAGCGAATTTACCGCACCTTGTTGCGGGCCGTTTTTAATGTCAAATGTTCCAGCAGAAGTCACATCGCCATTTTTCACGATGAATTGTCATATCAAAAATAATAAACAGCAGTGGTTTACTAACCCCAATCTTGAAAAAGAGTCCTTCTAACCATACGGTATCGAAGGCTTTCTCCAAGTCAATCAGGCAGGCACCAGTGCATTGTTTCTTGCCTTTGATCCATTGGATATCAGAAACCAGTTTAGACGCAGCATGAATGATATCAAACCGAATTGATTATCCGGAACTATATTTTTGTCCTCAACCCACTTAGTCAGAACTCTATTGATCACCTTCTCGAAAACCTTACTGATGTTTGGAAGAAGACTAATCGAGGTGAGATTCGCCGGATTGGAAGTATCTTTATCCCTTTTGGGGATGGGATATGTACCACCGCAGTTTTCCAATGCGCTGGATAATGTGCATTATTCATTGCATTATTAAACAGGGTGGTATAAATGTTCACCGCTTCTAGAGGGAGATGTCGAAGCACAATATTCGGTATTTCATCGGTTCCCACTGATTTCTTACTTCTAAGTGATTTGAATATCGTTTGGAGGTCTTCCTTCGAAATGAACGTACCTTATCGTTGGTAATGACATTATTTGCCATATTCTCGTCACTGAACTGGGTGAAACCCGAGCTCTCGAATCGTCAATTCACAATTTCATTTGCAATGTAGAAATTGTGCACAAGGACTCGATTCTCCAGATCGTGGTTCGGGCCCATGATAACATTCACCATGTACTCTTCCTGGAAAACTCATTTGGATCAATGGCCGCTGCTACCAGTATTTGTTCGTTGTTCGTCGTTCGAGCGATTATTTTATTGTTCCAATACAAACTTACACAATTTCTGTAATTTTCCTTTATTAATGTTTGGAGATTTTTAATCGACGAATTCAGTGTCATGATCTCCGGGTTATGTCTGTCAGTAAACTGTCTGTACAAGGTTTTTAGTCTTCACAGCAGTCTACTTTTATGTCGGTGCAGTGCGTCAATAGTTGCGTTGCGGATTAAGTCCTTTTCGGCAGTGTGTTGGTACCGAGGTATCGTTTTGTCCATTGTTCGATTGATTGTCTCGTCCATTAGTCTTAGATAACTGTCAATCTCCTCGTTTGACAGATTTCTGTTGGACGGTGGGTAGAGCGAATTCGAGGAGAGTGCTCTAGTCAGTGTTCTGGTGAAGTGTGTCCAAGGCACCCTACTATAATTGTAGGAATGCCTTTGGACAAACTCTTCCAATTCCGCAATTTCGTTGGGAACAGTTATTTCGGTGCTGAGACCGCAATGGTCACTGTCATACACGAAAGTGCGTAGACAGTTTGTAGTTAGTTGGTTAGTGCATTTCTGTTGTATTCGTGAGTTGAATACATTATATTGTGCTGACCCCACCAATTGAATAGTAGGTTCCCTCTAGTATTTTGTGTATTATTTCCCCAATCACTATGTTTGGAGTTGTAATCTCCGCCGATAATAAAATAGTTTTCGTCCAATTCCAGCCTCAGAAATCGAAAAAGTGTCTCGAGCTCTGAGATAAATAAGGTGTATTGAGTAGCCTTAGGTGCATAGACAGACACCATGTATAACCACTTTCCACTACGGAGAGGGATATACACGATGCATGCTTCCAGCACCTGGAACCTACGTACTACACGACAGCAAGGATCTTCAGGGTTTGCTCCGCCACTTACTTATCCATTACGGCAAAAGGTGCGTTAGGCTAGGCAGCAGCGAGTATAGTTGATCCACCCGCGCGGTCTGTTCAGTTAAATGACGTTGTAGCTGAGCCATCTGCCCCTGGATAGAGAGCAAGATAGCTAGCATGTCAGGTACTGGTTCCGGTGCTCTGGGCGCTGGGGCCTGAGAAGCCAACTTTGCTTGCTGTACCGTATTTCCCCTACCTGCCGCCATTTGGGTGTAGGTAACATGAGGAGTAACGGCTGGAGTTTGTAAATGCACGGGTGGACCCTGTACAACCTGGTAGTCTAGGACTATAATACTCCTAAGACCATCCAGATTGCTGGTGGGACTTAGCTGGACCAGGAAAATCGGCAGTTGCCGCTTCTCCCTTTTGGCTCTGGCTATGGTAAAAGGCTTGACCTCCACGAATTGGAGCTTTTCGCACTTCTTCTCTTTAAGCTGTGCAAGGAGCTCCTCCGGATCAGTCGACGGCTCTAATCCCCTCAGCAGCATTGTTTGCAGCTTGTCCCCCTTCGGGGTGTAGGAGGAGAACTCCGTCGTCGAATCCTTCAGTAAATTTTTTATTTTATAATAGCGCTCCACTGTGTTACAGTGGATCGCATGCCTACCTAATGACAATCTTTTTATAAAAAAATTATTGCTTATGGCTGATTTACACAGTTCGATGGTGTCCTTTAACTCCAATATAAAAGTGTTGATTGGTGGCACTTTTTGCTTGGTGGCTTTCTGATCTTGCTGTTGTTGTTGTCTCTGCTGCTGTTGCTTTTGTTGCTGCTGTTTCAGCATTTGTTGTTATTGTGACGGTTGAGCATGTTTTTGTTGTTGTTGCTGCTGTTTCAGCTGCTGTTGTTGTTGTGGCGGTTGAGTGTGTTTTTGTTCTCTTTGTGTTTGTTTTTTCTTTTTCTATTTTATGCTGTCCGTTGGGAATTGTAGCTGTTGCTGGCTTGCAATCTTTTGTTGTTGTTGTTGCTCTTGTTGTAGGGAGTTCAAGTTTTGCTCTTTTCCCCCCTCCGGGCTGTTTGCTTTGTGTTAATGGTAAGCACCTTTTCCTGAAGCTGCCTGATGGTGCTATGAATAGCTTCAACTTCATCTTCCTCGTCGTCCGACTCTACAGCCAGAGCTGCGAAGCTGTTGTCGCTTCCCATGTAACGCCCTTCGCCCCTATCAGAATTGTGTGGGTATTCCTTATTGTCTGACTCATGACACGTTTGTTAATTGCTGCCGTTGTAGAAGTTGAAGGCGCCGTATCCCTAATTCACCTGGAAGCTTTTCGGCGGATTTTGAATGAGAGGGGCGCTTCAACAGATTGGTGGTTGGCCTTAATCTCCTCTTCCTTCTCTTCATCTTTGGTTCAGCTAACACGGCTGTTTGGCTTGAACCACTCGAAGCCTCGAATGATTTTTCAGCTTGTCCCGCTATTTGCACAGCGGACCGCTCCCCATATTTCATTACGTGATGTAACAACACTTAATAACATTTTTCTTAAATGAAAAAAAAGTAACAGTACTCGGGGATTCGAACACACGACCTATGATATGTAGGTCGAACATGCTGACACTCTGCTAATTGGAACCTATGGGAATCTCCTCAAATATCTCTTTGTTTCTTATTTTACTAATATGCACTCACAAGCCGAATCACGTGTTTACTCTACGGAGATCAATGAACAACTGAAGTTGTCTTTGGTACCACATGCACTGGAGCTTTGATGACCTTGAGCGTCGGCTGTCTCATGACTCTGGTATTATGGACATGCCATCCGATGCAATGACACCAAAACTCCCGTTGCGGAAAAAATATGGAATCGACTTTGTCTGTGCTCAGAACTTGAGCCAGGAAAGGAATGGTCTTCAGGACGGTTCCAAAATCAATATAAGATATGGCGCTCCAGAAAGAGGACGACAACGCTAGATTTAACTTCACGTCTTCCTTCCAAGCAGAGATTTACGCAATCCTGATGGCAGGGAACAATATTGCGGAGAACCGGTGGAGGGGGCGAAGCATTTGCATCTGTGGGGACAGCCAAACTGCGCTTAGAGCCTTACTGAACCCTGTTACGACCTCCAAGCTAGTTCAAGAATGCAAAAGATCATTAGACGTAGACGTAGACCCCTTGTCTGGGTCCCAGATCACAATGGGATCAGGGGAAATGAAATCGCCGATGAAATTGCCAGGCAAGGTTCAGAGGAAAGTTTTTCAGGACCCGTACCTATGTTGGGTCTGCCTGCGTCCTTGGTTAAGGCCTCCATTGACAGCTGGTTGCTTACTGGCGTCTTGACAGGGTATTACGATTTTGCTAAGCACTTAAATGTAATGGACATACATAAGTGATACAACAATAATGCTGTCTGTGAAAGTGATGACGCCAACCTTTTCTTTGAATATCTGGTTTACGATGGCATCAGACTGCAGGTACTCGGCGCTGACGGGGTTGGAGCTGGTACTGTAGGCCCCTTATCACTGAAGCGCTTACTCAAAGAGTAAAGCACTCATGAGTGAAATGAACTAGCTCTTTGTCTGAGTGTTCTGATCTGAAAAAAAAACCTCTTTATTCATGAGTGAAGGGTATATGTTATGATGTTCGCCTAATCTAAATCGTTTCCATCTGAGTAGCAAACCCTAAGTTAATTTTGGGGCATACGTTGTTCTTATTAGTGGAATGTGGCTGTCCTATAGGCCTTGAACAGTTTTCTTGGAGAAGTCAATTGGTGTTCTAAGTGAAGGCATATGGTAAATACTTTTCCATTTAACATTTATGATATGTTCAAACAGGACGTGGCCAATGTGTTTAAAGTCTCTGTATTCAATAATTTTGGGAGTAAAGATGACTCTAAACTAAGTAAGTCAGATAAATTAGGTCATGCTTTGAGAAAGCTGCAGCTGTAAGCTAGTCCTATAATGCGATCTTATCTAAGTTGGTTACCCAGAAAAATCTAGCAATGTTGGAGTAGAAGAGCCAGAAAAGTGCGTCAGTAGGGTGGTATTCACAGTAAATAAGTTGAATATATTCATGATGTCAGTTACAGAGTCGTCATTTAGGACGTTACAATTAATATTTTCGAAACATTTATATTACGACTGGTAACAATAATATCTTCCATGACTAAGATTAAAGGAGAAAAATTGATGTGCCGATCGGGCCTATAGACAACTTCAATACAAAGCGTACTCTCTTCGCCTACTATGTCAATGAAAATATATTCAATTTCACTATCAGGAAGGGATATACACCTCGGCTTACACTTGATACCGTCCCTAACATACATAGCAACACCACCAACTCTTCGTTTTCTATCAGAACGAAAGATTTGGTATCCATTTAAATCGTAAAACTTCATTGATCGCGAAATTCATTGATTTTTGGCATAATATAATATGATACTTTGTGCCTTAATTTCAAATAATCTACATATAAAAAATTAAATAATTCGATACAACTTTTAGGTACCTATTTGTTACCATTTTTTTAAGAAAAAATAACAAATGTTAATTTCCTCTAGCAAGTCCTCTAAAGTAGCAATGGAATGAATGAAGACAACTGGCTCGGGGTGATGACGTTTTACGTACACACATCCACATGCAGTGTATGCATACGTGAATTGTTTATGTTTCTTTTAATTGCAGTGCATTATGCAGCAAGAGTTTATTTTGATGTGATAAACTTTCACGCATGTAAATCAGTACAACAGAAGGAAAACCATCATCACGCAGCATAATCGTAATTGACGGTTGGTTTTTCTTTGGTACAACGAGATCGATGTTAGGACAAAGTTTCTTTCGTAAGCTGAACTGAACTTAATCTGATGGCAGTCTTTGGAATTTGTTTTTGGACGAGTGAGTAAAATATACTAGAGTACTGGTGGCAAATTGAGTTAAAAATCGGCTTACAATTTTCTTCTAGTGAATGGGGGATACCAAATAAAAATACGTCCAGTCTGTTTCCTGTCTTTCCTATGTACGCCTTGTTTTTGTATGTTACAAGATTCCAATTGTATGGTCGAAAGTACGGTCCTCATAAATTTTGTATCAAGAATTGGCTTTGACAGCGAAACCTCGCTTTATTTTTTTCACTTTATTGTCGAGTTCACTTAGGTTTTTTTGTACCTCACTTACGAGTAGTTGATCATAATTTTTTTGTTTTATATTGGTCTCGCTCTCAGCCATTTTTGGATGGAAGTAAAGATATGATTAACTCACTTTGTTTATTTATATTTTCGTCTTCCCAATTGTTGTTGTTGTTCTCTGTGGTTTTTTTTTTGCTATTTTGCGAAATGGTAAGCAAGATGAATTTTGGAGCGAATCTCTTTGATTTGAATGAGTATCGGTGATTTTGGGTCGGGGAGAAATATTTGCTCTTAAGAGAACGCAAAGAAAAACAAATTGGAATCGACATAGTCGAATTAAGGAAATCCTTTATGAGGATTCCAAAAAAAACGCAAACGTCAGCCCAGAGGGCCGACCCAAAACGGTTCGACTTACATAAAATAAAACAATTCTTTTAGACACGTTTATAATTAAAATTCATTAGTTTAAACAACAGTCCCGGTTGCCGTCACGATTAACTGCCCAATCTATACCCATCTAACTCCAAAGCCTCTATCTAAATGTTCCCATGGATATCTCCTTAGTCGTCACTTTTGATATTTCGCATACATCACATCCAGTGTCGAGTAGCTTGCGCGTGCATAAACTTCAATGGGTATATTTGCAAGCAAATAATATGCTGACTCAGCTGGGAACCTGTCTGTGCATGTCGAACCAAGTGTAAGGCGTTGCATATTGGGTTGTGATAAATCCTCCCCCTTTTAAAATCCACGCCTCGTAGATCCTTTGATGGCCTTGCAGAACAATGCGAAGTTCATGCACGTATCCCAAGTCGATCATGTGGTTGCGGTTTGTGATGTTCATCAATGCCGGGGGAAGGGCTTGCAGAACTGTGCCCGTGGAACTCGTAAAGGTTCTTCCCTTCAACTGGACCGTTTCGTTATGTATCTGGATTATGTAGGTACCCGTAAGAGGTCTCGAAATGTTGTTAGCAGTTAAATCGCCTTTAAAATTGGTGACGAAAATGGTATCGTCCTTAATGAGTTCCAGGATTTCTTCGGTATTAGTTTGGAAGGTGTAGGTTGTGGGTCCTCCTTTAAATAGTCTTGTCACGCAGCTTTCTTCAGGAATTATCTCTAGTGCCTTATCCTCACAGATCGTCGAGTTGTTAATTGATAGGCAATTAGATTTAACACCATATGCTACCCTATGGTTGATCAGAACGTTCCTGAATTTCAGATCAATCTGCTTTCCGTCTATTATTGATGGTCTAGTTATCAGTAAATTATACTCCGCTTTTCCTACTTTTGGCATTGAAATAACATACAACAACATGGAGCCGTTGGTGAAAATTGGTTAGTTTTAGTTTTAAATGCATTTTATTTTCTTAACACTAACTCTTACATTCTAACAAAAAATGCTTAAATGCTAGCTTACAATTACTTAACAATCTTATACTAACTTACTGGCCCCACACAGGCACTCTAAGCTACTCTGAATATTTATATCTATGTCTTTCGACTGCAGTTACATTTTATTTATAAATACTTATTTTCTATACTTAAAGCTAAAAATTAAATAAAAATTGATGGTGTGCCATACTCGATGGCCTCTATTTCATTAGCGTATGGTAAGGTTTCCATTTCATTGATAGCCATGCTGATTTCCTCTGTGCCCAGGAGATTTTTATTAATCAAACCGCTTTTAGCCATTTGACAAGATCGAACAATTTCATTTATTTCACCGTTAACGACCAGTATTTCGTCCAAAATATCCCGCTCAAATCTTTCAGAATTTGAGTCCTTAATGCCGTTCTCGTATCTCCCTATTACTAAGTTGATTTTCTGTGCTATTTCACGCGTGATGCCAAAGAGTTTCTCGTTGATCTTATATTGTTGATTACGGTTTTCAATTATAGCTTCCTTACTCCGAAGGATCTCGCTCCAGTCTGTGGCATCGGGGTTGCCAGCTACCCACTTCCAAGCTGTTCCGAACCAATTGATGGATCTTGCCTTCCTCGTAAGTTTGCCCTTCAGCGAATTAAGACGTCCTTTTAGCTGCCGTAAATGAAATTCTATTATGCATTTTCTGTCTCCGTCCTTATGCGGTTATTTGTGGCGTTGGTCACTTCAGCTAACAGATGTTCAAATTGCGCTAGGTCAATAGTATGCACTAGCTTGAAACTGCCATCAACGATCCAGCCCTTACTCTCTTTCAGGGAAATTATAGGTGCCTTGTAATTGAAGATTTGGAAGCTCTCGGTTACAGCTAAGGAGATTAATCTGTGAGATATGCAAATATTTTTCGTGGATCGATATATGTATGTGGACATAGGGGTATGTTCGTCGCAACTTTACTGTGATGCGGAAGTGGACATTAAAGGTTTTAAACAAAAACAACAAAACAAAAAATCTTTTCAGTTCTGTAACAATTGATTCCTCTTGAAATCTACATTCAATCAAATATACAATCCCAATTTAGGAGTCGTTCGCAGATCTCCACAGAGAAAAGACGTGTTCCGGCTTTTCGTTGTGAGAAAGATAGCAAGTCAGTTTTTTCTTTCGTATAGACAATTGATCGTGCGCTTGTTTGTTGACTCGATAGCCAAGCGGCTAGCGGCGTCGGTCATTAAATCGGGGGACCCGAGTTCGATCCCAGGCAAACTTGAAACTTTTTTTCTTTTTTATTTTATTGGTCACAAATTGTTTAAATAAATAGTGTTATCGAAACAAAACTGTTCAGGAAAGCACGTGATGGATGGTGGAGAGCGTTCCGCTCTTCCCATAACGGGAGTGACAAAAGACAACAACAGTGTTGCCGGTACCGTGGCGAAAGCCATTAAGAGGAGGAGGAGTTTGAAATCCCCTCCAAATGTAACAAAAAAGAAAATAAATGCCGTTCTATCAGAGGACGATGAACATTATGAGGGGGGCAATAACAACTTTGCCTCTCTAGCGTCATCCGAATCGGAAGATGAGGAGGAGCAAATAAAGGAAATGAACATCAGCATACAAAAGCTGACAGAGAGAATGCTTGCTATGAAGCAAAGGCAAACTGCACGCAGGCAGAGGGAGCAACTTGAAGCAGAGAGCTCCCAACATCAAAAGCCACTGCAGGAGAAAAGGCCGCAGAAACAGCAGCAAACACAACAACAAAACCAGCTGAAGCAGAAACATCAACAGCTGCAAAAACTACAAAAGCTGAAACCACAGCAGCTGAAAAAACAGCAGCAGCAGCAGCAGCAGCAACAACAACAACAACAACATAAGCAGCAGCAGCAGCAGCAGCAACAACAACAACAACAACAGAAGCAGCAGCAGCAGCAACAGAAGAAGAAGGAGAAGGTGCCTCCTATCAACACCTATAAATTAGAGGTAAATGAAACCAAGGACCTGTGTAAGTTGGTCATTGGCAATAATTTTAATATAAAGAGATTGGGGAACGATCGCCATGCCATCCACTGTAATACAGTGGAGGGCTACGCGAAAGTGAAAGAGCTCCTAAGGGAAACGACGACGGAGCACTTCTCATTCACACCGAAGTGTGAAAAGCGGCAATCTATGCTGCTGAAGGGGTTGGAACCGTCTTCTGATCCTGAGGAGATCCTGGCACTGAGAAGGAGTGCGAAGGACTCAAGTTTGTAGGGGTAAAGCCATTTACCACAGCTAGAGCTAGGCGGGAGAAACGGAGTCTGCCGTTCTTCCTGGTGCAACTCAGTCCCGAAAGCCGTCTGGATAGTCTAAGGAGTATCAATGTCCTAGACTATCAGGTGGTTCACTGGGAAAAACTAAAAAGGAGCGAAGGCGTTATACAATGCGTTCGCTGCCAGAGGTTCGGGCACGCCGCGTCGAACTGCCAAATGCAGCCTCGATGCGTGAAGTGCGCTAAGAACCACAGTTCCGAAGAATGTCCTCTGGGTGTTGACGGAGCATCCGATAGGTCGCAGCTCTCGTGCGTGTTATGTGGAAATGTGGGACACACCGCAAACTATCGGGGTTGTCCTAAGTTCGCTGACATTAAGAAAGCAAAACTGGCTCGGCAGCAGAAGGTGGAGGTCAAACGTTCACCTGTGAGGTTTCAAACACCAGCCGTCACGTCCCAAATTTCCTACGCCCAAATGGCGTCAGGTGGGGGGGCCACGGTACAGCAAGCGACTGTTGCTTCTCCGGCGCCAACGCCGAGAACAACGGAAGCTGCACCTAACATGCTGGCCATCTTGCTCGCAATCCAAGGGCAGATGGCTCAGCTGCAAAAGCAGGTTCAAGAACAGGCCAAGCGGGTGGACCAGATCTACGCGCTGCTGCCGGGCCTAACGCAACACATGTCGTAATGGGTACGCACATGGTGGAGCAAACTTTGAAGGTCCTTGCGGTGAATGTTAATTCACTAATTAGGATTGAACGAAGAGCCGCAATGTTTAAATTGCTACAAGACCAAACTCCTGATGTGCTTTTCGCTAGCGAAACTAAGCTAACCGATAAGCACAAACTGGAGTACAATAATTATATCGTTAGAAGAAGAAACCGGCCCAGATCCAAACGTGGAGGCGGTGTCGCGATCTTCATTAAAGAAGGTATAAAATTTCACAGAGTGTACAAGGGCGTGTTGCGCAGGTTCCGGGTGTTGGAGGCAGTCGTCGTGTACATCCCGCTCCGCAGTGGAAAGCGGCTGTACTTGGCCTCTGTTTATGCACCTGATACTTCACAATCCACCCTATTCATTACAGAGCTCGACACGCTTTTTCGACTTCTGAGGCTGGAATCGGGGGAGAATTATTTTATAATCGGCGGGGATTTCAACGCTAGACACAGAGATTGGGGAAATAATTTGCCAAATACTAGAGGGAACCTACTACACGATTGGTGGGGTCAGCACGATGTCATGTACAGACTCGGTTTTAAAGCGACGGATAACCCGTCGTTTCCCAGAGGCGGGTCTTATTTGGATCTACTGCTGTACGACGAACGTATACGACTGACAGGTACGAATTTACAAACGCTAAACTGTCTGCGCACATTCGTGTATGACAGCGACCATTGCGGTTTTAGCACCGAAATTACAGTTCCTAACGAAATTGCGGAATTGGAGGAGTTTGTCCAAAAATATTCTTACAACTACAGTAGGACTCGATGGACACGCTTCTCCGCAACCTTGACAAGAGCACTCTCCTCGAACACGCTCCGCCCACCGTCCAATAGGAATTTGTCAAACGAGGAGATCGACAATTACCTAAAACAAATGGACGAGACAATTAAACAAACTATGGACACTATAATACCGCGGTATCGACGTACGACTAACGAAGACCTGTTCCGCAATCCTACTATTGACGCACTGCACCGACAGAAAAGTAGACTTCTGACAAGACTTAAAAACTTGTACAGACAGTTAACTGACCGACGAGACCCGGAGATTAGGACACTGAAGTCGTCAATTAAAAATATTCAAACGCTAATAAAAGAAAATTACAGAATTTCTGTAAGTTTGTATTGGAACAACAAGGTTCGGGCTGTAAACACCAGCAACCCGAATATGTTTCCGCAAATAAATAAACTATTTCGGAGAAAAAATCAAAACGACCTTCAGTGTCTTAAAATAGCTCGGACAACAGACAACGAACGGTTACTGACAATAGCAGGTATTGATCCAAATGAGGCCGCTGATGATGACGACTTCTTTGTGATCGAGGATCCACAGGAGAAGGTTGAGGCCATAGGGGCGAATTTCCAGGAAGTATACAAGGCCATTGATATCATTGGCCCTAATTATGACCTGGACAGTCGCGTCTTGGTGCACGACTTCGGCATTCGAAATGAAATAGGGAACTGGCGATCCGAGGGCTCTGGTTTCACTCGGTTCAGCGACGAAAATATGGCAAATAATGTCATGACCAGAGAGAGTGACCTACCCCCGTTCATTTCGAAGGAGGAACTCCGTGAGATCTTCGACACAATCAGGGCTAAGAAATCAGTGGGGACCGATGGTATTCCGAACATCGTGCTTCGACATCTTCCTCTAGAAGCGGTGGACATTTACACCACCCTGTTTAATAATGCAATGAATAATGCACATTATCCAGCGCATTGGAAAACGGCGGTGGTTCAACCTATCCCCAAAAAGGGGAAGGATATATCCAATCCGGCGAATCTCCGGTCGATAAGTCTCCTTCCGAATATCAGTAAGGTTTTTGAAAAGGTAATCAATAGAGCTCTGTCTAGGTGGGCTGAGGACAAACATATAGTTCCGGATAATCAATTCGGTTTTAAGGCGGGACATGATATCTCACATGCCGCGTCTAAACTGGTTTCTGATATCCAATGGAACAAAGGCAAGAAACAGTGCACTGGTGCCTGCCTTGTTGACTTGGAGAAGGCCTTCGACACCGTATGGTTAGAGGGTCTTTTCTATAAGCTGACTAGGCTGGGGATCAGTAAACCACTCTTGTACATTCTTTATAATATGCTAACCAACAGACAGTTCATCGTGAAAAATGGCGAGGTGACTTCTGTTGGAATATTTCAAATTAAAAATGGTCTTCAGCAAGGCGCGGTCAATTCGCCGATCCTATTTAACATTTATACAAGCGACTTGATAGGTTCACTTCCCCATACTATTGCGTACGCAGACGATGTGGTAGCGTACAGAACAGGTCCAAAAATCGAGGTCATTAATACTCTCTTGCAGCGTGACTTCGATAAGATAAGACGATTTTGCGATGACTGGAAGTTGAAAATCAACTTTCAGAAGTCGGAAACCATTCTCTTTAGGACGCCGTTGTCTAGAGCCTCTAGGGATACCAGAAAAAATTGGAGAAAGTTCTCGATTATTGGACAACACGGACAGCCTCTTGCCTGTCGAAATGTAGTCAGATACCTTGGAATCTGGCTAGATCAGTTTCTGTATTTTGGCAAAAATATAGATGCTGCTCTGGCCAGAGCTAAAGGTGCTTTTGCCCTTACAAAGAGACTGTTTTATAACAGCCAACTCGATGCGGGGGTAAAGGTAATCTACTACATGGCCCTTATCAGGCCCATGCTGGTATTTGGTTGTCCCGTGTGGTTCAATGTACGAGCAAGCTTAATGGAAAAGATTCGGGTGTTTGAGAGGGCTTGCCTTAGGGCCTGTCTTCGCTTGTATAGAACACCAGAGTCGGAGTACAAAATTTTTTATCCTAATGAGGTCCTTTATAACAGGGCGAACCTAATACGAGTGGACAACTTCGTAATTAAGCTGACTCGAAGGCACATTGCAAGAGCAATGACCTCGACGAATAACCTGATATCTGGGGCTTACTACCCCAATTACCTTTACCACGAGAGTGTGCGCTTTGACGGCTTCGTTCCACCGGAAGCATTCCTCTACCTTGATCAGATAGGGTTGATCCAGGATAGATCAGCGGTGCCGTTAATCTTCCATGTCGCTCGGACAGCTGGGGACAGGCGACTCAACTACGACAGAGACGTCGCACACGGCAGTGTGGAACGCCTCAGGTTCAGTAGGGCGGTGGGGAATCGCGATAAGAGGGATGTCGTTCGGCAGCACCAGCATTTCTGGTGGCTGAATGATGGAGAAGATGTTTCGTCGTCGTTTCCGTCAATTACGGACCAGCCTCATTAATGAGGCAGGGCTGACCAATGTATTTGCTTTGTAAATAGCGATGGCCAGCTTACATAGGTTTAGGTTAGCATTTAAGAAACATATACATGTATCAGTGTATACAAAGGTGTATACTGATATATGTATATGATCGTGTATAATGTCTATGTGTGTTTATGTGTGTATTGTGCATTTAGGTTAGGTAGGCTAAGGTTTATTTTAAGTTAGATACTAAGCTTTTATAAAAAATAATAAAATGTCCATATGCTAAGTTTTTTGTTATAAATTTTTTCTTAGCCCTAAGTACACAAAATAAACATTTATAAATAAAATGTAAATGAAGTCGAAAGACATAGATATAAGAATTTAGATTAGCTTAGAGTGCCTGTGTGGGGCCAGTAAGTTAGTATAAGTTTGTTAAGTAATTGTAAGCTAGCATTTAAACATTTTTTGTTAGTATGTAAGAGTTAGTGATTAAGTAAATAAAATGCATTCAAAAACAATCCCAATTTAAATTTATAGTTCTTATAATTAGAGTAATATTTCTTAAAGTTATTTGGACTTAAATTTTACACATAATTCATGTTTGTGCTATATAAAGAATGGCTGTAGGTGTATTGAACAAGTATTGTGTGCATACTTCTTCTTTAAATACATAACATATTTATATATATATATTTTTTGGGTGAATGTCTTTTTATATTATGACGCTTATTACTGATTTTTTGATTTGTTTTTGTAACGGGGATGATAAGATTTTTCTCTTGTAAAATGCGTTTCCTGAGGGTTGAAAAGTTGTGACATCCGAATCTGAACTCCATATATTTTATGTTGGCATCGCATATCCGAGTCTTATTGAATAGTAAAAGGTGGGGTAAAAGTAATGTCATAATGTGAATTGATTGCCATTTTGTTAGAAATGAAAAAAATTGGGCTCTGTTTAAACGAAAAGTTTACTTGGAGGTGTAAAATTGATGTCGTTATGTTGCAAAAATGATATCGGTCAAATGACCACCTCCTGAGTTGATGCACATTTGTGATCGTTTTACGGCATTTTGAATTGTTGTTCGCAAAATATCTGGCTCCAGATTGGTGATTTCTTCTTCAATGTTGGCATTCAAGACTCACAAGTTTTGTTGGTTTGTTGCGGTAAATTTTCCCGCAACAAGTTTGGCTCTCTTTCCTTGTAATTCCCTTCGGTCCCTCTTTTCTTTGAGTGGGAACACCGAGCTCTGGCGGAGGTGAATGGCAGGCATGGTCCCATCAGCCAGTGGCCCACCAACCCCAGACCTCGGAAAACAACCCACATAGGTTCACGGGAGGAATCCCAGGGTGCGACAGGAAGTCCACCAGGAACACCGTTGTCGGAGCCCATAGATAGACAGGAGACTCGCAACGGGCAGCATCAGACAGGACGTCTGAAAGTCGCCGACGGGTGGGGACGGACGGTCCTTTCAATCCAGACACCCCAACACGACGATGACGGGTGGGGGAAGACGATCCCTGGAACAAACACCCCAACGAAAGCCAACAATAGGAGGCTTAAATAACACCCCATACTGCTACCGATGTGGGTGTGGATACTGGCATCATGTGGTGTGGGAGCAACAAAGGAGCAACAGTGGTGTGCAGGCGGACGGCCAGTATAATCGGGCACACCCCAACGACGTACCAGCTGTAAAAGTTAGGTTCGATGGGTGAAGGGATGACGACCCCTTTTAAGCCAGGACCCCACCGATGGAGCACCGAAGGAGCAGCAGAGGCGTGTAGGCGGACGGCCAAGTAATAAGACCGCCTCCACCGAGGGAACAAACAACAACAACCAAAAACAATACACGAACAGAAAAACAAACCATCACCAAACACACAAAAAACAACGACAACAATAAAAGTACACACTGGCAGACATGACAGAGGGCCCAATTACAAAAAAATAAATAAATAATTGTAAGGAGTGACACGCTATTGGCCAGTCCCCACCCCCTAAATCTGAATGCCGATCCACCGGAGTAGTTAGGGATCCGCGGTTAAAAATATGAAAAGTATAATTTTCACATGCACTGTACTTGGTTTTTGTGAAGGGCGGCGATCCAACGGATGGTTGGGTCGAGATACAATCCCTTCTGGATTGTATCTACACTTATTTCCTTTCGTGCCAACACTTCAGCTACCATCCCATCGCGTTTCCTTTCTCACATGTACTGTACTTGGTTTTTGTGAGGGGCGGCGATCCAACGGATGGTTGGATCGAGATACACTTTTTTCCTTTCGTCCCAACACACCAGCTACCATCCCATCGCGTTTCCTTTCTCCTTCGTTTCGTTTTAATTTTAACAAAGATTTTTTTTTAGTGTAATGCGATGGGGGAAAATTACCCGGTTAGCAGAAGGGAAAGAAACTCTGATTTTCGCAATTTCCGGTTTGTAGAATCTAAGAGAGGAGAATTGCTAGGCATAGTTAGGATCCACAGCTTCCATAAACTCGCTCAGTGGAGTTCCCAGTCATTACTGGAAGTGGGAGCGAACTCCGAGACTGATGAGTTTAGTATGAATGTGGAAAATGGTATGTGTGAGAGGCCTAGTCGGACACGGGTGCACACACTAACGAAGCTTGCTAGTGGTGTAGCTAGAAATTCCGTCGTTGGGTCCACTAGTGCTGAATGAATGTGTGAGAGAATGTGCGTGTGAATGTGCATGTGTGTCTGGCGGGAGTTGCGGGTCATAAAAGATCTGGAACTCACTTTGGTGACTACCAGCATACTGAGGGGGTCAGCACAGTTTTTTTAATTGCGGTTTTTTTCTTTTTTGCGAGTTTTGCGCAAAGCAGAGATTTTTTTTGTTGAAGTTTGAGAATTGCGGAAGGCAATTCAGTAGAGTAGCTTTTGAGATTTGATTTTTTTTTTATTGTAAAGTAGAAGCGCGAGTTACAAGAAAAATATAAAAAAAAGGAACTTAAGGGAAAACGGAGAAAGGATACGGACAAGGAGAAAGGACAGGAACGAGGATTTTAGTAGCGAGAGTAGCGGGACAGAGTGAGCGAGGCACTGTGCCAGAAAGGGGCACAACACCGCACAAGAATAAATTGTCAAGCCCCAACGGGGCATTTATAACGTGGGGAAGTTTTTTTTCTTCTTTTTTTTCTCGGAAACGTTTCGTGATTCCGGGTGGAAAAATCACGTGGTGCCCTTTGTTTTAAGCTCACCCAGGTCTGGCTGCCGTCAAAGCGCTACCTGGTGGAACCCACAGCTGGGATAGCGGGATCCCAGAGAGTAAAGTTATCGTTTGGTTCGGGGCATCGCCGTATCGGTGCCGGGAATCAAACATAGCAGGTTGTTGATCTGGCGATTTAGTCGGCCATTACAAGTTGTCAAAACGAAAGATCACACGGCCTGGAAACTTCTGATTGAAAATCTCCATCGTTGCCCAAGCTGCGTGAGCGGTTGCTTCACCCTGTTGGAACCTACAATGCTCGAAACCCAATTCAGCAAATTACGGCTAAGAAAACTCGTTTAACATCTGTCTGTAGCGCTCACCAGTTATGGTCACGGTGGTGCCGTCAGCGTCCTCAAAAAAATAAGAGCCAATCACTTTTCACCGAAAATGCCACACAAAACATTCACTTTTAGGGGATGCAATGGCTCTTCGTTCCCCAGAAACGCAAATTTTGTCTATCCACACAACCACTTAAGTGGAAATGATCTTCGTGCCTCATTATAATTTTGGACACGAAATCATGGTCTTGCACCAGGTTTAACAGAGAATGGGAAAAAGTTAACCTCACCTTTGTCGGTTTTGACTTTATAAGGGAAAATCTTCAGGTCTTTCACTAAAATTGGACGTCACGAACTTCTGCTGATGCTAAATTGTGTGAGTCGTTGTCTCGTATATGCTTGTGGACTCTCTCAGACGTCCTCGGCCAGAGCAGTGATAGCCTCGCTTGAAGGAGCAGTACGGGAGGCCACTTCCTGCGACATCTTTACTGGACTCAGTTTTGCACGAGACGCTCAGCCAGACGCTTAATTGTCCGCGCACATGGTGTAGGACGACGAGGAAAACGACGACAAAATTCACGCTCCATTACAGCTCCATGGACAGCGGCGATATAATTGCACGTCATTAGCATACATTTACAAAAAGAAGGACGATGATAATAAGGAAGGAATTTTTTTCATATAAAGAGAAATAAAAATGTGGCCCCAAATCCTGAGAAACACCTCTAGAAGTATAAAGAAAATCAGACGAACAATCACCAACGGATACAGCTTGTTTCCATAATTTAAGGTATCCATCATATGAGTAGAAGCAGAATTAGAGAAACCAAACAAAGTTCAAAGCAATTAGCACAAATGTTGAGGATGGCATGCGTTCAATGTTGACAGCTTTTCCATCTGATTGTGTTCTATAACACGGCGCAGAGTATATTGATTTTTGACTTAGTAAGGCACTCGCGCTGGTATACCGGCGAATTAGAATTTAACCCGATATCACTTACGTCTAATTGTTTTTTGTTCACCCTACGATATTTAGCAACATATGTATGTTATGGAGGTAAAAACATACTCGTAGTTTCTCTCGTGTGCAGATTGGAATTTAATCATAACGGCGGTAATGGTTTAACCCGTTCGCGGACAAGTGCGGAGAATATGTTCAATTTGCGGCGGCATTTTAACATTAATGATATGATAGGTATAAGTAAAGTAACACGTAATCTTTTCATTTGGGGTATGTGGAACTCATAATAAATTCTTTTTTAAATTCTTCGAACGAACGTAGTATTTCGGCTGTTTGCGAACGGAATTCAGTGATTTCATCGGCATTATTCCGGATATTGGTTTGAGTTTTGTTTACATCTGTTATTATTACACAAAGATCTTGTTGAATTGTTTTCAGTTCACTTTGGAATTCAAAGTTATTTATTTCGAGTTAGGTTATCCAGTGTTAATGTTAATAATTTGAATTTAATTTGTGAACGCACTCTTTCACTAATCATCAAACTGTCACTGTCAATTTATTCAGTAAACTTAATCATGGTAAAGTACACTAACGAGCAACGTCTGTAAATTTAAAAATTTTCTACCGAAATTCGGAGTCGGTGACTGCAACTTTAAAAGCGTTAACTCCAATTTTCGGTCCTTATTCTCGCCCTAGTAGACAGGCAGTAACAAGTTTAGTGCAAAAATTTGAGTCTACATATTCGTTGTGTGATATTGCTGTGCCAGTGAGACAACGGGTTGGTCGAAGTGTCGAAAATATCGCTGCCGTTCAGGCGGCCGTAGCAAACGATCCAAATCAGTCAATTCCACGGCGTTATCAGGAATTGGGCATCGCTCAGACCACATTATGGCGTATTTTGGGTAAGGATCTTGGTTTACACCCATACAAGATCAAGCTGACTCAAGAATTGAAGCCGATATACCATTTGAAGCTACGTACGTTCTCCGATTGGGTTCTGGAGAAAATGCGCCAAGATGATGAATTTCATCGTAAAATCTCTTCAGTGAAGAAGCTCATTTTTGGCTCAATGGGTTCGTCAATAAGCAAAATATGCGTTACTGGTCGGGTGAAAATCCACATGTGCTTCATGAATCACCACTTCATCCACAAAAAATAACTGTTTGGTGCGGTTTGCATGCCGGCGGCGTTATTGGGCCATATTTTTTCGTCGACGATAACGATCGTCATGTTAGTGTGAATAGTCAGCGTTATCGCGCCATGATAACCGATAATTTTTGGCCCGAATTGGAAGATATGGACTTGGACGACATGTGGTTTCTACAGGATGGTGCCACAACCCACACAGCACACGCTACAATCGATTTATTGAAGAGTAAGTATGGTGAGCGTGTTATCTCAAGAAATGGGCCAGTCGATTGGCCGCCTCGTTCGTGGGATTTAACGCCGCTTGACTATTTTCTGTGGGGCTACGTTAAGTCATTGGTTTATGCCAACACGCCGACGACGTTGAAAGAGCTCAGAGCCAACATTGAACGCGAAATAGCGGCCGTTCCGGCCGAAATGTGTGGCCGGGTCGTTGAAAATTGGGTCCAAGGAATCGACCGCTGCAAACGTGCAGAAAGAACTTGTCACAGGTTTTATTTTTAACTAGGATTTTCCAGTCGGGCTATTGATATAGAATGGGTTTTTTACGTGTCCCAACCCGGAACTAAACTGGGTTTGTTGAAATTCTTATTTGCTCCAGTATCCACGAGGAGATTAAGGACGTCGCCGTTCCGCGACACATATTATATAGGTTATTACAGCAGATCCTCTGAACCATAAAAGAATAATAGTATTTATCACAAACATACATAATCCACATGATCCGCCTGGCCTTCGTGACTTATCAGTTCACAATCAACAGAATGACACAATGTCAGACACTGTCAATAAACAATACAAATCTTGATAGTGTTTATCAACCTCAATAAATAATACAACGCAAGATGTGCTTATAATCTTCCTAGAAAGCAGATATCAACCCAAAACTCACTCCGACTCTAAATACGAGTAAGGACGCTTCCAAGACTCGAGTTGCTCATTCTATCCAGGTGGTCAATATAGTTTAAACTTTTAGTTATTTGTACGAGTATCTTTATTGAGTTTTAATGGAATTAATTTTTTTTTATAAAATCTGTAGTAGTGTCAATGCACATAAGACTTACCAAACGTAAACGCACGCGAAACGTAACCGTAGCATAAAACATACGAAACGAAAAACCAAAAGAAAACAAGATAAACGGGTGAGAAGGAAGAGCGAAGCCAAGTAAATTCCTTAGCACATAGCAACCGGCAGCCTACGGAGCAGCTGGTTTATACAAGCAGAGGCTCAATTTTCCGTGTACAAGATCACAAGCCAGGAAACTAAATACTGTCTGACAGTGGCAGTGCTCACATTAGATACTTGTGACACACACTTACCGATCCCCCGACTATTGACAAATGAAACAACTTAAAGGCGGTTTTGATTAAACGTCATTCAATTTCGGAAACTAAACGTTTAGAGCAATTAGTTGAGAAAGCGAATTTAGGGGATCGCAACCCCTCGGAGGAGTATAGGTCAATGAAACAGCTGGCTGGTAGTGCGTTCGATCGGGACATAATAAAAAATCTATGGATGCGCCGCTTACCACAACCAATTAACATCGTTTTACTATCGGTTGGAAAAAAAGCATAGAGGAGCTCACTGCGTTAGCGGACAAAGTTTTTGAGGCAGCTCCAAACCAAAGTTTGTATAGCATCTCAGCACTAAAAAATGTAGATACCTCAGGCGACTTAGACGCGAGACTTCGCAAAATAGAATCCATGATAGAAACCCTAAGTTTTCGTTCAAGATCCCGTTGCAGGCATAGGCCATCCTCATCAGCTAACTACAAGCGTAGGAATAATAGCTGGGGGCACGACAGAAAGGCCACCTGTTGGTACCACAAGCGGTTTGGAGGATCAGCAAAGAAATGCAGAGCCCCATGCAACTTTTCTACATTGAGTGGAGAAAACAATGGTTCCTCGGCTAAATCGCAACACTCAAACTAGTTACACCTGCCGTTAGAGCGGTGAACGGGCAGGAATTTCATAATCGCCGCTTATTCATAAGGGATACTAACAATAACTTAACGTTTTTAATAGACACGGGAGCGGATTTATCCGTTATACCCAATAAAAGTAATGGCAGACAATCGAACTCGAGTTTTCTTCTTTCGGCCGCGAATGGGAGTACCATAGAAACATTTGGTTCAAAGCTATTAAAGCTAAACATCGGACTTAGACGTGATTTTATCCATCCTTTTACCATTGCATCAGTAGGTCGCCCAATCATAGGAGCCGATTTCTTGAATAATTTTAGTCTTCTGGTTGATTTAAAAGGCAAAAGACTCATCGATCCAAGAACACAGTTATACACTTTAGGCACGGTTAAATCAGAAAATTCACCAACTCCTTTAAATTTCGTTCTAAATAATAATCATGGAAAAATATTGTCTAAATTTCCATCTCTAGTGCAGCCACCAAACTATTTTAAACAGGTTAATCACTCGGTGGTTCATCACATAGTAACGACAGGACAGTTACCATACGCTAGGCCAAGAAGACTCGACGCAGTGCGTCATCGAGCAATAGACTGGAGACCATGTGGAGATTACAGAAGGCTTAACGCCATAACGGTCCTTGACCGATACCCAATACCTCACATTCAAAATTTCTCGATGAATTTAAGAAGTTGCACAGTTTTTTCAAAAATAGATCTAATTAGAGCCTATCACTTAATACCCGTCGCATCGGAAGACATATTTAAAACGGCACTAACCACTCCGTTTGGCTTATTTGAGTTCCTCCGCATGCCATTCGGTTTGCGCAACGCAGCCCAGACTTTTCAACGTTTCATCAACGAAGTGTGCCAAGGCTTAGACTTTCTTTTCACTTACATCGACGACATTTTGGTGGCAAGTAAAGACGAAACAGAACATGAAATTCATTTGCATAAACTTTTTACCAGGCTGACTGAGTACGGTGTTTCAATCAATACATCAAAATGTATAAGGGGAGTAAAAATATTAGAGTACCTCGGACATACAATCAACGCAGATGGAATTTTCCCTTCAGAGGAACGGGTAGACGCTATTCGCAACTACCCCATATCATCCACAATCAAACAGGCCCAACGGTTTGTGGGAATGATAAACTATTATCACCGATTTATTCCGCGACTGGCCGAAATGCTAGCACGTCTTCACTCACACATAATCGCTTCACAAAAGACATCAAAGATAAACAAATCCTTTTCGTTGTCCGAAGAACTCAATAGCGTTTTTCAACGAGCCAAATACGCTCTTGCAAATGCAACTCTCTTAGCTCACACGAAAGAAAACGGAGAATATAGCATCACGACGGACGCATCTAACATAGCTTTAGGTGCCGTGTTGCAGCAAAGAAATACGGACAGGTGGGAGCCCCTTGCATTTTTTTAAAAAAAAACTCTCCCCGGCCGAGATCAAATGCTCTTATTTTGATAGCGAACTTTTAGCCATCAAACACTTGCAATTTTTCGTTGAAGGGCGTGAAGTAAAAATCTATACCGATCATAAACCCCTGACGTACGCAATAGCAGCAAAAGCTGATAGAAGCCCGCGCCAAACACGGGAATTAGATTTCATTTCCCAATTTACGACAAATATTCAACACATTAAGGGCAAAGACAATGTTGTTGCAGATTGTTTGTCGCGCATCTCTGACTGGCAAATAGCACAAGCAGAAAGAGTAGCATGCGATCTCAAAATAATAGCAGTTTCAGGAAACAGATTGTAGGCTGAGTTCTCTACTCAAAAACAGCAGCCAGAGCCTTTCCAAAATGTGTCTTAAAGAGTTCAGGTTTCCGAACATGACGATAATTTGTGAAACTTCCACAGGAACAGACCGTATATCCCCGTCTCACTGCGTAGGAAGATGTTCGATTCTGTGCACGGCACATCCTAGTGTTCGAAAAACTCGAAAACTAGTCGCCGAACGATAGTTTTGGCCAGAAATGAACAAAAACGTCACACTTTGGGCGAAGTCCTGCATGGCATGTCAAAGGTCGAAGGTCCATAGGCATACAAAATCGGAACAGGCAGGTTCGAAGTTCCACAAGGTCTAACTAACTAACTCAAACTAATAAAGTTTTTGAAATATCTCAAATGGTTTGCGTTTTATTTAAAAAAAAAGTTGTCAGGTCCTTATTACAAAACCCTATATTATCCAACGTGGATTTAGTATCTTCAGACAGGGATCGTCATCTCCAATAGATTTTCATAATTTAGTCAATCAATCCCAACAAACAAAACAATTATGATGCACGGATTAAACTCACTTATCGTAATTGTTTATCATTGACTTACACGGCCAACTTTCTAATATTCTTTTTTGTCTGAACCCTCAAGATCTACCAACTGGAAATTTCAAGAATTGGAAAGTAAAAACATAAGATCCAATTTCGCTTTTCAGTTTTCGTCTCGCCAGGGAAGACATAAAAGCGAAACAAATAACTTACGTTTCCCTACCAGAAATCATGCACAAAATGCCCCACAACAACTAAGAGGAGATTATATGCAATCGCTTCGAACCTACGATTCTCTGCAGTTCGGCAAATCGTCCGGTAACATCATATGAATTAAATCGTTTTAAGCAGACTCATAGCATAATTCTTCTTTTTTTGGTGAAAAAGGGCGCACGGTTGAATGTTAATTGTACTGGAAGTATCTTTCAAATAAAATATTGTTAATTAAATTAAAGCGTTTATTTTTAAATAAATAAATAAATTTAATACACATTGGTCGTCAACTACGCTGCAATTGATGACCCCGACGTGAACCGGCAAACCTCAGGATTTTACAAGCATTCCTTATGCCACGAAAACTACGTAGTAGACTACATACACAAACCCGGGTTCAGCCGATGAAGAAACAAAACCCACATTTTAAACCAACTTAAAAACATTAAATACAACCATGTCTAACCCTACAGAATCATCTTCAGTTGATGTTATGGACCAGCTACGTGAGGAGCTTAAATTGTCAAACGAGACGATACAGGCGCTCAAGAATGCACAGCCAGTACAGTCAATTCCTGCACATATAGTTCAGTCGCCTCAATATGTCCATCAACATAACAACCAACACATGTCGCCTACGCCTACTTCTGGTTGGGAAACATTAAGGGTCTTGGCGCCTCGCATCCAATTGCCGAAGCTTAATGCACATTACCCACACTTATCGCTAACCCAGGTGGAGATGACCTTCCAGCTTGGTGGCGTCATTAACGATGACGAGCGTTATGCACAGTTATTAGTAAGTTTAGAAGGTGATGCTTTGAGGGCAGGCGGTGATCTAGCTAGTAATCCACCAGGAACCAACAATTTTTTATCGCTTAAGGGGCGACTGGTACATCATTTTGCTCCTAACCCTGAGTCACAGCTACGCCGCATGCTGAACGGGGAGGATACCACAGGTAAAAAGCCATTAGAAATTCTTACGCACATGAAATACTCAGCTGATGAACGGTGTGATTCAGCAATTATGCGCATACTTTTTTTTTGATCGGTTGCCTGAAAACATGCGGACAGATTAATAGCAATCGGCCAAGAAGATTTGGATAAACATGCCGAAGTTGAAGCTAAAATGTACGACATGTGAAATGCAAATCTTTGCGCTGTCACGTCTCCGGCATTGGTAGAAGCAATATCACAACCCGAAATAAATTTTCTGGACGGGATCAAAACGGCAATTGAAGTCTTACGCAAAGAAGTTCTGGCTTTGAAGACAACGAAGCAACCGCGCAACCGATCAAATTCGCAAAATAGAGCATCGAGGAGACATAAGCGCGATGATAAGGCGATGGTGCAAGCAGATACAAACCCGGCTGTCCAAAGTGGACGGAAAACTGCCATCGGGGGTACAGACAGTCGCCCACGCAACAATGATCCTCACCGTCTGCAAATTATCGACAAAACAAGCGGCATATCGTACCTCATCGATATTGGGGACGATATTTTAGTTTTACCTATAGGATAGCCCAATAATAAAACACCTGCTATATCAAAACTTTTCGCTGCTAACGGTACAGCCATTTCAACCTTCGGAACAAAAACCATGACTTTGGACCTCGGACTTCGTCGTGAATTTCGTTGGCTTTTCACAGTTGCGGATACAAAACAAGCTATCATCGGAGCCGATTTCATTCACAATTACGACCTTACCATTCGGCTGAGCAAGAGGATGATCATTGACAACAAAACACAATTAAGTACGAAGGGACACGTGATTAACAGTGCACGTCCTACAGTTCGAACCATTGACGAGACGAATCGTTACTCTGACATTCTCAAAGAGTTCGTAGATATCACACATGAAAATAATTTCAGGGTTTCCGAGCACTCTGTTCAGCATCATATCGTCGTCAAGGTACATCCAGTCGCCTAGCCGGTGAAAAACTCAAAGCAGCAAGAGAGGAGTTCCAATACATGATGCAAAGAGGAATCTGTCAACCTTCTAAAAGTGAATGGGCCTCATCAAATCAAGTTCCTCTAGCTCCCGACAATATTCCAAAGACGGCCGTTATAACACCTTTCGGCCTCTTTTAGTTTAAAGTAATAACTTTCGGTTTGTGTAATGCTGCGCAAACAATACAGCGGTTTATGGACTCAGTGCTCCAAAATCTAGATTTTTTCCATTGTTATATTGACGACATCTTAATAGCATCTGTAAATGAAGATGAGCATCGACAACATCTCCGCATCGTCCTCGACAAACTTCAACAATTTGGCTTAGTAGTCAATATTCCCAAATGCCACTTTGGTCAACCAGAAGTGAGATACTTGGGATACACAATCAATAAATTTGGTATAAAGCCTCCTACTGATAGAGTCGAAGCTCTTATGAATTATCCAAAGCCTCAAATGCTGGACGAGCTGCGAAAATTTTTGGGATCATGGAATTTTTACCGCAATTGTTTACCTGGTGCAGCTATAACACAATCCGAATAGGACGGAGAGTTTTTGCTTCACTCAGAGTGATTCGAGGTATAATTCACAGTATTTTTTTTCCTGTGCTTGAAGCTCTACAACAGCCAAATCTACGTGTCAGTGTTATGCCTTCACACGCAAAATTTTTCTGTCTGAGTTTCAATTACAAATGAAAAACTGACTTGCCATGGGCAGGACTCGAACCTGGACCCTCCGAGTGAGAAGCGATTGCTAGTACCACTACACCACGGCCACGGATGAATTGGCCACAACGCAAAAAGACAACGACGAACTAAAACAACTACTTGCTAGTCCAGATAATTCTTCACTAAAACTGCGAGGACTCCGTATTGGAAGCACAGACAAAATTGTCCACTGCGACGTTGGAGATACCGACATTCGTCCCTTTGTGCCAAAAATTCTCCGTAGTGTAAAACTCTATAAAAACCACAATTGATTTCACTAAATTTTAAAGATCACAATTTCATTTATTTCGAGCACCACTTCAACTCAAGCAGGCGGTTGGAGACAGCATGATATTCATTATCCTTATCGCCGCCGATATCCTGCCCGAAGTTGGTTGCTCTCCTTTTATTTACATTTATCTCATTCACAAACAGATGGCGTGCAATCCAATTAGTTGCCTATTACCTATGTTACAATTTTTATTACATTACAGCTCGGCCAACCTGACACCATGATCGAGCCCGATCATGTTGTGCAGTGATAGTCATCTAAAATTAAATCAAACTTAACTAAATGTTACAAGCAATGGTATCTATCTGACAATGTGTTCTCTGACTCGGTTCGTGTTGCCTATTACTGTTAGCGACTGCAGTATCCAAATCTTTAGTAGGGGACAGCCATTTTCTTATCCGGAAGGCTTCTACGATGTTGTTATATGGTATTTGTATCAATTGGCAATTTTCGATATCCGCGATTACATATCGGTCATTCGGAAGTACTTTCTGAATTACATAAGGGCCACGGTATTTTTGAATAAACTTTTTATTCGTCCCGACAGATGTATCAATATGTTTAATCAATACAAAGTCGCCGACAGCATATACCTTAACGGGTGTACTATGTCTTAAGAAATACTGTTCATTGTACTCCTGAGACTTAACAATAGCATTTGACGCGTTCGACCGAATTTCACTAAGATTCCGACATTCACAACGATTTAATTTAGACTCCAGATACTCCGAAAGTTCGTTTACAATTTCACCTCTCTGATCTACCCCGAATAGCAGTTTACTCGGAGGCTTTACTTTCGTCGAGCTATGTACACCATTATTAATCGCATATTCGACCTGTGTTAATTTACTGGCCCAATCCGCGTGATTAATGGGCTCACTAATTTTACTTAACATCTCTTTAATTACCCTGTTTACTCGGTTCGCTTCACCATTAGCTTGGGGCGAGGCCACCGCGACTTTAACATGTCCGATATTGTTCTTAAGTAAGTAATTACCGAATTCCAGGGATGTGAATCACGAGCCGCCGTCTGAAATAATACGCCTTGGTCGGCTATAATAACTAAAATATTTGTTCAACTTCCTTCGCACTGGTGGAGTTAACGGAGTATAACCGTACGAATTTGGTAAAACCGTCAATAACGACTAAAATGTGCTTACGTTTTGAAGCTAAGGAAGGTAACAGCCCAAAGTGGTCTACATGGATCGTATCAAATGGTACAGGGTTCTTCGGGATATTATATATATGTATTATGATCGTTAGCTCAGGCCGGCGCCGAAAAGAATATACACTTGATACAATTTTTGATAAACCTTTCAATTTTATTCCTCATTCTCGGAAACCAGTAAGGTTTTCTTATCTGATGATAACATTTCTCCACCCCTAAGTGTCAGATCTTTTCATGGATCATACGTATAACGTTATCCTGCATTTCAGCAGGGACATAAAGCAACAAAATATTCGAATCTAATCTGCGGAATACTAGTCCATCCTGCAACTCGTAATGCCCAAGAACCTCTGTTTCTAACTTCTCACGTAGTCTACAGATATCCGGATCTCGGTTCTGCGCTGCCTGTATATAAGAATCTACTTCATCTTCGCTTAAAGTGGCAACCACTTGGCAACGACTCAAAGCATCCATATGGCCCATGGACGCTCCACTTCGGTGTTGTATTGAGTAATCACAATTTTCCAGCTCTAACGCCCACCTGGCAATCCTAGGGTTCACTTGTTTTTTTTTTTCAAGGTAAGCGTCAAGGAATTGCAATCGGTAACAATCTTAAAGGATATGCCCTCTAAATATACCCTAAACCGTCGCAACGAATAAATTATGGCTAAAGTATCCAGTTCGAAGCTGTGGTACTTGGCCTCAGCTGGAGTGGCCGTTTTCGAGAAATACGCGACTGGATGAAACCTTCCATCATCTTGGCGCTGCATTAACGCCTATCCAAACCCTTGACTACTGGCGTCGCAGTGCAACTCTGTTTCCATATCTGGCTTGTAAACTACTAACACCGGTGCAAACGCTAATTTATCACGAAGTTTCCTGAATGCCTCAATACATTCCTCTGAAAAATCATACCTAGTTTCTTTACGCGTTAGGTCTAACAGCGGTTTGGCGATCTTTGACGACGATGGTACAAAACGGCGGAAATATGAAAACAATCCTAAACATCTTTGCAATTCGATTTGACTCCTCGGCATCGGGTATTGTTTTATACTTTGTACATGTGCATCTGTCGGACGTATTCCGGACGCATTCACTAAATATCCTAAATATTCGAGTTCGTCGTAACCAAATTTGCATTTAATTAATCGGAGTTCTAACCCCTTTTCATAAATTCTGTGCAATACTTCAACAAGGATTTCCAAATGAGATTTGAAATCAGAAGTTGCGATCAAAATATAATCTAGGTAAATGATTGACTTCCCTGCCTCAATAAAACCCAGAAATATTTCGTGAAGAAACCGCTGGAAAACTGCTGGTGCGTTCTTCAGTCCAAACGGCATCCTTAGATACTCGTATTGCCCGTCCGGCGTTACGAACGAGGTGTATGGCACTGAACCTTCATGCATCCTGACTTGATTGAAACCATCCCTTAAATCAAGTAAAGTAAACCAACGTTTGCCGCCTATAAATTCGATACAGTACTCTATCAACTGCAATGGGAAATTATCCCGAACCGTTTTCTTGTTTAACGCGCGATAATCGACACATAACCTCAACCCGCCCTTCTTTTTCCTAACTAATACTATTTGTGAAGCGTATGGCAATTTGCTGGATTGAATTATTTTCCTGTCTAATATGTCCTTTATTTTCGCGCGTATTTCCCTTCTTTCAAATTTGGATAACCGTCTCGGCGGGCAATGGAAAGGCGTGTCATCTACTAAATTAATTTTCATCTCGTAATCATGTGGTTTTTGTTCAATACCCTCGGGGTTCAAGTAATTTCGTTCAATTGTTTCGTTAAATATCTCCGTTAGGGATTTGTCTAACCGCGGACAAATATCTATCTCGACCGGCGACTCAAACACATCCATCGCAAAAACCTCATCCTTGACATAGTCGGCACAGTGCACCTGCGGCGTAATAACAATCGGCGAGATTGAGACGTCGGATTGAATTTTATTCTTAATCGTTATACAGTGCGTTTCAAAAATATAAGGTCAATGTAAAAATGCCAAATTTCTTTCTCCTACAACATTTTTTTTTATAACGGTACCTCTTATCTTGTTATTGGTGCTGATGTAAATTACGCTTGCATTTTATTTTATGAAGTTTATAATTTTTGTGTTCTTAAGCGTTTCATAATTATAAGGTCAGTTAATAAAATAAAAAATGTAAGTACTTTTTTCCAGCTTTTAGCATTATTTCAGTTTAACGTTGTAAAATTTAGAACAATGGCTCGAGGACAGGCCCTGACACTCTTCGAAAGAGGAAAAATTGACGCATACATGGAGGAAAACTGCAGTTTGAGAGAGATTGCGAGAATATTGGACAGATCATTTTGTGCGGTTCAAAATTATGCAAGGGATAAAGTTAACTACGGTGTTAAGAACTCCTCAGGACGCCCAAATAAATTAACAAGAAGAAATATTCGCGAAATAAGCAAAATAACGTCTAATTCAATGATGAGCTGCAACGACGTACGGCGAAGTTTGGACCTTAATGTCTCAAAGTCAACGGTTTGGAGAGCAATACAATCTATTCCACACATTGTTCGAGAAAAAATGAGAGCTTCCCCTCGATTAACAGCAAAACATGTTGAAAACAGAATCGCGTTCGCACGCCCAAACATGGGTACAGATTGGGCGAAGGTAAGATAAAATAACACTCGTTCGAAAAAAGACCGATTTTTAAAATCCTAATTTTTTTTATACAAGATAATTTTTCCCGACGAAAAAAAGTTTAATTTGGATAGACCAGATGGATTTAGTGGATATTGGCGGGATTTGAGAAAAGAGCCAACATTTTTTTCAAAGAGAAATTTCGGTGGGGGTTCCTTAATTATGTGGGGAGCTTTTACGGCAAACGGAAAATTGTCGCTAGCCTTCCCTTCTATGCGGATGAACAGCGATGAATATCAGGGAGTTCTTTCAGAAAATTTAATTCCGTTTTTAGAGAGCCATGGATATGTTTATCAGAAAGATAACGCTACAATCCATTCTAGTCGTAGCACTAAAGCATGGTTTTCGGAACACAACATCGAAGTCCTAGACTGGCCCGCGTGCTCCCCTGACCTCAATCCTATGGAAAATCTTTGTGGCATTCTGGTTCGCGATGTTTATAAGCATAATCGTCAGTTTGAGACAGTCAGCGCTCTATAAATGGGTATCTTCAATGCTTGGGCAAATGTTACTGACCAAACTTTAAAAAAACTATCGGCATCAATGCAAAATCGCTTGTTTGAATTAATATTAAAAAAAGGGAAACAAATAAATTATTAAAACATTTAAAAAACTTATTGGTTTATTTATTTTATTGACTGACCTTATATTTATGAAACGCTTTAATTGATATATTATTAATTTTTTCGTTTGTGCTCGCCTTAGAATCTTTTATGAAATTTTAAAATTGGTGTATTTGCTCTTTAAAAGTTGTGTTCCAATAACTCTTAACCTTATTTTAACAAGAAAAAAATGTTGTTGATAAAAAACAAAAGTTTCTGTCTTGACCTTATAATTATGCAACGCACTGTAGTTGACACTCTATTTTTGCTAACATCGTTTTTATTTAAACCTTCACCGTTCCTACAATACGTCGGACAGTGCAGTACACTCGCTTACAATATCTATTTTATTCAAGTCAAACGCATCTGGTTCATCAAAAGTTTTATTATTTATTAGCGTACGTTTTTCTTTACATGTTTTATTTAATTTCTTTAAATGAATGTTAAATTTTTGCAAAAAACTTCGTCCCAAAATCAGCGGTAATGTCATTGCGTTTTCTGGAATTACCCAGAGAGTTATTAACTTTATTAGTTTTAAAAATATAATGTAACACCTGATCGTACCATATGAAAGGAGGCTTCCCTGACCAATTCCGTAGTACTTCATTGGTTTCAAGACTTCTGACACTTGGACGTCGGTTGGGACAACAGAGCGCTTGATGAGGTTAATCGCGCTACCGGTATCAAGAAGAGAAAAACAATTTATGAACCTGATGCGTCTGGCTTGACTACTTCTAAAGGCAACACTTACCGTTTGCATGGCGCTGATAGCGCCAGCCAATTCTTCCTCGCTATCTGATTTCTCCTCTGCTAGCGCCCTGGTGACTGCGGCAACAATCTTTTGGTGTTTGCGTTGGGCCTTTGGGCAGCTGTAATTGCAATGGCCTACTTCATTGCATATAAAACAAGCGTCGGCGGGTCTCAGCAGTTTTGTGCAGCTGCTTTTATAGTGGCCAAACTTCGAACAATTGTAACATCGGACATTGGCTAAGTCCTTTACACCGGTGCTCACTGGAACGGCGGTGGACTTCGGATTGAATGTTGCGGCGGTGCTCATTCCTGGCTTGACAGCGGACTTCCGTATGCAGCTCAACATACGCTTCTCCTGGTACCTATCTAATCGGCCAATAAGCTCGGCGATGGTTTTGGCGTCGTTCACCAACATGATGTTTGTGCTGTCGTCATCGAACCCATCAATAATAAAAGTGACTAGTTACACTTCTGGCACGGACACCTTCGAAACAAGTCCTCTCATGGCGATGACGAACTCCAGGCATGATTCGTCAGATCTTATTCGACAGCGCTCTAGATGGCGATAAACATCGCGAGAGGTGACTTGCCGTCCAAAAGTCTGGATTAGCACATCCTTTAATTCGTCATAGCCGATGACTTCCATCGAGTTTGAAAGCTCTTTAGCGGTTTCCCTCAGTAGCCTGCGTACGCCCAAGCATTTTTCTTCTTTGGTGAAAGCACGTGCCTCGGCGTGCAATTCGAACTCCTTAAACCACTTACGGACATCGTAGTAGTCATTGCCGCGGAAAGTGTTAAGAGCGTTGTCGATGTGATCGAAGTTTACGTTCCGGCGGCCGTGGACAATGGTGGCTTGCGAGTCGTCTTCTAAATTTCGGATCTTCTGCTGTAGCTGCAAAACTTCTCATCGCATGCGCAAAACTTTCAGCTCTGCCTCCAAATTGGCGGCATCGTTGTCGACACCCCCAGCGGAGGGTAACACTGACTGCGAAATTGGTTGTACGGCAGGCTGACTGTCTGCGGACGATTCCCCATGTACTCCAATGGCATCGTTGTATACGTTGTCTATTATTTCGCCCTCGGCGACTAAAAGCCTGCGTGTCGTATCACGCGTTTTCGACATGTCTTCCTTTTTTGTTTATGGGCTAGAGGGAAGTTATGTTCGCGATTTTCAAGAAAATTTTAGTTAAATTTAAATCTTTAGGATGCACCCCACACCTGAGATGTAAAACTCTATAAAAACCGCAATTGATTTCGCTAAATTTTAAAGATCACAATTTTATTTATTTCGAGCACCACTTCAACTTGAGCAGGCGTTTGGAGACAGAATGCAATTCATTATCTTTATCGCCGCCGGTATCCTGCCTGAAGTTGGTGGTTACATTTATCTCATTCACAAACAGATGGCGCGCAATCCAATAAGTTGTCTAATACTTACGTTACAATTTTTATTACATTACAGTAAGAAGATTTCGACAACGTACACAATCTTCCGCAGCCCAGTGGAAGAGCTACAAAACGTCAAATTTCCACGAGTTTTGTCTGGCCAAACATGTGCAAGGAGATCCTTGAATGGGCTCGATCCTGCAATCAATGCCAACGCTGACTTTGAAACTTCCGGGGCAATTTTTCTTCGACGAAGAATTTTCACCGGACCCACAAATCTTTGTTGCAAAGTTTTGCGAGCAAATGCGGCAGGTACAGCCCGTTCCTTCCGCGCATCATTCCAGGAGTAAACCTTTCGCACATGAACCCTTGTTAACATGTACACATGTCTTCGTACGAGTGGATGCAGTGCAAAAACCATGTGAGCAGCCATATGAAGGTCCATACGAAATCATGGAGTGTATATCCGACCATGTCTTCAAAATAAATTTTGAGGGTATCCCAACTACAATCAACACGGAACGTTTAAAGCCTGAATTTGTCGAAAACTTTGTCAATGTACTGAATACAAATTCACAAATTATACCTAGCATTAGTGATATTCTTCCTGCAGTTAAAACAAGGCCCGCAACGTTAAATCGGCGTCCAACATCCGAACATTTCGAACCTACAAGGAAAACAGATCATCGCGAAAGGCAACATTTCATAAATCAATGAATTATTTATTTATTATTTTTTTTCATTTTTTCCTAATGCTGTCACTCGGGGAGGAGTACTTTGGTGGTTTCATTCGGCAGCTGTCAAAATTAAATGAGAAGAAAAACAAGATGACTGAAAGAAGAAGATTCTCCAAACCGCTACTACGCCACCTACCTGGATTAGCGAATAATGATTTAAAAAAAAGAACTCTTCTTTTTCTGGTGAAAAAGCGCGAACGATTTAATATTAATATTTAATATTAATATTAATTGTATCTTTCAAATAAAATATTGTTAATCAAATTAAAGCGTTTCCTTTTAAATAGCAAACACGTCTTCAAGAATTGAACACACATTGGTAGTCAACTACGCTACACACATATATGGGACTTCGTTATTCCACTTTACAAAAATTAAAAGAGAATAAAAACAAAACGCGTCCATTTAACTACACACTTTATTTGGAATTCTGGGCATCTGCGCTTCTTCATTTTTACCTATATGCAATATATATTCATTCATATAACAAATCATCCCTTACAGTCTTTGTTGCATACAGCATGCCATCTATTAATTGACTGTAGCACTTCATGTTCGCCATACGTACCGCAGTTAGCACCATCTCCCGAAATGATCCCCAAGGACAATTGCGGAGACAACAACCCAACTAAAAGATCCCATTCCCTTCTATGTTTTTTTTCTAATACTTCTTCTCCCATAACCAATAAACACTTAAAAAAAAGTAGAATAACTGTCTTAAAAAGCTCGCTAGGACTGAGTGACCTGTTTAGAGAGAAAATACATTATAATGGAATGAATCATTAGCTGACAAATTTACCTATTGAGACTCGGAACGAAAATTCTGGCGAACATTTTTTGTACTATATCGCCTATATAAATTTCTGACAGATCGTTGGCGGGAACAAATTCGTATGAAAAGTGAAAATTCGGCACGGAATAATATTATTAATTTTGTTAAAGAAATTTTTGTTTTCATATACGTGTTGGTTTAACATGTCGAGAAAATATACGCGAGTTTCGAAATAAGTGCTTGTGAAGTGTTTAGATGGGATAGTTTAAATAGAATCGTGCTTTAAAAAATGTAAACAAAGCATTTGTTAAACGCGAAGAAATTTTTTTTCTTGTTATTTCTTTATTTAATATTGTGATAACCACTCAAATGTGAGCAGCGACATCTAGCAGAAAATGTCGAAACTCGAAGACTAGAAGGTTTCGATACTGGATTAGCAACTGGAGAGTAGAATCGATTTTTCTAGCAAATTGGAAATTGTATGGGACGCTGGATGGCGAGGATTGTTCTCGAAGTATGTCATTCGAGTATAAATACCAGCATCCCAAAGGAATGCAAATCAGTTCTAAAGTGTAATTTGAAGTGTTAATTAGGAGAAGTGATTAAGTGGTTTAAGTAAAAGATAAGAAAAGTATAAGTGGTTGAGAAATTGGATTGTACTGAGAGAAAGAATTAAATAGTGAATTGTAACTGTACTGAATAAAGGGATTTGTATTGAAAAGAATAAGTTCTATTATTTGTACCCACACAAACATTTTACATTGGTGTCAGAAGTGGGATAGGACTTATTGTGTGTAAAAAAAAAACAAAAAAAAAAAACAGTGTTTTCTGACTATTTGAAAAGGCTAGAATGGGTCAAAACTATTGCAGTTGACCCTCGTTCAACTCAAATCCGAATTGAACAAGAGAAGCCTCAGCGCCAGTGGAGGAAAAAGTGACCTGGTGCTCCGACTTCAGGAGGCTTTGAACAATGAGGGACATGATCCTGATGCATATCCCTTTGATGTTGACGAGGATGAACAGACAAGTACCGGCAATGACATGGCTGCAATGATGCAACTCCTCTTATTAAAAATGGACGAACAAAACAAAAAAATGGACGAACAGAAGAACAGTCTCGAACAAAAAATGGACGAACAAAAGAAAAATCTAGACGAGCAGAAGAGCAGCATTGAACAAAAATTCGACGAACAAAAGAATAGTCTAGAACAAAAACTGGAAGAACAAAATAACATTCTCCAGCAAAAATTCGAAGAAATCGATGACAAATTTGAAAGAATAGAGAAGAACGGTGATGACAAATTTGATAGAATAGAGAAGAACGTTGATGACAAATTTGATACAATAGAGAAGAATGTTGGCGAAAAATTCGAGGAAATGGACAGCAAAGTTCAGCAACTGGCAAAAGAGCTCGACACAGTGCGAAAACAGAAACTGCGAGAATGTTCTTTAAGCGGTCCAAGGAGAAAAGAGTTGAAGCCTCCCTCATTCGATGGCCAGACCTCATGGTCTACTTATAAGAAGCAGTTTGAAATGGCTGCCTGTGCAAACGACTGGGACAATGAGGAAAAGTGCTTTGCCCTAACAATGGCCTTGCACGGTCCTGCAGCAGAATTGTTGCAAACAGTAGACATCGAAAAGCATAAAGATTATGCGACTTTAGTACAGGCTATAGAGAAACGGTTTGGGGATAGCCACATGCAGGAGGTCTACAAGGTCCAATTGCAAAGCCGAACGCAGCAAAGAGGAGAAACACTGCAGCAGCTCCAAGCAGACGTGAGTAGACTTGCACATCTGTCATACCCCACCGCAGGCCAGGAAATTATCGACGAAATGGCAAAAGATGCATTTATCAGGGGAATTGCAGATTCGAAGCTACAGTCAGCAGTAAGGATGGCCGGGAAAAGAACCCTTGCTGAAGCACTTGCCTTCGCTCTGGCGATGGAAGCAGCCAATCAGGCTTCCAGGGGAACACATTTCGTCAGGGAAGTAGCATCTGTCGAATGTTCCTGCACAAGAATTAGTGCCGAGGAACGAGATACTCGACGGGATAGACGAATAATGCGCTGCTGGAATTGCAATAAAATAGGACACCTTCAAAGGCAGTGTAAAGAACCGTTGCGACGAAAAGACTGCCCTCACTGTGGTGACAAGCAAATAGAGGAAGAAACCCGCAGAAACAGCTATCAAGAAGCCGGTCAACCTTCCCGAAGCCATCAGTCGGGAAATGCTTAAGCACCAACTTCGCGGGGCAGAAGTTGGTAGCAGGAGTCGACGGCCCCAGGACCATCATCCAAGTCTCGCTGGCAAAACGACGCAGCGAAAGCCTTCTAGTAGAAGTAGTCAGTGGAAAAGAAAAATGGATGGCAACAATAGACACCGGTGCCACGGCCTCAATCATCAGGAGGAATCTTGTGCAGAAGTCTTGGCTGCATAACACTAGCAGCTGCAGCTTGCGAACAGCTACAGGAGCAACGATTAAGGTATATGGTGAAGTCCGCATAAAAATCCAACTGGCCGGAATAACATTCACTCACGCGTTTCTGGTAGCTGACATATGTGACGAGTGCATCATTGGTACAGACTTCATGAGAGAACATGGACTTGTAGTCGACTTGGGGGCACAAACCCTGAAATACGGAAACATGGAGATACCAATGATATACGGAAACGCCAATACCACAGTCTCAAATGTCGTCATCTGCAGCAATCAGAGTCTAGAGCCTTCGTCAGAAGCAATTTTGTGGGCCAAAGTGGAAGGTGGTCCTGGTAGCCACCGATTCTATTTGATGGAGCCAGAAAAGAAAAGAGACTTCATGGTGGGAAAGACCTTAGTGGAGCCAAAGAACAACATGGTCCCTGTAAGGATTCTAAATCCAAAGACATTCAGTGTAAAGGTGAAAAAGGGGGAGATAGTGGGAAAATGCGTACCTGTTGAGGCTATATCGACCACAACGGAAAAACAGGGTGCAAAACCGGTCACAACAGTTCAGAGCATAAAAATCAAGAACAAAATTCTCAGCCTCTGTAATCTGGACGAAGATCAGCGAATCCTGGCAGAAAAACTAATCGGTGAGTACGCTGATATATTTGCTACACAAGACGGAGAATATGGACGTACGCATATTGTTCAACACCACATTGACACCGGAGACGCTCGACCAATCCGTCAACCTGCAAGGCGTCTTCCATTGGCAAAGCAAACAGAAGTTGCCGAAATGATGTCGAAGATGAAAGCTGAGGGAGTGATTGAAGAATCGCAAAGTCCGTGGGCATCTCCAGTGGTCCTCGTGAAGAAGAAAGATGGCAGCACGAGATTTTGTGTAGACTACCGACGTCTCAATGATGTCACTAAAAAGGACAGCTACCCACTTCCGAGAATCGATGACACTTTGGATATGCTTTCTGGAGCGAAATGGTTTTCAACACTTGACTTGAAGAGCGGTTACTGGCAGGTAGAGATAAATCGTACGGACCGTGAGAAAACTGCCTTCACTACAGGAAGCGGTCTTTGGCAGTTTGCAGTGATGCCGTTTGGACTGTGCAACGCTCCGGCCACCTTCGAGCGACTAATGGAACGAACATTGCAAGGACTCACCTGGAAAACCTGCCTAGTATATTTGGACGACGTTATCGTCATAGGTTAGACGTACGAGGAGCACCGCGAAAATCTAAAAGAAGTGTTTGAGAGGCTACGAAGTGCTCATTTAAAGCTCAACCCAGAAAAGTGCGCCTTGTTCCGTCCGGAAGTAAAATATCTGGGTCACATTATATCAGCGGAAGGAGTAAGAACGGATCCTGACAAAATCGAAGCCGTGAAAAGTTGGCCTTCTCCAAAAGATAAACACCAACTGAGAAGCTTCTTGGGACTCGCCACGTATTACAGAAGGTTCGTAAAGGATTTTGCTGGCATTGCGAAGAGCCTGCATCAACTTACAGAAAAAGGCCGACAGTTCAGGTGGTCTGGAGAATGCGAAAAAGCATTTCAAGAACTGAAGCGACAGCTGTGCAATGCCCCCATCTTGGGTTACCCGACGCCCGGAAAAATGTTCATCGTGGATGCAGACGCTAGCAATGTTGGGGTCGGAGCTGTGATTTCCCAGGTTCATGATGGTCAAGAGAAAGTGGTCGCATATTACAGTAAAGTACTCTCCAGACCTGAACGGAACTACTGTGTAACCCGGCGCGAGCTTCTGGCTTTAATTCTGGCTACGAAGCATTTCCATAAGTACCTCTACGGACAAAAGTTCATTCTCCGGACAGACCACGCAGCTCTGAAATGGCTACTCCAATTTAAGAACCCTGAAGGCCAAGTTGCAAGATGGATCGAGCAGTTGCAGGGCTACGACTTTGAAGTGCAACACCGCAAGGGAACACTCCACTCAAATGCTGATGCTCTCTCTCGTCGACCGTGCGGGGTAAAATGCGAACACTGCAACCGTAAAGAAGCGAAAGAACAGGCAACTATCCAAATGATCAGGACTGAGCCAATAGAGGGTTGGAGTATAGACGAAATCCGTTCCTCCCAACAGGCAGACAATGACATCGAACCAATATTGGCCTGGAAGGAACACGAGGAAAGACCAAGCTGGCAGCAGATATCAGATCGGAGCCAAACTCTGAAGGCATACTGGGCACAGTGGGACTCGCTTTTTGTGCAAGATGGATTGCTGAAGAGAAAATGGGAAACTGCAGATGGGACAACATCTCGTATGCAGCTAATTGTGCCACGGTCCAGAGTCAACCAAGTGCTCCATGAAATACATGACGGAGTCTCAGGAGGCCATTTGGGAATAAACAAGACGTTGGAAAAGGTAAGGGAACGTTTCTATTGGCTAAGCGCTAAACAAGATGTCGAGAATTGGTGCAAAAAGTGCATAAGGTGTGCGGCTACCAAGGGTCCAAAAGTAAAGCCACATGGACAAATGCAACAATACAATGTCGGAGCACCTTTCGAACGAATAGCCATCGACATCGCTGGGCCGTTTCCCGAAACCTTTAATGGAAACCGATATACTCTCGTAGTCATGGATTACTTCAGTAAGTGGCCGGAAGTGTTTGCCATCCCAAATCAAGAGGCTAAGTCCGTAGCCGAACATATAGTCAACAACTGGGTGAGCAGATTTGGGGTCCCAATGGAGCTGCACTCTGATCAAGGGCGAAACTTTGAATCAAAAGTCTTCCAGGAAATATGCCAATATTTGGGAATAAGAAAGACAAGGACAACGCCACTACACCCTCAATCTGATGGAATGGTCGAGCGATTCAATCGGACCTTGAATGAGCATCTATCTAAGGTTGTCAGCAACTGCCAGCGGGATTGGGATCGACACATACCCCTCTTCTTAATGGCCTACCGAAACGCGGTCCATAGCTCAACAGGGCACACACCATCCGAGATCTTATTTGGTCAAACAATTCGGTTGCCAAGTGAAGCAAAATTCGGATCCCCACCGACTGAGCCCAAAGAGGTGAACGAGTACGTGAATGACTTACGCAGCAGGATTCGTAAATTGCATGAAGACACCAGAGAAAAGATGAAGCTAGCAAGCAGCCGCATGAAAACTAGGTACGATATCAAGGCGAAATCTTCCGGTTTCAACGAAGGAGATCTGGTTTGGCTGTATAATCCTCAGCGTAAGAAAGGCAAATCACCAAAATTGCAACAGGACTGGGAAGGTCCATACAAGGTGATAACCCGCATTAATGACGTTGTCTACCGGATCCAGCGTGGGGATCGAGGAAAATTTAAAGTGGTCCATTTGGATAGAATGTGTCATTTCAACGGGATGCTGAATGACGAAGTTGTTCGGGACGAACAACTGTAGGGAGGGAGCAATGTGACAACCACCCAAATGTGAGCAGCGACATCTAGCAGAAAATGTCGAAACTCGAAGACTAGAAGGTTTCGATACTGGATTAGCAACTGGAGAGTAGAATCGAATTTTCTAGCAAATTGGAAATTGTATGGGACGCTGGATGGCGAGGATTGTTCTCGAAGTATGTCATTCGAGTATAAATACCAGCATCCCAAAGGTATGCAAATCAGTTCTAAAGTGTAATTTGAAGTGTTAATTAGGAGAAGTGATTAAGTGGTTTAAGTAAAAGATAAGAAAAGTATAAGTGGTTGAGAAATTGGATTGTACTGAGAGAAAGAATTAAATAGTGAATTGTAACTGTACTGAATAAAGGGATTTGTATTGAAAAGAATAAGTTCTATTATTTGTACCCACACAAACATTTTACAATATTAAGATCGTAGTGAATAATATAAAGTGTATATTTAATATATTGTTAAACAAGTCAATAAAGACAGTGAAATGCAACTTAAAATTTTCATAGATGTAATCCTATTAATGTTACAGCAATATTATTTCAAGAGGAATATTTCAGTTGGTGAAACTGAAAAGTTGATGCAAATTGGCTTGGTTCTTAAGTTATAATTGAAGCAGGATCAAGTGCAAGAGAGTAATTGCAACCAGCTTTAAGTATTCTTTCACTTTCACCAAACGAAATAGTCCTTTTAATATATTTTGCTATGAGTATATGCATATACATACACATGTGTAGTATTCCAACTATGCGAATTTTCAGCAGCATTTCACTATTTTATTGATTTGTTTAACCATATATTTAACAAAAAGGACTATATTACACAGTATTCACTAAATATTTAACAGAAAAGTAACAACACAACAATTTCTTCGTGTTTCAGAAGTGCTTTGTTTACATTTTTTTAGCACGATTCTATTTAAATTAACCCATCTAAACACGTGGGTTTAAAAAAAAATGGAGGTAAAAAAAAATGCCACCAAGGGGCGCTCTCCATTGGCAGTAACATTCTGGCCGGTATCGTTCTAAAATAAATATGGGCCGATGATTCCACTAGCCCATAAAGCACAGTGAGTTTTAATGGTTGTAAGGGCGTCTCGACAACGGCTTCTGAGTTTTTTCTATCCCATCTAAACATTTCGCAAGCACTTATTTCGAAACTCGCGTATCTTTTCTCGACATTTTAACCCAGCACGTATTTGAAAACAAAAATTTCTTTAACAAAATTATTAATATTATTCCGTGCCGAAATTTTTGTTTTCAAATACGTGTTGGGTTAAAATGTCGAGAAAAGATACGCGAGTTTCGAGTTAAGGATATCGTTTAGGAAGATTCAAAAAAAAAAAAACGCGAACGTCAGCCCAGAGGGCCGACCCAACTGTTCGACTTACATTCTATATGAAAAAATACTCTTAATTCCGTTATGATTTGAATTACTTAATACAACTAACAATCGCTGTTGCCATCACGATTCCAACTGCCTATCCCATCCATTCCCATCTAACTCCAAAGCATTCCCTCTATCCAAATGTTCCCATGGATATCTCCTGACTCGTCACTTTTGATATTTCGCGTGCGTCTCATCCGGTGTCGAGTAGCTTGCGTGTGCATAAACTTCCATGGGAATATTTGCAACAAATAATATGCTGACTCAGCTGGGAACCTGTCTGTGCATGTCGAACCAAGTGTAAGGCGGTGCATATTGGGTTGTGATAACTCCTCCCCCTTCGAAAATCTACGCCTCGTAGATTCTTTGATGACCTTGAGGTCAAGCCGTTGGTTGTGGTAGGTTAGGGGATGAGATTGTTGGGAAACTGGGCCTTGCATGTATCTTTCGCCAGAGGGTAAGTACGACGGATGCCGCCCCAATAAGGATTAAAATTTCTGTAAGAATAGAGATTTTAAATTTTTGGGATAAGTTGCCTATGCGCTCTATGTTCTGAAAGCTGAGTTCATGCACGTATCCCAAGTCGATCATATGGTTGCGGTTGTGATGTTCATCAATGCAGGAGGAAGGGCTTGCAGTGTTGTAGCCGTAGAACTCGAAAAGGTCCTCCCCTTCAATTCAATTGTCTCGTTATGTATCTGGATTATATATGTACCTGTAAGAGGCCTTGACATATTGTTAGAAATTAAGACGCCTTTGAAATTGGTGACAAAAATGGTGTCGTCTTTAAGGAGTTCCAGGACCTCCTCGGTACTTGTTTGGAAAGTGCAGGTCGTGGGTCCACCTTTCTAGCAACGCAGCTTTCCTCAGGGATTGCTTCTAAGGCCTTATCTTCACATATTGTTGAATTATTTATTGAGAGGCAACTGGCCTTAATGCCATACGTGGCCCGGTGGTTGATCAGAACTTTCCTGAATTTCAGATCGATCCGCTTTCCCGCTATAACTGATGGTCGTGTTATCAGCAAATTATACTCTTCCATTCTTACCTTTGGCATTGAAATGACATACAATAGCATTGAGCCATTGGTGAAAATTGAGGGTGTGCCGTACTCAATTGCTTCTATTTCGTTAGCGTACGGTAGAGTTGCTAGTTCATTGATTACCGTGTTGACCTCTTCTGTATCAAGGAGATTGGTGTTAATCAGGCCGCTTTTCGCCATTTGGCAAGCCCGAACAATTTCATTTACTTCTTCTTTGATGAGCAGAATCTTGTCCAAAATGCTCTGCTCAAATCTTCCAGAAATCACATCCTTAATACCGTTTTCGTATCTTCCAATTGCCAAATTGATTTTCTGTGTAATTTCGCGCGTGATACCAAAGAGCTTCTCATTAATCTTATATTGGTGGTTATTATTTTCGACTATGGATTCCTCACTTCGAAGAATTTCGCTCCAGTCCGAAGCATCGGGGCTACCAGCCACCCATTTCCAAGCAGATCCCAACCAATTGATGGATCTTGTCCTTCTCGTTGGCTTACCTTTGAGTGAATGAAGACGGCGCTTTACCTGTGACAAATGGAATTCTATCATGTGCCTTCTGTCTTCGTCTTTAATTTTGCCGCTTGTGGCATTGGACACCCCATCCAGCAGATGTTCGAATTGCTCTAGGTCAATGGCATGCACCAGCTTGAAACTGCCATCAACGATCCAACCTTTACCCTCCTTAAGAGAGACTATATGTGTCTTGTAATTGAAGATCTGGAATCCCCAGGTCGCCGCTTAAGAGGTTAATAAGAGAGTAAATAACATTTCCACTTCGCCGTCGGTGATCTAAAACGAAAGGATACTTAAATACCGTTTTTCTCTTTTCTTCTCTTCGCGGAATTTTGGTTTGAGACAGGCTTAGTGGAAGGATCGTGGGGTTCCCGTTTAGTTGCTACCGTTAATATTTGAAAGCAACCTACTAATGGCACGATTTCACTTCACTCGTATATCCCTTAGTCCTTTAGGCAATCTCCGCTGTGTTCCCATGGTTACAGCAGAATGTGGTTATTGGCTTTTTATATATATATTTAGACCAGAAAGGCAGTTGTGTTCCCATGGTTACAACGCCACACACTCCAAAGGGGGTGGTCTGGTCTATGCCCATTTAAGGACAATATTCTTTAAAGCATCTTTGCCACCATTGCCAGGATGAAAAGGATATAGGTTTTCCAAGCCTGTCCCTGCTCGGGCGCCAGTTAAGGATATCCTTTAGGAGGATTCCAAAAAAAAAGCGAACGTCAACCCAGAGGGCCGACCTAACTGTTCGACTTACAGTCTATATGAAAAAATACTCTTAATTCCGTTATGATTTGAATTTCTTAATACAACCAACAATCGCTGTTGCCGTCACGATTCCAACTGCCTGTCCCATCCATTCCCATCTAACTGCAAATCTTTTCCTCTATCCAAATGTTCCCATGGATATCTCCTGACTCGTCACTTTTGATATTTCGCGTGCGTCTCATCCGGTGTCGAGTAGCTTGCGCGTGCATAAACTTCCATGGGAATATTTGCAACAAATAATATGCTGACTCAGCTGGGATCCTGTCGAACCAAGTGTAAGGCGGTGCATATTGGGTTGTGATAACTTTCGAAATAAGTGCTTGTGAAGTGTTTAGATTGGATAGTTTAAATAGAATCGTGCTTTAAAAAATGTAAACAAAGCATTCGTTAAACGCAAAGAAATTGTTTTTCTTGTTATTTCTTTATTCAATATTAAGTTCGTAGTAAATAATATAAAGTGTTTATTTAATATATTGTTAAACAAGTCAATAAAGACAGTGAAATGCAACTTAAAATTTTCATAGATGGAATCCTATTAATGTTATAGCAATATGATTTCAAGAGGGATATGTCAGTTGGTGAAACTGAAAAGTAGGTGCAAATTGGCTTGGTTCTTAAGTTATAATTGAAACAGGATCAAGTGCAAGAGAGTAATTGCAACCAGCTTTTAGTATTCTTTCACTTTCACCAAACGAAATAGTCCTTTTAAAATATTCTGCTATGAGTATATACATATACGAGTACATACACATGTGTAGTATTCCAACTATGCGAATTTTCAGCTGCATTTCACTATTTTATTGATTTGTTTAACCATATATTTAACAAAAAGGACTATATTACACAGTATTCACTAAATATTTAACGGAAAAGTAACCACACAACAATTTCTTCGTCTTTCACAAGTGCTTTGTTTACATTTTTTTAAGCACGATTCTATTTAAATTAACTCATCTAAACACTTCACAAGCACTTATTTCGAAACTTGCGTATTTTTTCTCGACATTTCAACTTTATTCTTATCAGACAACAATAAATTCTTAAAGTAATTTATTTATTTTGTTCCACACCGAAATTAAACTTTACATATGAATTTGCTCCCGGCCAAAATCTGTCCAGCCGTGGAGGTAAAAAAAATGCCACCAAAGGGCGCTGAAAGCACTTTACCGTCAATGTATATTGACATTCATTCACAAATCGGGATGATTTACAGTCCTTTTTGCATACAGCATGTCATCTATTAGTTGACTGTAGCACTTCATGGTTGCCATAGAATTCCCTCCGAAGTGTCATAGTTTGTTTTTTTATTTATGGCACGAAACGAACGTGTTTCACATATGTATGTTCTGGCCGGATAAATCGAAGCTGGTGATGGCTGTTAACGAATTTTCAAGCCTTTTTCGTCTTTAAAGTTGGCTGGGGACGAAGCTGATGTGGTGGTTGTATTGGCCGGATGAATCGAGGTTAGTGATTTTGAGGTACATTGCTCAGAGATGTGTTTTTCATATGGGAGAAATGCTGGCTTCAGCCTCCCAGTTGAAACGATAATTTCTTTTCCGTTTGATAAAATCTTGTAATTTTAGGACTGATGTGCTCAATTACCTTATGCGGACCTGTGTATGGTGCAGCTAGCGATTTTCGGACGATGTCATCGCCCAAGAAAATGTTCGTATAGGAAGAAAGTTCCTTGTACACAAAGCCCTGCGGCTTACAATGGTGAGTTGTTAATACTGGCCTTAACTCACGCATGTATCTTCTCAGGTGATTCAGGAAGATTTTCGTGTCATCAGCAACTGGTCCATCGACAAAAAGCTCTCCTGGTACGCGAAGGGTGGTTCCATAAACCATTTCTGCGCATGAAGCCTGAAGATCGTCTTTGAAGCAACTTCGCAATCCTAGCATGACTGTTGGCAAGATATTGACTCACTCCGTTTTCTTTTCGTGGCACATTATTGCGGCTTTGACTGTTCGGTGCCATTGTTCTATAAGGTCGTTCGCTGCTGGAAGGTACGGTGATGTCCTTATGCGTTCACAGCCCACTAATCGCAGCAGCCTGTTGAAAAACGCAGACTCAAATTGGGAACCTTGGTCTGTCTCCTGGGGGCACCAAATCGCGAAATCCAATTTGCAAAGAATGCATCCCCGACTTCTTCTCCTGTTTGGCTAACTAGTGCAATCGCCTCAGGCCATCCATAAAAACGATCAATCATGGTTAAACAATACCTGTCTCCGGAAGAGTTAGGTAAAGGGCTAACTAAGTCTAGATGTACTTGCTTGGTTGTAAGGAATAGGGATCTTCTCCGGATGGTTTTTCGTATGCCGGTGGATTTTGGCATGGTATGCAGGTTCGCGCCCACTGATGAATGTCTTTTTGCATGTAGGGGCAAATGTATTTTTTGGCGATCTGCTTCGCTGTTGCTCAACCACTTGGGTGTGATAAGTGATGAATCATATCGAAGATCCTATGTCTTAGTGTTGCTGGAATGTACGGCCTGATGCTGCTGGTCGACGTGTCGCATAAGATGTGTTTTCCATTGTCTGCCATAAGTTCCTGCCACTTTAAGCTGTTGTCCTTGGATAGAAGTAAGGTTTGGAGCTGCTGGTCGTGTTTATGTTCTACTGCTAGTTCTTCTGATGAAATTTTCTATGGCATCGTGAGTGACGCTATGCGTGACAATGTGTCTGCCACCGTGTTGTCTTCACCGCGAACATGGACTATATCCGTGGAGAATTGAGCTATGAAATTAAGTTGGTTGGCACGATGAGGAGGCATTTTCTCGGACCGTTGGGAGAAGGCGTTGATCAAAGGCATGTGATCCGTTTTGATGGTAAAGGTTGTTCCTTCCAGCAGATGTCGAAATTTCTTTATGCCACAAAAGATTGCCAATAACTCAAGGTCATACGGGCAGTAGTTTTTTTCGGTTGGACTAAGGCGACGACGAAAGAAAGCCAGTGGTAACAGTTGTTTTCCTTGAAGCTGCTTTAGGAATACGCGTATGGCGTAATCCGATGTATCCGTTGTAAGGAAAAGGGCTGCATTTGGTTGATAATGCGTTAAAATTGCTGCATCTGCCAAACATTTTTTACTTCTTTCGAAGGCGTCGCTAGTTTCCGCAACGAGGGGCTTAGTTTTCCGTTAACCTTGGGAAATGCTTGCAAGGGGCTTTGCATTTCTTCGCTCCTGCGCCAAATTTAGCGTGGTAGTAACACAGCATCCCTTCGGGACATTTACTAGGTGTTGTGGTTTGTTGTTGTTGACGATTGCGGCTGGAAGAACGAGAATGACTGCGTTGTCGGTTGAAACGGCGATTTATCTCGAGATTGACCAAGGGTTTCTCTATTCCTTCTAATTTGACCAAGATGTTAGGATTTTCGGAGTCTGCTGGAGACGCAAGAGTGGAGGGGGTTGAAGTTGTTGCCACCATTATAGCGTTGATTGGTGTGTCTGTAACTTCGACGATCTTATCAGCTATCTCTGCAAGTTTGGTTAGGTCGTTAATGGCGCTTGTAACCAAACCCGCTCGAGCTAATGCACTTAATCGCTGCATCCACATTGTGTGGAGAAAGTCATCTTGTACGCTGTTTCCTGCTAGAGTCCTCATGCTCCGTAGAATTTGTGATGGTTTTTGGTCACCGAGTGCTGGATCCGAGAGCAGTTTTTCTGTTCGTTTGAACGCCGGTTCTGTAAAAATATTTATTATTCTTTCTTTTAAGCTATCGTACCGTTCTTTTATTGCAGGGCTCTCTATAATGTCGTTGACTTGGTCGAGTGTAGGGCAGTCCAGTTCGCTAACCAATTTTGTATATTTGGATTCGATGCATTTGGAACACAGATTCCAGGTATGCGAACCATAATCCAGGACGATGTTTCCACAACGGTGGTACGCGCACTTGCGAAATGTCTTCGATTTTTACTACCACTGAGGTAGGATTTTGAGCGTCTTTATTTTCCTGCATCGTGTTGAATATGTACGCCGAACAATATCGATGGCTGTGGCTAAGAAAGTATTTTATTAAAAAAAAAAGGAAGATTAAGATTACAGGAAGTGTAGCAAGGTTAAAAATAGCAAGTGGTGAATTTTATTGTTATACATTTGCATAGTTGTAAGTGTTGCCGTGGCATAGTAATACATAATTTTATTCAACATACCTCCCCAACACTTTACAATTCAAATTGATTTATAAATGTAACTAACTTATTCATGAATTCAAGAAAATATTTTTAAAATGAGAATTATGTTTAGATATAGACAAATTTTTGGTAAATGGATCGGCTAACATATTTTCAGTTGACAAGTATTTAAGAAACACAATTCCATCAGCTATAGCTTCACGAATATAGTGGTACCTTATGTGTAGATGTTTAGTGCGAGAGCGTCTTCCTTTAAAATTTGCTATGTACTGGGCACTTTGACTATCGGTGTATAAAATGATTGGTTCATCAGCACAATGTAAGTTCAGTTCGGTAAGCAAGAGTTTAAAGTATTTGGCTCGTTTTGCAGCTGCTGTCAAGGTGACGTATTCTGCTTCGGCGTTGGACAGCGTGACAATAGGTTGTTTACGGGATTCCCAGTCAATCGGAGCACCTGCCAGTACAAAAACAACACCTGATTGCGACTTTCGATCATTGACGTCTTCAGCATAACTTGAGTCAGCAACGATGGGTTTTCCAGATCTGCAATAAAAGATTTTTGTATCGAGAGTATTTTTTAAATACCTAAGGACAGAAGTAGCTGAGTTCCAATGTTGAACTCTTGGATCTTGGTTGAATTGAGATAAAGTATTCACAGAGTATGCTATATCCGGACGACTAAATGTTGACAAATGAAGTAGGCTTCCTATCAATTCCTGATAAGCCTGTTGCGTGCAAATCACGCCCCAAAAATCCTCCACTCCCTTTTCCATCTGTTGTCTGTTGACCGGTTCATTTCTCCTCCCCCTTCTTGTGCTGTCCCTTCTTTTCTTCCCGCCGTCATGCTCTGGATGCCACGGCACAGGTGGGATTCACTGGATCCTATAAATTCAGTTCCCTCCCCCGGCCTACCACTCCAGAGATGACCATATAGGTACCCCTGATAGAGCCAGGCGGACGGCCTGGAGACTCTAGCGGACGGACGGTCCGCCCCGAGATGTCAACACCATCAACAATATCCGCGAGCCCACCATATCTAATATTGTTTGCCCAACACCATCAATTTGTATAACCCCCTACCCCCACAAAAGTTAAAAAGAAAAAGATTGTAAAGGAAAGCCCACAATTCCCCGCGGTCGTTCTTCTGCTCCCCATGTCTGCAAGAAGGTTTACTGGCCCCCATTGTACCACTATTAAGTTAAGTTTTCCTCCCTATCCGGCGGTCTCAATGGAAGCTCTCAACCATAGCTTCGGTTTCGGGTCAGAGGGCTGGCTTCGAACCAAAGCAATCATTTGGACGACAAAACAAACAGAACGAACAAACACGACCCACAAACATAGAACATCGACGTGTGTGATTGGCTGGGGATTCGTGAGAAGCTGTTGGAGCTCTGGATGTGATTCCCTTTGCTCTAACAGCTGAATTGACGGAACCCCATGTGTGTGTGTGTGTGTGTGTGGACGAATGGCGGCGATAGCCAAAAAGCGCGGTAAGCTCATTCGATAGCTTATCGTCTTGTTGGCTAGAGCCTCGAAAAAAAAAAGAGAAGAAAAAAAAGTAAAAACAGAAACGAAGAAACGAAGACCAAACGAGAAAAAGAAAACCATTGAAAACACCCAGAACAAGAACAAGAACACGAACGAGAACAAGAACAGAAACAAAATTTCTACAAACCAAGGACGAGACACACACCAAGGGACGAACTAAAGAAAATTACAGCACACAACGGACACGACCGGACAGAAGTCGGTGATTGTGGCGGAGACGGTTTACCCTCCTCCACCAGCAGAGACCCAGCTAGAGAGCGACCCCGCCTAGGCAGGAAACCCATAAAAGAGATAAGTACCCTTTTTTTTTAATACCACATATTTGTGCAGTAAACCCGCGTCCGTAAGCCTCCTTACCGTTTTCCGTGAAACCGTTCGTAAGACGGTTAGATTTCGTTCATTGCGCGACCCGCTAGACAACTCGGAACTGTGGGCCTTCCGTTAGCCGACCCATTAACGTAAAATTAATTCAAATTTTTTTAAACTTTGTTTGGCAAAACTCGGCATACCCTGTAATCTCCCTCAAACGAAACAAGAAAAAAAATCAAATATACGTATAAATTCCCCATCAGGGAAAAGACAATTCTTGTGTTTTTTTCTCATCTGTTTTCCCAATTTCGCATCAAAAATTGGGTGGCGCCTACCTGTTGTGTTGTTTGCAACTTTCGCGTTGAGCGATCTTCCCGAACCCCCCCTTGCTGAGCAGCCGGTGTGCGCAGCTAACCAGCAGCTGCTTGTTGCAATTCCCTTTTTGGGCTCCTATTCGTTTTTGTGTTATCCTCTTCATTCGTTCATCAACCACCACCCGTGTGGTTGCGGTTCGTTGTTGTCTGTCAGTTTTGAAGTTTGTTTTTTTGCCGGCAGCCCGGCATTTGCCGCTATAGTAAATTTAATTTTTTTATTTTCCCCGGGTTTTGCAACAAATTGGCGCCCAACGTGGGGCTCGAACCCACGACTCTGAGATTAAGAGTCTCATGCTCTACCGACTGACTTGGTTAATAGGTTTATTTTCGCCTTCGATTTGTGCTTCTTTTTCAAGTTTAGTTTTGGGTGGTAATGGTAGCGTTCGCGGTTTACACTCAGTTAACTTATATTTTGAAATAAGGTTCCTTACATAGTTTGACTGGCTAATCGATAAAGTACCGTGCTTCCGATCTCTTGAAATCTCTAACCCTATTGTAAGCTTTCGTTCTCCCATGTCCTTGATTTCAAAATTCTGTTTTAAATGCAATTTTAAATTACGAAAATCGGATTGACTATTCGTTGCCACAATTAAGTCGTCGACATAGGCTGTAATAAACGTTATGATTCCGCTTTGTTCTTTAAAATAAATGCATTTATCATAGTTTGAATTCTTATGGCCGATTTCCTGAAGTTTGTTGTCTAGCTTTTTGTTCCATTGATGGCCCGATTGTTTTAAGCCATATATTGATTTTTGAAGTTTGCATACTTTCGATTCATCGTTCACGAAACCTGTTGGCTGTTCCATGAAAATTTCCTCATCCAAATCTCCATACAAAAATGCTGTTGAAACGACGATGTGGTGAAGATCCAAATCATATTCAGTAGCAATGGCATAAAGCAACCGTATAGAGCTGATTTCAGCAACTGGGGCAAAATTTTCGAAGTAATCTACACCATACATTTGGGAATATCCCTTTGCTACTAGCCTAGCTTTCCTTCTATCCACAGTTCCATCTGACTTTCGTTTAGTTTTGAATACCCATCGACATCCAATGACGTTTTTATCTTTAGGACGATCTACAATTTTCCAGGTTCCATTCTTGTTTAAAAAATCTATTTCAATATTCATGGCTTTTTTCCATTCTTCAGCATTCGGGGAAGATTCAACATCTTTAAAGGATCTAGGATGTTCCACCTCAGATAGATATGAACTCTCTTTATAGATGTGTAAAGGAACGTTTCGTTTAGGCTTGGGACTTAATACAGTAGAAGTAGTTTTTGTAGAAGCATCTATTTTCCGTGATTTTTTCAATTTACTTGCTTCATTGTCAATAAAGCCTACATGATTGTTATCTAAGGCTTCTGGTCCGCATCAAAAGTTTCTTCGGAGCAATCACTTTTTATTTCTAAATCTGTCTCCTTGATACCTTTGTTCCCTCCTGCTTCATTCGTTCCTTCGTTATCTGCTCCAGCCTTATGTGATCCTGTTTCATCCCTCTCAGCTTGTACCGACCGTGGTTCATCAGATCGTAGCTTAAATTCAACATAATTTCGATTCTTTTCATCTTCAGTTTTTTCGATAAAGATTACATCTCGGCTTTTAATGACGGATCTTGTCCCCCTTTTCCACAACCTATACGCTTTCGCATTCTCACAATATCCTATCAGCACAAACTCTACGCTTCGTGCATCGAACTTGCCTCGATTCCCAGCTTTGTTTAACGCAAATGCACGTGCACCTATTTCTCTGAAATAAGAAACATTAGGAATCTTTGTGGACCATAGCTCTTCACGAGTTCTGTTTTGGTTTGCTGAAGTTGGACAACGATTGCGTATATGTGCTGAAGTGAGCACTAGCTCAGCCCACAGAAAATCTGGAAGGTCAGCCTTCAAACACCTTAGCATTTCGACAAGTCCACGATTGCTACGTTCAGCCACACCGTTTTGCTGTGGTGTATATGGTGAACTTAACTCTTGTTTAATACCACTGGATTCATACAAATGTCTAAAGGCACGGCTAGTATATTCTGATCCATTATCAGATCTTATTCTTTCTATTTTTGTATTTAATTGATTTTCAGAATAATTTTTAAATAATTTAAATTTATCTATCATTTCATACTTCTTTCGAATTATATATACAAAAATTTTCCTTGAAAAATCATCAATAAAGGTAACGAAATACAATGACTTACTCAGTGATTCTGTTTTCATAGGTCCGCATATGTCCGAATGTATTAGCTCCAAACAGGATGTTGACGATTTTTCATTTTTCATATCAAAGGACAGTCGGGTCTCTTTACCTCGGATGCATGCTTCGCAGTCCAATTCATAACCTTTAAACTCAGGAAGTCCTCGTACAATTTGTTCACGTTGTATATGTTTCAGTGATGCTGCGTTTAAGTGTCCCATTCTGTTGTGCCAGGTTTTAAAATCGTTTGCTACCCTTACAGATGTTGCAGTCTCAGTGCTCTTGTTGGTGATACGTTCTTCTTTCTTGACTGGGTAGACAAAATAAAGACCTTCCACCTTTTTTGCTCTCATAAGTTGTCGTCCACTCTTATTCACAATACTAGCGTGATTCGCATTAAAAAACACCTTTGCGTCGTTCGTAGTTGCTTTGTTGATTGAAATAAGGTTCTCCTTTAGATCTGGAACAAACAATGTATTAAAAAGCGAGCAAAATAGAGGCTTTTTGTTAACTTCACTGACAATATCAACGGTTCCAATACCCATGATTTTTATTTGCTTGTCATTAGCAAGCTTTACATACCTAATGTGACCTTTGGATAGATACGAGAAAAATTTTTCACTATGACACATGTGCGAAGTAGCTCCACTGTCTAAGCATCAACGTGTACTTTTTTTGTGATCCCAACAGTCTGATACTTGGAGCACTTTCGTGGGAGAAAAGTCCAAAAATTCTTGCATCATAAAACCGGTTTCATATTTGTCATCCACTTGTTTTGCTACTTCTACGTGAGATCGACAGTCCCTCGCCTTATGCCCCCTTTTTCCACATCGACGGCAATTGTAATTACAATACCTTGTTCCAGAAGAATTTGATTGTTGCGGTGGCCGACTAAATTCCTTGGGTTTTTTTTAATTAGATGAAAAATTATTGAATTTACCTTTTACTCTCATAGCATTATCATTTGATAACAACTCTCGCTTTGCATCGCCGATTTCCATAAGCCTAATGGGGACAGTTTCCAATGATAGGAATTCCTTTTGGGCTGCGAATGCTGCTTGTACCTCCTTATAACCTTCGTCGAGACTATCTAGAAGTATAACCACTAAGAGGTCATCGTCGAGTTTCGCTTCTAGCTCCGTCAATCGACTAATTATACCACAGTACTCCCTCAAATACTCATCCATGGTCTGAGTGCTGTTCATTCGAATATTTAATAATTTTTCGAATTCCTCGGCTTTTTGTCGCACACTTCTCCTGTCATAGCTGGACTGCAAGAAATCCCAGATTTCTTTTGATGTCTTGTAGTTTTTTACAAGAGCTACCATGTGTGCTTCCATAGCGAGTAAAAGTTCACTCCGGGCATCCAGATCTTTATCATCCCATTTGTCTTGCTCTATCTTACTTTCAACTGATCGAGTTTCCAGCCCTTGAACAATTTTGAGAAGGCGAAACTTGTGCAAAACTCCTTCCATTTGCGCCCTCAACGTTGAGTAGTTTTCACCATTAAAAACAGCAATACGACCTTGCACTGTATTTGATATCGACATTACAAAATTTGATATTAGCGACACAATGCAATTTTAAGTAAATATTTAATTAAAATTAAAACCAGAATTAAATTTTACACCAACTGGGCCCATAACCTGTTGAATATGTACGCCGAACAATATCGATGGCTGTGGATAAAAAAGCCTAAGAAAAGACGATACGCGACTGTAGGCAAGAAAGTATTTTATTAAAAAAAAAAAAATGGAATATTAAGATTACAGGAAGTGTAGCAAGGTTAAAAATAGCAAGTGGTGAATTTTATTGTTATACATTTGCATAGTTGTAAGTGTTGCCGTGGCATAGTAATACATAATTTTATTCAATACATCGGGGCTTCGTTATCCCACTTTACAAAAATTAAAAGAGAATAAAAATAAAATACGTCCGTTTAACTACGCACTTTATTTTGAACTCTGGGTATCTGCGCTGCTTCATATTTACCTATATGCAATATACTGTAGAATGTTTGTGTGGGTACAAATAATAGAACTTATTATTTTCAATACAAATCCCTTTATTCAGTACAGTTACAATTCACTATTTAATTCTTTCTCTCAGTACAATTCAATTTCTCAACCACTTATACTTTTCTTATCCTTTACTTAAACCACTTAATCACTTCTTCTAATTAACACTTCAAATTCAACTTTGAAACTGATTTGCATACCTTTGGGATGCTGGTATTTATACTCGAATGACATTCTTCGAGAACAATCCTCGCCATCCAGCGTCCCATACAATTTCCAATTTGCTAGAAAATTCGATTCTACTCTCCAGTTGCTAATCCAGTATCGAAACCTTCTAGTCTTCGAGTTTCGACATTTTCTGCTAGATGTCGCTGCTCACATTTGGGTGGTTGTCACATTGCTCCCTCCCTACAGTTGTTCGTCCCGAACAACTTCGTCATTCAGCATCCCGTTGAAATGACACATTCTATCCAAATGGACCACTTTAAATTTTCCTCGATCCCCACGCTGGATCCGGTAGACAACGTCATTAATGCGGGTTATCACCTTGTATGGACCTTCCCAGTCCTGTTGCAATTTTGGTGATTTGCCTTTCTTACGCTGAGGATTATACAGCCAAACCAGATCTCCTTCGTTGAAACCGGAAGATTTCGCCTTGATATCGTACCTAGTTTTCATGCGGCTGCTTGCTAGCTTCATCTTTTCTCTGGTGTCTTCATGCAATTTACGAATCCTGCTGCGTAAGTCATTCACGTACTCGTTCACCTCTTTGGGCTCAGTCGGTGGGGATCCGAATTTTGCTTCACTTGGCAACCGAATTGTTTGACCAAATAAGATCTCGGATGGTGTGTGCCCTGTTGAGCTATGGACCGCGTTTCGGTAGGCCATTAAGAAGAGGGGTATGTGTCGATCCCAATCCCGCTGGCAGTTGCTGACAACCTTAGATAGATGCTCATTCAAGGTCCGATTGAATCGCTCGACCATTCCATCAGATTGAGGGTGTAGTGGCGTTGTCCTTGTCTTTCTTATTCCCAAATATTGGCATATTTCCTGGAAGACTTTTGATTCAAAGTTTCGCCCTTGATCAGAGTGCAGCTCCATTGGGACCCCAAATCTGCTCACCCAGTTGTTGACTATATGTTCGGCTACGGACTTAGCCTCTTGATTTGGGATGGCAAACACTTCCGGCCACTTACTGAAGTAATCCATGACTACGAGAGTATATCGGTTTCCATTAAAGGTTTCGGGAAACGGCCCAGCGATGTCGATGGCTATTCGTTCGAAAGGTGCTCCGACATTGTATTGTTGCATTTGTCCATGTGGCTTTACTTTTGGACCCTTGGTAGCCGCACACCTTATGCACTTTTTGCACCAATTCTCGACATCTTGTTTAGCGCTTAGCCAATAGAAACGTTCCCTTACCTTTTCCAACGTCTTGTTTATTCCCAAATGGCCTCCTGAGACTCCGTCATGTATTTCATGGAGCACTTGGTTGACTCTGGACCGTGGCACAATTAGCTGCATACGAGATGTTGTCCCATCTGCAGTTTCCCATTTTCTCTTCAGCAATCCATCTTGCACAAAAAGCGAGTCCCACTGTGCCCAGTATGCCTTCAGAGTTTGGCTCCGATCTGATATCTGCTGCCAGCTTGGTCTTTCCTCGTGTTCCTTTCAGGCCAATATTGGTTCGATGTCATTGTCTGCCTGTTGGGAGGAACGGATTTCGTCTATACTCCAACCCTCTATTGGCTCAGTCCTGATCATTTGGATAGTTGCCTGTTCTTTCGCTTCTTTACGGTTGCAGTGTTCGCATTTTACCCCGCACGGTCGACGAGAGAGAGCATCAGCATTTGAGTGGAGTGTTCCCTTGCGGTGTTGCACTTCAAAGTCGTAGCCCTGCAACTGCTCGATCCATCTTGCAACTTGGCCTTCAGGGTTCTTAAATTGGAGTAGCCATTTCAGAGCTGCGTGGTCTGTCCGGAGAATGAACTTTTGTCCGTAGAGGTACTTATGGAAATGCTTCGTAGCCAGAATTAAAGCCAGAAGCTCGCGCCGGGTTACACAGTAGTTCCGTTCAGGTCTGGAGAGTACTTTACTGTAATATGCGACCACTTTCTCTTGACCATCATGAACCTGGGAAATCACAGCTCCGACCCCAACATTGCTAGCGTCTGCATCCACGATGAACATTTTTCCGGGCGTCGGGTAACCCAAGATGGGGGCATTGCACAGCTGTCGCTTCAGTTCTTGAAATGCTTTTTCGCATTCTCCAGACCACCTGAACTGTCGGCCTTTTTCTGTAAGTTGATGCAGGCTCTTCGCAATGCCAGCAAAATCCTTTACGAACCTTCTGTAATACGTGGCGAGTCCCAAGAAGCTTCTCAGTTGGTGTTTATCTTTTGGAGAAGGCCAACTTTTCACGGCTTCGATTTTGTCAGGATCCGTTCTTACTCCTTCCGCTGATATAATGTGACCCAGATATTTTACTTCCGGACGAAACAAGGCGCACTTTTCCGGGTTGAGCTTTAAATGAGCACTTCGTAGCCTCTCAAACACTTCTTTTAGATTTTCGCGGTGCTCCTCGTACGTCTTACCTATGACGATAACGTCGTCCAAATATACTAGGCAGGTTTTCCAGGTGAGTCCTTGCAATGTTCGTTCCATTAGTCGCTCGAAGGTGGCCGGAGCGTTGCACAGTCCAAACGGCATCACTGCAAACTGCCAAAGACCGCTTCCTGTAGTGAAGGCAGTTTTCTCACGGTCCGTACGATTTATCTCTACCTGCCAGTAACCGCTCTTCAAGTCAAGTGTTGAAAACCATTTCGCTCCAGAAAGCATATCCAAAGTGTCATCGATTCTCGGAAGTGGGTAGCTGTCCTTTTTAGTGACATCATTGAGACGTCGGTAGTTTACACAAAATCTCGTGCTGCCATCTTTCTTCTTCACGAGGACCACTGGAGATGCCCACGGACTTTGCGATTCTTCAATCACTCCCTCAGCTTTCATCTTCGACATCATTTCGGCAACTTCTGTTTGCTTTGCCAATGGAAGACGCCTTGCAGGTTGACGGATTGGTCGAGCGTCTCCGGTGTCAATGTGGTGTTGAACAATATGCGTACGTCCATATTCTCCGTCTTGTGTAGCAAATATATCAGCGTACTCACCGATTAGTTTTTCTGCCAGGATTCGCTGATCTTCGTCCAGATTACAGAGGCTGAGAATTTTGTTCTTGATTTTTATGCTCTGAACTGTTGTGACCGGTTTTGCACCCTGTTTTTCCGTTGTGGTCGATATAGCCTCAACAGGTACGCATTTTCCCACTATCTCCCCCTTTTTCACCTTTACACTGAATGTCTTTGGATTTAGAATCCTTACAGGGACCATGTTGTTCTTTGGCTCCACTAAGGTCTTTCCCACCATGAAGTCTCTTTTCTTTTCTGGCTCCATCAAATAGAATCGGTGGCTACCAGGACCACCTTCCACTTTGGCCCACAAAATTGCTTCTGACGAAGGCTCTAGACTCTGATTGCTGCAGATGACGACATTTGAGACTGTGGTATTGGCGTTTCCGTATATCATTGGTATCTCCATGTTTCCGTATTTCAGGGTTTGTGCCCCCAAGTCGACTACAAGTCCATGTTCTCTCATGAAGTCTGTACCAATGATGCACTCGTCACATATGTCAGCTACCAGAAACGCGTGAGTGAATGTTATTCCGGCCAGTTGGATTTTTATGCGGACTTCACCATATACCTTAATCGTTGCTCCTGTAGCTGTTCGCAAGCTGCAGCTGCTAGTGTTATGCAGCCAAGACTTCTGCACAAGATTCCTCCTGATGATTGAGGCCGTGGCACCGGTGTCTATTGTTGCCATCCATTTTTCTTTTCCACTGACTACTTCTACTAGAAGGCTTTCGCTGCGTCGTTTTGCCAGCGAGACTTGGATGATGGTCCTGGGGCCGTCGACTCCTGCTACCAACTTCTGCCCCGCGAAGTTGGTGCTTAAGCATTTCCCGACTGATGGCTTCGGGAAGGTTGACCGGCTTCTTGATAGCTGTTTCTGCGGGTTTCTTCCTCTATTTGCTTGTCACCACAGTGAGGGCAGTCTTTTCGTCGCAACGGTTCTTTACACTGCCTTTGAAGGTGTCCTATTTTATTGCAATTCCAGCAGCGCATTATTCGTCTATCCCGTCGAGTATCTCGTTCCTCGGCACTAATTCTTGTGCAGGAACATTCGACAGATGCTACTTCCCTGACGAAATGTGTTCCCCTGGAAGCCTGATTGGCTGCTTCCATCGCCAGAGCGAAGGCAAGTGCTTCAGCAAGGGTTCTTTTCCCGGCCATCCTTACTGCTGACTGTAGCTTCGAATCTGCAATTCCCCTGATAAATGCATCTTTTGCCATTTCGTCGATAATTTCCTGGCCTGCGGTGGGGTATGACAGATGTGCAAGTCTACTCACGTCTGCTTGGAGCTGCTGCAGTGTTTCTCCTCTTTGCTGCGTTCGGCTTTGCAATTGGACCTTGTAGACCTCCTGCATGTGGCTGTCCCCAAACCGTTTCTCGATAGCCTGCACTAAAGTCTCATAATCTTTATGCTTTTCGATGTCTACTGTTTGCAACAATTCTGCTGCAGGACCGTGCAAGGCCATTGTTAGGGCAAAGCACTTTTCCTCATTGTCCCAGTCGTTTGCACAGGCAGCCATTTCAAACTGCTTCTTATAGGTAGACCATGAGGTCTGGCCATCGAATGAGGGAGGCTTCAACTCTTTTCTCCTTGGACCGCTTAAAGAACATTCTCGCAGTTTCTGTTTTCGCACTGTGTCGAGCTCTTTTGCCAGTTGCTGAACTTTGCTGTCCATTTCTTCGAATTTTTCGCCAACATTCTTCTCTATTGTATCAAATTTGTCATCAACGTTCTTCTCTATTCTTTCAAACTTGTCATCGATTTCTTCGAATTTTTGCTGGAGAATGTTCTTTTGTTCTTCCAGATTATTCTTTTGTTCATCCATTTTCTGTTGAAGACCGTGCAGATTGTTGGTTTGTTCGTTGAATTTTTGTTCAATGCTGCTCTTCTGCTCGTCCATTCTTTGTTCCAGACTGTTCTTCTGTTCTTCCAGATTTTTCTTTTGTTGGTCGAGACTGTTCTTCTGTTCGTCCATTTTTTTGTTTTGTTCGTCCATTTTTTTGTTTTGTTCGTCCATTTTTTTGTTTTGTTCGTCCATTTTTAATAAGAGGAGTTGCATCATTGCAGCCATGTCATTGCCGGTACTTGTCTGTTCATCCTCGTCAACATCAAAGGAATATGCATCAGGATCATGTCCCTCGTTGTTCAAAGCCTCCTGAAGACGGAGCACCAGGTCACTTTTTCCTCCACTGGCGCTGAGGCTTCTCTTGTTCAACTCGGATTTGAGTTGGACGAGGGTCAACTGCAATAGTTTTCGACCCATTCTAGCTTTTTCAAATAGTCAGAAAAAACTTTTTTTTTTTTTTTTTACACACAATAAGTCCTATCCCACTTCTGACACCAATGTAAAATGTTTGTGTGGGTACAAATAATAGAACTTATTATTTTCAATACAAATCCCTTTATTCAGTACAGTTACAATTCACTATTTAATTCTTTCTCTCAGTACAATTCAATTTCTCAACCACTTATACTTTTCTTATCCTTTACTTAAACCACTTAATCACTTCTTCTAATTAACACTTCAAATTCAACTTTGGAACTGATTTGCATACCTTTGGGATGCTGGTATTTATACTCGAATGACATACTTCGAGAACAATCCTCGCCATCCAGCGTCCCATACAATTTCCAATTTGCTAGAAAATTCGATTCTACTCTCCAGTCGAGACTGCTAATTCAGTATCGAAACCTTCTAGTCATCGAGTTGCGACATTTTCTGCTAGATGTCGCTGCTCACATTTGACTGGTTATCACAATACATTCATTCATATAACAAATCATCCCTTACAGTCTTTGTTGCATACAGCATGCCATCTATTAGTTGACTGTAGCACTTCCTGTTCGCTATACATGTGGCGACATACCTAATTCACTTACAAGATGGCGCTGCAATCATCTTGGAGAATAAAAGTGATAGCGAAGGCATCCAACAAAAACACTTCATTCGATTCGTGGTTCTTCATGTTACGACAAGCAATATTAATTTCAGTTTTTGAACAGTTTATTTATTTGCAATAAAATATTATCATATTATCAATTAATAGATGTGAAATTGTTGTGTTCTTATTTACGACAATCGCCACATACATACTGCAGTTAGCGCCATCCCCGAAATGATCCGCAAGGACAATTGCGGAGACAACAACCCAACTAAAAGATCCCATCCCTTTCTATGTTTTTTTTCTAATACTTCTTCTCCCATAACCAATAAACACTTAACAAAAAAGTAGAATAACTGTCTAAAACAGCTCGCTAGGACTGAGTGACCTGTTTAGAGAGAAAATACATTATAATGGAATGAATCATTAGCTGGCAAATGAAATGCTGTACATTCAAAAAAATAAACGGATTCTTTTTTGACCAGAGAAGAATTGTTGTGCGGCCGGTAGAGATGACCCGTGGAGTCTATCAGAGTTTATTTAAAGCTAAAAAAGTTGGAAAAAAGAAAGGATATTAAATTCAGCAAAGTGAAGTAATTGAAAATTAAAAAATAAAACGAAAGAATTAAAATAAAAATCTCAAAGAAGAAATTTAAACTAAAATCGAATAAAGGAAGGAACAAAAAAAAAATCGAAACTAAACCATTTGTGAAAAAAACAAAAGTGATTGGCGATAATATTCACCTCCGCGTCAAGAAACTCACCGACAGTTTTCCTAAACGAATCTCCAGTTTGGCAAAAAAAAACCCAATAATGTAGTAATTGTTTGAACACTTTCCAAAGGAATTATACGACTTACGTGTGTGTATATGTATGTGTGTAAAGGTACATTAATGGTACAGAATTACAACTTAATACAATTTTTGGTCAAAAAGCAGCCAAGATAATCAGTTCTTTGCCATATTAGACAGCAAACAAGCTAATAAGAATACAGATAAACATCTACTCTGAGAGTCTGTTTTTCTCAAATCTGTTTTCACCGCACATAACCGTAATTTATATTCAATCTATCAAACCACTTATTCATTCATCTTTATCCTGTGTCCTGTCTGTTGTACTCGTATATTCATGTGATCTGATTTTGCATTGCGAATAAATCCTCATATCCCAATTTGCTCATTCATGCGCAAATACGAATATGTCCAATACATGTTCGTTCGAAGTCATACGTAATGGATATGCACATACATATATCTGAAATCAGGTTAAAGTCATTCCCTGAAGCTTAAGCATTGAACATGTGCAACTCTGAACGAAATTGCGATGTGATTAATTATATTATTGAAACCTAATTTCAATAAACATCCTTACAATTATTGATATTCTGAATATCTGAGTTTTTTATAATTACGTAGAGTACGTGTTTTTTAACAGTGATTTCTTGGCTTCACACGGAATTATTACAAAATAGCTGAATTGCACAAATTGAAGTTGAATATATGTATAAATGTAATGCCATGCCATTGGGGACACTTAGTTCGTAGATAGATATGTACATATGTACCTCTAATGATGCAAGTATGTTACAATCAAACAATGTTTAACTGTAAAAATAAATAAATTCTGAATATTATTCCAGTTTATTTAATAAATACAACAAAAATATAGAGGGATATCGAATCCCTCCCCGATTTTTCGCGGTTATTTAAGGTGTTAAGCTTCTTTTCTTAGGTTAATTAAAATAACTTTTTAAACTAATGATATGAACATTGGGAAAACTGTAACTGATATTGAGCATATAAGTACGAGTATAGGAGATAGAGAAGCGAATATGATACAAAAGGGCTACGACATTTGATCAAGTGATCATTTCGAAGGAAAGAGACGCTTGCGGGCTTACGACGGAAAAGGATAAGGATATCCTAAAGGCTATAATAAATGGTTCTTAAAACATTGTGCATTGACTTGCATTAAGTAAGCAATTGATTAGTTTAAAACTCGAGAGAATCATCATGGATTCTTGAGACAAATTTGTTGACAACCAACAACCCCGGATAAAATATGTCCAGAGTTTCCGAGATGTTTCCACGTATTTGTAAATAGGATACATATTGCTTAGCAGAATGAGTCGAAAACTCGACTGTCTGTATCATACCTCTACAGAACAAAATGAATCACCAAGTAAGAAGCAAAGGACAGGACCTGTGGGCAAATAACAGTTGGTAACTTCATCACGGTAATGCACCTTCTCATTTTTAACACATGATTCGGTGTTTCTTAGTCAAAAACAACACACCTGTGTTCGCCAAGCTCCTTATTCTCCTGACCTGGCTCACTGTAATTTCTGGCTTTTCCTTAAGCTGAAAATGCCTTTGAAAGGGACCAGATTTCAGAACATATAAGCAACCGAAACAGAGGATCAACCCAGCGTTGTAGTATTCTAGGGATAAAGAGGAACTGTACAAAAATACGGAATAACACATACTGGCCTAACGAAGCACATCTTCATCAATAAAATCAGAATAAGTTCAGCCTGGACCATTCGTTAGTTCAACTGAAGAAAAAGTGTATTTGCATACGAGTAAGTGTTGAGGAAGTATGTATACTAGGTCTATTAATTTCAGATGACGATGAAGTAGAAATTTATTCTTATTCGTAAAGCAGAATGACCTTCATTGGCAGATAAGTAATAGAAGAGAAATTACTCGGAGCAAATCACAAATAAGCTTATACACAACACACAAACACAATCATATCAACAAATAAATAAAGCAATACTGAAATTTTATATAGTACGGTGATTATTTGTTATATATATCATAGATAAGATAATTTGTTATATTTAGAATAAAACAAATGGAGGAATACCGAAGTCTAAAAGCTTTGAAACTGATTTCTGTTAATCAAGTATGTAAATCAATCAATCAATATGCAAATTGGTTAAATTTGTCACTTTTTCAAGTTCTACTCATAATTTTTGGAAATAAAAAGCGTGCGGGTTTTTTTGCGCTCGACAGAAAAATATTATTCGAAATGTATCTCGAAAAAGTTTTACTTTAAGTTATGTAAGGAAAGTTAATCTGCCTGACTGTAGTGACGTATACATAATTTAATTTATAATTTAAATAGAAAATGGAAAAAATCAGCGTGAGGACTAATTGAATACATTGATCTGAGTTTTGAAAAGCCAAGAATGTAACGCCGATTGAAGATTCATGTTAAGTACAATACTTCAAGGCCGAAGAAAGATTTTCAACGAGCAACATGAAAAAATTGGTCGTCGCGCTTAGTGAGAAAATGACTTGTTAAAGCTGGATATCCTGCAATCAAACCAATTGAAAAACCAGATTTTTCACTATGAGTTAGTCAAAAACCTTTAATCTGAAATGGATATATTTTTCTAAAGAAAAATAGTTTACCTGTAAGTCTTATAATACTAGCGTACGTACTACATGTAGAGCTCTATTCCGACAGGATAATGCTCCATCCAATGCCACAATGATAGCAGTCAGCATGGCAGATTCCTTATGTAACCTACGAGCACTTCAACGAATTTGGAACTGAGATTAATATGAATTTTCGGGACCTTCCCATATTAAATATTCCCTGCTTCCACTCTTCTTGTAGGGGTTGTGCGTTGGGTTAATTACTCGCCTACATAAATCTTATACTGTCGCGAAACAACCAATAGTCTCAGATATGAACGAAGTTATGTTGACAACCTGGGAAAAACGAAAAAAGGACAATGACGTTTTGATCAGCCTATAGAAAAGGCTAAACTAAAGTGTTATAAAGTAGACGTTACCACCATCTACGAAATGCGTTCAGATTGGGAACAGTAAGGAATATGAAAACTGTGTCATATACCACCCTGACTGCTAAAGAGAACAGAATAGTAAACTATGACAAGAAGTTTTGAGCTTTTTTCATGTGATCGAATGAAGAATTCGCATAAAGGCTAAATTTTTCAATATCAGGTTGAGTGGGGAAGTGAGCACCCCCACAAAAGAAATAGATGATGTTAGCAAAATGTATTCGCGAGTTCCTCGATAAAATCTAGCTGTATAAATATGACGTAAACACTCTTTCTGTTGATTTTAACATCAACAAATTAAATGAGAAAATTTTTGATATTAGAACCGAAAATCATAGCCTGCACAACACCAAGCTTGAAAACGAATTTAGGTTAATGGACTTCACTGCGGGGGATATCACCACAGCCAATACATGGTTTCGTCACTTCAATGATCACAAAAGAACATTCCATGATCATAAAACAGTCAACCATCACGTTACGATCGACTAAGGTACTCACGCAATATTATAGATGACCTCTCTCTATCCAATTTTCCGAAAAACTTAACACGTCCTTCGGCATTTTAAGAGTAGTCACACCCTCTTGTGTGTGTGACTAAAAAAAATAGTCACAATAGTGTAAGCGTGAAAAATTAAAATAAGCAAAACCACGTTCAAAAATAAAACTTCATTTCAAAATTAAAACTTCATTTCAAAATTAATTTATCCCTATTTGTGTGTGCAAATTTGTAACTCACTTAGAATTACATTCCGTACCAAATAGTCGATTTTTATCTTATTCTTTTTTTTTCTTTGCTTGATCAGTACTGCCACAACTCGACAGTCCTGACCAGGTTAGGTTAGGTAAGAGTGGCTGTTGGAAATACCAACCCAATAAGGTCTATTGGCCCATTGTGATGACACGTGGATCTATGATCCTCTTACTACTGGAACCAGTTTGAGCTTATAATAAAGCGTAGGAGACTGTTAACGTCTATGTTTTCTGGATCGTTTAGGTCGTTGTAGAAGAAAGCCAATAGATGAAGCTTTCTTCTCTGGGAGATAGCTGGGCATGTGCAGAGTAGGTGGAGGATTGTCTCCTCCTCTTCCTCGTCCATGCAGCTTCTACAGAAATCATTAGTAAAAGCGCCAAGCCTTTTTGCGTGCTTGCCTATGAGGCAGTGCCCAGTAATGACACCTATTATGGCGCTGAGATGTTTCCTATCTAAAAGGATCAGACACTTAGAGCGACTCAGATCCAGCCTTGGTCAGATCTGTTTGGTCGCTAGACATGTTTGCCCAGCACTTCACCTAAGGTCTGTTCTTTTATTGGTATCCAGCTTTAGTGTTAGTTTGCACGTAGCGATTGGTATACCTATACTACTTTTGTCCGGTAGAATAGGTAGAGTGGTTCCAATTTTGGAGAGTTCATCGGCTCTGCAGTTCCCTGGAATGTCTCTATGGCCCGGCACCCAACAAAGGTGAATATTGAACTGCTCTGCCATCTCCATGAGGAATGATCGGCATTCAAGGGCGGTTTTAGAATATAATGAGACCGAGTCCAGGGACTTGATGGTAGCCTGACTATCCGAAAATATGCGGATATCCTTTGCAGATATCACGTTTTTCTTCAGCCAGGACAGAGCTTCTTTAATCGCCAAAATTTCTGCCTGGAACACGCTACAGTGATTTGGCTTAGATTTAGCTTATCTGAGAAAACACCGCCACCAACTCCGTTATCGGTTTTAGATCCATCTGTGTAGAGATGGATTGACTTGTCCTCCATGAAAGCATCTTCCTCCCAGAATGATCTAGAGGGGAAGCTTACATCGAAGTTTTTGTCAAACCAAAGTTCCGGTATGGTGTAATCGATGTTCTCTGTGAGGATTCCTAATGTATTAAGAATGTTGGCGTGGCCAAATGAATTATTTGTCCACTATTTAGTCGCTTTAAGGCGAATAGCTGCAGTCGCAGCTACTTGCCTGCTAAAAATGTCGAGGGATGTCAAGTGAAGCACAATATCTGCCGCAGAGGGGGTAGACCGCAAGGCTCCGCTTATGCATAGACATGCTTTTCTTTGGACTCTGCTTAGTTTAATGCGGTTGACTGCGTTTTCCAAGGCCGTCCATCAGACAACCACTCCGTAATTAATAAATCGGTCTTATGACCGAGATGTATAGTCATTGGGTTATGCGAGGTTGAAGGCCCCATTTGTTCCCAATTTGTTCCTGACTAACTATAGCCCCGAATTCACCTGGAACGCGTCAGTGGGTTATGCGAGGTTGAAGGCCCCATTTGTTCCCAATTTGTTCCTGACTAACTATAGCCCCGAATTTACCTGGAACGCTTCCCTTTGAATCTGCCCATGGTTTTATTTACGTTCGCCACTTCCCATATCCCCTCGTATGAAACTTGTCCTACCTGAAAACCTTGAGCATCTTTTATCAAATATCTGTCATTTGACATAACATTCGCTATCCTAAATGGATCTTCGAACTCGGGAATAATTTTGCTCACACAATTTATTATCATCACATTGCCACATTCTTTATATATCACTTGAATTCTGCAACGATCCCTTGATACTTTATAACATTCTTGACATTTAATAATTTTTTTTGCTGCCTTAGCCCTTCTCTGATTTAAAATTCTTTTTACCACTTGCCTATCACTTTCATTTAAATTTCCTTTTAGTCAATCAAATTTCCAAAGTCAATCATTAGGGGTTACCTGAGCACTCTGAAGCACGGTGTTATACAGCGCGAACTCTATTTTCGGTAGTACTTCACTAAGAGATGAATTCAAAGCTGCATTCGTCATTTTTTCTATCATTGGAGCTAAACGCCTCTTAATTGTTTTTATCCAGCTTGCCATTAGCTTTGAGGAAGCAGTTGCGATCCTTATATGACGTTCATTCTTTTCTTCTCTCTCAAAATCTATAAGGTTAATGCGCTGGTCGGATATTAGCATTTTAGGACGACTATGGTATATAAAATAGGACTATCAGCAGCTCAGGACTTCTTTAACGTTGGTAGTACTTGTGGCATACAGTTTGGCATACATACTTGGTAAAACCATCCACTGTTAGCAAAACGTACTTCTTCGTTTCTTTCCTCAGGAACACTGGTTCGAAATGATCCAAGTGTATGGTCTCGAAAGGTGTATCACCTTTGGATGCCTTCTGAACTTCGGGGAAAAGCAATCCACTAAAAAAATTCGCAATAAGTGAGAGACCCTTTTCCTCTCACCTTCCGTAACCAATTTGTCTGCATTATAGCTCCCACAACCTTGTCGCGGGGCAAATAGCCTATTTCATCGTGATATATTTAGAGCACGTTTGCACGCACCGTCCTCGGAGCATAAAATAAATATTCTATATTTCTATAAACTAGCCCGTTCCGCATTTTATAGAAACCACTCTCGGCTTTTTCTAACTACATATACTCGTACGAGTATTATAATTGTACATACATATTTATATTCTCATCATCGTACTGTTTGATTGAGAGTTTCTGTTCAAGATTATTTTCCACTAAGACGAGAATATAAGTGGTATGATTCAGGGCATCAGCCTGCTACGTTTTTTTACCATCCACGATGCTCTAGGTTAATATCTTATTTATTTAGAGTTAGAGTCAGAGAATTGCAATAAGTAACTATATTAAACTTTAACCCATGTAGATAAATTCTGAATCTTTTGAATGTATGTATTATCGCCAATGTCTCCAATTCAGGACTGTGGTATTTATATTCCTGCTCTGCTGTCCTTTGAGAGAAAAAGAATATCTGATGATATTCCCCATCTTTCTTTTTTGGCATGAGTATAGCTCCAAACTTCAGGGAGCTAGCATCACAGTGAAATTCCATTTCGTCTTTGGGATAGTAAAATGCTAATATAGATAAGGACATTTAAGCTTTTCGTTCAGTTTCAGTTTTAAATGCATTTTATTTTCTTAACACTAACTCTTACATTCTAACAAAAAATGCTTAAATGCTAGCTTACAATTACTTAACAATCTTATGCTAACTTACTGGCCCCACACAGGCACTCTAAGCTACTCTAAATTCTTATAACTATGTCTTTCGACTTTATTTACATTTTCTCTATTAATATTTATTTACTATACTTAAAGCTAAGAAAAAAAAAAATTGCTAACAAAAACCTAGCAAATGGACATAATTTTTTATTTTTTATAAAAACGTAATATCTAACTTAAAATAATCCTTAGCCTACCTAACGTACATACACAATACACACATACACACATATATACATTATACACAATTATATATATATATTTCTTAAATGCCAACCTAAACCTATGTAAGCTGGCCACCGCTATTCACAGAGCAAATAAATTGGTCAGCTCTGCCTCATTAGTGAGGCTGGTTCGTAATTGACGGAAACGACAACGAAACATCTTCGCCATCATTCAACCATCAGAAATGTTGGTGCTGTCGAACGACATCCCTGTGCGGCTCTTCGTCCGGTCCTAATCAGTGAATTAACATTCACCGCAATGACCTTCAAAGTTTGCTTCACCATGTGCGTACCCATTACGGCATGTGTTGCGTTAGGCCCGGCAGCAGCGCGTAGATCTGGTCCACCCGCTTGGCCTGTTCTTGAACCTGCTTTTGCAGCTGAGCCATCTGCCCTTGGATTGCGAGCAAGATGGCTAGCATGTTAAGCGCAGCTTCCGTTGTTCTCGGCATCGGCGCCGGAGAAGCAACAGTCGCTTGCTGTACCGTAGCACTCCTACCTGACGCCATGTGGGCGTAGGAAATTTGGGACGTGACGGCTAGTGTTTGAAACCTAACAGGTGGACGTTTGACCTCCACCTTCTGCTGCCGAGCCAGTTTTGCTTTCTTAATGTCAGCGAACGTAGGACAACCCCGATAGTTTGCGGTGTGTCCTACGTTCCCACATAACACGCACGAGAGCTGCGACCTATCGGATGCTCCGTTAACACCCAGAGCACATTCTTCGGAACTGTGGTTCTTAGCGCACTTCACACATCGAGGCTGCATTTGGCAGTTCGACGCGGTGTGCCCGAACCTCCGGCAGCGAACTCATTGTATAACGCCTTCGCTCCTTTTTAGTTTTTTCCAGTGAACCACCTAGTAGTCTAAGACATTGATACTCCTTAGACTATCCAGACGGCTTTCGGGATTGAGCTGCACCAGGAAGAACGGCAGACTCCGTTTCTCCCGCCTGGCTCTAGCTGTGGTAAATGGCTTTACCCCTAAAAACTTGAGTCCTTCGCACTCCTTCTCTTTGAGCAGTGCCAGGATCTCCTCAGAATCAGAAGACGGTTCCAACCCCTTCAGCAGCATCGATTGCCGCTTTTCACACTTCGGTGTGAATAAGTAGTGCTCCGTCGTTGTTTCCTTTAGGAGCTCTTTCACTTTCACGTAGCCCTCCATTGTATTACAGTGGATGGCATGGAGATCGTTCCCCAATCGCTTAATATTAAAATTATTACCAATGACCAACTTACACAGGTCCTTGGTTTAATTTACCTCGAATTTATAGGTGTTAATAGGAGGCACCTTCTCCTTCTTCTTCCGCTGCTGCTGTTTTTTCAGCTGCTGTGGTTTCAGCTTTTGTTGTTTTTGCAGCTGTTGGTGTTTCTGCTGCTGCTGTATTGTTTGCTGCATTTGTTGTTTCTGCTGCTGCTGGTTTTGTTGTTGCTGCAGTTGTTGTTGTAGCTTTTGTTGTTGGGAGCTCTCTATTTTTGATTGCTCCCTCTGTCTGCGCGCAGTTTGTTTCTGCTTAATAGCAAGCACTTTTTCTTCCAGCTTTAGTATGCTGCTGGTAATATTGTTTATTTCTTCATTGTTTCATTTCTTCTAGAGAGGCAAAGTTGTTATTGCCCCCCTCTTACTGGGCCACAACTTTATCTCCTTTAGGTTTCAATACGTCACTTATTTTTTTTTTCTTAAATTAGGAGGGGTGCTCAACCTACTCCTTCTTTTGACGGCTTTCGCATGGCACCAGCAACCTTTTATAAGTCCCGTTATGGGAAGAGCGGAACGCTCTTCACCATCCATCACGTGATTGCTTTCCTTTTACCTTTTGTTTTTAATTTACACAATTTGAGAGAACAAAAAAAAAACAAACAAAAAAAAAAAAAAATTCAGAATTTAGCCCGTGACTCGAACCCGTATCTACGATACGATGACAAACGCCGCTAACCGCCGGGCTACCGAGTCAGCTAACGAAATTGCAATTAATTTGTTATAAAAACTCAATCACTATTTTTATTTTACTTTAGAAAAAGCCGAAACCCGTCTTTTCTCTGCAGAGATCTGCGAACGACTGACTTAAGCTTTTCGTCACCAAACTTAAATGCCGCATCTGTTCTAATAAGTTTATAAGCGAAATAAGCCCAATTTGGCGCTATCCACATTTTTCGTTTTACTTACCTGATATAAATCAATTGCCAACCTTAGAAGTTTGAAATGATTAAAGTGAACTTATTTGACTCAATGGTTTTGATAATTTGATCTCCAATGTTTAAACGATCACGAGGCTTCATCGCTGCGCTAAGGGTATGTCAACAACAGTCAGGCAGGCACCTATGTCTTACAGGAACCTGCGTTGCCCACTTTGCGGTCAAAAGGGATTTCAATCCCCTTTCCGCAGCGTGTAACCACTCACGCGAGTTCGTCGCTCCGCTAAGGGTATGTCAACTACTGTCAGGTAGGTGCTTCAATTCAATACACTCATGAATCAAAAAACCAAAGGGTGGTAGGAGGGCGGAGTGGTAACTGAAAAATATTTGTTTGTACAAATGTGACTCTCAGTGCTCGCTTCCACAGTGGATGAATGTCACTTCTAGGAAAATAAACCTATTGTATTAAGTAATATGTTGCAGAAAATGTAGCATATTACGAGTAGGTAGCGTTGGAGGGGTCTTGAAATGAAGTAAAGCGAAGAATTGAAAAAAACCTAACCTTCATATAATTTTTTTTATAAATAAACATTTTGATGATTTGGCCGTACTTCAGTTTCGATTAATGGATTGGTTTGGCCTTATTTCACTTTCACAAAGCAAAGAGTCCTTCAACAGCTCCCATAAATAGAAGTTCATTGGGGTCAAGCCGGGAGACTTTGGAGGCCACAGAATGGGTCCATCTCGCTCTAACCAAGAGTTTTCATACATCTGGTCTAACCACTCTCTAACCGCATGGTCATAGTGTGCGGAGACGCAATCCTGCTGGTAAGCAATGGCTGCTCTTTGTTGCAGTGGTATATCTCTTAATAGGTCTGGTAATTTATTTCGCGAAAATGCCAGGTAGAGATTCGAATTAAGCATTAGAGGATGCCTATAGGGTCGGATCAGCTTGTTACCCAACCATTTACGTTGAATTTATGCTGAAGGGCTCTGTGCTTCATGTAGTTGGTGTTACTCCTGCCCAGGTATGTAAATTGTGGGAAATAGTGATTCTATACCTGGTGAATTGGGACACAGAATTTAGCCAATAAAGTTGTGTTCCGCATAGTGTTTTTCCAGAACGTAATTGAAGAATTCCCAATGCTTCTTTGAGCTCCCGGTTTGTAGTCTCTGTAATAGTATATGATATTATAGAATGCATGCATGTCTTCAGAATGTAGAATTCTCTAGATGAAAGCTTTGCTTAGATTAAAATATCTATGTATTTGCCTAACATAATGTAAAACATCTTCGTGGCTGCAAACGCCTTCTGCTAAAGGGTGAGGTGAGTCGCTCGGCGAGTTCCGTCTTGATCCTTACTCCTTCAACCTGGAGAATGTTGGGGCAGTCCTACCATGGTATCGTATCAGATATTCCAATATCGCTCAAAACTATAGAAACTATAGATATAGACCATGTTCCTGAAAAAATCATCATCGAGGATATTGTGAATTAAACGTCAATATCTGGGTTAAAGACTACAAACTGGTTACGCAAATAATTTCGCATTTTTTTTATATTATTTCATAAGAGATTTTCTTTTTTTTTTTTTCATAAAGAGCTCCTGTGTTCTTTTTACCTACCCGAGGTAGTCCGTTTTTTCCCGCTTTTATGGGTCATGAAGTGAAGCTATTGAAAATTTTTTATAGAATTTACATTGCGCAATAAAAAACTTATTTTAGTCGAAAAAAATTCTAAAGTAGCTGTTAATTTAGTAGGACTGTCGTGAAAGAATACCACATTTTTAGTTTTATAGTTTGAACAAGTTCGGCCGTATCTTGAAAACTACTGACCTAAGGTGAAATGATTTGATTTGGATTTTATTTGCAGGTACGAACCCAGTGTTCCAAAGTTGCAAAAAGTGCATTTGCATTTCCAATCCCTCCCATCTATATGACTTTTTCTCAGAATATGTCAAGAAATCTACAGTAAAGATTTTCGACACATTGTCCGGAACACCATGTACGAATATATGTACATATTTATCTCGTAACAGTAGAAAAAATAGCAGAAGCAAAATCACATTCAAAATTAAAACTTCACTTTAAAATTAAATTCTCTTTGTTATTTCTTCACAAGGAAATGCACCTATGTATATTCGTAATTCACTTCCTCGGACAACTGAACTTCCTACCACCGAAGTTCTTTTTTATCTTATTCTTTTTCAATTTTCTCCTTCGCTTGGTCAGTTCTGCCACAATACGTCAATATAGGCACGGACCTCTAGCAAGCAAGAAATACTAAGGAGGAGAGGAAGTTTTTCGTTGAACGATGGCAACCACAAGATATTTTTCCAATAGCGTATTTATTAACCTCGTAGATATAACAAACCAAATTAATATTACAATTTTTTCATCTTTGCGTGCTTAAGTTTTATTTCCTATTCAATCTAAGCACTCAGATAGAGAAATAGCACATTGCTCTCTACTTCATTTAATTCAGATTTCTTGATGTATTGTTTATAGTAATAACAATGTTTATAGCCTGATGCGAATATAATATAGACACTCACTGACGAAATGCTTCGCGGTGTCATCACTCTCACAGCAAGTGTAGCAGAAGATGGTGTTAGTTATGTCTAGCGTAGGCAGCGGAAATGCGGTTGAACTTTAAGAGACTTCGGAAGTCCCAGCCCAGGTTCACGTTAAGCAAGTTCATTTATCTCATTTACCACTTCTTGACAAGACTCTGTAAATTCTGCTTCTAGCTCCGTTCAAAGAAGCCTTACTTTCTCGAACAGACCTGAAAGTGGTGAAAGGCTTCGCGGTGTCATCACTCTCACAGCAAGTGTAGCAGAAGATGGTGTTAGTTATGTCTAGCGTAGGCAGCGGAAATGCGGTTGAACTTTAAGAGACTTCGGAAGTCCCAGCCCAGGTTCACGTTAAGCAAGTTCATTTATCTCATTTACCACTTCTTGACAAGACTCTGTAAATTCTACTTCTAGCTCCGTTCAAAGAAGCCTTACTTTCTCGAACAGACCTGAAAGTGGTGAAAGGCTTTTGAGTTCAGCTTGTTTCTCGCTGCAGGTACAAGTATTTCACCCTCTCCACTTGTTTTTCAGTATATTCATCTTGGGTGATCTAATTATTTGTGTGAAACGATTAGGTGCCTACATGTATGTATGTATGTGTGGATGATTTGTTTACATATATGCATCAATCGAAGTAAATAATTATTTGTAAGCCAACCCACATACTGCAGTAAACGCTATCTCCCGAAATGATCTGCAAGGACAATTGCGAAGACAACAACCCACCTAAAAGATCCCACGCTTTCTATATATTTTTTAATAAATACTTCTTTTCCCACAACCCAACAAACACACAAAAAAACGTAGAATACTAATAAAAGCTCGCTAGGACTGAATGACCTGTTTAGAGAGAAAATACGAGTACATTATAATGGAATGAATCATCACCTGACAAATAAAATGCGGTACATGCAAAAAAATAAACGGATTCTTTTTTGACCAGAGAATAGTTGTTGTGCGGACCGGTAGAGAACACCCGGGGAGTCGATTAGAGTTCCTCGGTGGAGAAGGTTTAAAATAAAAGACAGAACGAAAAAGTAATTGAAAAAAAAGGGAACGAAACTAAATTCAACAAAGAGTAGTATTTAATTGAAAATAAAATAAATAACTAAAAAGCAAACGAAAGAATTAAACTAAAATCATTCAAACTAAAATCAAATAAAGGAAAGAACAAAAAAAAAAAATCAAAACGTAACAGTTTGTGAAGAAAACGAAAGTGATTGGCGATAATATTCACATCCGCGTCAAGAAAATCACCGACAGTTTTCCTAAGCGGATCTCCAGCTTGGAAAAAAGAAGAAGAAGCAAGCTCATTTGTCGCAGCTGTACATTTGGTCAAATCAATAGAGATCTATCCAAGAATCACGAGCACAAGAAATGCATCGATATCACCAGAACAAGACCAAGGAAAGGAAAATCACACAATTGAAGATACCCCAGGCGAATGACAGTACAGCAGTTTTGTCCCAAGTGCTAGCGAGCCGCTACCCGGACAACTTTAGTGTGAAATATGTATGTATATCCCGTGCCCTCCTTCCCATCCCCACCCATTTTACCCTAAGAAGGATCTACGCAGTTTGTAATTTAAAACAGTTCATAATATATAACAGATCTGCTTCTCTCTTAAATTTTATTTCACTTTTGATAGCTTTTCCGATTCTACGGTTAAAATTAATAATACAAAAAGGAATATGTATGTAACATATGTATATGGCGGGCCAACGTTTAAATCTTTCAGCGAAGGAGTGCATTTCCTCTCTGCGTAGTAATACCACAAATCGGTAAGTCCATTCATTTTTATTTTATTTACTCGTATATCTACCATAACTTAATTCAGCACAGTATGAAATAAAATTTAAAGAAGAAGCATAAAGATCATAGTAACATATAAACATAATACAAAAACAAAATAATTACCATATTTTTATGAACTCTTTTGACGCTCAGGTAGATACCTTTCGTATCTACTAGAAAAAAAAATTATTAGTTATTTTCAATTTGTTACACCTATACATATATTCAACTTTATATACATACACACACACACATATATATAGAGATTTTTTTTTGATTTTTTTGGGGCATATTGTATATTAGACTAAGATTTACTTAAGGTAGTCCTTTGCCTCCCGACTGTTCCCCCTAAAAAAAAAATTTTTTTGAATTAAATAAAATTGTTCTATCTGAAATACTCGTACATATTTTCTATGATTTTTTTAAAATGTGATTTGAAAAGAGAAGATTCGTTTAGTGCACAAGCTGTTGGATGCGAATTGGAAGTGTTAAGGGAAGATCATTCGTTTTTTGTAGGTTTGGATACGTTTTTTAAAATGTGGGTATAAATTATATTAATATAGGGCGAAAACAAAAAGGATCGTTGGGACTGCGAAAGATGACTAAGTTTGGAGCAGATTGTTGCACCTATAAGGGGTAGTTACTAATACACCTACGGATCCAGTGGCTACCAAGGTGTGCCATAGCTATCCTATGCTAGGCACTTAGAGGAGGGTAGTTCCGTATGAGAGCGTTACACCTAGCTCAAATCTCTTTTGTTTGCGACATAGGATAGGGGAAGTTTAGTTATACTGGGGTGCAGATACATTATTCGGGTCTGAGTACTATAAAAGATTTTCTAAGGACAAATTCGGGTCTCAATTTTAAACCATTTTAGCTCAAATTCCATCTGGAGCCAGGCATGGAAACAAAATGTAACCACGATTGGTCAATGTTGGTGGCAAGATCCCCCCCAAATTCCGGCGAGCGAAAGACGGAGCTGAAGCAAGCATGCCTGCCGCTGCCAACTGGTTAGCCCCCTTTACTTCTTGCCCGGACTGGCTTCACTGGTTGCCTGTGCTGGTAGGTCATAAGGGTAAGTACAAAGTAGTGGAGAGGGTCCTTAAAGATTTTTTTTCGGAGGCATAGTCTTGGTCTCTGATTTGTGTTCATCTCTCTCTCGATCAATGGACCCTGGGTTGAAGTGCGTAACAACGGAGCACACCCCATTATTATAATCGCCCAGTTTAGGGATAGGGTGGTATAATAATTTCGTTACATATTTTTCTGCTGAAACTTACTCTTTGGACCGTATTTTCCAATGACCAATGACAAAACAAGCTAATTTGTTCAGCCTAGAATATTTCCACTATCCCTTTCCTAATGTGGAGACTTTCGCTAATGGGTGTACTTCTTATAACATCACTTTTTGTTATATGCAATAATACTCGTAATATTTGCATGTCATGGTTAACTTTAACGAAAGCATTTAAAAAATTATCAAGCAGGCAAAGGACAGTATTATAACCTTTTTCGAAATCACGCCTTATATCGTTTTAGAAATCATTGCCGAAGACCAACTTTGATTGGTTCCGAAGTAGTATTGGAAACGGCCAAGGAGGCGTTATTATTTATTTGGCAATAAGGTTTCAAAAACCTTACATAGGAACGGTAATATGCTTAAAGTATTAAATTCATTAACCAATGTTAAATTTGGTATTGGAATTTGGAAATTTGGTTTGGAAACGGTTTGACCTAAGCGATTTTCCAAGATTGAGAAAATATGTTGATATCTACATTATTATGCAATAGTTAGAAATGTAAGTCAGATGGTTATTTATTTATGGCAATATAGGATTAATGTATCGGATAGGTATACCATGGTACCAGTTGAGTTAGCTTAAGGCTATAACACTTTTAAAATCATCTTGACATTTAAGATACCTCTTCATCGCAATAAATATTCAAGTCAGAAATTCGGTTTGCGTGTTCAGATAAACGGCAATGCTGATATTTGGTCTAAGTACTACCCCCCCCCCACCACGTTTTTTTATATAATAATACGTTGAGATATGTTGAGTTGCTTGCAAGGTTGTCACGTCATTGGTTATGATAGAAATTAACATCGTCGAAGAGAAGTTAAACCGTTCCGGTCTCGTCAGTGTGCTGCTTCAGTAGAAAGTCTTTCTCGACGTTAAAAAAGAAAATCCTTTGTACGCTGCTTAGATGTATGTACTTCCACTTCAACTTCGAATTCTTTTGTTATTACTGGTGTGCATTTAATTTTCGTTGTAACGTTAAATATTGCGTATCATTCTTATATAATCTAATGACAAAAAGTTAAAGGCTTTATTTACGAGTGAGTATTTAATGATTTAATGCCCAATATACATATATCAGGATATCCGAGCACTCAAAGTGCTCAAGACCTTCGCCCGTACCTCCATTTTTTCCACATTCATATATATATAAGTGATGTTTAAGTTTAACTCTCTGCAGTTATCGTTCCAATATTGAGATATTATGCCAAATTTAGTGATAGCACCATTAGTATTTTATGCCCAGTAAAATATATTAATCAGCTTTTCGTAGCATATTTTTCCGGTTGTGATGAACTATGGCGTAAATAAGAAATAATTATTTACAGTCCATCCATATGCCTTAAATTCTTTTATCATACCTTTATCGTATATGGAAAGCTGAAAGGAATACATGGTTTTTATAAAACCGTTTGCATCAAGAGAATCAGAGAAAACCAAAAATCTTTTTGAGGATTACACTCCTAAAGTACTTGAAAACCTTACATATGCATGTGCGTATGATCGTACTAAATTTATCAACAATTTATAAGCTAAGGATACATTCTACTATACATATTATATGCTCTTTTAGGAAATATGTAGCTGAGAAATATAAGGTAGAATTATGAATTGAGGACAGAAGATTGATCCCATAAGCTGTGGTAGATTGTTGAAGCGATAAATGTTTGGTTGTATAGAAAGTACTCTTATGGATTAACTTCGCATGTCACACAGAGTCCTTATCATAACGTTTGCTCTATAAAACTCCTTACGAAAATCTACTATGATATCTTCTTGTTGGGGAGGAGCGTATCGGAACAAAGTTTAGCTGCTAATATTCTAGAAGTTCGTAGTTAGAAAAATATGCCGTAAAGATTGCACACATCACAGTTTCGAATTATTTCGCAATCTGAATATACGAGTACTTCCTATTCGGCATTGTATTGCCGAAATACAAAACACTTTCTTTTTGTACTAAAGATATTCTTTTTGAGATCAGGGAATCTTAACTTTATGTTAATTTCTTCAAGGAAGTTCTTTAAATCCTGTATCTGTATCTTATTTCCGTATTATTTCTGCTTTTTGTAATTTCTATTTTGTATTATCGTTTCGTCTTTTTATTACACTTCCACTGATAATCAGAACATTAATCATTTCTGCAATTTAAAACTTGTAAAATATTGGCTTTTTGGTTGTGACTGTGAGGGCAAAGAAAACCTGTTTTCTGATATCTTGGTGTAATAAAGTATAAAATGGTTATTTCGTGTTTTGTTTTTGTTTTTATCATGCTGTTTAACTACAATTTTCTGTTGTGTTTGAAAAGATGTCTCCAAAATATGTATTATGATTATGTATTATTATTACATTATATGTATTACAGTATAAGGGCGCGTACGGGTATAAGTTATAGTCTGACACCTATTGACGTTAAGCTCATGAAAATTCTTCTGACACCAGTCTAGATCTTCCTGCAGTGGTAGGCAGTCAGAGGAAAGTGATATATTTGTAAAGATTTTCATATCATCTGCGTAAACAGATATGTATGAATTTTCAATTATACGCTCAACATCATAAATAGTCAGAATAAATAATAAGGGACCAAGGTGGCTACTTTAAGGGACACCAGCGGTGGCTTTCATTGATTCAGAAAGCAGGAACCTAAATAGAACATTGTATTGACGTTCATTTAAATAGCATTGAACTCACGTTGTAAAGTTTCTTTTTTTTTAATAATGAGCGCGCGCTCATGGGGTTTGTGTACTCCTAAAATGTTTGTACACAGCGCGGGCAAAGGAAATTTATGGAGGAAGAAAAGAGATTAATGTTTGCAAGTTATAACGACCAGGAAATACAGACATCGGCAGGGCATTCCATAAACGAGTTGTACGGCTTAGGAACGAATCACGATATTTTAGGGTACGTTCGAAAATGGGCCTGAGGGTATACTGATGAGCATTCATAGCTCATGTTACGATTGAAAGTTTGAATGGGCGGAATTCTACTGGCGATTTCAGTGGAGCCCTGGTGGTGGAAATAGCGATGAAACAAAGTGAAACAGCAGATATTACGTCGGTGTTTGAGGGTGTCAATTGATTGACTGATATTAGTATCATCTAGAAGTTTTATAGCATGGTTTTAAATCCTATCTAGGAAGTCCAGAGATGTTTTAGGAGCACCTGAACAGATGTGGGCATTGTACTCCAATTTTGGGCAGATGAATGCCTTATATATTGAGGCTTGATCAGAGGGGGCAAAATATTTCTTAGATCGCTTTTGGTGACATCAAATATGTCGTCATTCTAACGTAAGTTGTTATTGACACACATATCGAGAATGGAAAGTTTGTCAGTTTCCGATACAAGTACCATTCATGGATAATATATTTGTGTTTAAATTTCGTTTTAATGAAGGCAGACAGCATTGTGTTTTGGAAGCATTAAATTCCACTCTGTTGATAGTTCCCCAATTGGTTATGCTGTTGATATCGAAATTTAATGAGCTCAGCATACGCTGCCGTTCTTGTTCTACAGCCGAAGAGAGTCCGGCAACGAATATGAAAAGCAGAGAGCACATATACATCCTGGGGCACACCAGCATTTATTTTGTGGATATCAGACTTGAAACCGCCCAAGACAACTTGAATTGAACTTTCCGAAAGATAATTTCTAATCCATTGAAGAAGGGAGTCATCGATCCCAAAAGCACGCATTGTCGAAAAAAGAGCCTGATGCCAAACTCTGTCAAATGCCTTAGAAATATCGAGTGCAACTATCTTGCTTTCGCCAGATTGATGTACGCTTTGGTTCCACTTTTCGGTGAGACATATCATCAAATCACCAGTGGAACTGTTGCTAAGAAAACCATACTGCCGGTCATTAAGAAGTTTCCGCGTTTCGAAATATTTCATTAGCTGACGGTTTATCAGCGTTTCCATGGCCCAGGTAAGAAGGGACGTAAGTGCAATGGGTCTGTAGGATGAGAAGGAAGAAGATTCGCCTTTTTAAGGACGGAATGGAAAAATGCTGTTTTCCATCTGCTCGGAAAGAGTCCTAAAGAGTAGGATTGATGAAAAAGCTTTCAAAAGAAGGGGAGATATACCATATGGACCAGTACTTAAGTACTTAAGATCTTTAAGTACTCTTGCTACTACACAAGTGCGAAAGTAAATTCGTCCCATTGAGGATTCGACGCACTCAAGTGTAGGCGGAAACAAAGCACAATCTGGAAGTGTTGAGCTGGCTGCAAAGTGTGCAGCTAGCAGATTGGCTTTATCTAAAGAGCTGACAGCTGGAATGTCGTTGTAGATGAGCGTTGGGATGGAGGATGAGGCTGAATTTCTAATGTTTTTGACGAGCGACCAACAATTTTTACTGCCTTTGGGACGTAGCAGTATTTTTTGCCTCAGATTTGGTCGTATTGGAATTTCACACGCTTAAGAAAGGCGTTGCAGTCATTTCTGGCTCGTTTGAACCTTTTTCAGTTTTCCTCTGTCGGGTTGGTCTTGAAGGACCGAAAAGAACTTTTCTCTTACCCTGACGGCCTTTTTACAGCTCGGGTTGTACAATACCTTTTCTTTTGCGTTGATGCTCTTCATCCGATGAAGAGAACAGAATCTCAATCCAAAGATAATGGTGTCTGTAGTCATATCAGCAGCGGCATCCACGTCGTTATCGAGGAAACATAAAATTCCTAAAGAAGCTGTTAAGACCGCTCCAGTTGGATTTCTCGTATTGCCATATGGTTCTTTTAGGAATATTTTCTCTAACTGTGTGGTCGGTGTACGAGAAATTAGCTAATATGACATAATGGTCCGACGAGCCTGGAGGGAAGAGCACATCAATGGTGTACTTATCAAGGTGAGAAGTTAAAAACAAGTCCAGGGTGTTGGCGGTATGAATATCAAGTTCTGGTATTCGCCTGAGCTCATTATCATTACAAGCTGCGTTAAGTTGTTTTCCACAGCGAAGATCTCAACACACCGTCCTTCGGGTATTGTCTGTCCAGAATGTTGAAGCCACCCAGAATTGTGTATATTGAAATCGACCGTAATAACGATTTCAGTATGAGGATACAGGGATACAATTCTTTGAATGTAGCCAGACAGCGCATCAAACTCGTTAAAAGTCGAATTGCTGTCCAGTTTGGGGTAAATAAAGCAGTAGTGGATAATTTGCTTATGGGGATGGAATTTTAACCACATGAAGTTGGATTCCGGATTGGAACATGGATCACATTGTGGTGTAGTTTGATAGTTACATCGCACGTATATGGCGAGAAAGCGGTGAGAGAAGAATAAAGGCACTAGTTCGCAGCCAGATAGCTTCAGATCAGAATGATTTGAGAGGTGTGGGCGGGGATCTACTTGCGTTTCACTAAGTGCCAAAACATCTAGTCTGTGCTTACAGATGTGAACGTACGCAGGAAAGTGATTACTTTTTAGCCCACGGGTATTGGCTGCGTCCACCCTCAATTCCCTAGTCATAATCACAGAAAAACATAGAAAACAGAAACACCGACGATACCAAGCAAGGCCGGGAAGTGAAATTTCTGACGTTGGTTTACCGAATGAAATTTCTCTAGGTGTTATGCCATAACCATATGAAACTATGCATTAACAAAATTTTCACTCACAACCCGCTGTTCATCAGTTGTTACATATTTGTTGTATGGCAAATATAGTAACGGCAGTGATAGAGTGCAAGCAACAATACTTCGATCAGGAGCGGGAGAGGTGGGATACCCGCACTGTGTGATATCTATTTATTTATTTTTTCCAATGCACTGCACTTCTTATTTTTTATTATTTATTAATTGTCTTTTGCCCACACGCGCAGTGTTTTTTTTTGTTTTGTTTTCTTGGCACAGCACACGATAAGCTTATATGGAAACTAAGAGCCTTTAATTTTATATCATGAGAAATTCTGCACATAAAGTGCTTAATACGAAATCAATTCCTTTAGATATTAAGTTTTTATAAAAAATAAAAAATAAAAATGTCCATATGCTAAGTTTTTGTTAACAAATTGGTTTTTCTTAGCCTTAAGTATACAAACTAAATATTTCTAAATAAAATGTAAGTAAAGTCGAAAGACATAGATATAAGAATTTAGAGCAGCTTAAAGTGCTTGTGTGGGGCCAGTAAATTAGTATAAGATTGTTAAGTAATTTTCAGCTAGCATTTAAACAGTTTTTGTTAGTATGTAAGAATTAGTGATTAAGAAAATAAAATGCACGTAAAACTAAAAAAAACTGAAACGAAATCAATCCAATCAAATTCATTGGTGGTTCTAGATTTACCTTTGAGAAATCCGTTCTGGTTTCGGGAAACGATAGATTTACAATGGAAAATGTTATAGATAAAAAGCTTAGGTATGCAGAACAACATAAAAATTGGTAGATAGTTGGACCTTGTTGTAGTTGAATAATATAATAAAAGACCTTTTTCAGTTTGAGAGAAATAACACTTGGGTGATAGAAAGCTAAAAGAGAGCTGGAAGAAGTTGCGCTAGATGCCATATTTCTTTAAAAATATAGGGGAAAGATCATCATGTCCAGTAGAGCAATCATCTTTGAGGTTTATTATTTTATCTTTAACTTGCTCTAAAGTTATAGACACTAATTCGAAAGTTGTTTGTGAGTAGCCATTGAAATAGGAAAAGTACGAGTTGTCGGGCTCTTGGGTATAGATGGCGAATGCGTTACAAAATAAATTGCGAAGTGATTTGCAATAATTTGGGGATCGTCTGAGGACTTATCAATAAAATTTAGAGATGATGGATTGTTATCCGATTTACTTTTAGTGTTGGCGAACTGAAAGAATCGTTCGGGGTAGAAAATGAGTGTGTGGTCCATTCCGTTTAAATAGTTGTCATAGAGGGGTTTTCAAACTATAGAGTAATGTATTTGGGTAGACTGTAAGAATACTCATCGGAAACGGGATTAAAACCATTGTTATACGACAACGTAAGAGAAAGAGGGTTCGATAACTATTCAACTTAGAGAAAAGTTGTCTATTTTCTAAAACGACGCAGTTATTTGTATAAGTGGTGAAGACTAGGCCGAATAGTCGATGAAAAGATTTGTTGCAATAAAGTAGGTCTGGTCAGTCTGGGTTTATAGAAGCTTAGAATCTACCTAAAATCATCTAAAAAAATAACAACGTCGATGCGATCAGCAGCATTAAAATTACAATCGATTGCATCAACAGCTAGCTGGTAACCTTGAATTAGTTGACAGGCGCGAATATAACAGCAAAAAATATACAGATAGCGCTTTGAAATAGGAACTCTAGCGCAAACTAATCCAATAAATGCAGGGAATGATTTTTTAAAGATTGTAAAGGTAGAAGTACACCATGGTCATATAAATTCTGCTCTTTATGTAGGTAATCGTCACGGTATAAATCAAAGTCTTGGGAAAATAATTCATTATTCTTAATATTAGGGGTGAGATTGGTTTCTGTGAGGGCAAAAAAGTTGTTGGGCAGAGTCTGGGTTTTAAAATATATAGCAGAAATCTTAGTTCGTAATTCTCTTACGTTTTGATTATAAAGGGACTAACAGTTTTGTCTTTAAACTTTTTACACCTGCTGAAATCCATAAATGTATTATGTCTGTCGATAATAAGAACTCTTGCACCTCCGATGGTATAACTAACTGTCTCTTAAAACATATTTCCTTCTATGTTGTTGATGTTTAAAGTTATTTGTTCAACTTGAGTGTTGATTGAGATAATTTTCCCTCGTTTTTGAAAAGTCATTCCCCTATTTAAGAAAGGTTGCTGGAATTTCATTTAATTTTACCTTGAATTTCTTATAAATTTTCGTTTTGACTGTACATGATTTTCGAAGCTGTGTTTAAAAGCTTTTCCTAAGTTAAGTTCTAAGTATCATTATATGGCTTGATTAGATTTTCATTTAAAAGCTCCGGCAAATAGGTATACATAGCTCGCCCTGATCAATTGGTGGGCACTCTTGATCAATCGGGAGTTTGAAGTGGTTCAAGGTAAGGTGGGTGAATTCCTATTATCCTCTAACCAATACACACTGTCTGCGCGTTAGACTCCTTTTTTCTTTTTCTTAGTTTTTTTGTGATTACCCGTAAGTCCACTTCACTTTAACAAATACTGAAGTTCTCGAACCGCATACTCGTGGGTGAAAATTTTTTAAATTAAGTTAAATCATTAATTCATTTTGAAGGTATTGTCTTTTATTTTACTTACGAGATTTTGTATAATAAAGAAGTTAAGAGAATATCTTGGTGTTTCATTGTACTCGGAGGAGTTTGCTACGGATTTTGAGGGGAAAAAGGGACGGACACTCAGCTCTACCGCATACACCGTGCTATAACTTTAATAAGGATTTAGTGTGTAGTTCAAATTGCTTTAAAATAGAAGTTGTTGATAGCTATAAGTATCTAGGTGTATTAATACATAAAAATGTATCTTGGAAAGCGCACTAGGAAGAAATAAAACAATATATGTTATCTGTAATTCGTAAAATTTTTCTTTTAAGAGAACATTGTTTAAAAAAAAATGTTTTATTATGGGATGGTGCACTCGAAGCTCCAGTACGGTAATGAATGTTGGGGCGATCTTACTACAACACAACTCTATTTATAACCCAAAAACCTATAGTAAGAATTATTTGCAAACAAAATCGATTAGCTCATAGTTGGGCACTATTTTTAACTCTAAGTACACCTACAGTAAGACATCTTTACATTTTCATGGTTCTCAAAGTGTTTTCCCTGCGAAGCGCTGACAGCGTTAATCTGAGAAGTTCAAATATATATATACAGATTAAGAATAAATGATATGTCAATATATTTCAATCTCTAAAAAAAACTCGTTGTCTAAATTTTTTTACTACGGCAGCACCGAGGTTCTTCAATAAGTTACCAATCGACATCAGACAGGTAGCTTATCCCAAGAAATTTCCTTTTTAGTATAGATAGTTCAGCCAGTCAAAGTCTTTGTTGACCTAAATCTCATTATCTCATTAATTATTATTATTATTATTTGTTAACAAGTTTTCTTTTATTTTTATTATTGATGGGGTAACCTACATTCATTTAACATACATTAAAATTTGTTTTCTTGAATTCACCATGTACGTAATATTGTACTAATTCAAGGATTATTCACCTCTAGTTTCTTATGAAATACAGAATGATTCCTATTCATTTTCATAAATATTAAGTAAAATGTATTTTAAAGTGCGAAAAAGACAAAACTAAAAAAATAAACTTTGCGTTTGAAACTTAGCTGAGACGAAAAAGAAGAGAGATCATTGGCTACATCACCAGGAGTCATATCTACTTGCACAGCAAAGTTGCCGCATATCATTATGATTAGTCGGGAAACTTTCTTGCAGAATGGACGGAGTCCGGCTTGTCTTGTACATAAACGTGATATTAACAAACATTATCATATAATCGGCGATCTGTTAATCGAGAGAGAACATACTGGCCATCCTCCCCTGGATCGGTAAGGTGGTTGGTAAATTTTGTCTTTGGCGGAAGTATAGGGTCTAAAAAAGAATGTGATGAAGTACTAAGGTGGGAGTCTGGCGTGGAAGATACTGAGAGATTTAAAATATGAGAACGAATAAAATTAGGATACGCCGTTTTTGTTTGAGTGGAATAAGGAGATGTTCTTAGGATTTTTAAAGGGAGGATCAAGATTAAAAAGCACACGTTTGAGAATTGGGTTAGATGGTGTAGAATATTGTTCTGTGTATAAGGGACTGACAAGATGAAATGAAGTAAGAGTAAAGAAAGGAACTGTTCCAACTTTAAAACTCCAGTTTGGATCAGGAGCTCGTTTATTAGGAGTTGGTTTTTTATTGTAAAAGTTAGGCTTAGAATAAGGGTAAAAATCGGTTTAGGTTTAGACTTAACATGGGTCTGTTTTCTAGGTTTAGTGGATTTTAAATTGTTATTTTTAATACTGGACTTAAGGGTATCATTCTTGCGAAGTTTTTTGGCTCCAGCATTCGGTTTTAATTTTGCCATGGTTATTTCACCCAGATTGATAATGTCATTCATATTTTAATGGTGATGGAGGAGATTTTACGGCAGTTGTTGACATAAATTTTGAATTTTTTTCTAAAAAAGTTAGATTGAGTTAAATTTGCTCAAACTATTCAATAATAATTTAATATTTGAATAAATATATAGCGTTACCCCACCCACATACATCCCTTTAAGTTCTAGGCCTTATATAGCGACATTTTGCACTATTTTTGTATCTGAGCACACCAAAATACATATTGTCATCAACATTTCTAAATAGTTTATTTTCTATTTTTACCAAATTTAATAAGAAATAAAAATATCTACATATCTATTTATATACCTATCTACTGTAGGTTGAAGGCCTAATCAAGGTTTTTAATATCAAATAACAATTTTAAAAAAAGTTTTTAAGTTAAAAATCTTTATTGTTTACATACATACATACGAGTATGTATATTTTATTAGATTCGATCACTTATATATATTACAGTCGATATACACAGTCGGGGAAATTGGGAGATGGTTTTCTGATATGAGGATTATAATAATAAATTTAATATATTCTTAGTCAATACTGAGGATATGGGAAGACCATGATTGCTAACTGTGTAATAACTAAAATTCCGCGGCTAGGTATAACAAATCTTTTAATCTAAACGATGATTATTGATAGCAGAGCGTAGTTCAGATGCTACTCGTTGATAAAAAAAGTCTTATGTGTTGTACAGTGTTAAAGAGAAAGAAAAAGCGGAAATTGAAAATTTATTCACTCAATTGACATTGTATATACAATGAAAGCGTTCAACACAACATCCTCCCTGAATTAATTTTCAAATCATACGAGATATTTTTGTTTTCTTTTTCATATAAAACTTTACAATATTCTCATAACTATCGCCAAGATTTACAAAAAGTTAAAAAATGCAAACACCTTAGAATTAATACAAGAGTAGTATCAAAATATTTCTTTCTTTCTCTGTCCCATTTTCCTAAAAACCCTAAAAACTTAACGCGTGCTCAGGCATTTTAAGTGTAATAATATCCACTTGAGTGTTAAGTTCTTTAAAAATAAAAGACCCATGAATTTACTCAGATTAACAAAAATTACTTCATTAGCTTCAATGGAAATATTTTTTTATTCGGTGCCGCAAAGAAATACAGTTCAGTGTTTTTTCAATTCTAAATGCATTTTATTTTCTTAACACTAACTCTTACATTCTAACAAAAAATGCAGTCGTTCATAGACCTTCGTGAGGAATAAACGTGTGTTTCGACTTTTGCCAGAGTGAAAAATATAGTGATTTCATACTAAAGACAATTGGTTGCAGTCAAGCGGTTAGCGGCGTCGACCGTCACAGTCGTTCATAGACCTCGATAAGGGACAGACGTGTTTCGGCTTCTTTCAAGTGAAAAAAAGTAAAAAAGTGTAATAACTGTGGAATTGAAAACATTTTTGGCAAGTGCTTCGGGGGTGCAACAGTAGTGGTGTCGGCCGAGAAACCAAGGGTCGTGGGTTTGATCCCCGGAATAGGACGGACTTTTTATTGTTAAAAAAAAAGTTAAAAAATTAAACCAAACAATTTTGCTGAAATCGAACGATGAGTGGAAGGGAGCGGTCCGCTATTCCAATAGCGGAATCAGCACCAGAGGTAACATTGTCATCGGATGATCAAGAAGCTACGTCATCAGGCCATAACCCATCTGGGAATCCAGATAATACAAAGAAGAGGAGGAAGCTGCGGCCTACTCCAAACCTCGTCAAGCGTCCTTCCCTCTCAGTTTCCTCCTAAAAGCTTCCCGTTGGAAGGAGGGAAGCGGCGACAAAAAGAACACCAAGGTCAGCAACAAACCCAGCAAACGACGAATTCCCATATGTGTCTGACGGTGGGGAAGGTCACTATATGGGCGGTAATAGCTTCGCAGCGCTGGCGGCTTCTGAGTCCGAGGACGAAGAAGAAGAAGTGAAAGCTCTAAGCAGAAATATCAATGAACTGCAATTCCAAATACTGGCTATTAAAGCCAAACAAGTTGCGAGAAGAGAGAAGGAGCAGCAGCAAGAACTCAAGATCTCTCAGCAACAACAAAAAGTATGCGTGGAGCAACCACAGCAACAAAAAGAGAAACAGCCGTCAAAACAACAAAAACTACAGACACCGACACAAGGACAAACAACAAAAGATGCACAACCACTACGAAAGCATAAACAGCAAAAACAACGACAACAACAAAAATCGCAGCAGCAGCAGCAACAGCAGCAGAAGCAACAGCAACAACAACCAAAACCAACTAAGTAGCGGGTACCTTCAATCAACACTTTTAAGATGGAGTTAAAAGAAACAATTGAACTATGTAAGTCGGCCATAGGAAATAATTTTTTACATTAAAAGACTTAGTTTAGATAGGCATGCGATCCACTGTAACACAGTGGAGCGCTATACTAAAATAAAAAACTTACTGAAGGAATCGTCGACGGAGTTCTTCTCCTACACCCCGAAGGGGGACAAGCTGCAAACAATGCTGCTGAGGGGGTTAGAACCGTCGACTGATCCGGAGGAGCTCCTTGCACTGCTCAAAGAGATGGAGTGCGAAGAGCTCAAATTCGTAGGGGTTAAGCCATTCGTCACGGCTAGAGCCAAAAGGGAGAAGCGGAAACTACCGTTCTTCCCGGTTCAGCTAAGTCCCACCAGCAAACTGGATGGTCTAAGGAACATCAAAGTCCTAGACTACCAGGTTGTACACTGGGAAAAATTAAAGAGGAGCGAAAACATTTTACAATGCGTTCGCTGCCAAAGGTTCGGGCACGTCGCGTCGAACTGGGAAATGCAGCCTCGATGCGTGAAGTGTGGAAAGAACCACAAATCCGAGGAATGCACTCTAGGTAAGGACGGAGTGTCAGAAAAAAGCCAACTCTCTTGTGCGTTATGTAGGAACACGGGACACAACGCAAATTATAGGGGTTGTCCCAAATTCCAATACATCAAAAGAGTAAATCTGGCTTGGCAGCAGAAAGTGGAGGTTAAACGTCCACTCGTGCAGGCACAAACACCAGCCGTTACTCCCCACGTTACCTACGCCCAAATGGCGGCAGGTAGGGGAAATACGGTACAACAACCAAAGGTAGCTTCTCAGGCCCCAGCGCCTAGAGCACCGGAACCTGTACCTGACATGCTGGCTATCTTGCTCTCTATTCAGGGGCAGATGGCTCAGCTTCAGCGTCAAATACAGGAACAGGTTAAGCGGGTATATCAAATATACGCGCTGCTGCCGGGCCTAACGCACCTCCAGTCGTAATAGGTACGCATATGGCGGAGCAAACCCTGAAGTTTCTTGCAGTGAATGTTAATTCACTGATTAGGTTCGAACGAAGAGCCACACTGTTTAAGTTGTTTAAAGACCAAGCCCCTGATGTGCTCTTGGTTAGCGAAACTAAGCTTACCAAAAGACACAAAATGAGGCACAAAAGGTATAAAATAGTACGGAGAAACCGACCCAACTCCATTCAGGGAGGAGGCGTTGCGATCTTTGTAAGAAAAGGTATACGTTTCAAAAGAGTATACAGTCGTGTAGTACGTAGGTTCCAGGTGCTGGAAGCATGCATCGTGTATATCCCTCTCCGCAGTGGAAAGCGGTTATACATGGTGTCTGTTTATGCACCTAATGCTACTCAATCCACTTTATTCATCTCAGAGCTCGATTCCTAAGACTGGAATTGGAGGAAAACTACTTTATTATCGGCGGAGATTTCAACGCCAAACATAGAGATTGGGGAAATAATACACCAAATACTAGAGGGATCCTACTATTTAATTGGTGGGGTCAGCACAGTATAATGTATCGACTCGGCCTTAAGGCGACGGATAGTCCGTCGTTTCCTAGACACGGGTCCTATTTGGATCTCCTGCAGTTCGACACACGAATACACCTGACATGCACAAACCAACAAACCATAAACTGTCTACGCACTTTTGTGTATGACAGTGACCATTGTGGTCTCAACACCGAAATAACCGTTCCGAACGAAGCTGCGGAATTGGACGAGTTTGTTCAAAGACATTGCTACAACTATAGTAGGGCGTGTTGGACACACTTCTCCAGAACACTGACGAGAGCAATCTCCTCGAATTCGCTCTACCCACCGTCCAATAGAAATCTGTCAAACGAGGAGATTGACAGGTATCTAAAACTAATGGACGAGACAATTAAACGAACAATGGACAAAACGATACCTCGGTATCAATACACTGACAACGAAGACTTATTCCGCAACGCAACCATTGACGCACTGCACCGACATAAAAGTAGACTGCTGTCATGGCTAAAATCCTTGTACAGACAGTTTACTGACAGACATAACCCGGAGATTATGACGCTAAAGTCGTCGATCAAAAACCTCCAAGTATTAATAAAAGAAAATTACAGAGCATCTGTAAGTTTGTATTGGAACAACAAAATTCGGGCTGTAAACACCAGCAACCCGAATATGTTTCCGCAAATAAATAAAATCTTTCGGAGAAAAGATCAAAACGACCTTTCGTGTCTTAAAATCGCTCGAACGACGGACAACGAGAAAATACTTATAGCAGCAGGCATCGATCCAAATGAGGCTGTTGATGATGACAACTTCTTTGTGATCGAGGATCCGCAGGAGAAGGTAGAGCCTATAGGAGCGACTTTCCAGGAAGTATATAAGGCGAATGACATCATTGGCCCGAACCACAATCTGGAGAATCGAGTCCTTGTCCACAATTTCTACCTTCGAAATGAAATAGTGAATTGGCGATTCGAGAGCTCGGGTTTCACCCAGTTCAGTGACGAGAATATGGCAAATAATGTCATCACCAATGAAATGGTACTACCACCGTTCATTCCGAAGGCAGAGCTCCAAACGATATTCGAATCACTTAGAAGTAAGAAATCAGTGGGAACCGATGAAATACCGAACATTGTGCTTCGACATCTCCCTCTAGAAGCGGTGGACATTTATACTACAATGTTTAATAACGCAATGAATAATGCACATTATCCAGCGCATTGGAAAACTGCGGTGGTACATCCGATCCCCAAAAGTGATAAAGACACTTCCAATCCGGCGAATCTCCGCTCGATCAGTCTTCTTCCAAACATCAGTAAGGTGTTCGAGAAGGTGATCAATAGAGTCCTAACTAAGTGGGTTGAGGACAAACATATAGTTCCGGATAATCAGTTCGGTTTCAAGGCGGGGCATGATGTTATTCATGCTGCGTCTAAACTGGTTTCTGATATCCAATGGAACAAAGGCAAGAATCAGTGCACTGGTGCCTGCCTGATTGACTTGGAAAAAGCCTTCGATACCGTATGGTTAGAGGGACTTTTTTTCAAGCTGGACAGGTTGGGCATTAGTAAACCATTGCTGTATATTCTTTTTGATATGCTCTCCAGTAGACAGTTCATCGTGAAGAATGGCGATGTGACTTCTGCTGGAACATTTAACATTAAAAACGGTCTGCAACAAGGTGCGGTAAATTCGCCGATCCTATTCAACATTTACACAAGTGATCTGATAGGTTCACTTCACCATACCATAGCGTACGCAGACGACTTAATGTGTACAGAACAGGTCCAAAGATTGAGGTCATTAATATACTCTTGCAACGTGACTTCGATAAAATTAAACGATATTGCGATGACTGGAAGTTGAAAATCAACTTTCAGAAGTCGGAAACCATTTTGTTTAGGACGCCTTTGTTTGGGGCCTCTAGGGATACCAGAAAGAATTGGCGAAAGTTCTCGATCGAGGGGCAGCACGGGCAGCCACTTGCTTGTCGAAATGTAGTCAGATACCTTGGGATCTGGCTGGATCAATATCTGTATTTTAACAAACATATAGATGTTGCTCTGGCCAGAGCCAAAGGTGCTTTTGGCCTTACAAAGAGACTGTTTTATAACAGCCAACTCGATGCGAGGGTAAAGGTTATCTGCTACATGGCCCTTATCAGGACTATGCTTGTGTTTGGATGTCCCGTGTGGTTCAACGTAAGAGCAAGTTTATTGGAAAAGATTCGGGTGTTTGAGAGTCTCAGGACTTGTCTTCGCTTATACAGAGCACCAGAGTCTGAGTACATAAAATTCTATCCTAATGAGGTCCTGTACAATAGGGCGAACCTAATAAGAGTGGACAATTTCGTCATTAAGTTGACTCGAAGGCACATTGCAAGAGCAATGACCTCATCGAACAACCTGATCTCCGGGGCTTTCTACCCCAATTACATGTATCATGAGAGAGTTCGCTTTGACGGCTTTGTTCCTCCAGAAGCGTTCCTCTACCTAGATATGAAAGGTCTGATCCAGGACAGATTGGCGGTGCCGCTAATCTTCCACGTTGCTCGAACAGCTGCGGACAGGCGACTCAACTACGACAGAGACGTCGCACATGGCAGTGCGGAGCGCCTCCGGTTCAGTAGGTCGGTAGGGAGTCGCGATATAAGGGATGTTGCTCGGCAGCACCAACAATTCTGGTGGCTAGATGAAGGAGGAGTAGTTTCGTCGTCGAATTCCTCCAGTAATACGTAGCTTCATAGGAAGCAAAGTCGGTCTTCTGCACATTTGATTAGCCGTGGCCGGCTTACATAGTGTTAGGTAGAATTAGGGTAGATTTAAGAAAAAAATAAAAATAAAAAAATAAAAAAAAATATGAAAAAATAAAAATCACAAAAAAAATATGAAAAAAGAAAAAAAAAGTATACTAGAACAGAAGTGGGTAACACTTTAAAATACGGTATAGCATTAGATAGTTTAAGTAGGATTAAGTAGTTAAGATTTAGTTTTAGGTAGTTTATAGTTTAGTTTTAAGTTTTATAGTATAACCAAAAAGTCCATATTCTAAGTTTTTCAACTTAAATTTTATTTTCTTAGTTTTAGTTTTCATAAATGTAAAAACAAAAATAAAAATAGTCTGTAAGAAACGTCGAAAGACATAGATTAAGTATTATGTTTAACTTAGAGTGTCCGCATGGGGCCAGTAAGATAGAATAAGAATATTTGTAAGTTATTTAAGCTAATTAAGCATTTTTTTGTCTAGCTTATAAGTGTAAATGAATTCTAAAAAATAAAAATGCATATAAAATGAAATGAAAAAAAAATGAAATGAGCGGCGTCGACCGTCAAATTGTGAGACCGCGGGTTCGAGCCCAGTCTAAGTTTTGGGACTTTTCTTTGTTTTTTGTTTTGGTATTTCTTAAATTCTGAGAATAGTACATAGTGTTATCAAAAAAAAACAGTCACGTGATGGATGGTGGAGAGCGCTCCGCTCTTCCCATAACGGGAGTGGAAAAAGGCAAGCACAGTGTTGCCGGTGCCGTGGCGAAAGCCATTAATAGGAGGAGGAGTCTGAAAACCCCTCCTAACCTAACAAAAAAGAAAATAAAGGCTGTTTTAACGGCTGATGAGGTCCATTATGAGGGGGGCAATAACAACTTTGCCTCTCTAGCGGCATCCGAATCGGACGATGAGGATGAAATGATAAAAGATATCAGCTCCAGCATTGAAAAGCTGAAAGAAAAAATGCTTGCCGTTAAGCAGAAACAAACTGCACGCAGGCAGAGGGAGCAATTAGAGGTAGAAAGCTCCCAACAAAATAAGCAACAACAGCGGAAACAACTACTGCAGCAGCAGAAACAACAACTGCAGCAGAAAAAACAGCAGCAGCAGAAACAGCAACAGCTGCAAAAACAACAACACCAACAGCTGAAACCACAGCAGCTGAAAAAACAGCAGCAGCAGCAACAACAACAACAACAACAGCAGTAGCAACAACAACAACATCAACATCAGCAGTAGAAGAAGAAGGAGAAGGTGCCTCCTATCAACACCTATAAATTAGAGGTAAATGAAACCAAGGACCTGTGTAAGATGGTCATTGGTAATAATTTCAATATTAAGCGATTGGGGAACGATCGCCATGCCATCCACTGTAACACAGTGGAGGGCTACTTCTGACAAGACTTAAAAACTTGTACAGACGGTTAACTGACCGACAAGACCCGGAGATTAGGACACTGAAGTCGTCGATTAAAAATATCCAAACGCTAATAAAAGAAAATTACAAAATTTCTGTAAGTTTGTATTGAAACAACAAGGTTCGGGCTGTAAATACCAGCAACCCGAATATGTTTCCGCAAATAAATAAACTATTTCGGATAAAAAATCAAAACGACCTTCAGTGTCTTAAAATATCCCGGACAACAGACAACGAACGGTTACTGACAATAGCAGGTATTGATCCAAATGAGGCCACTGATGATGACGACTTCTTTGTGATCGAGGATCCACAGGAGAAAGTTGAGACCATAAGGGTGACTTTCCAGGAAATATACAAGGCCATTGATAACATTGGCCCTAATTACGACCTGGACAGTCGCGTCTTGGTGCACGATTTCTGCATTCGAAAGGAAATAGGTAACTGGCGATCCGAGGGCTCTGGTTTCACCCAGTTCAACGACGAAAATATGGCCAATAATGCCATTGCCAGAGAGGGTGACCTACGCCCATTCATTTCGAAGGAAGAACTCCATGAGATCTTCGACACAATCAAGGCTAAGAAATCAGTGGGGACCGATGGTATTCCGAACATCGTACTTCGACATCTTCCTCTAGAAGCGGTGGACATTTACACCACCCTGTTTAATAATGCAATGAATAATGCACATTATCCAGCGCATTTTAAAACGGCAGTGGTTCAACCTATCCCCAAAAAGGGAAAGGATATATCCAATCCGGCGAATCTCCGGTCGATAAGTCTCCTTCCGAATATCAGAAAGGTTTTAAGGCGGGACAAGATATCTCACATGCCGCGTCTAAACTGGTTTCCGATATCCAATGGAATAAAGGCAAAAAACAATGTACTGGTGCCTGCCTTGTTGACTTGGAGAAGGCCTTCGGCACCGTATAGTTAGATGGTCTTTTCTATAAGCTGACTAGGCTAGGGATCAGTAAACCACTCTTGTACATTCTTTATAATATGCTAACCAACAGACAGTTCATCGTGAAGAATGGCGATGTGACTTCTGTTGGAATATTTCAAATTAAAAATGGTCTTCAGCAATCAATTCGCCGATCCTATTTAACATTTATACAAGCGATTTGATAAGTTCACTTCCCCATACTATTGCGTACGCAGACGATTTGGTAGCGAATAGATAGAAAAATCGAGGTCATTAATACTCTCTTGCAGCGTGACTTCGATAAGATAAGAGGATTTTGCGATGACTGGAAGTTGAAAATCAACTTGCCGAAATGTAGTCAGATACCTTGGAATCTGGTTAGAGCAGTTTCTGTATTTTGGCAAAAATGTAGATGCTGCTCTGGCCAGAGCTAAAGGTGCTTTTGCCCTTACAAAGAGACTGTTTTATAGCAGCCAACTCGATGCGAGGGTAAAGGTAATCTGCTACATGGCCCTTATCAGGCCCATGCTGGTATTTGGTTGTCCCGTGTGGTTCAATGTACGAGCAAGCTTAATGGAAAAGATTCGGGTGTTTGAGAGGGCTTGCCTTAGGGCTTGTCTTCGCTTGCACAGAACACCAGAGTCGGAGTACAAGAAATTTTATCCTTACGACGTCCTTTACAATAAGGCGTTCTAAAACGAGTGGAAAACTTCGTAATTAAGCTGACTCGAAGGCACATTGCAAGAGCAATGACCTTGACAAATAACCTGATATCTGGGGCTTACTACCCCAATTACCTTTACCACGAGAGTATGCGCTCTGACGGCTTCGTTCCACCGGAAGCATTCCTCTACCTAGATCAGATAGGGTTGATCCAGGATAGATCAGCGGTCCCTTTAATCTTCCATGTCGCTCGGACAGCTGGGGACAGGCGACTCAACTACAACAGAGACGTCGCTCACGGCAGTGTGGATCGCCGCAGGTTCAGTAGGGCGGTGGGGAATCGCGATAAGAGGGATGTCGTTCGGCAGCACCATGTATATATATACATACATATGTTAGAATATATAAAGGTATATACTAATATATGTATATTATTGTGTATAATGTCTATGTGTGTGTATGTGTGTATTGTGTATGTAGGTTAGATAGACTAAGGTTTATTTTAAGTTAGATATTAAGTTTTTATAAAAAATAAAAAATTAAGTCCATAAACTCCACGTAGATTACAACGATGAGTGGGTAGCCGTCCGCTACGGAATAGAAAATGCATTGATCGGCTCGGCAACGCTTCAAACTAAAATCAAGCAAAACTTTGGTTAAAGCAGCATTCCACAATCGGCTCGATTGCTGCAGTCCGTAGACGGATTTTATCAACCGACAATATTGATTTGAACCATCATCAACTGTTCCGGCTGTTGCATGTAAATTTCAGTGTCCAGGTATCCATGCAAAAACGCGAAACCAAACTGAACTGCCACTGCATTCAAAAATCTTATCGACGTGGAGCGCACTACAGGAGAAAATATTTCATTGTAGTCCACACCAGCGATTTGTATAAAGCCTTTCGCGACCTTTGGCTTTGTAGCGCGCAATCTGCCCATTCTGATCGCGCTTGGTGCAAAACACCCATTTGCATTTGATCGGTTTTTTGCCTTTTGGCAATTCAGCCAACTCCCAAGTACGATTTTCGGTAAGCGCGTCCATTTCCTCGTGCATGGCTCTCTTCCATGCTTCTTTGGATTCACTTTCTAAGCCTTCCTTGACTGTCGATGGATCATTTTCTAAGCCTTCTGCAGCACAAGCATGATTCCGCTGCTTAACTTCGCTGTTCAAAACTGCTCTCTCGTCGTTTGTCGCTGGCTCAGCAGTTGGATTAAATTCTTATCTAGCTCATCACTATACAAGCTTTCGGTAATTGTGTGGCCTGCTGACGATAAAGTTTCGCCACTGATATTGGCTTCAACCAATGTATCTTCTGTTGACGTGCTGCTGATGGTAGAAATATCGCTATCCAAATCCTTCCTTGATTCGAAATCACTGCCTTCTTCATCGTACTCATGCAATGGCACAGTAAATTGATTAGTGTTATTAAATTCGTAATCATTTACCTGTTTGAGGTCTTCGGTTTCCATGATCTTGACGTCTCGGCTAACATAGACTTTCTTCGATGCTTTATGCTAAAAACGATACGCCTTTTGATTGCTCGAATAGCCAATGAAAATGTACTCGATTGCTTTCGGATCTAGTTTCTTCCGTTTGGAATCGGTGACATTTGCAAACGCTTTGCATCCAAACCCTTTTAGTGTATTAAAATCGGGTTTTCTTCCAATCCATGTTTCTTCTGGGCTTACTGTTCCACCACGACATGGAACATAGTTAAACAACTTTGACTGCTGCCTACAGAGCCTCGGCCCAAAAAAATTTCGAAAGATTTGAGGCAATTAATAAAGATCTTACCCGATTAAGCAACGTTCGATAAATTCGTTCCGCAACGCCGTTTTGTTGCGGCGTATGAGATGTGGATCGTTCATGTTTAATGCCGTTTTTCGCACAAAAACTGTTCATTTGACTGTTCACATATTCAGTTCCATTATCTGTTTTTAGGATTTGAATGGAATGTCCAGTTTGTTTTTCGACGGAATTCTTAAAGTCAACAAAATACCGATACACCTGAACACTTTTCTTGTAAAATCGTCTATGAATGTAACAACCAACTGGACAACTGTCCAAAAGATTCATGTTTTTGAAACTAACATACTCGAGACGGTGATGCCAGAGACGCAATTCACTATCACTTTTTACCGTTGGCACTTTTTTTTAACGCTATCGACCAACAGAAACTTGTCTTGTGGAATGTCAAGTTTAAACAAATCATCAACAAAACTACCAGCTGCAACTACTATTCCATCACTGTTTTTTACTTTACAGCCACGAATATTAAACGTGGGTTCCATGCCCTTTTTCACAATCTGAGCGGCCGAATTTAGATTAAGTAAAAGATCGGGAATGTATTGTACATGTTTTAATATTGAATCACACGTTCGACCGTGCACCACTATTTTCCGTTCGATATCATTTGCTCATAGGTGACTTTTTTTTGCTCTGGCTGCAAGTGCGTTCAACATTTAATTGTGAATGTAGTCTATTTCTTTCACAAAATCGATCGTGAGATTTTCATGTTTTGCCCCTATTGCCATTACCATTGGTTTACACGTTTCGGGTAGACCACACAACATAATTGCACCAGCAATCGATTCATCGATCTTGAATTCGGCCAATTTGACTTTGGAATAAATCGAAAGACTCTGTGTTACGTACGCATGCAACGACTCACACTTTTCCAATTTTAACGAAACCAATTGCTGCAATAATTGGCACGTCGAACGACGCCTTTATCCTCGAAAGCCGATGTTAATGCTGTCCACCCACCCTTTGCATGTTCGCAGCCTTCCAAGTGCGTGTATAGATTTGAATCTACCATGAGTGTTAATTCAGCCTATGCTTTCTCGTCTTTGATGAGATTCTCTTGCGTTGTTGATGATGTTAACTTCAGTTTCACAATTGCTCCACAATCCTCTTGTAATTAGATGTGCCCTCGCTCCTATTTTCCATGTTACGTAATTTTCTCTGCCTTTTAGGGGATCAAACGGCAATTGGTTCATGTTGCTCTGATAACTCCAATTCTTAACATCAACCAAGGTTTTGATGTCGGCAGAGGAAGAAGCGTAAAAAATGTTCCAAAACTTTCACGACTAATTATAAAATAATACCTTGTCCGTAACGAAAAGTATTTACTGGATCGAATTATTGCTTTTATTCGTCAGTCTAGTCAGTGGCGTCCGCAGACAAAGATAGCGATGACTGACACATGTAGACTGGATAAACAACAGCATTTAATTTCACTTCGGAAAACCTTCTAATCCCCAGAGGCATGAAGTAATAGGGACGGATCTCCACTTACCCGTTAGTCTCGTGCATGGGTGGAATGATCGATTTCGATATAAACAGTCATCTAAAGCGAATAAGTTAATAGTTTCAAACTTAAAGCAGTACTTAGTTTTTAGTGTACCAAATGTGGACATTATGTTTTCGAAAAATGATTTTTAATAAAACTGAAATGTATGCCATTTTATTTACTGCGAAACGTTATTATACATATCATTATATGTACTCGTATATACTGTATGCATTACATGTGATATATAGAATGCCATACATGTTCATAAAATTTCAGCAAAATAAGACGACAGGTTATCAAATTAAATTCAAAAGTTTGGGGATTCATAATTAAAACCAGAAAAGCACAAAAAAACAGTTGTTTTCCATTGAGTATGGAGTTTTTATGGCTATCCATGATACCATTGGTTTTTTTTTACTATGTGTATAAAGATTTAACCATCCGGAAATGAGTTTGACTTGAGGCTATTTCTTTACTTTACGAAATAAAATAACAACTTTTCGGGAAGCGTTATCTTTATATCTCTATTGTACATATATATATATATATTCTACACTAATTAAAATAAATGAGATTTTTTGTATTGATAAAATTACTACTTCGTTCTGGGCTTTTAACAGATACCCGCGAATTCGTCTATGTTGTTTAGAGCCATATGAGAAAACATCTGAGTTCAAATGATTTTTAAATTTATAATTTGTTTATTGTCTGAAGTATGAATTATAAAAGCTTTATTAAGGACAGCAAAAGAATAAAAAAATATACCAATAGCTTTTCTACAAAATCTTTGTGAACAATATTTGTTTTTTTTTTTTTTTCTGGAGCCAAAACACATGCATACATAGACTATCAGGGTTGCTGAGTTGAGAGCAAGCAATGTGCAGTTGTCCATGTGAGAAACAGCCGGTTCTCGAGCCAACACTAGCAGATTTGAGCGTCTATCCCCGCGACTTGTTTATCGTCAAGGCAAAGCAAAGACTCAGAGGAAACTGTACTAGCTTAAATTGAAATGGGAAATTGTTTTGAATTAGTGTATTACTTGGTATAAACACCGTTTCACAGTAAGAATTTCAACATCAAGCAGAGTTTTTTGCAATTCAATCACTTTCAGTCGGATCCAGTTGCATAACTTCAAATGATTCAAGTTTCGAAGACGGATTATCGGAGCATCGACTTTAAGTGCAATTCCTTGTGCAGCCCATTGGCGTACTAAGAATTCAGAAATTCTGCCGGATTAGTGGCATAAATTTGATCTACTAAGGTGTTTAGCGGCGTGCATACCTCTTTATTTCTTTCAACTACGGATAAAATACTGTCATTTATTTCAGCGCCTTGGTCGTTTTTAGATATCAGAATAGCTCAAACATCCGACAACTGCCGTGGTATATATATATGTGCAATATCTATGTGTATGAATAAGTTTTTCTAACATGGAAATAATTTTGCCATGCGCTTTAGACTGTTTTACTTGACCATTCACCACCGCTAGAATTCCTTCGTAAGCTTTCAATAATATAGTAGAGAATTCTTGAGTATGTGAGGCTCCGCCAAGTTTTCCATTATGGTAACCGTTGTCAGTGAATCTTAGGCCAAAGAGAGGATCGTTTTAGTGAGGCATTTACCTCGTCATCTCGGGTACCTCGGGTAACAACCGTCATTTCGTCTGCCGAAAATCGCCGCAGAAGAGGACTGTGTTTGCCCATAGCCTGGTTATATTAGCAGATGTCCTGAAATGTTCGGTCTACAGCCGCCACTGCTTTCCTTTTTGATACAGTGAACTCATCCCATACAATTATAGAGCATTCCTGAAACATTTTTGCTTTGTCACTATTACGGAAAACCGCGCACAAGGGAGTTTCATTGCTGTGTATGCCATCAGAAAGCAGTGTGGCATCAACCTCGGGAGATACTACAGTCAGTCCTATAGTTCTTTCTCTGGGGTGTCCAGCAAGAATTGAATTCACGCTTAGTAGGACTGAATTCACGCTTAGTAGGACTGTGTTATAAATCTGTCTTTGATCGGAAGTGAACTTTAGAATGCAGTAATTAACGAAGTCAGGCATTGTCCCTGGACTTTAGTCTCGGTTTACATGCTGTTGATCAGGCAGACATTGAGGGGCAGGTAGTCCGTAATCACTCAATAGTTTACCATCGATATCTTGAAGTGAAGAACAGAGACTATTATTTATGTGCACTCATTGGTTTCCACAATCCCTTCTTCTGTATTATGCCTTAAGTTCTTTAGGAAATCTACTGACATATGATGCCGATATTTGTCCCACAACTCGACTGGATTCGAAAGTAAGCAGAACACCAACATGACAGTAAACAAATGTTGCATGCTACTGGAATTGTCATTTACCCAAACATCACGCGAGAGCATCGTCCCAGTGTTGGTCACAATCAAATAAATGACGCGCCCTACAGACGCAAGATACGCTGGGTACGCTACCTTATCAAATGTCTTCACTAACGAAAATGATGTTGAGCTTCGAACCGTATGCAGTAATTGGCGCAAGTAAAATAACTCTAAAAACATCGGGAAGTCCTCCATTGCTCCATTAGCCAGCCTTCTTTATGCTCCTCTTTGCTTATCATACACTGAGTACGATGGTACTCTTTTTACGTCAGGCTTTTTGGCGAAAATATCTTCGCATAATTTATAAAACGCCAAGAGCATTATTTGCAGCGGTTTGTCGAAACAGCTCCCTCAAGTTGTTGGGATCAACGTAAATCCGTTGGCCATTTTCCAAATGAACATCAAAACGCACGACAGTTGAACGCCGGTCGTCTATTGCGAAGGCCAAAATCTTTCTAACTGCCTCTGATATACTCGTACATTTATATCTACCAGATTGCTATTGGGTCAGCTCGCTTCGATGAGCGTGCTGAATAGCAAATCTAATTTGTTCGCTTCCATTATTAGACGCTTGTTTAGAACTGGGCTTGTAATGTCATTGAATGTAGAGGTGAATACAGAACATGCCACCCATTTTCGGCTTTTACCGTCTGAAAAATATAAGTGAATACTGTGCCGAATCGTACGTGGGATGCATCTGGTTAATCCTTCGGAGACGATCATCATGTATGCGTAGGACAATGTCACATTTATCACATTCGTGATTGTAATGGTAAATTTAAAATTATTTCACACGTCATCAGACTTTGCCGCTTTAAAGCTACTTTTTTTATATACGAGTATATGTATTTAAAGGATGCTGCGAATTACATGCGAATGAACATTAATAATTCATCAAAAATTATATTTATTTTTATAATAATAATATGTACTATAATTACTATTTCATTGAATTCATGATTAAAAGCATGATTAAAAGTCGGGATTAACTTTATGCACCATCATCTTCCTATGTTAGATTGCGCAGCTTAAATGACGAGCCGTACTATTTAAGTTGCTTAAAGACCAAGCTCCTGATGTGCTTTTGGTTAGCGAAACTAAGCTTACCAAAAGACGCAAAATGAAGCACAGAAGATTCAAAATAGTACGGAGAAACCGATCCAACTCCATTCAGGGAGGAGGCGTTGCGATCTTCGTACGAAAAGGAATACGTTTTAAGAGAGTATACAGTCCTGTCGTACGTAGGTTCCAGGTGCTGGAAGCATGCATTGTGTATATCCCTCTTCGTAGTGGAAAGCGGTTGTACATGGTGTCTGTCTATGCGCCTAAGACTACTCATTCCACCTTATTCACCTCAGAGCTCGAGATACTTTTTCTATTCCTGAGGCTGGAATTGGAAGACTACTATTTTGTTATAGGCGGAGATTTCAAACCCAAACATAGTGATTGGGGAAATAATACACCAAATACTAGAGGGAACCTACTATTCAATTAGTGGGGTCAGCACAGTGTAATGTATCGACTCGGGCTTAAGGCGACGGATAGTCCGTCGTTTCCCAGACACGGGTCCTATTTGGATCTTCTGCTATTCGACTCACGAACACAACTGACGTGCACTAACCAACAAACTACAAACTGTCTACGCACTTTCGTGTATGACAGTGACCATTGTGGTCTCAGCACCGAAATAACTGTTCCCAATGAAATTGCGGAATTAGATGAGTTTGTCCAAATGCATTCTTACAATTATAGAAGGGTGCCTTGGACACACTTCACCAGAACACTGACGAGAGCACTCTTCTCGACTTCGTTCTACCCACCGTCTAACAGAAATCTGTTAAACGAGGAGATTGACAGGTATCTAAAACTAATGGACGAGACAATTAAACGAACAATGGACAAAACGATACCTCGGTATCAACACATTAAAAACGAAGACTTATTCCGCGACGCAACTATTGACGCACTGCACCGACATAAAAGTGGGCTGCTGTCAAGGCTAAAAACCTTGTACAGTCAGTTTACTGACAGACATAACCCGGAAATTATGACGCTGATGTCGTCGATCAGGTTTTTGATTATTATTAATAAAAGAAAATTACAGAGCATTTGTAAGTTTGTATTGGAACAACAAAATTCGGGCTGTAAACACCAGCAACCCGAATATGTTCTCGCAATAAATAAAATATTTCGGAGAAAAGATCAAAACGACCTTCCGTGTCTTAAAATCGCCCGAACGACGGACAACGAGAACATACTTATAGCAGCAGGCATCGATCCAAATGAGGCTGTTGATGATGACAACTTCTTTGTGATCGAGGATCCGCAGGAGAAGGTAGAGGTTATAGGAGCGACTTTCCAGGAAGTATATAAGGCGAATGACATCATTGGCCCGAACCACGATCTGGAGAACCGAGTCCTTGTGCACAATTTCTACCTTCGAAATGAAATTGTGGATTGGCGATTCGAGAGATCGGGTTTCACCCAGTTCAGTGACGAGAAAATGGCAAATAATGTCACCACCAACGATAGGGTAGAGCTCCAAACGATCTTCGAATCGCTTAGAAGTAAGAAATCAGTGGGAACCGATGAAATACCGAACATTGTGCTTTGACATCTCCCTCTAGAAGCGGTGAACATTTATACCACCCTGTTTAATAATGCAATGAATAATGCACATTATCCAGCGCGTTGGAAAACTGCGGTGGTACATCCCATCCCCAAAAGGGATAAAGATACTTCCAATCCGGCGAATCTCCGCTCGATTAGTCTTCTTCCAAACATCAGTAAGGTTCTCGAGAAGGTGATCAATATAGTCTAAGAGCGCGCAGCAATTTTTAGGTGTGAGAGGTAACCAAAAAATAACCAGATGAGTTGAAAGCTGGTGTAAGCATTATGTTAAAAACAAAAGTCTTGCAGGAAATGATCGTGGCTTTAGTGAGTAATAGTGTGCTGAAAACTCATTTTTTTCCAAAATTAAGATAATTGATATAACCAGTGAATGCTAATTTCATTGTATAGTGTTTTTTATTTGATCACAGAAATGTTGGTCCAAGACGTTTCGAGTGTGGAACGCTGTTGCCAGATCGTTTTAAAATTAAAAAGAAAATGTTTTCTTAATATATGACATAACCAAGTATTAATCGATACTAAAGGTAGGAAAGCAATGCCTCATAAAAGATATGAAGGTCCAAGACCATTTGGCATACACTCTGCCAGACTGTTTCGAAATTCTAAAAATATCAATTTTTGAAATAATTGTTATAACCAAAATCGGAGTATACCATAACATTAATAATACTCCCCTGATTAGAAATGGTGGGTCCAAGACCATTTGAACGTGGATTACGCTCTCACAGATCATTTTAAGATTCTGAAAAAAATTGGTTTTCGAAATACGTACAACCAATCTTTATATTATCATTTTTGAAATAACGCGACCATGACCAACTATGACCAACTTATCAGGGAGAGATTGATCTTAAATTTACATCTTCGCGAAAAATGTGTCTTTGATTTTTCTTATCAATCCAAACTCCCAAATACGTAGACAACATTAGCTCACGACACAAAAAAAATATAGAAAAAATCACGTTTTACTGTTCTTGCCGTTATGAGTTAATGAAATCACAAGTAGACAAGTAAGTAAGTAAGGCCATAATTTATTCTGATGATTACTTAGTTACACTTTCGTTTTCTCTGTGTAATAATGAGTGCTTCAAATTTAAGAGCAAAGTGCGTTCTTGGCTATAGTGGTAACCCAAAACACAGTGGTAAAGTGATATGTTTCACAGAAAAACTTTAGAAAAATGTGTTGAAATACTAAATATTAGAAAAATCTGTGGGTTTAAATGTAATGATATTGCTCTACCAAATGCTGTGGATATCATAATAACCGGATATACCGGCTGCTATAGTAATTTCACAGCTGTCCCGAATACTGTAAGAGCATCTTATGAAACATGTAAGTAAATTTATTCCAAGTTAAATGGTTTGATGGCAAGGAGGCACCGGATACACTGCAGGAAATGCTGGTCAATAATGACGACGGCCTTGTTGAAAGTGAGGGAGATCTGCTTACTTGTACATCTTGTGATTCTTCTGATGAAAGTGATAACTTATACTAACATACTTATAATTATAGGTATATATAGATGGATATGGCGTGTGCGCCCGGAATTGTAACGCAAGGACTACTGGTTCTTGCTTTACGATAATACTCCTGCGTATTCGTCGTTCTTGGTAAGCTAGTTTTGGGAAAACAAATAAATTTTTGCGATCAATTTCTATCATGTACGCCGACTTTTTTCTATTCCTCTAGCTGAACACTGCAATGAAAGGAGAGCGATTTGATTACGGATGGGCTATTAAGTGAAATACTCCTTCCGAAAAAAGACTTTTCGACGGCTATCCAGAGGCTTAACGAACGGTCAAAAATTTGTAGATAGAGGGCAGTGTACTGTGTTGAAAATTGAATAAAAAATGTTGTCCTAACTAAACTGACTAAAATCATTCCCGGATCAAACTGTGTAAGCAACCCAACTTATGGACTATATCCAATCAATCACTTTTCGGAAAACATGCTTAACTTCCAAAATCTGCTTAAAATTACGGTCTATCTTCCTCGGAAAAGATGAAGTGATTCAGTGCGTATTCTGCTGAAACAACGAGTATTTTATCATACCCACACGCGTGAAAAGTCGAAAATTTTCTCTCACGGGGAGAATCGGGCAAACAAGGACTGGTTGCTATGGGCGTACACAAAGCTTTTATCGAGATCACTAAATCGAGGTCCCTATCCGCATCTTAGAATTGCTATTCCTACTTTTGCGACAAGATCGATAATACTCGATAAAGCCAGTTGGCTCGTCAGACTTCGCAAAAGAGGCAAACACTCAGAAGATCTGACGGCAAATATGGTCTACTGAGTCTAAAGAAGGACTGTCTTTGTTTTGAGAATCACTTCCCAGGTAACCCGACCAAAGCAAGCTCATTACCAGCTGCTATCACGGAAGCGAGTGAACAGAGTAACACAATTCGCCGTAGCTGATATTTGTCTTCGATTGTAGTCATAAATATGCATTTTAATACAACCCCCCCATAGCTGCCTCGGTTTTGATATAGCTACATTTCCTTCCGGTTTGTTGATAAAGTTTCTGTGAGCAGCCCATTTTCCCAATTATTTAGTGTTTCCTATTATACGGACTTTTCGTATTGTAGATAACAAATAGTTCTTCTTTTTTTTTGGTTGAAAACTTTTAGGCTGGTCTGTTGTTGGGAAAGCCGGTCCGAATCATCTTTGACTTACAGATATGCATTTAGGTGTCGTTAGCCTATATTTTGGTGTGTTTTTTGTTTTGGTAATATGGTCGCGTTATTTCAAAAATGATAATATAAAGATTAGTTGTACGTATTTCGAAAAACAATTTTTTTCAGAATCTTAAAATGATCTGGGAGAGCGTAATCCACGTTCAAATGGTCTTGTACCCACCAATTTCTAATCAGGGGAGTATTATTAATGTTATGGTATACTCCGATTTTGGTTATAACAATTATTTCAAAAATTGATATTTTTAGAATTTCGAAACAGTCTGGTAGAGTATATGCCACGTTCAAATGGTCTTGGACCTTCATATCTTTTATGAGGCATTGCTTTAGTTAAACCTTTAGTATTGATTTATACTTGGTTATGTCATATATTAAGAAAACATTTTTTTTTAATTTTAAAACGATCTGGCAACAGCGTTGCCACACACGAAACGTCTTGGACCAACATTTCTGTGATCAAATAAAAATACACTATACAATTAAATTAGCATTCACTGGTTATATCAATTATCTTAATTTTGGAAAAAAATGAGTTTTCAGCACAACATTAGTCACTAAAGCCGCGACCATTTCCTGCAAGACTTTTGTTTTTAACATAATGCTTACACCAGCTTTCAACTCATCTGGTTATTTTTTGGTTACCTCTCACACCTAAAAATTGCTGCGAGCTCTTGGTCTAATAGAGTCCTGACCAAGTGGGTTGAGGACAAAAATATGTATAGTTCCGGATAATCAATTCGGTTTGATATCATTCATGCTGCGTCTAAACTGGTTTCTGATATCCAATGGAACAATGGCAAGAAACAATGCACTGGTGCCTGCCTGATTGACATGGAGAAGGCCTTCGATACCGTATGGTTAGAAGGACTCTTTTTCAAGCTGGACAGGTTTGGCATTAGTAAGCCACTGCTGTATATTCTTTTTGATATTCTCTTCAGTAGACGGTGCATTGTGAAGAATGGCAATGTGACTTTTTGCTGGAACATTCAACATTAAAAACGATCTGCAACAAGATGCGGTAAATTTGTCTATCCTATTCAACATTTACACGAGTGATCTGATAGGTTCACTTCACCATACCATAGCGTACGCAGACGACTTAATTACGTACAAATCGGGTCTAAAGATTGAGGTCATTAATATGCTTTTGCAACGTGACTTCGACAAAATTAAGCGATATTGCCATGACTGGAAGTTGAAAATCAACTTTCAGAAGACGGAAACCATTCTGTTTAGGACGCCTTTGTCTGGGGTCTCTAAGAATACCAGAAAGAATTGGCGAACATTTTCTATTGTCGGACAACACGGACAGCCACTTGCTTGTCGAAATGTAATCAGATACCTTGGGATCTGGCTAGATCAATATCTGTATTTTAGCAAACATATAGATGTTGCTCTGGCCAGAGCCAAAGGTGCTTTTGCCCTTACAAAGAGACTGCTTTATAACAGTCAACTCGATGCGAGGGTAAAGGTTATCTGCTACATGGCCATTATCAGGCCTATGCTTGTGTTTGGATGTCCCGTGTGGTTCAACGTGAGAGCAAGTTTATTGGAAAAGATTCAGGTGTTTGAGAGGACTTGTCTTCGCTCATACAGAACACCAGAGTCTGAGTACATAAAATTCTATCCTAATGAGGTCTTATACAATAGGCCGAACCTCATAAGAGTGGACAATTTCGTCATTAAGTTGACTCGAAGGCACGTTATAAGAGCAATGACCTCATCGAACAACTTGATCTCCGGGGCTTACTACCCCAATTATATGTATCACGAGACAGTTTGCTTTGACGGCTTTATTCCTCCAGAAGCGTTCCTTTATTCAGATAGCAAAGGTCTGATCCAGGACAGATTGGCGGTGCCGCTAATCTTCCACGTCGCTCGAATCGCTGCGGACAGGCAACTCAACTACGACAGAGACGTCGCACATGGCAATGCGAAGCGTCTCCGGTTCAGTAGGGCGGTAGGGAGTCACGTCATGTGGGATGTTGCTCGGCACCATCAACAATTTTGGTGGCTTGTTGAGGGGGAGGATGCTTCGTCGTCGAACTCCTCCAGTGATAGATAGCTTCATGTGAAGCAAAGTTGGCCAGCCTAATTTTGTTTTTGCCATGTCCGGCTTACATAGTTTTTATGTAGGATTAAGTTAGTTACATAGGTTAAGAAGATTTAGATTTATTTTTAGGTAATTTGTAGGCTTTTAGTTTTAAGTTTTATAAAAAATTAAAAAATGTCCATTTACTAAGTTCTGCTTAAAATTTATTTTCTTAGTTTTAGTATTAATAAATGTAAAAATAAAAATAAAATGTAAGATACGTCGAAAGACATATTTTAAGTGTTAGGTTTAACTTAGAGTGCCCGCATGTGGCCAGTAAGTTAGTATATAGTTTTTATGTAGGATTAAGTTAGTTACATAGGTTAAGTAGAGTTAGATTTATTTTTAGTTAATTTGTAGGCTTTTAGTTTTAAGTTTTATAAAAAATTAAAAAATGTCCATTTACTAAGTTTTTGTTTAAAATTTATTTTCTTGGTTTTAGTATTAATAAATCTAAAAATAAAAATAAATTGTAAGATACGTCGAAAGATATAGTTTAAGGTTAGGTTTAACTTAGAGTGCCCGCAGGGGCCAGTAAGTTAGAATAAGATAATTTTAAGTTAATTAAGCTAATTTTTAAGCGTTTTTTTTTTTTGTATAGCTTGTAAGTGTAAATTAATTAAACATAATAAAAATGAATATAAACTGAACTGAAAAAACTGACGATAGAGAATATACGCTGCTCCGTCAAGGTAGATAATGACAAAACCAAGACGGTCAATGTCAGAAAAAGACTTAAGTGCGATGTCATGTTCTTTTTCATATTCATTCTTGAAAGAATTGTGCGAAACTCACAAGTCGTCTCCAGACGCACCATCTTTCAAAAGTCTGTTCTGATACTCGCATATGCAGACGATATCGACATAATGGGGAAAAAACAGCGAGCATATTTCTTCCACGTGCATTGCTACCGCTTATGGATTAGTCTAATTTGGGGACGTAAGAACCATTCTCCAGGGCGGGCTATTTTGGATCACTCATTAGTGAGGTCATGAGTTTGCTGATGTTATAGTTTCAACGAATTTCGAATCAGCTGTCTGCGAATAAATCTTTTTTAGCACATTTGAAGAGGGGCAAGTGACACTATTAGAAAAGAACAGAGCTTAATTTATTTGTGGATTAAAAAAAACAAAAACTCAAATTCAATTAGTTTTACGCACAAATGCACATTGCGAACTGTCAAATGTTCTACAAATGTGGAACCCAATCTACATTCGCACAACCAAAAAATTCAAAGGTTTTGAATGAATGTAACCTCAAAATTCTCCTTTTCAAAACGAATGGCCTGATAAGGGCCATGTAGCAGATAACCTTTACCCTCGCATCGAGTTGGCTGTTATAGAACAGTCTCTTTGTAATGGCAAAAGCACCCTTGGCTCTGGTCAGAGCAACATCTATATGTTTGTTAAAATACAGATATTGATCCAGCCAGATCCCAAGGTATTTAACTACATTTCGACAAGCAAGTGGCTGTCCGTGTTGTCGGACGATAGAAAATTTTCGCCAATTCTTTCTGGTATCCCTAGAGGCCCCAGACAAAGGCGTCCGAAACAGAATGGTTTCCGACTTCTGAAAGTTGATTTTCAACTTCCAGTCATCGCAATATCGCTTAATTTTGTCGAAGTCACATTGCAAAAGCAATCTCAATCTTTGGACCTGATCTGTACGCGATTATGTCGTCTGCGCACGCTATGGCATGGTGAAGTGAACCTATCAGATCACTTGTGTAAATGCTGAATAGGATCGGCGAATTTACCGCACCTTGCTGCAGACCGTTTCTAATGTTAAATGTTCCAGCAGAAGTCACATCGCCATTCTTCACGATGAACTGTCTACTGGAGAGCATATCAAAAAGAGAGCATATCAAACAGTGGTTTACTAATGCCCAACCTGTCCAGCTGGAAAAGAGTCCCTCTAACCATACGGTATCAAAGGCCTTCTCCAAGTCAAATTTTCTATCGTCATTCATAATCGAATGATCTTAGTAGGGATGCCAAAAAATCTTTACACAAAACACTACAAAAACAATTTTTCCTGTCTCCTCCTTCTACTTTTCCGCCCGCGCCAAGGGCAAGAGTACAAGGGCATCTAACCCCTTAGGCTCGCGTTCATTAATAAAAAAAAAAAAAAAAAAAAAAAAAATACATGCTGCTATATATGGCTTCGAAATTGATGAAGTGGTGGTGTGTATTGATTTGGAACTCTTGTGTTTTTTTTCCAAAGATTTGCAGTAAACTGAAAACCTGATCTATGGTGGACTTTCCTGTTCTAAAAAGACACTGATAGCGACAGGTCAAACTATTTGCGAAGTGTGTTTGGTGTTTACATACAACGGAAGAATTTTATATGCGATGCTGAGGAAACTTATCCCCCTGTACTTGGTGCAGTTCAGCAGATCTCCTTTCTTAGGATTGGACAAACAATGCTGAGGTTCCAATCGACGGGAATATTTTCATCGATCTAGATTTTGGAGATGAGTTGATGTATGCTCCGAATGCAGTCATAACCTGCTTCTTTAAATAGCTTGGCAGTTAAGTAGTTGGGTCCAGCAGCTTTGTTGGATTTAAGCTTGGAAATGGCTGTCGTTGGTCGGGTGGATGGAAATGTTGTCTGTCTTCGTTCAGATTGAATGGTTCATTCTGCCTGTTCGTCGATACCGTTTAACAGTTTGCAAGAATAATATTTTCAGGTTCTCAGTACTGATTAAAGTTCTACTATAAGGTTTCCTTTTCCATCTTTGAAGATTAATTTTCAGCTTTATAACTTTGGCATGTTCGTTTTATTTTTTTAGTAAAACTACTCAACTTCACTCTTCCGCTAGCACCGATCGAGCGCTTCTCGTACTCTTTCCTATTTCTGCAGATTAACCTATGTTCCTCTCTTCTGCTCGTTGAGCTCATCAACCCCTCTCATTCTTTTCTTTATTAACACGCAAATAAATTACAATGCTAATATAATTTATTGAGCTTTAGCTACCAGGACAGCTCGATAATAAAATACATAATATTATTACATTTACGTACATTAATAGTTACAATTAATAAATAGCTTTCAGATATGGTTTTCCATTTTTATCTCACAGATTAGTTTGTAGGTTAGGTTGATGTTTTCTTCTGATGGGTTTTTAAGTAGATTCAGTAAGGATAAGTTGGGAAAGATTATTTTTGCGATATCTTTGATTTTGGTACAATCATAGACAAGGTGTTTGATGGTGATTATTTCATTCTCGTTACAGAGATGACAGTTTGGAGGATCCGATTTTGATATTAGATGGCCGTGTGTGGTGTAAGTGTGGCCCATTCGAAGCCGCAGATATATTTTGATTTTTTTCCATGAGCACTGTGTGGGATAGATGGTACTTTTAGCATTTGGATTAATAACAGATGTCTGTATTGCGCCCAGTCGTCATATACTCGTAGTTTCACGTTCCAAAAATGATTTATTTCTTTTTTTGTGTCCTTGTTGTTTGGAATATAAAACGTAGCTAATGGTTCAGTTGTTGGGGATTTTGCGGCCTTATCTGCTATTTCGTTGCGTTTTATACCAACGTGACCTGGAATCCACATGAGTTTTATTTTTTTCTGACTTCCAATAAGTTTATTGCGAATAATCTCCGGAAAAAGCGTTCTGTTGTCAATATTTAACACTGGAAAGGCTGTCTGAATAGATAGTAGTCTTTTTCGAACCTGAGATTTCGATTGCCTTTAAAACAGCCATAGCTTCGGCTGAGAAAACTGAAGCTGTATATCTCAGAAGTCCTTTCGATATTATGGTACCGTCTTGGGTGGAGAAGGCAAAAGCTGTGCCAAGCTCATTTTTAGATCCATCGCTGAATACGAAATTAACCGTATGTTGTTTTTCGGTCTGCATTATTTCAAGGAAACTCTGCTTATACTGCTCGTTCGAAGTTGTTGTTTTTTGTAAACACTTGAGTTGGGTATTTACACAACCTGTTGGTAGATTCCGAGGTGGTTTGGCGGCAGGTCGTATAACCTTATTCAAAATTGGGATATCCATTTGTTTTGACAATTGTATAGCATTATAAAGCGTAGATGAGGTTTTCGGAACTTTATTGCGGCTCAAGCATTGCTTAGCATCGATTGAGACAATACAATTTTCGTTTGTACTAAACTTTTGAATGAGGAGAGATGTGAGGTGTTGAACTCTTTGTTCTATGGAAGGAAGACCCACTTTTGCTAACATGTTTTTAATAGGTGTAGTTCTATGTAGTATGGTACTGGGGTTTTATTATGTTTAGCGAAGATTTTGAGTACTTTCCATAAATACTCATTCCATAATCGATTTTGGCAAGAATGGTTGATCTGATGATACTTATAAGAGAATTAATGTGAAATAAACTATTCTTAGATGATAAGTACTTAATAATGTTAAGTCTGGTAGCTAAGCTTTTTTTTTAAGTACAAACAATGTTCCTTAAAATTAAACTTACAATCAAATATTATTCCAAGCAAACAGAGATTATTTACATTAACTATTGTATTGTAATTTGAACATAAAGCAATATTTTTTGGACAACTAGTTTTTTTACAGATGTGTAAAATTATTTTACTTTTTTGACATGAAATTTTTGAGCCGGAGTAAGAACACCAGGCTGAAATATCTGCCAGAATGTTTGAAAATATAGAGGCAGTAGCTGTGAGATCTTTGCATTTTGTAAACAACGTTAAGTCATCTGCATACAAAAAATGCTCCAAGTTTTTATCTTTTTTTATAATTTCGCTAAGATCATTAAAAGCTACGAGTATAATGAAAAGCACAACTGAAAGAGGAGATCCTTGAGGAATTCCGTTTTCAAGATTTTTTACTGAGGAATACACATGACTTAATTTTATTCGGAATTGTCTGTTATTTAGGAAGGATTTAATAAAATTATAAATTTTTGGCCCGATTTTCCATTCAGCTAGTTTTTTAAGGACAATATGAATTCCAATTCTATCAAAGGCTTTTTCGAAATCTATGGATAGTATTGAAACATGATTTTTCTAAGATAGTGCAGATGCAACGAAGTAGTCAACATGCAGTAAAGCATCGATTGTAGAATGCTTATGTTTAAATGCCTCTTGGTTTTGGACTAAGAAGATTTTTTTTATCAAGGAACCAAAATAGTCTTTTTGCAATGATGTTCTCAAGTACGAGTATTTTGCCAGCGCATGGTAGCAATGATATGGGACGATAACCACTTATTTCGGAAGTGCTTTTCTTTCTTTCTAGTTCTATTGAATCGATAGGAAGCTCGATGGATTTGGCTGTTAAATCAGTTTCATTAGTCAGGGTCGTCTTATTTATGGATTCTTGTTTCTGGGTAATGAATTCGGGGGTAAAGTTTTTGCCCTCAGAATATAGTGACCAAGTTTGAGCAAACAGCTCTGCGATTTCATGTGGGCATGTTAGGTTTTGAGATGAGGTTTTTATAGTTTTCACCATAAGGCTGTTATAGTTGCCTGTTAATGACTTTACATCTGCCCAGAGCTTTTTAGAGTTGGAATTGGGGTTTATGTTTTCTGTAAATTTTTGGAAGCATGAAGTTTTAGCAGCTTTCCTAAAAATTGCATTGGCTTTGCGAAATGCTATGAGATTGGGATCTGCTGGATATTTTTTTAACTTTTCCAGGCAATTTGGTTGATTTCTCTGAGCTGTGCAATCTCCTTATTCCACCAAGGGACCTTTTTTTGTTTGTTTGGTTTGTAATGCGTTTGAGGGATGGCTATATTTGCTGCAAAGTGGATGGATTTTTGTAGGGTGGCAGCTTCTTTGTTTATGTTTGGCGATGGGTTTTTGTCAGATAGAAAGTTTGAAACTTCAGACTGAAATAGAGCCCAGTTAGCCCTATCTGTTTGAAACTTTGGTCGGAATTTTATATTTAGTGGCGGAGTTTCAAATATCAATGTAGTCACTATTGGGAAGTGATCACTGCCATGCAAATCGGGCAGCCTTGACCAGGAGGAGTTGGCGCAGAGTTGAGGTGATATAAAATGTAAATCTATATGCGTTAATGTACTATGTGTAGAGAAATGCATAGGTTGCCCGTCATTTAAGAGGACAAAGTTTGAGCTATATAGGATGTCTTCTACTGTCCTACCGCGTTTATTGTGAGAAGGTGAACCCCATAATGAATTCCATGAATTGAAGTCCCCAGTGACGATAACTGGAGTTTGGAAGCCATTAATAATGTCTTCCAAGTCTGAAGCACTAAATGTTTGATCTGGATGAATATAGACTGAGATTATTGTTATTTTGAATTTAAGCTCTATTTCCACGGCTATAGCTGGAAAACTGGAATTTATGCTTTTGAATTCATGAGGTATGGACTTGTGTATAAGAAGGCCTACACCTTGGGTCGAAGAGGTAATCGAGGGCAAGTTATGAAAGTAAGGTGAATAATGTTTGGGTGGTTGTGGTTGAAAATTAAATATAGTGTGGGTTTCTTGAAGGGAAATAATAGGAGGATTTAGTTCATCAATGATAAGTTGGAGTTCATGATAGTTATTGAAATAACCATTAAGATTCCATTGGAGGATCTTAAACAATGATTTTGTTTTTTGCCCGGGCTTCTGTACAATATAATCGGTGTTATATTGTGAAAAATCTGCGTTGGCAAAATTGGGGGTGTTAGAGATATGACTATGCAGTCAAGAAGTTGAAGCGCCCAGGTTTACTATTGAGCGATTCAAATCCGTGACTGCAGAGTCAGTTCGGGGAGAATCATTGTTGCTTTTATGTGTTATCATCGTCTATTTCTATAGCGGACGTATGATTAATTGCGTTAGGTGGTTGAGTATGAGTAGATGTGGAATGTGCGTTTGTTTGAGACAGTTTAGTGCCTATTGGGGCAGAGGTCGAGTGCCTAGCGTCGGTGTCAATATGATCAGTTTGGTTGACAGTTTGTAGATCAGGAGGCAGCCAGGTCCCGTTTTTGGATATCAAGGTGAGGAAAAATTATGACCGTTTTCGGAGGTTATGCCATGGAGGCAGTACTTCCCCATCCTATTACCAAATATACCCTCCTTGTCTGCCTTGGATGATTTTCACGTCATACTTAACACATGTTTTGTCGAGAATTTCGTAGAAGCAGTCTTCTGTAAGGTCGTCCTTCTCTTCTGTCGGAGCGTCGATGCTTATGAGGCATATGCTGACGGATTTAGCCTTTATGCCGATCGTCATCAGACGTTCGCTTACATGCCTGAAGCTTAAAACTTGTTCTTTAAATCTTCCTCTTACGGCGTATTCGCATCCGAATAAAGAGTGCGACTGCTGTCTTTGTCGCACTGGTTGTCTGTAACATTCTCCATAGTATATAAGATATCATAGGTTTTCATTTTCCTTTTGTCCGGTTCATACCATCACACTGCTTGCATGGCGGTTATGTCTTCTTTGTAGCAGTAGAGGATATCCGGTAGCTGATCGGCTGCACGCGCTCGATTAAGTGTTCGAAGACTCCACTTGCAGATCCAAAGATCATTGTCCTTTAATCATTTGCCAGCGTCGTCAAAAGTGCATCCATTATTATCCGATGCTTTAGCTAGGTAGAAACATATTTTTAATCTCTTGCGTACAGGGATGATGTACGCCATCAATATTATGCTACTGTTTGAGCATGCATTTTAGCGTGGTCGATTAAGGATTTACTCATGCAGTTATCAGAATTTTCTCAACCAATCACCGCGCGGATCCCCAACATAAATTTCTAATAACACTTTTTTTTTAAGAATTTTAAATAAAATATTCATTCCATATATTTGATGGAAATAACGATTTACACAAAAAGTTAAGTATAAAATGTTTCAGTTAATTTTTTGTCGGTAAACATTATATAAGAAACTTATATTTTAGTAAAAAGGAAAAAGGAAAATTAGTACTTTGCTTATTCATCAATAACGTTATAGGTGTATAAAATATGATAAAAATAGATTAATAAATAACTTATATATATAAATAAAATAAAACTAAATAAATAAACAAATACTTAAAAAAACTAATCTGTAGATAATAAGTGAACAACTAAAGTGAGGAATAAATATTTGAGTATATTGCAGAACAGTAGTAAAATAACTTAACAAGTTCAGTGATTTTATAAAAATAATTAATTAGGGCGCAGAATCTTTATTGATGCAATTGTTAGAAATGAGTTTCTGGGATGACCACGTGAATTAGCCAAAAAGTCCGAAGGACTGCAGCGAAACATAATATACACTGATAACATAGCAAACAGATTGACCAGTGGATAATTTTTGGTATTTAATCAAATACAGATCAACCCTTATGTTCACAATTGGAATCACCTCAAATTACTAATTCTCCATTTATACTAAATAGTTTCCTTAAATCCGACTTCAATACTTATGTTTTAATAATTGAGGGAATTTCTGTAAAACAAAAATAGTATATCCTTACTTAATTTATATTTCTTAACATAATTTTTACCAGCAATTTTTTTTCTTTAGAGGTTAATTATCAGCAGTACCTCTGAAATTTTTGTTATTCAAGATGGAGTAATTTGAAATTCAAATCGCAGATTTTAATCAAGTTTTTCTAACCAGTACAGTATTTCGTTCACAACTAAGAAATTTATGTTTTTTCGAAAAGTTTTCGTATTCTATGTTCCAATATTTATCTTATTATAATGTTTATTTCTCTCCATGTATGGCATTCAACATTTAATAGGGAGGCTAAATTATAATTTTAATTTGGTTTATTGTTGTGTTCAAGACAACTACTTGTCTCACATGATTGAGCCGATTAGCAAGCCAATACACTTGTTGTCTTATTGACTTTAACTGGATTCTAGTGGTTGCTTTCGCCAATTCTTATTGGTATCATACCTGGTATTTCGTTGGGAAATATCGCCGAAATAACCGCGCTAATAATGCAATCGTCCCTGTCATATATAAACGTGCATGGACAGTTTATAGTATGTTGTAACGGGCAACGTAAAAATCTAGAAGATAAAAAGGAGAACTTTCAGAAGAACCAGGAAGTCCAAAGCGAGCAGTCGAGGTTCGAAGAAGTAAAAAAGAAAAACAAAACGTTTAATTTCAAATAAATAAAAAAAACAAAAACAAAAGTTTACCTCTCGGGAACCAGAATTTTTTGAAGTTTCTTTTTCTATTTTGTATCCGATTGAAACTCGACGGTAGTTTCGGGCAATAGGCAATTTTCGTTACACTGGTATCAGATGTGGGGTATTGTTGTTATCAGTAGATAGCAAACCACGATCATCAAGATGGAGTCGAGGAAAGAGAGAAGAGAACAACTCCCTCAGAGTCAAGCGAGACTGCAAATCTGCGAGTCAGTTTTGGGACCAAAAACTATTCTACTGGAAACAGGAACTGTTAACTCGGAGCTCGGAGATCGACAAGAGAACAGAGGAAATAGAACGGTCGGTGAGCTGTTTGTCTTTCGCCAAAGTCATCAACAATGGGCAGAATTCTTCTCCCAAAGGTAGCTCGGTTGAGGGCAATGGTTTACCAGCAAGCGGAAAAGGTACCGAATTACATTATGTGGAGATGGAGGTGTCACCGACAAAGGAGGCGATGGTTGTGCCACATGTGACTGGTACTCCGAAACCCGTGGTAGCAGTTCTGTGCTGAAGCGGGCACCTATTCTAGTGGCGGTACAACCGTTTGATGGCAGCCGTTCATGGACCGACTACCAACGGCAGTTCGAGATTCCAGAGAGATATGCAGGTGGAACGCTAACGAAAAAGCAAATGCGTTAGCAATGTTGTACCTATAAACGGAGAACCCGACTACGAATTTTTGGTACAATTGCTGCGTCAGCGCTTCTGCGGAAACAGTGGGTCTAGCTACGCTCAGCTGCGATGTCGTGTACAAGGCCTCAAAGAAAAATTTGCCAAATTTGCTTTAGGTCTTCATTGATTGGTAATTTCGGTGCTTCCTGAGTGTCCAATAAAAGTAGCGCAGGAGGTACTGGTAAGCCAGTTTATTGAAGGAATAAGAGATGAATCAATCCATGACTTGTATTTGTCTTTTGCATTTGTATTTGTATTTATATTTAGATTAAAATTACATCAGTACAACAAGATAAGATATTTTTTAAAAGCAGAGTTTTCAAGACGATACAAATTAACAATTAGGGTAGTCAAAATAATCATAATAAATAAAAAATTGAATATAGATTGAGTCATATCTAAGTTATGAGCGGAAAAGCTTTTTCTGAAAGACGGCATATGAGTTGATAACCTGCAATTCATGTGGAAGATAGCTCCAGACGCGAATTGCAGATACAAGAAATGATCGCTCTCCTATGCAATGTGTGAATGAAGGAATAATAAGTTTTTTTCCGCTATTAGATTGTGCAAAATGTAGCAATTCAAAAAGATAACAAGGAGACTTATAATATAATTTTAAATAGTTTTAATATATTGCGGAAGTTAAAATACAGATTGAGATTTAGACCGTAAATTGAGGGTGCAAATCTGGACACACTACTGGACCTAGCGATATTATAAATAAAACGGACACAGTCATTAAACGCAACATTAAGCCGATGCTAACAAACACTGTCAAGACAGGGAAACAAAATGTAAGGCATTACAAGCGTTTTGATTAATCGTATTATCACCAGTTGATGCAAGTAGTTATCAGAGTATCGTAATCTTCGCAGTCCACAATAAACTTTTTTTCAAGGTGTCCTTTATGGCATCACAGCAGGTAAATGAAGAGTTTATATGAAAGCAAAGGTATTTAACAGAATTTACAATAGTATTGGGGTTGGCATCAAGGACAACAGGTGAAAAATCATTTGGACAGCCTTCATTATACAAATACAAATGAAAAATACAATACAAACTGTCTTGACTGGGTTCAACTTCAATCTGTTACCAACGGTCGGGCGTCCTACTACATTGACGGATGCTGTTAATCTGGCACAGGAACTCTATGCAAGAAATAAACGAAGGAGAGTTTTCGTGCTGGAAAACTAATGCTTACTAACGGTGCCAAAAAACTAAATTACGGAGATAACAGGAAACAGTTGTCTACCGTTAAAAACCTCAATGGTTCACAGCAAACAACTACGAATCGGAATTGTATAACGGACCACGAATACGGAACTGCGTTCAGCTGAAACGAACATAGTAAAACTGAAGGAAAGAATGTCGCTGACACATTTATGGGAACTACTGGCGAAGCTAGCCTCTCTCTCGAAACGTTTATCGAAAGAAAAAGATGCTCTTTTGTCGTAGACTCTGGTGTGAATGTGTCTATTCCGACGGATCGAGGTTGATGGGTATTTCCGGGGGAGCGTTTTGGACAAGGAGACAAGGAGAAAACAGGTACAAATGGTAATGGACTATGAAACTTCAACATCATGCCGTTTGGCCTTTGCAATGCACCGGTGACGTTCGAAAGCATCGTTGTGATGGACGGAGTTCTTCCAGGACTTTCATGGCGGACTGCCTTCGTCTACTTATACGACATCATCGTTTACTCTGGGACATTTGAAGAGCACATACAAAACTTTGAATGGTTACAAAGGTAAGTGTCAGTTTCTCCAATCTAAAGTAAAGTACTTAGGCCATGTTATTTCGGTTGATGAATTGAGCGTGGATACGCAGAAAGTCAAAGAGGTCCAACTCTAGCTGAACCCCGAGACTAAGCGGCAGGTACGAGGGTTCCTTGGACTTTGTTCCTATTACTAGCGGTTTTTCGAAGGATTTTCGACAGTTGCTAAACCGCTTTCAGAATTTACAGAAGAAGAACGCCGGTTTGCATGGAGCGGAAACTGTTGGACGGCATTTAATACATAGGTGATTTTGGCATTGCCAAATTACCTTTTCATACTAGACACAGATGTATTGAACGTTGGTATTGGTGCTGTTCTCAGTCAGAAGCAAGGGGACTCGGAGGTGGTAATTGAATATTTTAGCCCCACTTTAAATAGGGCCGAACGAAACTATTGCGTTACAAGACGAGAGTTGCTAGCCGTGGTTTTGGCAACACAGTACTTTCACCACTACCTCTTTAGCAGAAGATTCTTTTTACGTACTAAACACACGTCCATTCGTTGGCTGTGCAACTTTAAGCAACCCAAGGGTCAGGTGGCTTGGTGGCTAGAGCGGTTGCAGCAGTACGACTACGAGATTCAATATCGTCCTGGTCCTCGACATGGTAATGCTCACACGCTTTCTAGGAAACCATGTGGCAAATGCAAACTTTGCAGGAAGGCGGACATAAAAAAAAAAGAGAGCTGCGAAATACTGCATGTTGCAGTGAAACACGCATCCAATTGATGGGGACACGATTTGCATTTGCCGTCGGCAAATCAAGCGGAATCAATAAATGCAAAAAAGAGAAAGGGGCAACAACAATTGCATAGACAAAATTATATGTTTTTGGTCGTCATTCTCCACATCCATCTCCCACGACAAGCAGTAGGTGTGTTGGGACTTTTGCACGCATTAATCAAGAGCACAGCACACATATTCAAGCATGGAAAGAGTGTGCCTGGAAATAGGTCAATGACCGATCTCAGCTGTGATGATAGACGATACTATTCAAGCAAGGGAGTCGTTTTCCTAGAGGCTTCAAACAGCAGGAGGCCAATGCCCGATATCAGCCGAGATGACGGTGGTAAACTAGAAAATCAGCGTAACAGCAGATTGCAGCAGTGAGGAAGCTGATGGTAGCTGTACCAAATGCGGGATTTGAAGTCAATGGCCACGACACTACATCAAGGCCAGGGAATGGATAGTTCTATTTCTATTAGTCAGTCCCAATCTTACCAGTGTCCGTGTCGGTCGATAGGTAATTTCGTTCAAAGAATCTTTATTTGTTGTTTTTTATCTAATACTTTCAAAAAAAAGATTTTGCTAGTTTCCTTCGCGAAACACTGCACTTGAAAACCAAGAAGGCCACTTTGACAATCGAACAGCAAAACGATTCAAAACTAGCAAAGGTAAGCAAGTGGCTGAAGGAAGGATGTCGACCAAAAAAAGAAGACATTATGCAGGAGAATCAGGATACAAAAAGCTTTTAGACTATCTTGCAGCAGTGGAAAATAGATGCCGGCGTAATATGTCGAACATGGGAAAAGGACCAGGAGCAGAAGACATTTCCCGTGAATTCAAAAAACTTAGTTCCAGAAATTCTTCAGTAAATCCATAATAGTCAGAGCGGAGGCCATCTGGTGCAGCGCAAAACCCTAAGCAAAATAAAGGACAAGTATTTTGGGATCGGTTTTTACACAATGGTGTAAAAACTGTATCGTTTGCCAGGCTCCCAGAGCCCTACTCAGCGAGCAAAGGGGCCTCTTAAACCCAACCGGACAGGAGAGGACAGTTTTGAAAGGATTGCTGTTGACATACTTAGCCCACTTCCATGCACTAAAGCAGGAAACCGATACATAATCGTCGTTATGGACTATTTCACCAAATGGCCGAACAAATTATACATAACGTCTTCTGTAGATTCTGTGTTCCGCGCTTTATTCACTCGGACCAAGGTAGAAATTTCGAATCGGAAGTGTTCCCTAGATCAATGTAGGCCTTGGGCGGTCACAAAAGTAGAACAACACCTCTACGGCCCCAATCCGACGGTATGGTGGAAAGGTTCAATCGTACGCTACTGGATTACTTAGCGAAATTCGTCAGCCCTCATCAAACAGACTGGGACCTGTTTCTACACCCAGCTCTATTCGCTTATCGCGCAGCAGAACAGGAATCGACAGGATTTTCGTCAGCCGTGTTGAACTTCGGAAGAGAACTGAAGCTACCGGTCGATATAGTGTTCGGATAACCACCGACAATTTAACACGACAGCCAAAGGTACCGTAGCAGCATTAAGAAGTCGTCTGCTCAAAGTACACGAAGTGGCACGAGAGAATCTTAAAATAGCAGCCGAATCAATGAAGGACATTTACAATCTCAAAACTAACGCCATAAGTTTTACTGCAGGGGATGAAGTCTGGTTTCCACCGATCGTTGGAAAGGTATGTGCCCTAAACTACAGAGCAATTGGGAAGGCCCTGCCAAGGTTGTGAAACAATTGTCGCATCTCATGTACAAAATCCAGGCGCCTGGCCAAAGGAGGCAAAGTGTGGTACGACCTCACCTGTAACTCAGTCGGAACTTTGAGTTTTAAGGATAGGTAGTGTTACGAAACCTAAAGAAAAAAATCAAATAGCAGAAAAATAAAAATCTTTTATTTTATGAAAAAATACTTACCTGCTTCATATTGTTTGTTATGCGTTTTTTTTTTTGACAGGTTGAAGGGGTTTGTTCCGAACATTGCGGGGCATTCAGTCGCACAAAGAGACAAACGATTAAGTAGTAACCCATAAGAGTAAGAGGAAGAAAGGAGATGACTACCGCAGTAAGGGGAGCAAATGATTAAAAGTCAACGAAGAAAATATTTGCCGCTTCATGTGACGTAGGATTTCTGAAATCACAAACGGCTGGTGAATAAGCGGCGGAATCTTAGACGTTGCAACGGAGATAAGAAAACCGAATACTTTTTAACAGCGAAAAAAAAAACCACGGGCAACGTAAAAAATCTAAAAGATAAAAAGGATAATTTTTAGGACAACCAAGAAGTTCAAAGTGAGCAGTCGAGGTCGGAAGACTACGGCCATAGTAAAAAAAAAGAAAAAACAAAACGTTTAAATTCAAATAAATAAATAAAAAAAAAAAAAACAGTTTACCTCTCGGGAAACAGAATTTTTTGAAGTTTCTTCTTTCATTTTTGCCCTCTTTGTATCCGATTGAAACTCGTTTACAATATATTGGATTAGGCTCCCTTTGTTTTTTAGTTGCAATTAAAGATTAAATATTTATTGTTATGAACAACTTCAATCAGTTAGATATGCGAATAAAACAACAGATTCAAACTGCACCAACTTTTGCCGAGTCTGCAAAGAAGCATGAAATATTCATTAACCAATTCCGTGTATTTTTAGCTGATTGCATACTTCAGTTTAGCCAATTGAATTGAATATAAATACAGAGTACAACTTTCTTAGGGTTGTGTAGGGAGTATTATTTTCAATTAGAGCTTTAATTTGGTCCGCATCAATCTCAACCTGTCATCCAGAACGGGGCAAGTCAGAGCATGGGAAATCACCATCACTAAAACGTCGGAACTATTCATCAATGGTCCAGGCACTGACTGAGTTATACCCGTACACGGGTATCCTTTCGAAAATACTCCTTTTTTGTCTTCATTTTCAAAAGTACAATAAATGCGTAAAGTACGACCTATCGCTACAAACTTTGTTTCACATAAAAACTGCAAGCAACATGTACAAATGGCGTCATTCAAAGTTAACGTGTACACTAAAGACAAACGGAGGGAACTTATTTTACAACCTTATAAAGGCAAGTCCGTTGTATACGTTTGTTTATACGTTCAAACAGGCTCTAAATTTGTGTGTTAACGCTGGCGATTAGTTCACTTGATAATTCGATGAAAGAGGTGCCTAGAGCTAAGCCATGTGATGGATTACTTTTTACTTTGATTTCGCAAATTATTTCGATTATTTCGATAAAGACAGCTGTTTGCCGAATACGTAGTGATGACACAGTAGCCTTTGATGGCTTCTTATCAAATCCTGACCAGCGTTGATAGCAGATTTTGATTAATGAAATTTAATTTTGTATTCGGAGAAATCTTTTGCTATTTGAATTCTTGCCAACATTTATGGTTAATTATATGGTTATGAATGACATCAACAAAATATATTTATTTTCTTTTATTATTCGCTTTTACTGCTTATGTTAACGATATTGTTATTTTCATATTTAGGTGAACATTTATTTGTTATTCAAAATTTTTGTATAAATTAAGTTGAAATAAAATTATTCGAGTTCAGTCTTGTCATTTAATCGAATTAAGCCTTTTTACTACCTGCTATGAGGCTGCATTAGGCGATTGATTAAAAAATATAAAAATTCTAAATAGTATGATGGGTCCTTCGAACCGGATTAGCTGGATCAGAAAAACGTGATTTGTAAATATTGGTGCTAGACCAATACACAGTAACCATTTAAGATCATGATACAAGGATCGCACTCCATTACACAGTAAAGTAAAAATGAGTGAAATCGAAGACATTGCATTGAACCTGACGAATCACGGAAGAAGTGATTTCAAGAAAGATGGAGAATGAGTATCGAGATTCAAGGAGCAAGGATCCTCGAGCAGTTAGAACAGCACTGGACTTCCAAATAAATAACGGGTATTTGGAAAGACAAACCCGCAGCTTGAGTACTTTGTGCGGAAGTATTTTAGCCAATTTGAAACAAGGTATCTCGATACTAAAGGTACTTACAAAATAAAATTGAAACTAATCAAGAAAAACACGCACCCATCGCCAATGCCATTACCAAGCGATGCAGGCATCAACAAAATATATTTATTTTCTTTTATTATTCGCTTTTACTGCTTATGTTAACGATATTGTTATTTTCATATTTAGGTGAACATTTATTTGTTATTCAAAATTTTTGTATAAATTAAGTTGAAATAAAATTAATCGAGTTCAGTCTTGTCATTTAATCGAATTAAGCCTTTTTACTACCTGCTATGAGGCTGCATTAGGCGACATACCCGCAGCTTGAGTACTTTGTGCGGAAGTATTTTAGCCAATTTGAAACAAGGTATCTCGATACTAAAGGTACTTTCAAAATAAAATTGAAACTAATCAAGAAAAACACGCACCCATCGCCAATACCATTACCAAGCGATGCAGGCATTTAATCTTCACTGTTATCTCCTGTAAACTCCAAATCCAATCAACATCCGATCGAGAAAGAACTAAAGAGCCAACTAACATCAAGAAGTGCCCACCAAAATTTAAAAAGTTGAATGTGATTAAAATCAACTTTATACGCATTATTGAGAACTTGGAATAAACTCAGAACACAGATTACCTAATATTCAAATTAGATCAAATTAGGGAATACTGGACAAATCTGGTGACAATGAACGACGAGATAATATCTCATTGGAAGAAGCCGGTTACGAGCAGGATTACGTGTCCAACAACCAATTCATTGAGCTGGAGCAGATATATCAAGATGCTTATATCCAAATTAAAGAAGCAGAACAACGATGAGGCACTAAGCGCTTGTGCAAGTATGAAGAGTGGACATCATTCTGAAAACTATTTAATCGATTAGTTTACCAGAACGGAACCTTAAGCGATTCAATATTTAAAAGGCAATTTAAAAGGTGTAGCAGCAAGAATTGTTAGCCATTTGGCACCGACATCAATTATTCAACAGCTATAGAATTGACAAAGAATCGGTTTCAAAATTCAGCAGCATTGGTCAACCAAAAATTGCCTACTTTAAAATCAGTTCGATATGAAAATGCGTTCGATTTGAAAACGATCATGGTCAAGGGAAATCTTGAACGGTATCAAACATTTAGGGGTCGTAAGCTCCTGGGATCCATTACATTGCTTTAGTTGTTATGTCCGAAACTTGACCCTGAATCAACAAAATTATATGAGCAATCCAGAGGAACTTAAACAGAAATACCTAAACTAAGCGATTTTTTTGACTTCATCAAGGCTAGATTCAGAGGATTAGAAAGCAGTCGCGAATTCAACCGTGAACACCAGTCGCAAGTACGAGTAACTGCCACAAAAAACCATTTGACTACAGTCACAGAGTCGAAATGCGTTGTGTGCAGCGAGACTCATCTATTATACATATAACAGTAAAAGGTTTTTAAGTATGAAGACGAAAAACCGATTGGACGTAGGCCAAAAGTTAAAGCTGTGTCTGTTCATCAAGCGAGATGGTATGTTCAACAAGGGAATGTATGTTGAAGAGGGGTTGCAAAATATGCACACAATAGCATAATTCCTTACTTCATTTCCATCGAGGTGAGAGTACAGTAGTTTCGGTAATGAAGAACATCCAGTGAAGAAGTCTCAACATCAACACGAATCGCTACCGCATGCCATAGTAATAGGATGGTACTACTAGCTACAGCCATGGTGAACATATGCGTTGGAGGAAAAGTTAGACTTGATTGATCAAGGGTCTCAACCATTCTTTGTGACTGCGAAATTAGCCCGTCAATTAAAAGTTCCATCGGTCAAGTATGAGTCAAAGATCAATGGAATCAATGGTCATGCTACAGAAATCATCGCAACATGAGATTTTACCATTCTATTAATTCACGATGAAAAGGTCAACTTGGAGGCAGATGCTCTAGTAATGCCAGTTATTACATCAAGAATGGCAGCATAACACGTTACACCCAACCAGTGGCTACACATCCAGGGGTTGAAGTTGGCAGATCCATGGTACGAACAACCGAAGGAGATTAAATTATTGATTGATCAAGGAAGAAAATGCAAGTTAATATACTCACATTATGCATCAGTGTGTGCAGTAAAGATTTTTTTTTGTTTCATCAATTTTTCTTCATTCATCACAAAGGGTACTAAACTAGCAATATTGAGGGACGTAGACAAAATTTTCGATCCTTTCCGTTAGTTGTCGCCAATTACTATCAATGCAAAGATCCTTTTCAAAGTCTTTTGGGCAAGGTTTTAGAATGGTTACATTCTACCATATTATTGAACTGGTTGAAACAATATTAAGAGAAAATGAACACATTTGTCGCCAACGGAGTATCCTATGTGCAACAACACTTAAAAAATAAGGACAATTCGTACCCGGAAGAGAGAATCCTACTAACATTCCGCCAAGAAGATCATTTGGGGATACCCTAGCTGAAAATTCAACCTGGTGGCATGGTCCAGAGTGGTTAAAGGAATACCAAAAATAATGGCCAGCTGATAAATCTATGTTTGAAATTCATGATGTGTTTGAGATTCGAAAATCGCGCGAATTACATACAACTCAGTCAGGAGTCATATGTCAACAAACCATTCTCATTATACTCGTATTTTGTTTATATCATTTTCAATAAATTATTACTAACATTGCATTTTTCATTCGGTATATAAAAATTGTCTCATAATAATTTCATTTTCCTTCACACACTTTTTATAAAAATGTAAGCATAAATTTTTTTGGTCTTTTTTCGACATTAAAAAGTTGTGAAAAATATAATCAACGGTTTATTGATTATTATTAAACAAGGTAATATCTTTCATCAAGACCGAACACAACAGAACCAGAAGGAAATATCAGGACAGGATTAGGCAAAGAAAAGAAGAGAAGTGAAGAAGCAATGTGCATGCAAGTCTAGTAATAGTTCTCAAAATCCTTTTTTTTAATGCCTAGGGTCCCAAAAAAGACACTAATTTTAAGATCTGAGTTATAAGTTAGGTATCTTATACTAGTTCTAATATATCTATATTTCCGAACGTCCTTCAAATGAGTACAATATTCAGATTATTCTTTCTAAAACAGATACAAAAAAACCAATGTCATCCCAAGTACCTTTTATAAACAAACTACGACGTACCATTTTCAAACCGCATTTTACCGAAGAAATCATCACAGGTTTTTTTTTTTTAATTTTACCACCAAAAAAACTCCGCGCAATTTTATCAGATGACGAAACGTTCAAGGTTGTCCAGAACACCTTTTCCAAATATTTTTCAAATATTGGAATTTTTAAAGTTATTCGCTGTACCTATAGAAATTTTAGAAGATATTACCGAGAGCGATACTCAAGATGAACTTATCACAGACTACCATACAAATAATCGTCGTTCGTAAATCTCCGGTGAGAATAGACGTCTTTCGGTCTTTCGGCTTTCAGTGTATAAATACAAATAAATATATATAATTAGTTGCAATTTTGTCAATTGACTCGGTGGCCCAGCGGTTAGCGGCGCCAGTCAACAAATCGTTGGACACGGGTTCAAATCCCGAGTGAAATTTGGAACATTTTTTCTTGTTTTTTTTTTTTATTTTTTTTTCTAACTGTGTAATACTCGTACATATCAAAACCAACAAGCAATAAGAAAAAAAAAAACAGCAAACAAAAATCATCCACTGTAACACAGTGGAGGGCCACGCGAAAGTGAAAGAGCTCCTAAGGGAAACGACGACGGAGCACTACTCATTCACACCAAAGTGTGAAAAGCGGCAATCGATGCTGCTGAAGGGGTTGGAACCGTCTACTGACCCTGAGGATATCCTGGCACTGTTCAAAGAGAAAGAGTGCGAAGGACTCAAGTTTGTGGGGGTAAAGCCATTTACCACAGCTAGAGCCAGGCGGGAGAAACGGAGTCTGCCGTTCTTCCTGGTGCAGCTCAGTCCCGAAAGCCGTCTGGATAGTCTAAGGAGTGTCAATGTCCTAGACTACCAAGTGGTTCACTGGGAAAAACTAAAAAGGAGCGAAGGCATTATACAATGCGTTCGCTGCCAGGGGTTCGGGCACGCCGCGTCGAACTGCCAAATGCAGCCTCGATGCGTGAAGACGCTAAGAAGCACAGTTCCGAGGAGTGTGCTCTGGGTGTTGACGGAGCATCCGATAGGTCGCAGCTTTCGTGCGTGTTATGTGGAAACGTGGGACACAACGCAAACTATCGGGGTTGTCCTAAGTTCGCTGACATAAAGAAAGCAAAACTGGCTCGGCAGCAGAAGGTGGAGGTCAAACGTTCACCTGTCAGATTTCAAACACCAGCCGTCACGTCCCAAATTTCCTACGCCCAAATGGCGTCAGGTAGGGGGGCTACGGTACAGCAAGCGACTGTTGCTTCTCCGGCGCCGATGCCGAGAACAACGGAAGCTGCGCTTAACATGCTAGCCATCTTGCTCGCAATCCAAGGGCAGATGGCTCAGCTGCAAAAGCAGGTGCAAGAACAGGCCAAGCGTGTGGACCAGATCTACACGCTGCTGCCGGGCCTAACGCAACACATGTCGTAATGGGTACGCACATGGTGGAGCAAACTTTGAAGGTCCTTGCGGTGAATGTTAATTCACTGATTAGGATTGAACTAAGAGCCGCAATGTTTAAATTGCTACAAGACCAAACTCCTGATGTGCTTTTCGCTAGCGAAACTAAGCTAACCGATAAGCACAAACTGGAGTACAATAATTATATCGTTAGAAGAAGAAACCGGCCCAGATCCAAACGTGGAGGCGGTGTCGCGATCTTCATTAAAGAAGGTATAAAATTTCACAGAGTGTACAAGGGCGTGTTGCGCAGGTTCCGGGTGTTGGAGGCAGTCGTCGTTTACATCCCGCTCCGCAGTGGAAAACGGCTGTACTTGGCCTCTGTCTATGCACCTGAGGCTTCACAATCCACCCTATTCATTACAGAGCTCGACACGCTTTTTCGACTTCTGAGGCTGGAATCGGGGGAGAATTATTTTATAATCGGCGGGGATTTCAACGCGAGACACAGAGATTGGGGAAATAATTTGGCAAATACTAGAGGGAGCCTACTACTCGATTGGTGGGGTCAGCACGATGTCATGTACAGACTCGGTCTTAAAGCGACGGATAACCCGTCGTTCCCAAGAGGCGGGTCTTATTTGGATCTACTGCTGTACGACGAACGCATACGACTGACAGGTACGAATTTACAAACGCTAAACTGTCTGCGCACATTCGTGTATGACAGTGACCATTGCGGTTTTAGCACCGAAATTACAGTTCCCAACGAAATTGCGGAATTGGAGGAGTTTGTCCAAAGATATTCTTACAACTACAGTAAAACTCGATGGACACGCTTCTCCGCAACCTTGAAAAGAGCGCTCTCCTCGAACACGCTCCACCCACCGTCCAATAGGAATTTGTCAAACGAGGAGATAGACAATTACCTAAAACAAATGGACGAGACAATTAAACAAACTATGGACACTACAATACCGCAGTATCGACGTACGACTAACGAAGACCTGTTCCGCAATCCTACTATTGACGCACTGCACCGACAGAAAAGTAGACTTCTGACAAGACTTAAAAACTTGTACAGACAGTTAACTGACCGACAAGACCCGGAGATTAGGACACTGAAGTCGTCGATTAAAAACCTTCAAACGTTAATAAAAGAGAATTACAGAATTTCTGTAAGTTCATATTGGAACAACAAGGTTCGGGCTGTAAACACCAGCAACCCGAATATGTTTCCGCAAATCAATAAACTATTTCGGAGAAAAAATCAAAACGACTTTCAGTGTCTTAAAATAGCCCGGACAACAGACAACGAACGGTTACTGACAATAGCAGGCATTGATCCAAATGAGGCCGCTGATGATGACGACTTTTTTGTGATCGAGGATCCACAGGAGAAGGTTGAGGCCATAGGGGCGACTTTCCAGGAAGTATACAAGGCCATTGATAACATTGGCCCTAATTACGACCTGGACAGTCACGTCTGGTGCACGACTTCTGCATTCGAAATGAAATAGGGAACTGGCGATCCGAGGGCTCTGGTTTCACCCGGTTTAGCGACGAAAATATGGCAAATAACGTCATTGCCAGAGAGGGTGGCCTACCCCCGTTCATTTCGAAGGAAGGAATCCATGAGATCTTCGACACAATCAGGGCTAAGAAATCGGTGGGGACCGATGGTATTCCGAACATCGTGCTTCGACATCTTCCTCTAGAAGCGGTGGACATTTACACCACCCTGTTTAACAATGCAATGAATAATGCACATTATCCAGCGCATTGGAAAACGGCGGTGGTTCAACCTATCCCCAAAAAGGGGAAGGATATATCCAATCCGGCGAATCTCCGGTCGATAAGTCTCCGTCCGAATATCAGTAAGGTTTTTGAAAAAGTAATCAATAGTGCTCTGTCTAGGTGGGTTGAGGACAAACATATAGTTCCTGATAATCAATTCGGTTTTAAGGCGGGACATGATATCTCACATGCCGCGTCTAAACTGGTGTCCGATATCCAATGGATTAAAGGCAAAAAACAATGCACTGGTGCCTGCCTTGTTGACTTGGAGAAGGCCTTCGACACCGTATGGTTAGAGGGTCTTTTCTATAAGCTGACTAGGCTGGGGATCAGTAAACCACTATTGTACATTCTTTATAATATGCTAACTAACAAACAGCTCATCGTGAAGAATAGTGATGTGACTTCTGTTGGAATATTTCAAATTAAAAATGGTCTTCAGCAAGGCGCGGTCAATTCGCCGATCCTATTTAACATTTATACAAGCGACTTGATATGCTCACTCCCCCATACTGTTGCGTACGCAGACGATTTGATAGCGTACAGAACAGGTCCAAAAATCGAGGTCATTAATACTCTCTTGCAGCGTGACTTCGATAAAATAAGACGATTTTGCGATGACTGGAAGTTGAAAATCAACTTTCAGAAGTCGGAAACCATTCTCTTTAGGACGCCGTTGTCTGGAGCGTCTAGGGACACCAGAAAAATTGGCGAAAGTTCTCGATCATTGGACAACACGGACAGCCTCTTGCCTGTCGAAATGTAGTCAGATACCTTGGGATCTGGCTTGATCAGTTTCTGTATTTTGGCAAAAATGTAGATGCTACTCTGGCCAGAGCTAAAGGCGCGTTTGCCCTTAAAAAGAGACTGTTTTATAGCAGCCAACTTTTTGCGAGAGAAAAGGTAATCTGCTACATGGCCCTTATCAGACCCATGCTGGTATTTGGTTGTCCCGTGTGGTTCAATGTACGAGCAAGCTTAATGGAAAAGATTCGGGTGTTTGAGAGGGCTTGTCTTCGCTTGTACAGAACACTAGAGTCGGAGTACAAGAAATTTTATCCTAATGAGGTCCTTTACAACAGGGCGAACCTAATACGAGTGGACAATTTCGTAATTAAGCTGACTCGAAGGCACATTGCAAGAGCAATGACCTCGACGAATAAGCTGATATCTGGGGCTTACTACCCCAATTACCTTTACCACGAGAATGTGCGCTCTGACGGCTTCGTTCCACCGGAAGCATTCCTCTACCTAGATCAGATAGGGTTGATCCAGGATAGATCAGCGGTGCCGTTAATCTTCCATGTCGCTCGGACAGCTGGGGACAGGCGACTCAACTACGGCAGAGACGTCGCACACGGCAGTGTGGATCGCCTCAGGTTCAGTAGGGCGGTGGGGAATCGCGATAAGAGGGATGTCGTTCGGCAGCACCAGCATTTCTGGTGGTTGAATGATGGGGAAGATGTTTCGTCGTCATTTCCGTCAATTACGGACCAGCCTCACTAATGAGGCAGAGCTGACCAATCCGTTTTCTCTGTGAATAGCGATGGCCAGCTTGCATAGGTTTAGGTTAGCATTTAAGAAATATGTACATACATTGGTATATACAAAGGTATATACTAATTTATGTATAGAATTGTGTATAATGTCTATGTGTGTGTATGTGTGTATTGTGTATATAGGTTAGGTAGGCTAAGGTTTATTTTAAGTTAGATATTAAGTTTTTATAAAAAAAATAAAATCATGTCCATATGCTAAGTTTTTCTTAACAAATATTTTTTCTTAGCCTTAAGTATTCAAAATAAATAGTTCTAAGTAAAATGTAAATAAAGTCGAAGGACATAGTCATAAGAATTTAGAGTAGCTTAGAGCACCTGTGTGGGGCCAATAAGTTAGTATAAGATTGTTAAGTAATTTTAAGCTAGCATTTAAGCATTTTTTGTTAGTATGTAAGAGTTAGTGATTAAGAAAATAAAATGCATTGAAAACGAAACGAAAACGAACCATACAAATAATAATCACAGAGGCATTAATGAGACGCTTCTTCACCTAAAACGAAGTTACTATTTCCCATTCTTGAAAAATAAAATTGCAAAAATTGTCAACAATTGTGAGAAGTTCCAGACTTTAAAATATGATAGAAGTCCACACAAATTTAAACATGAAATTCCCGAAACCCCTTCTAAACCGTTTGATATCATCCGCATCGATGTATATAGTATCAACAACAGAAAGATTTTAACAATACTAGACTAATTTTAAATGAATCCATTCTCACTTATAACAATTCTATCCATTCTGCCACCAAATTTACCCCATACGGAGTATTTTATGGTAGGACACATATATTTGATAAAGAGGTACAGTTTAACAACGAACACGAATAAATTAAAAAACTTAACGAATACAAGGAGAAAATTTACCCAACCATTAAAGACAAATTTGAGAAATTAGCATTAGGAAATATAACAAAACTAAACAAAGACAGGAAAGATCCAATAGATTTAAGAGAAATCTCAGTTATATTCAGAAAAGAAAATAGCAGAAATAAGCTAACACCTAGATTTAGTAAGCACCAAATTAGATCAAATATGAAAGTCACTATAATTACTAAAGAAAATAAGAAACTGCATAAAAGTAAAATTAAAAATAAACGTAAATTTCAAGCTACTAATACTAACAACCATAACACTAATGACCAATGCACAAAAATTAGAAGTACATGACCTAAAGAATAACAACGGAATACTGACAATGAAACTTGGTCCAGCTAAGATTATTAAAAACTTTAATAACTTAATACTCGTACATGTTTTCAAACTTTCAAAGTACCAACAAAAAATATTGACAAAATTAGCAACTCACTTCTAACATTTAGAAAAATTAAAGATTTCAATGACTCTATATCTATCCTTGATATACAAATTAATGAACTACAGCACAAACTTGATAGTATCTCACCAAATATCTGCACACGACGAAGACTTATAAACGGAGTAGGTACGATTATCAAAACGATTTCAGGCAACATGAACGCAGGCGACGCTCTCAAACTAAACAGGCAAATTGACGAACTTAGCACAAAAAGCAAAACAAATTCGGAAAACATAGACAGGATTACAGCGGTGAGCATTCGGATGCAACACAGGCTTAAAGATTTAACAAATCAAATTAATAGACAACAAGAGATAATTGGAAATTACTTAAATTACTCCCGCTTAGAATTAAATAACAGAATCTAATCATATGAAATTGCCCTTAGTACTTAAATCAGATAAATTATAATATCGACCTTTTATATAACCACCTATCTAGTATTTCGGAATTATTAATATTGTCAAAATTAAACATTATTCTTAGAAATCCCTAGAAATCAAATCAGATACACAAATTTACGAATTACTTGGTCTATGTACAAGCATACTATAATAACACTAATATAATTTTCAATATTCTAATCCCTCAAATATCCACAGAAACCTATCCATTTTTTTCACATTATTCCCCTTCCAATTAACAAAACCAAAACCATTGACACCTAATCCTACGCCCTTTTTAACCCGGAGAACCCTACCTAGACAGCAAATGTACATTAATCGAACAAATTTTCTTTTTCCATATGTCATCCCGAGTCCCGAGGAAACTGGAAAATTGTGTCACCAATCTAATTAAACAAAAATCAGCAACTTGCAACCTAAAAGAGGAACTACACGAAATAAATGAAATCTTTATTCTAATATGCCGTCACTCCATTCCTAAGGGGGAGGAGTGTCCGGATATCTCCCGAACGTAATTCGCGCTTGCCTGGCAATGCATCCCAGCAATCCTTCACACAAAGACGACATTTATCTCAGTTTTTCATCACTTTCAAAAATTCAACGCGTAAGTGCATACTGTTTACGGTTTAAAGCCAATTGCCTACGGAGCAAGAGACATGAACTTGTAACGGCAGGATAACGGTAAAGGAGCTACTGGAAGCAGAAAAGGCGTTGGAAAAGCGTGCTTAATTAAGGTTTTCTTAGGATAAGAAGAGTCTAAATGCAAATAAAGCACTGAAATGAAACACCAGGATATCATCACTGAACCCATACATCGACGCCAATAGAATATTGGATCATTGGAATGATCAGAAACATCCTATTAATCTGCAACTATCGCATCCATTGACAAAATTAATCATAAATAAGATATATTTCACGGCGGAGTGAAACTAACTCTGAATCACATTCGAAGAAAGTTTTGGGTTATCCGAGGAACCAACACTGTCGAGCCATAATAAATCAATGCATCAGGTGTTTCCGATTTAAGGTCAGGAATCAAACCAACTTATGGGACAATTTCCGGAGGCTTGAGTAAGTTTTTCACGGCCATTTACACATTGTGCGGCAGGCCCAATCAACATGCGATGATCACAAACTCGAGGCGTGAAATCACATAAAGCTTACGCAGCGCTGTTCATCTGCATGGCAACAAAAGCAGTGCACATTGGCGGGTGGCCGTGGTGTAGTGGTAGTAGCAAACGCTTCTCACTCGGAGGGTCCAGGTTCGAATCCTGCCCATGGCAAAAGTCAGTTTTTCATTGTGTAATTGGAACTCAGACAGAAAAATTCTGCGTGTGAAGGCATAACACTGACACGTAGATTTGGTTGTTGTAGGGTTTCAAGCACAGAAAAGACAAATACTGTGATATACTTCGAATCACTCTGAGTGAAGAAAAAAACTCTCCGTCCTATTCGGACTCCCACCCCTGAAGAGCAAACATAGAAACCAAACACACCTGAGTTTCAAACCACTACATAAACAATCTTTCCTTCCTCCTCCTTCAATCTTTCCGCCCGCGCCCTGGCAACAGTAAAAGGGTATCTAACCCCTTAGGCGCGCGTAAATTATAAAAAAAAAAAAAAAACATTGAGCTGACCTCTGATTTAATAACGGATCGATTCATGGCAGCATTGCGACGTATGATCAACAGAAGAGGTAGATCCTCCATCAACGCAATCAACGATAATGGAACAAATTTTGTTGGCGCAAAAAGTATTATTGATGCATTGCAATTCACGATAGCCGAAAACGCAATCCAGTGGCATTTCATCCCACCTGGAGCTCCACACTTTGGTGGACTCTGGGAAGCCGGAGTCAATTCAGTCAAATACCATTTGAATCGCATCATAGGAAAACAGAAATTAACATGCGAAGAGATGAATACCATCCTGATTCAAGGATGCTTGAACTCGAGATCTTTCTGTCCCCTAACGGACAACATTGAAGATCTAGATGCATTAACATCAGGTCACTTGCATTATTGGGTCGCCACTGATAGCACCACAATATGACCTCATTGTAGATCTGGCAGACAATAGTTTAAAAAGGTGGAAGTTAATTCAAAAGTTCGAACATGATATTTGCAAGCGTTTGATAAACAAAATGCAACAGCGATATAAGTGGAAGCAGTCAGTAAAGAATTTGGAATCTGGGCAATTGGTGGTGCTAAAACGAGCTGCTGACACAATCGAAATGGCCTCCAGCCAAAATAATTGAAGCGCACAGCGGAGTTGATGATCTTATCAGAGTAGTAACAGTGAAAACGCAAAAGGGAAAATTCAAGCAACCAAGAGCCAAAGTTTGTTTGCCAAGCGAAGAAAACAACATGAAACCTGATGATAACATGGCCCAACCGTCGAATCATCCATTCAGTAGACCCAGAAGGAAGCTGAGGGATATAAAACAATAACGAATTTCTCTATTGCCCTTGTAATCCTGTCATTATTTGCATCCATCACGTCGGAATCTTAAGGTATACAATCACCCATCCGGAAGTCGGATTATTTGTACAAGTTTTTTTTTTTTTTATAACTTCCAATGACAAACGAGAGTCAATATGATGAATTGCGTCATCACATGGATTAATCTTCAACGGAGATTTTAGTAACAGGATACTTCATGATCAGCGATGCCAATGAGTATGACCTGATTAAGGCTAACACTGTGCCTGAAAAGATCAATGAGCAGACATTTCGAGAGGTGCAACTACAGCAAAACTTGGAGTCAACTATAATCTGGGTGAGTGGCCGTGGCTCAAGTGGTAGTTTACTGGCTTCCAAATCGGAAGGTTCGGTGTTCGAATCCCAGCCTCGCCCGAAAGACATATTAATTTTTTTAGTTAACGAAAATCAAGTACGATGAGTAGTTGCCTAGGAATCAACAAGCCAACTTCCACTAAGAATTTAGTCTCCCCATTAAATTTTGTATGCCACCCATGGAGCGAAATAACCACTGAGTCGAAACATATTTCTTTCTCTTTATATCCCATTTGAATCTGTTTTTTTTGCCAAATTATTTTATTTCAAAAAATTATTTGAAGAATTAATCAATAATTTTTTCTAGACAAAAGAAGGGTTTAAATGTTAGCTTTATGTCCTGCAGTTCAAAATTTTCTATACACAAGGTATAGGAGGATATTTGGCGAAGGAAACTTCATTGAAATCATTTCTGTTTTGAATTACTCATACTCATTTTCCGTAGGCAAGTCATCAATTTAGGTATACATGAAGTTTTTCGATTTTGAAGTGCACACTTACCGTGTTCAGTTAATCGAGTTACGTATTTGTATGTTTGTATGTCAAAATCGCCTTACAAATATGTGCATGTGTAGCATAAAAGCATTTGGGAAAAATAAATGAAAGAAATAAAATATTAAGAAATTGGGACTCTGCTTCTACTCGTAACTTTATGTACATATTGTACATATGAAGGTTTTTAAAATACTAAAATACGATTTTACCCCACATGCTCTAAATTTGTCCACAATTCTTTCTAGGGAAATGTTAGCTTACACATGCATATGCACACATGGTTCCCTGTTTGCACTTAACTATGAAAACAGGAAACGAGCAACATAGATATCGAACTGGACCACGTTTGACTTAAATCAAATTGCCACACAGAATTGTTGATGGTTCAGCAAGTTTAAGGTAAACGTACTCGTAGTGATTTATTTTACGTGGTATCGTCATCCTGTTTGACTTGGAGTTTTTGTTTTTTTTTATCGTTTGCATGAAATTACATTTTCTGGTGTTTTTTTTACTGTTTACAAGTTTCTGCAACTGCTACACGCTCGAATTCGCGTGACTTAATTTTCGTACAGAACAGTTTAAGAATCAAATTTTCTTCTGAGCCATAAGACATTTTGAGTGAATTAAAGGGTTTATTTATATAATATGTTATCTGCAAATTAAATATAATATTGTATTATACTAAAAAATTTAAGGATTCGAAATTAACTTTGCTTTGTAAGTACAAAATACGAGTAAGTTTATTCAAGCCATCTAATGTGAGTAATAAGCATTGAACTCGTACATACGATATAGGGATATAGATGGATATAGGGTTTCGCCTGACGGTTGTTTACATAACCCTAGAGGAATTTAAGATCGTTTGAATGGATAAACTAGTTTCATGTTTTGAGTAAAGATTTTCAAGATGTCATTAAGATGCAAAGATTCGTTACTGTAAGCGTTGAGGTATCATTCTGTATGATTATAAACACTGCGCGAACTATGAGGACTCAGATAGATCCTTAAAACTCGTCATATTCACAATTCGACTGGAATTCTTTAATAACAACTATTTATGAACAGCCGGCTTAAGAGTAACCAATAGGGAGTTCCTGATGACCGGGAGTCAAGGGTCATCACAGTTCTCGGATATTGGGAACACTCGTCGTGAATTAAAGCAGGGCTATGTCTTTGCAAGAAGTATATTGAATTTATCGAACGTAAGTTTATGTATTTGTTCCCATTATTAATTAATATGTAACTTGTGGTTTTTAACCCGCATTGTATGTTCGGCCATATGTGGCGCACCGATATATTCTTCGTAGTCAAATTCCTAGTAGCTGGATGCTTTCAGGCCAAAGGCCAAGAAAAAGTGTTGTGCCAAGGAGGATCATGTCATCACAAATTACTAGACTGAAATCTTCGCCGGGTTATCAAATGAGAAAACATAGTTAAATTTAGCATTCAGTATGTACGCATGAATCTTCGTAACTTAGGTTCTCAATAACGTTTTCACCTATTGTACATGGAATTATTTCCAACGACGTCAAGATTCTGGAGCTATCTGTTCAAAGAAATAGTTCCTGACTTTTATATGATACTTAAACTGCCTTGGGACTTAGTTGAAGATTTCATAGTAAAATGACTCCTCAAATTTCCAACTTTCATAAAGACAGTTATTTTACCAGAGTCTACAGGGTGTTATCCTCTAAGATATTAGAAGAAAAACTTTTGAGTCCGCAGAAGTGCTTCATAGGCTTTCTCAGACGCGTCGCAGTGCCAATGTGTCTAAATGGATTCTTCTGGACAGTATTGGATTCACATGGGAATACGAATATCTTTTACTATTTACATAGTAGCTGGAAATAATTGCCAGCAGTGACATGACAGGGCTACAAGGTTGGTGTCGTACGGCATAAATGCTTTTAAGTAATTGAGAAAATCGCACTTTTTGTTGTTAAGTTTTGCCCTTTGAATGCCTTATAATAGAATTGGAAAATATTTTACTTTGCACTGCAATGAATTCCAATAGTTTTTGAAAAACTCACATAAACAGTTGAACTGGTTTTCATATTGATCAGTGTATCTAAAATATATACATAAATATAATTGAAATTTACCCAAATCGTAGATATATGCATTTAAATTCAATTGACATTTTGGTTTGATTGCTTTTTAGTTATTGCACTCTAGGCATAGCATGCATAGCTCCCGCTTAAAGTTTTACTTTTGTAACACTGTTTACGAATATGTAACAGTAAAGAAAGTAATAATTTATTTTTTTTTACTATAAAACAATGATTGTCTTCAAGTATGCAAGTACCTTTTAAAGTTTTTATCACCCCTTTTTCCGGTGTTTTTTCGGAGATTTGTTGTTAGGTATGATCGGCTGTTTGATCGTAGTTACTCGTAAGATGATATGCACATCTGTGTGAATCCATGACATGGATATTGATGAACGGCGGCTTTTTCAAATTGTATACTTTGTTTTTATATTTGTCGTTGACTAGATCAGGTCACTTGCTCACATGATAACCAGAAACGTAATTAGAACGACTCGTACCGTTGCGTTATGTGCGAAGGAAGGATTTAGGTTCTCATGCTTCGATGCGTATATGTGATGAGTAAGTATGCAAATTACTCAACATTTGTCAGTAGATTTTCTATGCTGTCGGGAGATTGATGATAATGTGTGAGAAGGTGATATTGGGGATATTGGTCTTGTCGATTATGCTGCACGAACGGAAAATTTTGATCGTGGCTGATAGTCCGTGGTAAAAATTGGAGATCCTTATGCGATTGTGTAGGGTAAGGATGTGTTTTGTGCAAAGATGTTTACTGCTGGACGATACAAGGTAGTGTTTTGGTTACCAAATCGGACGGTTCGCGGTTCAATACTAGCCGCGCCCGAAAGACATTATTTTTTTCAGGCAAACAACTACAAGTTCAATTACACTAATTATTTAGTCTTCCCATTACATGTTGGATGCACAGAGACCAAAAATCTTTCTTTCTCTCTCTGTCCCATTTTGCTAAAAACTTAACACGTGCTCAGATAATTTAAATGTAGTAATACCCACTTGAGTGTTAAGTCCTTTAAAAAAAGAAAAGAAAACAATATAAATTTTTTATTTTCATTGCATGACTTTTTCTCGAAGAAACTAGAGAAACTCCAACGAAAATCGAGAAAATAAATTGGCACAAATTAAGCTAAAGGAAAATCTGTAGAAACCATTTTGCACGAGGTGGTGGGGAAAATAGAGAAGAGTCTATACTTCGGAGAGTTTGCTATGGTGGCCTTCCTCAATATTGAAGGAGCCTTCAATAACGTGGAGTGCACCGCCATTAAAAATGGTTTAGTAGACGCTGAACAGGGCATTAAAAACTGCCCTGTTGCAATACAGGACAATAAACTGTTCCATTGGACAAAGCTCGGTTAGGGGTGGCCGTGGTGTAGTGGTAGTAGCAAACACTTCTCACTCGGAGGGTCCAGGTTCGAATCCTGCCCATGGCAAAATCAGTTTTTCATTGTATAATTGGAACTCAGACAAAAAAATTCTGCGTGTGAAGGCATAACACTGACACGTAGATTTGGCTGTTATAAGAGTTTCAAGCAATGAAAAAAATACTGGGAATTATATCTCGAATCACTCTGAGTGAAGAAAAACTCTCCGTCCTATTCGGACTCCCACCCCTGGAGAGCAAACATAGAAACCAAACACACCTGAGTTTCAAACCACTACAAAAACAATTTTCCTTTCTCCTCCTTCTATCTTTCCGCCCGCGCCCTGGCAACAGTAAAAGGGTATCAACCCCTTAGGCGCGCGTAAATTATAAAAAAAAAAAAAAAAAAAAAAGAATGTCCGTAACCAGGAGAAACCCTCAAGGGGGTTCCCACCCAACCCAAAGTATGTCGAACGATCATCGGCCGGGATTTCTTTCAGGATGCCGGTACGAGCTCCACTCTTGTGGTCATTGGCCTTGGAATCGTAAAAACAAATCAACATTGTTTTCACTTTTGACTTCTCAAACGAGATTTTTGGTCACAATATTGTAAAGGAAGTTTTTGAACTGTTTTGCCTCTTTGATGACGTCCTTCGGGTGTTGAATTCTGAGCAATTTTTAGTCGTAAGTCATTTTTGTATAGATGACACAAATATGCTGTCACTACAGACACAATAACTCTATTCGTCCAAATGTCATAAAATTTGTTAGTACTCGTACTTCAACTGAGGATCTACATCACTAGAAATATCTATTTTTAAAAAGCCGCGTTCACTTTGGTACAGTCTTTATAGATATCATGTAAGCGTAGTTTGGAATTTTAGCTTTCGGACACATACACCGATAACATACATATACCATTATTAAAGTTTTACTACAATATAATATTATTATCTCATAAAAACTTACCGTTATCTTAACTTTAATTTGAACGTAAATAAAGCTAGAAATAAAATTATGGTCTGGAAGGTTGAAAGTATTACATACTTGCTTAGTTGGTACTGCAGTTTGGAATGAACCTGGGCCTCATCTAACAAGCTTCCCCACTTAGGTGAGGCCTTCATCTACTGTGTTGTCCCTCCGAGTTAGATTCGTAGGCTCTGGGGGCTGGAGCGCTGCTAACCATACATGTCATGGCTATCTCGCAGTTGCATATGAGCAGATTTCTGCCTAAATCGATCCAGCTCGTATTGTTCGTCGTTGAATCTTCTCCACCAAAGCGCGTCAACACAAACAGGACTGAAATTTTCTCCCAAAATGACTGAAGACATCTTCACCCACTTCCAAGAGAGTCTATTCTTCAGAACCATAAAGTAGGACGGAGATGATCAACGCTTTATATGGAGTTTCCTTAGTTGTTTGTAATAGGGCCTAATTACTCAATTACTTTGAACAGCGATTGGAAAGGTGAATCTCTGTTTTAGTTTTATATGTAATGTGCTGTTGTGGGCAGAATTAATTGAAAAGCTAAGATAGACAAAGTCCCTTACTAATTCAAAGTTATAACTGTCGACTATTACGTTCTGTCCTATTGATCGATGTTGTGTATCCCTTCTTGTTGACAAAATACCAATGATTTTATGCTCCTTTACCTCACACGAGGTAATGGAGGACATAATATTAATTGTTACTAAGACCACATAGCTAACCGAATCTCGGACTCTATACCATTTCTTGCCACGTTATGAGTTTGTTCTGCCATTCCGAAGTGAACAATTCAGCATCTCCTCTCACTCCGAGTACTAGAGGTCTTGCATTCCGACAAAGGGGAATACACTCAAAATGTTTGAAACTCTGCTGTTCTTTGAAAAATCGACAATACCGTATTCCCTATTATCCATGCACACAATGGTAAGACGAAGAACACAAAAATGGGAGAAACTAAATTTGTTTTAAGCCATTATTCTGAATTGCAGTTTCAATAATATATGTCTCTGTTAGTATACAGAAGAAAGGCAATACATAACCTATTTTCCTTTTATGTGCACCATACTCGTACATCATTGAAATCTACAAAACCACTTAACATGTGGTCTGCAAATAATAAATATTAAGAATAAAGCCACATTAATGGCTTTCATAAGAACTCTAAATGAGGGTCAATTAAACATATTTTTACCACTCCACCACTATGAATAATAACCTACTCATAAAACCTAACCATGCGTTTCTAGTGCTTTGCCATTAATTAAGTCAAATTAATCTAAGCAATTGAGAATACCGCACACGGTTATTTCGCTCAAACACATGTTCTGACAAAACACGTGTAATTTTAATTAGAATCTAGCAACTTCTGATATTAAACATTCGTTTGCATTTCGAAAACATATCGAAGAGAGTAAATCAAATGAAAACGACTTTTGAAATCCAACTAATATAAAATGGCAGAACGTGCTTAATTTGTAACTTTGAAAAACCGCGGATAAAAGCAAAGTTTGTTATAGTTTTGGCCACCTGTTTATAAGTGCAAACACATAACAATAGATTGTAAAGTTTAATTAAAAATAATTTAAATTAAATTGAAAACAATTATATTACATTGGATACATTAATACAAGTAATTTACTTAACGAATCTCAATGCTTTCAAAAGCATTCCACCAAGAATGAAACTTAATTGAATCCTCGGCAATAGTTGCACGCACATAGTACTAGAAAACTAGTTTACTTAATTATAGTCAGTCACATTAGATATCATGGTGATAACAAAAAGATCCGGTTTCGATTTAGCGTACTTTATATGCGGATGCCATTTGCAGATATTATAGATATTGAGGAAAATAATGGAACATCATTCTATTGCGCTCGAAATGAATCATAAGTGGTAGTTGAATTATGCTGGAAGCATTCAATTTTACTTGCTTCCGCAGTGTTTTGAAATGTTTAACCGGAAATGTATGTACATAAAATTCATTTGCTGTGATATGAATAGACAGCAGAGAAATAGGATGTTTTTGTGCAAAATTACGAAACTCATAACAAGTAAACGTGTACAAAAATTATGCAGAAAGTTTTTAATATATGTTTTGAGAAAACTGTTACGTAACTACGAGTATTCTTATTTGAACTGGGTGAAAATCATAGACGAAAGATGAAACTGAATTTTGGTAAGTTGATTGTACAAGTTATCAAATAGTTTCTATGCCTTTTTGTAGAATTGTTAATTTTGTTTTTTAAAGCTTTATGAGTGGAATGCAAGCTACCTAGTGCAATTATGCATTCCAAATAATAGCGGCTATGTGTAAGTTGACCCTGCCTTTACCATCCTCCTGATTTTAAGTGTACCATAAGCCCTAAATGCGTATTTTTTAGACTACTTCAATGTCCTGCTTTCGTCTTAATCCCTTCTTAATTCAAATATAACAAGAAGATCCCTGGCTGCTGGCTATGATATGAGTAACAGTTTTCATGCTTTGACACAGCTCTTTAAATCGTCGTTGCTTCTGGAAGTTCTTGAGAAAACATACAACATTTTTTAAGAAACACAGTTAAAATACCAATCGCCAATATACCTACACACATGTGTGTTCTGCGTACAATAAGCTTTATAACAACACCTGCTACTATGCTACTCTGTCTAAAGTTTTAAGTGACTCAGTGATAATAGCAACGTAGTCCCTATAAAGTGTGTATTATCTCAACGTTATTATGTCAAAAATGGTTATCTCTTAGGTCAAAAAGGTCGAGAAATCCTGGTTTGGGGTCATGTCGATAGGCAAGCGGCTCCATAAATCTGGGGCAAACAAGGGTAGGTCTTAGCAACGACAGCATAGGTAGCCTTGGAAAAGCTTCCCAAGGTACCAGTGGAACCACAAACCGTGTAACAATCTTCAGTGATAGTCTTCATCAACAATTTCTTGGGGAGGCGATACAATACCAGTACCACGATGGAACATGGAACCAAACTTGTTACTATCCTTGCATGCAGCGGTATGGGTTTTACGGATTTTGTTACTCCATTAGCCACAACGATCTGGAACAATAGATAACTTGGCTAAGCTCCACAAATCTATATATTAATAAAAATAACCTCGTAAGACATAATAAACCTTTGCTAAACAAAAATTGCGAAGTAACAAAATGTGAATTGCTGTTTTTTAAGACAATAAAAAATAACATTTACGAAACATATACATATATCAGTGTATACAAAGGTGTATACTGATATATGTATATGATTGTGTATAACGTCTATGTGTGTTTATGTGTGTATTGTACATTTAGTTTAGGTAGGCTAAGGTTTATTTTAAGTTAGATACTAAGTTTTTATTAAAAATAAAAAAATATGTCCATATGCTAAGTTTTGTTAACAAATTTTTTTCTTAGCTTTAAGTATACAAAATATATAGTTCTAAGAAAATGTAAATGAAGTCGAAAGACATAGTTATAAGAATTTAGAGTAGCTTAGAGTGCCTGTGTGGGGCCAGTAAGTTAGTGTAAGATTATTAAGTAATTGTAAGCTAGCATTTAAGCATTTTTTGTTAGAATGTAAGAGTTAGTGTTAAGAAAATAAAATGCATATAAAACTAAAACTAAAAAGACAATAAAAAACGAATTGATAGCTGCAAAATAACAAAATGAAAGATAAAATCCGTGAAATATACCATATTCGAATAAAGCTGTAGCTGCTAATTGATTTTTAACTAAAATGTTTATAAATGAATTTTTAAATGCTGCGACTAGATATATTCTGAAAGCTGCATAGAAAGTTAAAAAAGAAAAATTGTACAAGTAAGAGGTCTCTCAAAAGTCGCGCCTAGACGTTTTCGTAAAATAAAACATGTAAATAAAACATAGATTTTTTCTGGTGTTTTTTTTTCATAAAAATATGGCTGTTTACAATTATGTGTTAAAAATAACATCATTTAAATTTCCACCACTAACACATTACCGCATTAAGTTCGTCAATATTAAGTTCATCAATTGTTGTTGGCTTATCCACATAGACTTTAGTTTTCAAGAAACCCTATAGAAATTGATCTATGTAAAGATGCAAATGCAAATCCTTATTTAAAATGCGCCAAACAGTGGATGCCCAATGCCTGAGAACGTCGCGATATCGTTGCCTGAGAACGTTGAAAGTTCTTCAGCCACATCTTGTGCTACAGCAGCAGTGTTCTATCCATGAAAAAAAAATCACAAATTTTACCGCATGTATTTTCGATCATTTTCGTAAGAGGTTTGAATAACTTTAGTGCCTTGTTCTAGCGCGCATGGTTAAAATTATACATGTGTAGACTTCACAAATGCCAAAGATGACATAAAAAAGGTACCGTTCCGAAATTATTCACTACTGACATATTGGCGCCACTTTTGAAAGACCCTTTATGTTGGGGTTAAAAATGGGAGAGTACACAGGTGCAAAAGTGATAATAATAAATGCATTGTTATTAACTTAAAAGAATACCTTCTAGCACTTACGTAGATAATATGCAAGATCCATTAGATTTTTTTTAAGTATTCCGACAGTCAACTGCATAGGCTTTGACTCTCATGATCTCGTTTTTAAATATTACACCAAAACATTGGAAGTATTCTTAACAGTTTTGATAACTTTTTGGTACATTTAAATTCTTTTGTGAATAAGCCTGAGTTTGCTTTTTTGCTGAAAATGTGGATTTATGAAGAAGAAAAGTCACTTTTTGATATTGAAGGTGTTGAACGGAATATCATCCGTTTGATATCAGGCACATAAACCAGATATCTTGTTGAATTGTGAAACAAGCACTTGAACCTGTTAACTGGATGAAGATGCTGTGGCGAATTAAAACGCTTGGTTGTTGATCAGTATTAAACTGAATTAAACTGACATTTATTTGTTGGACGAATGCCTCTTTTATTCTTTACACCTAATGACAATATTGCTTACATCTATAAATCGTACAACTAATAACAATATTGCTTTATCTATAAATCGTACAAATATTGCTTACATCTAGAATTATTATTAATGACCTAAATAAACAAAGTGAACATAATAAACACTTAATGGTATGACGCAACGAAATATGCTGACGAGGTGTTAGGTTCGTTGTCGTTTGTTGTACCTTATGTTCCGTTCGTTGCTCCGTGGTGTTGATTATGCATTTATGCTTTATTAGGTCGTTCGTTGCCCTATGCGGGGTGTTGTGAGATATGCATTGTTTTGTTTGGCCTGAACATTCTCCCCCGCGTTGAATGGGTTGCCTTCAACTATATATGTACTCATATTTCGCTGACATGATATTGAGCTCCAGATTGTAAACAGGTGTGGAATTTGAATTTGACGTCATTCGGTTGTACAGTTTGCAGATGATTGTGATTCCGACTGAGATCGAAAGCAGTAGAGCCAGATAGCTAATTAAATGGTGATGAATGCTGTTAACGAATACTTTGTCATGCAATTCTGGGAGTCTTTGAGTCTGCAGATCGGCAAGTTGACCTTGAAGAGTAGTTAGTGATTCCAAAGAGGTGTTGTGGTGGAGTGCTGGAGTTAATTCCAGTGCGGCCTGAATTTCGCTGGGTCTGATTGATGAGATGTTTCCGAAGCTGATGTAGGAGGAATGCAGCGTGCTAGTCCCCATATGAGGTCCTTGAATGGTGACTCGATTGTTTCCCATTACGCAGTCATTTCTGAGTTTAAGAAGCCCGGATCCAATTAGTTCGATTTGCACTGTATCTGTTTTACATACATCCACTGGGTGTTGCTGCTCAATTGTGACCAGATCATGTTGTTGTTTGACTTCATTATGTTGCATGATGGCGTCGTGTTGTTGTTAAACAAACTAAATTCACAGTTGTATGCCTGTGAACCAGCATGGTACCTTGCCTTCTTGTTGGAACAGAAATAATGTGTGTCCTTGCCCTTGTGGCAATCATTGAGTTCGGCTGGTGTCATTGCAAAGTATTGGTCTCTGTGACGATTTATAGCCAGAATCTCCAATAGTGGATTGATGATGACGAAGTGTGTTGCTAATGCTGTACATGCTGTTTTTTGTTGTAACTGGTTGCATAAATGTTGTAGTGCCAATGTTCCATTTCCCAATGCTTCTAGTTCTGCTTGCATAGGTGCTAAGTCATAATAAACGACCATCTTCCATTCATTTGTGATTAAATTAGGGAATCCAAGGCCTTCGAAATAAATTCCTGGATGGTCCTCAAACCTTGTTACATTTATTGGTGATGCGCACACTATTGCCAACAGCAACAAAGATAACATGATGGTTGTCATTAACGAAACATATGATGTCTTCCTTCGTTTTGTGGGTGGTTGTGTCGGATTCCTGGTAGGGAGTTCGGATTGTGCGGCTGGACCTGGCGCTTCAGTTGTATTTGTTTCACTGCTGTTGTGGGTTTCTTTAAATAATGGTGCTAAGCGATGGATTGGCTGCTTCCATATTAATGTACCGGTTTTGACGTTGACTACTCGAACCCTGTTGTCGTCTCCCTTAAACACTTGAACCACTCTCCCAATGGGCCATTGAAGGGTTGGCGTATTGTCTTCTTTGATGATGACCATGTCTCCAACCTTGATGTTATCGCCTTCCTGGGTCCATTTGTGTTTATATTGCAATTCGTTCAAGTACTCGATCGACCACCGTCTTCAAAACTCGTGTTTTAAATGGCTTATTCCCTTCCATCGGGTCAGCAGATTTCCTTTGACTGGCGGAGTGTCACAGTCGATTTGGGCAACCAAAGACTCACCGATTAGGAAATGCCTTGGTGTTAATGCAGCTAAGTCATTTGGATCAGATGAAAGAGGAGTAATTAGTCTGGAATTTAGGATGGCTTCAATTTCAACGATTATGGTCTCTAATTCCTCGTGTGTTAGTGAAGCTGGCGAAACCGTTTTTATTAGAAGATGTTTCGCTGACTTTACTGCTGCCTCCCATAATCCGCCAAAATGGGGAGCTCGAGGCGGAATAAATTTGAAGGTGATGCCCTTGTCGCTGCTGGCCTTAATAATGGCATCTTTTGTTTCAGGTGTACGGAGTACGTCGAGTAACTGATTCCTTGCTCCCACGAAGTTGGTCGCGTTATCGCAATAGAGCGTTTGAACTCGTCCTCGTCGGCTGATGAATCGTCTTAAGGCTCCCGTTGTTAGGTCTGTTACAATCTCTAAATGTATGCCTTGGTTGTGAACCAAAAAAGACTGCTAAGTATACCTTGTGCGGTTTTTTTCCTCTGATTTTGTAGTGTACCCAAAGAGGTCCACAAAAATCAACACCAGGCGTTATAAATGGTCTATTTGGTGAGACGCGATCTGCTGGAAGATTCCCCATAACTTGTGTCATAAGTTGTGGTTTGGTTTTGGTGCACTTGATGCAGTTATGAACGGTATGACGAACCATGATCTTTCCCTTTATAGGCCAGAATTATTGTCTCAAAATCGAAAGAAGCGTCTGTGGCCCGCAATGGTTGTGATCCTCATGTTTTAACTTAAACAGCATTTTGGTTACTGATTCGTTGTAAGGTATCAGTATGGGGTGTTTTGCATCAAATGAAATGGGTGCAGCTTCCAGTCGGCCTCCCACTCGCATGATACCGCTTTCGTCTAAAAATGGTGCTAGGGTGATCAGTGCGTTGGACCTACATAAGCCCTTGTGGCCCTTGAGATCTTGAATTTCCTTGCCAAATTCAGCGGCCTGTACTTCTCTTATGATCACTGTTAGGGCCTCAATGAGTTCCTTAGGTGAGAGTGATATGTGCTCCTCTGCAGTTGCATATTTTCCTTTGGTTCTCTTGATAAAACGTAGGACGTATCCAATTGTGTGTTGTAAGAATCGGAAGGAATTTCGATGATTTATGTGGTAAATAATTTGTTCTGGAGCGGTTTGTGTCAATGCCACTGTAACTGTGTGTTTTCTTTTTCTTTCGAGATCGGTTGTTGGGTTTAGCTCCTTTACGGAAGGTCGGGGCCATGCTGATTCGTTTCCATGCAGGAAGAATGGCCCATAATGCCACATGCTGCATTACATGAAGCTGGCTGCTGGTATTCCTCGCGACAGTAGATCCGCTGGGTTTTTTTTGGAAGGGACATGGCGTCATTGTTTTTCCAAAGAATCATTCCTGTATTTTCGCGACTCGATTTGCTACAAATGTGTGTAGTGATGAGGAAGTTGAGTTGATCCATGACAGCACGATTTGTGAGTCTGTCCAGAAGAATATTGGAGTATTCTTGTAAGTTCAGCTCCTAAGACTGCAGCACACAGTTCAAGTCGAGGAAGAGTTTGTTGTTTTATAGGAGCTATTCGTGATTTAGCACAGAGTAGTCTTACGACTGTTGTTCGATCCTTAAATGTGTATCTTAGATACACCGCTGCGCCATATGCTTCTTCTGATGCGTCGACGAAGGTGTGAATCTGGATAGAGATTGGAGTCTTTTGATTGAAGATATGTCTGTCGATCTTTGCCTGATTTAATACTGATAGACTGCTCCGGAAGTTTATCCATTCTTCCCTTAAGTGCTTGGGTAATTCGTTATCCCAAGAGAGCTCTTCACTGCGCCAGAGCCTGAAGATTTTTGCCTTAACGACTACCGGACCCAAGATTCCAAGTGGGTCGAAGATTCGAGCGATATCTGAGCTGACTGTTTTCTTCGTGACAGATACAACGGTTGTTAGTTCGGTTCTTCTATACAGTTGGTCTGATTTAGGTTGCCAGATTATGCCTAGGGTCTTAATTCTGCATTTGATTGATTCGCTAAAGTCCAGACTAATCTCTTGGTCCTCAACAGGGATGTTCTGCAGCAATAATGGATGATTCGAACACCATTTCCGAAGTTTAAATCCAGCACCACTTAGCACCGCAGTTATTTGTTTTTGAGCTTCAACTGCCTCGGAAATGCTATCTGCTCCACTAATGCCATCGTCCATATAGAAATCGTCTTTGATAATTCGAGCGCCAACTGGATATGTTGTTTCGTTATTGGTTGCTTCGTGTTGTAGACATTTAGTAGCCAAGTAAGGTGCTGGTGTTGTCCCATATGTCAGGGTATTTAGTTTAAAATATTTGATTTCCTCTGTGGCTTGTCTTCTCCAAATGATTAATTGATACCCTTGATCTTCTTCAAGGATTATGATCTGCCTATAAATCTTCTCAATATCGGCTGTGAAGACATATCTGTGCAGGCGAAATCGAAGTAGTATTGAAAATAGTTTAATTTGAACTGAAAGTCCGTTGTGAAGGATATCGTTGAGTGATAAACCGGATGACGTCTTTGCGGATGCATCAAAAACGACACGTAGTTTTGTTGTACTACTATCTGGTTTTAATACACAATGATGCGGGATAAAGAAGTGGGGTCGTTGGATCGTGTTAGGGTTGATTTCCTCCATGTGTCCAAGAGCTTCATATTCATCTATAAACTTTACATAATCTTCTCTCAGCTTAGGATCTCCTTTAAGACGCCTCTCTAATGCCAGAAAACGATTCATAGCAGTTTTTTTTGGAGTCTCCTAGGGCTGAGCCATTTTCTCGAAATGGTAATCAGACGATAAAGCAGCCGCTATTGGTTTTTGATACGGTTTGACTGAAATGGTTTTCGCAATATCTCTCTGTTGATGTCATTTGCCTTGGTGCATTGTCGTAATCCTCAAGCCTCCAAAATCGTTCGATGAGCTCATCCGTTGTTTCTTCTTCGCTTAGTATACCACAAGTTGCCGAGCTATAGTTTTGATCTTCAATTTTTCCAGCTATTACCCAACCAAACACTGTATTTTGTAGAATAGGCAAATTTTTCCCAATGCGTATCTGTTTCGGTCGATTAAAATGTTCGTAGAATTCTGCTCCGAGTAGAACATCTATCTTGTCTGGTCGGTAGAAGTTGGTATCCGCTAAGGTGATATTCTCAGGTATAACCCAGGTTGAAGTATCTAGAACGTGTGCAAGCTGAGGTGCTACGATTTCAGGGAGTATGAATGCCTCCATCCTGCAGGCGAACTTTCCAACCTTTGATTGTAGTCCAAGGTTGATTCGTTGTTTTGCATTTCTTGTCCCCCTCCCTATGCCCACAATGCACAGTGCTGATGGGGTTGGTGAGAGGGCTAGTCGTCTCATGAGCCTCTCAGTTATTAAATTTATCTGCGACCCAGTGTCCAGAATTGCTCGAGCTTCACATATTCTTCCGTTATTTGCCACAATGAGAATCTTGACTGTGGCTAGAAGCACGTGTCCCTTCTTCATGTTGACTTGATTAATTGTCGCTAGAGTTGATGGAGGGACTTGATCCATGGTTGCTACAGTTCATGGAGGGACTTGATTAGTGGTAGCTACAGTTGATGGAGGGAGGACTTCATTTGATGGCTTCCTTGAATCGTCTGCAGTCCTGTGGTCTTGGGTCATTGCGTTTGGTTTTTCCAAATGCAGCAGGCTATTGTGCTTTCCTGTGCACTTAGTACAACATCTTGCTGGACATTCCTTTGCGGTGTGGTCTGCCTTAAAACAATTAACGCATAGATTTCGTTTTTGGGTCCATTTTAACCTGTCCGCAGCGGACATTTTTAAAAACTTCTCGCAATAATAAAGTGGATGACCCTTAATGCTGCACACCTTACAGCCTTCGCCATTTGATGTTGTCACGGATGTCACCACCTTGCTCTTGTGACCTTGATTTTGTGTGCGCCACGAGTCTGAGACTGCACCCCTTCCTCCCACGGCTTCCAATGCCTCGAATCGACTCTTTAAGAAATTTAAGAACTCCTTAATTTGTTGTAGTTCTCTAGGCTTCTGCAGTGATTGCTCATAAAGCAAGTGGCTTTGTCGATCGAGTTTCTTCATGAGTATGTGGATAAGTAGCGGGTCCTAGTTTTCCGTGTTTACTCCCAGAGTTTTGAGTGATTCTAGGCATTCATGAATAGCGTCATGAAACTCTCTGATTGCCTTCATTTCGGATGTGAGGTTCGGCAGACTGAGAATTCGCTGTAGCAGTGCTGAAGTTAAGGCTCGTTTATTGTTAAAACGGTCTTGTAAAATATTCCAAGCTATATTGTAGTTGTAATCGGTTAGCTCGAGATGCCGCAACAAACGTTCTGCATCGCCGGAAACGTTCGTTTTTAAGTATAACATTTTTTGAATGAGTGGGATTTGCTGGTCATGAATCATTTTCTTAAATATGTTTGAAAGTGTTTGCCATTTCAGATGATCGCCATCAAATCTAGGTATTGTCATTTTTGGAAGCTGAATTGTTGTGTGCTCGCCTACCGATTTCTTTGTTTCGGGGAAATGAACTTGACCTGATGCCTTTTCCAAAATGGCTCGATTGCGAAGGACCCTAGTCTCCAGATCAATGTATGACTGCATGTCATATCCTTTGGCTAGGGGATCGTTGCAAGTTTTCCAAATGGAGAAATGGATTCCTTCTATTTGGGTCCATAACAACGGAATATCTTCCGTTTGATATCAGGCACATAAACCAGATATCTTGTTGAATTGTGAAACAAGCACTTGAACCTGTTCACTGGATGAAGATGCTGTGGCGAATTAAAACGCTTGGTTGTCGATCAGTATTAAACTGAATTAAACTGACATTTATTTGTTGGACGAATGCCTCTTTTATACTTTAAAACTAATAACAATATTGCTTACATCTATAAATCGTACAAATATTGCTTACATCTAGAATTATTATTAATGACCTAAATAAACAAAGTGAACCTAATAAACACTTAATGGTATGACGCAACGAAATATGCTGACGAGGTGTTAGGTTCGTTGTCGTTTGTTGTACCTTATGTTCCGTTCGTTGCTCCGTGGTGTTGATTATGCATTTATGCTTTATTAGGTCGTTGCCCTATGCGGTGTGTTGTGAGATATGAATTGTTTTGTTTGGCCTGAACAGAAGGCTAGGTTTTCTTATCTTAATGCAATAATAAAGCTGTTTCTGCAGGTGATATCGCTTTTATTAAACATGTTATTAATGTGGAATATTATATTTATAATTTGAGGAGTTGGGATGTTTTAAAAGTGAACATATATAAATGAAGAAAAATTATTTTTATTCTGTGTTTACAGATTTGATGGGGCGTCTAATATCGAGTTTTATGAGAAATTAGATAAAATGATATTAAATGAGCTATTCAACATAGACATTTTATAAAATTCTACACCAGCGGACAATCATTTATTTTTACTGTCATATTATGTATAAACAGGCCAACTCATATTTTAGATTCTATTAAGACTTGCACTCAACACATCATGGTACTCGTAGCTCATGGCAGCTCTGTTTTAGACTTATATTTAACCGACTATAGCATGACGTGCTTAAACATAAAATATGTTTCTGATACAAATTTAAAAAAAAAGCCTTCTTGTTCTTCCTTTATTAGAACTGATTATGTGGCACTTAACAGTCTATTGCGTTTCGAATGCTGGGACAAAATATTTGATGAGGGTGATCCTTTTAGCAACCCTATATTTATTGAAACTTGAAATAGGTAGGTATGGCATATTATGTTGGAGGAAAGTACGGAAAAGTAAGAATAAATAAAAAAAGCTAAAATCTTTGATCACTCCGAAGTTAATCGAAAAAATTAAAGAGAAGAACAAGTTTTATACTAAGAAATCTAAATTGTTTTATTTTTCTTTAAAGACCTTAACAGTCAAGTGTTTATGACTACACTTTTGACGCCAAAGCATGTGTTATATTTTTCGGAAAATGAGACAGAAAGAGAAAGAAAAATATTTGGGCTCAGTAGCTATTTCGCTTCATGGGTGGCATTCATTTAGGTAACCATTCATCTCACAAGAATTTAGTTGCCTGAAAAAAAAGTCTTTCGGTATTGAACAGAAGACAGAAAACAGAAAACAGAAAACAGAAAACAGAAAACAGAAAACAGAAAACAGAAAACAGAAAACAGAAAACAGAAAACAGAAAACAGAAAACAGAAAACAGAAAACAGAAAACAGAAAACAGAAAACAGAAAACAGAAAACAGAAAACAGAAAACAGAAAACAGAAAACAGAAAACAGAAAACAGAAAACAGAAAACAGAAAACAGAAAACAGAAAACAGAAAACAGAAAACAGAAAACAGAGAACAGAAAACAGAAAACAGAAAGAAATCTAAATTGTTTTATTTTTCTTTAAAGACCTTAACAGTCAAGTGTTTATGACTACACTTATGATGCCAAAGCATGTGTTATATTTTTCGGAAAATGAGACAGAAAGAGAAAGAAAAATATTTGGGCTCAGTAGCTATTTCGCTTCATGGGTGGCATACATTTAGGTAACCATTCATCTCACAAGAATTTAGTTGCCTGAAAAAAAAGTCTTTCGGTATTGAACAGAAGACAGAAAACAGAAAACAGAAAACAGAAAACAGAAAACAGAAAACAGAAAACAGAAAACAGAAAACAGAAAACAGAAAACAGAAAACAGAAAACAGAAAACAGAAAACAGAAAACAGAAAACAGAAAACAGAAAACAGAAAACAGAAAACAGAAAACAGAAAACAGAAAACAGAAAACAGAAAACAGAAAACAGAAAACAGAAAACAGAAAACAGAAAACAGAAAACAGAAAACAGAAAACAGAAAATAGAAAATAGAAAATAGAAAACAGAAAGCAGGAACCGGAAGATAGAAAACAGTATACAGGGTGTTCCGGATAATTAGTAGAAGACTTTAAGTGCAGATGACATCGTTTTGATTTGACGTGGTAATCTTCGAAGAGAATGGCAAACTATAAATGGTATTATAAATAACAACAATTCAAGCATGACTAGGTCCATTCTACTGTGCAATGATGGCATCACCACTGATGATCAAAACACAGTTTGTGATATCTTCAGTAGACATTTCTCTACAATTGGTATGGTGCCTTTTACTTTTCTTTTTTTTTTATAATTTACGCGCGCTTAGGGGTTATGATACCCTTTTACTCTTGTCAAGGCGCGGGCGGAAAGATAGAAGGAGGAGAAAGAAAAACATTGTTGTGATGTAGTGGTTTGAGATTCAGGTATATTTGGTTTCGATATTAGCTCTCCGGGGGTGGGAGTCCGAATAGGACGGAGAGTTTTTTCTTCACTCGGAATGATTCGAAGGTTATCAATTTTCACGCTTGTTTTGTTCTTGACACTCTACAACAGCCAAATCTACATGTAAGTTTTATGCCTTCACACGCAGATTTTTCTGACTGAGTTCCAATTACACAAATGAAAAACTTGTCATGAGTAGGATTCGAAATTTGACCCTCCGAGTGAGAAGCGATTGCTAGTACCACTACACCACGGCTACCGCAAATACTAATATTGACTCCCTCATTTACCGCTAAACTGATTTTGGCGGCTCAGTTTCAATACTAGCGAACGCATAGCTGATAACCCGCTGAGTTCTCCTAATGACGTCGATATCATCGGCGTACGGTAGTAGTTGTACAGACTTTTGAAAGATTGTGCCTCCAATGGTCACTTGTGAGAATTGTTTTAATTATGATTTTGAAGATGTGACGTGACAGCGCGTCACCTTGTCTTGCTATCAAAGATTTTGGTTAAGTTATTACCAACCTTTACGGAGCAGCGAGCGGTCTCAATCGTTATTTTACACTGACGGATGAGTTTGGCAAGGATGCCAAAAATAAATTCGATGAAAAGATGGTGGTTATCGATTTGAGCTTTTTGAGGTTTTTCCAGGATCTGCCGAAATGTGAAGATTTGTCCATACTCATACTATCCTTTTTATTTTCAAATCCTCGATAATAGCGAATTGCAATAATGAAACGTACTAATCAAATGGTACTAGTGGTAGAAATTGAGCTTATTTAGATAAAATCAGATCAGCCCACTAGATAATGAACATTTCCGATAAAAATATTTTTGGTCGAATATTTGGTCTTATATAGGCAACATAAAGCGAATAGAAATAATGCTTCAGTAAAGCGATTATCTAGTTTATGGTAAATTGTTTCCATTATCTGGTAAAAGTATTTGTTAGAAACCTAGTCGGGGATAGCTGAAAATATTTTTTGTTTCAAACCTTTTAACTATTCACCCTTCGTATTTCCCATGCAACGTTCGCTCTACCGATTTGATTAACGATTACATTATGATGGCGTCTGAATTGATGAGGGACTTCTTGAAGATCAGTAGAAACGATTCCCATTTTCTAAACTTTACTATCAATATTAATCTAACATTGTGAGTAAAATACACAGTCAGAGACTGATCCAATAATACATTAGTCCATTGCTTCAGCAAAGACTTCGATGCCAAACTCCCAAATAGCTTCCCCATATGTCAATTTAATTTGAGCATAAAGATGTTTCCAATCATTGTTAAGGTTATTGAGAGTTATATACCCAGAACAGACAAAACCTACTGGTTCTTTTCATATCGACTCAAAAATGTTAAAATAGAGCAGGAAGACATTTGATTTAGCTTTTCTTTGTGAAATACATAGGTATTATGTATGTGGCATTCGAAGTAAATATGCGAGTTTGACTTTCCAACGGTAGGAAAAGAAGAAGCAAATGTCCAAATCTACGAGTATTGTATAATATATCATATATGATATATCATATATATTGGTGGTTGGGTGCTGTTAAATAGGGTAGGCATTGAGAGGTGTCATGGTGGCGCATGAGCCCATAATGGACCAACGGAAGCATTCACTTCCCCGAACGTGTTACCGGATTCGTCTAACCGACCCCTCATCCTAGGGATATCTATAATATAATGGAACGGGCCCTCCAGTTTGGGGGTCGTGCCGTCAGGGTATTGGAAAAAGCCCACAGTTACGAAGCAAAAACGAATCTCGGACACAAACCTATCTATTGTTGACAACCCCTGCAAACGAAACAGACAGCAGTGTGGCTTTAGGCTAGGAATAAATATTTATACTTGGAAAAAACCCATGAGCTATTCATCAATTTTAAGGCCGCGAATCTATAGATACGAGCTATAAAGGTTACATATCCCACAGGTTACAATACGCACGAAATTCAATTTTTTCTCTTTAAAAGAGATGTAAGAATATCTTTTTGTTTTTTTGACCTGTTACATGCGCCGGTAAATGCGCTGACACTGTTAATTTGCATTGAAGCAACATGAGAAACAGGTAAATGAACGCGACAGCTGAGCCTGCAAAAATCTAAGAAATTAAGTATTTATTCTTAATAGCAAGTGAAATGATTTTGTAAGTAGTCCGTAAGTTATCACCAAGAAATAAAGTACTCGTTTTCTTTCAAAATAGGGAATTGTTCATTTAACTCCAACCGGTGAGAAAAATCTAACTGGCGCAGTCTGGAGGATCTAGATAAGTTTTTAGATCCATCTGAGAACTAATCTAAGCCGGGAGTAAAGCTAAAAGTTAAATCTGTGTACCAAGTGAATCTATTATCACTATAGTAAACTCTAAATCTGTGTACCGAGTGAATCTATAATCGCTATAGTAAACTCTAAATCAGTGTACAAAGTTGAGTGCAAATTGACATACGACATAGATAAAACTAAAAGCTAAAACTAGTTACTAGTAGCTACTCACGTTTTGGAAAAAAGAAATCAAAAGAGAGATGAATGAACAACTAGCGGACCAACTAACAGCTGTGCTAGAGGCATTAGCCATCGAAAATGCCCCAACAAGACCAAGCAGAGCAGTTCACTGGATGAAGGAAATCGCACATATACAGGAGTTCAATGGTTATAGAGAAAAGTTGACACAATTCTCAACTATTGTGGAAACGCATATGAACGCAGTCAAAGAACCACTAAGTCAAGAACTATGGCAAGCGATCTACAACGCTAAAATCGTAGAAAGAGCGAAGGAGTTGCTGTTAAACAACCCACTTGAAGGATGGACAGCAGCGAGGGATTTTAAAATATTAAAAAATACAAAACACCATTATATTCCTCGAAAGACAAAGTAACTTTTGATTGCTTTTAACTTAAGGGTGACAGAAGATAAGTGGATCCGAGCCACTTAAATGAAGAAGAAAGAAAGGAGATACAGAAATTATTAGGTCAATTTAAACATTTAATATATCGAGAAGGCGATCAGTTAACCAACACTGAGTCTATCATGCATGAAATAAAAACCACAGTCGACCAGCCAATTAACTCTAAACTATACAGGTTACCTCGGAAGCATGAAGAAGAAATGAGGCGCCAGATAAAACAGATGGAGCAACAAGGAATAATTAGGAAATCCAATACCAGATATGCTTCACCTTTTGTTGTGTAGACTACAGAAAATTAAACGAAATAACAATAGATAATAAGTACCCTCGGCCAAACATCGACAGCATACTGGATAAACTAGGAACGGCCCAGTATTTTTCACATCGATATTCAGATAAGGGTTCATCCAGCAGCTATTCTGAAAACCGCGTTTATAACACCATGTGGCCTCTATGAATATCTTGGAATGTCTTTTGGTCTGAAAAACGCGCCGGAAAAATTTTCAGAGATTGATGAACGGCGTACTGAGAGACTACTTGAATAAAATGTGTGTTGTCTATCTAGACGACATTTTAATATTTTCAACTAGCTTGAAAGAACACCTGCAATCGATAAAATTTATTTTCCAAAAACTTGCTTTAAATAATTTAAAAATACAGTTCGATAAATGTTCTTTCATGAAACGAAATACAGAATTTCTAAGGCACGTGTTGACAGCAGAAGGAATGAAACCCAATCCTAACAATATTAAACGTATCCAGGAATACCCATTACCCAAGACAGAAAAACAGTTAAAAGGTTTTCTAGGAGCCACAGGCTATTTCGGAAAATTCGTTAAAGATTGCTCAAAAATAGCGCATCCACTGATAAAGTGTTTAACAAAAACATCAAAAAATTAACGTTAATGACTCTGAATATAGGCAAGCTTCCGTACTACTCAAACTTAAATCATGGGTGACCGTGGTGTAGTGGTACTAGCAATCGCTTCTCACTCGGAGGGTCAGGGTTCGAATCATGACAAGTCTTTAAAGTTTTTCATTTGTGTGATTGGAACTCAGACAAAAAAATTCTGCGTGTGAAGGCATAACACTGACACGTATATTTAGTTGTTGTAGAGTTTCAAGCACAAAAAAATACTGCGAATTATAAACTTCGAATCACTCTGAGTGAAGAAAAAACTCTCCGTCCTATCCGGACTCCCACACCTGGAGAGCGAATATCAAAACCAAACTCACCTGACTTTCAAACCACTACGAGTAGAAAAACAATTTTTCCTTTCTCCTCCTTCTACCTTCCCACCCGCGCCCAGGCAACAGTAAAAGGCATTCACCCCTTAGGCGCGCGTAAATTATATAAAAAAAAATATTAGTAGACACCCAATATTAAAATTTCGCAACTTTGAAAAACCATTTAATTTATTCACGGATGCAAGCAACTACGCTATAGGGGCAGATTTAATGCAAGAAGGCCAACCAGTGTGCTATGCATCTAGGTGACTAAACGATTATGAAAAGAACTATTCTGCGACTGATAAGGTGTTCTTAGGGATCGTTTGGGCTGTAACTTATTACTGACTTATGGGGTAGAAAGTTTAAAATCATCACTGATCATTTACCTATCAAAAAATATACTTCGACAAAAAATATACTGGTAAAGAATTTAGTCAAAGAAATCAGCGATGACTTTTAAAACTGCAGGAATACCAATACGACATTGAATATCTAAAAGGAAGAATAAAATAAAATAGCAGACTTTCTAAGCAGAATCCAACATGAGAATAGTAAAAATAGTATCTCAAATTAAAGCGAAGTTCGAGGTAAGTGAAACACCCACTAGGCCAAATCAGGTACTTCACATTGATATATATTACTTAATGAGGCAATTTTTTTTTAACTCTAATAGACAAAGTAAAAAAGCTTACGTATATACTTACCCAATAGGAACTGGACTAAAAAAATAAAGACATTAGAAGAGGACTTTTCGAAATTCGGGAAACTTGACAAAATTAACGCGGATAACGAGTTTAAAACAGAAAACTTTAAGGAATATTTAAGAGAACAACAGGTAGAACTACATCTTACTAAACCAAATACACACACAGGTAACAGTGATATAGAGAGGTTTCACTCCACGCTACAAGAAAAATTAGCAATCATGAAGAATTTAGACTTAATACTTATTCAAAAAATTCATAGAGCAGTTAGTAATTATAATAACAGGTATCATTCAGCATTAAAAAAATCTCCTGAAGAAGCGATGTATGCAGACATAGCTACTTTAGTAATCCAAGTAATGCTAGAAAAAGAAAAAAGAACTCCGAAACTGAATCAGAACAGGGAAGAATATAAAAATTAAGAGAAATCATACCAGTCAAAAACTACAAAAGAAATTATTACAAAAATGAACCTAGATACAGAATTAAGAAAAAAGATAGAGAACACCCAATTAACATAAAACGACCTCGAAAATTTGCAGATGATAGCATTAGTGCGTTTCACACTAACATCACTATTAACATATAAAACCACAGCAACATTGACAATAAGCCAGCTTACTACAGACAACGGTTATACAACTATCAATATGGGACAGACAGATCAAGGATGCCGAAACTATATTATACCATATACTCGTATACCAGAGAAATAAGGGGAATTGTGAACCTATTAGAGGAAAACACACTGAAATTGAGCATAGTCAATGACATAGCTATAAGAAAAGAAATAGAAACACTGTATGCAAAAATAACTGCAATAGAACCGGGAAGCAATTCTAGGCAAAAACGAGGATTAGTTAACTTCATTGGAACAACCCAAAAAAGGACGACACTGAGCGACAAGACATAACAGACCCCTTAAAGTTAATAGAAGAAAATGCAATAGGTAATGTAAACAGGCACGCCAAAATCAATTCTTATGTTAATGAAAGCACGTTAGATATATCATAGAGTTAGACAGAAAAGAATTAAATAAAGCATACCAAGAAAAGGGCTATACTATAACAGTTTAAATTAGACCAGTTAATGAATATAAAAATGTTAGAAGAGAAAGCGAAGCAAATAATAGATAATGTAGCTTTAGTTAAGCATAGATTAGTTCACCCAAGTATGCTCACCGCAACAGAGATTACTGAAACGAAATTAGATTTTTATAAATTAAAAAGGTGAAGGTAGGACTTCTATAATATAATACAGATACACTAATAATAGCGTACCAAATAAATACCAATTAGTAGATTTAAAACTGATCAATGCAATACCCACAGAGAACAGAATGGAAATTATATTAGTTGATATATATATGTTGTAGAAATTAATCAAACAAAGTATGTGTATGAAAATAAAATTCAATATGAAGATAATTTGAAACCTATACAATTACTTATAACAGACAAAAATTGTAAGCTTAGAGAAAACAAATTAATAGAAGCTAAGAAAATAGATGATAGTACCATTATTTGCAAGAATATGAAACAGCAATAAGTAATAACTCAATGTGATGATCGTAAAATCAAACTTAATGGAAATTATTTAATAGTCGTTAATACTCGTAATTGTACGATAAGAATATTGAATGAAACATTTAGTAATAGTAATATAGAGTTCAAAGAAAGATCTTATTACACGCAAGAAATAAATTAGAATTTTACAAAACAGTGAAATGATTTTGTAAGTAGTCCGCAAGTTATCACCAAGAAACAAAGTACTCATTTTCTTTCAAAATAGAGAATTGTTTTTTTTAACTCCAACCCGTGAGAAAAATCTAAGTTACATAGTATAGTTTTGTCATTCCTGCCGCTGCTCCATCAAGGTCGGTAAAGATCTCACCGATACCTGTGATTTCAAAAAGGGAGTTAGACACGGCGATGCGTTCTCATGCGATTTCTTTGATATCATTCTTGAAAGAATAGTGCACAACTCACGCGCCAAGACAAGAGGCACAATCTTTCAAAAGCCCGTCCAATTACGCTGAATTACAGCGAAGTTGGTTTTAACGATCAACGAGGGCAAGGCCAGGTATACGCTGTCAACCAGAAAGGACACCCAACATCGTCGTCTCCGACAGAATGTCACCCTCGACAGATATAACCCTGAGGTAGTTAAAGACTCTGTCTACCTAGGCTCCGCCAACAGTTCAGACACCAAAACCAGCGCTGAGATCAAACGATACCTTGCCAATCGAGCTTCTTTGGGCTCAGAAGGCAATTGATGTGCAAAGCCCTCTTTCGAAACCCAAAAGTGACCGTATATAAATAATACCTTATTAATCGCAGCCCCATTTTATGTCGCAGAGGCACGGACTTTATCAAAAATGGATGAGGCTTAGCTAATTTATGAGGAAAGTTTTTCGGGTGATTTTCGGTCACGTCTGCATAGGCGGTGAAGTCGGAGGAGATACAACGACGAACTGTGACATTGACTTGTACAGCGGATGCTCTGGTCTAAAAAACCGTTCCTCAGGTGGTCCATGCAAGTGGAAGGGAACCTTAGCCAATTTAGCATGCAAAACTGGCTAAAGATCGATCTAGCTGGAGACGCTGTTGGTTGAGGGTCAGCTCCACCCCGGACTGTAGCGGCAACTTAAGTAAGTATGTACTTACTTACATATGATATATGACATATTGAATAGACGCATTATTATAACAGTTCACACATAGTCTGCGCATTCGTATTTGGTGAAATCTCACCAGAATGTCTTTGGAATCAAAAAAAAAAAATAAAAGACCACTTTTCTTTGAAAAAAAATAAAATAAACACTTGGTTTTTTTACTTTAAAGGACTTTATATGATACTACTCAACTAATCCCATATACTATTATACGAGTATATATAGTTTCACTTTTCAAAAGTAATAAAGTACCTCACATTCCCACACCATAATTGAGCCTCCTCCATGCTTGAGGACGTGTCCTCTTCTTTCGTCTAACATGAATACTTCCATCGGAAGCAATCAAGTTGAACTTACTCTCATCGCTAAAGAGTACGGTTTTCCACTTCGTTGCTGCCCAATTGAAATGGTTTCTTGCGAATTCCAGTCTAAGACACGATTAGCGTTAGCAAAGTAATCAAAGACTTACTAGAAGAATAAAATGGTACCTTTTCTTTGTCTATGCTTGGCAGTAAGTAGAGGCTCTTTCGCTGGTCGAAAAAAACAAAAGACAACTTCTCTTAAAAGCCTGCGTACGGTGTTTGCTTCAATTGATCGTTAAGAATCATTTTCTTAATTTGCCGGTCGGTTCGGTGTTTAGTTTTTCTGGGACGTCCTCTGAAGTGAATGGTTTCGACTGGTTCTCCATTCCGAAACTTTTTTATAATGTCACACACTGTCGATGATGACATTTTATAATTTTTGGCTATACATATTTGTTTTAGCTCTGCCCTGAAGTCCGCTACCACATGATTTTTAACTGTATTTAGTTTTAGCCATTTTATTAGTAGGCAAATTAGAGACACCTGACCTTTTATGTTTAGTTAAGTCTATAAATCAATTAAAATGACAGCCAAAACCATTATAAGCCAATGAAAGACCAATAAAATACGGTACTTTTCAAAATCCAATATGTTTTGCACGGGCATGTCATTGAGTTGATCTACAATTTTCGATAAAACTCTAAAAATAATGATAGCAAAGAATAGTTGTTTTTTTTATTTGTAAACTTATTCAGTAGGTTTTCTTAAAGTGCCAAACAAGTGTACCTGTCTGTCCCCTGGAATTCTTCAATGAAAAATATTCAAGGGAAATCCGTGTCATAAGTCGTTCCACGCTAACTCTGTATTTGATATCGTCATTGTGATTTCCCTTAACTCCAAGTATTTTAATGCTTTTAAGTACATCGAAATATATTCATCAGTAATGATCCAAGCGTTTCAGCAAAGTAATTAATAAACATACGAGATTTCGTATGTTAAGGAGATTTCGAGATACTTAAATCGATAAACACCTGTAAAGTGCCAAAGATTTAAAGTAGTCGAAATTTGACTCAGTACCACTCAACTAATCCCAAATACTATTACATATATAGTTTCTCTTCTCAAAAGTACCCAAGGTTATTCACAAAAGTATGAAAGTATCAAATATGGATATGAACTTCAAGTGTGATTAGCATATTTTTACATGAAAGGAATACATTTTAATTTGTGTACTTGAAGTGGATTTATGTATGATTCTTTTGACAGGTAACATGCTTGATATTGTATTATGCTACACGTTATAAATATTGTTTATGTCAATATTTGTGATTTTTCTTATGAGGAGTTCTATTCATAAAGAAAGTAAAAATAGGTAAACACGTGCATCTACAAATATGTATATTCACATAAAAACTGAAAACAAATAAATTTATCTATGTATATTGGATGGAATTTTCCTGTAAGAAATTACAAATATTTAATTCGATGAGATGATACAAGGCGTACATGAGTCACACATTGCGTAACATAATATCACATTCACATATTTCAAAGATATCTTCGAAACTTTGCAAATGCTTTTGCATTTTTTTGCTTCAGATTCGTATAATATATGTATAGTGCGACATAATTATTATGGCTACTTTAATCTGGTTGAATTCCGTGTTCGGTATACAGCTGCAATTTTATGTAGAGATATACTCTAAAATGAGGTTCAAAAACACAACTTACGTTTACAATTCCCTTTGAAATTTTCTTCAAATAGGGCTGCTTTAATACGAAGGTATTTTATACAAAAAAAAGGTAATAGAACTTTAAATTACGGAAGTGTATGTGTTCGTAATGGTATGATAAGCCATTTAGTTGACACACAAACACAAGCTTTTAAAATGTAAAAGCAGCTTTTGGCTTATAAATTTTGCAACAGATTATTGCCCAACAATTCATTCAGACTGGCTGCTGATTTGGCAGTCTAAATGACCAAACGTTAATAAAATAAAATCTCTTGATACCATTTGGTTCATAACATATTAAGGAATGGTAGCTGTGGGTGAACATCCTTAAATTTTATTATTAACCCGAATTGTCCCCGTGTTGCCTTATGGCAATGCGTATACCTTTACATCGGCATAAAAAGTTATAATGCATCCATAAACGGTAAATTTCCAGTTTTGTGTTTTTAATACTTGACAGTATTAAATAAACTAAATATTAATATTCGAAATGTATATTTTGTCATTGTATGTTTTACTAGGATCGTCTATACGATTTAAATTAAAAAAAAAACACACAAAAAAAGTTCTGGGACGATTCGGGTTAAGTCATTACATTTCAGTATTAAAATAAATTCGATATAGCTTATCTTATAGGATTATTCGCTAATTTGAAACAAGCACGATATCTTCCACCTGTAAAATATAACAGCTCGACTTCAATGTAAAGAAAGAAGTAACCACTCTTCAAAGAAAAAGATTGAGAAGAGAGACTAAGAAACACACCTCAACATAAAATCACATGACAAAACCAGTCAATTGCTTGTATAATGATTACTGAATTATACATATAATGATTACTGAAGTGAGATGTAGATTTTACGTCACTTTTCAGTTTTATTCCCTGAAGTTGGTTTTCCTTCAAGTAATATTATATGGGAGTATAGGCAGAGAGTATATATAGAATATTTTATTTTAGTCTATTTTTTAGTCTATAAAAGAACTGTAAACCAGCAATTAAAGCCCACTAAGAACTTTGTTATTTGCGCTCTTACCAAACGACCTAGAAGGAGATTGATGATGTACTTTATATATGTCTGGATACAGTCTGGAACTTCTTAGTCATTAATATTAAAAAGTGGTAATAGAATATTCTAGCATACATTTTATTTACTTATCAACTTCTTGAGACAAACCAATAAATTAAGAAAATTAATGATTAAATCGTTTCAAAAATATTTACTACTTTTCGATTCTGTTTGTTTATTTATTATATTGCTTGTAATAATAAATATGTACTAATGCTTTGCACAAGCATTTATGACACCTGTTTTCGATTCCTTCGGCAGTTAGCTCAGATCAACCTGTCATATACGTTACATAAGCTAATTGAACACATTTGGAGCTGAGATAATAAACAATTTTTCGGAATGTGTGCAGGCTTGAGATAGATATGTTGTTAAAGATCTATGCAAACAAAATGGACAACTCGAACTTAAGCCTCTTTTGTTCCTTGAACCCCATTTTTCAACACCCTTCATTGAACACGGTAATAACAGCTGATTTGTTCAGTCCGGTGTTTTTCTATTATCGGTTTCCTTATGTTGAGATTCCTGCGAATGTGAGTACTTTTTATTGGACCACGTTTTGTAACAAACATTTATATTTGTTCCATTATCCTGTATGTGCACAGGCAATTCGCACCTTTAGGTGTATCACACCATTAGGTTATTATAGCGACTACTCTTACACAAAATACTGTGGAAATTCCATGTCAAAAGTCGTTGCACGCTAACTCTGTATTTGATATCGTCATTGTGATTTCTCTTAAGGTTCACAACAGAGATATTAGTTTGATGACGATTACCTAAATTCCTTCAGAAAATTATTTTATGCTGTTTAATATTTGTTAGCGTATTCTAGAGGTCCAATTTTCGACCACATTTTCGAACAACTAGGAACGTATATCGCATATTACTCGATTAATGTTTTGCTTCAAAGCGTCAATCGTTGCTGGTTTATCAGTTTTTTTTCAGTTTTTATGCATTTTTATTTTTTAACTTACTCGTAAGTTACTCTTATATGCTAAACAAAAAACGCTTAAAAATTAGCTTAAATTACTTACAAATAATCTTATTCTAACTTAATGGCCCCATGCTGGCACTCTAAGTTAAACCTAACACTTAAACTATGTCTTTCGACGAATCTTACAGTCTACTTTTATTTCTATTTTAACACTAATTAATACTAAAACTAAGAAAATAAATTTTTATTAAAAACTTAGTATATGGACATTTTTTTAATTTTGTATAAAACTTAAAACTAAAGCCTACAAACTACCTAAAAATAAATCTTAATCTACTTAGCCTACTTACATCTAACACAAACATAGACATACATAAATATATATATACATAATATGTATATACATAATATATAAATACATGTATATATATATTTTTTTTTTAATTTTTTTTTTTTGGTTTTTATATATTTTTTTTTCTTAAAACTAACTTAATCCTAAATAAAATTATGTAAGCCGGCCATGGCAAAAAAAAAAATGAGGCTGGCCCAGTTTGCTTCACATGAAGCAACATATCACTGAAGGAGTTTGACGACGAAGCATCCTCCCCTTCAATAAGCCACCAAAAGTTTGGGCCTTGCTGAGCAACATCCCTCATGTCGCGACTCCCTACCGCCCTACTGAACCGGAGACGATCCGCACTGCCATGTGCGACATCTGTCGTAGTTGAGTCGCCTGTCCGCAGCTGTTCGAGCAACGTGGAAGATTAGCGGCACCGCCAATCTGTCCTGGATCAGACCTTTGCTATCTAAATAGAGGAACGCTTCAGGAGGAATAAAGCCGTCAAAGCGAACTCTCTCGTGATACTTATAATTGGGGTAGTAAGCCCCGGAGATCAGGTTGTTCGATGAGGCCATTGCTCTTGCAACGTGCCTTCGAGTCAACTTAATGACGAAATTGTCCACTCTTATTAGGTTCGCCCTATTATATAAGACCTCATTAGGATAGAATTTTATGTACTCAGACTCTGGTGTTCTGAATAAGCGAAGACAAGTCCTAAGACAAGCCCTCTCAAACACCCGAATCTTTTCCAATAAACTTGCTCTCACGCTGAACCACACGGGACATCCAAATACAAGCATGGGCCTGACTTTCGCCAATTCTTTCTGGTATCCCTAGAGGCCCGCAATATCGCTTAATTTTGTAGAAGTCACGTTGCAAAAGTTTATTAATGACCTCAATCTTTGGACCTGATCTGTACGCGATTAAGTCATCTGCGTACGCTATGGCATGGTGAAGTGAACCTATCAGATCATTCGTGTAAATGTTGAATAGGATCGGCGAATTTACCGCACCTTGTTGCAGACCGTTTTTAATGTCAAATGTTCCAGCAGAAGTCTCATCGCCATTCTTCACGATGAACTGTCTACTGGAGAGCATATCAAAAAGAATATACAGCAGTGGTTTACTAATGCCCAACCTATCCAGCTTGAAAAAGAGTCCTTCTAACCATACGGTATCGAAGGCTTTCTCCAAGTCAATCAGGCAGGCACCAGTGCACTGTTTCTTGCCTTTGTTCCATTGGATATCAGAAACCAGTTTCGACGCAGCATGAATGATATCATGCCCCGCCTTGAAACCGAATTGATTATCCGGAACTATATTTTTGTCCGCAACCCACTTAGTCAGGACTCTATTGATCACCTTCTCGAAAACCTTACTGATGTTTGGAAGAAGACTGATCGAGCGGAGATTCGTCGAATTGGAAGTGTCTTTATCCCTTTTGGGGATGGGATGTACCACCGCAGTTTTCCAATGTGCTGGATAATGTGCATTATTGATTGCACTATTAAACAGGGTGGTACAAATGTTCACCGCTTCTGGAGGGAGATGTCGAAGAACAATGTTCGGTATTTCATCGGTTCCCACTGATTTCTTACTTCTAAGCGATTCGAAGATCGTTTGGAGCTCTTCTTTTGAAATGAGCGGGGATAATACCCTTTCATTGGTGATGACATTATTTGCCATATTTCCTTCACTGAATTTGGTGAATCCCGAGCTCTCGAATCGCCAATTCGCAATTTCATTTCGAAGATAGAAATTGTGCACAAGGACTCGATTCTCCGAATCGTTGTTCGAGCCAATGCCTTACAATCATCCTGGAAAGTCGCTCCTATATCCTCTACCTTCTCCTGCGGATCCTCGATCACAAAGAAGTTGTCATCATCAAAGGCTGTTATAAGTATGTTCTTGTTGTCCGTCGTTCGGGCGATTTTTAGACACGGAAGGTCGTTTTGATTTTTTCTCCGAAATATTTTATTTATTGCAGGAGCATATTCGGATTGCTGGTGTTTGCAGCCCGAATTTTATTGTTCCAATACAAACTTACAGATGCTCTGTAATTTTCTTTTATTAAACTTGGAGGTTTTTGATCGACGACTTCAGCGTCATAATCTCCGAGTTATGTCTGTCAGTGAACTGCCTGTAGAAGGATTTTAGCCTTAACAGGAGCCTACTTATATGTCGGTGCAGTGCGTCAATAGTTGCGTTGCGGAATAAGTCTTTGTCGTCAGTGTGTTGGTACCGAGGTATCGTTCTGTCTATTGTTCGTTTGATTGTCTCGTCCATTAGTTTTAGATACCTGTCAATCTCCTCGTTTGACAGATTTCTGTTGGACGGTGGGTAGAGCGCGTTGCTGGTTTATAGGCATGAACTAGTGGCCTAACGCAGCCCCATAGAAAAATAATTCAACGTAATCAAATCGCATGATCTTGGTGGCCAATTGAACGGTCCATGTCTTGAAATGACTATATTGCCAAATTGTATTCTCAGTAAAGCGATGGTTTCGTTGGTAGTATGGAGTAGAGCATTATCTTGATAGAACCACAGTTCTTCTGCATTGATGCCACGCAAATTTGGGAACAAATGATTGTCGATAATCGCAATGTGCCGATGTGTCCTGACTAGTGCTCCGACCTCATTTTTGAGGAAATAAGGACCGATGATGCCCACAGACGGTAAATTTTTCTGGATGCAATGGCATCTGGTGAATTTCTTGAAGATGTCCTTGCCCCAAATATGGCAATTCTGCTTGTTTACGTAGCCCTTCAACCAGAGATGAGCCTCATCACTGAACAAAATTTTACGGTAAGAAACTTGTTCAACTTCTAGTTGACGTTCACGCGGCTTTAGCTCCTGCATCAATTGGATCTTGTAAGCCATGAGACCAAGATTTTTAAGCATAATTTCCAGATAGAAGATGGACAAAAGTCAACTTGCTGCGAACAACGACGAAACGACGAATAAATTGGGGTCCTCTTCAACACAAGCTTCCACAGTACAGATATTTTCTTCCGAATGCATTGTCCTCATTCTTGTTGATATGTAAGTATCCAGTAGCGTAGGATTCGAAAATTCGAAAATGTTCTAAAGACCAATGAAGCTTACTTTAAATTTCACGAAGTGCTTTATAAGTTTTGTGAACAGAGCTTCGATTTTGGAAATAATAAGAAAAATTACTTTTCACACTACATGCCTAAAACTTTGTATGTTGTACAATATTTGAGTTAGCTGACAACATTGAGTTATTGAAAAATAAAAGGAATATGCTTTCGAAATAAGAATAGCAATCTTTCTCATTATTCGAAATCTGCTAAAATTAGTAGATTGCATCGGTCAATTGAAGCGGCGTGAAGTGTGTGAAGCTTCTGACCGGGAGTCCAATCAGCTACTCACCGTCTACTCGCGCAGCAGATTGGAGACAGCTTCCGCTCCAATCTGTATTGTTGTAACTGAAAAGAAAAGAAAAGACTTTAGTTATAATGAACTAATTATTGTAAGTATGCTGATTACGGATATATTGGCTGCATGGCAGAGGTACGAGTATGTACCTATTCTCAAACACGGACATGGAAAAGGGAGCCGAAAGGGCTGTGTTAAGCATCTGGAAAAGTTCATTTACATCCAATGCTAGAGCCGCCGGAGATATTAAAGACACTATTAAATGGAGACCATCTCTAATTCAGAGATTTCTTACAAATTGTCAGAGCATACAAACGTGCTTTTCAAATGACATCATTTGGAGCAAATCAAGTAATTGAAGGATTATTCCAGCCAACCTTAAAAGTACAGCGACAAGTCTCTCATCGACTTTCTGATACCCTCAAATATGTTATGCCAACATTTTTGCAAATATACATATTTTATAGTTGATTACGCTGAGAAAGCTAACATTAGGAGACAACACATTCTGAGCTGAGAATTGAATCTCGTTAGTGAGTTACAGATGATGCTGTATAATGTAAATCTCTACGTAAGCGACTTCAAAGGAACACTGGATCTGATGACGAGCGAAATAATTCTAAATTTGTCAATAGTACCGATAAGAGGTCAACCTCAACCCGGACTCACCATCACCACGAATGCCAAGTAGGCTGAAAAAAATAGAAAGCTTCTTTCAGGGCATACGCTTTACGACAGACATGACTTGATAGCTAGGGTATTTCGTTTGAAATCAAAGCGCCAGAAGGATCTTCTCACAAAAGGAAACATATTTGGCAGATGGATGCTACATGTGTTCAATCGAATGGGAAAAGTTCTTATGGATGGAAATGTCATTAGCCCTGGGTTGTCTGACCCCAAAGTAGACCTTGCTCCCCATCTAATCGTTAAGAGTCGCATGATCTACGGTCCCTGTGGTTTATCAAATATAAATTCAGCGTGTATGAAGAACGGCAGCTATTCAAAGCGGTTTCTGTTATGTTTGAACGCAGCCATTAAAAACAAACACCAGACTGACAGCCGGAGTGTCTTATTCGGCGGCAGCATTCATTGTTTTTCTGCAATCACCATTCCACGAGTCAACAAGTCGTTTCTTTTAGTATTTCATTATTCTCAATAATTCTCAATAAGTGAATTCTTTTACTTTTGTTTTTTTTTTAAGTTGAAATAAATCGCATTTAATTAAGATTGGGTTTGATTGACTGGAACATTTCAGTTTCCGAATAGGGCTGTCAGAGAGGCCTACTGGCAAGGACAGATATCCGTTATACACCGGTAAAAATCAACAATAGATATGTTGTTCCGAATTCATTGGTACTTTCTACTTCATTACAAACCCATACCGAGCGTCCAGTCGATTAAATACATTTGTAGGTTAGGTTAGGTTAGGTTAGGTAAGAGTGGCTGTTGGAAATACCAACCCACTTGGGCCTATTGGCCCATTGTGATGCCACGTGGATCTATGATCTTCTTACTACTGGAACCAGTTTGAGCTTATAATAAAGCGTAGGAGACTGTTAACGTCTATTTTTTCTAGATCGTTTAGGTCGTTGTAGAAGAAAGCTCCTAGATGAAGCTTCCTTCTCTGAGAGAGAGCTGGGCATCTGCAGAGTAGGTGGGGGATTGTCTCCTCCTCTTCCTCGTCCATGCAGCTTCTACAGAAATCGTTAGTAAAAGCGCCAAGCCTTCTTGCGTGCTTGCCTATGAGGCAGTGTCCGGTAATGACACCTATTATGGCGCTGAGATGTTTCCTATCTAAAAGGATTAGACACTTAGATCGACTCAGATCCAGCCTTGGCCAGATCTGTTTGGTCGCTAGACTGTTTGTCCAGCAGTCCACCTAAGGTCTGTTATTTTATTGGCATCTAGCTTTAGTGTTAGTTTGCACGTAGCGATTGGTATACCTATACTACCTTTGTCCGGTAGGATAGGTAGAGTGGTTACAATTTTTGCGAGTTCATCGGCTCTGCAGTTCCCTCGAATGTCTCTGTGGCCCGGCACCCAACAAAGGTGAATGTTGAACTGCTCTACCATCTCCATGAGAGATGATCGGCATTCAAGGGCGGTTTTAGAATATAATGAGACCGAGTCCAGGGACTTGATGGCGGCCTGACTATCCGAAAATATGCGGATATCACGTTTTTCTTCAGCCAGGACAGAGCTTCTTTAATTGCCAAAATTTCCGCCTGGAACACGCTACAGTGATTTGGAAGGCGGAAAGAGAGGCTTAGATTTAGCTTATCTGAGAAAACACCGCCACCAACTCCGCTATCGGTTTTAGATTCATCTGTGTAGAGATGGATTGACTTGTCCGCCATGAAAGCATCCTCCTCCCAGAGTGATCTAGAGGGGAAGCTTACATGGAAGTTTTTGTCAAACCAAAGTTCAGGTATGGTGTAATCGATGTTCTCTGTGAGGATTCCTAATGTATTAAGAATATTGGCGTGGCCAAATGAATTATTTGTTCAAGGTTTAGTCGCTTTAAGGCGAAATTGCTGCGACTGCAGCTACTTGCTTGCTAAAAATGTCGAGGGGTGTCAAGTGAAGCAGAATATCTAATGCCGCAGAGGGGGTAGACCGCAAGGCTCCGCTTGTGCATAGACATGCTGTTCTTTGGACTCTGCTTAGTTTAATGCGGTTAATTGCATTTTCCAAGGCCGTCCACCAGACAACCACCCCTTAAGTAAGTATCGGTCTTATGACCGAGATGTATAGCCAGTGGGTTATGCGAGGTTGAAGGCCCCATTTCTTCCCAATGGCTATTTTGCAAGAGAATAAAGCTATTGTAGCTTTATTGAATCTTTCTTGAATGTTAGGTTTCCAGTTTAGTTTCCTATCAAAAATGAGACCCAGATATTTTGCTGTATCAGAGAAAACTAAACTGGTACCGTTTATTGATGGAGGGTCTATGATTGGAATTTTATATTTCCTAGAAAAGAGGACAAGATCAGTTTTATGGGGGTTTATTCCCAATCCACAGCGATCTGCCCAGCGGGTTAATCTGTTGAGATTTACTTGGAGGAGTTCTTTAATGGTATTTAGATGCTTTCCTGAGACGGCTATGGCAACGTTATCCGCATAGGCAATCACTCTGCTACCACCCGCTTCCAGGTATATCAGTAGTTCGTTAACTACTAAGTTCCAGAGAAGGGGAGAGAGGACACCGCCTTGCGGCGTACCCCTACTGACATATCTTTTAGCAGAAGTCTCACCCAGTTTGGAGTTGATTATCCTGCTTGTTAGCATTAGATTAATCAGCTCCCCAAGTGAGCCGTCTACCTGCAGAGTTGACAGCGCAGTCGTGATTGCGGATGTGTTGACGTTGTTAAAGGCGCCCTCTATGTCTAGGAAAGCAACCATTGTGTACTCCTTATATTGTAGGGATCGTTCGATGTGGCTAGTCAGAGAGTGCAAAGCCGTTTCCACCGACTTTCCTTTACAGTAGGCATGTTGAGCCGTAGACAGAAGTCTTGGATCAACTTTAGCTCGAATATGGATATCAATCAGTCGTTCTAAAGTTTTCAGAAGGAATGATGATAGACTTATAGGTCTGAGGTCCTTTGGGACTACATGAGAACATTTTCCAGCTTTGGGAATAAATACTACATTGACTTCTCTCCATAACAGTGGAATGTGGATAAGTTCTACACAGCTCCTCATAATATTTTCCAACACTGTTAGAATAATATCTGAGGACCTCTGTAGCTCGGCAGGTATAATACCGTCCGGACCAACAGACTTGTATGGTTGAAGCTATGCAGCGTCCAGAGCAGTTTGTCTCTCGTAATCAGACCATGAATTTTGGTCACGGTTGCAGTAGGCCTGTTTGGGCTGCTACTGGCCGCGAGTGGGGAGCTACCTGGAAAGTGGGTGTCCAGAAGCAGGTTGAGTGATTCATCACTTGAGGTTGTCCAAGAGCCAACGGTTTTTTTCAAACAACTGGGCATCATAAGATTTGTGGAGAGGATTTTTCTTAGCCGCGATGCCTCAGGGGTTTCTGTAATTTTGTCGCAGAATGACCTCCAGGATTGTCGCTTTGACTTCCTCAGTTCTTTTTTGTATAATTTGAGGGATTCTTTATATGAGTCCCAGTCGACCACTTTTCTTGTGCTTTTTGCTGCGTTGAAAAGTTTTCTGCAGGCGTTTCTGAGCAGTTCCAGTGCCGATGTCCACCAATGTGGCTTTTTCTTGCCTCTTGGTTGAATATGAGGGCAGGAAGCGGCCATAGCCTTATTGAGAGTCAGAGTAAATTCCCTGACTTTCATGTCGAGCTCATTGGTGTCACGCGGGGGATTTGATAATTCCGAGGATATCGTTTTCGATAGTATTCCTCTGTATTTTGTCCAATCAGTTTTCCGGTAGTTCCGGAAAGTTGGTTGGCTGGGGGGAGCATCACTCAGACTGAATTGGATGTATCTATGGTCTGAAAAGGAGTGTTCAGACGATACCATCCAGTTTGTTAGCCTTTGGGTGATGCTGTCGGAGACAAGAGTAATATCTAACACTTCTTGTCGGTTTTTTGTTATAAAAGTGGGCTCATTGCCAATATTGCAAATTAAGAGGTTAGTACTTAAAATATAGTCTAAAAGTGACTCACCTCTATCATTGATGTCGGTACAGCCCCATACCGTATGATGTGCGTTAGCGTCGCATCCGATTATGAGGCCAGTTTTTTGCCTTCCCGCTTCCAGTACCACCCTTTCTAGGTTATCACCAGGGAGAGGGCCCACTTGGTCGTGGCCAAGGTAAGCCGATGCCAGCCAGTAAGAGCCTTTGGCAGTCTCTAGTCTGGCAACGGTTAGGTCGGGGTCACTGAGGTTGGGAAGTAGAAATACATTAAGGCTACGTTTCACTAATATACAAGTTCTAATCTTACCTTTGTCTCTTGTATAGAGCGGAGCGTATGTGGGTGTCCTAAGTCCACGAACCACGCCTTCTGCAATCCATAGTTCCTGGATTAGGATTATGTCTTCTGCGTTTTTGGAAAGACGCAGAATGAGTGCGGCCGAAGCCTTTTTTGAGTGGTGGAGATTAATCTGAAGAAACCTTATCATTGCTACGGTCTTCCAGAGTCGCCTCCACCACGGTGTTGTTGAGGTCCTCCGATTCTGAAGGTGTGCCCAAGAGCTCATCTTCTATCTCTGATCGTGTAGGACCTCTAATTGCTTCGTCATCGGTTTCCATTTCCGACAGTGTGTCAGAAGAGGAGACCGACGGCTTGATAGTCACCTCGGACAGATTGGAGTCGTCGCTATCTAATTCTGGAAAGGATATCGACGCTCCAAGATCCGAGGTTGTGATGTCAGGTATTAAAGGAGGAGGAGGTTGCTTATCAGCATCCAGCTCATCCTCTTTGTACACCCTTAAATGCATGGACTCGAATCCGAACCGTATCATGCCTTTCGTCTGCGCCAGAGGATTAAGGGATTCCTTATTGATCATAATTAACGCGCATCTATAAGAATCCCTTAGTTCCTCCAGTTTCGCGACTTTCCAGTCATGAGTCGGAAGAGTCGGGTTGCTGAGCCGCATGATTTCCAGAATACTTTCTGGAGAGGAGGGTTCGGCTGGAATCCAGGTACGAGTTCGAAGTCTACTAGGAATGTCTTCCTTAGATATGACCTCGAGTTTTGCACCTGGCCAAATCTCTCCTAAACCATCGATGGCCTTGGTGAAGAGATCGAGAGATCTCTGGTTTGAACAAGCGATGAGTTTGACATGGTCTTGGTGTCAGCCAGCGTCGCTTGTGATAGGAGGTGGTCCGGGGTTTTCCCGCATGATGACCAAGAAGTTGCTCGAGAGCTTCAGCTTGACCAGTTGCAACCGTTCCGGTGTGATGGAATCGTCGGTATCGCTCCTGTCGATCACCGCGATCACCAATGCGTCCTTTAGGACTTCGTTGTAAGACCTTAGAGATCTGCTGTTGGATGGCCCAGGGGTTATAGAACTGTGTGTTTTGGGCCTCTTGGAAACCGGTACGAACTTGTCGAGTTGTAGAGGCTGAGTAGGGTCAATGAATCTCGAGAAGAAATTCTCCAGACGAGTCCTGAAACCAAAGGATGCTCCCCCCCCCCTCCCCAACTCCCAAGCACTCCTTCATCCCCCTGGGCTGGATCAAGGTGTCATACGACCCGTGCTGAAGCTCAACGTGGCTGAGGGCCCAGTATCTCCAAAAATAGCTCAGTCGCGAACGGAGTATCCGGATACCTGGCGACCTCCGGATTAGCTAGCCTTATCTGTATACAGCGGATCTCTGTACAGATGGACACCCCTTTCTTCGCTACTCGTGGGACCATTAATGTAAAATAACCAAAAAACAAAAACCGAGGCCGGTACTCCTTCAATACCGGGCGGTGGAACGGTGACTATACCGACTACCGGCAAGGCTCCTACATTGCCGAGAGGAGGCAAAACTGTGGCAGGCCATGGTGCGCCATCCTCTAAAGGCTAACGGAACGAGCCAAAAAATACGAATTCAGGAAGTGTTAGGACTGTGGCAAGCCATGGTCCTATCACTTCCTCCACCCCTAGCAGCAGCAAGTTTGTGGCAGGCCACGGACTTGTCGCTGCTACCAAAACTCCTTCAGGGAGTGTTAAGACTGTGGCTAGCCATGGTCCTATCACTTCCCCCGCCCCCAGCAGCAGCAAGTTTGTGGCAGGCCACGGACTTGTTGCTGGTACCAAAACTCCTCCCTCCAAGGAGGAATCTGGAGCTCAGCCGCATCGGCAAGCTCCATCTAAGGCGCTCTACATAAGACGCCGAAATGCTTCACGCATCATCAAAACCTTCGGATCCATTCCGGAGGTTGAGAGAAGTGCGGAAATAAAGAGCAAGGTTGAGTGGGCTAAAAACATCCTAGAAGACGGATTTCCCACTGCTTCCACTGCTCCCAAAACGTCAGAGATCATTGGAGGAAACCGTACCGGTTTCCAAGAGGCCCAAAATACACAGTTCTATAACCCCTGGGCCATCCAACAGCAGATCTCTAAGGTCTTACAACGAAGTCCTAAAGGACGCATTGGTGATCGCGGTGATCGACAGGAGCGATACCCGAAAACCCCGGACCACCTCCTATCACAAGCGACGCTGGCTGACACCAAGACCATGTCAAACTCATCGCTTGTTCAAACCAGAGATCTCTCGATCTCTTCACCAAGGCCATCGATGGTTTAGGAGAGATTTGGCCAGGTGCAAAACTCGAGGTCATATCTAAGGAAGACATTCCTAGTAGACTTCGAACTCGTACCTGGATTCCAGCCGAACCCTCCTCTCCAGAAAGTATTCTGGAAATCATGCGGCTCAGCAACCCGACTCTTCCGACTCATGACAGGAAAGTCGCGAAACTGGAGGAACTAAGGGATTCTTATAGATGCGCGTTAATTATGATCAATAAGGAATCCCTTAATCCTCTGGCGCAGACGAAAGGCATGATACGGTTCGGATTCGAGTCCATGCATTTAAGGGTGTACAAAGAGGATGAGCTGGATGCTGATAAGCAACCTCCTCCTCCTTTAATACCTGACATCACAACCTCGGATCTTGGAGCGTCGATATCCTTTCCAGAATTAGATAGCGACGACTCCAATCTGTCCGAGGTGACTATCAAGCCGTCGGTCTCCTCTTCTGACACACTGTCGGAAATGGAAACCGATGACGAAGCAATTAGAGGTCCTACACGATCAGAGATAGAAGATGAGCTCTTGGGCACACCTTCAGAATCGGAGGACCTCAACAACACCGTGGTGGAGGCGACTCTGGAAGACCGTAGCAATGATAAGGTTTCTTCAGATTAATCTCCACCACTCAAAAAAGGCTTCGGCCGCACTCATTCTGCGTCTTTCCAAAAACGCAGAAGACATAATCTCCAGGACATAACATCCAGGAACTATGGATTGCAGAAGGCGTGGTTCGTGGACTTAGGACACCCACATACGCTCCGCTCTATACAAGAGACAAAGGTAAGATTAGAACTTGTATATTAGTGAAACGTAGCCTTAATGTATTTCTACTTCCCAACCTCAGTGACCCCGACCTAACCGTTGCCAGACTAGAGACTGCCAAAGGCTCTTACTGGCTGGCATCGGCTTACCTTGGCCACGACCAAGTGGGCCCTCTCCCTGGTGATAACCTAGAAAGGGTGGTACTGGAAGCGGGAAGGCAAAAAACTGGCCTCATAATCGGATGCGACGCTAACGCACATCATACGGTATGGGGCTGTACCGACATCAATGATAGAGGTGAGTCACTTTTAGACTATATTTTAAGTACTAACCTCTTAATTTGCAATATTGGCAATGAGCCCACTTTTATAACAAAAAACCGACAAGAAGTGTTAGATATTACTCTTGTCTCCGACAGCATCACCCAAAGGCTAACAAACTGGATGGTATCGTCTGAACACTCCTTTTCAGACCATAGATACATCCAATTCAGTCTGAGTGATGCTCCCCCCAGCCAACCAACTTTCCGGAACTACCGGAAAACTGATTGGACAAAATACAGAGGAATACTATCGAAAACGATATCCTCGGAATTATCAAATCCCCCGCGTGACACCAATGAGCTCGACATGAAAGTCAGGGAATTTACTCTGACTCTCAATAAGGCTATGGCCGCTTCCTGCCCTCATATTCAACCAAGAGGCAAGAAAAAGCCACATTGGTGGACATCGGCACTGGAACTGCTCAGAAACGCCTGCAGAAAACTTTTCAACGCAGCAAAAAGCACAAGAAAAGTGGTCGACTGGGACTCATATAAAGAATCCCTCAAATTATACAAAAAAGAACTGAGGAAGTCAAAGCAACAATCCTGGAGGTCATTCTGCGACAAAATTACAGAAACCCCTGAGGCATCGCGGCTAAGAAAAATCCTCTCCACAAATCCTATGATGCCCAGCTGTTTGAAAAAAACCGTTGGCTCTTGGACAATGAATCACTCAACCTGCTTCTGGACACCCACTTTCCAGGTAGCTCCCCACTCGCGGCCAGTAGCAGCCCAAACAGGCCTACTGCAACCGTGACCAAAATTCATGGTCTGATTACGAGAGACAAACTGCTCTGGACGCTGCATAGCTTCAAACCATACAAGTCTGTTGGTCCGGACGGTATTATACCTGCCGAGCTACAGAGGTCCTCAGATATTATTCTACCAGTGTTGGAAAATATTATGAGGAGCTGTGTAGAACTTATCCACATTCCACTGTTATGGAGAGAAGTCAATGTAGTATTTATTCCCAAAGCTGGAAAATGTTCTCATGTAGTCCCAAAGGACCTCAGACCTATAAGTCTATCATCATTCCTTCTGAAAACTTTAGAACGACTGATTGATATCCATATTCGAGCTAAAGTTGATCCAAGACTTCTGTCTACGGCTCAACATGCCTACTGTAAAGGAAAGTCGGTGGAAACGGCTTTGCACTCTCTGACTAGCCACATCGAACGATCCCTACAATATAAGGAGTACACAATGGTTGCTTTCCTAGACATAGAGGGCGCCTTTAACAACGTCAACACATCCGCAATCACGACTGCGCTGTCAACTCTGCAGGTAGACGGCTCACTTGGGGAGCTGATTAATCTAATGCTAACAATCAGGATAATCAACTCCAAACTGGGTGAGACTTCTGCTAAAAGATATGTCAGTAGGGGTACGCCGCAAGGCGGTGTCCTCTCTCCCCTTCTCTGGAACTTAGTAGTTAACGAACTACTGATATACCTGGAAGCGGGTGGTAGCAGAGTGATTGCCTATGCGGATAACGTTGCCATAGCCGTCTCAGGAAAACATCTAAATACCATTAAAGAACTCCTCCAAGTAAATCTCAACAGATTAACCCGCTGGGCAGATCGCTGTGGATTGGGAATAAACCCCCATAAAACTGATCTTGTCCTCTTTCTAGGAAATATAAAATTCCAATCATAGACCCTCCTTCAATAAACGGTACCAGTTTAGTTTTCTCTGATACAGCAAAATATCTGGGTCTCATTTTTGATAGGAAACTAAACTGGAAACCTAACATTCAAGAAAGATTCAATAAAGCTACAATAGCTTTATTCTCTTGCAAAATAGCCATTGGGAAGAAATGGGGCCTTCAACCTCGCATAACCCACTGGCTATACATCTCGGTCATAAGACCGATACTTACTTAAGGGGTGGTTGTCTGGTGGACGGCCTTGGAAAATGCAATTAACCGCATTAAACTAAGCAGAGTCCAAAGAACAGCATGTCTATGCACAAGCGGAGCCTTGCGGTCTACCCCCTCTGCGGCATTAGATATTCTGCTTCACTTGACACCCCTCGACATTTTTAGCAAGCAAGTAGCTGCAGTCGCAGCAATTTCGCCTTAAAGCGACTAAACCTTGAACAAATAATTCATTTGGCCACGCCAATATTCTTAATACATTAGGAATCCTCACAGAGAACATCGATTACACCATACCTGAACTTTGGTTTGACAAAAACTTCCATGTAAGCTTCCCCTCTAGATCACTCTGGGAGGAGGATGCTTTCATGGCGGACAAGTCAATCCATCTCTACACAGATGAATCTAAAACCGATAGCGGAGTTGGTGGCGGTGTTTTCTCAGATAAGCTAAATCTAAGCCTCTCTTTCCGCCTTCCAAATCACTGTAGCGTGTTCCAGGCGGAAATTTTGGCAATTAAAGAAGCTCTGTCCTGGCTGAAGAAAAACGTGATATCCGCATATTTTCGGATAGTCAGGCCGCCATCAAGTCCCTGGACTCGGTCTCATTATATTCTAAAACCGCCCTTGAATGCCGATCATCTCTCATGGAGATGGTAGAGCAGTTCAACATTCACCTTTGTTGGGTGCCGGGCCACAGAGACATTCGAGGGAACTGCAGAGCCGATGAACTCGCAAAAATTGTAACCACTCTACCTATCCTACCGGACAAAGGTAGTATAGGTATACCAATCGCTACGTGCAAACTAACACTAAAGCTAGATGCCAATAAAATAACAGACCTTAGGTGGACTGCTGGACAAACATGTCTAGCGACCAAACAGATCTGGCCAAGGCTGGATCTGAGTCGATCTAAGTGTCTAATCCTTTTAGATAGGAAACATCTCAGCGCCATAATAGGTGTCATTACCGGACACTGCCTCATAGGCAAGCACGCAAGAAGGCTTGGCGCTTTTACTAACGATTTCTGTAGAAGCTGCATGGACGAGGAAGAGGAGGAGACAATCCCCCACCTACTCTGCAGATGCCCAGCTCTCTCTCAGAGAAGGAAGCTTCATCTAGGAGCTTTCTTCTACAACGACCAAAACGATCTAGAAAAAATAGACGTTAACAGTCTCCTACGCTTTATTATAAGCTCAAACTGGTTCCAGTAGTAAGAAGATCATAGATCCACGTGGCATCACAATGGGCCAATAGGCCTAAGTGGGTTGGTATTTCCAACAGCCACTCTTACCTAACCTAACCTAACCTACAAATGTATTTAATCGACTGGACGCTCGGTATGGGTTTGTAATGAAGTAGAAAGTACCAATGAATTCGGAACAACATATCTATTGTTGATTTTTACCGGTGTATAACGGATATCTGTCCTTGCCAGTAGGCCTCTCTGACAGCCCTATTCGGAAACTGAAATGTTCCAGTCAATCAAACCCAATCTTAGTTAAATGCGATTTATTTCAACTTGAAAAAAAACAAAAGTAAAAGAATTCACTTATTGAGAATTATTGAGGATAATGAAATACTAAAAGAAACGACTTGTCAATGTCCACGAGTCAATTGGTGATTGCAGAAAAACAATGAATGCTGCCGCCGAATAAGACACTCCGGCTGTCAGTCTGGTGTTTGTTTTTAATGGCTGCGTTCAAACATAACAGAAACCGTTTTGAATAGCTGCCGTTCTTCATACACGCTGAATTTATATTTGATAAACCACAGGGATCGTAGATCATGCGACTCTTAACGATTAGATGGGGAGCAAGGTCTACTTTGGGGTCAGACAACCCAGGGCTAATGACATTTCCATCCATAAGAACTTTTCCCATTCGATTGAACACATGTAGCATCCATCTGCCAAATATGTTTCCTTTTGTGAGAAGATCCTTCTGGCGCTTTGGTTTCAAACGAAATACCCTAGCTATCAAGTCATGTCTGTCGTAAAGCGTATGCCCTGAAAGAAGCTTTCTATTTTTTTCAGCCTACTTGGCATTCGTGGTGATGGTGAGTCCGGGTTGAGGTTGACCTCTTATCGGTACTATTGACAAATTTAGAATTATTTCGCTCGTCATCAGATCCAGTGTTCCTTTGAAGTCGCTTACGTAGAGATTTACATTATACAGCATCATCTGTAACTCACTAACGAGATTCAATTCTCAGCTCAGAATGTGTTGTCTCCTAATGTTAGCTTTCTCAGCGTAATCAACTATAAAATATGTATATTTGCAAAAATGTTGGCATAACATATTTGAGGGTATCAGAAAGTCGATGAGAGACTTGTCGCTGTACTTTTAAGGTTGGCTGGAATAATCCTTCAATTACTTGATTTGCTCCAAATGATGTCATTTGAAAAGCACGTTTGTATGCTCTGACAATTTGTAAGAAATCTCTGAATTAGAGATGGTCTCCATTTAATAGTGTCTTTAATATCTCCGGCGGCTCTAGCATTGGATGTAAATGAACTTTTCCAGATGCTTAACACAGCCCTTTCGGCTCCCTTTTCCATATCCGTGTTTGAGAATAGGTACATACTCGTACCTCTGCCATGCAGCCAATATATCCGTAATCAGCATACTTACAATAATTAGTTCATTATAACTAAAGTCTTTTCTTTTCTTTTCAGTTACAACAATACAGATTGGAGCGGAAGCTGTCTCCAATCTGCTCCGCGAGTAGACGGTGAGTAGCTGATTGGACTCCCGGTCAGAAGCTTCACACACTTCACGCCGCTTCAATTGACCGATGCAATCTACTCCTTTTAGCAGATTTCGAATAATGAGAAAGATTGCTATTCTTATTTCGAAAGCATATTCCTTTTATTTTTCAATAACTCAATGTTGTCAGCTAACTCCAATATTGTACAACATACAAAGTTTTAGGCAATTGTTAATGTAGTGTGAAAAGTAATTTTTCTTATTATTTCCAAAATCGAAGCTCTGTTCACAAAACTTATAAAGCACTTCGTGAAATTTAAAGTAGGCTTCATTGGTCTTTAGAACATTTTCGAATTTTCGAATCCTACGCTACTGGATACTTACATATCAACAAGAATGAGGACAATGCATTCGGAAGAAAATATCTGTACTGTGGAAGCTTGTGTTGAAGAGGACCCCAATTTATTCGTCGTTTCGTCGTTGTTCGCAGCAAGTTGACTTTTGTCCATCTTCTATCTGGAAATTATGCTTAAAAATCTTGGTCTCATGGCTTACAAGATCCAATTGATGCAGGAGCTAAAGCCGCGTGAACGTCAACTAGAAGTTGAACAAGTTTCTTACCGTAAAATTTTGTTCAGTGATGAGGCTCATCTCTGGTTGAAGGGCTACGTAAACAAGCAGAATTGCCATATTTGGGGCAAGGACATCTTCAAGAAATTCACCAGATGCCATTGCATCCAGAAAAATTTACCGTCTGTGGGCATCATCGGTCCTTATTTCCTCAAAAATGAGGTCGGAGCACTAGTCAGGACACATCGGCACATTGCGATTATCGACAATCATTTGTTCCCAAATTTGCGTGGCATCAATGCAGAAGAACTGTGGTTCTATCAAGATAATGCTCTACTCCATACTACCAACGAAACCATCGCTTTACTGAGAATACAATTTGGCAATATAGTCATTTCAAGACATGGACCGTTCAATTGGCCACCAAGATCATGCGATTTGATTACGTTGAATTATTTTTCTATGGGGCTGCGTTAGGCCACTAGTTCATGCCTATAAACCAGCAACGCGCTCTACCCACCGTCCAACAGAAATCTGTCAAACGAGGAGATTGACAGGTATCTAAAACTAATGGACGAGACAATCAAACGAACAATAGACAGAACGATACCTCGGTACCAACACACTGACGACAAAGACTTATTCCGCAACGCAACTATTGACGCACTGCACCGACATATAAGTAGGCTCCTGTTAAGGCTAAAATCCTTCTACAGGCAGTTCACTGACAGACATAACTCGGAGATTATGACGCTGAAGTCGTCGATCAAAAACCTCCAAGTTTAATAAAAGAAAATTACAGAGCATCTGTAAGTTTGTATTGGAACAATAAAATTCGGGCTGCAAACACCAGCAATCCGAATATGCTCCTGCAATAAATAAAATATTTCGGAGAAAAAATCAAAACGACCTTCCGTGTCTAAAAATCGCCCGAACGACGGACAACAAGAATATACTTATAGCAGCCTTTGATGATGACAACTTCTTTGTGTTCGAGGATCCGCAGGAGAAGGTAGAGGATATAGGAGCGACTTTCCAGGATGATTGTAAGGCATTGGCTCGAACAACGATTCGGAGAATCGAGTCCTTGTGCACAATTTCTATCTTCGAAATGAAATTGCGAATTGGCGATTCGAGAGCTCGGGATTCACCAAGTTCAGTGAAGGAAATATGGCAAATAATGTCATCACCAATGAAAGGGTATTATCCCCGCTCATTTCAAAAGAAGAGCTCCAAACGATCTTCGAATCGCTTAGAAGTAAGAAATCAGTGGGAACCGATGAAATACCGAACATTGTGCTTCGACATCTCCCTCTAGAAGCGGTGAACATTTATACCACCCTGTTTATTAATGCAATGAATAATGCACATTATCCAGCGCATTGGAAAACTGCGGTGGTACATCCCATCCCCAAAAGTGATAAAGATACTCCCAATCCGGCGAATCTCCGATCATCAGTAATATGTTAGAAAAGGTGGTCAATAGAGTCCTGACTAAGTATTTTGTGGACAAACATTTAGTTCCGGATAATCAATTCGGTTTTAAGGCGGGGCATGATATCATTCATTCTGCGTCTAAACTGGTTTCTGATATCCAATGGAACAAAGGCAAGAACCAGTCCACTGGTGCCTGCCTGATTGATATGGAGAAAGCCTTCGATACCGTACGGTTAGAAGGACTCTTTTTCAACTGAACAGGTTGGGCATTAGTAAACTACTGCTGTGGTACTTTTTGATATGCTCTCCAGTAGACAGTTCATCGTTAAAGAATGGCGATGTGACTTCTGCTGGAACATTTAACATTAAAAACGGTTCAACATTTACACAAGTGATCTGATTGGTTCACTTCACCATGCCGTAGCGTACGCAGACGACTTAATCGCATACAGATCAGGTTCAAAGTTTGAGGTCATTAATATACCTTTGCAAAGTGACTTTGACAAAACTAAGCGATATTGCGATGACTGGAAGTTGAAAATCAACTTTCAGAAGTCGGAAACCACTTAGGACGTCTTTGTCTGGGGCCTCTAGGGATACCAGAAAGAATTGCCGAAAATTCTCGATAGTGGGACAATTTCAATAGAGTGGACAATTTCGTCATTAAGTTGACTCGAAGGCACGTTGCAAGAGCAATGACTTCATCGAACAACCTGATCTCCGGGGCTTACAACCCCAATTATATGTATCATGGAAGAGTTCGCTTTGAATGCTTTATTCCTCCAGAAGTGTTCCACTATCTAGATAGCAAAGGTCTGATCCAGGATAGATTGGAGGTGCCGCTAATCTTCCATGTTGCTTGAACAGCTGCGGACAGGTGCCTCAACTACGACAGAATCGTCGCATATGGCAGTGCGGAGCGTCTCCGGTTCAGTACGGTGGTAGAGAGTCGCGACAGGAGGGATGTTGCTCAGCAGCACCAGCAATTTTGGTGGCTTGTTGAAGGGGAAGGTCCTTCTTCGTCGAACTCCTCGTGTAAAGCAAAGTGGGCCAGCCTAATTTTTTTTAGCCATTTATGTAGAATTAAGTTAGTTTCAAGAAAAAAAAAATTATATAAAAACGAAAAAAAATAAAAAATGAAAAAAGAACATATATATGCAGATATTTATATATTATGTATATATGTATTATGAATATATATATTTATGTATTGCTATATTTGTGTTGGATGTAAGTAGGTTAAGTAGATTAAGATTTATTTTTATGTAGTCTGTAGGTTTTTTTAGTTTTAAGTTTTAAAATAAAATAGAAAATAGGGTCGTATTACTAAGCTTTTTTTGTTAGGAAATGTTTTCTTAGTTTTAGTATTCATTAGTAGATCTGAATCTTTGAACGAGCTATTCTGACACCTAAAAACGACAATGCCACTGAATAAGTGATATCCGTAATTGTCAACATCGTCATCGATAAATATGATGTCACTAATTATCCGTAGAATTTCTGAATTCTCACAACGCCAACGAGCTATCTGCACATGTGATTGCACTTAAAAACGATGTTCCGACAATGATTATGTTATCGAACCTGACTTTAAGTGGTCAAATTGAGGTGAAAATTCTTTCAAGTTGTGATGTTTATACTATGTGTTACACCCATTCCCAACAATTTCCCATTTCAATTTAAGCGAGTACAGTTTCCTGTGAGCGTTTGCTTTGCCATGACAATAAACAAGTCGCATGGGTAGACGCTCAAATCTACTAGTGTTGACTTGAGAACTGGCTGTTTCTCGCACGGCATTTATGCTTTGTTTGTCTCGCGAAAATAATGTCATCCTTATCATCATCTTCGAGTATAAGTACACGAAGTAAAATTCAGAAAGACGCTTTCTTTTGTCGTACTGGACCTCTCTCACCATCTATTGAAGGCAACAACAAAGGAATGATCTCTATTAAAGTCCCAGTTGGATAAACAATCCGTATCATTTCAACGCAGCTTCACTGAGGAAATTGACAAAATGCGATTTGAATTTGTCAACAAAATCGACGAAATCAAAGGAAGCTGGGCTCAGCGTTTCGACAGTTTAAAAAATGCGATTTCAAGTATAGAGATCCTCGCTCTTTGTAAACAAGTCAACATCTTGGAGAGATGCAAGAGCGTGGAATAATTGTGTCGATGTTTTTGATCAATAGTCGTGTTGCACCAATTGGGCAAACATTCACCGGACTGGTCGTTCGGATGAGAATATAGCGCAGTAAGGAAAAACATCAACCAGACGACGAGCCACGCAATTGGGCACAACCAGACGGACCCTACATCGAATTTTAGTGAAAGACTTATACATGCTCCCGTACAAAGTGCAAACAGTGCACTGACCGTCATGTCAGTCGCGTGTGAATTACTGTAAAGGTTGAAAATCATCATGAGCGACACTGAAAATCCGCGTGTGATGCACGAAGAGCCATTATATCCACTCAAGTCCACTGTGTGGTGAGTCGCTCGGGAGTCGCGGGAGAAATGATAGGGCTGCATTTTTTTGAGGACGCCATCGGCAATACGGTCACTGTTACTGCAGAACGCTACAGTGCCATGATAAACGACTTCTTACTGCCGGAATTGGATGAGCGGGGCTTGGTGAACATGTGGGTTCAATAAGACCGTGCAACCGCACGCACAGCATGAGCCACAATGGATGTTGTGAAGGAAGCGTTTCCGTCGAAGCGTCGCGTAATCTCCCGTTTTGGCGATCAAAATGCTGCAGCAGAGGGTACAGGCCATAAAAGAACAGCAAATGGTCAGAAGGAAGAGGGAAGAGCATGAGCTTTGCCAACAACAATGGCAGTCGCAGCTGGCTCAAAAGCAGTCGCAATAAAAAGAACAGTGAGCACAAGTGCTACAACAACAAAAAGCAAAACAAAAGAAACAACAAGAGCAGCCACAAAAACGGCAACAGCTAAAACAGCAGCAGCAGCAACAACAACAAAAACAAGAACAACAGCAGCAGCAGCAGCAGACGAAAAAGAAGGAGAAGGTGCCTCCTATCAACACCTCTAAATTGGAGGTAAATGCAACCAAGGACCTGTGTAAGTTGGTCATTGGAAGTAATTTTAATACTAAGCGATTGGGGAACGATCGCCATGCCATCCCCTGTAATACAGTGGTGGGCTACGTGAAAGTGAAATAGCTCCTAAAGGAAACAATGACGAAGCACTACTCATTCACACCGAAGTGTGAAAAGCGGCAATCGATGCTGGTGAAGGGGTTGGAACCGTCTTCTGATCCTGAGGAGATCCTGGCACTGCTCAAAGAGAAGGAGTGCGAAGGACTCAAGTTTTTAGGGCTAAAGCCATTTACCACAGCCAGAGCTAGGCGGGAGAAACGGAGTCTGCCGTTCTTCTTTGTGCAGCTCAGTCCCGAAAGCCGTCTGGATAGTCTAAGGAGTATCATTGTCCTAGACTACCAGGTGGTTCACTGGGAAAATTTAAAAAGGAGCGAAGGCATTATACAATGCATTCGCTGCCTGATGTTCGGGCACGCCGCGTCGAACTGCCAAATGCAGCCTTGATTTGTGAAGTGCTCTAAGAACCACAGTTCCGAAGAATGTGCTCTGGGTGTTAACGGAGCATCCGATAGGTCGCAGCTCTCGTGCGTGTTATGTGGGAACGTAGGATACACCGCAAACTATCGGGGTTGTCCTGCGGTTTTTTTTTACATTTATTCTGGTGCGGTGCAGTTACGTATGATCCTCCATAGCTACATCGCCGACAAGAGGTGCTCCGCGGGACCACCACAACGACAGCAACAACAACTTCAACATCCTTAACAAAAACAAAGAAGAACTCAGTGAACTTGAAGTATGAGTATATAAAAAAAAAAATAATGAATAAATAACTAAATAAAAGTGAAATTATTTAAAAAGAAAAATAGGAATATTTGCTTCTCATAAAAACATTGACGTTTAATTCACAATATCCTCGATGATGATTTTTTCAGGAACATGGTCTATATCTATAGTTTCTATAGTTTCGAGCGATATTGGAATACCTGATACGATACCATGGTAGGACTGCCCCAACATTCTCCAGGTTGAAGGAGTAAGGATCAAGACGGAACTCGCCGAGCGACTCACCTCACCCTTTAGCAGAAGGCGTTTGCAGCCACGAAGATGTTTTACATTATGTTAGGCAAATAAATAGATATTTTAATCTAAGCAAAGCTTTCATCTAGAGAATTCTACATTCTGAAGACATGCATGTATTCTATAATATCATATACTATTACAGAGACTACAAACCGGGGGCTCAAAGAAGCATTGGGAATTCTTCAATTACGTTCTGGAAAAACACTATGCGGAACACAACTTTATTGGCTAAATTCTGTGGACGGATCAGTCCCAATTCACCAGGTATAGAATCACTATTTTCCACAATTTACATACCTGGGCAGGAGTAACACCAACTACATGAAGCACAGAGCCCTTCAGCATAAATTCAACGTAAATGGTTGGGTAACAAGCTGATCCGACCCTATAGGCATCCTCTAATGCTTAATTCGAATCTCTACCTGGCATTTTCGCGAAATAAATTACCAGACCTATTAAGAGATATACCACTGCAACAAAGAGCAGCCATTGCTTACCAGCAGGATTGCGTCTCCGCACACTATGACCATGCGGTTAGAGAGTGGTTAGACCAGGTGTATGAAAACTCTTAGTTAGAGCGAAATGGACCCATTCTGTGGCCTCCAAAGTCTCCCGGCTTGACCCCAATGAACTTCTATTTATGGAAGCTGTTGAAGGACACTGTTTACTTATCAAAAATATCAACATTGGATGACTTGAACCATAGGATTGAACGAGGAAACTGCGAAAATTCGAGAAGAATTGGAAAGAATGGACATTGTTAGAGCCTTTCAAAGACGAGCCTGAAAAAAATTGTGACAAATAAAAATGCTAAACTCTTTGCTTTGTGAAAGTGAAATAAGGCCAAACCAATCCATTAATCGATACTGAAGTACGGCCAAATCATCAAAATGTTTATTTATAAAAAAAATTATATGAAGGTTAGGTTTTTTTCAATTCTTCGCTTTACTTCATTTCAAGACCACTCCAACGCTACCTACTCGTAATATGCTACATTTTCTGCAACATATTACTTAATACAATCGGTTTATTTTCCTAGAAGTGACATTCATCCACTGTGGAAGCGAGCACTGAGAGTCACATTTGTACAAACAAATATTTTTCAGTTACCACTCCGCCCTCCTACCACCCTTTGGTTTTTTGATTCATGAGTGTATTGAATTGAAGCACCTACCTGACAGTAGTTGACATACTCTTAGCGGAGCGACGAACTCGCATGAGTGGTTACACGCTGCGAAAAGGGGATTGAAATCCCTTTTGACCGCAAAGTGGGCAACGCAGGTTCCTGTAAGACATAGGTGCCTGCCTGACTGTTGTTGACATACCCTTAGCGCAGCTAAGATCAAATTATCAAAACCATTGAGTCAAATAAGTTCACTTTAATCATTTCAAACTTCTAAGGATGGCAATTGATTTATATCAGGTAAGTAAAACGAAAAATGTGGATAGCGCCAAATTGGGCTTATTTCGCTTTCACAATTTCGCTTATAAACTTATTAGAAAAGATGCGGCATTTAAGTTTGGTGACGAAAAGCTTAAATCAGTCTTTCGCAGATCTCTGCAGAGAAAAGACGGGTTTCGGCTTTTTCTAAAGTAAAATAAAAATAGTGATTGAGTTTTTATAACAAATTAGTTGCAATTTCGTTAGCTGACTCGGTAGCCCGGCGGTTAGCGGCATTTGTCATCGTATCGTAGATACGGGTTCGAGTCCCGGGCTAAATTCCGAATTTTTTTTTTATTTTTTTTTTTGTTTTTTTTTTTTTGTTCTCTCAAATTGTGTGAATTAAAAACAAAAACAAAAGGTAAAAGGAAAGCAATCACGTGATGGATGGTGGAGAGCGCTCCGCTCTTCCCATAACGGGACTTATAAAAGGTTGCTGGTGCCATCCGAAAGCCGTCAAAAGAAGGAGTAGGTTGAGCACCCCTCCTAATTTAAGAAAAAAAAAATAAGTTGTGGCCCAGTAAGAGGGGGGCAATAACAACTTTGCCTCTCTAGAATGAAGAAATAAACAATATTACCAGCAGCATACTAAAGCTGGAAGAAAAAGTGCTTGCTATTAAGCAGAAACAAACTGCGCGCAGACAGAGGGAGCAATCAAAAATAGAGAGCTCCCAACAACAAAAGCTACAACAACAACTGCAGCAACAACAAAACCAGCAGCAGCAGAAACAACATGAAACACCAACAGCTGCAAAAACAACAAAAGCTGAAACCACAGCAGCTGAAAAAACAGCAGCAGCAGCAACAGCAGCAGCGGAAGAAGAAGGAGAAGGTGCCTCCTATTAACACCTATAAATTCGAGGTAAATTAAACCAATGACCTGTGTAAGTTGGTCATTGGTAATAATTTTAATATTAAGCGATTGGGGAACGATCGCCATGCCATCCACTGTAATACAATGGAGGGCTACGTGAAAGTGAAAGAGCTCCTAAGGGAAACAACGACGGAGCACTACTTATTCACACCGAAGTGTGAAAAGCGGCAATCGATGCTGCTGAAGGGGTTGGAACCGTCTTCTGATTCTGAGGAGATCCTGGCACTGCTCAAAGAGAAGGAGTGCGAAGGACTCAAGTTTTTAGGGGTAAAGCCATTTACCACAGCTAGAGCCAGGCGGGAGAAACGGAGTCTGCCGTTCTTCCTGGTGCAGCTCAATCCCGAAAGCCGTCTGGATAGTCTAAGGAGTATCAATGTCTTAGACTACTAGGTGGTTCACTGGAAAAAACTAAAAAGGAGCGAAGGCGTTATACAATGAGTTCGCTGCCGGAAGTTCGGGCACACCACGTCGAACTGCCAAATGCAGCCTCGATTTGTGAAGTGCTCTAAGAACCACAGTTCCGAAGAATGTGCTCTGGGTGTTAACGGAGCATCCGATAGGTCGCAGCTCTCGTGCGTGTTATACACCGCAAACTATCGGGGTTGTCCTAAGTTCGCTGACATTAAGAAAGCAAAACTGGCTCGGCAGCAGAAGGTGGAGGTCAAACGTCCACCTGTTAGGTTTCAAACACTAGCCGTCACGTCCTAAATTTCCTACGCCCACATGGCGTCAGGTAGGAGCGCTACGGTACAGCAAGCAACTGTTGCTTCTCCGGCGCCGATGCCGAGAACAACGGAAGCTGCGCTTAACATGCTAGCCATCTTGCTCGCAATCCAAGGGCAGATGGCTCAGCTGCAAAAGCAGGTTCAAGAACAGGCCAAGCGGGTGGACCAGATCTACGCGCTGCTGCCGGGCCTAACGCAACACATGCCGTAATGGGTACGCACATGGTGAAGCAAACTTTGAAGGTCATTGCGGTGAATGTTAATTCACTGATTAGGACCGGACGAAGAGCCGCAATGTTTAAATTAACCACAAACTGGAGTACAATAATTATATTGTTAGAAGAAGAAATCGGCCCAGACCCAAACGTGGAGGCGGGGTTGCGATCTTCATTAAAGAAGGTATAAAATTTCACAGAGTGTACAAGAACGTGCTGCGCAGTTTCCGGGTGTTGGAGGCAGTTGTCATTTACATACCGCTCCGCAGTGGAAAGCGGCTGTACTTGGCCTCTGTTTATGCACCTGAGGCTTCACAATCCACCCTATTCATTACAGAGCTCGACACGCTTTTTCGACTTCTGAGGCTGGGGGAGAATTATTTTATAATCGGCGGGATTTCAACGCTAAACACAGAGATCGGGGAAATAATTTGCCAAATACTAGAGGGAACCTACTACTCGATTGGTGGGGTCAACACGATGTCATGTACAGACTCGGTCTTAAAGCGACGGATAACCCGTCGTTTCACAGAGGCGTGTCTTATTTGGATTTATTGCTGTACGACGAACGTATACGACTGACAGGTACAAACGCCAAACTGTCTGCGCACATTCGTGTATGACAGCGACCATTGCGGTTTTAGCACCGAAATTACAGTTCCCAACGAAATTGCGGAATTGGAGGAGTTTGTCCAAAGATATTCTTACAACTACAGTAAAACTCGATGGACACGCTTCTCCGCAACCTTGAAGAGAGCGCTCTCCTCGAACACGCTTCACCCACCGTCCAATAGGAATTTGTTAAACTAGGAGATCGACAACTACCTAAAACAAATGGACGAGACAATTAAACAAACTATGGACACTACAATACCGCAGTATCGACGTACGACTAACGAAGACCTGTTCCGCAATCCTACTATTGACGCACTGCACCGACAGAAAAGTAGACTTCTGTCAAGACTCAAAAACTTGTACAGACAGTTAACTGACAGACAAGATCCGGAGATTAGGACACTGAAGTCGTCGATTAAAAATGTGCAAAAGTTAATAAAAGAGAATTACAGAATTTCTGTAAGCTCATATTTTAACAACAAGGTTCGGGCTGTAAACACCAGCAACCCGAATATGTTTCCGCAAATCAATAAACTATTTCGAAGAAAAAATCAAAACGACCTTCAGTGTCTTAAAATAGCCCGGACAACAGACAACGAACGGTTACTGACAATAGCAGGTATTGATCCAAATGAGGCCGCTGATGATGACAACTTCTTTGTGATCGAGGATCCACAGGAGAAGGTTGAGACCATAGGAGCGACTTTCCAGGAAGTATACAAGGCCACTGACACCATTGGCCCTAATTATGACCTGGACAATCGCGTCTTGGTGCACGACTTCTGCATTCGAAATGGGATCTGGCGATCCGAGGGCTCTGGTTTTACCCGGTTCAGCGACGGAGATATGGCAAATAATGTCATTTCCAGAGAGGGTGACCTACCCCCTTTCATTTCGAAGGTAGAACTCCATGAGACCTTCGACACAATCAGGACTAAGAAATCAGTGGGGACCGATGGTATTCCGAACATCGTGCTTCGACATCTTCCTCTAGAAGCGGTGGACATTTACACCACCCTGTTTAACAATGCAATGAATAATGCACATTATCCAGCGCATTGGAAAACGGCGGTGGCTCAACCTATCCCCAAAAAGGGGAAGGATATATCGAATCCGGCGAATCTCCGGTCGATAAGTCTCCTTCCGAATATCAGTAAGGTTTTTGAAAAGGTAATTAATAGAGCTAGAGTCTAGGTGGGTTGAAGACAAACATATAGTTCCGGATAATCAATTCGTTTTTAAGGCGGGACATGATATCTCACATGCCGCGTCTAAACTGTTGTCCGGTATCCAATGGAATAAAGGCAAAAAACAATATACTGGTGCCTGCCTTGTTGACTTGGAGAAGGCCTTAGACACCGTATGGTTAGAGGGTCTTTTCTATAAGCTGACTAGGCTAGGGATCAGTAAACCACTCTTGTACATTCTTTATAATATGCTAACCAACAGACAGTTCATCGTGAAAAATGGTGATGTGACTTCTGTTGGAATATTTCAAATTAAAAATGGTCTTCCGCAAGGCGCGGTCAATTCGCCGATCCTATTTAACATTTATACAAGCGACTTGATAGGTTCACTTTCCCATACTATTGCGTACGCAGACGATTTGATAGTGTACAGAACAGGTCCAAAAATCGAGGTCATTAACACCCTCTTGCAGCGTGACTTCGATAAGATAAGACGTTTTTGCGATGACTGGAAGTTGAAAATCAACTTTCAGAAGTCGGAAACCATTCTCTTTAGGACGCCGTTGTCTGGAGCCTCTAGGGATATCAGGAAAAATTGTCAAAAGTTCTCTATCATTGGACAACATGGACAACCTCTTGCCTGTCGAAATGTAGTCAGATACCTTGGAATCTGGCTAGATCAGTTTCTGTATTTTGGCAAAAATATAGATGCTGCTCTGGCCAGAGCTAAAGGTGCTTTTGCCCTTACAAAGAGACTGTTTTATAGCAGCCAACTCGATGCAAGGGTAAAGGTAATCTGCTACATGACCCTTATCAGGCCCATGCTGATATTTGGGTGTCCCGTGTGGTTCAATGTACGAGCAAGCTTAATGGAAAAGATTCGGGTGTTTGAGAGGGCTTGCCTTAGGGCTTGTCTTCTCTTGCACAGAACACCAGAGTCGGAGTACAAGAAATTTTATCCTAATGAAGTCCTTTACAACAGGGCGAGTTGCGATTAAGCTGACTCGAAGACACATTGCAAGAGCAATGACCTCGACGAATAACCTGATATCTGGGGCTTACTACCCCATTTACCGTTACCACGAGAGTGTGCGCTCTAACGGCTTCGTTCCACCGGAAGCATTCCTCTACCTAGATCAGATAGGGTTGATCCAGGATAGATCAGCGGTGCCGTTAATCTTCCATGTCGCTCGGACAGCTGAGGACAGGCGACTCAACTACAACAGAGACGTCGCATACGGCAGTGTGGATCGCCTCAGGTTCAGTAGGGCGGTGGGGAATCGCGATAAGAGGGATGTCGTTCGACAGCACCAACATTTCTGGTGGTTGAATGATGGCGAAGATGTTTCGTTGTCGTTTCCGTCAATTACGGACCAGCCTCACTAATGAGGCAGAGCTGACCAATTTATTTGCTCTGTAAATAGCGGTGGCCAGCTTACATAGGTTTAGGTTGGCATTTAAGAAATATATATATATAATTGTGTATAATGTATATATGTGTGTATGTGTGTATTGTGTATGTACGTTAGGTAGGCTAAGGATTATTTTAAGTTAGATATTACGTTTTTATAAAAAATAAAAAATTATGTCCATTTGCTAGGTTTTTGTTAGCAATTTTTTTTTCTTAGCTTTAAGTATAGTAAATAAATATTAATAGAGAAAATGTAAATAAAGTCGAAAGACATAGTTATAAGAATTTAGAGTAGCTTAGAGTTCCTGTGTGGGGCCAGTAAGTTAGTGTAAGATTATTAAGTAACTGTAAGCTAGCATTTAAGCATTTTTTGTTAGAATGTAAGAGTTAGTGTTAAGAAAATAAAATGCATATAAAACTAAAACTATAAACTAACAAAAAAAAAAAAGAAGAGGAAAAATGAATTTATGAATTATAAGATAGTAGTTTAAGATATACTCGTATGTACTTAGATTTGCTTTCTTTGTGAATTGCTAAAAATAAATAAGAGTTTTATTATTTTTTGTTTTTGAATTCGCTGTATAGAGTAAGGTTAGGGTTAAGAGTTTTGTTTTTCAATTTTATTTTTTTTTATTTTTGTTGTGCGCGAACAGAAGAAAACATTTTTTTTTCATAGTTTTAAAATTGCGAAGATTCTTCGAGGTGCTGGCGCCAGAACTACGAGGGATCTGAAATCCGGTAATTCCTATGTATATACATAAGTTTTTCGGCTAGAATGAGAGTAGCCTTAGTAATTAGCAAATAAAATAAAATTCAACAAATCAAAACTTATAAAAATTACGTACTAAGAATTATATGTGAATTTTTTTTAAATAAATATGGAAAGAATTGTATGGTGAAATTTTCTTTTTTTTTTTTATAATGAAGGCTTAAGTCTAGAGCAAGTGGTGTGTGGATGGGCGGACCGACCGTCCTTCGATGGGGCGACTGTGACCGGACGTGACGTACACACGATGATGACATAACGGAAATGACGTGACTGACTTCCGCTGATTTTTTTTACAGGTGGTGATTGGGAGGAATTTCGTTTTAGGGGCTACCATTCACAGACCTGGCCAGAATGGTAGCAATTGGTCGCATCCAGGTGCGATAAGGGTGGGTTGGCCATCCTCAGCCAACAACACCTGGCTTATTTCAGGTCTTAACGAGCTGTCATCGCTGTGTGATACTGGAACGCATTATTCGGTGTAGGGTACATAAGGTTAAGTTAGCTTTAGATGTAGTTATAAGTCGTTATTTAAGTTCCTTATTTCGGGTTTAGGTTTCTGTAGGATTAGTTAGTTTTAAACGCGAAACTCCCAGTCCTGCACGGTGGTGATGGCACACAGAAGTGATCTTGCTGTTTCATTTCCTCTTTTTTCTATCGTCTTTTTCTACTCCTCTCTTTTAAATCCGTCCGTGAAATAACGTAGCTTTCTCCAGGCTATCGTTGTTTTCTTTCTTTTTATAATTCGGCACGAAACAAAAAGGTAAGTTGAGTTGCGATGCACGGGGTAGTGGAAAAAACCAACCCAATCCGACCAGCTAGAGCAACCGTGAGCGTGACACTGCCAACTACTCCTGCATCATGGATGCCTCCGTGGCCAACTGACTCTTTACAACCTCTGTCTTCTGAGTTGAGATCTTCGCTGCGAAAATTAACTTGTCCCAGGTTGTGAATGAGTCAATGCCTATACCAGACGTTGATAGTCATACCGCTAACACCCTGGGCTTGTTTTTAACTTCTAACCCTGTGGGAAGTGCTATCTCCTCTACGCTTATCGGACCACTGTGTCATATGAGCTAATTTCTCGTATAGCAAACATACAGTTAGAGTACGAAACGTATGAAAAAACGAGTAAGCCAATTGGAGCGGACTTAACACCTTCTTTAGGAATTTTAACTGGTCGTTATGTTTCCTCAATACCGACGTGTATGCCGCTGCTGATATGATTACACACACTATTCTCTTTGGAATGAGATCCTTTATCCCTCCTAGGATCAATAGTATCAGACCAATTGTTATATGTTACAACTCGAGCTGTAAAGAGGCTGTCAGGGTAAGAGAAATGTTTTTTCGGTCCCTCAAGACCAACCCGACAGTGGAAAACCAAAAAAAAAAAGTTGAAACGAGCCTGGAATTTCTTAAGCATGTGAAATTTTGATACGATTGCACTTATATCCCTTCTTTCCAATGTTATGGAAACGCTGATAAAGTATCAGCTCATGAAATATCTCAAAATACGAAAACTTTTCAATGACCGGAATTAGGGTTTCCATAGCAATAGGCCCACTGGTGATTTGATGGCATGTCTCATGGAAAAACGGAAACAAAACTTATATCAATCTGGCGAAAGCAAGATAGTTGCACTTGATATTTCTAAGACAGGGTTTGGCATCAGGCTCTTTTGTAGAAAATGCATGCTTTTGGGATCGAAGACTCTCTTCTTTAATGGATTAGAAACTACCTTTCGAAACGTTCAATTCATATTGTTTTGGAGGGTTTCAAGTTTGATATTCACAAAATAAATGCTGGTGTGCCCCATGACTGCGTTCCGTCTCTTTTTAATGTTTGTCAATGATTTCTTGTCTGCCACAATATATTCTATTGCTGACGACATTACTCTCTGCTTTTCTCAATTTTAGAATGCTAATAACAGCGTATGTTAAGCTCATTAAATTCAGATATAATTAGCATAACTAATTGGGGAACCACTAACAGAGTGGAATTTAATGTTTCCAAAACGCAATGCTATATGCTATCGTTAAAGCAAGATTTAAATACCATTATCCATGAATGGTGTTTACATCATCGAAACCGAAAAACATTCCATCCTCAGTATATGTGTCAGTGACAACTTACTTTGAAATGGCATTCATACACCAAAAATTGGAGTACAATGACCACATCTGGTGGTCCAAAACCATCACTACAAATGCTATATAGAATTCAAAACCGGGGGATAAAACTTATAGGTGATAATAATATCAGCACCAGTAGCATTCCGTAATTTCAAATCGTCAATCATAACACCAGTCTCGTTATGAATGCTCATCAGTATACCCTCAAGCTCACTTTCAGACGTACTCTAAAATATCGTGTACGTTCGTTCCTAAACCGCACAACTTGCTTATGAAATGCCCTGCTGAGCTCTATATTTCCAAGTCATGATAACTTGCAAGCATTTAAGACCAATGTACATCGGTATTCTCTTTTTTCTTCCTCCCTAATTTTCCTACTCCCGCGCTGTGCACAAGCATTTTAAGGGTACTTAAATGCCTTGAGCGTGGCTAAATCTATTTTTCATTGTTCGAAGATTTTGAAGCATTTATTTCTTTTCAAATACTGGCTCATTGTCTCTGGTTGACTCAATGCGTAATAGACTGCGCGCCGTTATTGCTAATAAAAGGTATGCCAAAAAGTATTAAGATATTTTACTTTTTCAATTCAATATTATGTTAAAAAAAATGAGTACATAAGTTAATTTTGCAGTTTTTTTTAAAGTATTTGCATTTTTTTGCTTTCCCTTAAACCCACATTTGCGTACGAACATTTTTAATATAATAATTATCTTGCAGTAAGATTTGATAAAAATCGGCTCTGCATAAGAAAAAAAAAGCTATTTTTAAAGTTTGTGCAAAATGCGATACCCCGAACCAAACGATAACACTTGCTAGGATCTCACTATCCCCGCGGTGGGTTCCTCCCAGGTAGCGCTTTGATGGCCGCTAAACCTGGGTAACCAAAAGGGCGCCACGTGATTCTTCTTAGGAATCACGAAATCGTCACGAAATGAGAAAAACCGAGCCAGAAAAGGAAAATGCTTCATAAAAAATTTTCTTTTTTTTTCCACCAAAAAAAAAACAGATTTTTTTCTCTACGTTATAAATGCCCCTTTGGGGCTTGACGATTTATTATCAACTCTCCTAGCGGTACACTCGTCAATAAAGTTACCCGCTATTTTCACAGTCCCGAAGTCGCTCCCACTTCCAGTAATGACTGGGAACTCCACTGAGCGAGTTTATGGAAGCAGTGGATCCTAACTGACAAATAGCGTGTCACTCCTTACAATTCTTTATTGATTTTTTGTAGTTGGGCCCTTCTGCCCTCTGGCCTATCTGCCAGTTTGTATTTTTATTTTCTTGTACAATTGTTGTTCGTTATTTGTAGTGTGTTTGCTGGTTGTTGTTGGTTGGTGTTCTTTGTGTCTGGTTGTTGTACGTTTGTGTATTGTATGTATGTTTTTCTGTTCCCTCGGTGGAGGCGGTCTTATTACTTGGCCGTCCATCTACACGCCTCTGCTGCCCACTGTTGCTCCTTTGTTGCTACCTCGTTGGGGTGTTGCTGTAAAAGAGATCGTCGTCTCTTCACCCATCGATCAAATAGCTCGGTACTAGCTCTGGGTAGCTGCATCCACATCAGTTGTGAGATGTGATGCCGGTGTCCGCACCCACATCGGTAGCAGGATGGGGTGTTATTTAAGCCTCCTGTTGTTGGCTTTTGTTGGGGTGTATTTTCCAGGGATCGTCTTCCCCCACCCGTCATCATCGTGTTGGGGTGTCTGGATTGAAAGGACCGTCCGTCCCCACCCGTCGGCGACTTTCAGACGTCCTGTCTGATTCTGCCCGTTGCGAGTCTCCCGTCATTTGTGGGCTCCGACAACGGTGTTCCTGGTGGACCTCCTGTCGCACCCTGGGGTCTTAAATAATGCTTGTATATCATATAAAATTATTCTGAAAAAAGGTCTATTCGCGAAACGTGTACAAGATTATGTAGCATTTTGATCAATCATCATCACTGATCATCTGAGCTTGTTAACCATTGAATTGTGGATAAATTACATACCATGTACATTCTACATAACGCAAAGTTAATAGCGCATGAACATGCATGTGCATACAGTAGAAATTGTAACAGTTACATAAAGTATGGTAGAAAGTCCGGAATTGTCAATACGGCGTCGATCGCAGTAGTTTGCCCTTTATCCGTTCGCTATGTGCAAAATTATGCAAATAGATCTCTGTTTATACTCAACCATAATACCATAACTTGCAACGGAATCTCGCTGAGTGTATTAATGATGAGTTTCGCCTTGTGAATTTACAAAACTGCCATTTCTAAAGTATAGTAAATTCAAAAGAGTCTAATGGGACTCAATGATAATTGTAAAACTGCAGTGTTTAATAGGTCTTTACACTGGTGGTACCATCGATCCTTACTTATTCAATGTGAATTGGTCGAGATCATGCGATTTAATCCCATTCGATTACTTCTTCTGAGACTATGTAAAGTCTTGGTATTAACTGATAAGTCAATAATTATTCAAGATTGAAAATTAATATTCAACGCGGTATTGGATGCACTTCTTTGAAAAAGAAGCAAATATATGAATAAATTTGTGTTAGAAACATTGTGTCATGAAACATTTCTTAAACAAACACCCTTTACTATAGTAAGCTAACATATTCCTTTCACACCCGCATTCCTTTCCCCACCACCATTCCTTAATACAGTCTACTGGGCTGGATAACGCGTTCGGATAATCAACCTTGTTGAGATAGTCAAACAACTCAGTCACGAATGTATTTTTGGACGCAACCTGAAGTTGTATGTCGTGTTTGGATAAAACAAACGTGTCTTCGGAATTTGTGGGATCCGCTTGAATGTAATTATAAACAAAAGTACAAAATAAAATATTGTACAAGTTTTATTTATGAAATTGACGATTTTCTTCTGAAAAATTAAAAAAATTACAATTTAATTAAAATTAAATTAATTTTTTTTTAAAATTTAGAAAGTTTGTGTCATAAAATAATCTACACTTACATAAATTTTTTCCACCGTTCGACTAAGGATAATATGCCTATCTTAAAGAAATTGTTATCCTTTTGGTTCGAAAACTGTTTAAAGTCTTGTTTTTTTGTACTTTGCAGATGATAACCCCAACTTCGGAAAAGGTGGTATGCTGTAGGAGACAAATTTGGTCAGTGGGGTGGGGGATGCAATTCTCATATCCCAATCTTTTTATTTCAAGAGCCTTCAATGTGTTGCATATGGTTCTGCATTATCAAGTATCAGAATGCGAACATGCCAAAAAGATAAGGCTGTTTTTGCTACAATTTAGCATATGAATCTACTGTGATTGTTTCTCGCTTGACTTGATACCTTACACCAAGATAAGATCGTAGCTGAAGTTCACTCAATAGCAGCCGAATGATTTTTATTATCAACAACCTCTTCGGATGTTCACTTTGTACTAATTTCGAGCTAAAAATATCATTCACTGATCCGTTAAACGAGTTTCGTACCTTTCACCCGCTAGGCGTACCCAAAATACAAGTAAATTTTCCGTAACGATGTTTATATTTATATTTTTTAAATTGAAAATTAATATTGCCCTTAAATGAATTGCTTAAAGTACTCGTATTTGCCTTGGAAGGAAAAAAATTTGCTTTATTAACTAATATTAAAATTTTATTTTTACCGTTGAAAGGAGTGAACGGCATCTTTTAAAAATACCAAAAAGTTCCCGGAATGTATTCAGAAAATTAAAAATACAAGTTTATTCATCTAAATCTATATCTTCCCCTTCAAAGTACTCGTAATCCCCATCGACTGCAACACACTTATGCCAGCGCTTGATCCAATCCTCGAAACATTTTTTATATTCGGTTTTCGGCATGTCAATCAGTGCTTCCTGCGATTTTTCCATTACTTCCTCTCGGCTGCTGAAACGCGTTCCCCGTAGTGTTTTTTTAACTCGATTGAACAGAAAGAAGTCATAGGGAGACAAATCAAAATCGGTGGCTGTTGGATGGTATTTGTTGCATTTTTCGTCAAAAAATTACGAATAATGATGGCATCCACGAGTTTTTTGCCCACAATTCTGGTCTCTTTCGGCGAATTGCTTTCTCAACTTTTCCTTAAAAGCTGGCTGCCAAATAAGGTAACCAAACCTCGTCCAAACAACACCAACAATCAAGTGGAGCTGAGTCACAAGCCCTCAGCGACTAAGTTGTCAGGCGTTTTTTCTATATAAACGAATTTAGATTCGCGGGGAATTACAAAGTCTATAAAAGAGAAACATGTATGACTTTTCTTACTGGATCATTTATAGTGCATATCTTAATTAAAACTAAACAGGATGTAGAAAAATTGTCTCTTAGGGGTAGGAGTAATATAAAATATAGAAAATATATCACTTATTAGAGCAGTTAAAGTCCCGATGAGGATACTAGAATTCCGTTTGACAGTTAGACTATGGTTGAAATGGTACTACGCAAAATGTTTTTGGGTGTATTAGAAGATTCTAATGAAACTATATCCTGTTTAAGGCACAGACTTGTACATTTTTATAGACCTGAAAAAAAAACCGAGATTGCCACTAGAATCAAATCCCTAGTCGAGGCGAGATTAAGACCGCGGATACCAGGAGAGATCTGATCATGTATTAGACATTATAAAGGTGAGCAATCTTTAGATTTCAATGCACACATTACATGATGGAAAACTAGAAGAAGCCATGAGGGAATTAAGACTAAAGTGAGTGGCCGTGGCTCAAGTGGTAGTATATTGGTTTCCAAATCGGACATTTCGGCGTTCAGTCCCAAAAGCGCGAGGAAGACATTCTTATTTTCATAAAACTAAAACCTAAAATACAACAACAAATCCGGTTAAAACCTAATCTTCACCAAATTATAATATATTGAATCCTATCTGCAGCTCTAATCAGGAATCTGATTAGATTTTCGTAGACATGCAAAATTTGAAGGAACGATTCTAAACAGCCAATTGAATTGAAAGTCAAATATCCGTAAAATATCACTTGCCAAAAACCTATACTTATGTACCGCGCAAAAAGACCGACTCCACTCGTATGTCATATACAATATCGTAATCATAAAGGATGATCCATGACATATCCATAACATATTCACATTAAATTTTGACAAACTTCAGGTCTATCCATTGTCGTATTTTGACAGTTAAATTCAATACGATTGGAAAAAGTTCCTAAAGATAAAGTTCATCACATCAAATATTTTGCGCCGCATCAATTTGTGCTGCGACCTGACTCCTTAACTACAAAGTTAAGAGTTGTCTTCGACTGTAGTGCCAAGACAACTTCAAATTTATCATTGAACGACATTTTACTGTCCAGTTATTTAAGACGAATTGTATGATCTAATTCTACGTTTTCGTACGTACAAATTTGTCGTCACTGCCGACATCTCAAAAATGTATCGACAGATACTTATCCATGAGGAAGATCGGAATTATCAAGGTATTTTATGGAGATACTCAGAGCAGGAGGAAGTTGGCGCATATCGCTTGCGGACTGTCACATATGGCACAACTTTTGCCCCGTTTATTGCTACAAGGTGTCTCAAAATGTTGGCTGATCAAAATGTATCTAAGTATTCGTTGGGCGCTAAAATAATGAATGAAGACTTCTACATGGATCACATGATTACTGGAGGAGATTCATTAGAAATCATATCAAGAATTTATTCAGAGGTTAAAACGATTTTGTTGAGCGCTGGTTTCGATCTTAGGAAATGGTGTAGCAATAGTGCTGAAATCATGAAAACGATCACGAAGGAAGAAACGGCAGGCACTTCGTTCTTGAGGATAAATGACAACAATGTCATTAAAACCCTTGGTATTACCTGGAATCCAGAAACGGATGAGTTCCAATATGCAAGGCCAAAGGAAAATGGGTCAAAAACGATAAACAAGAGAACGATATTATCCGAGTTGGCGCAAATTTTCGATCCATTAGGTCTTATTAACCCTATAGTGGTAAAGGGCAAAATCGTCATGCAGGACATTTGGATTCTTAAAAATGGTTGGGAGGAATCTTTGCCTATGGAGATACAAACTCGTTGGGAAGAGTTTCAGAGGGAAGCATCTAATATTAACAACATTAAGGTGGATAGTTACATTTCACTCCCATGTTCGGAGAAGACCAGGGCTGAGATACATGGATTCTCTGATGCGTCCTTGCGAGCATATGGGTGTTGTGTATACTTGAGGATCAGCGATACTATCAGAGAAATTAAATGTACACTGCTCAGCGCTAAATCGAAGGTAGCTCCTATTAAAACAAAATCTCTTCCTAAGCTGGAACTTTGTGCTGCTACTCTGCTCGTTGAGTTGGTCCTAAAGGTAGTTCCCAATCTTAACATTTTAATCGACAACATTTATCTTTGGACGGATTCCGAAATTGTATTGCGCTGGATCTCCGTTTATCCATCGTCTTGGGAAATATTCGTCGGTAACCGCGTTTCGAAAATCCAGTCCTTATTACCCACATCCAACTGGAAATATGTCAATACCAAAAACAATCCGGCGGATATAGTATCACGTGGTGCTTACAGCTCGGAACTTATCAACAGTATTTGGTTTACTGGACCCCAATTTCTATACCAGAGTTAGGAAAACTGGCCAAGGCAAAAAGTACGGATTCCAGGTATGGAAGTTGAAAATCAGCAATCAATTGTCCTGCTATCAAACGCAGATGAAATTGGCGCCCCACGTGAAAAATTTACAGAGAACTTTACACGATTTAATAGTTTCGAAAAAATTAATGGAATTTTCGGATACGTCATTAAATATTACAATAATTTGAAAAACAGAATAGCCAAATCATCTAACCCCCCAAAAAGCGCAAATTATCGGAGCTCGGCACTTACATCGGACAAATTGGAAGACGCATTTCTTCGTATGATCTGGAGCATTCAGCAGTTTCATTTCCGGGAGGAAATAAGAGATTTGTGGAAAAGAAAGAAGATCAGCCCAAAAAGTGCCATCAGTAACCTCAACCCCTTCCTTGACATTGAGCACAAAGTCGAACTCCTTCGAGTAGGTGGGCGTTTGCAGAATGCAAACATTCCGTACAGTTCCAAATGTCCTATCCTACTCCCTAAAAATTCCATTTTTGTTCAAAATGTCGTTGTCCATTTACATAAAACTAATTTTCATGCAGGTCCTCAAGCTTTAATTGCGATTATCAGGCAACGCTTCTGGATAGTCAACGCTCGTCATCTGGCAAAAAAAAATAGTGGACAAGTGTCTTCACTGCTTCAAATACCGGCCGAAATTAAGGCAACAAATTATGGACAATTTACCTGCAAGCAGAGTCAACGTCTTCAGGCCGTTTGCCATTTCTGGCGTGGATTTCTGTGGACCAATTCATATTTCACAGAAGCAACTAGGGTATTGCACGCACAAGGCATATGTGGCAGTCTTTATATGCTTTGCGACAAAAGCAGCTCATCTCGAAGTTATATCGGACTTGTCAACGCAAGGCTTCATCGCGGTACTGAAACGATTTGTCGCTCGAAGAGGACTGTGCAGCGAGATTCATTGTGACAACGGCACAAATTTTGTTGGGGCTCGGAATGAGCTTAAAGAACTACGTGCATTATTCTTGGAGCAGCAAACACAGGACAAGATACAATCGTGGTGTGCTGCCGAGCGAATTCGGTTCATTCACATTCCACCCAGATCCCCACACTTTGGCGGTTTGTGGGAAGCGGCGGTAAAGTCCGCCAAAACACACATGTATCGGACAGTCAGGTTAGCGTATCTGACATACGAAGAATTCTCAACCATAGTAGCGGAAGTTGAGAGTATTTTGAATTCTCGACCACTTTGTGTTCTTAGCCCGGATCCAAACGATGAAAGTGTTCTAACTCCAGGTCATTTTTTAATTGGTGTACCTTTAAACTCCATTCCAGAACCGACAATTCAACAAGATGTATCGTTGCTTGACAGATGGAAGAGACTCACTCAAATCAAACAGCACTTTTGGTCAAGATGGTCTAAGCAATATGTACTGGAGCTTCAAAAGCGAACAAAATGGAAATCTTCAGTTGAAAATATTGGTGTTGGAAGACTAGTGCTGATCGCAGACGATAAATTGCCGCCGCAGCAGTGGATGATGGGTCGAATCGAAAAAATTTTACCTGGTAGCGACTCAAAGATACGGGTGGTAGACGTTCGTGTGAGAGGCAGCATACTACGGCGACCAGTTCATTACTTGGCTCCATTGCCTCTTGATTGAAGAGATCTCCACCATGTCAGTCTCTTCAAGGCGGGTATGATGTTTATATATTATCGATTTTACATATATTATATCGTACTCTTATTATTATTATTTTTATTACTCTTGAATTAAAATGAATTTAAAATTGTGAATGACTAAAAAATTAATAACAAAATCCCAATATTTCCAACATATGTATATGTACAGGGCTGAATTCCAAAATTGTATAACAGATTTTGTACCTTAGAAATGAGAAGAAACGATTCGGGCCTTTTTTGATCAGACCGCCATCCAATAAAGTTCGTCGATTCCACCGTTAGCAATTTGTGGGTTTTTCCTACGATATAATATATGTAAAATCGATAATATATAAACAACGATTTTTACCTCGATATCGAAGTAACATTCGCCTGAATGTTTGGTTATTGTGAAAACGAGTTACCAGCATCCACGTTTCGAGACTTACATTGAAAGGCCAAATACAAAAATTGTGCACATATTTGGAAACCACACTTTCTTGGATATCGAGAAGCATCCGTAAAGTTTGGTAAAATTAACAGTTTGGTGCATTTTTTGGGTGTGGCGAATAATAAGTCAATTCTCTGATCTCTACCCTATCTATCTTTATAAGCCGAACTCGTTAGAATAGAAAATTCATTTAGTTCCAAAAAGACGGTTTCCTAATGAAAAAATTCGGGTATTGCATAATTTCGCGAAATAGATTGGTGAGTTGAAATGCAAGATCGTGTGATATGACGCGTTGACACTTTTCTCCTTAGGATTTTCTGAAAGATCTTTAAAATACAATACTCGTATTCAGGCCGGTGTCCGTTTAATATGCAATAAATACATCAAAATATAATCATCGTTTGAATTTCTGTACAGCATGGGTATGGGTAGATGCATGTCCGAAGTTTGGTTTCATGTACAAATGTATTGAATCAAATTTTTAAACAGAATAAACGGTACATATCACACAAAAAATGTGATTTAAAATGTTTACGCGTTTCATGAATCCCCTTTAATAAGCAGGCCGATACTGTTAGTCGTCGTAAAGCATAGTCTTTAAACGGATTAATTCTTTACTCTTAAGCCAAATCCATACACTAATTTGTTTTGTTTGTGTATTCATATGTGCATATAAACGTAACATATGTATATATGAAATGCAAAATCTTTTTTTTTTTTCGAAAACGTAGAATAGTGAAATATCTTGTAATCAGACTTGAAATTAAAGTTTTGTTAAGTTTATTTTTTGTTCTAAATTATACAAAATTTTTAGAATGGATTTAAAAGAAAAAAACCACTTTAGACAGGGGTTATATAAATATCTCCGAATCAATACAAAGATTGATAATCTAAGATGTTATATAAGATGTTATGAAAGAACAGCCGAAAATACTGCCGAAAATTCAAGTTTGTCGATTCCATTGATTTCACGAAAAATTGGAATATCGCAAACGTCTATTCGCATTTTTAAAAATAAGGAGTTAATGACTCTAAATCTAAGATTTCTTAATAATTTAAGAATGTGGAAGTCATTGACGGCATAGTACTTTTGTTTAGTAGATCCCAGAAATGTAGGCAATTAAGCATGGCTTTACACACTGTTTTACATACTCGTTTGCATGAGTATATACATACATACTCGTATGTATATGGATGTTTACTTCTTACACAATCAATTCCTCATATTGGTGTTCAAAATTGTCAATGATTTTACCACTCTAAACTTTCTCCCTTGCGTTACTTGAAAGAAAAATTTGAAAGCAATCGTTTTCAAAAGTCCAAGAGACAATATTCTAGCCATTATCAGAATAGGGTCACAATTGTGTGAACATGTGATGAGATTTTGATTTGAATGCGATTCGACCAACATTCGATGACAATTTATTATAGAGCATCTAACGCTACAACAACGTGTTGAAGCATTCATTTTTAAAATCCCTTTAATATGTATCCCTTTCATTTTGCATCAACTTATCAACAAAATATGATCGAACGAAAGTATTATATTTCCTATAAATAAAACCTCTGCATTTTTTGAGCGATCCACTAGAAAGGAGACTTTTTACACCACCCTATATGGATTTGGGCCTAGAATGTCCACTATAAACCTCATTTTTATATAATGTTGGATTTGAAGAAAAGCTAAAAATTTGAAATCAATACACATACAATATTTTTTTCAATTTTAAGACCACGTATGAAATGTTAAGACGAGCTACGAGCATATATATTAAAGTAATCCGCTTTGTGGGCCGCCCATGGCGAGCGTAAAGAAGAACAGTTGAGGAGGAGTCACGAATACTGAAATTAAGCTTAAGGGTACTTAAGTGCATTGTAGGATTTAGATAACGATAACACCTTCTGCAATACGAGGGGTTCAAGGAATTAAACAAACCAAACATATAGAGCAATGTCAGTAATGTCTTGACTAAGACATTGGATAAGACAAAATTATTAATGAAAAGCGAAACTCAATGTGATTTCTTCTTCTTGAAAAAATTCACACGCCAACGCCAGAGATCACGTCTTCGTTAGTATAAATTCAAAACCGGTGAAGATGGTTTTAGCGGTCAAAAAGGGATAAACGGAATATACAGGTAAAAAACTTTTCACACAGAATGCACAGTGACTTTTGCCAACCTATTAATTCTCATAATGTTACCACTGCTGAGAATAAAGGAAGAAGTTTTTTTAGTCTAAGAAGTAATCGGGTGGCAAAACGTTGGAAGAGTAGGCATGCGAATATAGAGCCCAATTGATTTGGCATGCATTACTGGATACAGTTAGACTACGAAAAGCTGGGTCAAGAGGCTTGATAACCAGATCCATCAGTCACTGTAGCGCTATCTAATGAAAAGGAAAACGAGTATTTTAAGAGAAATTATTACATGGCAACTACACTGCAAGCATTACTTCTTTTTTAACCCCTTACAAAGATTTCACGGAAAGCCACTAAGTCTTCCAAAGAAGTACAAAAGATCTAACTTATTCGAATTCATGCTTATAGAAAAAAGGAAGGTATTCTAATAATACTTTGATAATTTTTGACTTGGTAAGTATTTAACAGCTTGGAAGGCAATTAATTTGAGATGAATGGAATAGTGTGGTAGTAAGCAGTTGCTAAAGTCGGTCCAGAGTACCGATCATTTAAATGGGTGAATCTAATCACATTTGTGTTTAGAAATGCTTTAAATTAGTGTCCAAGCAAAGTGGGACTAGAGTTGGTTCTGCTAGTAATGTAATATGTACATATCTCTCGAAAAGAATAAAAAGAATTTTTTCCTAAATTTTGAAAACAGATTCGATAGTAAAACGCATTTCAGAGCAGTAGTTAGATGTCTACCGCATTTCTGAAGCAGTTGTAATCAAGCCATTTATACCAGGTTAGGTTACGTCCCAAAATTGAGTAAATTTTTGGATGAATAATTATTATTCCGATGTGATAGCAAAATAAAAGCATACCAGTTTTTGTGAATATGTACTTTCCGCATCTTTTAAATCGCGTGAGCTGTGATACAATAGTACATGGTGACTTTGGAAGGTTGGTAGAATTTAGCGGACTATATTGATCTTTCAGAATCATTTGAATGGTCAGCTTTTTGCCCCACTCTCAAAAGAATAAAAAATGACCTCCTTGATGATTTTCCAGGAAATGTTTTCTACATCAAATATTTTAAAAACTTGTATAGATAATGTTTTGCTAAATAGATTTTTTGAAATTTTAAGGAATAAAGAGCGACCGAAAAAGCATTAATGAAAATTCAACATCATTTGCTTTTTTGCACTGTCGTTTTTTGTTTTTTTTTTTTCGTATTCAGCAGTTTCTGTATCTTCGCAAAATTTAATCAAAAACGGTTTTGAAAAGTCTTTTGTTTTTCCTGGCTTAATTAATAAATATGGAATATAACTAATAAATATTTAAATTCTAACATATCACAAGACAGAGTGAGGGTTTCCTGATCACTTTTCCTTTTCCCTGAATAACTTTTCCTTCTTTTGTTGAGAGCACTCAGTTTTGTGTACATATATATGAGAAGATTTGAAAAGATTGCAGATATATTCCTGGGGACAAATTAACTGACCTTACATTATGTTTCAGATAAATCTTAGAGATCTTCCAAACAACTTAAGAAAGTTGCAAATTTCTCTTGTAAGTAACATATGTTTATTTTTGAGAAAAATAAATAACGGCGAATTTTAAAATGTAAGAGTATAAATAATATGAACGAGTAGCTTAGCTTGGGCTTTGTATTTATACACATGCAAATTTTCACGATGCACAATTGTGAGTAAATATATGATACAGAGTTCTTTAAAACCTCTTAGGTACTTAATAAAGATAAAATGCAAATTTAGAAAATAATGAAGACTAGTTTTTATAAACAAGTATCTTCACATTTAAATATTAATACTTTTTATAGAAGTACTATATATATATGCAGGGTGTGCCATCTGGAGACTTCGGTATAGAAATATTTAATAATTTTGAGAATTCTCAACCGAGTCAGTAAGCACGATTTGGAAACGATGACGAACGAGGCTAATTTCACCCTATCTGGTGGAGTAAAGAACCAAATTGTCGCTTTTGGGGAACCGATAATCCTCACGTAATTCATGAAACACGATTGCACGAGGGTCATTTTGTCATTTTTCTTTAAAGTTGGAGAACCGTTCGATGGCAGTTGGGGCACTTTGTGTGTCCGCAAATGTGTGAAAAGTCTATAGCACTAAATAAAAACTCGCGACATTACGAAATATATTGTTTATTTTTTTTTAAAGTTATTTAACTTTTCTATATCGAAGCTCCAGGTGGCGCGCCCTGTATAACTGCCGATGACAATGTAGAGTAAACGGTTTTATTTGATTTCATATTTTGCTTTGACTAGTCATAATACGAGTAAATCACAGTATACTTATAAATATGATTTGCTACAATTATATTTCATTTATACATATATTTCTGATTGTTTGTTTAACAAATAAGAAAAAAGTGAATGATAAAATAAAATCAATTCTACCACAGATCTCACGATTTTAAGAAAAACGTAAAACAGTTCAGTTCAAAGTCCCAATTCTTTCTGTTAAAGGGACTCATTCATTATGAAACTAGAGATACAATTTTTCATCACAAATTAATTGATGGTAATGATGATGATGTAATTTTGTACGCAAGAAAAACCTTCAAAACCCTCTTTGTAGTCAAATGTATATATGCACCATTAAACACTTACAAAACTTCAGGATCCTTAAGATTCTGCAAATTCTATTTTGTGGCGTTGCGGTTTTCAAATAATTATTTTGAGCAAGGTTTTCCTTTAGGAAATATCAACCTTATGCTCTGGTCTTTTTGGAATTTCTTGATCACAACACCAATAATATCGTTACCCACGCTCATTAAAATATTAAATCATAAGAAATTTATCATAGGCACCAATTAAGAAGCAACACAAAGAACTTTATTCACACGAAATATGTATAAAGGACCCTTTTAAGTGCCTCCTTATGTACACTTAATTAGCACTTTCACCATTAACACTTAAGAAATTATATGCACATCCTTTCGAAAAGGACAATTAGTCAGTTGAAATTTGTTCAAAATTCAGTGATTGAAAATTTTAGCAAAAATCCTTGAAATTTCGCGCCGGAATGTTACGACTCGCGTGATAATTTCTCTGAAACAAAACTTAAGTGAAATGCGACTTAATATGTTCGTCGTCTGGAAGGTACGAAGAGATGCTGTGCACTGAAAGAAATATTACACTGGGCAATGTTATTATTCGAAATGGGATTACTTTTTTTTTGTAGCGGAAAGATGAATGAGGAAGGAATAACACGTTGAAAATTCGAAATTGGAGAAAAGCTAGTTACAGTATGGGTAACAGTTTGATGCTTCGAACATTCGAAATGGAGAAGAAAATTGAGACTGCGTATTAGATCTTCTTAGTAAGGGGAGAAAAAACCTTTCAACTTCAACTTATTTGAAAGGGGTGTTTCAATTTTCAAATTTAAAAAAGTTTTAACCAATTTATTTTTCGTAAAAATTCAGATATTTTGTTTTATTTTTTGATGGTGTTACTTCGCCTACTCGAAGGCACTTGAAGTCCAGCCAATAATTCGGACATTGAGAAGTAGTCCTTTTAGCTTAATCTTGTACATACGAGTACATGTTTCTCTTCGGAGCATCGTTGATTGCTTATGAAGCCGCTTCTGTTTCGGCGACTTTATATTGCTGGTTTAGACTCAGAACTAAATTTAAGCCAGAGCTAGACTATACTAAAAGTTATGAGTACTAACTTTATATTTTTACGATAGCCACCTTTCTTTTGTTATTTTTTAAGATAACGTTTCTATAAGAAAAGTTAACAAAAGACAAGTTAATCGATATTTCTGTGCCAGTTACGAAAAAAGATGGCTGTTTTTGTGCTGGAAAATGGTTTACATGAATATCTAGGAGAAGTTTTAACATACATTATCTTAAAATCTCTGAGTGGAACTGTAGAGATGTTCAAGCAGAGAATCAGTAAATATGCACTATAGTAATGAACACAAAACGTTATCCTAAAATTAACCTCTGTAAATATTCACCATCAAAGATCTATTAACATTTCTTTGCACGAAATAAATAGTTTGCAAAATAAATGGTCTAATGGAGTTGCACATGTCCTCAAAAGTTCCATTTTCAAATGCCTCTATGTTGGTGAAAATATATATTGGAAATTATCGAGAAAGCGTTCAAATTATTAGGTGCTCGTTTAATCACTTTACTCGTCCCTACACAAAAATTGTTCCTAATTAATACAAACTACAACATTTTTGTCAGAACGGGGCGCTTAGGTATTGTATACAATACGTTTTGAAAGTCAACTTGATAATGCTGCTTGGTAAGGAATGCTTCAGTTGTTCGCAGACTGTCCCACTACTTGGGTGTAGTTCGACTTGCGTCGTATTCAACACAAATACACATTTAAATATTTAGTAAAAAAGACACAGTTAGCCCCAGTAGAAGTGTTAAAAAATGGAACCTTCCCCATTGGGTAATGAGGGTCTTTTAATTTTTATCTTTGAAAAGTCAATAAAAATCAATTATGAAAATAAAATCATATATTGCCCCATAGCGACATCTGCGGATCACATGATCAAGATACGATGAATGCAGGACTAATAGCTACTATGGACAGCCAAACTCCTTCAAGAAAAGAGGGAAGTGAGGCCAATACCTATTCTTGTCAAAAGCCTCTCCCGTTGAGTTGTTGAGTCTTCCATCAGCAGCAACAATCAGCCGCAATAGAGGCTGCTGTTCACATCAATGGCGAGAAGCAGCAGGATGTTTTCTACAGAAACAGCAAAAACTATAACAAAAACGGGAGCAACAATAATAGTGGAAGACAAAAGGTCAGCCATCAAGGAAACAGCACCAAAAATGGCAAAGGAAACACCAGCAACAAAAACAGGAGTCACAATACCAACTACAGGAAAAACAATATCTGAAACAACATTAGCAGAAAACAAAAATCTTAACATTAACTACAACTTTAGAAACCACGTCACCACTAGGAAAAACAAAAAGATCTAACAAAAGGTGAGCACTAAACACTTATAAGTCGCAATAAGAGGAAACCAATAAAGTTTTCTACTTAAAAAAAATTAAACGCAGATTGGTATGCGATTCACAGCGGAGCACTTTCTCAAAACTAAAGATTTATTGAAGGATTTGACCTTAACACCGAAGGGCAAAAATGCAAACAGTGCTACTAAAGGGCCTAGAACCGACAACCAATCAAGAGGAACTCCTTGTGCTAAGAAGCAAAGTCATCCGTCATGGCTAGAGCCAAAAGTAAGAAGCGGAAAGTACAACATTTTCTGATTCAGCTCAGTTTCAACTGGGTAGTTCAACTAGACAACCAGATTATGCACTGGGGAAAAGTAAAAAGCGATATCATTTTACAATGTGTTAGTGCAAACACAAGCAACGCGGATAGACAAACTATTTCGGAGGAAGGATTAAAATGGTGCTTCGACAACTTCCCCAATGAATAATGCACATTATTTAGAGCATTGAAAGAAATTAGTGAATCATATCATTTCCAAATAGTTAATGATACGTCCAGTCAGGCGAGTCTTCTATCAATAATTTTGCTTCCGAATATCAGGAAGGTATTCAAAAATGGTACAAATGACCACTACTAAACAATAAAAGCTCTCGTAGAAATATTGGTTGAATATAATAGACCCCTTGTGTTAACTTAAATCAGCTTCAAAAAAGCTTTGGACACTATGGAAATTTTTGTAATAATAAACTCATTACAACAATGCAAAATTGACTGCAAGATATATATAATGCAGCACCTGCAAGTGTAAAATTACACGGAAAAACAGAAAAATACAAGATACAAACAGGAATAAGCCAGGGGGATACAATATTTGCAAAACTCTTTAAGACGGTATTGTAATATGAATCTTCAATGTGACGATTCCACTTTCGCACTCGGGCAATGGCAAGAGCATTTAAAGATTCTAACTTCTACAAATCCGCTGGTCTGGATGGTAACATATATCTCTCCTTCTTCTGAAGAGGTATTCATCAACTATAGCAAAACCACTGCGTAAGCTTTTCCTTAGTCCTACTCTTCGCGATTAATTCCGAGCAGGTAAAAATATCATTTGCTTATCCCTAAAAAGACCGAATCTTCTTCTCTTCCTACGGGTCCTTACACTTACGTCCCTTCCTGCTTTAAGTCGCTGAAAAATGCTGATAAACCGTCAGCTAATGAAATACTCGTATCTTGGCTTGGCTTCAAGCCCTTTTGTTGATCGACTGACGAATCTCTTCTTCAATGGATTAGTAACATTGAATTCATGCAACATCAAGTTGTCTTGCATGTCTGTCTGATTTTCTTAAAATAAATGCTAGTGTACCCCAGGGCTCTGTTATGTCTCCGACATTTTTTTTAACCTTCCTTAATTACCTCTTGTCTGACAGTACTCTCTGCTTTTCATTATTCGTTCCCGGACTCGCATTTCCTACTCTTCGGCTGTAGGCAGCATATGTTAAGCTCATTATATTACAATATAAACAGCATTATTAAATGGGGAACCAACAATAGAGTGAAGTTTAATGCTCCCATAACATAATGCTGTCTGCTGTAGTTAAAGCGAAAGCTAAACACCCAGCCATTATCCATGAATGGGACTTGCATTTTTGAAACCGAACAAATTTCCATTCAGGTATATGTGCCAACGTCGACTTAGGTTGATGTCGCCAAAAATGCTGCGAAATGTCCAGTTTCCCTCAAGCGAAAAACGAATTATTTCACTCCCTCAGATCGGGACTCAATATATAAAACATTTATCCGCCCAAAATTGGAGTACAAAAATCTATCTGCATCTGCTAGGTAAGTGCTATTTTTACCACCAGTGAAATCGCAGTAGCATTTTCCGCCCTTTCAAACATTTAACCATAACACCCGTCTTGCTATAAATGATTAACAGTGTACCCTCAATCCCACTTTCAAGAGTACACTGAAATATCGTGCCTTTTTACTAAGGCACACAACTCACTTATGGAATGCCCTGCTGAGCTCTTTATCTCCTAGTCAGTGTAACCTTCAAACATTCAAAACTAACGTACGTACATTTGTACCTCTCTTTCTATTCTCCCTAACTTTCCTTTACTAGCGCTGTGTGCACACATTTTAACAGTACGCAAAATACTTGGAGCGCGCGAATTTAATATTTATTTTGTACAAGTTACTAAGAAAAAAACAACACACTTATTCACTTTAGACTAAAAACTTTTATTTAGACAAACTTAATATACAGCATTATTGTTAGGAGAGGTGAGTCGGAACTGAACTGCCTCGCTTTTCTTTATTGTCTCTATTTATATACTCGTATACTTTAATTTACATTCGATCAAACATAATTCCAAGAACAAAAAGTGCACATAGACATTAGCTCAGCTAAATGTATTTTGGTTAGTTCAGTAATTGGTTATTGATACTAGATCAGCTAAATACATTTAGGTCAGTTCAGTGAAAATGGTTATTGAAAGAAAAATTAAAAAGAAAATGTGAATTGTAAGACGATTTTTGAAGGGTAGAAAAATAAACACCGAGATCAAGAAAAAAAAAACACTTGTTTGATCAAGATTCTTTTACTTCGATTTCCAAACCACTCTCACGTGGGCTAGCCAATAACTCAATCCGTTTCACCCCAGATAGTGTCTTTTATACTCTCCCATCTCAAGATGTCGCATGATGGTCAGCTGATGGTTGGGTCATCCTACATCTCCCGTTGAAATTTCTGTATCGTTGCCAGGGGCGGCTGCAAAAATAAGTGCCCGCAAGGCGCCTATGAAATTCTACCACGGGCTGACCGTCAGATCTCGCACCACCTTTTCATCTTATCCGAGCTTTCGGTAGATTCAAACCGTTTTTGAGTCTTCTGCTGTCCTGGAATATCCTGCAGTACGTATCTATTGTCCGGCAAAACTTTCGTCACGATATATGGGCCCCGGTAAACAGTATCAAGTTTTCTGGACTCACCTGTTGCTGTGGATTCACTTTCAACCAGCACTAGGCCATCGACTTCGTAAATGTTTGGCTTCTTATGTGTCTTGTTAAAATGTTCCCACTGCTTCTTTTGGTCCATTGCGATATTCCGGAGTGCGGTGTCTCGCTTGCTATCCATTTCATCTTGGCTCCAGTGTCTGCTATTCTCTAGTTCCGACAGCAGTTTGTCTCCAGCAATTCCTCTTGGTGTATAGGAAACATCAATACGTGTGGAGTCACCTTCGTAATTGCGCTTCTTGCAGTGTTTAAGCTCCATTGAATGCTTCTTAGCTGTTGTGCTCAGTCTTTGCCCGCTGACATTTAAGTGCTGCTAATACCGTACGGTTGACCCTCTCCACTTGCCCGTTGGCCCTTGGTGTTCTAACGGCCGTCATAATGTGTTGAATACCGTAAGTCTGGCAGTATTTCTTAAACTCTGCTGCAGAAAATGCCGTACCTCTGTCGGTAATTAAGCGCTTGGGCATCCCAAAATATTCGCTGATCCATATTGATGGTGTGAAACGGTATAGGCACTCTCTTTATACAATGCAGCTCGCCTTCCGCCATTCCATCTTTTCTTTTATTGTAGGTGCATTCCACACATCCCTTCACGTAACCCTTGACAAAGCTTCTCATCTTGGGAAACCAATATGTCCTCCTCAGCCTGTCCAGCGTTTTGTCGAAACCCATGTGTGCAGCTTCATCATGACACATTCGTAAAACTCGCTAGCGCAGACCTTTCGGTACCACCCACTTCCGCTGATTGCCGTCGCACCTGAACAATCGTTTTTCTTCCAGCTGGTATTCCTTATGTAATTACTTTTGCTCACCACCAATTATTGTTGCTTGAAGTTTTTCGATTATATCGCGCAGTTTTTCATCCTGCCAATGCATTGTGGCTAGCCAATCGTCGTCGTCAATGAAGATGATTAACACGTTGTTGGATGCTTCTTCCATCTCTCGTTCTTCCCCTACTGACTGGCGACTAATTGCATCCACATACCCTGCTTTTATCCCTGGCTGATGAACGGTAGCAAACTCAAATTCTTGAAGTTTGAGCCACCACCTTGCGACTCGTGGTATCATCCTGGTCTTGTTCTGAGTTGAAACAATGGCTTGACAGTCGGTCACAACTTTAAATGCCTTGCCATACGGCACCTGTCAAGACTTTCTACTACAGCCAATACTTCCAACTCGTAGCTGTGATACTTTGCCTCCGACTCCGTCAACTTTCTGCTGAAATATGCCACTGGTCTCAGTTTGTCGTCGCTTTCCTCTCACTACATCAGTATGCCGCAAGTCCCACAGTTGAAGCGTCGGTATGGACTTCATGATCGCATTTGACGTCGTATAGAGTCAAAAGAGGTGGATTTGTTAAAGTAGACTTAAGCTCTTCAAATGCCGTCTCCTGCCTCTCCTTCCACGTAAAAGAATTACACTCTTTAAGCAAATCGGTTAGAGGTGCTGCGATGTGCGAGTATTTCGGTACAAATTTCCGGAAATAACGGGTAAGACCCAAAAACGGTCTCACTTGGTGTACATTTTTCGGTTGAGGAAAGTTTTTCACTGCCACTGTCTTTCTTTCACTTGGCTTTATAACATTTCCATCCAGTTGATGTCCGAGGAACTCTATTCTTGTCATCAGATACGCACACTTTTTGTTATTGAGTGTCAATCCTGACTCCTTCAGAAAAGTCAGAAATTTTCCAAGTTTTCGTAGTTTCTCTTCTATCGATTCGCTTCCAATAATTATGTCGTCTAAATAAACAGCGATATCCCCATGGTCCATGCATGCCTTTATCTGGTTCATGCACACTTGAAAATATTCTGGAGCATTAACCAAACCAAACGGCATGCGTACAAACTCGTACAGTCCGTTCTCCGTAGCGAAAGCAGTAAACTTCCGGCTTTGTTCTGAAATCCTCACTTGATGGTATCCAGAAGCAAGGTCCAACGTTGTGAAATACCTAGTTCCGGCTAACGTCGCTAGTATCTCCTCTACTGTAGGCATCGGGAACTTCTGTTTTGTCGTTACTCTGTTCAGTGCACAAAAGTCGATACACATTCTGTCTCCGCCATCTTTCTTCGTCGTAAGAACTATAGGTGCACAAAAGTTGAATTTTGAAGATCGTATGACTCCCTGCTGCACCATTTCGTTTACCTTCTCTTCAATCACTTTACGTTTAAGCACCCACTCGGTGCGCGTTAACTAAATCACACAATTGGTCCTTCCCCTCGTCTGTGATGTCTTCCACAATTAAATCGCTACTATTGATTCTGCTCCGCACTTGCTGAATGGCTTCGTCTTTTATAAGCAAAGTCTTACTTTTATCACCTGCTGTACAGTCACTGATTTTGAGCTCGTTGAATGTCTTCTCAATTTTCACATGAGGTTGATCAAGCAGACAGTGACCAACAATTATTTTATATGGCTGACTTTCGTCTGGAACAACTAACACCTCACACCAGCTTCGAAGAGTATCTACTGTGACATCAGCATAAAATTTTCCTACGGTTCGGCATCCTCCTCCGCCAAATCCGTTAAGCTTTCTGGTATCTTCATAGATGTGAAAATTGTTGGCGCTTGCGACTGACTCTTGTATGGTGATGCAGTCGCTGCCTAGATCTATGAACGCTTCGATTAGTTGCCCGTTCATGTTCAAAATTTTGTAATAAACGCTCTTGTCCTCCCTCACCCACAACTGGTTTTATCTTTCAGGTTGTTGGTTTCCGCTGGTAGCTCGTTCTGCTGACCTCATCGCTGCTGTACAATAGCGATCAATATGTTCGTTTTGATTGCATTTGAAGCACTTGATCATTGGGCAACTGCGTCCAATGTGTCCCGTCTGGTTGCACTTGAAACATCTTGTTGTATCTGTTGTTGGGTTTCCAGAATTCCCTCCAACTGTAACCTCCCTTTATGCTCCTGCTCCGTTCACGTTCCGAGTTGTGTTTGTTGCTCTTCGTTGGGATCCTACGCTTGCAGTCCATCGGACTTTTTTCAAAAGATCTTGAATGGTATCTGGCTGCGCCGCTTTCAGAACGTCCCGATACTCCACATCAGTTATGCCCCGTACGATATATTTCACAACTGTCTTCTCTTCTAGTTGACCCCTCAAAGCAACCGCCTTCATCTCGTACACATAATCCTCTACGTCCTCATATTGCCGTTGCTTTTTATTGCGTAAAATCTCATGCAAGTCAGCTACATTATCTTCTGCTGGGAAATTATCGGCTAAGTCACTCAGAAATTCTTCCAATGATGAATGAAGAATCCCATTACTCTTTGAGTAATAATTGACGCCATCATAACAAGTCTTCCATCTAGCTTGTACACATCTCTGATTTCTCGTACTCGACGAATGAATGCAGCTGAAGAAGGTCATGTTGGGCTCCTCAGGTTAAACTCGCAAAGCATTTCAGTCACATCCTTGACTGCGTAGCTACTTCTACACTCCTCTACACAGCTTTCTGCTCTTGGTTTTGGCGCTGGAGCCCCTGCTTCTTCTCACTTCCCTTCTGTGACTTGATTCTTTCCAGTGCTGCCTTCATTGACTGGATCTCCTGTCTCAGCTTTTCCACTTCACTTTGCTCGTCGTCGTCCGATTCCGTGTCCTTTTCAGCTTTATTCGAATCGTCCTCATCTTGTTCACGCTCTTCGATTAACTTTTGATACACCAACAGCTTGTGTAGCAACTGGGACTTTTCTCGTGCCCCTTTCAAACCCCGTTTCTTCAGCTCGTCGCTGAACTTAGCGATTTCTTGCTCAGCTTCACTCATCCTCGTCTTCTCAAGATCACACTCAGACGTTGATTTTAATTGTGTATTTGATTTCACGTTTTTTTTTTTTTAATCGATTCCACTGGCGCGACTTTATCCCACTTCTGAAGTTGTAAGACGATTTTCGAAGGGTAGAAAAAAAACACCGAGATCAAGACGAAAAAAAACACTTGTTTGATCAAGATTCTTTTATTTCGATCTCCAAACCAATCTCATGTGGGCTAGCCAATAACTCAACCCGTTTCACCCCAGATGGTGTCTTTTATACTCTCCCATCTCATGATGTCGCATGATGGTCAGCTGATGGTTGGGTCATCCTACATCTCCCGTTAAAATTTCTGTATCGTTGCCAGGGGCGGCTGCAAAAATAAGTGCCCTCAAGGCGCCTATGAAATTTTACCACTGGCTGACCGTCAGATCTAGTTATTAAATAAATTGGGTGAAAAGGGTGTTACAGAATTTACTTACGAGTATTTACCTGCATTTACAATGTTTTGCACAAATTCTGTCGGCAGAGCGATATGTAACTTCTCCCTCCTTATAATTAGAATTTTCCTGAATTCTATTAGTAAATTCTAAATGTATTCTTTTTTGTTGAATACATAAACATTATAATAAGGCAAACATAATTAAGATAATAGTTACAAACATTATATTTATTTTATATGATATATTTCTTTTAAGTTCCATTTCGTGAATTTCCTTCAAATTGTCAATGTTATTTACAATAATTTTGTCAAATTTCAATGCTTCTGCAAAATTATAATTTTCTATAATTGGGATAATAGAATCTTTCCTCATGAATTTTCTTTATGTTAGAGTATTTCTGGTCTAAAAATGATAATGAACAATTAGTAAAAATTATGAGATAATTTTCTTCAAGCTTTATATTTCTATCGTCACAAGTTTGGCTTAGATTAGCGTTTACATTTTTTAAAAATATGGTTTCATCATCTATTTTTACAATTGTCCGTTTATTTTTCAAAAGTTTACAATATTGTCTTATAATGCAATGTTTACTAATAACTAATTTATTTAATGCTTTGTTTTCGTCATGTTTAAGAGTTTTATTGTTATACTCTATAATAAATTCTCGTTCCGCATCTATTTCGAAAAGGTCTTTATTAGGAACTGAGGTTAAACGTTTAAGTGGCAATGTTACATAATTTCTAGGGATATTAATTGCAAAAACTAATATATTGTCCTGATAACTTGCGACTCCTAACTTAATTTGCTTAAGTTTAAAGAAATCTATTTAATACGTTTCAATCTCACTACTTGTAAGAATGTTGGGATGTATTATAATATTGTCCTGAATGTGTTCTACTCTTGATTCTATGTACTTGAGCTTAAATAACTGATCAAAATAAATTTGCTTCAATATTAAGTCTCTTTTTACTTTGTGTATTGTATTTACTTCTTTTAAGATTGCTTCCCTATCATCACTTATAATGGTTTTTAAATTTTATTCAAGGTTACTATTGAATTATGACTATTCTTCATGATGTTATCTAAATGTTAATCTATTGCCTGTCGGTCTTCGTCGTCCATGGTCCCGAATAACCATTTTTGTGCACTTCCCACAATGTTTAGTAAACCTTGCTTTCGTCTATTTCGTAATGGAGTTAGCGTTTTAATTTTATGAACTATATTTGAAAATTGTTCATTCAATATATTATGTCTTCTCTCTAAATCTAAAGCTGCTATATTTAAAGAAAAATTTTTGACTATCGCGCTTTAATTTTGGGTCTATTTTATGTAGTATAATATCTGTTTGGTTCGTAACAACTACGTTGGTAAGGTGGAGCTTAACCAACCCTTCTTGTTCCTTAAGTGCCTGTACGTCAAGGAAGTGGTGGGAATTAGTCCGCGAAATCATCATTAGTAGCTGTTTTGAAATAATCACCCCTATTGCGAGTGTTAATTATCAATCAATTGACGATTGATAAATTTGTCAATCAAAAAATCAAAAAAATCGGTATTGTAACTCATTTGATAAAATTTCTGACAATTGTGAATAAATTGTCTGCTGTGAATGAGACATGACATTTGACAATTTGTTTTGTGTTTTTTGGTCTTTGTGTTTTAATATTTAAAAATGAGTTCAGTGGAATTGTGGTTTGACGATGATGAACAGCCTTCAGTTTTTTGGAAACTATTAGAAGAAGAAAGCAGTTGAGGAATGTTTCCAATCCTCTAGAATTAGAGGAAAGTACATATGTACATATATAAGTAGATATGTATGTAACTCCGCAATCGATATTCGTTCTTATGGGTAATGCTTTTCAGTTTTGTTAAAAATTTTCGTTTATCGAAACCAGCGTTTGCCTATTTGTTGCGTGAAATAGAGGAAAAGTTAAGGCCAGCAATTAGAACTACATCGATACCAAAGGTCATAAAGCTTGCCACGGCATTGCAGTTATGTGCCAATGGGTCATATCAAATCAGCGTCGGGAACGAGAATTCCAAAGGTCTGGCCCAGTCAATTGTGTCTCTAGTTTTAAAAGATGTTTTTAATGTAGTCGAAGAACATATTTGTCCGATGTGGATCAAGTTTAATTACTCCAATACTGAGAAAATACGGGCAAAAACATATCTTTTTTGAAAGAAGTGGAATACCGAGCACAATAAGCTGTGTGGATGGGACGCATATAAAAATTGCATCACCTAAAAAAAAACTGCAACAAGCGTACTACAATAGAAAGGGAGTATAAATGCTATGATAGTAAGTTACGAGTATCTCTTAAAATAGAAACTTTCAGTGGTTTAATATTAATTTATGTTCTCAGGTATGTGATAATGAGATGAAAATCCGTTTTTTTAGCGCAAAATATCCCGGTTCGGCACATTCTAATGTTTTCAGCATGTCTTCCCTCAAAATGAAGTTGGAACAAGAGTACCAAAATGGAGAAAGGAATACTTGGTTATTAGGTACACAATCCTGTTATTAACTTAATACATATGTACTTATTTTCATGCACACTCTATTAGGTGATGGCGGATATGCTTTGAAGCCATATTTGATGATACCATTCCGCAACCCTGACCCATCTTCACAAGAAAGCGCGTTTAATAAAAAACACGCCAAATCAAGAAACGTTGTTGAACGGACAATAGGCGTTCTCAAAAACAGGTTTAGGTGTCTGCTAAGAGCACTTGAGTTGCATTAAAGGCCTAAAAAGGCTACTCAAATTACAAATGTTAATGCAGCTTTACACAATATTTGTGTAGACTTTAATGTCCCATTTCAAATCGGCCCATACCTAGATAATTGGGATTAGTATTGAGAAAGGATATTTTGTTTACATTTTATACCCTTTGCCAATCGCTCTGTGGAGGACCTAATCTGTTCATCTTCAATGAAAAACTTTCCCACTTTTACTGCAACATGCTTTTTGGGCAAACTCCTTTAGCGATGTTTTCATTTTAGACCATCAGTTGAACCAATCGTTCTAATTGTTTTTGTTGCTAACTACTTTTGCCCTAGAACCAGAAATGTTTTTTGTTATAAATACATGTAATTGTAGCTTGCTCTATCGTCCTCGAAAATGCGATTGACTAAAAAATTGACATTTATCAAAAAAATTGATTTCAATTGACACTCACAATATCACTTCGGCTCCATTCACAATGGACAAATTGACAACGATCAATCGTTCATTGACAATTGACAATCGCAATACCAACGAGTCAAATTGTTTGATAAGTATCGTTTATCGCGGTGAATAACTTCTACAATCTTTTTCCATTCGTTAAATTAAAAAAAAAATCTTTCAAATATTCAATTTGTTTACAAAAATAATGTTAATTTAAAACTTGTAAAGGTTCACTTGTTACTCACTGTACTTACTTCAGTCAATGCAAATGTTTTTTCTATATAATGTTACTGTAATTGGCATTCGCTTTTTGTCTGCATATTCTTCCGTTAATATCGGACGATGCAAGTACGACAAGTACCAACGGGTTCCCAACCAGAAGCATCTATTAACCTGTCACTCTCTTTTGAATAATTGGCAGACGTACTCTCGCTCTGCTGAATATCAATGTTTCGTTTTGGAAGCTACACATTTAACAGTTGCCGTTGTGCTAATTTTTGCGCAAATTTGGATGGAAACCTCGTTCAGTTGGGTCTCGACAGCCCAGGAAGACAGCGAAAAGCCTAACAAGCGGACCTAAAGAAGGAAACCAATAAGTATCAATTTTTGTCAATCAATTATATATTTTCATTTTGCTTTACCAATTCATAATTGTACAAAATACAAAGTGTTCAGTTGTGTTTTGTTCACTTAAATTGTTTAACTTTGAATCATTAACTGGTCCTTCGAGCTGGATTTTTTTTGTGAACTTTGAGTATAATAAAACTTAAAACGGTAAAACATGGAAATGGTGAAAGTGAAGCGTGGCGTACTTAAGGGGCAAATTACGCGTGCGGTTACATTCGCGGAAACGGTTTCCGTTTGCTCCGAACTTCTTTCTATTCGTATACAAAAACTGAGTGAATGGTGGTCGGCATTCTGTGAGTTACAATTGTCGTATTTGCTGCTGTTAGATGAGGACAGCGTTAGTTGTGCTGAAAGCGCGTTCGCGGAATACGAGGCGAAATATTTTATTGCGCATTCCAAATTGTCCAACGTGGTCAAACAACAACAGCCACAAGTTCAAGGTGATCTAAATGAATCCATTTTAGAGCGGCTAGCGGTACAGCAATCCACATTAATAGAAAGGCTCAACAATACTTCCGTCTCAAATAATTCGAGTGCTATCGTAGCGCTACCAAAAGTTATCATACCACAGTTTTCGGTCGACTATAAGGATTGGCCATCTTTCCGCGATTTATTTGTAAGCTCTGTTGATAGTAAATCCAATTTAACTGCGACACAAAAATTTCAATATCTTCGGTCTTTCGTTAAAAACGAGGCTGCTAATCTCATCAAATATATAACGCTTTCTGATGCCAATTATGCTGACGCTTGGGCCCGGTTAGAATTACGGTATGACAAAAAACATTTTATAGTCAAGTCGTTTATTCACTCATTTTTATCGCTTCCTTCAATGAGCACAAATAGTGTACAAACTCTTCGGAAAATAACAGACAGTGTCGACGAAATTATTCGAGGCTTAGATGCCCTAAAACAAACAACTCGGGACCCGTGGGTAATACATCTCATTCTGCGCAAACTTGACTCGGACACCGTGCAAGCGTGGGCAGAATGGAGTGGTTCGGTTGAAGAAAATCATACCATCAGCAGGTTTATTAATTTTCTACAAGAAAGGTATAATGCGCTTGAATCTTGCCAACCTTTACCGCTTTCGTCATTTTCGCGTGTGAAATCTTCAACACCTATTCAATCCCATGTTACCGAAACTTCAGAATTTAAGCTTAAATGTCCCAAATGTGCTCAATCCCATAACTTGTATCAGTGTGCGCAATTTGAAGCCTTGGATATTTCCTCCCGTCGCGACTTCGTTAAAGTTCATACCTTAGCTTCAACTGCTTACGATGTGGTCATACCTCAAATAAGTGTCGGTCCTCTCATAGGTATCGTGTCTGCCAGGCCCGGCATCATTCCATTTTTCACTTCAAGAATTCAACGCCTGATGCAACAAACCCTGTTTCGGTACGCGCATTATCGTCGGTCGCTAATACGTCAGCAGCTAGTGGGTCTTCGGTTTCCCCCATTATAAACAATGTCTCGGTGAATTCTATTCGTAGGAAACAGACTCTTCTTCCTACTTTACTAGCTACGGTTAATGACATTCACGAAAATCCAATTCTATGCCGTGCCTTACTGTACTCGGGTTCACAGTCATCATTTGTAACTGAATCATTCGTTCAGCAACTTGGACTTCGTCGGCCACATGCAAAAATACCAATTTTAGGACTTTCTTCTGTAGATGCAGGTTTTACAAAGGGTCGGGTCTCTTTAACGCCTTTTTCTCGGATCAACTCGTCGTCGCTTTCTCTCGATGCCTTTATTTTGAGCAGACTTACGTCGAATTTGCCTTCCTTCTCTTTGAATCCGTCGCTTTGGTCACATCTAGTAGACATTCCCGTTGCTGATCCTACATTCAATATTTCGTCATCAATTGATGTCTTGCTTGGTGCAGACAAACTCTGGAGTATCCTTCTTGGCGAACAGATTCGAGGCGAATACGGTTATCCAATAGCACAATCCACGGTTTTCGGCTAGGTAGTGACGGGGGAAGTGTTCGACGGACCTTCACATTTAGACTCCGCTTTATCGTCACTACACTCAGTGCTCGATGTACATGATCTACTCAAACGTTTTTGGGAGATTGAGGATGTTTCCAGTTCGGCATCAAATTTCTATGCCTTGGAGCAGTTTGAAAAAAACTATTCGTCGTTCTTCTGATGGCAAATACATAGTTTCTTTACCCTTTAAAGTGCCCAACCCTTGTTTTGGGGAGTCATTGTTCACAGCGGTATCGCGGTTAAGATCAATGGAACGTCGATTTCAGTCAAACCCGGAACTTCAAACAATGTATGTTGAATTAATGAAAGAGCATCTTATTTTGTATAATGTCTATGTGTGTTTATGTGTGTATTGTATATTTAGGTTAGGTAGGCTAAGGTTTATTTTAAGTTAGATATTAAGTTTTTATAAAAAATAAAAAATTATGTCCATACGACAACGAAGTTAAGAGTCGTATTTTATGGCTCCTCAAAGGATTCAAAAGGTATTTCCCTTAACAACATGCTACTCGGTGGACCACCTATTCAAAGGGATTAGGTTGGGGTTTGTCTTCGATTTAGGCAGCATCGGTTTGTCTTCGCTGCAGATGTGTTGAAGATGTTTCGCTAAATCTGGATAGATGAAAATCATACCGATTTTCAACGGATCGTCTGGCGTGAGCGCTCTTCGGACCCCATTCTACATTTTCGGCTACGAACAGTAACGTACGGTACTGCGTCTGCTCCCTTTCTTTCCGTGCGCGTCTTAAAGCAATTGGCAGACGAATACCAAACTGATTACTCAACTGCGGCTAAGGTTCTAAAAGAAGATGTCTACGTCGATGATATTATGACTGGAGTGGACACTGCGGATACCCTTATTGCCTTGAAAAACGAGTTAGTTTCTCTACTTTTACAGGCAAAACTGCAGCTCCGCAAATGGAGTAGGAACTGTTGGAAGATTGTGAGAACTTGCGTTAAGGTACTGGGTATTTTATGGCAGCCGTCAGATGATAACTTTTCCTTTAAGATGTCCAAGAACAATTTTGCTTCGTCACCAACTCGTCGCACTTTACTCTCAGAGGTTGCCAGTATTTTTGACCCCCTTGGATCCTTAGCCCCATCCGTGATTCTCTTCAAAATCTTGTTTCAGGAGCTCTGGTCTTCTGAGATGAACCTTAACTGAGATGATCCCGTATCTACTTCGTTAGCTCAGCGGTGGAAAACTTATAGAGAGTTGAAACACTTCGGGTTCTGACAATTATCTTCGCGTCAGTCGATGAAATTGAGTAACGAGTACATGGGTTTTTCGGATGCTTCATCAGTTGCGTATTCTTTAGTTGTTTATAGTCGTTGTCGCCTTAGTGATGGTACCTATCGAGTCAATATAATTGCAGCCAAGACTAAGGTAGCCCCTCTGAAACAGATCTCTATTCTCCGCCTTGAACTTTGCGGAGCCCTCTTGTTAACCCGGTTGCTGACACTTATAATTTCATCGATATCAAAAAAGCCAACAAGAGTCTATGCATGTTGCGACTCTGAAATAGTTTTGTACTGGCTTTCGTCACCTCCCCGCCGTTGGACAACCTTTGTGGCGAATAGAGTCGCATCAATTCTGGACGTAGTTCCGCGAAGCTCATGGCAGTACGTGGCTTCCGAAAGTAACCCAGTGGACTCCCCATCGAGTGGGTTACTACCATCGTTGCTATCGGGTCATCATCTCTGGTGGAATGGGCCCCCGTGGCTAGCTGATGATGAAGATTGTTGTCCGAAATCGAAATTTAACCGTGAGCTCAGTCTATCTGCCAAATTTGAAGAAAGAGTTCAGTCGCGTCAAGTATTAGTAGCCTTCAATAACAATGAACTTGTAGATTATCTCTTAAAACAATTTTCATCCTAACACGCGATGCAACGTATAGTAGCTTATTGCTTGCGGGTCGCCAAAAACGTCAACGTTCTAATCGACTTACAGGATTCCTTACGTACGCGGAAATATACAGTGCTCGTGTCACGATTTTAAGACTGGTGCCTATTCAAAACCGATATCGAATGTTTACTTAATAAAAAACCTCTTCCTCCCAAATCCAAATTGATCAAATTCGCTCCCTTTGTCGACCGAGAAGGACTCCTCCACGTCGGTGGACGTATTAGACACTCGTCGGTTTCCTCGATCTAATGCACCCTGTTATACTTTGCAGTAAACACGCTATTTGCAGGCTTATAGCAACGGAAATCCATCGGCTGCATCTTCATACTGGTGTATCAGCAACATTTGCCCTCGTCAGGCAACGCTTTTGGATTCTAGGAAGCAGAAATCTAATTAAAATCGTCGTATTCGCCTGCAAACCATGCTTTATGCAGAGGAAACAAACATCTCAACAGCTCATGGGAGACCTGCCTTTACACCGTGTTCAGCTAAGTCGTCCGTTTACGAATGCTGGTTGTCACTACGCAGGCCCCATCACTATCAAACTTTCAAGAACAAAAAACCCCAAGTTGTCGAAGGCGTATGTCGCTCTCTTCATATGTATGGCTACAAAGGCCCTCCACCTAGAGTAAGTGAGTGACCTTTCCTCGGATGCATTTCTGGCAGCACTTCGAAGATTTATCGCTCGACGCGGAAGATGTGCTAATATATATTCGGACAACGGGACAAATTTCCAAGGTGCTCGACACTGGCTGACCGACATGCATAGGCTAGCTTTGTCACAAGCTCATAATGAAATTGTTGCTGCTGCTCTTGCCGCCGAGGGAATTGCGTGGCATTTCTCTCCACCGTCAGCCCCTCACTTCTGAGGTTTGTTGGAGGCTGGCGTTAAGCCAATTAAACACCATTTACGCTGGGTTGTATGGGACTCTATTCTTGTTTTTGAAGATTTATGCACAGTGTTATGTCAAATTGAATCTATTGTTAATTTTCGTCCTCTGTGTGCCATTTCTGATTGTGACATGAACCCACTAACCATTTCACACTTTCTTATAGGCGAACCGATGACCTTAGTACCGAACTGAATTATGACGGTGTCCCAATTAACCGTTTGAAACATTATCAGCTGCTTCAACATATGGTCCAAGGGTCTGGAAACGAAGAATACTTCACCACGCTACAAGAAAGACCGAAGTGGCAACAGAACTGTCCGAACTTGTGTCGTGGTGATCTTGTGGTCATCAAAGAGCCAAATCTCCCACCGACAAAATGGGCAATGGCCACGATCAACGAGTTCGAGTAGCTACAGTACGAACCGCCACCGGCAAATTTACGAGACCAATTGCTAAATTAGCACGGCTCCATCTATCCTGAACTAGTTTAGAGGGGCCGGAATGTTTCGAAATAATAACTTCGAAAAAATAATCTTTCAAATATTCAATTTTTTTACAAAAATAATGTTAATTTAAAACTTGTAAAGGTTCGCTTGTTACTCACTGTACTTGCTTCAGTCAATGCCAATGTTTTTTCTATATAATGCTACTGTATTTGGCATTCGCTTTTTGTCTTCATATTCTTCCGTTAATATCGGACGATGCAAGTACGACAAGTACCAACGGGTTCCCATTCAGAAGCATCTATTAGCCTATCACTCTCTTTTGAATAATGGGCAGACATACTCTCGCTCTGCTGAATATCAATGTTTCGTTTTGGAAGCTACACATTTAACAATGGCCGTTGTGCTAATTTTTGCTGCTGGATGGAAACCTCGTTCAGTTGGATCTCGACAGCCCAGGAAGACAGCCAGAAGCCTAACAAGCAGACCTAAAGAAGGAAACCAATAAGTATTAATTTTTGTCAATCTATTATATATTTTCATTTTGCTTTACCAATTCATAATTATACAAAATACAAAGTGTTCAGTGGTGTTTTATTCACTTAACTTGTTTAACACTGAATCAGTAGGTATACCCATGTCATCAGCTGAAAATTGTAAAGGTCTTTTAATATTCGTGACATGAATATCTTTTAGCTTGGCTTTTTTGTATTTTGGTCCTTGTTTATGCCTAACTGCTTTATAATTTTTAATATATCCTATTTGTTGAAAAGAAACTCTGTGTTATTTTATTTTATATTAATTCTAACCAAACTTTATTTTATTTTATATTCAAAAAGTTGCAATGATGATTGTTGGGGGCGAGTTAGTTAATCCAAGTGGCCAGTTCAAAACAAAAATGACATGACAAGTGGTGGGGGTCAATTGACAATCTCTCAATCATTGTTCCATACGAGAAATCACAGGATGACGTCACGCTGATCCAAAATGGAATCCTTCAAACTCAAACATCCTGCCCGGTTGGACCATCAGGTTCAATAGCTTCCACAAGCCTGCATAACTTTTGTACCGCACGCTTACACACTCCATTTGATTTTCGCACAGTAGCATTGCGAATCAGTCCATCACTGCCCGGATGAACTTCCGAGATCCGTCCCAAACGCCAATGGGTTGGTGGCAGATTTTCTTGGCGAATTATAACGATATCCGATATCCGGCAGACGTTGTCCACTCGCCGCTGCCACTTGTCCCTTGTTTGTAAAGTCGACAGGTATTCCTCACTCCAACGCTGCCAAAAGTGTTGTTGTAGTTTGCGTAGCCATTGCCATTGCTTAACACGATTTGTGGGCACCTCCGTAAGGCTGGGCTCTGGAACAGCAAGCAGGGGGCAACCAATAAGAAAATCTCCCGGTGTTAGGGCAAATTTGTCCTCTGGATCGTCGTGCAGCGGTACGAGTGGACGGGAGTTTAGGCATGCCTCGATGCGAACGGCCAACGTTTGTAGCTGGCTATACCACAAATGTTGTCCTCCAACTAAGCGAAGCAGATGTCGCTTTGCTGACTTAACCGCGGCTTCCCATAAGCCACCTTGATGGGTTGCACGGGGGGTTATAAAATGCCATCTAGTTCCTTGATTTGCTAGTGTCTGTTGATTTAGTTCACTGGACCACGCACTTAAATCTTCTTGCAAAGCTCGGTTGGCACCTATAAACGCTGTGCCGTTATCATTGTAGAGGTCCAGGCAGGGCCCACGTCGACCGGTGAAGCGCGTGAAGGCATCCAAAAACGCTTGAGAAGATAAATCGTCGACCACCTCAATATGGACAGCCTTAGTTACCATACATATAAAAATCGCCAAATAAGCCTTAACAGTCATTCTAGATCGTTTAGTTCCACATCGAAGAGCAAATGGACCGCAATAGTCAACACCAGAAGCCGAAAATGGTCGAGAGGGCACAACCCGTTGTCTAGGTAGCGCAGCCATTTGTTGCGTAAGTGTAGCTCCACGATGACGTCGACATATGACACAATTATGGATATAACTCCTCACTGCCTGTCTGCCTTGCAGAATCCAAAACCGACTGCGAAGTGTCTGGAGCATGAGCTGCGTGCCTCCATGAAGGGTACGCTCGTGTGCGTCCTTAATAAGAAGCAAAGTTAAGGCACCAGCCTTTGGTAAAATAATTGGGTGTCGACGATCGTTCGGAATCAATGCTTCGCTTAAACGACCACCAACTCTCAAAATTCCATCTTCATCCAAGTACGGGCTTAGCGGAAGCAAACGACTAGCACTGGACAAGCTTGAACCATTACGAAGTTGACGGATGTCAGATAAGAAAGATTTGCCTTGCTCAATTCGAAGAATAATCTTCATTGCGTCTGCTAATTCAGTAGCACTGATGATGTTTTTTCGCAAATGTCGACGTCTTGGACACCAACGTAGAACATAACCCAACGTGTGAAGTAGACGCTGAATGCAACTGAAACGCTCATTGATGGAAATCCTTACACCATCTAGCCTTCTGGTGGTAAGCTCGAGGGTTTCCGTAACAATCAAAACTTGAACTGGTATCTTCTCTTCGTTTTGTACAGCTAGCTGCTCCTCTTCGCTGGGTTTACTGTCATCCCCAAAAAGAATCACCTTATCCATAAGCCAATCTGGTCCGTATATCCATAAGCGATGTCTTAAAAGTTCCTCTGCTGAAATGCCACGGCTGGCACAGTCAGCAGGATTTTGGGCTGAGCGAACATGGTGCCATCGTTCGGGTGCTGAAAGCTCTTGGATCTGACGAACTCTATTAGCAACGTAAGGCTTGAGCATTGATGGATGTTTACGGAGCCAACAGAGCACAATGTTCGAATCCGACCACAAATAGTACGGCGCCTCTTGAACCGCTAATCCAACACGAACATTCTCTAGAATTAATGCCAAAAGATGCGCTGCGCATAACTCCAGACGAGGGATAGTAGCGCCTTTAAGTGGGGCAACCCTTGTGCGAGCAGTCAGTAACATAACTTGCGGCGATCCATTTGATGAAATTTTTCTTGTGTAGATAACAGCTGCGTAAGCACGGCTGCTGGCATCACAGAATCCATGGAGAGAAGTAATTTTACCGTCGGACATGCCTAGCCATCGAGGTACACGGAATTCATTGAGTGCTGGAAGTCCATTGCGAAACGTAAGCCACTGTTGAAGTAGTTCTGAAGGAAGAGGCGCATCCCAAGTTATACCCGCTGACCAAATTGATTGTATAAAAATCTTCCCCGTAATGACAACTGGTGCCAAAACACCAGTCGTGTCATATAGTCGCGCAACCTCACTGACGACGCGTCTCTTTGTAGGAATTTTGTCTGGTTGTTCCAGTTTCACACAGAAAAAGAGATCGTCACTCGATGGATTCCATCCTAGTCCAAGCACTGAAGATGAGGAAGTGTCGAGGTTATGCTCAAAAATAGAAGGTGCCTTTCCTGTTATATCCGATAATACCTGAAGACTATTCGAATTCCATTTTCGAAGTTTAAAGTGTCCAGCCGAAAGAACTTTGTCAACATTCGTAGCCAACACCACAGCATCTTTAACTGAATTGCAGCTTGTCAAAAAATCGTCCACATAGAAAGAAGATAATATCGTATCTCGTGCTGCTAAAGCCTGCTCACCATCAACGATTTCTCCACAATCATCAAATGCGCATTGGTGTAGTGTGCGCACCGCATTGAATGGGCTACAAGCCATCCCATACGTAACCGTGGTCAGCTGATAAACCTTAATATTATCTTCTAGAGACTCCCGCCACAAAATGCGTTGAAACTTACGATGGTCAGAATCCAAAAGTATTTGCCGAAACATTTCCTCAATATCGGCAGTTAGGGCAATGGCAAAGCGGTGAAATCGAAAAATTATATTTAACAAAGAGTGCTGAATAGTGGGTCCGACTAACTGCGTATCATTCAGTGAAACTCCGGTGCTGGTGCGAGCTGATGCATTAAATACGACGCGAAACTTATGTGTAACTGCATGGTGGGGGAGATAGTAACCACCAGGATGGTCACCAGGTTGACCAACACATTAAAAATGTCCTAGGTCAGCATACTCACGCATGAACGCGACGTATTTCTCACGCAAATCGTTGTTGCTAGCCAGTCGCCGTTCAAGGCAGTGAAACTGACGCAGTGCACTTTGATACGAATCTCCAAGTTTCTCTGGATCACTGCGAAATGGTATGCGAACGATGTATCTTCCATCACAAGTGCGTGAGTGAGTTGTTGAGAAAATGCGTTCACATTCGTCCTCCTTAGGGTCATTTTCAGGCACTTCTTCGAGCTTCCAAAAGTTGCGAATAAGATTCTCTAAGTTCTGCTCTTCCTCGGACACTTGGGCAAAAAGAGTTCGAAGGCTTGGCGATAATTTTTGTCCTGTTGAAGTTGGGCCGAAGACAACCCATCCAAATCGGGTGCGTTGCGCATGTGGTTCGTCTTCTGCACCGCTGACAATATCGCCTCTGACCACTGAACCCCAGACATCCGAACCTATAAGTGCATCGATCTCACCAGGTGTTCCAAAATTCGGATCGGCCAGTTGAAGACCTGCCAAATGCTGCCATTGACCGACGTCTACGTGCACCGCGGGGGTTATAGACGTAATTGATGGGATGATATAAGCGTTAATGTCTAACGTGAATTCCGAGTAGGTCGACTTGAGTCGAAGCGAAGCACTGCTGGTAGTTATTGTATTAGAAAGTGCACCAATGCCTTCCACAGCCATCTCACACTTGGTTCTGTGAATCTGTAATTGATTAGCTAAGAGATTTTTAATAAAGCTTACCTGCGATCCAGGATCGCAGAATATGCGAATTAGGCGTTCTTGTAAAGGTGATCCGCTGGTATATGCACGTGCTGTAGCAAGTAATATCGTTCGATCACCTCTAGCTATACATGTTATAGATGATGGTAGTCATAAATTGGATGTTGGGCCCGATAAACTCGGAACTGCTTGGGTTGATGTTGAATTCCCTGATGCCTGCATCCCTAAATGCTGAATCTCTGACGTTTGACTTGTACGACGACAGAACAGAGTGTGATGTCTACGTCCACATTGTCGACATCCACCGGAAGCGCACTGCTTTGATGTGTGTCCGTTTTTTTTTTGGTCTTTGAAACAAAGACCAAAGTTCTTCAATGCTTCAAAGCGTTGTTCTGGGTTCAAAGTCATCAAGCTTTGGCATCTTGAAATTTTATGCTGTCCCTTACAGTAACCACACTTTCCACTATCTGTGACCGCAATACAAGACCGGACGTGGGTTTGACTACGATGCTGTTGTCGAGTTGATGATGTGGAATCCGTGCGGGAAGAGTTGCGAAGAATTTCTGTAGAGAGACTGTGTGCTCTCTTTTCCAAAAAGGCTAGAAGCACGTCCAAAGAAGGAATTTCGGTGGAGTCACAACTCATTACCCATTCTCGTCGAGTAAGGGTAGGTAACTTCGACACAACTAAAGGCACTGCTAATGCATCCCATTGTTCGACCGGAAGCTTCATCACATTTAACGCGCGAAGAGATTCTTGGACTGTATCCACGATTGTCAGTAAAGCCTTTGCAATTTCATCCGTAGCGTTTTTGATGTTGATGAACCTCGAGATATGGATCTCAGCCAGCAGCTTTTTATTGTCAAAACGACTCTTCAAGGCTTTCCATACTTCTTCGTATCCACCTGAGTACAGTCCACCAACTAATGGCACTACACTAGCACTGACTGCTTGGCGAAGTTTGGTTAATTTGTACGCTTCTGGAAAGTTCGTATTGTGAACTAAGGTTTCGAACAAATCCTTGAATGCAAGCCAGTTTGCGTAGGATCCATCAAATTCAGGTATCGAAACCGGATCCAATTTTATGTCCAAATTAGATGCCAATGATGTTGTCGCATTCGATGAATTTGAAGGGCCATGTGATAAGGGTGGGACTGAAGAGGACTTGCACTTTCGATTGATCAGCACACATGTGTTATTGTATGTAACCTCCACCTGTTCCCACAACTTGTCGTGAACAAGAAGCTCCTCGGAAGTTGCAGCACCAACTAAAACATCATGGTTCTGCACAAAACGTTGAAAATGCACTGTCACAGATTTGAGCTCCTGCTCCAATTGAGCAAAATCACATGTCGAAAAGTCCGCTTCCTTAACTCGATCACTTATTCTGTTTAGAGCTGTAATCGCCGCCTTCCTTAAGTTCAACTCTGCCATTATTCAAAAGAATTAAAATAGTTTAAGCGCATCTACAAAATATACCACCCAATGGCGAGTGGAAAACCACTTTTTTTCACTCCAAAAATCCTTGGTATGTTGTAATTTAAATCCAGCCGCAAATGCGAGATCCTCGAGCATAAGCGTCAATCCTCACAGGAGGCACCAAAATATGTTGAAAAGAAACTCTGTGTTATTTTATTTTATATTAATTCTAACCAAACTTTATTTTATTTTATATTCAAAAAGTTACAATGATGACTGTTGGGGGCGAGTTAGTTAATCCAAGTGGCCAGTTCAAAACAAAAATGACATGACAAGTGGTGGGGGGTCAATTGACAATCTCTCAATCATTGTTCCATACGAGAAATCACAGGATGACGTCACGCTGATCCAAAATGGAATCCTTCAAACTCAAACACTATTGATCTGTTTTGTTTGTATTCTTCCCTGCTATTGTTTAACTTTTTGATTCTCTTTTCTTTAGTTCCTTCTAAATTTTGATGTAATTTTTCTATATCATTTTTACGAGATTGTGTATCTAAAGGGTTACACTTTATACTTGAATGAAATCTTTCATTGTAGTTCCTAACTGCTTTTTGTATTATGCGTCTAACAAAATATTGGATTTTACTAAAAGACATAATCCCTAACTTCTCTGCTACAGTTTCTATTTCTGTGTTTCTATTAGGTTTTGTTAGGTGTGACTCCATACCTTCGTCTTATAGAAATTCTTTAACATGAATTGCTTTGACTTCATTGTCTGCTATTATTTTGTTAGATTTTGTTAGATATGGTTCATATCCATTAAATGATATGCTGATGCGAATGTAGATAGTCTGTCTATTATTGCCAGGAAACTAACCTTTTTTATAACATATGTATCAATATAAATAATATCATTTATATCTAGGAGATTTTCTGTTGAATTGAATTTAGGCTTAATTGGATTGCGATCATATTTTACTGCTGGACATATTTCGAATTGGTTAATTATAATTAGTTTTGTATACAATATATACTATAGTATATTATTTTCACTTGTATACAACACTATGAAATTTAAAAGTTTTTTCCCAACTACGTTGAAGGATCATTCGCCACTAGCAACCTAGGTGCTATAGAATAATGCTGGTTCTATTTTTTAAATATATTTAAAGTAAAATAACTTTACAATTATAATATGTACATATACGTATAGAAATAGAATAAATTCAAAAAAAAAAACGTTGACCTTGGAGCTTTCGTTATGATCCGGATTTTCCGACAACCTTCGCTGAACATTGCAAAACTAACTGGTTTGATTAGCCTGAAGTTCGTCCATTATTCATTCTTAATTCGGAGACCTCCGCGAATTCGCTTACTGGACTGAACTAGCTGCACAAATTAATTTAGTATAACATATAACACACCTTTAAGTTTAAGCTGCATTGTCCGACATAAAATACACCAAAGTGTTCGCGTCATTTAAACCACCTCCACTGATTCTATGTGCGGGTTTCCAGGTTTGAAAAAGCGAGCATGCGGATATTCGGTCTTAGCACGACTGTTTCGAAAACCGCTATCTTCTAGAAATGAAGAGAAAAAATTCGTACGGGTGGGCGGGTCGGAAATGCATCCTCATCGAGATAAGAAAAGCCTTACGCTGCTCTGTTTTGTCATTATCATTTTTGTCGGAAAAATATTAATACACGCAGAAAAGAACAAGGGGTTCGGTCGTTGAAGCCCTGATGATGGTAGGGAGACTCACGACGAAACAGGAGTCGAAGGTGCGACAAGACGTCCAACAGGAACACCGCCGACGGACTCCGTAGGGTAGATGGGAGACTCGCGACGGGGAGCATGAGACAGGAAGTCTGAAATTTAACGACGGATTGGGATGCACGGTCTTTTCAATCTAGACACCCCAACATGATGATGACGGATGGAGGAGGACGATCTTTGGAGCTTACACCCAAATAAGAACCATGAGACATAATGGCTGAAGGAACACCACATCCCGAAACCGATGTGGAGAAGCATCATATCCCATAACTGAGGTGGATGCAGGTAGCCAGAGAGCTTGCAGAGAACGAATCGATCGATAGGTGAAGAGACGACGATCTCTTTTCTAGTTAAACATCGGGAAAAATACTCGTAATCAAACACACCCCAACGAAGCATCAACTTTAAAAGTTAGAAACAAAAGAAGGAGTAAAGAGGGCAACAGAAGAAGAAAATAACTATGAAGAACAAATTATAAAACTGGCCGAGTTCACAGGGGCAGAAAGACCCAGAAATAAAATAAAATATTCAAAACAAATAATTCTGTAATTGTTAGGAGTTGCACGCTATTGGTCAGTCCCTATTTGATGGCGGAAAACTGTTCGAGTGACGGACATAGGAAACACATCTTCACATAAAATCTCTCAGTGGAATTCCCAGTGTTGTAGCTAATAATCCCGTAAGTTGGGTCCATTAGAGCACTACCTGGCGAAGGAACTCGCATTGGGATAGGTGGATCCCAGCTTTATTTTTGAATCGGGGCAATAGTTGAATGTTGCCGGGAGTCTATCAACACAAATTTCTACTTAATTCAATTACCATAATACCCATAATTTTAGTATTTTAGGTACTAAATGTAATCCTTTTTAGTATAGTTCCTACTATAATAAGTACATTGGCAGTACTCTATTCTTTAATGTCAAATTTTAAAAATTAGACATGACTTTCTGTACTTTAAAATTTAGTTCCATACTAACCCTAAAGCTGACTATTAAAATGTTGTTGGTACAAACATTTCGGAAAGTGTGGGGATTATATATAAGCTGTATACTTAATTTGGTTGTTAGTAAAGCCCATTGACTTTTAATTCATAATATCCTCGATTATGGTCTTTTCAACACCATGGTATATGTCTATGGTTTCTGCAATGGTAGCGACCCACGAGCGAGATTGCAGTATTTGAGATGATAGCCTGATAGGACAGCCCTCAATAGCAGGACATTTTTTGAAACATTTTTAAGATTAAGGCAGACAGGAACAACAGAGAAATCTTCGAGAGACTCACATTCTGCATTAGCAGAAGGCATTCGCAGCTACGAAGACGTTTTACATAACGTCAAAAACCATACAGATACCAGTTTTTGGAATCCAAGCAGACATATTAATCTAAGCAGAACTTACATCTGGAGAATTATACATTTAGAAGGAAAGTGTTATACCTACAATCCGTGGACTCAGAGAAGCGCTTGGAGTTTTCAATTACATTCTGGGAAGACTCTTTGGGAAAGATATTATTTATTAGTCAAATTCTACGGAAGGATGAGTCAAAATTCACCAGAGATGGAATCACTTATTTCCACAGTTTACATAACTGGGCATAAAGCAACCCCCACTCCATGAAACACAGAACGTCAATGTGTGGCCAGGAATATTGGTAAAGCTGATTGGACCCTATCGACTTCCTTCAAGACTTAATTAAAATCTCTACCTGGAATTTTTACAAATTACCAGAACTTTTAGGCGATATACAGGGTGCTCTCTAATTAGTAAAGGATAATTTGGGAAATGATTTTTGGGTATATTCTAAGAAAAAAGTCGTTCTACAGTAAGGGTATATCTACAATGTTGTCATCATTTATTGAGGATTTAATAAAACGCTTTCTTTGGTGTACCCTGACCCATGTTAACAAAAATTGCACTGTTAATACTAATGGTGGAAACGTCGTTTAGGACGAAGGAATATTAGTCTTTTTAACTGGGCTTAAATAAAGTTGATATCTTGTTTGAATCTTCAAATATTCAATTTCTAGGCCCGTTAAATTTTTCTTGCCCATGCCAATTTTTGACTTTGAGGTTACTTTTCTCCAGAAAATGCGTAATAAATATAACGTTTTACTATTTTTTTTATGCACGTAACAATAATAAAAGAAAAAATCATCAACAAACTTGCAGAAAACCCCGTAGACTTTATGACACTTGGGAAAACCTGCTGCAGGTAAAATTTGTTTTGCTTTAAGCTCCAAAGGCTATGAATAAAATATGATTTTGTGTAGTTTTAAACAATTTTTATTTTATGTGTGTACTAAAACATTTATGACAGGTGCTCAAAGTGTCCCCCTTGATTTCGTGTGCATGCTAGAGCTCGTTTTTGGATTTCATTGCGAATGTTTATTGATACTAACTGTTGCCTCACTTTTGATGACGCTTCGAGAATACGCTCTTCCAATTCAATTAATGTTGCTATTTCGGTTGAATAAACAAGTTCTTTCATTCTTCCCCTTGCAAAGAAATCCAATACGGTAAGGTCAGGAGATCTTGCAAGCCAGTGAACTGGCCTGGTCTATTTCTTCCTACATTTAGCCAATTTTTAACCTCAAGACCATAGTGGGCTGGAGCCTCGTCCTGTTGGAAATATGATGAAGCTAGTTGAGTTAGTGGAACGTCCTCCAATAGTTCTGGTAAATCATTCATAGTTTGTAGAATTCAGTCTAGGTGGTAGTTTGAGGGCGTCGATCAACTTGTTTCCAATTACGCCTGCCAACATATGTATGTATTTATTTTATGTGCATTGTTCGCAGACCATGCATGAAGATTTTGAAAATTTCTTGATCCCATCTCTTGTAAATTGAGAATCGTCCGTCCAAAGAATTCTGCTAATATACTTGTTGTCATCCAAGCTACGCTTTTTCTTTTCCAAATCATGGGGAAGCAGTTCTTGTATTGTACATTATGTTGGTATACAGTATCCATGCAGTACATTAGAAAATTTGTCTGGAAACATTGAATTGCAAAGTTAAGCATCTGATGCTGATTGATGGATCAGTTTTAAGAGCTTCCAGTATTCTTTTATCAGCCTAATGCTCCCACATTAGGTCGCGTTTTTGAAACTGATCCCGTTTTTAGATACGTATTTCCAAATACTATTTCATTCGGAAGTTGTCAGTTAGGATAACGTTCATGGTATCTCTGTCGCGCTCTAGTTGTACTTCCATTGCATAGCCCATAAACGTAAATAATGTTCGCGTATTCTTGGTTTTTAAATGCAACAGTAACCTTGGCGTAAAAAATTAAACTGATGAATTAAATGTTTTTCTGATCTTCAATACAATGTTTGCTTGGTAAATTTTCAAAATATGTCTTCATACCCCAAACCTAACTCTTTCTGAGAACAGAGTAAGGAAATTAGGGTTTTGATAGATAGTCAAATAAACGAGCACGCTTTAAAATATTAAAATGTTTTAATTTTATGCAATTTTAAAAAAATTATTGGAAGATTATTAATTCTTGGAAAATCCCTCTCATTGTCGACTGTTATTAGAAACGTATTTAAAAAACCATAAATTCCTTTATTTACCTGTTGTTGGTTTTCCCAAGTATCAGAAAACGGAACATGCTTAGAAATTGGATATCTGAAGACTGAAACAAGATATTAACTTTATTTAAATGCAGTTTTTTAGCTACAAAGTTCTAAAAATAAATTCCTAAACGAAGTTTCTACCGTTAGTAATAACAGAGCAATTTACGTTAACATAGGTGAGGGTACAGTTACGTCTCAGAGACCACTACCCTTTAATCCCGTTAGTCTCCCCACCTCCTCTTGCCAATCTAACCAATGATAAAGGCATGAATGGCAGAAGATGCCACTTCCCCCTTTTCCCGCTACTTCGCCATCTTCCCAATCACGCAATGCAAATATGCATTACCATCACCATACTCAGGTGAATGATCACGCATACCCCACATGCACACTTTGCACTCAATAGTGCACGATCTTGGAATGCGCTTGGAATCAAATGACAAGCCAACGGCAGACGAATTCTTTTCCCACGAAAAGAATGATTACGTTTGCAAATGTGTAGCTATAAGTATAGGTAAAAAAAGATATGTTAAGTTAGTTCTTAAGTGGAAGTCGATAGATGAGAACAAATAAAGTTTTTTTTTGAGCAAACCGGTGTTTGCTTCCATAACTGGCGCAGTCGGTCCTCCGTTTAAGGAGAAATAAATGGAACTCCGATAAAGGAGAAGTAAATAAAATAAGGTGAAAAGATCCGTTTAAGGACGAAAAACGCCGATAAAATTGAAAAAATAAAAATAAGGTAAAAAGATCCGTTTAAGGACGAAAAACGCCGATAAAAGTGAAAAATAAAAATAAGGTGAAAAGATCCGCTTAAGGACGAAAACGCCGCTAAAAGTGAAAAAATAAAAATAAGGTGAAAAGATCCGCTTAAGGACGAAAACGCCGCTAAAAGTGAAAAAATAAAAATAAGGTGATAAGATCCGTTTAAAGGACAAAAACGCTGATAAAGTAGAAAAGGTGAAGAATACGTGTAAAGGAAAAGAGTTTTGTTGAAGGAAAACAACGTATCAAGAATAATAAAAAATACAAGTAAGAAAAAAGATAGTGAATACGAAAAATAAAAAATACAAAAATAAAAAAAAAAAAGTAGAAAAAAGACAATAATAACAATAAACGTAAAAAGTGATAAGCCCTGGAGGAATTAAGGAAAATTAAACGACGAATCCTGCTTGAACAAAGAAGACATCTAGAAATGGCGACACAGGAACCAGCAGCAGTAAGCCCCCTAACTTTAAGCATAGACCCAATTAAGTATTTAGGCAATTTACCTCCTTACGATGGTAATAGGAATAATCTTCACAGTTTCACTGACTTAGTAGATAGAATTTTTCCAACTCTCAGTAAATACGACGAGACAAGTCAGCTTATTTTCTTTGACATCATAAAAAGTAAATTAGTAGGCAAAGCTAGAGAGGTAACTGAAATTAACAACAGTGTTAAGAACTGGCATGAGACAAAGAAAGTATTCTTCCAATACTTCGGGGATAGGAAATCAGTAGAACAGCTATATGATGATTTAAGGGGTATACAATTCAAGAAAAACTGTCAGGAATTCTATAACGACATAAAAGTAGTCCTAAGACGTCTCAATAACAAGACAAAAATAGATAGAGGTGCCAATAGTTCCGAATTGGAACAAAACTGCAAAGCTGCTTTGAACATTTACATTAGCAAATTACCAGAGCCCATGAAAGGATTGCTATATTGTAGGAATCCTAGTAACTTAGAAGAGGCAATGCAAATCTTGCACGAGACAGGATATGCATATTACGGCCAGGACTATAGGCAAACTAGCTATCAGAATAACAAACAACAAAATAACAAGTGACAAACAGACAATCAAGAAGAGAAACACCAACCTCGGGAGAATAACTCAGGAAATTTTAGGAAAAATAACAAACCACAAAATAGCAATGATTTCGGTAACTATAACCAAAGAAATAGTATTAATAATAATAACGAAAGTAGGGAACAGAAAAGGCGACAGAATGAAAATAACTCTGGCATGTCTAGAAATAATACGAGTACCACAAGAAATTTCAGAACAAATCAGGGTAATTCTAGGAATAACGAAGATACTGTCGAACCAATGGACACTCTTTCAGCTATGAGTAGGCAATTATATAATCTAGAAGAAAAGTCGGATTTTCAGGAAGGCAATCCTCCCGAAAATTACCCTATATAATTGTTAAAACTAACACCTATGATCTAAGAATACTAATTGATACCGGTTCAGAAACTAGTATTCTCAGAAAAGGGATATGCCACCCCAAATGGCAAATTAAGTTACAAAGACCAGTCAAAATTTTAACTACAAGTACACCATTACATATAAATTCAAAAGTTAGAATCCCTTTATTTAAGGAATTCAAAAAACCGAATAGAACCGCGGAATTTCTGGAATTTAATTTTCACGATACTTTCGATGGTTTACTCGGAAATAACATTCTTTTACCACTAGAGGCAATGCTCGAGTTTAAGAATAGACTTCTCATTGTTGATGAAACGGAAATCCCGATATATTTCAATAAAGCTGAAGAAGAAGTAACGAATGAAAATTACAAAAAACAAATACCAGCTTTGGAAATATATCACACGGAAACCAGCAAAGATCCGATCTCTGAACAGATCAGAATCGATCACCTGAATGAGGAAGAGAAAAGGGGAATCACTCGCCTCGTCTCTCAGTACTCATCAATTTTCTACCAAGGAGGTAGCGATTTGACGTTCACTAATGCGATCAAGCATCATATAAAAACGTTCAATGAAATACCAATATACACAAAGACATATAGATACCCGGAGGTACACAAAAATGAAGTAAAAAGGCAAATAAATGAAATGCTACAGCAGGGTATTATACGCCCAAGCAAGTCGCCCTATTCGGCACCAATTTGGATCGTTCCAAAAAAGAGGGACGCATCTGGGAAGGAAAAATGGAGAATGGTCATCGACTACAGGAAACTCAACGAAGTTTCAATCGACGACAAATTCCCCATTCCAAACATGGACGACATCTTTGATAAATTAGGAAAATCCAATTATTTCACGACATTGGACCTTGCTAAAGGTTTCCACCAGATAGAAATAAATGAAAGCGACATAATGAAAACGGCGTTCTCAACGAGCGACGGCCATTACGAATTTATTCGAATGCCGTTTGGCTTAAAAAACGCACCATCCACCTTTCAGCGTTTAATGAATGACGTTCTGGCAGAATTCATTGGAAAAGTTTGCCTCGTCTACATGGACGATATCATTGTGTTTTCTACTAGTCTTGAGGAACATCTTACATACCTTAGGAAAATTTTTCAAAGATTAAAAGAAGTCAACCTCAAAGTACAACTGGACAAGAGTGAGTTTCTGAAAAAGGAGACTGCATTTTTAGGCCATATAGTAACAACGGAAGGCATTAAGCCGAACCCTAACAAAATTACGGCCATAAAAAACTATGCAATCCCAAAAACAACGAAACAAATCAAATCCTTTTTAGGCATTACTGGATACTACAGGAAGTTCATTAAAGATTATTCAAAGGTGGCAAAACCTATGACAGCTTTTCTGAAAAAAAGATGCAAAAATTGATGTGAATAGTCCTGAATATATTGAGAGCTTTGAAAATTTGAAAGCACTAATAACATCAGATCCCATCCTGAAGTACCCAAATTTTAACAAAAAATTTACACTTACAACGGACGCATCCAACCATGCTTTGGGAGCCGTCCTGACACAAGAAAACCATCCAGTAAGCTACGCTAGCCGTACATTAAATGATCACGAGACTAGGTACTCCACCATAGAAAAGGAGTTGTTGGCGATTGTATGGGCCACAAAATATTTTAGGCCTTACCTCTATGGCAGGAAGTTTACCATAAGAACAGACCACCGACCATTAGTCTGGCTCAGTTCATTGAAGGAACCAAATGCTAAGCTTCAAAGGTGGAAAATCAAATTAGGTGAATATAACTTTAACATAGAATATGTAAAAGGTAAGGACAACCAAGTTGCAGACGGATTGTCAAGGATAGGAATTCATTACAGCGAAAATGTAACGAATTTGGAAAACCTTAACGAGGTCAACAGAACCACAAGTGCAGAAAACATAAATCTCGACGACCAATCTGTCATAGCCACAATCCATAGTGCTAACGAAGATAGTAGCGAGTACATTCCTATTGTCGAGACACCAGTTAATATTTACAAATCTCAAATCATTTTGAATAACTCAGACTCGATAAATACACATAAAATATATACAGAATTTGGCAAAAGAAGACTTGTTATAGAATTAAAGGAATTCAAAGAAAATTACGTTTTAGATATTTTGAAAAAATTTATTCCACCTAAAGGAATAGTAGCTATATTTTCAAATTACGACCATTTATTTGCAAAGTTTCAGGACACACATATAAAATATTTCAGTAAAAATCGATTACTTAAAACAATAAAATGCAGTAAATTTCTAGGCGACATCACGGACGAGGAAAAATTAGCAATGGTAATCTTAAACACACATAAGCTTTTGAACCATAGAGGCATTAACGAATCATATGCGGAAATCAAAGATATATATTACGCTCCGAATCTCAAGAATAAAATCCAGAGATTTATAAACAATTGCGAAATATGTAATAAAGCCAAATATGAACGACTTCCAAACAAAATCCCTCTAACATTAACTGATACACCAGAAAAACCTAACCAGATTCTACACATCGACATCTAGTATGCAAATATTAACTTAATATACGTTACGATGATCGATAAATTCACGAAACATGTAACAGTTCAGGAAATAAAACATCGTACATGGATGGCACTCCTCAAAACCTTACAATGTAGATTCGCTTCCCTGGGAATTCCTCGGAAAATAGTTGTGGACGGTGAAAGCGGGTTCTCTTCAATCTTAATAAAGGAATTTTTAAAAGAGAATGACGTTGAACTACATATTACTACACCCTATAATAAAACCGGAAATTCTGACATAGAAAGGTTTCATTCTACGTTGAATGAACATATTCGTACATTTACAGCTGACGAAAGCAACAAGGACACGTTACGCAACAAAGTATTAAAAGCCGTAACAATTTACAATAAAACGATACATTCAACAACTAAACAAAGACCAATTGACTTTCTTAATGGCACCATTTCTAGCGATGATTATGTCAAAATTATAGAAACAGTTAAGAAGAACAAAGAAAATTACATTAAAAAACATAATAGAAATAGAAACGATATAGATTTTACAGATAGTCAGGAACATATATATTTAAAAAATAGAGATAAGAGTAAACTTAAACTAATACATAAGAAAACAGACCTAGATATTTTAGATAAAGATCACGTTATAGATGAAAAAGGTAGCAAGTTTTACAAGACACAAACTAAACGCAAATACAAATACGAAAATTCAGATTAAAATAACAATATATTTAATATTTCAGAAAATATTTTTAATTTACATTACAATAACCATCATACATGGACAAAAAATTGACGTACTTGACTTAAGAAATGGACAAGGATACGTGACTATAAGAGACGAACAACTTCAAGTAATAAAAGGCTACACGAAACTACTTCACTGTGTTAACCTAACATCATGGACTGAGAACTTAGAAATTATTGAACACAACATTAACAAATTAAATAATAAAAATGAATATCCGACCTTAATGCATAGTTTTAAACTTTTAGCACAGGAGATAGAGAACATTTCGTATAGGAATAGGCATAAAGTCAGAAGGGGATTAGTCAATATTGTCGGAAAAGGTTTAAAATACCTTGTAGGAACAATGGACTATGACGACGAGCAAGAGATAAGAAAAAGTCTAGAGGAAAACGAAAGAAGTAGTCATAACTTAATTAATGGACTAAATGAACAAATTAACATTAATTACCATTTCGATGAAGCTTTAGAAAACATTACAAGACATATTAACAGACAGCAATTAGAAATCAAAGGACAGTTACAAAATTTAGGAAATGCTATCAACAGAGAGTTCTCAGAAATCGTACATATGCAGCAGGTATTTCAGATACAATATGACATACAGCTCCTAAAGGAACAGATAGGAAAAGTCAAAGAGAATTTGCTGGCAAGTCAATTAGGAATTTTAGGAAGAGATCTATTACTGCCAAAAGAAATTAGGAAATTTAATATAACAATTGTGGAATTAACAAATATAAAGAGTTCCGTTATAATATATGATAGTGAAATAATATTCGTTGTAATGATACCACAATACTCAAATGTAAATTTTTACAGAATAATAATTGAACCAATACCAAACAAAAATAAACTAGAACTTATTTCACCTTTTAACACATTTATAACAAACAATGAGAATAATTACCAAGATGTAAATGGAACAATCCATATTAAGAATTTAAAACCAATAAAAGACAATTGTATTTCAAATCTGTTCAAACAAAATGCGTCATGTAGCTTTAAGGAAAGCAAAGATGTAGTAATTAAACAGTTAAGTAATAATATTATAATAACTAAAAATATTCCATATACACACTTAAAACATAATTGTCATAAATTTAGCATAAGTCTCATAGGCAATAATATAATACGATTTGAAAATTGTGAAATTGAAATAAATGGCATTAAGTATGAGAATTTTATAACATATGATAATTTTATTATACCAAATTTTAGTAATGTAACAATAGAAAATATTGCAGAAATACATATAAAAAATGTAGAAAACAGAAAATTAATAGAGGAATTAAGAAACGGAAAAACAATTTATGAATATGCAAACTCTGTAACAATATTTCTGATCATAATTGCACTCGTAATCATTATTTTTAGAAGGAAAAATAAAGATCGCACAAATGTTAAAATAAAAGTTCAGAACATTGATTCTTCGGAGCAGAATCGTATGCGGGGAGGAGTTACGTCTCAGAGACCACTACCCTTTAATCCCGTTAGTCTCCCCACCTCCTCTTGCCAATCTAACCAATGATAAAGGCATGAATGGCAGAAGCTGCCACTCCCCCCTTTTCCCGTTACTTCGCCATCATTCAAATCCCACCATGCAAATATGCATCACCACTACCATACTCATGTGAATGATCACGCATACCCCACATGCACACTTTGCACTCACAGAAGATGCCACTTCCCCCTTTTCCCGCTACTTCGCCATCTTCCCAATCACGCAATGCAAATATGCATTACCATCACCATACTCAGGTGAATGATCACGCATACCCCACATGCACACTTTGCACTCAATAGTGCACGATCTTGGAATGCGCTTGGAATCAAATGACAAGCCAACGGCAGACGAATTCTTTTCCCACGAAAAGAATGATTACGTTTGCAAATGTGTAGCTATAAGTATAGGTAAAAAAAGATATGTTAAGTTAGTTCTTAAGTGGAAGTCGATAGATGAGAACAAATAAAGTTTTTTTTTTAGCAAACCGGTGTTTGCTTCCATAACTGTACACCATGGTAAAGCATTCTCTGCATATAAGATACATTTGCATATACATGGATCTATTAGGTGATACCACTGCAAAAAAGAATAGCCAATGTGTACCAGCAGGATGGCGTTTACGCAAACTACGGCCAAGCAGTTGAAGAGTGAATAGATCGCGTTCATGAAAGTCGTGGTTAGGACAGAGTGGACCCATTCTGTTCCAGAGCTTCCAGAGTTTCCGGACTGGACCATAATGGACTTTTATTTATGGGGATGGATGAAGGAATGTGTAATCATAAAAAATAATTGATGAGGTAGCTGCGAAAGAAAGAAAGGACATTGTTAGAACCTTTCAAAAACGAGCTTTGGCATGTATATGAGTCAATGGCTTACACTTTGAATAGTTTATATGATACAAGGTTTGTTGAAAAAAATAAAAATAAAAATGTGCAATCAATATTTCTATTTTTTGTCCTAAAATTAAATTTAATTTAATGTTTTACCTGTTTTGATAAGTTCGGTAGTATCTTGAAAACTATGTAAATACTAGGTACACGTTTCAAAGTTTTAAAAAGTGGGGGTTAATAAGATTTTTTTGTGAAAAAAATGATGAGAAAATTCAAAATGTTAAGTTTTTTATAAAGAAAAAAATTACATTTGATCTTCAATAACTTTTGCCACATTAACTTTAGGGTAACATTTACTTTGAAACAAGCTAAATGTTAATAATTACGAGTTCAACTACGTCCCATTTTTTACCATACATGCATAAGTTTGAAAGATGTTGTTTCCAATAAGATTCACAATAGGGTAGAGTAAGGCTTTCTCAAAACACGTGTGTCTAGCTGGGTATGCTATGGTATGTAGAAAATTTTAATATCGTAAATTACGCATTCCTAAATTTTTTCTCCTAGGTTTTGAAAAGAGTGCTATTAAATTTATGGAGCCGTCTTATGTTAAGTGCGAGTGAATTCCAGAGGAGAATAGAATGAACGAGAAGTTGCCGTTCCATACTTGATACGCAGTACGCGGTAAAATTAAACTAAATGAACGATTAGATTGTGAGAAACTTAGCTTGTCGTATAAATATTGAGGCTGTTTACTGGTTTACCTTTAATAAGTATTTAATTATGCAGTAGTCTAAATATCTATCAAGTGTACAAACAAGGTTATTTTTGGTGTATGCTGACACATGAACATTGTGTTTCAGGTCATATACGTATCGTATAATATATTTATGCATTACGCCGTCGTTTTATAAAGGCACAAGTGCAACAAAAAATCTCGCAACAATACGTTATCATGGGAACTTTTAAGGTCTTCACCAACAGCAGTTTAATTGTTAACTGGTGTGAAGCTTTGAGATTGGACAAATTTCTAAGGCAGCCGTATGTTTTTACGATGACTGAACGGATATTTATGATGAGTTAATCCAGCCACCTAGATTTTCAGCTTTGCTTACAAATTTAAATGGTACATTTCCAAGCTGAACTAGAGAGAATTCTTTTAAGGTCAAAATTAAATTGTTAAGTGGCAAAGTGTGTTGCTTTCGGAATTCCGACTGATAAGCGCTAAGAATTCTTTCACGCTGTAGAAAATTTGATATTTTTTAGTGTATTATCTTTTTGAATATTTTCGATAAGCATGAAAGGATAGCAATGTGTCCGTATTCCATTGATAAGTTACCTACTCTTTTCGTTTTTTGGGGATTGGTATAATACTGATTTGCTTGTTTCCAAGCATTTGAAAAAATAGAATTTGTTACAATATTGTTGAAGACGTATATTATTAATAGTATAATGTATGGTAATATTATTTTAATCAAAAGAGGATGAAAATTGTTCGACACCAAGAGCCATAGATTTTATTTTCATTATAGCTTCAATAACATCGGTTTGCTACACTCTGCAGAATTCAAAACAGCCAGCAAATGAAGTTTGGATGTGTTGTGGACGATGACCGAAAGTTGATTGAATTTTAGCGAATTCTTTATTTAATTCATCAGGATCAACCTGATCTAACTTGGGATTTAAGTTACGTTCTACACCCAACTCTTGCAAATATGTCCAACGAGTTTTAGTCGGAAGCTTGTAATTAAAACGCTTAGCGTAATAACTACACGTAGCTTCTTGTCATTTACTCTATTCCATCACAAGCGAAAGTGATCGAAGTACTCAGGAATTCTACATCGTTTCAACTTTTTGTCTGGTGTAATACGTCATGTAGTAGTTAAGCTAAATGTGACAAAGGTAATATCATGCATAGAAAACACAGGAGCAGAAATCTGGGTAGAAAATATATTCGGGCAGTTGTTGGGGATGAAAATATCCAAAGAGTAGAACAAGTAAAGTGCGTTAGTTCTGAAGAGTTAACAATATCGAGATTCAACATCCGGATGGATTCAATAAATGAAGCCTCGTTTTTATTGTACGAGTTCGGCTTCATTTATTGAATATTGCAAGAATATTACAAGAATATTACAATTAAAGTCACCACAGACAATAGTACGCAGGTAGAACGATGAATGGATTTCTAATACGTCAAAGAGAGGCGACAGATCAATATATTTTTATCACCTGTACACAACACCAAGGAGACATTTGATTATTTCAACTTCAACAAACTTATACTGAAAAGGACTATCGGGGGATGATTCAAACAGGGGATTCACAGTCAAATTATCACGACCATAAATAGCAACACCATCTCCAATTCTATTTTTCCTGTCAGATCTAAAAATGTAACCCTGGAGTAAGGTTCGTCCCTTACTCTCGGATCAAACCATGTTTCGGATTCACACGCAACGTGATCATTGGAACCAACAAACACATATCTGAATTTATCAATTTTGTGCAACACACTTTTAGCCCATCTCAAAATTTTCAAGAATCAATCTCAAGTGATAACCAAGTCATCGCCTCTGGAGAGATATCCACCAATATAACCTTTGATCGTACCAAAGAGAAATTTTCCTCTCATTCGCTCAAACAGCGAATAAAATAAAATCACTCACTTACCTCTGAAATTCGCTGGTCATAATGTCAGGATCAGTTGATTAATTTACACCCTTTTTTTGGACTTTTTTTTAGCAAAAGATAATATCACGGTTCACAATTTGTTATTAGTTTTTTCCTTTACGACTGAAAACTGGCTTTTATCACTGAAAACTGGCTTTTGATGTCATTTTCTTAATTTTTTTTAATTCGTTTGGGTTTATTTTTTCGAAATGAAATTTTCCACTTTGATTTATTTAATTTTTTTTTTGGCGAAAAAGAAGAGACACGAGGCTCAGATAGTTGGCAATTTGGCTGACATGGATGCTTGGGGGTATGAGCTTTTTTTTTACTCTATTACTTTATTAGCTATCTAGCGAGATAACATGCATATTCCACCTTATGTACTAGATTATTGGTCGCTAATCACACACTTTAAGTTTTGAGGGAAATATTGTTCCGAAATGGCGATACGTGTTCACCACACTAACTTCTGGTGTCCATGACTAGCTCCATACACAAATCATTCTTTCTTTCGCCAACTTTCGCCTGACGAGGAATGTTGCCTCCCAACCTATCCGACACTGACTTGGGATCTACAGCATTATTTTTCTATAACATCTGTTTGTATATCTTATACATACATTGAAAAGGTTAGTACCACAATTTAGTTTGTTTTATAGAAATTTGTTTGTTATCTTTTTCAGAGAGTTTATTATATATATATCGATCGTTCTTAACCGCTCGCCAACCTATCGGGGATCTTATGATGAAACTCCGACCTCAGTTCAATCAGCTTGCCGATCGAAATCTTACAATCAAGCTCTAACGATATGCCACTCTTAACAAGTAGAATCAGGGAAAAGAGCGTCAATCAACAGTGAAAGTGTTACATAAACCTTTATATTGTTCGACTCAATGATCTTTTAGTTTATTTAAAAGTACCAGTTTTAAATGAGTTTTAAAATGAGAATCTTACCTTAAGTATTCAAAAAAAAAAATGATAATAATAGGAAATTGTGATCTAAAAAAAAAGCAATTCATTAATTATTAATTACAAACACATGCATATATACGTACGAATGAGTAAAATTTTTAAGATCGGTACGAGGAATGAGATATTTTGCACCACATACAATTGATACGAGTAAAAGTAGCCCTAAACGACGAGCTTGCTCGCCGAACATGCTCGTTTGCGTTATCCTTTACACGACGAACACATTTGGTGAGCATTCATTTCGTGTTGATTCTTCATACTGTGAACATGTGCGATAAAGAAACGCAAGTGGCTGCGCTTATGGTGATTTATTTATTTACTAATACCATTATATTTAATCCACGATATTCACTCGGCGGCGTTCTCAGCAAAAATGAGGTTTGCTCGCGAGCATGGCCCTACACGGCGAACATCGAAGCCAACGAGCACGAAAAAATCGAAATTTTTCGCCAACAGCGAGCGGCTCGCGAACTAGTCCCTACATGAGAAAAATATAGGGCCACCTTAACGCAACAACATTTGTAAGTACAACACTTTCTTTCTTTCTTTTCTTGTACAGTGTGTTATATGAATATTGTGTGCACAAGTGCATACAATACAATGCTTACGGCACCGTTTTAACTCAAGTTAATTATGAGCGAATTGTGAATTTATCGCCATTGTTGGTGCAATAAAAAAAAATAATTTGAGTAATTTTATTCCTATTCAAAATTCGGCATTTATTTATTTCCTTTTTGTATTTCAAGTGCACTATGACAAAAGCTTTGATCGAATTTTGTTTTTGCTTTGGAAATGTATAATTCACAAGTCTAAAGGACTTGGTATATGAAAAATATGTACGAGTATAATGCTAAAAATCTATATAAGGTAAAGAAAATTAATGTTAGGATGTTGAGTTTATGGAATAAAAACAAAATTTAATTCGGTTTGTCATCAGCTTTTTGGTCCTTAAATTTTGCAATGAGAAGGCGAAAATAAAGTGTTTTGGATGCAAAGATGTGGTGTTTTAATAGTATTGGGGCTATGTTCAAGAAAGGGCAGAACAAAGCATGGTCGCAACGAGGAATTTACCTCTTTGGTGGATAAGTGATAGTCCAGATAGCTACGATGGTTACTTTCGACATCAACATCTGTCGTGGTGTATTGATCGGCTTTCAGCACAACTTTTGAGTATTCTGTTCCCTTTGTTTTCCATAATTTTTGTTTATTGACACGATTATTTAATATTTTTGTAGTAAGAAGCATCAAGATCACCCCTCCCCCATCCGACGAGCTGATGCCGTGCATCGACAAGCGTGCCACAGCTGTTTACTTGGTAGTTAAGACACCCTTTAGGTTCCCAAGGATTAACTAAAAGATAATTATTACAGGAGGTTGCACCACAGAGATTTTTGAAGAGAGTCTTCTTTATGTTGTGGCGACTAGCCCGAGTGCTCCGGGTACTGGAGGATGTTTCGCCAAGTATGTCGCCGCTGTTCTCTGATCAAAAACTCAGCCTGGTTTTTTTTCGGGTAGAAGCTTATCACAACCACGAAAACAGAAGAAAAACTCTTTCGAGTTACGAAACACAGTATAAAAAAAATGAACTACAAGAAAGGCTAAGAACTTAGAAGTGCGTCAGAATGAAAATCTTTAGACTATCTCGAAAGGAGGAAGTTTTGTTGGCGGAAATGCACCAGGTATGTGTACACGAAATAATTTGGGTGCAGAAAGACTTTCATTAAGATGAATCTGCACGTCAGATTGCAACGCAACATTATGTAAACAAAGCGACTTTTTTGGTTTTTTTTTTATACGCAGAGTTGACGTACTTCAACAATTAAATTTTTTCTGCTACCGAGGAAAATTTTGTTATGTTTGCTGACTGCCTGCATTAGTTTTGGTTTTTACGCGGAAGATTTTTGTTGGTACTGGTGTATTCGTGCAATCAAGTGAGGTGCATAATGTAGTAAAAAGGCTACTCAGATTTTCATTTACATTTGCTGAAACGTCACATAAAATGACTGGAATGAGTGGAGGACTTTTCACGTTCTAATTTATCAGACTTTCCTTTTAGAGAGCGAACAAAAAATCGTCGCAGATGTCTGTTCAAGTACCTCAACCCGTACTGTATGCGCCGCAATGGATCGGTTTATATCCTCAAAGCGTTATTGAAATCAGTGACAATCTTTTCCAGAGTATCAAGTAGTTGTTAAGTTGATTGAAATATTCCAGTTGCTTTTGACTCTCGATGATAGTTTGTTTTAGTTGGACATTATTTTCTTCAAGGTGTTTTGTGAATTGAGATTTGTTGTGCCCAATTGTCTGCGTAAGACGGTGCTTAAGTTACGACAACTATGTCAAGACTAAGAACCTTGTACAGACAGTTTACTGACAAACATAACTCGGACACTAATAAAAGAAAATTACAGATCATCTGTAAGTTTGTATTGGAACAATAAAATTCGGGCTGTAAACACCAGCAACCCGAATATGTTCACGCAAATAAATAAAATATTTCGGAGAAATATTCAGAACGACCTTCCATGTCTTAAAATCGCCCGAACGACGAACAACGAACAAATACTTGTAGAAGCAGGCATATATCCAAATGAGGCTGTTGATGGTGACAACTTCTTTGTGATCGAGGATCCGCAGGAGCTAGTAGAGGCTATAGGGGTGACTTTCCCGGAAGTGTACAAGGCGAATGTTATCATTGGCCCGAATCACGATCTGGAGAATTGAGTCCTTGTGCACAATTTCTCCCTTCGAAATGAAATTGTGAATTGGCGATTCGAGAGCTCGGGTTTCACCTAGTACAGTGACGAGAATATGGCTCGATCAGTCTTCTTCCAAACATTAGTAAGGTTTTCGTGAAGGTGATCAATAGAGTCCTGACTAAGTGGGTTGAGGACAAAAATATAGTTCCGGATAATCAATTCGGTTTCAATGCGGGGCATGATGTTATTCATGCTGCGTCTAAACTGGTTACTGATATCCAATGGAACAAAGGTAAGAACCAGTGCACCGTATGGTTAGAAGGACTCTTTTTCAAGCTGGACAGGTTGGGCATTAGTAAACCACTGCTGTATATTCTTTTTGATATGCTTTTCAGTAGACAGTTCGTCGTGAAGAATGGCGATGTGATTTCTGCTGGAACATTTAACATTAAAAACGGTCTGCAACAAGGTGCGGTAAATTCGTCGATCCTATTCAACATTTACACGAGTGATTTGATAGGTTCACTTTTTTTTTAGTTTTTATTTATTTTTATTTTTTTAACTTAAATTACTCTTATATGCTAAACAAAAAACGGGCACTCTAAGTTAAACCTAACACTTAAACTATGTCTTTCGACAAATCTTACATTATGTTTTTATTTTAACATTACCTAATACTAGAACTAAGAAAATAAATTATAAGTAAAAAACTTAGTGAATGGACATTTCTTAATTTTTTATAAAACTTAAAACTAAAAGCCTACAGACTACCTAAAAATAAATCTTAGTCTACTTAACCCTACTTACATCTAATACGTACGCACACACATACATATATATACATAATACATATATATACTTAATATAAAAATATATGTATATATATATATATTTTGTTTTTTTTTCATTTTTTATTTTTATTAATTTTTTTTTTTGTTTTTATATATTTTTTTTCCTAAAACTAACTTAATCCTACCTAAAACTATGTAAGCCGGCCATGGCTAAAAAAAATTAGGCTGACCCACTCTGCCTCAGATGAAGCTATCTATTACTGGAGGCATTCGACGACGAAGCATCCTCCCCTTCAACTAGCCACCAAAATTGCTGGTGCTGCTGAGCAACATCCCTCCTGTCGCGACTCCCTACCGCCCTACTGAATCGGAGACGCTCCGTACTGCCATGTGCTACGTCTCTGTCGTAGTTGAGTCGCCTGTCCGCATCTGTTCGAGCGACGTGGAAGATTAGCGCCACCGCCAATCTGTCCTGGATCAAACCTTTGCTATCTAGATAGAGGAACGCTTCTGGAGGAATAAAGCCGTCAAAGCGAACTCTCTCGTGATACATATAATTGGGGTAGAAAGACCCGGAGATCAGGTTGTTCGATGAGGTCATTGTTCTTGCAATGTGCCTTCGAGTCAACTTAATGACGAAATTGTCCACTCTTATTAGGTTCGCCCTATTGTACAAGACCTCATTGGGATAGAATTTTATGTAGTCAGACTCTGGTGTTCTGTATAAGCGAAGGAAAGTCCTAAGACAAGTCCTCTCAAACACCTGAATCTTTTCTAATAAACTTGCTCTCACGTTGAACCACACGGGACATCATGGGCCTGATAAGGGCCATGTAGCAGATTACCTTCACCCTCGCATCGAGTTGACTGTTATAAAACAGTCTCTTTGTAAAGGCAAAAGCACCTTTGGCTCTGGCCAGAGCAACATCTATATGTTTGGTAAAATCCAGAAATTGATTTAGCCAGATCCCAAAGTATCTGACTACATTTCGACAGGCAAGTGGCTACCCGTGCTGCCCCACTATCGCTTTCTTTCTGGTATCCCTAAAGGCCCCAGACGAAGGCGTCCTAAACAGAATGGTATCCGACTTCGGAAAGTTGATTTTCAACTTACAGTCATCGCAATATCGCTTAATCTTGTCGAAGTCACGTTGCAAAAGTATATTAATGACCTCAATCTTTGGACCCGATCTGTACGCGATTAAGTCATCTGCATACGCTATGGCATGGTGAAGTGAACCTATCAGATCACTCGTGTAAATGTTGAATAGGATCGGCGAATTTACCGCACCTTGTTGCAGACCGTTTTTAATGTCAAATGTTCCAGCAGAAGTCACATCGCCATTCTTCACGATGAACTGTGTACTGGAAAGCATATCAAAAAGAATATACAGCAGTGGTTTACTAATGCCCAACCTGTCCAGCTTGAAAACGAGCCCTCTAACCATACGGTATCGAAGGCCCTTTCCAAGTCAATGAGGCAGGCACCAGTGCACTGTTTCTTGCCTTTGTTCCATTGGATATCAGAAACCAGTTTAGACGCAGCATGAATGATATCATGCCCCGCCTTAAAACCGAATTGATTATCCGGAACTATATGTTTGTCCTCAACCCACTTAGTCAGGACTCTATTGATCACCTTCTCGAAAACCTTACTGATGTTTGGAAGAAGACTGATCGAGCGGAGATTCACCGGATTGGAAGTATCTTTATCTCTTTTGGGGATGGGATGTACCACCGCAGTTTTCCAATGCGCTGGATAATGTGCATTATTCATTGCATTATTAAACAGGGTGGTATAAATGTTCACCGCTTCTAGAGGGAGATGTCGAAGCACAATGCTCGGTATTTCATCGGTTCCCACTGATTTCTTACTTCTAAGTGATTCGAAGATCGTTTTGAGGTCTTCCTTCGAAATGAACGGTGGTAGTACCATTTCATTGGTGATGACATTATTTGCCATATTCTCGTCACTGAACTGGGTGAAACCCGAGCTCTCGAATCGCCAATTCATTATTTCATTTCGAAGATAGAAATTGTGCACAAGGACTCGATTTTACAGATCGTGGTTCGGGCCAATGATAACATTCGCCTTGTACAGTTCCTGGAAAGTCGCTCCTATAGCCTCCAGCTGCTCCTGCGGATCCTCGATCACAAAGAAGTTGTCATCATCAACAGCCTCATTTGGATCGATGCCTGCTGTTATAAGTATGTTCTCGTTGTCAGTCGTTCGGGCGATTTTAAGACACGAAAGGTCGTTGTGATCTTTCCTCCGAAATATTTTATTTATTTGCGGGAACATATTCGGGTTGCTGGTGTTTACAGCCCGAATTTTGTTGTTCCAATACAAACTTACAGATGCTCTGTAATTTTCTTTTATTAATATTTGGAGATTTTTGATCGACGACTTTAGCGTCATAATCTCCGGGTTACGTCTGTCAGTAAACTGCCTGTACAAGGTTTTTAGCCTTGACAGCAGTCTACTTTTATGTCGGTGCAGTGCGTCAATGGTTGCGTTGCGGAATAAGTCTTCGTTGTCAGTGTATTGATACCGAGGTATCGTTATGTCCATTGTTCGTTTGATTGTCTCGTCCACTAGTCTTAGATAGCTGTCAATCTCCTCGTTTGACAGATTTCTGTTGGACGGTGGGTAGAGCAAATTCGAGGAGAGTGCTCTAGTCAGTGTTCTGGTGAAGTGTGTCCAACGCACTCTACTATAATTGTAGGAATGCCTTTGAACAAACTCATCCAATTCCGCATTTTCGTTGGGAACAGTTATTTCGGTGCTGAGACCGCAATGGTCACTGTCATACACGAAAGTACGTAGACAGATTGTAGTTCGTTGGTTAGTGCATGTCAGTTGTATTTGTTAGTCGAGCAGCAGAAGATCCAAATAAGAACCGTGTCTGGGAAACGACGGACTATCCGTCCCCTTAATCCCGAGTCGATACATCACACTGTGCTGACCCCACCAATTGAATAGTAGGTTCCCTCTAGTATTTGGAGTATTATTTCCCCAATCACTATGTTTGGCGTAGAAATCTCCGCCGATAATAAAGTAGTTCTCCTCCAATTCCAGTCTTAGGAATCGAAAAAGTGTCTCGAGCTCTGAGATGAATAAAGTGGATTGAGTAGCCTTAGGTGCATAAACAGACACCATGTATAACCGTTTTCCACTACGGAGAGGGATATACACGATGCATGCTTCCAGCACCTAGAACCTACGTACTACACGACTGTATGCTCTTTTAAAACGTATACCTTTTCGTACGAAAATCGCAACGCCTCCTCTCTGAATGGAGTTGGGTCGGTTTCTCCGTACTATTTTATATCTTTTGTGCCTCATTTTGTGTCTCTTGGTAAGCTTGGTTTCGCTAACCAAGAGCACATCAGGGGCTTGGTCTTTAAGCAACTTAAATAGTGTGGCTCTTCGTTCAAACCTAATCAGTGAATTAACATTCACTGCAAGAACCTTCAGGGTTTGCTCCGCCATGTACGTAGCCATTACGACTGGAGGTGCGTTAGGCCCGGCAGCAGCGCGTATATTTGATCTACCCGCTTAGCCTGTTCCTGTATTTGACGCTGCAGCTGAGCCATCTGCCCCTGAATAGAGAGCAAGATAGCCAGCATGTCAGGTACAGGTTCCGGTGCTCTAGGCGCTGGGGCCTGAGAAGCTACCTTTGGTTGTTGTACCGTATTTCCCCTACCTGCCGCCATTTGGGCGTAGGTAACGTGGGGAGTAACGGCTGGTGTTTGTGTCTGCACGAGTGGACGTTTAACTTCCACTTTCTGCTGCCGAGCCAGATTTACTCTTTTGATATATTGGAATTTGGGACAACCCCGATAATTTGCGGTGTGTCCCGTGTTCCTACATAACGCACAAGAGAGTTGGCTTTTTTCTGACGCTCCGTCCTTACCTAGAGCGCATTCCTCGGATTTGTGGTTCTTTCCACACTTCACGCATCGAGGCTGCATTTCGCAGTTCGACGCGGCGTGCCCGAACCTTTGGCAGCGAACACATTGTAAAATGTTTTCGCTCCTCTTTAATTTTTCCCAGTGTACAACCTGGTAGTCTAGGACTTTGATGCTCCTTAGACCATCCAGTTTGCTGTTGGGACTTAGCTGAACCAGGAAGAACGGTAGTATCCGCTTCTCCCTTTTGGCTCTAGCCGTGACGAATGGCTTAACCCCTACGAATTTGAGCTCTTCGCACTCCTTCTCTTTCAGCAGTGCAAGGAGCTCCTCCGGATCAGTCGACGGTTCAATCGTTTGCAGCTTGTCCCCCTTCGGGGTGTAGGAGAAGAACTCCGTCGTCGATTCCTTCAGTAAGTTTTTTATTTTAGTATAGCGCTCCACTGTGTTACAGTGCGCCACTGAACCAATTGGCAAAATTGTTTCTAAATTGTTTTGTATATTTTTTTTTTCTTATTCACTCACTTAAAAAGCCGAATCACATCTAATCTGTACGGAGGTTTATGAACGACTGTCTCTCTTGGAACTATGTTGAAAACGATATGCATATCACTTGATACTTGGCGATATTTTTTCTTATTATTACTAAGGTTCTCTCTGAGCAGATGAAGTTAAGACAGCCACTTCCAAGCTTAAGTCAAACAAAACTACTGGAGCCGATGTCTTAACTGTTGAACTGCTTAAAGAAGCAGTTGATAATTAGATACAGAGCATACATCTCATCTCGAAAATAATGGTTGACGGAAGTATGCCCGACGTATTGAACCTCAGCACTATTTGACCGATACTAAGTAAGAGAGCCTTTAAAACTGCGGCAACCCCAGGGGAATAAGTCTCCAACTCAATTTCTGGTTTATTCATAAGACGTGGAGCACTAATCAGAGAGGTCATGCGATATTATTCGAAACAGGTGATAATCCGTCGGGTTGGGTGAATACGGCGGCTGGTATAAGACTTCCCAGTTGAGTGTTTGCAAGTAGGATTTGAGCGGTTGTGCAATGTCATGCTGGAAAATATTTTTCTCGTGTCTGAAGTAGGTTAGGTTAGGTAAAAATGGCTTTTGGAAAGACCAACCCACTTAGGCCTATTGGCCCATTGTGATGTGATTCTCCTACTCTATTAACCAATTTGAACTTATGATGAAGCGTATTAGACTGTTAACGTCTATATTCTGTAGATCGCTTAAGTCATTGTAGAAGAAAGCTCCTAAGTGGGCGGTTCTAGAATTTAGTGAGACTGAGCCCACGGACTTGGTAGCGGCCTGACTATCCAAAAAGTCTTCAACCAGGACAGAGCTGACTTAATCGCTAAAATTTCGGTCTGGAACACGCTACAGTGATTTGGAAGACTGAAGGAGAGGCTTAGATTTAACTTATCTGAGAAAACACCGCCACCAATCCTGCTATCAGTCTTAGATTCATATGTGTAGAAGTGGATAGAGTTTTCATCCATGAAAGCATCTTTCTTCCAGAAGGATCTAGAGGGAAGCTTATAAGAAAGTCTTTATCAAACCAAAGTTCGGATATAGTGTAATCGATGTTCTCTGCGAGGAATCCTCAAGTGTCAAGTGAAACAGAATGTCCAGTGCTGCGGAGGGAGTAGAGCGTAGGGCTCAGCTTATGCATAGGCATGCTGTTCCTTCGACTCTACTTAGTTTGTTTCAGTTGATTGCATTGTCTAAGGCCGTCAACCAGACAACGACACCGTAGGTGAGTATCGGTTTTATAACCGAGATGTAAGTATAGCCAGAGGGTTATGCGAGCTTGAAAGCCATATTTGTTCCCAATGGTTTTTGCAAGAAAATAAAGCTACTGTAGCTTTCTTCACTCTTTTTTGAATATTGGGTTTCCAGTTTAATTGGAAAAGGCTAAATTGGTACGGTTTATTGGGGGAGGGACTATGAGTGGAATTTTATATCTCCTGGAAAAGAGGACAAGATCAGTTTTACAGGGGTTTACTCCCAATCCACAGCGATCTGCCCAACGGGTTAATCTGTTAAAATTTAGCTCAAAGAATTCTTTAACGGCGTTAAGATGATTACGTCATCTGCATAGGCAATCACACTGCTACCACCCATTTCCTCTCTGATGCCATGCAGCATACATCTCCTGACACATTTTTTAGCAGAAGCCCCACCCAGTTTGGAGTTGATTATCCTGCTATTTAGCATAAGACAGATGAGCTTCCAAGTGAGTCATCTACCTGCAGAGTTGACAGCGCAGTCGTAATTGCGAATGTGTTGATGTTATTACAGGCACCCTCTATGCCCAAAAAAGCGACCATTGTGTGCTCTCTATATTGTACGGATCGTTCGATGTGGCTCTTCAGTGAATGAAGAGCTCTTTCCACCGACTTTCCTTTACAGTAGGCATGTTGAGCCGTTGACAAAAGTCTTGGATCAATTTTAGCTCGTATGTCATTCTAGAGTTTTCAGAAGGAAATGTGATATACTTATAGGTCTGAGGAATTTAGTTGGTTGGCTGGGAGGAGCATCACTCAGGCTGAATTGGATGTATCCGTAGTCTGAAAATGAGTGTTCAGTCGTGGTCGCTGAGGCTAGAAAGTAAAAATGCATTAAGGCTACGTTTCACTAACATACAAGTTCTAATTGTACATTTGTTTCTTGTATAGAGCTCAGCGTATACAGGTGTTCCAAGTTCACGAACAAGGGCCTTCTACGATCCATGGTTCCCGGATTAGAATGGTGTCTTCTGCGTTTTTGGAGAGACACATAATAAGTACGTCGAAGCATTTTTTGAGTGATGGAGATTAATTTGTAGAAACCGTATCATTGCTACAATTTACCAGAGTAGCCTCCACTATTGTGCTGTTCGAACCCTTCGATACTGAACATGTACCCAAGAGTTCATTTTCTTCCTTTGATCTCTTTTTATTTCGTCAGCGGATGCGGGGTCCTCAGCCAGGCTGATCCTCGGCACGGGTCGTATGACACCTTGATCCAGCTCAGGGGTTGAAGTAGAAATGGAGGCATTTTTCCTGGAGTGCGCAGCTCAGTCTCAACAATTGTGTTCAGTAGAGTGCCCCAATGATTGTTTCTTTCAGTGAGGAACTCATAATAGACGACACCACACCGATCCCACAAAATACATACCATGAGTTTTTTGCCATTAATATTCTTCGTGGCTGCCGATGTTAAAGCATGACCAGGTGATCCCCATGTTTTCGTCCTCTCTGATTTATCGTAGTGGATACATTTTCCATCACCAGTGACAATACGATACAAATAACTCTTGGGTTTATGCCTGGGAAGCAGCATTTCAAAAATCGGCGTTCAAAGTTCTTTGGCTTCAGTTCATATGGAACCCTTGCATTTGTTACTGGAAATTCAATTACAAGTTCTTGTTGCGTTCTGTACAAATTTTTATCCAATATTGCTTCCAATTCCTCGTATTCGTACAGTTTCGTCCTTCCCTATGCTCTTTGCCTTCGACGTCAAAATCACAATCCTTAAACTTCTGAAATCACTCACGACAACTTCTTTCACTTAAGACAGCCTCACCATACGCGTCTACAAGCAATCGATTTGCCACAGCAGCAGTATTCGTTAAATCAAAGAAGTAAGTAGTTAGACATTTTTGCTGGAAAAGAAATATATTATCTTTATCTATATATGTATATAAAAAATTGTTGCAAGTGCGTTGTGACTTTATAACTCACGAACGGTCAAACCGAATTCGACCAAATTTTTAGGGTTTGTTCGAATAGTCGTGTAGATGGTTTATCTGCACGAAATTGCAGACGCGTTCGTGAGTTATGACTTTTTATGCCAACATCTGATTTTGTCCATATAAAAAATAAAAAAAAAACAACAACAGTACTGTGTGCTGATGTCATATACACGGCAAATACACGTTGTAGAGCATACACGCATACACATTGACAGCTATCAGTGAGTGATCATGTTAACCCTTTCCTATCTGACGGTACTAATTCGAACCGCCTACTTTTACGCCAAATATTTCAAACACCTGACCGCATAACGGACAATTATCATTGTCGATCCTTAAAAGTACCGTTTGGCAAGACAGCACGTTGTTTAAATCCTGGAGAAAAATAAACAATCTGTGAAGCTTGCAAGTTGAGACTTGAACAAACGGCGGAGTAAGTGAAGTGTGAAAATTTCAAAAATAAATTAAAAAAAGAAAATTGCAAGGTAAGTTTAATTTTCTTTTAGAATTAGTTAGTTAGCCTTATCGATAAATGTATTTTTACAAGTTTTACACATATTTTCCGTTATTTCTATTCTAAGATTATGAAAATCTGCTGGGGACTGAAAAGGCCGTTAGGGCTTTGGGTTTATTTTTATTTGAAATAATGAATGGTACATACTCGAATTTGCTAAGTAATTGTAGTGTTGTTTGAGGTCATGACTTTCAACCACAACCCTTGAGGGTCTTCGATGAAATTCTCGAAGAAGCATTAGAAAGAGAGCTCAACCGGCTCCCGACCTTGGAAGAAGAAAGACAGCAATTATTGAACCCTCAGAAGGTAGCAGCCACATCAAGCCCTGATGTGAATGTTGCTGCTTCAATACCAGACCAACTTCACGGATAACAGTTGAAGTAGACCGAAAGTGGGAAAAATGCGAATATTCTGGTGACAATGGAGCAGTTGAAGCATTTTTTCGGATTTTCCACATTTTTTCCACTGATTCCATATTAGAGAGCATCGTGTATTAAAGCAACCTTTACGCTACTACCAAAAATAAAACACTGAATTTGAAGAAAGAAGAATTGATTGCCTTCATAGGTATAGACCTTTATATGGTGTAGCGTTTTACAAAATAAAGATAATGAAAAGCGGTAGTTTAGGCTTGTGACTTGTTTTATTGAGTGATGAGCAGCAAGAGAGAGATTACAATTTTGTTCACTTTCTTATATAGTTCGAAGATCGAAGCGAAAGAGATATTGAAAGGAAAGAAAATATGCATGTACTAGATTACTACAAAGAAAGGAAAAGCAAAAATATAACAAATTAAATCTTCGATTACATTTCAAAATGTGTTCTTCATTTTAATTACAAATTATCACTAAAATTATTCCAGGTAATTTATTAAATTCATGGGTTACTTAACATAGCCGGTCCCCTTGAAAGGTCTGTCTGCCTTTCAGCAGCATCATCAGACTCCATGTCGATCGGAAAGCGGGAAATTTTTGTGACAGCTCTCTTAAAAATGCCGTTGTTTGTTTTTACTGCAACTACTCTAATTTTTTGGTCCTTTCCAGGGAACACATTCACTATCCGTCCACTAGGCCATTCGCGCGAAGGAGTAAGACTAGGTCTCCTATTCGTATATTTTGTGCAGGGGTGCACAACTTTTGCCGAAGTTGTAGATTGTGTAAAATTTCCCTTTGCCATCGCTTCCAGAAGCACTGCTGCAAATAGGCGACTTTCTGATACCTAGTCAGGCGATTTTGGGTTAATATCCAATAGAGATGGCTCAGGAATACTAGTCAAAGGTGCCCCAATTAAAAAATGACCTGGTGTGAGAACTTGTAAGTCATTGGGGTCTGTAGACATCGGTGAAAGTGGCCTCGAGTTCATAATAGCTTCTATTTCACATAGCATAGTCAAGCGAAGCACTTGACAGCACTTTAAGCATGTGATGTTTGGCAACCTTTACAGCTGCTTCAAAAAGTCCCCCAAAATGGGGGGACCTGGGTGGAGAGAAGATCCATTCAATGCCTTCCTTAAGGCATTCGACTTCAAGTCTGTAGCGATGATCTTGAGACAAAAACAACCTTCGCAAGTCTTGTAACTCAGCTCTTGCCCCTACAAAATTTGTGGCGTTATCAGAATAAATTTTACAGCATTTACCTCTCCTAGCGATGAAACGCTTTAAAAAGTCCCCCAAAATGGGGGGACCTGGGTGGAGAGAAGATCCATTCAATGCCATCCTTAAGGCATTTGACTTCAAGTCTGTAGCGATGATCTTGAGACAAAAACAACCTTCGCAAGTCTTATAACTCAGCTCTTGCACCTACAAAATTCGTGGCGTTATCAGAATAAATTTTACAGCATTTACCTCTCCTAGCGATGAAACGCTTGAGCGTTTTCAAAAAGGCTTCGGTGGTGAGGCTTGTAACCATTTAAAGGTGGCATGCTCTTGTAGCGAAGCACACGAATACCGCCACATAAACCTTAACTCCTTTTGCCACGGATTCCAGACCGAATGTGAAAGGGTCCACAATAATCCACGCCAGAGATCGAAAATGGTCGAGATGGTTTTGAGCGATCAGCTGGTAAGCGTCCCATTATTTGATGCCGATGAATTGGACGAAAACGGAAGCATAAAGGGCATCTTGATATTACTGAGTTGATGGCATGCTTTCCAGACAAAATCCAGAAACGCTGGCGAAGAATATTAAGGAGTGTCTGACAAGCAGCGTGATGATATTTGACGTGGTGGTACCAAATTAGGGACTTAGTGAAGGTATGGCTTTGTGGTAGAAGTATCGGGTGCTTGGCGTCAAAGTCTAGTTCGGTGTTTACCAGGCGTCCACCAACACGGATGACACCCTCGACATCTAGGAAATGGGCGAGTTTTGCCAATGGCGAACCAGAGTCCAGTTGCTTATTGAGTGAGAGCCTTGAATGATCTTTAGGAAAATATACCATTTGTACATTTCTCACGATAGCCCTGAGTGCTTGGTCCATTTCTTGAGGGTCGATGGTTGCTCTTCTATTCTTCATGCGGCTCTTCAATGAAAATCGACGGACATAAACAAAAACTAGAAGCAGACGAAAATATGAATTAGCGAATTTGTTGTTAAGAATTAAATCTGTTGGGTTGGAAAAGACTGCAAATGAAAACTTTGTTTGTGGTTTTTGTTCTGGAGAATGTTTATTTATGTGTGGAATGGATTTAGCTGGCCAGAAATCTATAGATTGTTTCAGAAATGATGGCCCATCAAACCACAGATTTAACTTTACTAAATTTCTAGCTGATGCGCCACGTGATACTATATCAGCCGGATTATCATTTGATGGCACATGTCTCCAGTGGTATGATTCCGTAATCTCATGAATTTTGGTGATCGTATTTGCGACAAAAGTTTTCCATTGGTAGTGTTTCGAGTATATCCAGGAGAGGGTGATAGTGGAGTCAGTCCAGCAAAAAACAGCGTCATATGAAAATTAAATGAGTGGAATGGTTCCATGTAATAATTCGGATAGTAACACTGCAGCACACAGCTCTAGACGCGGAAGAGTCACAGTTTTTACTGGTGCTACACGGGATTTAGCACAGATTAAGCGTATGTGGGCGTGTCCACTTTGGTCGGTAGTTCGAAGATATATCGCAGCCCCATAAGCCTTTTCACTGGCATCGCTGAATCCATGAACCTGAATCGAAGAAAAGGCATGAGTATTTAATACATACCTAGGTATTTTAATTTTGTTAAGATATGACATGTCGTCAATGAAATTTTTCCATGTCGTATACAAGTCTTGTGGCAAGCTTTCGTCCCAGTTAAGTTTTATTTTCCAGAGGTGTTGAAGAAAGATTTTTGCGGACACTATAAGAGGATTCAGAATTCCAAGTGGGTCAAAGAATTTTCCAATATCCGACAAGACTGTCCGTTTGGTTATAAGCGAAGTTTTGTGATTTCCACCTAAGTATGAAAAGAAAAATGTGTCATTAATAGGATTCCAAGCCATTCCTAATGCTGTAATGAATTTGTTATCTTGTATTTCATGAATTATCTCCCTGTCAGCAACGGTTACATCTTTTAATATGTCCTTGGAATTAGAGAACCATTTTCGGAGAGGAAATTTTCCAAGATTTAGCAACAATTCCACCTCCTGCTTTATTTTTGTTAGCTCTTCCAAGTTATCAGCTCCTGTCATGAGGTTGTCTACGTAAAAATCGTTAGCAACAATCTCTGCCCCAATTGGTAGACTTCATCCTTCGTCAGTTGATACATAGCGCGGATTGCCAAAAATGCGGCAGGTGCAGTTCCATAGGTCACGGTTTGAAGCTGAAAAAATCCTATATCATCCAAACGATTTTCACGCCATAAAATATATTGGAAGTTTGAATCGTTTTTATTCATTCCAACTTGCCGATACATTTTTACGATATCAGCACAAAGCACGTAGCGGTGAAGACGAAACCGATACAATAAGGAAAATATGTCTGATTGAATCGTGGATCCAACCATTAGAATATCATTTATAGATTTTCCGCTGGTAGTTTTAGCAGACCCATCAAACACCACTCTCAGTTTTGTGGTAGAGCTATCTGCTTTAACCACAGGATGATGTGGTAAGAAATATGTTTGCGCGGTATTACCTGCCTTTTTTGGATCAATTTTCTCCATATGTCCCAAGGATAGGTATTCGTCCAAAAACTTCGAGTACTCACTTTTCAATATGGGATTCTTGTCAAGTTTGCGCTCTAAGTTGTAAAATCTGCACAAAGCTGCTTCTTAAGAATCACCAAGGGAAGATGGTGACTCACGAAATGGAAGTTTGACCATGTAACGCCCTTCAGAATTTCTTGTAATTGTAGTTGTGAAGTGCTGCTCACATATTTCCTCCTCCAATGAACGTCTGTTGTTTGGTGCCTTTACGTCCTCAATTTCCCAAAAGCGTTTTAGGGTGTCATTAAGCGAGGTTTCCTTTCGCTCGTCACCTTTTAAAGATACAGATAATGCAACTTTAGTTTGGGGTAAATTACCTGCAATTATCCACCCCAAGAGTGTTTTTTGTAATATAGGGCAGTCATCTCGGTCGCCAAGTTTAATTTGACCTACACAGAGCAAAGAATAAAAGTGCGAGGCACCGATTAACATGTCGATTTTTTGAGGTTTGTTAAAGGCTGGATCAGCGTACGGAATGTTTTGAGGTAGTTTGAAGTTTGAAGTTTTCGGTGCTGAAAAACGATGGTGGTTGAAAGGCTGTGATGAATGGTACTACAATTGCTTCGACATTCGATGACCAATTAGTGTGAATTGATTGGATTGAAACACTGGCTCCTTTGCTGGAGCGAGCACTGATGCTGCAAATGCCTCCAAATTCCGTGTCCACCTTTGAAATACGAAGCCCAAGGCGATAAGCAAGTATTCCTGTGACAAAGTTTAGTTGGGAGCCACCATCAAGCAGAGCTCGACACGGTATGTATGCTCCAGATGCATTTTTAACATTGAGAATTGCTATAGCGAGAAGAACGTCTTTAGTAAATCTTGTTGTGGTAAATGTAGAAAGGTTAGGAACTGGGTAAACATGCTGATTTTCTGCTTCTGCTACTAATTCAACCGGGGATGTAGAACTATTGATTGATGATGATGTATGCATGTGTACTGATTGAGATGGAAAGTGAAGCAATGTGTGATGTCTCCTTTTGCATGTTTGACAGGTTTTAGATGAGCAAGCCTTAGCAGTATGGCCTTGTCGCAGGCAATTAATACATAGACCATGCTGTATCACTTCATTGTACCGCTGGGCTGGACTCATTGCGGTGAATTTGTCGCATTTAAAAACATTGTGATGTCCAGAACAAAAGGTGAACGTTGATGATTCAGGTGAAGTAATTAGTGACGATTTGGACGTCTTCCTACTGGAGAGAATTTTTCATGGATTTTGATGATGCGGAACATAAAGATGTCTTCGTGAAAGATCCAAATGCTCTAATGTTTGACAACGATCTTCCAGAAAATCAGCAAAATCCTGCCAAGTAGAAATTTCAAATTTCTGCTCATGGTCCTTAAGTGAAGACATTTTCTGATGTGTAATTTGGCGCATCTTTAATTCATCCTCCCATGAGGCTTGAGTGGCGCTATCAACTTTTAAGAATAGGATGTGTACCAGCAGACCATCAGCGATTTGTTCTTTATTTGCGATAGTAAGAAGTGAGCGCATGTGGGCGTTTATGCTATCAGCGATGTCGTGAAGTGATTCTGCAGAACCTTTTACAGCACTATGTAGTTGAAAAATTTCATTTATGTGATTCTGAAATATGTAACGTTTATTGAAATAGCGTGACATGCTATTCGATCGAGATCGACTGCCTTTTCATAGTTTTTAGGCAACAATTCTAAAGATTGAAGAACCTTTGATGCATTACCATGTAGACAATTTCGGAGATACTGTAGTTTGTCAACGTCTTTAATTTTGTCATTTTCGTGAACCGATACCTTGAAGGAACCCCAAAAATCGAGCCAGTTGCTGAGATCGCCTGAAAACGTAGAAAGCTTTATTTTTGGTAGATTAGAAGAAGGAGTTGGTGGTGCCAGAAACATGGTAGAATCTCTTTCTGACACGGACGGGCGGGATTGCAGTTTAAGCCTGAAGCCAGCTCGGCATCATCTTGTTGTTCTAGATCTGATTGTATTTTCGAAAAATTTTTTAAATAGGTTTCTAGCATTCCTAATTTTGTTTCTAATTCAAAGGGGTTGGCAGCCTCCATTCTGCTGTCCACATATGCTTTCATGTTTGTCATCTGGCACTTGACCACACCACGTTGCCTTTTAAGACCTACCGCCGCCATTTTGTGAATCCAACTAACGTCTTGCCAATTAAATTTAATCACAATATCAACAGTTGCACCTCAAACAAGGTATGTAGAACTTTACGTCTAAACCACCACCCAAATGTTTGTCGGAGAATTTCAGAATTATGAGCTCACACGTGTGCAAAAAAAATGCAACTCCACCAACAGAGAAGTTTGAAGAAAAACGAAAATCCACGTGTTTCCAAATGCCACCAATGGAACCAACTCACCTAAGCGATCCAACTATGTGTCCATAAAATACTCGTATGCTTGTCAAAAAGAAACTCACCAATGTCAATGTTACTAGGCGACAAGTTATTCCTAATCCAAAATTGTAGGGAAAGTTCACAGAAGTGGCCACCGCTCTCGAGTTCCAGTAAAATGCGAATCCAAAATTGCAAATCTCGGTAGAACCTCCAGAATTGATTTGTAGCGTTTTACAAAATAAAGATAATGAAAAGCGGTAGTTTAGGCTTGTGACTTGATGAGCAGCAAGAGAGAGATTACAATTTTGTTCACTTTCTTATATAGTTCGAAGATCGAAGCGAAAGAGATATTGAAAGGAAAGAAAATATGCATGTACTAGATTACTACAAAGAAAGGAAAAGCAAAAATATAACAAATTAAATCTTCGATTACATTTCAAAATGTGTTCTTCATTTTAATTACAAATTATCATTAAAATTATTCCAGGTAATTTATTAAATTCATGGGTTACTTGAATTGAGTGACAATTGCTCTTCGTCGCCTGATTTAAACAACGCTCTTATATGCAAAACAATGACCAGGGACAGATTTGCGGTAATACTGTCATCTTTACATTGTAATGATAATTCTATGATGTCTAGGAACTGTAAAGATAAGTTTTTCAAGATAGGGAAAATGCTGGAAGAGCTGAACCGAAAATTTCAAGAATGTTTTCATGGAACAAGAGAAATGAGTGTTGATGAGCCGATGGTAAAATTCAAGGGTATATCAGCTCTGAAACAATATCTTCTGATGAAAAGGGGATACAAACTATAGTCCTTGAGATCAAAGATCTTCTTTTCAAGGAGTATGATGAGTTATGATTTATCAAGGCAAAGATGAACAAATGACGGTGAAGTTAGCTGATTATTAATTTGGAGAAAGAGTTGTAGTTGCGCAAAAACAAAGTCATATATTTTGATAATTTTTTCTCATCTGGAGAAATTGAAAACTGAAGGGACCTTTGGCTGTGGAACAATCAGATGTAACCGAAAGGCACTGTCTAACAACATGGAAGGTGATAACAAATTGAACAGAGGAGATTATGACTACAGGTTTTCGAATCTAGACATTGGGTTTTGGAAGTCGAAAGACAACAAGGTTGTGGATTTTGTCTCAAATTTCAATGGAAATGAGGAAACCACTGTTTTGCGAAAAGAAAAATATGGCACGAGATCTTCAGTTTCCTGTTCCTGGCGCACCAAAAAGTCAAGTTTTTGGAAAGTGTACTTAGAACCCTAATAAAAATCGAAAAAATATAATGTTTTTCTTTTTATAGCATTTTAAAATATTTTATTTCAAAAAGTTATATTTTCTAATTATTTCTAGGAGCCGTTAGGAAAGGGTTAATGTTCTTTTTCATCAAACTCGCATTGTGAACGGATGTAGTCGGTAAAAGTCGTATTTAATTTTTTTTTGTTTATTGAACAAAAAGAGTTTTGCTTACAGTTTTTATACATAGAACATATTTGAAATGCCACGTGTAAGGCGTTCAAATATTGGTAGTATTGGTAGATGTACACGTCATTCGAGAATTGTTGCAACCAATCGAAGATCACTAAGTGAACGAGATCATAATCAACAAAATGCATCACAGAGGGAACGACGTAGACGTATGTATAAACCAATCGGTTGATAATGCAAACACGGTTGACAGTGCAAGGCCAATAATTCGACGTACGCGTCCCTCAATTCAAAGTATATGACAAATGTAATTGGCGGCTTTTAACTATGATAGCACAATTGATTACAGTATGCATTCTTATATTGGCCAAATGAATAAACAATGTGTGCATTGTAAAGTATTCAAATTTATGAACGAAACGTCTGGCATGTGCTGTGCTGGTTTGAAAGTTATATTGCCTGTATTAGAAGCTCCACCAGACATTTTGTACTCATTAATTTATGGCAATTCACCAAGGTCAAAACATTTATTAACAAATATTCAAAAGTACAATTCATGCTTCCAAATTACATCTTTTGGAGTCACATATATTATAAGAGATGGGTTTATGCCGACGTTTAAGGTAATTACTTCGCATGGAGTAAATTATATAAAATTTGTTTTATGTGCGTCCCTGTATTTAATGTCTTCAAAAATTCAGATTCAGATATAAACGTATTTCAAAAATATTACAGATTCAAGGTCAGCTATACCATAGAGCTGGGTCATTGTTGCCATTCCCAGATTCATCAGTTTTTGCAAATATATTTCATTGGTAATGAAAACAGCGAATTGAATCAGCGCTGTGCAATTGCATCAAATACAAGAAGAGAAATCGTGAGTGAGCTGCAAAGATTTTTCCATCAGTACATAAAATCATAATACGTGCCGACAGAACACCAATCGGACAACATGCCAGGCGATTTAATGCACCAACAATCGATGAAGTGGCAGTCGTTATAGTTGGTGAACAATTTCGGCTAAGAGATATTGTTTTATACCGTAGGAATGAGCAATTAAATCGTATTTCCGAACTCCATCGTTGTTATGACGCATTGCAATACCCGATTTCGTAAATCCAACGAATGGTAAAAAAGGATGATTTTTGATCACTTTTTTGAGTAAAATTTGCATTCAATTAACTAAAAGAATAATTTTTATTATTTTCAGGTCAAGAAACAGCTAAAAAAGTTAGTGCAATGAATTTTCATTCGTATTGATTAATGATTCGGGACCAAGAGGACAATTAAATTTTGCGATGCAATAAACTTTTTCATCGAAAGCGAACGATTGAATTTCATCCGTCATAATCATGCCCGATTGAGATCTGAAGAATACATAGATTTACGTGATGCACTATTGAGTGATGTGGATGTGTATAACATTGGAGGTTTAACGATATTGCCGTAGTCATATATTGGTAGACCACGTCATATGCATGAATATACGCAAGATTCCATGTCATATGTTCGTCATTACAGCTGTCCAGATTTGTTCATCACATTTACTTGCAACCCAAAATGGGCTCACGTGTATGATTGCTTATTTCATGATCAGGTGCATTGAATCGAACATTACAGGATCTACGTATAAATCAACAGTTGTTCGGCTGTGAATTAATATTGCTGTCTGGTGATTTTCGACAAACGTTGCCCGTCATTCCCAGATCAACCCCAGCTGATGAAATAATGCATGTTTGAAAAGTTTGTTTCTTTGGGGAAATGTACAGAAGTTATCGCTTAACATAAATATGCATGTGCGTTTTCAAAATGGTCCATCATCACGTGAGTTTTCCAAGCAACTGCTGCAGATTGACGATGGCAAAATTGCAAGGCTTTATCACTTTACCAAATAAATTTTGCACAATTTTGCCACCAAAAGAAGAACTAATTGATCGCGGTTTTCCAAACATTGTTCAAAACTATAAAAATCATGATTGGTTAAGAGAACGAGCAATTTTAGCACCGAAAAATCCAAATGTTAACTGCTACGAATGAAGAAGACGCAGTAAATTATCCGGTTGAATTTTTGAATTCTTTGGAACTACCCGGTATGCCACCGCATGGTTTGAATTTGAAAGTTGGTTCATCGATCATATTTCTTCGTAATCTCAATGCACCAAAACTTTGCAATGGAACGAGACTTTCCGTGAAAAAAATGTATGCCCAATTTGAACAATTCTCACCGGCAAAGCTCAAGGACAACCGTTTCAAGTGTGTGGTGTGAATTTAGAGGAACCGTGCTTTTCTCACGGAAAATTATACGTTGCATGTTCCAGAGTGGGAGCACCAACAAATTTATTTATTCATGCACGACACAATCAAACAAAAAATATTGAAAAAAAAGTAATAAATGAATTTTGTTCAATTTCAATATTCATGCGTAGCGAAGCTAGTGTTGATATAAAATCGTTAATATTTTTGTGTAGTGTTATTGACAGATGCCCGAGCTTATCATTTGACGTTTTGTTGTACATATGAGACTTTCAACCATAAATTGAACAACTATTTAAAATAAATGTTTTTACAACATCTTTTCACATAATTAGCACACGCTTAAGGGATTAGGAACATCTGAATGCGCGGGCGTGAATTACTCCTCAAAAAATTATTATTCAGGACTTTCAAAATAGATTTGCATTTTTACCCATATTTACATTGTCGCAACAGCTACAGAAAAATTACCATAAATGATAGAGCTAAGCAATTCTATTATCAAATATCTTTTATACATCTAAAAGAAACAACTTTATGCGAATACCTTCGTCATAAGTCCAATATTTATTGCACTAGCTTTTAAGAAAATAATATTTGCTTATGGTCAAGTATATTGCCTAAACCATCGTTTTGCTATTCTATTATTCCTAATTGCCTCAGATTGTATTTCATGCATTGGTATCAAACAAGATTGCTATGTGTATACCATCCAACATCTCTGTTTTAACTGTACTTTACGATTTTCGAAGTAGTGTAATATCGCAGTACCAAAGCACTGTCTGGAAAGTTCAGGTATCCGTACAGGTTTTTACCTTAAATTTCGATAAGAATGAAGTCGATAAAAAAGGTAGATATTCTTAGCCTGATCCTCTAGAACATAACTAAAACTTATTCCCCTAGCCACAACTGTTCTGGAGTATTTTCCTGAATTTCTGGATTTTTGTTCTCTAAATAAGTTCCTTCAACTATCCTGCAGCTCTGATTTGAAGAGATGTATTCGTAGCTTTGAACAAATAAAACTACGAATTTCTCATAGTTCCAGTTATGAGGAAATTAAATTTCATCAGATTAAATACACAGAACTCTGTGCCTCTTTCCACTGTAACTATTTATGAAAAACTTGAACTGAGCCTCAGTTTAAAAAAGCGAGAAGTCTTTTCCCTTACACTTTATATGTAACATGGATAACAACATGAATAAATATAGCTCTCAAAACAAAACGCATATTATAAATGCAAATCAATTCAAATATAAATTCCCCAAAGTGGATAGGTGCTTTCAAAATTTACTTGAGAAATACAATAGTAAGATATGTGAGGCTTACCGAAGATTGTGAGGAATTTCGTATAGAAATTGAGTTTTCATAAAGCTTGGAGGGGAGGGGAAATACATAGTATTAGTATGCATGAATTTTTTGGCTATTATAAGGATTTATTATAGGATATTCCATGAGTTCATTCGAAATAGAAGTTTATTTGTAGTCGAAGTATTTATTAAGCAGCCGGGAAAAGTTCGTGCGGGTTTTCATTTGGTATCGTTTTAATATCATTTTTAAATAAATATTTATGTTTGTTTAGAATAACAAATTGCAAAGACAATAAAGCGTCATGAAGATAAAAATTGCTCGCTTAGAGTAAATTATATTATAATATACATGGCGTCCCTAATAATATGCCAAAGTGGAGATTCCGGATATATTCTAAGGGTAGGAGATGCATCCGAGATTCAGAGGTTTTAAGCAAAGCCTTCCTGTTTTATTTTTAAATTTATAAAAATATTGTTGCAATTTATAATATATGCGGATGAAAATTTTCACTCGCACTTTGCCATCATTTTTTTCGGAAAAATATCTTATTACCCCCCATTTTTTGCAACTTTGAAACGTGTACCGAGTATTTGCTAATAATATTGAGGCAATAAGTTTTCCTTTGGTAGCAAATGTCCGAAGGGCTAACCGGTGTATAGCTCAAAGTTTAACGTGTAGAGCAAAAAATCCATACTCTCAAATCTCAAAAAAACAGAAAATCTCTTTTGAGGCATTAAACATCATTTTCTATTAGTTAATGCGATTTATATAATAATGTATATAATGTTGGCATTAATGCAATAAGTAAAAACAAAATTCAGTAACGCTTTTCCTGTTTGTTTTTCATTTTAAATTATCAAATGTTTTGCTTTGTTATCAAATTGCCTTTAAAAACCATGATAAAACTTTATGAGAAAGTTCAAGGCTATTACAAGGTACCATTAAATAGATTTGTAAAATAGTAGTAAAAAAAGTGTAAAATAGAAGTAGCTTAAACGACACATAAAATGTAAAGCTGTTAAATTATTCAATTAACATTTTAAGTGACTTTGGAAAATTATTGTAATTTTGAACAAAAATTAAGAAGTCCTTAGAATAATCATAGTTCACCAATACTCGTATGATGTTTTTCTTATCCTCTTTCAGAAATAAACGCTTATGGATGAGACACACATATTATCTATTTTAAGCTTTGTTATTTTTTTAACGACACCAAACAAACAAAACAAATTTAATCTTTTAATTTAATTTAACATTTATTTATAACTCAAAATGATTGTAGTCGTGATCCCACTGTTTCTTGATAAAATCAGCAGCTCTCTCCGCCACCATTATTGTAGGTGCATTTGTGTTTACACTAACAATGTTTGGCATTATACTGGCATCACCAACCCTGAGTCCGTTTATATCTCGCACACGTAGTTCTGAATCCAAAATAGCACTTGGATCTGTGCTTGGCCCCATTTTGACAGTGCCGGATACATGATATAGTGTTGAGGAAAGGTATTTCATATAGGACATCCAATATTCATCACTCTTAAATACAAACTTATCACATTCCGGCAAATTTAGTTGAATAAGCTCTCCCTTTTGGTCCCGATACGCTGCAGTTTGTTCTAATTTCATTTGAAACTTAATACCACGAAGTAGAGTTTTCTTATCGTCTGGATGATCTAAGTAATTTGCAAACATTTTTGGTGGATCTTTTGCATCTGCACTGCGTAAGCGTAATTTTCCAATAGATTTTGGCCTAAGAAGAACTACGTAAACTATTAGAATGTGATTATGTTTATGAACTTCTCGAACACTGTCTGCAATGCTGTCTTTCAAGGTAAGGGATGTTAACCATAATTCTAAATTTGAAGTTCCACGCTGGAGAAACATGTGATGGAATAAGATGTCGGGGAATGGGCTGTTTGAGCTTTCATCAGAGTTTATAAGTCCCGCAATACTAGCAGTGCCATGAGCTGCCAATGGTCCAGATTGATTGGTGAGGTAATTATAGGTAGCCTCTAAATTTCCTTTCATTGTTTCAGGTTTAACTTTGTTCTCATTTATTTTAAAAAACAGTGGAATGATGACATGATCCTGAAGGTTATCACCAACCTGAAGATTTTTTATGACAGGAATGCTCAAGTTTTTGAGATGATCTTTGGGACCGATTCCTGATAGCATTAAAAGTTTAGGAGAGTTTAATGCGCCAGCAGAGAGCACGAGTTCTTTGGCCACTTTTACTATGATTTGATGTTTGTTCTTATAGAGAAACGAAACGGCCGTCACTTGCTTACCTGACTTATCAAAGTTTATTTTTGTCGCAACTGCATATTTGACTACATGTAAATTTGGACGATCCCTGGCTTTTGCTAAAAATCCTTTGCCTGTGCTAGCTCGACGACCATTTGCGACTGTACCCGGCAAAGCAGTATAACCAATATCTGCACCTTCTTGTAATTTTTCAATGCTAGGGATTCCTAGTTCCTTAGCACCAGCGAACAGCATTTCACGTATTTCAGGATATGATACATCGAAGGGTCCTACATTAGCGCTTCCTTTTGATTTGCTGTTTTCAACGGATTTTTTAAAAAATGGAAGGACATCTTTCCACGACCAGTGAGGGTTTCCCTTACGCTCCCAATTATCATAGTCTTGACTTAAGCCGCGAAGGTGCACCATGGCGTTAATACTTCCTGACCCTCCAATCATTTTTCCTCTGGGCCAATAGCACACGTGATTTCTGTATCCCATACAACTTTTTCCATCCGGCTCAGTAAAATAGTTCCAAACATAATCCGTGTGTTGAATACTTAAAAATAATGCAGGTATCTAAAAAGTATATGAATAAAATGTTCTCACATCCCTTTAATGTACTCATATAGCCTACCTCGGACTCTAAGGGTGGATCACCTCCTGCTTCCAATACCAAAACCTTCCAATTGGGATTTTCACTTAACCGACTTGCGATAACAGATCCAGCAGTTCCAGCTCCGATAACCACAAAATCATAAGTTTCGATTCCGTCTTGTAAAATAGTCTCTCCATGGTCTTTTGGCCATGAATCTGGTGACGATAAAGCACACTGAGCTGCAAGTAGTGCTTGGAGAAGCGCCGACACCATGCCATTGCCAACCCCAGTGCTTTGCTGCATACATTGCGTAGAAAATGCAACGCCAGTAGACATTTTCTCTGCGTAACGTGTGTTTCTATCTGTGGGTTTTCAATAACTAAAGCTAAAATGAAGCCCAAAAATACAGTTAAATACAGTTTCATCTTCTATTGTGAAATCTACATACCTCCATTGATTACTCGTAAATGTGTTTGTTATGTTTACTTAGTTTAATGTTAATGCAGTTGAATAACTGTGTTATCTGTCATATTACTGTCATAAACTGTATTGTTTATGTTAAGTTTTTGTTTAATGAAATGCTTATCATGAGGCCTGTAAATTGTATGAACAAATTTACGTAACTACTACAGAAGGGATTGCACTGTTATTTTTAAATTGTGTAGTTTAAAATTTGTTTAAATTGTAGGTTCACACGTTAATAAGTATGTATTTACATACACACATATATATAATATGTATAAAAGAAACCAAACACACCTGAGTTTCAAACCACTACAAAAACCATCTTTCCTTTCTCTTCCTTCTACTTTTCTGCCCGCGCCCTGGCAACAGTAAAAGAGTAAATTATAAAAAAAAAATATATGTACTTTACTTACAGACTATTTTTAGATTATTTTTTACGGTCTGTGGAAGGTTTAAGTTATATTTTGGTTTAAAGATGAGTCGATTTATAATAAATGGTAAGCAGTAAACATATGAAACATATTCTTAATATTGGAGTGACTAGATGATTTACTGATATTAAAATTCATGTCAGGACTTGTAGATTTGTTAATTCTTATGTACGAGTACTACTAAATATGACGCATATTAAGCAGTGAACTTCTGAAAAAAATGTTGATAAGCTTAAGAGAAATTTTCCATCGGTCTGCCCTCAATTGTCGTAGAAATGTAAATGCGATTATGCACTTGCAAAGTGCAAAAATCACGTTAAGTTCGGAATTTTTAAGCACTGTCCGAACCCGAACAAACAATACACATTTTTGCAGTCTGAATTTCTTTCCAAAGGCATTCTGCAAGAAGTTGTCTAGATGATAGCTAGTTCCCGAAAGTTCGCGTAATGGTAGGTGTGACAGTGCTTTAAATTTATAACGCTACAACGTGGCCCAGCATGGTCGAGGAGGAAAAATATCAAACATATACTATACAGTTCCTCGTGCATTATGCTTATTTCTTGTTACGACTTCTTATGTGGATTAAGTGGATTGTTTCTACTATTGAATACCCTTCACAATTATATCTTTTTCGTGGGGATTCGACTTATGGCATTGCTTTGGTCTATCATTTCAATCCACTGTGCCGAGCGTCATCGGTTATACAGAATCCATTTTTTATCGCAGTTCACAAGAATTGCATCGACGATTTTTCTGAAAATCATTCCACTCATTTTCCATACTTGTGAGAGACTTTACCAATGAGCGAAAACTTTTACCTGTGTACTTCGATAATAAGTTTACCTGAGTTTTCCTAATTATTACCATAATAACTGCGGTGTAAATCTTTTGCGAAATCATAGTCCGGTCATTAAATACATTAAATACATTTTGCTATGCAATTTTATATTATTTTCAAATAAATCTTAACTGTGTGGACATAAGGGTACTCTTAAGTGTTAAGCCATTTGTACTTTTAAAGCGAGGTTTTCATTGTTTGAAAAAGCTCTACATTCACTTAGTAATAACGTTTCAAATTTTTTCATTTTTATACCAATAATACTTAAAGTAACTTTACTGCGGAAGTTTGCGATCATCTTATTAACTGTAACTTGAAGGAAGACTTAATGTTTGGGAGTTTACAGAAATAATAATTGGATCTCATTCTACCTTAGTTCTTATTCCCAAGGACAGGCGTTAACCTTAAGACAGCATGGTCATTTGTCGAATTTTTAATATCTGGTGACAGTATACTGATAGACAGTATTTCTGTTTGATCAGATTATCGATAGATTTGGATATGGACCTTAAACTTTTATGAGCATTTCTTTATACTAAATTTTAATTTTTTACGATGAAAGTCCATTGTTTTCGCCAAAAGTGATGATTTTGTTTTCATATATTTTTTTATAATTGTTTATTTTTAATTAATTGTTTTTTTTTCTCTAATTTTCGGGTATGTTTGATTTGCTCATTGTTATTTAAAACAGGTAATTATTTCATTACTTAAAATATTTGTATATGATGAACATATTGAAAATGATAAGATCGGTTTAAAATTTAATAAAACCATACAATGTTAAGGTGAGCTTCTATGATACCTATCAGACCTTCTATGACACATATCATAACATACATAACAGGTGGACGTATTGAAATCTGCTGTAGGTCAAATTTTTATTATCTAGAAATTTCTCAATCGGAAGACATTGAATATAAAATAAAATAAATAAATGTCTTCTCGCATTTGCATATGTTTTGTTTGTCCATTCTATAACCATATTTAAACATATAATTTTGTGCTTAGATTCAACACCAACTTGGTATGCACCAAACGTAATTCCAAGCTTACTCGATCTCATCGCTATGACAGATGCGAAAAATGTTCTTCTTCGTGATCAAATATCTCTTGACGGTATATTGGACCACGATTTAATTATTCTGATTTATAAACTTGACTTTTCGCTTGATACTACCTACAGAACGTTCACTTATAGAGACTAAAAGAACATAAATGTTGACACTATACAGAAATGCAAATGCAATATGTTGGAGTTAATGCATTCTCATTCTTGTAACTAACGAAAAGTTATCTAAATTCTGTTCTGGAGCTGTCTGATAAAAATGCACCACTAAAAACGGCCATAATTTTTAATAAACATTTCGATTTGTAAAGTACGGATATATCCATTGATATACATACATACATATGTATATCAATATATGTATATCCATTGATGAACTAAATGAAGTTTCAGCACTTATAAACTGCAACAGATCTATAGATTCCGTAAAATTTGTATGCAAGAAATACGAAGCGAACACAAAAAAGCAATTTTTTTATTTTCAACAAATAAGTAGACTGAAAAAAATTAACAAAATCCTCAAAGAGAGAGCTAAAAAGAGTCTAAAAGGCAAGAGTTCGTGGTGTCGTGTAGTCAACACCTACGGATTTACGTCTCTTTTAAAATTTGTATTTCATTCGTAAACATAGTACAAATAGTGCATAATGCCCTGTGTATGTAATAATAAAGTTGAACGCAACCAGCCGGAAATAAAGGGTTTTCCAATAGTGACTTCACAACTTTGAATTTAATTTGTGAACGCACTCTTTCACTAATCATCAAACTGTCATTGTCAATTTATTCAGTAAACTCAACATTTTCATCATGGTAAAGTACACGAACGAGCAACGATGTTGCCGTGTCAGTGAGACAACGGGTTGGTCGAAGTGTCGAAAATATCGCTGCCGTTCAGGCATCCGTAGCAAATGATCCAAATCAGTCAATTCCACGACGTTCTCAAGAATTGGGCATCGCTCAGACCACATTATGACGTATTTTGCGTAAGGATCTTGATTTAAACCCATACAAGATCAAGCTGACTCAAGAATTGAAGCCGATGGACCATTTGAAGCGACGTACGTTTTCCGATTGGGTTCTGGAGAAGATGCGCCAATATGATGAATTTCATCGCAAAATCATCTTCAGTGACGAAGCTCATTTTTGGCTCAATGGGTTCGTCAATAAGCAAAATATGCGTTATTGGTCGGGTGAAAATCCATATGTACTTCATGAATCACCACTTCTTCCACAAAAAATAACTGTTTGCATTCCGGCGGCGTTATTGGGCCATATTTTTTCGTCGACGATAACGATCGTCACGTTACTGTGAATGATCAGCGTTATCGCGTCATGATCACCGATTATTTTTTGCCCGAATTGGAAGATATGGACTTGGACGACAAGTGGTTTCAACAGGATGATGCCACAAGCCACATAGCACACGCTACAATCGATTTATTGAAGACTAAGTATGGTGAGCGCATTATCTCAAGAAATGGGCCAGTCGATTAGACGTCTCGTTCGTGCGATTTAACGCCGCTTGTTATGTTTGATTCCCGGCACCGATATACGGCGATGTCCCGAACCAAACGATAACAAGTTCTCTGGGATCCCGCTATCCCAGCTGTGGGTTCTACCAGGTAGCACGTTAACGGCAGCTAAACCTGGGCGAAATAAATAAAAAAAAAAAAAAAATGGGCGCCACGTGATTTTTCCCCCGGAATCACGAAACCTTTAAAAAAAAGAAAAGAAGAAAAAAAAACTTCCCCGAAGAAAGAAAAAAAAAACCCAAACAGAAAAAAAATAAGAAAAAGAAATAAAAAAACCGTTTTTTTTTCCGCTACGTTATAAAGTCCCCGTTGGGGCTCGACGATTTATTTGCGGTTTAAGTAGCGGTACACTCGTCGATAGAGTGACCCGCTATTCTTTAAGCCCCGAACAAAAAAACAAGAACGTTATCAAACGGGTCGCGTGTCCCGTCTGTTCTCGGGAATACTCGCACGCGCGGCGCACCGGAGTCTTAACTTGCAAACCAAAAAAACGACTTTATATATTTTTTTTTATACTTTGTTTCTACACTATCACTGCACTATACTTATCTTTTATATTTCTGGCGGTGTTATGCCCCTTTCTGGCACAGTGCCTCGCTCCTTTCGTCCCGCTACTCGCGCTGTCCAATCCTCGTATCCTTTCGTTTCTCCTTTTTCCCTTTGTCGTATCTCCTTTTTCTTGCTTTTATATATTTTAATTTTTAATTTGTTTTTCCTCTAGTGCAGAACTCGCGACTTTATTCAAGAAAAAAGAGTCTACTTTACTCTATCAAAAAAAACCGACAGAATTACTTCATGCAATTCGCAAACTAAAAAAAGGAAAAAACTTTGCATTTCGCAAAACAAAAACAAATTCGCAATCAAACAAAAAACCCTAGGCTGACCCTCTCTAATCGCTGGTCGTTACCAAAGTGTCTGCCAGATCTTTTACGATCCACAGCTCCCGCCAGACACACACACACACATTCACACGCACATTCCCTCTCACATCCATTCAGCCGTAGTGGACCCAACGACGGGATTTCTAGCTACCATACTAGCAAGCTTTGCTAGTGTGTGCACCCGTGTCCGACTAGTCCTCTCACACATACCATTTTCCACATTCATACCAAACTCCTCAGTCTCGGAGTTCGCTTCCACTTCCAGTAATGACTGGGAACTCCACTGAGCGACTTTGTGGAAGCTGTGGATCCTAGCTATTGCCTACTCTTAGGTTCTACAACTAGAGATTGCGAAAAGCAGTTTCTGTCTTTTCTGCTAACTGGGTAATTTTCCCCATCGCATTACACTAAAAAAAAATTTTGTTAAAATTAAAACGAGACGAAGGAGAAAGGAAATGCGATGGAATGGTAGCCGGAGTGTTGGGAAAGGAAAGGAAAGGAAAGGAAAGGAAAAGGAAAGGAAAAGAATATAGATACAATCCAGAAGGGATAATAATAAAATTAACATAAACAAAACTCTTAGCATTGCAAAATTCTAAAAGACTGAAAATAATCATTTCCATATATACGAATTATTGAAACTAAAATTGATAAACCTAAAACACCCTCACAAACACTAAAAGTCATAAAAACTATACTAAAATATCTTTCATAATTTAATATATTTAAATATATAAATAATATATCCAGAAGGGATTGTATCTCGATCCAACCATCCGTTGGATCGCCGCCCCTCATAAAAGCTAAGTACAGTGCCTGTGCAAATTTAAATTGTTATATTTTTTTTTCCGGGTCCCTACCTTTTCCGGTGGATCGGCGTTCAGATTTGGGGGGGGTGGGGACTGAAAAATAGCGTGTCACTCCTTACAATTATTTATTTATTTTTTCGTAATTGGGCCCTTCTGCCTTCTGGCCACTCTGCCCGTTTGTACTTTTTTGTTTTGGTACCATCGTTGTTCGTTGGTTGTTGTTGGTTGGTGATGGTTTTTGTTTCTTGTATTTATGTGTTCCTGTTCCCTCGGTGGAGGCGGTCTTATTACCTGGCCGTCCGCCTACACGCCTCTGCTGCTCCTCCGGTGCTCCATCGGTGGGGTGCTGGCTTAAAAAGGGGTCGTCATCCCTTCACCCATCGAACCTAACTTTTAAAGCTGGTGCGTCGTTGGGGTGTGCCCGATTATACTGGCCGTCCGCCTGCACACCACTGTTGCTCCTTTGTTGCTCCCTCGTTGGGGTGTTGCTATAAAAGAGATCGTCGTCTCTGCACCCACCGATTAAGTGGCTTGGTGCTAGCTCCAGTTAGCTGTATCCACATCAGTTGTGGGATGTGATGCCAGTATCCACACCCACATTGGTAGCAGTATGGGGTGTTCCTTAAGCCTCATGTTGTTGGCTTTCGTTGGGGTGTAGGTTCCAGGGATCGTCTTCCCCCACCCGTCATCATCGTGTTGGGGTGTCTGGATTGAAAGGACCGTCCGTCCCCACCCGTCGGCGACTTTCAGACTTCCTGTCTGATGCTGCCCGTTGCGAGTCTCCCGTCTATTTATGGGCTCCGACAACGGTGTTCCTGGTGGACCTCCTGTCGCACCCTGGGGTTCCTCCGGTGAACCTATGTGGGTTGTTTTCCGAGGTCTGGGATTGGTGGGCCACTGGCTGATAGGACCATAGCTGCCCTCCACCTCCGCCAGAGCTCGGTGTTCCCACTCAAAGAAAAGAGTGACCGAAAGGACTTACAAGGGAAAAGAGAGCCAAACTTGTTGCGGGAAAATTTACCGCAACACGCTTGACTATTTTCTGTGGGCCACGTTAAGTCATTGGTTTATGCCAACACGCCGACGACGTTGAAAGAGCTCAGAGCCAACATTGAACGCGAAATAGCGGCCGTTTCGGCCAAAATTGGGTCCAACGAATCGACCGCTGCAATTCAGTCGAGTGCCATTCATAAATGTTTTGATTTTACTTCAAGCTGATAATAAAGTTTTTGAAATATCTCAAATGGTTTGCGTTTTATTTAAATAAAAGTTGTCAAGTCCTTATTGGAAAACCCTCTATTATGCATTAGCTGCAATAATTATTTTCACTGCATCTAATAAGAGTTTTCGGTGTAAGAGTTGCTTCGCTGCACGATCCCTCCGCTCTCCTCCCGCTATGAGAGAGAAAAGAGAACAAACATCATCTAATATCAAAGATTGTCCACTCTCTTCGATCTCAACTGGAGAACAACATCAACAAGGAGTTCCAACATCGGCTTTGATTATAGTGCAACAACAACAACACACAAGTGCCTCCCGACATAAACAGCCAATAACGTTGGAAACTGTTTACAACGAAATTCTTGCACTTCGAGCTGACAATACTCGCGCTCTCTCTTTGATATCGACACTTCAGGATGAAAAAAATAATCTCATGGATCTACAGAGAGAAGTCGACCGCTTTCAAGAAAAAGAAAGAGAAAAGTGCATTTAAATTGTTGGTGTTCCAGATGTTGGGGGACAGGCGACTCAACTACAACAGAGACGTCGCACACGGCAGTGTGGTTCGTCTCAGGTTCAGTAGGGCGGTGAGGTAGATGAGGCAGAGCTGACCAATATATTTGCTTTGTTAGTAGCGATGGCCAGGTTACATAGGTTTAGGTTAGCATTTAAGTAATATATACATATATTAGTATATACAAAGGTATATACTAATATATGTATATTATTGTGTATAATGTCCATGTGTGTGTGTGTGTGTTTTGTGTATGTAGGTTAAGTAGACTAAGATTTATTTTAAGTTAGATATTAAGCTTTTATAAAAAAACAAAAAAAAGCCCATATGCTAAGTTTTTTCTTAACGAATATTTTTTCTTAGCCTTAAGTATAGAAAACAAATATTAGTAAAACAAATGTAAATAAAGTCGAAAGACATAGCTATACGAATTTAGAGTAGCTTTAGAGTGCCTGTGTGGGGCCAGTAAGTTAGTATAAGATTGTTAGGTAATTTTAAGCTAACATTTAAGCATTTTTTGTTAGTATGTAAGAGTTAGTGATTAAGGAAATAAAATGCTTTAAAACTGAAACTGACTGTTCCAGATGTTGACAACAATAATGTGCGTTGCAAACTTTTCGACAAATGTGTCCGAATTTGAAATAGATAAGTGTTTTGTTAAAAATATTAAATATTTAAATACTGTTAATGTTGGTAAAAAAACCTATTTTAGTCGTGAAATTTATTTCTAAGCTAAAAAAAGATATTATAATGGAAAAGAAAACTATTCACAAAAATGACTTAACATCTAAGATTTTTGGCTGTGATAAGAACAGTAATTTTTTAGAAATGAATCACTTAATACGCAAATCAAAAATCTTTTAAACGCTGCTAAAAAATTAAAAAAGAAAAGAGTATGCTTGGGTAAAAACAGGAAAGTGTTCATGCATAAAGGGGAAAATAACGACATCATTTTCATAAAATCAATTGAAGATCTTTCTTCTCTTAGCTAAAATGCAAGATCAACATAGTAATCTTTTAGATGTCCCCTCTGTCAATTGTACTATCATTAACGCTCTCGATCTCTTTTTTGACCAAACGTACTTACCAAATTATCTTATTATCCACCAAAACATAAGAAGCATGCGTAAGAATTTTACTATTTTCGTGCTCATTTAAATTCATTTGTAAACAAGTCTGATTTCATTTTTTTGACGGAAACTTGGATATTTGACGAAGAAAAGCCGCTTTATAACGTTGATGGGTACGAATTATTAACTTGCTGTAACAACAATTATGCGTCTGGTGGCGTTGCGGCCTTTATAATTGATTCGTTTCACCCTAAACCTTATAGCTTCAATTTGAACACATGTGATGTACTCAAAGTTATAATCACGGAGTTAAAATTACCGTTTCTTTGTGTCTATATATTTAATCAGTTTTCAATTATGAGGAGTCTTTTGTCTCATGTTTCTAATGACGTTATCCTTTTGGGAGATATTAATTTAGATATCTTACAAAACTCAACTTGGGTGGATAATTATTTGTTTTTGTTAGCTTGTGGGAACCCATTTCAATGTTCTAAGAAACTCTCTTGGTTTTGTTGATAGTATAGCTCGACAATTTCAAGTTGTTGAAAAGTTTTTTTTTCACATGTCATCATACGCACAAACCAAAATGGCAGATTATAATTTTTTATTGTAACCTAACCTTGATCGTACGAAAATCGTATATGCTTCTTGTCTTTTGATGAGAACAAGTTGATGGATAGCAACTTACGATACAAGGGCTTTCGGTGTTGTTGTTTTATGCCTTTTCTCCGCCCAATTTAAGGAGAGATATATACATATGTATGTATGCAAATTATAACTATAGGTCAACTCTCTGAGTTTAGAGTCTCACGGGCATGATATTTGCATTTGCATTGCATTTAAAATTAAACAGTTTACAAATTCCAGATTAATAAAAAATAAAAATAAAAAAAAATGCAGTAGATTGGATTTAGTGGTAGCAGATTTATTTTTTGCGAAAAGTGCAGTAGATCTACTGCTATTGCAGCAAAGTGGCAACGCTGGTTTAGACCAGATTTGCCTTCTGGTAAGATAAATGTGGTATAAGGAGAAAGCATGCCTAGTAATTGATCACGCTATTTTTCACCGAAAATGCGGTAGTTTTTTTGTGTACCGAATTGAGGGGACCAAAAAAAAGGCAAGTGGATTGTAGAGCATTGAGGTTGGCTTTAACAAGGCAGTGAGAGTAGTTGGCACTCGGCATCTATCTCGACAGGAGGGCGAACTCCATCTTATCATATGTAGTTTAATTAAAAGAAAGAACTTACAATAAAAAAAATAAAAATACAATAAATAAAAATTTAAATGCCAACCAAAAAGTTTTAACCATGTTTGATATGCATGTGAAAAATATATGTGTAAAACCAAAAATAAAACTGCACTACCTCGATTTTCAAGCCATGAAGCCAGCGCTTATGCAGTAATTCACCAGTGGTATAATCTATCCGTGAACCGTAGCCTAGCTTCAACATTCAATGGGCGTAAGAAAAGAATCGTACCGGCTACAAGACTTAATATTCTCAACCGGTCAGGATAAAATCCCTGTTCTTGACTTCTTGAACCTGCACGAATTGGAGGAAGCAGCTCGATTGATGTGTGGCTCTATATTCCAGGAATGAATAATTTGCCACCAGCTCATCTCTAAGATGCCATAGACCAGCGCCCAGCGAGTAGCAGATGTAACCTTTTTGTTTTTATCGCCACCCATTGTTCCGGACATTTATTATATTTTTTGCTTTCCCTCCTTAAATCCCACCAAGAAAAAAAAATAATAAAAATACTATTTTGAATTGGATTATGAAGTATGTATAAACATTTTTCCTGTAAAGTATAGTATATATCTAAGGATTGCAAATTTATTACTTTTTGGTTCCTCACAGCATTAAATTCAGTAAATTTATAACTAATCACCAAATAATTCGTCACAAGGGAAGGAATGTGCACATATCCGGATCCGAACAGAAAAAAAAAGAATTGAAACAAATGTCGTTATCGCTGGTGAGTGATTTAGTCTAATCTTTTTATACTTTTTAATTTTTTTTGACATATATGTAAGTAAGATTATTAAGTTCAAACAAAAGACCAAATTGAAAAAATGGCAATTAGTTTTGAATTCTATTTCCAACCTTTTTTATTATGAAATAATAAAAATCTTATTATCCTATAAATACGATTAGATGTAAATTTTGATAAAGTATCGAACCTTAATCAGGTTAATTTTTATGATTTTATAACTACGATTACTATATTAATGTTTGGAACAGATAGTTTTGTTTTTTCTTTTTTTTTGTAAGAAAATTATGATCTTTGGTTTGAAATCCCCGATCCATTCCCCTACTATGATTTTTTTTCTTGAATAAAATTTGTATATATTTTTCCAATTGAAGTAAGCGATGTCTTTTCTATTGCATTTACTTAATTTTATTTTTGGTGACTTCTCGGTCAGCTTCATGAAGAGGTAGATACTCTTGTATTCGGATGTGAGTTGTCTTCGGAGTTTAGTATGAGTTTTCTTTAGAGGGGGTTTGTACCCCCTATTTTTAAGGGGTAGCTAAAGTAAATTTTTGAGTGGATTTTGGCTGCCACGGCAAGATCCCTCCAATCCTGCGAGCTTCCATTTTTGCCCGGACTGGCTATTAGCTATGCCTGTATGCAGTGGTCATAAGGGTCAATTTAAGGTGGAAGGTTAAGTCCATCTTGGACAGAAATTTTTCGTTACAAGCTACTTTTTGTTTTGAGTCGTATATTAGTAGACCAACGCGTATTTCTGTCTCTTCTAGTACTTGTATTGATCACATTATGATACGTTTTTCCAAACCTCAAAGTGTAGGAATTTGTAGCTTGTTGTTGATTTGCAAGTCTCTGATCATTGTGCCACGTGTATTAGTTTAAAATATTCTTGTTCCCCTATAGATAAATGACTTTCGATTGGTGATTTTTTTGCTAAAACCGATTTTGCCTCTATTAATAATCTCCTTAGCTAAGAACATTGGGAAAATGCATTGAATGAATGTAATCCTTCCATTGCCTTCTCTAAGTTTATTATGACACTAGAATACCATACCCTTCAATGTTAAAAAAAAAATAGTAAAAAGGAAGAACAAGTTGAAAAAACTCAAGCCTTGGATATCTTTTGATTTATTGAGAAAAATCAAGAATAAAAATAAATTATACAAAAAGAAAATTAATAATCCTTACAATGACAATATCAAGATCAAATATAAGAAAATGTGTAAAGATATTTATAAAGATGCTTTTCTATGTAAAAACAATTAATATCTTAACAAGTTTAGTGAGGCCCGTGGTAACTCCAAAAGGGAATGGGAACTAGTCAAAGATATATTAAACGGATCGGATCAAAAAGAACAACTCCAGAGAATAAAAGAAAATAATGCTCTTATGTCAAACACTAATATGTTAGTAGACACATTTAATAAGTTCTTTTGCTCTATAGGTTCTAAGGTAGTTTCCGATTGTACAGATTCGTTTTCTAATTGTAACTGCTTAGCTCAGGAAGGCTCATATTCCCAGAGTTTTTTCTTTGACCCTATGACTTCTTATGAAGTATATAAAATTATTAAGTCTCTTAAAAACTCTAACACACAAACGTCTTATGGAATTTGAAACAACTTCGTTAAAAGATAGCTTTAAACATTTGTGATATTCTATATTTTATGTTTAACAGAAGCGTTATATGTAATGTGTTTCCAAATTATTTAAAAAGAGCTGAAGTGATACCTTTGTATAAGAAAGGTGATAACACCTTAATAAACAACTATAGGCCTATCTCGATATTGTTGGTTTTCTCGAAAATTTTTGAAAAAGTTGTCAAAAGAATGGTAAGGTTCTTAGAAAGAAATCATTTTTTCAGTGAATGTCAGTTTGGCTTTCGTTCTGATTGTTCAACTGAAGATGCTCTCCTAAAATTCTGCGCTGAAATGTATAACGGTTTTAATAATAGTAACCTAACCGCTGCACTCTTCTTAGACATAACAAAAGCCATTGATACTGTAGATCATGATATACTTCTGAGTAAACTCTACAAGTGTGGTTTTAGAGGTATTATTCACGATTGGTCTCGGCCCTACATTTTCAATAGAGTGCAAAGATTAAAAATTAGTGGCGTCTTTAGCTCCCTTCGTTCTGTCCCTGTAGATGTTCCTCAAGGTTATGTTCTTGGTCCTGTTCTATTTCTGATATTTACTAACTCATTATTTTTACAAAAATATCATACCAAAGTCACTGCACTTGCGGACGTTATGGCGTGTGTTTTCACAAACAATTCAGCATTAAATCTTTGTCCTGACATCAATCATAATATTGAAGCACTAAGTCATTGGTTCAAAATAATTAAAATGGTTTTAAGTGACAAAAAAAAAATTATGATTTTTAATCAGAGTGGTATAGAATTAGACTATGGACCTTTCCTGTTTCGTAGTGGCAACTGTAATAGATATAAGCATAGTATGACTTTTTGTAATTCTGACATAAACTCACAGACGTATTTTGAAAAAAATCTTGCTCTGACAAATGTTTTAGTATAGTAAAAATTAATCAGTTAAACTATCTGGGAGTTGTACTTGACTGGAAGATGAATTGGTCGGCACACACAACTACGCTTAAGAAGTATCTGATGGCAGCTACTAGACAAATCTATTATCTGAAGTCTTACTGCTCACAGGATCTTCTTAAGCGTATTTATTATGGTTTAGTGCATTCTAAACTGGAATATGGTTAATCTTCCAGGGGCGGTACCCACTATAATAAAATGCATCCTCTCCTCATTTCCCAAAAACATGTTATTCGTCTTATTTTTAACAAAAACCGACGGTATAATAGCTTAGTTGTCTTTAGAAATGTAAACATTTTACCTTTGAAACATTTATATTGTTATAAAGTTTTGAAGGTATTCTTCAGAAGATCTGGCTATTTATTTAATAGACGCTCATCTAACTACCGACTTAGAATAAATGAACAAGATCGTCCATGTACCTCATCACAATGTGCAAATCTTATTTTAATTTTTTTACAACTTTTTAACAAACTAGCTTATAATATAAGACGTATACGTAATGAGTCCAGTTTCCTTAAACAAATGAAATCATGGATTTTAGACTTAAATTACAGAGGTGTTCTTGGTCTGCTTTGTGTATTGACATAGACAATTGTCGATTCTCATGATTTGTCTTTAACTGTCTTTTTTCTTCTTTTTATTGCTTCTTATGTTAAGTTCTATTGATTATCATATTTTCATTTTTGTTACTGCTTTTTATGTTATTCTTTAATGACCCCACTCATTCAGTTTGTAATTTAATTTTAAAATAATTTTAATCTTTTGGATTGTGAATCTGCTGTCGCTTCTAGTTCCTTAAGAACTACAGATTGTAGATATTTTTTTTTTTACTTAATACATTTCTTCCATTTGCATACACTGTTCCTTGTACTTTCTATTTGTAACGTATTTGTAAAAAAGTATTAAATAATAATAATGAAAATAAATAATAATAAATAAATTAAATAAAATAAATAAATAAATATCCAGGAAATTAAAGTCCGAAGGCTAAAAAAAGATAAAGTACAGCTTAGAGAATATCAAGAGCAAACAATAGAAAAAAATAGATTTCTTACATGATATAAATAAAAATTTTAAAACATTTTGCAAATTCATTTTATCACAAGGCAAACGACAATTTACCCAAGAAGAAAGGTGGATTTGCCAATGTATATTTTTCCACTTTTTCCGTCTGGATATAATTTACTTCCCGATCAGCTGCAATTGCACTTGCCACACCCAACTTCATTGCATATATGGATAAAACTTAAAAGTTTATCTCCTGGTCTAAACGAAAATGTTTTTGAAGAAATATAAAAAGATATTTTAACATTGGAACCAAAAGACAAAGAAGTCATTTTAATATTCGATAAGATGAGTATGCAGGCGAAGACAAAATTTTCTAATTGTGAAGAATAAGATTCTGAATATTTACAGTTAGATCGCAATGCTGTGTTGGATACTGAAAATAAAAAAAGATTGTCCTAACACAGGAGCAAGAGAAAAATGAAAACATTTTCGATCTAGCCAAAAATTGTGAATCCGAACTTCTAGTGATAGAATTACCAGATGAAGACACGATTTCAATAAAAATGACAGAAATGAATGACATAGCCACAAGGTATTTTGCAGGTTACTGTTTTTTTTAAACACTTAAAAAATTAATGCAGGTTGTGAGAACTGTGTCAAAGAAATGACAAAGGACAAAAACAATTTCGATCTCACGGCCATCAGAAAGTACTTCTAAATATGTCAACTTCATATATATACAAGTATTTACCACTTGCTTTCAGAAATTTCCATTTGCATCTAATCTTAGAGAAAATAGAGTTTATCAATATATCCCAAAAACAAATTTACACAGAATTGATACAATAAATTTCCTTGTGATAGTTCTGCTTTGGAAAAATTGTAAGTGGTTTATTGACAAGAGTATAAAAAAGAAAAGGAATCCAAAACAAAAGACAAAAAAGTTGAAAATTTTAATGATTATATAAACTAACATAAAATATGTACATATGTACATAATGTATGAATATTTTAAAAAAACTAAGGCATGAACGTCAGCGTTCGAGTCCCCTGGAAAGCACTTTGGTTAAGGTACTGTGAATATCTAAAAATCATACTTCTAATATGTATTATGTAAATGTCTAAAGACAAATAAATAAATATATCCCTTTAACTAAAGTGGGCTAAGAACAGATTTGATTTTGTTTCCTATTGTTTAACGTGCATGAACAAAAAAATAATAAAAAAATGACTACGAGTATGGCTACATATAACCTCTTCTTTTATGTAAAATGTAAGGATCAAACATCAAACATACTCTAAATGAGAGTAGGAGTACCACAAGGATTTGTAAAAGACAGATGTATTCAAACAATTGGAAATAAATAAACATAATTATTTGTCTCAGGCTTAATCTTATACATACACATGAATAAATTAAAGTAAAATAAAGTTAGCCTACAATACCTACAGTACCTACTATTTAAATTTTTTGTACCATACCTACAAATTCTTACCATCATCGCAGATCGCATTAAAATTATTCCTGATATTAACCTACATAGCAGAACGTGTCCATACACGAATGGCAAAAGATTTCGATACTTGAATAACAAAGTCGCGACCATTGATGATCGGAGAGAGAACCGAATTTTCTAGCAAATTGGAAATTGTATGGGACGCTGGATGGCTAGGATAGTTCTCGAAATATGTCATTCGTTAATCTGTTGAATTTGAAGTGTTAATTAGGAGAAGTGATTAAGTGGTTTAGTAAAAGATAAGAAAAGTATAAGCGATTGAGAAATTGGATTGTATTGAGAGAAACGATTAAATTGTGAATTGTAACTGTACTGAATAAAGCCAGTCGCTTTACAGACCGTCGTGGTGTTATAACGTGTTTCGGCTTCTTTTCGAGAAAAAAAAAATATATATATATGTATATTACGTGTAAAACAGTATTTGACGACATTTTTATAAAGGGTCATTCAGCCCAGTGGAAGTGGTGTTTGAACGCAAAACAAAGTGCATGGGTAACAATTTCTAGAAGGGGTAACACATCTAGAAAAAAAAATTGTATGATATATACAATAAGCTAGTTTAAGTAGGTTAAGTAGGTTAATATTTATGTATGTGTAGATAGTTGTAAATTTTATTTTTTTAAGTTTTTATAAAAAAAAAGTCCATATACTAAGTTTTTTCACTAAATAAAATTGTTTTCTTAGTTTTTTAAATAAATATAGAAAAAAAAATGTAATCGAACGAACCGTCAAAAGACATAGATTAAATATTATGTTTAATTTAGAGTGCCTGCATGGGGCCAGTAAGTTACAATAAGATTACTTTTAAGTTACTTAAGTTAATTTTTAAGCGTTTTGTTGCATAGCGTATAAGTGTTAATGAATTGAAAATAATCAAAATGTATTTAAAATGAATGAAAAATGAATGAATGCAAAACAAAGTGGAGCGGGTTCGAATACCGTCAAGGAACAAGATTTTTCTTCTTTTTTTTATCTTTTGTTTATTTTTTAAATCTAACACGTGCAATAAAAGTGTTAACAAGTAGATAAAAGGAGGCGATGGATAGAAGTGAGCGGTCTACGTAGACAAACTGTCTACGCACTTTCGTGTATGACAGTGACCATTGCGGTCTCAGCACCGAAATAACTGTTCCCAAAGAAATTGCGGAATTGGATGAGTTTGTTCAAAGGCATTCATATAGTTATAGTAGGGTGCGTTGGACACACTTCACCAGAACACTGACTAAAGCACACTCCTCGAATTCGCCCTACCCACCGTCCAACAGAAATCTGTCAAACGAGGAGATTGACAGGTATCTAAGACTAATGGACGAGACAATCAAACGAACAATGGACAAAACGATAAATCGGTACCAACACACTGACGACGGAGACTTATTCAGCAACGCAATTATTGACCCACTGCACCGACATAAAAGTAGACTGCTGTCAAGACTAAGAACCTTGTACAGACAGTTTACTGACAAACATAACTCGGACACTAATAAAAGAAAATCACAGATCATCTGTAAGTTTGTATTGGAACAATAAAATTCGGGCTGTAAACACCAGCAACCCGAATATGTTCCCGCAAATAAATAAAATATTTCGGAGAAATAATCAGAACGACATTCAATGTCTTAAAATCGCCCGAACGACGAACAACGAACAAATACTTGTAGGAGCAGGCATAGATCCAAATGAGGCTGTTGATGGTGACAACTTCTTTGTGATCGAGGATCCCCAGGAGCAAGTAGAGGCTATAGGGGTGACTTTCCCGGAAGTGTACACGGCGAATGTTATCATTGGCCCGAATCACGATCTGGAGAATTGAGTCCTTGTGCACAATTTCTGCCTTCGAAATGAAATTGTGAATTGGCGATTCGAGAGCTCGGGTTTCACCTAGTACAGTGACGAGAATATGGCAAATAGTGTCATCATCAACGATAAGATACTACCCCCGTTCATTTCGAAGGAAGACCTCAAAACGATCTTCGAATCACTTAGAAGTAAGAAATCAGTGGGAACTAATGAAATGCCGGACATTGTGCTTCGACATCTCTCTCTAGAAGCGGTGAACATTTATACCACCCTGTTTAATAATGCAATGAATAATGCACATTATCCAGCGCATTGGAAAACTGCGGTGGTAGATCAAATCCCCACAAGGGATAAAGACACTTCCAATCCGGCGAATCTCCGCTCGATCAGTCTTCTTCCAATCATTAGTAAGGTTTTCGAGAAGGTGATCAATAGAGTCCTGACTAAGTGGGTTGAGGACAAAAATATAGTTCCGGATAATCAATTCGGTTTCAATGCGGGGCATGATGTTATTCATGCTGCGTCTAAACTGGTTACTGATATCCAATGGGACAAAGGTAAGAACCAGTGCACCGTATGGTTAGAAGGATTCTTTTTCAAGCTGGACAGGTTGGGCATTAGTAAACCACTGCTGTATATTCTTTTTGATATGCTTTCCAGTAGAGAGTTCATCGTGAAGAATGGCGATGTGACTTCTGCTGGAACATTTAACATTAAAAACGGTCTGCAACAAGGTGCGGTAAATTCGTCGATCCTATTCAACATTTACACGAGTGATTTGATAGGTTCACTTTTTTTTCAGTTTTTATGCATTTTTATTTTTTTAACTTAAATTACTCTTATATGCTAAACAAAAAACGCTTAAAAATTAGCTTAAATTACTTACAAATAATTTTATTCTAACTTACTGTCCCCATGCGGGCACTCTAAGTTAAACCTAACACTTAAACTATGTCTTTCGACGAATCTTACATTATATTTTTATTTTAACATTACTTAATACTAGAACTAAGAAAATAAATTATAAGTAAAAAACTTAGTGAATGGACATTTTTTAATTTTATATAAAACTTAAAACTAAAAGCCTACAGACTACCTAAAAATAAATCTTAGTCTACTTAAACCTACTTACATCTAATCCGTACGCACAAACATACATATATATACATAATACATATATACTTAATATATAAATATATGTATATATATATATTTTGTTTTTTTTTTCATTTTTTATTTTTATTAATTTTTTTTTTTGTTTTTATATATTTTTTTTCCTAAAACTAACTTAATCCTACCTAAAACTATGTAAGCCAGCCATGGCTAAAAAAAAATAGGCTGACCCTCTGCCTCAGATGAAGCTATCTATTACTGGAGGCATTCGACGACGAAGCATCCTACCCTTCAACTAGCCACCAAAATTGCTGGTGCTGCTGAGCAACATCCCTCCTGTCGCGACTCCCTACCGCCCTACTGCACCGGAGCCGCTCCGTACTGCCATGTGCGACGTCTCTGTCGTAGTTGAGTCGCCTGTCCGCATCTGTTCGAGTGACGTGGAAGATTAGCGGCACCGCCAATCTGTCCTGGATCAAACCTTTGCTATCTAGATAGAGAAACGCTTCTGGAGGAATAAAGCCGTCAAAGCGAACTCTCTCGTGATACATATAATTGGGCTAGAAAGACCCGGGGATCAGGTTGTTCGATGTTCGAGGTTGTTCATTGTTCTTGCAATGTGCCTTCGAGTCAACTTAATAACGAAATTGTCCACTCTTATTAGGTTCGCCCTATTGTACAGGACCTCGTTGGGATAGAATTTTATGTAGTCAGACTCTGGTGTTCTGTATAAGCGAAGAAAAGTCCTAAGACAAGCCCTCTCAAACACCAGAATCTTTTTCAATAAACTTGCTCTCACGTTGAACCACACGGGACATCCAAATACAAGCATAGGCCGGATAAGGGCCATGTAGCAGATCACCTTCACCCTCGCATCGAGTTGGGTGTTATAAAACAGTCTCTTTGTAAGGGCAAAAGCACCTTTGGCTCTGGCCAGAGCAACATCTATATGTTTGTTAAAATCCAGAAATTGATCTAGCCAGATCCCAAAGTATCTGACTACATTTCGACAAGCAAGTGGCTGCCCGTGCTGCCCCACTATCGCTTTCTTTCTGATATCCCTAGAGGCCCCAGACGAAGGCGTCCTAAACAGAATGGTTTCCGACTTCGGAAAGTTGATTTTCAACTTACAGTCATCGCAATATCGCTTAATCTTGTCGAAGTCACGTTGCAAAAGTATATTAATGACCTCAATCTTTGGACCCGATCTGTACGTGATTAAGTCATCTGCGTACGCTATGGCATGGTGAAGTGAACCTATCAGATCACTCGTGTAAATGTTGAAAAGGATCGGCGAATTTACCGCACCTTGTTGCAGACCGTTTTTAATGTCAAATGTTCCAGGAGAAGTCACATCGCCATTCTTCACGATGAACTGTCTACTGGAGAGCATATCAAAAAGAATATACAGCAGTGGTTTACTAATGCCCAACCTGTCCAGCTTGAAAACGAGCCCTCTAACCATACGGTATCGAAGGCCCTTTCCAAGTCAATGAGGCAGGCACCAGTGCACTGTTTCTTGCCTTTGTTCCATTGGATATCAGAAACCAGTTTAGACGCAGCATGAATGATATCATGCCCCGCCTTAAAACCGAATTGATTATCCGGAACTATATGTTTGTCCTCAACCCACTTAGTCAGGACTCTATTGATCACCTTCTCGAAAACCTTACTGATGTTTGGAAAAAGACTGATCGAGCGGAGATTCGCCGGATTGGAAGTATTTTTATCTCTTAGTTTAGTTTTAGTTTTAAATGCATTTTTATTTTCTTAATCACTAACTATTATATACTAACAAAAAATGCTTAAATGCTAGCTTACAATTACTTAACAATCTTATACTAACTTAATGGCCCCACACAGGCACTCTACGCTACTCTAAATTCTTATATCTATGTCTTTCGACTTTATTTACATTTTATTTATAAATATTTATTTTGTATACTTAAAGCTAAGAAAAAAGAATTTGTAAACAAAAAACTTAGCATATGGACATTTTATTTTTTTTATAAAAATCGTAATATCTAACTTAAAATTAACCTTAGCCTACCTAACCTAAATACAAAATACACACATACAAATACATAGACATTATACACAATTATATACATACATTGGTATATACAAAGGTATACACCAATGCATGCATATATTTCTTAAGTGCTAACCTAAACCTATGTAAGCTGGCCATCGCTATTCACCGAGCAAATAGATTGGTCAGCTCTGCCTCATTAGTGAAGCTGGTCCATAATTGACGGAAACGACGACGGAACATCTTCACCATCATTCAACCACCAGAAATGCTGGTGCTGCCGAACGACATCCCTCTTATCGCGATTCCCCACCGCCCTACTGAACCTGAGACGATCCACACTGCCGTGTGCGACGTCTCTCAAGGTATTTTTATCTCTTTTGGGGATGGGATGTACCACCGCAGTTTTCCAATGCGCTGGATAATGTGCATTATTCATTGCATTATTAAACAGGGTGGTATAAATGTTCACCGCTTCTAGAGGAGATGTCGAAGCACAATGCTCGGTATTTCATCGGTTCCCATTGATTTCTTACTTCTAAGTGATTCGAACATCGTTTGGAGCTCTTCCTTCGAAATGAACGGGGGTAGTACCCTATCGTTGGTGATGAAATTATTTGTCATATTCTCGTCACTGAACTGGGTGAAACCCGAGCTCTCGCATCCCCAATTCACTATTTCATTTCGAAGGCAGAAATTGTGCACAAGGACTAGACCCTCCAGGTGGTGGTTCGGGCCAACAATGTTGTTCGCCTTGTACACTTCCTGGAAAGTCGTTCCAATAGCCTCTACCTTCTCCTGCGTATCCTCGATCACAAAGAAGTTGTCATCATCAACGGCCTCATTTGTATCGATGCCTGCTGCTATAAGTATGTTCTCGTTGTCCGTCGTTCGGGCGATTTTAAGACACGAAAGGTCGTTTTGATCTTTTCTCCGAAATATTTTATTTATTTGCGGGAACATATTCGGGTTGCTGGTGTTTACAGCTCGAGTTTTGTTGTTCCAATACAAACTTACAGATGCTCTGTAATTTTCTTTTATTAATACTTGGAGGTTTTTGATCGACGACTTTAGCGTCATAATCTCCTTGTTATGTCTGTCAGTAAACTGTCTGTACAAGGTTTTTAGTCTTGACAGCAGTCTACTTTTATGTCGGTGCAGTGCGTCAATATTTGCGTTGCGGAATGAGTCTTCGTCGTCAGTGTGTTGGTACCGAGGTATCGTTTTGTCCATTGTTCGTTTGATTGTCTCGTCCATTAGTCTTAAATACCTGTCAATCTCCTCGTTTGACAGATTTCTGTTGGACGGTGGGTAGAGTGAATTCGAGGAGAGTGCTCTAGTCAGTGTTCTGGTGAAGTGTGTCCAACGCACTCTACTATAATTGTAGGAATGCCTTTGAACAAACTCATCCACTTCCGCACTTTCGTTGGGAACAGTTATTTCGGTGCTGAGACCGCAATGGTCACTGTCATACACGAAAGTACGTAGACAGTTTGTAGTTTGTTGGTTAGTGCATGTCAGTTGTATTCGTGAGTCGAATAGCCGAAGATCCAAATAAGAACCGTGTCTGGGAAACGACGGACTATCCGTCGCCTTAATCCCGAGTCGATACATCACACTGTGCTGACCCCACCAATTGAATAGTAGGTTCCCTCTAGTATTTGGTGTATTATTTCCCCAATCACTATGTTTGGCGTTGAAATCTCCGCCGATAATAAAATAGTTCTCCTCCAATTCCAGCCTCAGGAATCGAAAAAGTGTCTCGACCTCTGAGATGAATAAAGTGGATTGAGTAGCCTTAGATGCATAGACAGACACCATGTACAACCGCTTTCCACTACGGAGAGGGATATACAAGATGCATGCTTCCAGCACCTGGAACCTGCGTACTACACGACTGTATACTCTTTTAAAACGTATACCTTTTCGTACGAAAATCGCAACGCCTCCTCCCTGAATGGAGTTGGGTCGGTTTCTCCGTACTATTTTGTATATTTTGGTAAGCTTAGTTTCGCTAACCAAAAGCACATCGGGGGCTTGGTCTTTAAGCAACTTAAATAGTTCGGCTCGTCGTTCGAGCCTAATCAGTGAATTCACTTTCACAGCAAGGACCTTCAGGATTTGCGCCGCCACGTACTTACCCATTACGGCAAAAGGTGCGTTAGGCCAGGTTGCAGTGCATATACTTGATCCACCCGCGCGGTCTGTTCAGTTAAATGACGTTGTAGCTGAGCCATCTGCCCCTGCATAGAGAGCAAGATAGCTAGCATGTCAGGTACTGGTTCAGGTGCTCTGGGCGCTGGGGCCTGAGAAGCAACCTTCGCTTGCTGTACCCTATTTGCCTTACCTGCCGCCATTTTGGCGTAGGTAACATAGGGAGTAATGGCTGGTGTTTGCAAATGCAGGGGCGGACGTTTCACTTCCACTTTCTGCTGCAGGGCCAGATTTATTCTTTTGATGTACTGGAATTTGGGACAACCCCGATAATTTGCGGTGTGTCCCGTGTTCCTACATAAAGCACAAGAGAGTTTCTTTTTTCAGACGCTCCGTCCTTACCCAGAGCGCATTCCTCGGACTTGCGGTTCTTTCCGCACTTCACGCATCGAGGCTGCATTTCGCAGTTCGACGCGGCGTGCCCGAACCTTTAGAAGCGCTCCTCTTTAATTTCTCCCAATATACAACCTGGTAGTCCAGGACTTTAATACTCCTTGGATCATCCAGATTGCTGGTGGGACTTAGCTGGACCAAGAAAATCGGCAGTCGCCGCTTCTCCTATTTGGCTCTAGCCGTGACAAATGGCTCGACCCCCACGAATTTGAGCCCTTCGCACTCTTTCTCTTTCAGCAGTGCAAGGAACTCCTCCGGATCAGTCGATGGTTCTAATCCCCTCAGCAGCATTGTTTGCAGCTTGTCCCCCTTCGGGGTGTAGGCGAAGAACTCCGTCGTCGAATCCTTCAGTAGATTTTTGATTTTATAGTAGCGCTCCACTGAATTGTTGCTGTTGCCGTTGTTGCTTTTGATGTTGCGGCTTTTGCTGCTGTTGTGGCCTTTGTTGTTGCTGTTTTTGTTGTTCAAGTTTTTGTTGAGTTTGTGCTCTTTTTCTTTCTAGTTCTAGTACAGGTGTCTGTAGTTTTTGCTTTTCCATCGGTTGTTTCTGTTGTTGTTTTTGTGGAATCTCCGAGTTTATGGTTTCTTGCTGCTGAGGTCTCTGGAGTTGTTGCTGCTTCTCCATCTCTCTCCTTGCCACTTGCTTAGCTCTTATGGCCAGCACTTTTTGTTGTAGTTGTTTGATGCTACTGCATAGGACTTCGACCTCTTCCTCTTCATCATCTGACTCCGATGCAGCTAGGGATGCAAAGCAGTCTGCTCCCATGTATTGTCCTTCCCCTCCGTCAGGTACATGCGTACAGACATTATTGTCCGACTCTTGCCTCATTCGCTTTATTGCTGGACTTGCCGATATCAGCGCAGGCCTCTCCATCACTCTGCCATGCAGCGTTTCCAACGATGCTGAAATGGCGCTCTTATCGAGATTCGGAGTCAAAGTCGGCTTCAGCGTCCTTCTCCTCTTTGTGCCGATGTCTGTTATTGTTGTTGTTGTTGTTGTTGATGTTGAATGGACTGGCTTAGCGGTTTGATCATCAGACGATATCATACCATCTGCTGATCCCGCTATTGGGATAGCGGACCGCTTACTTCCACTCATGGAACTGTTTTTTTTTTTGTTATCACTTTGTGTTTTCACTAAGTCTATTAATAAAAAAAAAATAAAAATAAAAAAACTTTTGCAGGTGCTGGGAATCGAACCCACAACCTCGAAATTTGTTGTCCGGGTCTTTATCACCTCGGCTACCGAACACTTGGAAAAAAGTATTGAGTACAAGCATTTGTATATATAACATACTTATAATTTTTCGCACTTCTAAAGCCGAATTAAAAAAAACGTGTGATCTCCGTGGAGGTCTATGAACGACTGATAGGTTCACTTAACCATTCCATAGTGTACGCAGACGACATAATCGTGTACAGATCGGGTCCAAAGATTGAGGTCATTAATATACTTTTGCAGCATGATTTCGACAAAATTAAGCGATACTGCGATGACTGGGAGTTGAAAATCAACTTTCAGAAGTCGAAAACCATTCTGTTTAGGACCCCTTTGTCTGGGGCCTCTAGGGATACCAGAAAGAATTGGCGAAAGTTCTCGATCGTGGTGCAGCACGGGCAGCCACTTGCTTGTCGAAATGTAGCCAGATAGGGAGTCGCGACATGAGGAATGTTCCTCGGCAGCACCAACACTTTTGGTGGCTAGTTGAAGGAGAGGATGCTTCGTCGTCGAACTCCTCCAGTGATAGGTAGCTTCATGTGAACCAAAGTGGGCCAGCCTAATTTTTTTTTAACCATATATATATATTTACATATATTTATATATTATGTATGTACATATTATGTATATAGGTTATATATAGGTTAAGTAGATTAAGATTTCTTTTTAGGTAGTTTGTAGGCTTTTAGTTTTAAAAAAATTAAAAAATGTCCATATGCTAAGTTTTTGCTTAAAATTTATTTTCTTAGCTTTAGTATTAATAAATGTAAAAATAGAAATAAAATTAGACTGTAAGATTCGTCGAAAGACATAGTTTAAATGCTAGATTTAAATTAGAGTGCCCGCATGGGGCCAGTAAGTTAGAATAAGATTATTTGTAAGTAATTTAAGCTAATTTTTAAGCGTTTTTTATTTAGCATATAAGAGTAATTTAAGTTAAAAAAAATAAAAATGCATAAAAACCTTAAACTGAAACTGAACTGAATAAAGCGATTTGCATTGAAAAGAATAAGTTCTATCATTTGTACCCACACAAACATTTTATATTGGTGCCAGAAATGGGATAGGACTTATTGTGTTTAAAAAAAAAATTGTGATTGAAGAAAAGAAAAATTGTGATGAAAAGGCTAGAATGGGTCGAAAACTATTGCAGTTGACCCTCGTCCAACTCAAATCCGAGTTGAACAAGAGAAGCCTCAGCGCCAGTGGAGGAAAAAGTGACTTAGTGCTTCGACTTCAGGAGGCTTTGAACAACGAAGGACATGATCCTGTTACATATTCCTTTGACCGGCAGTGACATGGCTTCTATGATGCAACTCCTCTTGTTAAAAATGCACGAACAAAAAAAAATCTGGAAGAACAGCCTGCAACAAAGGCTGGATGAACAAAAGAAAAACCTAGACGAGCAGAAGAACAGCATTGAACAAGAATTCGACGAAGAAAAGAATAGTCTAGAACAAAAAGTAGAAGAACAAAATAACGTTCTACACCAAAAGTTTGAAGAAATCGATAACAAATTTGAAAGAATAGAGAAGAATGTTGATGACAAATTTGATAGAATAGATAAGAGTGTTGACGATAAATTCGAACAAATGGACAGCAAAGTCGAGCAAGTAGGAAACGAGCTCGACACGGTGCGAAAACAGACACTCCGAGAATGTTCTTTAAGCGGTCCAAGGAGAAAAGAGTTGATCATGGTCTACTTATAAGAAACAGTTTGAAAAGGCTGCTTTTGCAAACGACTGGGACAATGAGGAAAAGTGGTTTGCCCTAACAATAGCCTTGTATGTTCCTGCAGCAGAATTGTTGCAAACAATTGACATCGAAAAGCATAAAGATTATGTGACTTTAGTACAGGCTACGAAGAAAGGGTTTGGGTATAGCCACATGCAGGAGGTTTACAAGTTCCAATTGCAAAGCCGAACGCAGCAACGAAGAGAAACACTGCAGCAGCTTCAAGCAGATGTGAGTAGACTGGCACATTTGTCGTACCCCACCACAGCCAGGAAATTATCGAAGAAATTGCAAAAGATGCATTTATCAAGGGAATTGCAGATTCAAAGCTACAGTCAGCAGTAAGGATGGCCGGGCAAAGAAGCCTTGCTGAAGCACTTGCCTTCGCTCTGGCGATGGAAGCAACCAATCAGGCTTCTAGAGGAACACATTTCATCATACCGAAAGAGAGTCTAGAGCCTTCGTCGGAAGCAATTTTGTGGGCAAAAGTGGAAGGTGGTCTTGGTAGCTACCGATTCTATGTGATAGAGCCAGAAAATAGAAGAGACTTCATGGTGGGAAAGACCTTAGTGGAGCCAAAGAACAACATGGTCCCTGTAAGGATTCTAAATTCAAAGACATTTAGTGTAAAGGTGAAAAAGAGGGAGATAGTAGGGAAATACGTACCTGTTGAGGCTGTATCGACTACAACGGAAACAAATGGTGCAATACCGGTCGCTACGGTTCAGAGCATAAAATTCAAGAACAAAATACTCAGCCTCTGTAATCTGGACGACGATCAGCGAATCCTGGCAGAAAAACTAAACGGTGAGTACGCTGATATATCTGCTACTCAAGACGGAGAATATGGACGTACGCATATTGTTCAACACCACATTGACACCAGAGACGCTCGACCAATCCTTCAACCTGCAAGGCGTCTTCCATTGGCAAAGCAAACAAAAGTTGCCGAAATGGTGTCGAAGATGAAAGCTGAGGGACTGATTGAAGAATCGCAAAATCCGTGGGCGTCTATAGTGGTTCTCGTGAAGAAAAAAGATGGCAGCACGAGGTTTCGTGTATACTACCAACGTCTCAACGATGCCTTCACTACAGGAAGCGGTCTTTGGTAGTTTGCAGTGATGCCGTTTGGACTGTGCAACGCTCCGGGGACCTTCGAGCGACTAATTGAACGAACATTGCAAGGACTCATCTGGAAAACCTTCCTAGTGTATTTGGACGACGTTATCGTCATAGACAAGACGTTCGAGGAGTACGGCGAAAATATAAGAGAAGTGTTTGAGAGGCTGCGAAGTGCTCATCTAAAGATCGACCTGGAAAAGTGTGCTTTGTTCCGTCCGGAAGTAAAATACCTGAGTCACATTATATCAGTGGAACGGGTAAGGACGGATCCTGATTAAATTGAAGCCGTGCAAACTTGGCCTGCCCCGAAAGATAAACACCAACTGAGAAGCTTCTTGGGACTTGCCACGTACGAGTACTACAGAAGGTTCGTAAAGGATTTTCCTGGTATTGCAAAGAGCCTACATCAACTTACGGAAAAAGGCCGACAGTTCAGTTCCAGTGGTCTGGAGAATGTGAAAATGTTGGGGTCGGAGCTGCGATCTCCCCAGATCATGATGGTCAAGAGAAAGTGGTCGCATATTACAGCAAAGTGCTCTCCAGACCTGAAAGGAACTACTGCGTAACATTGCGCGAGCTTCTGACTAAAAAGCATTTCCATAAGTACCTCTACGGAGAAAAATTCATTATTCGGACAGACCACGCAGCTCTGAAATGGCTACTCCAATTTAAGTACCCTGAAGGCCAAGTTGCAAGATGTATCGAGCAGTTGCAGGGCTACGACTTTGATGTGCAACACCGCAAGGGAAAACTCCACTCAAATGCTGATGCTCACTCTCGTCGACAGTGCGGAATAAAATGTGAACACTGCAACCATAAAGAAGAGAAAGAACAGGCCACTATCCAAATGATCAGGACCTGTGCCAATAGAGGGTTGGAGTATAGACGAAATCCGTTCCTCCCAACAGGCAGATAATGACATCGAGCCAATGTTAGCCTGGAAGGAACACGATGAAAGACCAAGCTGGCAACAAATATCAGATCGGAGCCAAACTCTGAAGGCATACTGGGCACAGTGGGACTCGCTTTGTGTGCAAGATGGATTGCTGAAGAGAAAATGGGAAAGTGTAGATGGGACAACATCTCGTATGCAGCTAATCGTGCCACGGTCCAGAGTCAGCCAAGTACTATATGAAATACTTGACGGAATATCAGTAGGCCATTTGGGAATAAACTAAGACGTTGGAAACGGTAAGGGAACGTTTCTATAGGCTAAGTGCTAAACAAGATGTCGAGAATTGGGGCAAAAAAGTACATAAGGTGTGCGGCAACTAAGGGTCCAATAGTAAAACCACATGGACAAATGCAAAAATTCAATGTCGGAGCGCCATTCGAACGAATAGCCATCGACATCGCTGGGCCGTTTCCCAGAACCTTTAATGGTAACCGATACACCCTGGTGGTCATGGATTACTGCAGTAAGTAGCCGGAAGAGTTTGCCATCCCAAATCAAGAGGCTAAGACCGTAGCTGAACAGATAGTCAACAACTGGGTGAGCAGATTTGGGGTCCCAATGGAACTACATTCTGATCAAGGGCGAAAATTTGAATCAAAAGTCTTCCAGGAAGTGTGCCAATATTTGGGAATAAGGAAGACAAGGACAACGCCACTACACCCTCAATCTGATGGAATGGTCTAGCGATTCAATCGTACCTTGAATGAGCATCTGTCTAAGGTCGTCAGCAACTGCCAGCGGGATTGGGATCGACACATACCCCTCTTCTTAATGGCCTACCGAAACGCGGTCCATAGTTCAACAGGACACACACAGTTCGGTTGCCAAGTGAAGTAAAATTCGGATCCCCAGCTACAGTGCCTAAGGAGGTGGACGACTACGTGGATGACTTGCGCAGCGGGATTCGTAAATTGCATGAAGACACCAGAGAAAAGATGAAACTAGCTAGCAGCCGCATGAAGACTATGTACAACATCAAAGCGAAATCTTCCGGCTTCAACGAAGGAGATCTGGTCTGGTTGTATAATCTTCGGCGTAAAAAAGGCAAATTACCAAAATTTCAACAGGACTAGGATGGTCCGTACAAGGTGATAACCCACATTAAACACGTTGTCTACCGGATCGAGCGTGGGGATGGTGGAAAATTGAAGGTGGTCCATTTGGATAGAACGTGCCATTTCAACGGAATGATATATGACGAAGTTGTTCGGGACGAACAACTGTAGGGAAGGAGCAGTATGATAACCACTTAAATCTGAGCAGCGACATCAGAAGATGTCGATACTCGAAAGGCAGACGATTTCGATACTTGAATAACAAAGTCTCGACCATTGATGGCTGGAGAGTGGAATCGAATTTTCTATCAAATTGGAAATTTTATGGGACGCTGGATGGCGAGGATTGTTCTCGAAGTATGTCATTCGAGTATAAATACTAGTATCCCCAAGGTATGCAAGTCATTTCATCAGTTGATTTGAAGTGTTAATTAGGAGAATTAAGTGGTTTAAGTAAAAGATGAGAAAAGTATAAGCGGTTGAGAAATTGGATTGTTTAAAATTATAATTCTGTCTAAAGTTCATAATTTTATTTTTTAATTATTTAATTTTATTCCATTTTCCTATATTGTTAGTACTCTAAAATGGCTTTACTTTATTTGTACTTACAATTTTTAAATAAAGATTTGAATTTGCACTAGAATAGCTAATCAAGTCCCTGGCCCATTGAAAATCTTCACCGAGGCACTGTCTCTTTCTGGCTTCTCGATCCCAAGCGCAGTTTGGCAAATCAAGCTTCCTGGCACATCTGATCCTCTGATTCTTTAACTGAAAGTTCGATCTGCTTTGTATCCGGAACCAGGCCGTTGAAATCTGAAATCTCCCTAAAGCGTTGTCTCTAGTTCGCTCATTTTGACCGGGGAAACTCATACTCATACCTCTTTTAGACTACATCTAGGTACGTTTCTTACTTTTTTGTGGTTATACCAGTCAATTCCAACATCAGCTTCCCCTTTCGTCATAACTTCAAACATTGGCGCCAAATAATTGAACCGACAAGGTTACGGTTTTATCTGCATTATCTTAGTCCTTCCAGTGTTTTCCGGTTAAAATCTATCTCATGTACTACTTGTTCTAGAAATCCAGGATTTCATGCATTAACGCATACTTTTCCCAATCCATTTGATTCATTTGGGTTTTTCTAAAGAGGAATTTCTGACCTACAACGCACACTGCATATATCGTGATATTGTTTTGACATAATTTGCAGCCTCGCAGGCTCCGATCGTTGTAAGTATATAACGCTTCTTCTGGTCACTGCACCACCTAGCTCCTGTTTCCATGATAGTTCATAGATAAAAGTTTACCTATGCTTGTTTTCTGCTTTTTACCTTGCCTTCGCAAATGAACTTGTGAAGTTTATCTTATGGCTATCCTGTCTGCATTTTCGCAGGAAAATATAACCATTTCCTTGACTAACATGCTGATTGTATCCTCCGAAACCGTTCTGTATGCGCAGAATACTCTGAGCGATATGTTCTACCAGTTCCCGATCTGATAACATATGTTTATATTTTTGATGCTGTCATTGTAGAGTTGACACACTTTCTTCATAGTTTTGACACGCTATTACTGGAAAGATACTGATAAATAATTTAAGTTACACAGAAATAGATTTATTATTTAGTATATTCACTATCGTATACTTAGTAAATATCAAAAGATACATATACATTTTTATAGTCATTTCGAGCCCACTTTTATAAACAATTAAATTACTTTGATTAGGGCCGCAGATCACTCGATTCGCTTGATTATATTTATGTGTGTACTTGTACATTTTAGAAAAACTTTTGTAAGCCAATAACTAAACCGCAGATGCCTTGACTTTACATATTTTGTTTTATTGAATTTAGTTCAGCTAGTTTCTTTTATATATTTATTATTTAAAACAAAATGGTTGGAATTGAAAATTTGTTGATATATGTTTCACCATACAAGAGCTAATAAGTATTAATTGTCATAGAGGTTTAATTTTTTTCTGGAAATATTTCTAAAATCAAAGAAAATAGGGTCGATATCGATTGCAAGGAATCGCTGCAACTACTTTATTACATAGCCTGAGGTGAAAGCCCCATCTCTTACCTACGATTATGTGACTTCGGCGCAAAGTAATATGCATGGGAAGACGTTTTACTTCTTAAAGGCGTGAACACACATATATCGCTCACTGCCTGCAATAATGGCACAACTTAAAACAATTCAAATTTGAACTGTAATATCTAATATACTTCTCTATTACCAGAGATAGACTTTCGATATACTTTGCCTAATGCAATAATGACACTTTCAAAAAAAAGGCGGATGCAGCCCACTTTTGAATCACGCAAAAAAGTTATAAGAAAGTAATGCTTTTCATATCAAAATGGCAAATCCGTGTCAGGATAGCTTAATTTATGAAAACAGAAATCCAAATTGAAAAAAGGCCTGATTTTAAATCGCTTATATCTCGAAATTGAAAGAAATTAGTTGTGCCATTATTGCAGGCAGTGAGCGATACATTGTATCATGTCCTTATATTTTCTTATAAGCATTTCGATGTAAAATACCTTCCGTCATGTAATCTCAATAATTTCTCCATAATTCTAGTTAATTTGATAGAAAGCATGTTGATATTATTATTAAAAATAATCATCATCTTCAAGTAAATACAATCGTTAACACTTCTTAGCCGTAAGTATACGAGTATAAAATAAGTACTAATATGTAAATAAAGTCGAAAGACATAGATATAAGAATTTAGAGTAGCTTAGAGTGCCTGTGTGGGGCCAGTAAGTTAGCATAAGATTGTTAAGTAATTGTAAGCTAGCATTTAAGCATTTTTTATTAGAATGTAAGAGTTCGTCTTAAGAAAATAAAATGCATTTAAAACTGAAACTGAACAATCGATAACATGCTTCACGATACAATTGTTCTTAAATTTTGGAATGATCGAACGCAAATAAAAACACTCAGCATTGTTGGGATGATCTGTGTAAATTCATCCCAAAACATGTGTTGAAAACACATTTGGATGATCTTCAACTGGTTTTCCTTGTTTGCGTCTTTAAAAAGTTTTCGACGATGGATTAATAATTAATATTGTGGTATTTCTGAGTTCAGCAACGCCCAGCCAAAGCTATTAGCTTGATATAATGTAAAAAAGCAGTCAATGTTGTAGGTGGTGGTTCCGCTCCTTTTTGCAATGCATTTTATTGTAAAATAGACACGTTGACCTTTTTCAAGATAAACTGCTACATAAATAAACCCCTGTTCAATAGTACTTTCATGCATTGAGAATGAAAATATCCGCCATATTGCTGGATCGATTGTTTGATCTGGAATTTCCGCCGATATCACATTATCAATTTTATCCGGTGTTATGTAATGAATTAACCAAACAAAAATGTGTGCATCATGCACATTTTCGTGTCTATCCAAATACTTTATGTTTAACAATGAAATCCATAAGTGATTCTAATTTTTGTTTGAAAACACGTGCCGTGTTGAACTGAATTCAAAAATTTAGTTTCAATTTTCGAGTACATATCGACCGCATATTGATGTAAAAGTCTTAGACATTTCAAAATGTAATTGTCTTTATTTTCGCGCACCATCAATCTGTACGCATAATATTGTAGTTCATCGCGCTGATCTTTTTATTAGTTACCGCACCTGCGATTAATATAAATTTAAATCTGAATCGTGGAAAATATATTTTCCATTTGTGAGAATTGTTTTAACTCAACATTTGACGGGTTTATCATTTTGGTGTTAAAAGATATCCGTCTTCTCCTTGCCAAAACAATATTATGTATTGCAAAGCATTGTAATTTCGATGAGTTTGCGAGATACCTTGAAGATGTTCGTTACTGTGATGAAGGACAATATATTCCCACATCGTCAATTGTCGGGCATACAATTTTTTTGCTGTTCGCCAGCAGGTGTTTTATCAGCGCGAAACACAATTTTATGATTGTCTGACGGCATTTGTTCAAGCGTTGTTTGAAACAATCGTACCAATTAGTTTTGCTCATGAAATCGATTTTGTAGCTGTTCAAATATTTCTCCTCTTGTGTTGGAACCAATTGCATAACGTTGATCCATTTCAACATTTGAGTTGCCAATGAAGTAAATTTGCAGAAATTAATAGTTTGCATCTGGGAATGGGAACAATGAGCCGTCTTTGTTGTAAATCTGGCCTTGAATCGATGTATATGATAGAAATAATAACATTTGGAGTCAGAATATGTGTGAATGGTCGTGTTTTTTTTCACATCCGCCACCAAAATAACATCCAAAAATAACATAGCGGTGTACGTTAAGTCATTTTATATACGCTATCTACTTAGTGGATATAAAACATTGTTTCCAAATACTATTTTCGCCGTTTTTCTTTCCAATGAATTTTCAGAAATGTGAAATATTTGACAGCTAAATTTTTTGAATACAAATTAAATTTGTTCACCAACTCACAGATGAACTGCAAATAAAAGTCAAAAATATATATCTATGCTGCTAAGTTTTCATGATGAACTCTTAAGCGTGGTTGGGTCGTTTTTCAGAGACGATTGCTTACGTGCGTGCAAAAAGCAAAACTAATATTACAAATTTCGTTTTTTTCAAAATCAATTATGCGGTACGAAGAAATTGGCTTCAGAGTTCGTACGAAGAAATTGGCTTAAGAGTTGGTATGAAGTTATCTTTGATTATATTCGTTGCAACAAACGAAGTATGGATATTCTTCAAAAAATACTTTGATTGTGGTTATGGTCCAGAAATCAATAAGAGTATTGGCTCTGGTGGAGAATTCAATGCATGTAATTTGACTTTTCCATTTGCACAGCACATTTCTGGTGTTTAAGTTATGAATATTAATTCTTTGCAAGGTTCGCGTACTTTGTTCATTGTGTCAATTATAATGGATCTATCCAAACTATAACTGATTGTGTTATAATAAGTGAACGCAGATTGCTGTAGATTACCTGTAGCACGTGTTTGTCTGCGTATTAATTCATTAACATTTTTTTGTGTTCATCTGATCGATCTCGAACAACCAGATTGCGTGTCATTCTTAATCGATCGTCTGTGTTACGTACTTCTCGTTCTTTTTCATTATGAGCAGAACGTGATCTTGAATTGCGTTGTCCTGTCGACTCGCTTAGCGGTGTGCTCTGCTCATAGCTTTCAGCTCTTCTTGTAGCCGCTTGCCGTTTGGCTTCACGCGTGCGTCTACTAATGTTGCTTCGTTTTGGCAACATTATTTTCCAACAAATCAGAATCAGAAGCATTTAATGGAATGTGAATGGAACATCGCAGAGTTGCTCACACAAATATCCATGGTATGTATCATACTGAGCAATAGTCAGCGTTGAACTCTGTAAAATTTGTACATGGGTTGGTGATTTTTTATCGGCTATTCATCGATGGGGTAACTACACTTTCCAAAGGGATTACATATAATATTGGAGGAGTTGTGTGGCAACACTTGTATACATAGCACTGTTTTCCTTTTTTATGACAACTCTTGTACGCATCGTTCACATAGAGGTCATTTGTTTCTACCTCGGTTTTATTTACGAACAAGTTTAATTTTAAAACTAAATTCTACCTTAAATCTCCATACCCCATAAAAAATAATTTAGAAAAAAAATTAAGTAAATTATGTTGAATAGTTCGCGAGTCTATAAAGTACGCACGAACAGCAATTTGTTTCTATATATGTTCATATAGGAGATATTGAAAAGAATTTCCTTGATTACTTGTCTTTCGATGGCAATGAAAGTCACTTCAAATGTAGTGTGAACACTTATCGCGATTTGTTTTAAATTGCGCAATTTGGAGCCTAGTGGGAACATACTATAAGACTGTTTTTGTAAAAATTCTTACCGTAATCGCGCTCTTTTGAAATTTGTTACAGATCGAAGAGGAAACGTTAAAAAAATCACTCATGATCGCTATTTACAAAGAGTTAAACCTTAAGGCATAATTTAAAGAAGACCCTTGTGAAAAGCAATTATTCTTTTGACGTTTTGACGTTTCTAAATATAATATTCATAAAATAAGGAACAGTGACACGTCAAAGCGCTTAGTGGTTTCGTTTTTACAATGTTTTTATTTCTAATTTAGTCAACAAATTGAAGTTTGTTGTGAAGAATTTCGTTGTATATTTTTCTATGATTTTAAATGTGGTCTAACTCAATAACAATGCATAGATCGACTCCGTATGGCTTTTGGTCACGAAATACCATCCAATGCTACAATTTATAACTAGTTTGTAGAGCTCAAACGCGGTCGCGATAGCGTCAGTGATGAGTTTCGTGAAGGTCGTTCTTGCCGTGCTGTTGTTCCAGAAAACATTGATGCCGTACGCGCCTTGATTAGAAAGACTGCAATTAAATCAATTTTGCATAAACACTTAGCTGTGAAGAAGCTTTGTACACACAAGTTCACCAATGCTCAAAAAAGCGTCGTGTCAATTGGTGCAAAAAAATGTTAAAGAGATTCAATCGTGGTGCTTTACAAACGTGTACAAAATCGTTACAGGAGACGAAACCTGGATATACTCGTACAAATACAAATCTAAGCGACAATTTGCTATCTGTGTATTCCAAGGTGAGAGAGAACTGACAAAAGTGACTCGTTATCGAAGCACTTCGTACAAAATTGTCTCCAGTTTTTTCAGTAAATTGGACTATATTGCTACTGTGGCTTTAGAAGATCGAAGAACTGTTAATGCCGATTAGTACACAGCCGATTTGTTTGCCAGAAGTCATCAGTGAATTGCATTAAACAAATAAAAAACGACGTGACATCCTCTATCATGACATTGCTAGTTCACACACAGACAGTCAAGCAATTAAATTTTATGCATCAAAATGTGGAATTAATGAGCCATCGCATATACTCGTATTCTCCTGATTTATCGCCTAATGACTTCTTTCTCTTACCGTTCAATAGTAGTGAAATGCCAATTCGAAACCATTATATGAAAAGACATTTGTGAAGCTTTCAAAAGCGAGTAGGTAAGTCATTAATGAAACAACATGAAAAAAAAAATCCTGTTTCACTCCTTCCAAAAACAATTTTCCAGTTATTACCTCAAAACATATATGTTCGTGAATAAAATGTATAACAACATATATTTTGTTACAATAATTATTAAAATTGTAATTTCTGTTAGAACTGAACTAAATTGAACTCTATTTTTTATTAATAATGTAACCTATAAAACGTAACGTAGGATTACGTATTATTATTTAGTACATTTAGTATGACAGTTTGTTAAGGTAAAAATGGAAGTAATTTCCGGAAAAGACTAATAAAATCTCTTTGCTGTAACCTTGGAAACGAAAAGACGTGTTTCATTTAAGACCGCATTTTCTTAACCCATTACCCCACACAAAACACAGTAACCCAGAGAAAAAAGCCCTACACACCCCAACATTTGGTCCTTCGAGCCGGATAAAGATTCCACAGAAAATTAAACATTTAAACAATTTAAAAAAGAAAAAATTATAAAAAAAAAAAATAAGTGCAAAGTGCAAAAGTACATATATATATATATATACATATAAATAAAGATAGTTAATAGACTACACACACAAAAATTATAAAAGAAAAAGTGCAAGTGCAAGTGCAAGTGCAAGAACAAGTGCAAGTGTACAAAAAAAAAAAAAATAAAAAAATATATATAGATATATAGATATATATAAAACATAAAGTACATACACAGATTCCCTCGCGGTCGGTGTCTTGCCCCTTGTCTTTCTTCTTTTAAGACTTACAGACTCTCTCGGTGGTTTTGCAGAAATCGCATTTCCCGCGCCGTGTAAAAATTAATTTCATCTTTAACCTCAACTGTCACCAGCTGGGCAAAGCTGACCAAAGGTCGTAAGTTCCTGTAATAAAACATTTTAATTAAATATCATACAATAAACTGTATCTAATAAAATTAAAGTAATAAATACTTGATACACCCTTATTGGTTTATAATTAATTGCATTTTCAAATAAAAACCATTTAAAAATGTCAAAATTGTCCACGGGTGCAGACCAAAAAGGTGTTCTGGAGCAGATTCTTCGTGACCACTCCAACTTCAAAAAGACTGGAGCATCACGTCGTACAGCCAGCTATCTGTCAGGTCGTCTTCTTATTCTAGAAGGGAACTTCAAGAATGCGCTTGGTCTTCAAGCGAAGATTCGACGAGGAGAAATCGAAGAAGGTCTGGAAGAAGAAGATTTTGATGAAATTTTTGATCTGCTTCAAGAAACATATTTCACTTACCGAGGTGAATTGGTCGACGCTATAGACAATGCCAAGTTAGCATCCAAGGAGAAGATTGTGGAAGGTGAATCCACAGGTGGATCTTGTAATGAGCTTTCATTACCCCAAATTCAAATACCACATTTTGAGGGCTCGTACACGAAGTGGCGGGCTTTCCACGATGTTTTTGTGTCTTTAGTCCACACAAATAAAAGGCTGGGTGAAATCCAAAAGCTTCACTACTTGAAGTCGTCTCTTACAGGTGAAGCTGCTCGTTTGTTGCAGCATTTAGGTTTGTATGCTGGCGATTATGACAAAGCATGGGAACTGCTTGTCGCCAGATACGACCACAAGCGAGTGTTGGTAAACGCTCATTTCCAACTTTTTTTTGAGCAGCAGCAGTTGATGAAGGAGACGGCAAGCAACATCAAATCTCTACTGGACACATCCCAGGAATGTTTCCACGCCCTGGGAAACTTAGGATTGCCGGTTGGTTCTTGGGATGATATTTTAATTTATATTCTGGTGCAAAAATTACCTGCTTTTACTCAGCGTTTGTGGGAGGAGAAGTTGGGTAGTTCGAAGGAGTTGCCAACACTGAGACAATTTACAGAGTTCCTGGAGACACGTTTTCGAACCTTGGAAGCAGTAGCTGGAACGAGTGGCATCAAGGTCAGCGGTTCTTCTGTACACAAGGCTGTTGCGGTCGAGAAGAAAACGGTGTTGCACGTCGGGAAGAAGCAGTTTGCATGCCAGGTATGTGGTAGAGGTCAGCACTCCCTTCGAACTTGTCAGAAGTTCATTGCCATGGAGATCTGTGAACGATCTAAGGCAGTGGACAGAATCGGTGTTTGCCGGAACTGTCTAGCATACAGTCACCGGACTAGTCAATGCCAAAGCAGTGTGCGCTGCTATTACTGCAAGCAGAAACACCACTCTCTGCTGCATGTCAACTGTGGAGGGTCGAATATTGCAAAGGTTAGTACTAACACTACTATAGGTACACAAACTTTCCACATAAAATCAAGGATTAACCAACCTGTCTCTCTTGGGGTAGATCAACCAAGTGTGCTTCTTGCCACAGCCGTTGTGAAAGTGAGGTCTTCAAAGGGCAACTATTATCATCTTAGGGCACTGGTCGATCCTGGATCTGAAGCAACGTTCATTACTGAATCCGCTGTCCAGTTATTAGGGCTTCATCAGCGACGAACTATCATTCAGGTATCTGGATTGGGAAAAATCAGTAGTGGTTCATGTCAGCGGTATGTAAATCTTACCTTTGGGTCGCTGGTAACACCATTCGAAACAAATACCCGGGCCTACGTGTTCAAGTCGCTGACTGATCTGTTGCCATCCAAGCCTCTAGCTCAACAAAACTGGGAACACATCGAGGGCTTAAGGTTAGCTGATCCACAATTCGACAAGCCTGCGACTGTTGATATTCTCCTGGGAGCCGACGTTTACTCTGAGTTTATTCTAGGATCCATTATACGGGGTGATGATGAAAGATCGCCAATCGCACAGGAATCAGAGTTAGGTTGGCTTATCCTTGGGAAGGTTATTTCACAAAATAAAAAACCTGTCCATAGCTTCTTACAGGTTCTCGATAACGACACTCAGCTGCGAAGGTCCTGGGAACTGGAGGAGTTGCCTTTCAACACTAAGAAAACTGCGGAAGAGAAAACTTCTGAAAAGAATAACAACACAATAACAAGATCGCCTGATGGTCGATATGAGGTATCGCAGCCATTTAAAGACGGATGTAAGCCTGGGTTTGGTGCCTCGAGGTTAGGTGCCTTACGTAGGTTTCATCAACTGGAAGGAAGATTCCAGGAAACCCCCACACTACACAAGGAGCTTCAACAGATGAAAGAGGTTGACGAGACGAATACCATACTGGATACACCACACCATTTACTTACTCCTCACCATGTGATATTCAATAGACCGGAATGTAAACCTGGGTTTGGTGCCTCGAAGTTAGGTGCCTTACGTAGGTTTCATCAACTGGAAGGAAGGTTCCAGAAAAACCCCGCACAGCACAAGGAGCTTTCCAAGTGTTTACAGGAATGCAAGGAGCTTCGTCAGATGCAAGAGGTTGACAAAAAGAATACCTTACTGGATACACCACACCACTTTTTCATTCATAAGCATGCGGTATTCAAGAAGTCAAACAAAACCACGAAGCTTCGTCGCAATTTTGTATACTACAAACGTTTTGTTCGAAACTGCCGGGCACAAACTGGAAAAAGAAACAGAGGTCCACTAAAGGTAGACGCAATCGGCACAAGACTTTTCGAAATTCGTCAAGGAGACACTGCCGTGGAGAAGTGGAGCGAAAAATGTCGGCCCAGGATGAGACAGCGCCCAAAGTGGACAAGACGGAAGACAGAAGCAGACGCGGACACTTACTTCTCTTCAAGGACGAAAACTACCGCCGTTGCAGTCGCGATTCGGACGAATCATTCGTCACACCATCTCGGAAAGCAAAGACGGACTTGCTTAAGTGGTTACCCTACGAAACGAAACCGGAGAACTTAATCGGTCGCTTTCAAAATGTTGCTACTTGCAATCAAATATTGCAAGCGAAAAGCGAGACAATTTAAACAACACAACACAACATTTAAACAACACAACACAACATTTAAACGACACAACACAACATTGATAAACTCACATGGAAAATTAAAGACATTTCTTTCTTAAAAAACAATTTATTAAATTAATAAAACATAATAATACAAACTTATTCTATCCTAGATTCCCTACACTACACAACACACATACAGTCCACTCTAAACCACACAAAATCATTATTTCCGGATAACGCTGTGGAGTTCCGAAACTCCAAAATGCCGTCGGGAATTGGAGAGTCAAAACCCCGACGGAATTTGAAGCTTCTTAGTGAACACTCAACGATATCCACAGAAAACACATCATTCATGCCGGACAACGTTGCAGAGTTCCAAAATTCCAAAATGCCGACGGGAATTGAAGAATCAAAACCCCGACGGCACTTGAAATGTTTCACCGAATACTCAACGTTGTCCACTCAACACAACACAACACTTTAACATTTATCTTTTTTTTAACACATCTCAACATAAACACTCAATAATAATATCTACCTTAAACTAATCTTAACATAAATTACATAAATAAACAAAATAAATAATAATAATAAATATGTAAATAATAAAAATAAAAAAAATGAATATGTCAAAAAAAAAAAAAACTTACTGAAGATGAATTGCAACAACAATTCTATACGAAGGCGGATTCATGGCATTACACAAAAATGTAAATACCACACACACACACCACACACACTAGAAATGCTAATTCGGCCATCATCATCAACTAACCGTTCGCGAAATTTCGTCGCACAGCATCGCACTGCACAACCAAAAATTGCGTACGCGGAGAACAGTTATCGTACAAAATAACACCACAAATTGTACCGAGTTATTGGGAAAATAATTACAATGAACTTTTATTATTATTATTTTTTTTTTTTTCATTTTCCCATTTCTTTTTTTTTCTTTTGTTTTTTTTTGTTGCACTGCACACGAAATGTCACTTGCGCGAAACCGAAAACAATCGACGTACATATGTATTTCAATATGTACACACGCACGTATATACGATTGTGTACTCGCGCCGATGTACACATATCAAAACGAAATCGAATTTCGCGAAGGGGAGCAGACAAAAAGGATAAATAAATAAATAAAACCACTTACTTTTTTTTAGTATCAGCTAAACTAAAAGGAAGGAAAACAACAAAAACTCAAACAAAAACAAAACAACACACGCGATGCAAACTGACCCAGTTTTGGTCAATGATCAGAACTAACTATTGCACTATTGCAAACCAAAGTCAATGACACATATTTTATCTCCCTTTGTTGCTCGTTTGTTATATCGTCGTCCTTGTCACCTACATGTAATGTTTCAAATTAATAATTACACGATTTTGTCTCATTTTCCATGCCTAGTCAACACACTCACACAACACACAACTTTTATGTCAGAAGTGGTACAGTACGGTACAAGAGCGAGGACACTTGCGGACGAAATTCGTCCACCGGGCGGGAGAATGTTCGTGAATAAAATGTATAACAACATATATTTTGTTACAATAATTATTAAAATTGTAATTTCTGTTAGAACTGAACTAAATTGAACTCTATTTTTTATTAATAATGTAACCTATAAAACGTAACGTAGGATTACGTATTATTATTTAGTACATTTAGTATGACAGTTTGTTAAGGTAAAAATGGAAGTAATTTCCGGAAAAGACTAATAAAATCTCTTTGCTGTAACCTTGGAAACGAAAAGACGTGTTTCATTTAAGACCGCATTTTCTTAACCCATTACCCCACACAAAACACAGTAACCCAGAGAAAAAAGCCCTACACACCCCAACAATATAATTACCTGACAGTGAATTGTAAACAACGGCAATACGCTAATTAAAAGTTAAGGTAGACCTCTTGAGCAATACTCGTTTGCAAAGGTGTGCGTGATTTTCTTTATGATTTACTTGTAAATGGGATATTCGATTGTATAATCATCAGTAGAGCTTGCCTTTTACAGTACTTTAATTTATAATATCCTGCGAAGAAGAATTTGCAACAACGCCTCAACTGTATATATAAGTTTTTTAGCTCTATAAGTTTTTATGGTCGGTTATGATTTAAAAAAATCTCATATATATACATACGTACGTCTGCAAATTTGATAGTCCGATAGTCCAATAACAGGACAGTGGAAGGATTCTATCTGATTCTCCTGATACTAAATCGGAGAAATTTATAAATTCCTGAATTAATTATAGATATAGTCATCAGTCAAAGCAATCTGAAGAAGAAGAGCAAGACATCGAATTAAATAAAAAAACAGGAAAGGGTACACTTGGAGGACCAGTAACGCCCGAGAAGTGAAAGCGGAGATGCAGTTAGCGTTTTCGAACTAATTTTCTAATAAAAAATCTTGGGATATGGGAAATCAGATTAGTACAACGCTATATACAAATTCTAACACCTTAAAAAAACAAAACTTTTATTTACTTTAATTTCCACGTCAATAGCACTAAATAAAACTGCATTAGCATGACGTTATATCTGAGATCGGTTGTCCTATTTGAATCTAAAAAGGGCCGGAAAAGCAATAATATAATATATTAAGAGTTCACAAAAAAAATATTGTTAAAGATACCAAAAATATATAATTGGCTTTTAATCCTGATTTCAATTTATGCAAACGATCTACTGGAAAGCGATGATCAAATGAATACTAAGAAACTATCGACATCCTAACTTCTTACATGTGACCGAGCCGCTGATCTCCTCAAGACATGAAACATATTGCCCATGTAGCTGGTGATCTGCGGCTAAACGTCTTTCCAGTAATCTAAAACGTTGGAGAGCTCCTTCATGCTCCTTATGTGTCAGTTAATGGTCCCCGCTCGCATGAATCACATGCTAACCAATTATACATAGATTAGTTAAATTATCAATAAAGAACCGTTATACATACCTATATACTATAAGATACTTGCGTTTTCCTCGAATTATCTTAGTATATTTGAGGGCAGAAACGGAAATAGATTGCCTTCGAGATACAAAGTTTTTAAGCAAAGCCCTATGCAGCCCTGTTTTGACTTTTATTGAAAATAACACTTTTCAAATTTATGCGTATGTGGTAACAAATCAGGTGTCGTTGAACTCGAAAATATAAGCATTTTAATTGTTGCAAAGTAGATCTTGCTCTAAAATGAGTTTGTCAAAAATTATTGCAGATCAAAATTGTTTTTTTTTTTTTGTTTAAAAAAAATTTAAATTTAAATTTTGTCATAGTTTTTTTGGGAAAAATATCCTATTAAACCCCATCTACAGTAACTTTGAAACGTGTACCTATTATAGTATTTACAAACAAAAAAAAGTTATCTCACGTCAGTAGTTTTCAAGAAACAGTTAAAACATTAAATTAAAAATTATTAAACATTTTTGAAAAAAGTTATAAATATAAAAAAGGTATATCATATCAATTTTTCAAAGTACAAACCATTGCTTTGTATGCACTCCAGAGTTCGTCTTTGAAAGGCTCTAACCGTGTCCATTTTTTTAAAATTCTTTTTGGACTTTAGCAGCTGTGTTTTCAATTCCACTGTTCAAGTCATCCAATGATGCTATATTTGATGAATAAACAATGCCCTTCACCCATCCCTATAAATAAAAGTCCATTTTGGTCAAGTCCAGATACCTTGAAGGCCACAGAATGACTCCATGCGATCTAACCACTCTCTAACTGCATGGCCATAGAGTGCGCAGCACCATTCTACTGATACACAATAGCTTTTCTTATTGCATTGGTATTGCCTAATCGATCTTTATATACTTACTCGTATATATCGTCTACGAGTTCCAGTAATTTTTTGAATTTGAAATAAGACTTAGAGGAAGCCGATAGGGTCCAACCAGCATGTTACCCAATATCACTGTCCGCACATTGACGTTAAACTTATTGTTATATGCCTTCTGCCTGGGTATGTAAATTGTGAAAATTAGGATACCAGCTCCGATGAATTGCGACTCTTCCAATAATGTTGTCTTAAGAAAAGTGTCTCTCTAAAATGAAATTGCAGAATTCCAAATGCTTCTCTAAGTCGCCAGGTTGTAGCCCTGTGCTGATGGAACGCATGCATTGTTTTTTTTTAATAAAAAAAAACGTACGTACGTACCGATGAACGTTGGTTTAACATTTTCGAAGGCTACTATGTCTAAGAAACAAAGAACTTGGAAGGAAGTTCCATAAGAGAATTGTGCGGCTTAGGAATTAATCACTATATTTCAGAGTGAGCGATATTTCTGAAAGTGAGCTTGAGGGTAAAAATATGAGCATTCATAGCCAAGAACTACATGTTATGGCCCAATATAAACCAAGGTATTTATAATCTAGTCAGTAATTGTGAGACTTGCAGTCCTTACCGTATTTCTATCCCTTGAGAGCCAGTTGACATTGATTTATTTGAAATGAAAAAGAAAATGAAAATTTTATATTATTTCTCAAAGTTCGTAGAGATATCTCCACTGCATATCGGCTATTCAAATCATTTAGTTGTCATGCCATTTAAATCGATATTTGTGAGTCATGGTATACCACATATTATGATAAGTGACAATGGTCCACTATTTAATTCGTAGGATTTCCGAAATTTCACTTTTGACTAGAACATAGATCACTTAACATTTAGCCCCTATTTTTCTCGTTCGAATGGACTCGCAGAAAGATCTATTCAAAAAATTCAAGAACTATTGTTGAAATGTGACGAAGCCAGATCATACAAATACATTGCTCTTTTGCACTACATAGCAACACAAAACGGAAAACCGAATTAGCCATCAGAACTTCTGATGTCTCGTAAACTACGACTAAACTTCCAGTAACTCTAAAATCTCTAAAACCTGAAATAGTCAATATAAAAAAACCTGAAAAGCTAATAGCAGAAAAACAGAAAAAGTTGGCAACATATTAAGCATATTCAAGGTACAAGTGGCCATGGCTCAAGTGGTAGTGTATTAGCTTTCCAATCGTATGGTTCGGGGTTCAAACTCGTGAGATGAATGGTTGCCTAGAATACAACAACAGGTCACTTTACACTAATAATTTACTCTCCCCATTAAATGTTGGATGCCAGCCATGGAGCGAAATAACCACTAGGCCCAAACATCTTTTTGTGTCTCTCTCTATTCAATTTTCCGAAAAACTTAACACGTGCTCCGGTATTTTAAGAGTAGTCACACCCTCTTGAGTGCTAAGTTCTTAAAAAAAAATAAAGGAAGGTAAACGAATATACTAAAAGGGAACTTCTAGTTCGGAATGATATCCTGTTACAGTTGTGCCCGAATGTCACCTTCGGTCATACGTAATTAGTGACGACAGTGCTACTCTCTACAGGCAAAATCATCAATACATGGATGCATTAAACAATCAGCTGAAAATACATCAAGTATTCAATCAGATACAAAAATAATTTCAATTAAATCTGATAATGATAACGTTGTTAGAACTCGTTGTGGAAGAGAGATTATACCCCCCGACAGGTTTACTCATTTTGATTCCCGTATTTAGTTTTATATTCCTATGCATATTCTTAAATACATTTTGTTTAATGTAAATTAATAAAAAGTTGTCAAACATAAATGTGGGTAGTAAGAAAATAATGTTGGCGTAATAATAAGTACCTTGCTGAAAGGAGAATGATTGGGGTAAGATTTATGAAGAAAAGGAGACGGATAAAGGAATGATAAGGAAGTTAGTCGCAAAGGAGAGCTTGAAAGAACAGACGAATACGAATGCAAGTGAAGGCTAAGCGAATTAAAGTTTTGTTATTTTATAGTATCGTGTACTTTTTTTTCTCTTTGAATTGGTTGTTCGCTTGAAATAAACTTATCACTTAACAAATTGAAACACTACCACGTTGTATTTTTTTTTCTCAAAAATTTCTATTCCTACATAAAATTAAGTTAACAAAACGTCTATTTGAATAAAATCCATTACCTTGAATTGATTTATGAATTTAGTTTAATATTTTCTTACTATAAAAAAGCTATGTTCATATGTTTGTATATCTCCAATGGGAGGTGTTATATGCTCTACTAATGCACATATAATGTATACATGTTATATGACTTACCATTAAACATATTATGTAACAAGTAACGTAATATTTATATAATAGGTCAGTCGATAGTCTACCGTCGTCTAATAAAGACATCTAGCAAAGTCAGCAGTCTACAAGTATAAGAGTAGTTTATTTCAAATAACACATATCTGATGATCTTCCCCCTATACTTTTAAATAAATGTGAAATGCATCATGCATCTAGATCTGCAAACACCAACTTAATATAATTCGTATCAAGGACTTTATGTGCACTAGAATCTGGAAATGAAGTTGTCGTGATTGCAACTAATTTCATCACAGCCTTTGATAGAATTTCTCATGATATAATCCCTATACAATTAAAGGCTCTTTGTTTTCAAATAAGCTTTATAACGTGGGTTCCATCTTATTTAAATAAACGACATTACGATGATCTATTTAGGTCCATGGTTTCTGAACCAATTAATGCCTCCTATTCTGATTATTAATGACGCTGATTGCATCGCTGAAAATTCATAATTATATTTTTACGCAGATGATATGAAAATCATTAGTATTATATATAACCTTACTCAGATTGTCAACCACAGCAGGAAGATCTAAACGGATTTTGTACTTAGTGTCAGAAGAATTGGTTTGAGCTTAACGTCAATAAATGTTAAATATAACTTATACCGGTAAGCGCCCTCCTACTTCATCTTGTTGCCATCTGATCTTTTATCTGCTATTCGCTTAGTGAATGAATTGCCTGATGTGTTATCTGTCATAAGGAACTCAATTTCCGTTCTCACATTGATAACATTATAAAAATAGGCAACTTCGAACTGGGATTCATCAAGGGTTGGTCTAAGGAATTTTCCAATCCCTATGTTACTAAATCTCTCTATATAGCCATTATTAGGTCTCTTCTCGAATATTCAAGCCAAGTTTGGACGTCCTACTACAGAACTCACATCATCCAGGTAGAAACTATTCAACTCAGGTATTTACGATTTGCTTTACGTATACTTCCCTATTATAATAGCCAAAACATATCACCATACACTGGTCAGCTGAAACTTAAGAATTTACATCCCGCTGAAAAGTTGCCGATATTTTTTTTTATTTCTAATTCTTAGTTGATTGACCTTTTTTACTTCAACTTATCTTTTTTAACAGCAACCCACGTAATTTTAGGTCTATGCCACTTTTCCAGCTTAATCTTTACAGAAAGAATTATGAGCAGCAATGTCTAGAAGTTAATCATATTCTGCCTCTCTTCGACTACCACCTCAGTAAACTATCCCCCAATAGTATTCTCCTTTCCACCTATGCCTCACATCCCAATTTCCTTTAACCGGTCCCACTCTTTAGTTTTTATTGAAATTGTTAGTTATCATATGTACGAGTATGTCAATAATATAATTGTGATTGTAATAAAGTTCAATATATCTGTCCGGGGTTGGCCCGGGGCTCAAATCAGAAATCAAATCAGGCCTTTGAAATGACGGTAGTGTTCCTTGAAGATAGTGTTAGTTTAAATATTGACTCTTTTCGCCACACGAAGTGTTGTTTGTTCTTGGAAAGGTCCGGTTTTGTTGTTAACATCATCAAAGTGAGATACCTCAAAGATTTGTTGTCTCATACGCTATTTGCCTAGATCGGTGACTTTACGCTAATAGTTAAAATTCCAGAAGTCAATTCCGATTCCAGGATAATCGTGCGGTCTAGCATTCGCAGAAAAATCAACGCTTCTACATTTTTTAAAGTATAATATTCCCAATTATCATATAATTTTGTGCTAAAAGCAAATACCAAAAATAAAGGGTGTTTTTTTTAATAGACTAACGCCAGAACAACGCGTGCAAATTGTGTAAACTTATTCTGAAATCCATGGTTCGCTTCGCCAAACTTATCGGGCGCTAAGTCCATTTTACGGTCGACATAATCGTGCATCTGAGCAAGTTATTCGGAACACGATGAATCGTTGTCACACCACGTACCCTCTAATGGATAGCACGCATCCCCAAAGACGACAGACAGCGTGATCAGAAGAAGTTATTGCCGTTGTGGAGCGCAGTGTTGAGGAGAATCTGAATGAGTGGATTCGCTATCGTGCACAGCAATTCGAGCTATGCCCATCACCTTTATGGAAGATTTTACGGAAAGATCTTGGCTTAAAGCTTATAAGATCCATCTTGTGCAAGAGTTGAAACCGCATGACCATTATACGCGTCGATTCAGCTTGATCCTCATTTTCAACGCAAAATTTAGTCTCCGATGAGGCCCATTTTTGGTTAAATGGATATGTAAACAAGCAAAATTGCCGAATTTGGAGTGGAGAAAACTCAGAAGCTGTTGTCGAGACGCCCTTACAACCATTAAAACTCACTGTGGTTTATGGGCTAGTGGAATAATCGGCCCATATTTATTTTAGGACAATGCCGGCCAGAATGTTACTGTCAATGGAGAGCGCTATAGAAACATGATTTCTGACTTCTTCGTTCCGCAGTTGAATGGCATTGACGTGACAGAGCTTTGGTTTCCACAAGATGGCGCAACATGCCACACGGCGTGCAACACTATCAATTTATTGCGGAGAACATTTGCTGTATCATAGACATTAACATTAGCTTCAAGCGATTTATTTCATATTGAATTTGTAAACACCCTTTATATATCAAGAGCCTAAAGAAAGCAAATTTCAGCTACAGGTTACCACTCATATATAGAATAGCGCAAAAAAATCACTGCATTTCCGAAAATAAATATCTTTGTTTTTGTTTTTTTTTAACTTTCTTCGCGCCAATCAGTGCGGTCTGAGCTTTCATGCCCCACGCATCGATCTTCCAGTATACCACTACAGTGTTTTGTTTCTGTTGTTTCTTCACCATATTAATAAGCGCCCGAGATCCCCAAATACTGGGGATACTGGCTAAAAAGGATTTAAAATTATAAATTACTGATTTATAAACTAGGTACATGTAAATCTAAATTAGATCAATTTAATGTTATCGCCAATTAGCGACTAAATTGGTATATAATAATGTTAAATAATTTCGATAATAGTAATATGATTGTTATACTTGGACTGCCAGAGGTATTCGTAGGAAACGTGTAGAATTTCTTAATTTTTTAAATAATCAGAAAATTGACATTGCTCTACTCACTGAAACATGGTTGAAATTTGAAAATCGGATTTCATCATCGGACTATAAATGTTATCTAGTAGATAGAGAAATTTGGTAAGGGGGGGGGTTGATTAGGAGATCAATTCAACACGAGCTTTTGCCCTATGTGCAAGCTCGATATGTAGAAAATATAGGAATTGAAGTCACTTGATTACGCAAGGAAAACTGAAAATTTGTTATGTGTATTTTCCAGGAAAAATTACGGGTGCCTTAAAGGCTCTGAAGAGAAAAAACTTGGCCTAAAAAATTATCTTAGAAAACTATTTAGTATGAACTGTGAATTTTAAATGGGAAGGTGACCTAAACTGCAGGCACAGAGATTGGGCTTACTTAAGAGCAAATTCATGGGGTAATGTACTGTCTAGTCTTGCTATTGTATTGCCAATGCTTATTATGTTCCCGCCTAGTCCTACTTATATTCCATTTAGTTCTCGTGGAAGTCCCTCAGTTATTGATTTATTTGTAACAAATGTCCCTGGTCTTATGTTAAAACCAATTTCGATAAATGAGCCTGGTTCTGACCATAATCCGGTCCTTTCTTATATTCGTTGTTCAGGTTTAGAAAAAGTGCAATATTTTCTAGACTTGAAAAACGCAAACTGGACTAATTGTAGAACAGAAGTAGAAATAAAATTGCGAACTATTCCAAAGAATCTTGAGAATACTGAAAGCAAACAGAATGTTGACTCAATTTTTCAGAAATTTTCTAAGAACATTATTAGTTCGGCTGAATACAACTTAAAAAAAGTTGCGATAAAAACTTACAGCGCTAAGATTCCATATCACATCTTAGAGTTAATTAGAATAAGGAGCATGCACAGACGAAATTGGCAAAGATATATACGCAAATTCTAATAAAATAATCAATAAGAATATTAATAAAAAGATTTATTATCTGTGCTTAAACTTTCCTCTTTCCTGTCTAAAATCGTTCAAAGTTTCATGTCGAATAGGTGTTTTAAAGTGCATGTTAATTGTGGTGTGTTCAACCTGCTTAACTTTTCCGCTGGTGTACCCCAATGCTCTGTTCTTACGGCAATATTTTCGTTACATGAAGTTGGCCTCAGTATTGAGGCGAATCTTAAAAATGCGGCTAAAATATTACAAAATTACTACGCTAAGTGGAGAATTCAACTAAAAGCGGAAATAATCCAAGCCAGAAAAAGAAAACCTTATTTCCTTGCGACTAACCAGTTAACTATTGGCGGACACCCCATAATGTGGGAACCATCTGTAAAATATCTGGGCATTTATCTTGACAAGAAACTGACTTTTCAAGAGCATAACATTAAAATAATTAAAAAAAATAAATATTGCCATTAAACTGTTGTACTCATTTATAAACAGAAAAACAAAACAGTTTTCCAAGCAATTCTTTTGTACAGATGCCAGGTCTGGGGTAAATGTATCATAAAGAAACATTACAAATAACTCAGAACAAATTTTTAAAAATGATGTTAAACCTACCCTGGCATCATTCTCCATCAGACCTTCATCGAGTAGCTAATGTTGAATTGATCTCTAATAGAATACATAAACATAACGAGTTATTTAGGATCAGATGCGATATCCTTGAGAATCCTCTCATTAATCAATTATATATAGATCAAAGTGCGTGATGCTTATACTTATTTATTTATATGTTTATTTATTTATTTATTTAATATATATATATATATATATATATATATTTACTCATTTATTTATTTACTTATTTATTCATTTATTTATTTATATATTTATTTATTTATTTATTACTTAATTAATTAATTTACTTATGTATTAATTTATTTGTTTATTTATTCACCTACGAGTATGTATATACATAAGTGTATACTTATGAATAAATTTTTTATTTTTTTTGGTCAAATTTGTTAAGCGGTTTCTGTTAATTTATTTTTAAAAACTGTTAATACCACTTCAATTCTTTATCTAATTGTGTTTTTTTTTTTTAGTTAATATGGCTTTTTGTTAATTAATTACTCGTACTTATATTGCTCAGATTGTTATTAACTTTAATGTAAATATAATTTTTGTTTTACTAATTATTAAAATTTGGGGTTTTAATCGTTTTTCTCAAAAATAACATATTTGTACCTTTTTTGTTTTTCTTAAACTTGTACACAATTCTTCAGTAGAAGGATATACTATTGTAAATCACACTTCTGTACTAAAACCGTTGTAAATTATTCTATTTCGTATTTTTTTGTAAACGAAATAGAATAAAGACTTCTTGTCTTGTCTTCGTGCCAAGATGTCTTCAACAAAAGTCAGCCTTGAGGTACTTCGTAATTAATTCTTTAAATTAAGTTGCTTGGACAAGGAACAGTTAAAGGAGACCTCATAAATTAAAACAGATGCCGACCAAAGCCCCTGAAGCGCGCACCAGTTAAAACCTTCTAAAAGCGGAGTGCCAGTTGCAGCAACATAAGAAAATTTCACCATCAAAGCTCCAACATCCTTATTTCTTATCTAAGACTCTGGTGGGGTGAAGTATCCACGGCCAGCTTCATCCCTACCTCGTGCTTTTTTTTTGTTCCACCCAATCATGGAGAAGTTAAAAAAAAAACACAAAATCCATGAATTAAAAAAAAGTCCTGAATAAAAAAAACTCATACTTTTGTATCCATACCGCTTTTAAAATCAATAAAAAGTAAAGTTGACTTCATTTGCTGGGCTCCACCAGCTTACGTAGGCGATCATGACCAATAGTACAATATGTACCGCTTTTGAATCATATGATTAAAATAATTGATCACTCACATCTCACATATCTAGATCCATGCAGGCTGAGGAAGGCCGGGACGACATACGAAGGAGCTCAACTATGCGTGATGAGTGAGATTTATTTTCTCGTCAAAAAACCGTGAGAGACTCTTGTGAACTGCCTTGAGTAGAATGCATAATGTTGGAGTCGTTTTCTGCCAATTACGGTTGCTTCCAATAATAAATTCTCTATTAAGCAAAAAAGTTTACCTTAACTCAGTCTGTAATAATAATCTTATTTTAATTTTTGAACTTTCACAGAGAAATAAATACAAATGAAATAAAGTTTATTACCATTTCTCAGCTAACTTTCTTTTATCGGGTTGATTTTCTATTTGGAATAGCTACATCACTATCTACATCTGCACTTCTCTGAATATATTTATTTTATAGCATTTAAAAACTGATTGAAAGTCGAATTGTAGCCAATTTCATAAAATAATAATGAAGTGGATGTTCAGTATAACGAATGATAAATGATATAATATAATATAATATTTGAGGTCATTCACTATATCGAAAGTGTTCGTTATATCGATATATTTTTTTAGACTTTTTATAATAGTAATTTAATAATAGCAATAAAAAGATAATCAGGTTTTTTGCATCTTAATTTGTGGTTTTTTTTATTTCAACTTCAACTAACCCATGGTCCTACTGTTTAAGAGTACAAATATTGTAAGCTACTTTTTTAAATGTTTCAATGTGAAAATGTCTTCCATATAAACACCGACTTACTGTGCCCATCCTAGCAATTTGGCTAAAGAATTTGCCGCTTCGTCATACTTCACTGGAGTGAAGCTCCAGATTGCTGCTATCATTTAGCTAACCTTCGCCCCCAGAGTTAGATTCAACGGTGTCATTGCAGCCTTGTCCTTGAAAATTAGCCTCAGTGCTATTCCAGGACTCTAGTTCTGCGATAGAAGAATGGTTCTAAAATCAAAAGAATGCAAAGTAATTTTTGTCATTGATTTATAAATGGAGTGAATTAAGTAACCTCCTTTAAAATCTGGTTTCCGAGACTTAAGGTGATCTGCATTGCCAAACTTTTCTCATCAATAATAACGAATGTTGAATTTCATCCTGTTAGTGAAGTGCCCAGATTCTTTTATTAAAATTTATTAAACATCTGTGAAACATAACACTCGACAGTTTATTCTATTCTCGGTCCAGAAGCACAACTGCATCAAAGAGTTTGAACTCTTTAGCGCAGCGGTGATATCTAAGCTCTAAAGTTCGAATGTATAAACTTACTTAGCAAGCTTTTGCGTTGTGAAACGATTGGCATTCTGATACATCGGTTGGATTAACGACGTGATATTACGTGGCATAAACATTACCCGAGTTTAACCGCTTCTCCAACAAGTTCTACTACCAGTGGTTGACTTATAGCGTTATCCATAAGCAAAAGAGCCTCTAGCACCTACGCAAACATTTTTAGTTTTCTAACTCATAGTTTGCAAGCAACTTTCTGTGGAGAAAAGAGCGCGGGTTCTTAAACTAACCAATAACCAAAGGCTTTAGATTCAGCAGTCTGGACGCATTTGTGGAAGATATAAAAACCAATTGCTCTTTTGTTTTTTTTCATTCTGGCGTTGCTTCCTCACCGGTGTGAATATAAGTAAAATCTGCTAATAATTTCCAAAAATGCCCGGATTCATTAACATTAAAAGTCATATCATCTGCGAGCACGTTTCTTTTAATAGCTTCCATTAAATCCTTTTCGAACGACTCAACTAAATCAGCGTGTGATGACAATTTTTCTCCGGATACCGAACTAATTTTTAAATTTTGTGAGCCACCCATCACTAGCACTGCAGCTGCCACATCACCGTATAGATTTCGATCAATTATACTAGGTTTTCTTTTCAGTACTCTAGCGCTAATGCGAATATGTTTCTCCCTTTGATGAAGAATCCATTTGTATAAACAATTCTTAAATGTTTGGAAACATGACTAAGCTGTGTGGTAACTTCAAGTTTTCCACAATTTCTTGTCGTTCTTTTAATTCCACAGATTGTCGATTTCGGCACACGATATTTTAATGAAGTTTTAATGAAGTTTGTTGCACTCATAAAATAATAATAATAATTCTTACCCTTTCTTTAACGAAATTTGTTTACGATGGGTTTTGGAAATCTTCTTAATATTTGTTTAAGGAGTAAATTAAATCAACTCTAAGAGGCTTGTACGCTTCTATAAATAAATCAAGGAAAAAAAAACAAACCAACAGATCAGACATGAACAAAAAGTTGCGAATCGGTTACTTTTTTAAGGACGACATAAAACAAGATACAAGTCTATACACTTTTGGGACCCACTGATGAGTTTGAAATAGGAATAATCTTAAAATTTGTAATAATACATAAATATTTCCAGGGTTTTTGTATCAATTGATTCACGCTCTCGTTATATCGGATATACTGTTCGCTATATCGAGATACTAATGTAATCCTGAAAGACGTTTGTTATATCGCAAATTTGCCATATCGGATATTCGTTATGCGAGTATTGGACGGGACGTAAATATGTAATTATGGAACATCCAAATGTCCAGTAACAAAAGGTTCCCTGATAATATTTGGGTAACTTAAGCCACACTTATACGAGTATCTTATTCTTACAACATTCTTTATTGACACACTATTATTTACTTAATCCACCAAAGACCTAAGGCATGTGATTTATGGGTGATGTAAGGATACTATGGGGATTTACCTATTTTTATATCCAAAATCCTAATCATAGTCCGCAAAATTGAGATATAAATTTTGAACCACAGCCTATCTTAAGTGTAGATAATATTATGGCAAACATGCTTTGATTCACCAAAATTCATTAAGAGAACATCAAAATCTCATTAAAGTTACATTATTGATATTGTGGTCTGCTCCTTAGAAGTAAACAAAATTGGCTATGGGAGTCAATATCCTTTTTTCTCTGTGGTTTCAGGTGGGAAATCTGTCGACAAGAATCGATTTCTGCTACCCTACCATCCCTGTGGATGTTTTGTTTTATGTACGGCTTTAGTAAGATTTGGAATATGCGAACACCTGGCGATTTCTAGTATGTGCTAATAAATGTATGTATTCACGAGTGTACCGTTTTATGAACTGTACCTTTTTCTGCAGCATATAAAGTTATTGGTAAAATACTATATAATACATAATTACGAGTACTTGCGCATGCATGCACATGGAAATGTACATATCTATGGTTTACTTTCCGGTCTAACTACCGAGTGGGGTAGTTTAGACGATATTGATATTAAGTTAAAATTACGAACGTTTTTTATATGGCAATTAGACAATCTTCAAATCGGTTGATAATAATAAATTTGATAGGAGTCTCTAATGATTTTAAAACAAATTCCCTGCAGCGTTGATTGTTATTTGTCATCTTTCAAAATACGTTATACATATAATTAAATAATATATATATCTGGAGGGTGTCCGGTAACAAATTAATGCTTTAAGAGGTGTATGAAACAAAATCTAAGGGTCGTATTGTTTTATTACTTAGTTTAACACAAAGCGAAAGAATGCATATTCTAATATATGAAAATGATATCGTTCGAATGCCATTCATTTAGTCGTACACTCTGTTTGAAGTAGACTACGGTGTTTTCTGCCACGTACTGCATGTGTAGCTGGCTTGATGCGGTGAATTTCAGGGCGGACATTTTCTTACAGCTCCTTGACAAAATAGGTAACAAATAATCTGTAATCAATAATCACATTAATCCAATTTTTTTTTGATTTTCAAAAGAATGCCCGTCGATAAGGCAAACTTTTTGGGAATGTAATGTAAATTGTAGGGTAAGTGGAATAAACAGCAGTGCATTTTGGAATACCGCAAGGTTTACAATTTGGTCCCCTTCTTTTCCTACTGTATACGAATGAAATACTTTGGTATTTGAAGAAGAGCACTCCGCTCGCCTATGCTGATGCTATAGCTATCGTTATTACTCATCAGTAGGTGAAACCAACCGCGAGGCTGATGCATGACGAGTTTTACGAAGTTGACAAAGAATGCCATGACAGTGTGTTAGCAATCAACGCACCGAAATCAAAACTTATGCATATCCGAAATCCACAGTACTTAGGGTCTCTAGCGACCACTACTGAAAGCCACTTTTTTTTTTTTTTTTTTATGATGTGCGCGCGCTCAAGGGGTTTGTGTACCCTTAAGGTGATTGTTCACAGCGCGGGCAAAGGAAAAAAGGAAATTTAGAGAGGAAGAAAAGAGAGGTACCGATGTACATGGTTTTTAAATGTTTGCAAGTTATAACGACCAGGAAATACAGAGATCTGCAGGGCATTCCATAAGCGAGTTGTACGGCTTAGGAACGAATCACGATATTTTAGAGTACGTCCGAAAATGGGCTTGAGGGTGTGCATTCATAGAGAGACGGGTGTTACGGTTGAAAGTTTGAATGGGCGGAATGCTACTGGCGATTTCAGTGGAGCACTGGTGGTGGAAATAGCGATAAAACAAAGTGAGACACGAGACATTTCGTCGGTGTTCGAGCGTATCGACTGGTATTAGTATCATCAATAAGTTTTATCGCACGGTTTAGAATCCTATCTAGCAGGTGCAGAGATGTTTTAGGAGCACCTGACCAGATGTGCGCATTGTACTCCAATTTTGGGCGGATGAATGCCTTATATATTGAGGTCAGATCAGAGGGGGTAAAATATTTCTTACATCGCTTGAGGAAACCTAGACATTTCGCAGCGAATTTGGCGACATCAAATATGTGGTCATTCCAACGTAAGTTGTCGTGGACACACATACCGAGAATGGAAAATTTTTCGGTTTCGACGATGCAAGTGCCATTCATGGATAATAGCTGGGTGTTTAAATTTCGCTTTAACGAGCAGAGAGTACTGTCATCAGCAAAGGAATATATTGGATTAGAAGTAGCAGACAAGAGATCGTTAATGAAAATTAAAAAGAGTGTCGGTGACAGAACAGAGCCCTGGGGCACACCACCATTTATTTTTTGAATATCAGACTTGAAACCGTCCAAGACAACTTGAATTGAACGTTCCGAAAGGTAATTTCTAATCCATTGAAGAAGAGAGTCGTCGATCCCAAATGCACGCATTTTCGACAAAAGAGCCTGATGCCAAACTCTGTCAAATGCCTTAGAAATATCAAGTGCAACTATCTTGCTTTCGCCAGATTGATGTACGCTTTGGTTCCACTTTTCGATGAGACATGCCACCAAATCACCAGTGGACCTGTTGCTACGAAAACCATATTGCCGGTCATTGAAAATTTTTCGTGTTTCGAGATATTTCATGAGCTGACGATTTATCAGAGTTTCCATGACCTTGGAAAGAAGGGACGTAAGTGCAGTCGTTCATAGACCTCGATGTGGGACAGATGTGTTTCGGCTTCTTTCCAAGTAAGCAAGTAAGTAAGCAATAAAAGAACAATTAAAAACATTTTGGTCAAGTGATTCGGTGGCGCAACAGTACTGGTGTCGGCCGACAAAGCAGGGGTCGTGGGTTCGATTCCCGAAAAAATTACATCGAATTTTTATTTTAAAAAAAAATTCTGAATCAACTGATAAAAAGAAAGTGTAATCGATCGTGTGATGAGTGGAAACAAGCGTTCCGCTATCCCAATAGCGGGGTCAGCAGATGGTATGATATCATCTGATGATCAAACCGTTAAGCCAGTCCACTCAAAAACAACGACAATAGCAGACATCGTCACAAAGAGGAGAAGGACGCTGAATCCGACTCCAACTCGGAATCTCGATAAGAGCGCCATTTCAGCATCGTTGGAAACGCTGCATGGCAGAGTGAAGGAGAGGGCTGCGCTGATATCGGCAAGCGCAGCAATAAAGCGAATGAGGCAAGAGTCGGACAATAACGACTGTCCGCATGTACCTGACGGAGGGGAAGGCCAATATATGGGAGCAGACAACTGCTTCGCATCCCTAGCTGCATCGGAGTCAGATGATGAAGAGGAAGAGGTCGAAGTCCTGTGCAGTAGCATCAAACAGCTACAACAAAAAGTGCTGGCCATAAGAGCCAAGAAAGTGGCAAGGAGGGAGATGGAGAAGCAGCAACAACTCCAGAGACCTCAGCAGCAAGAAACTATAAACGCGGAGCTTCCACAGCAACAGAAACAACCGATGGAAAAACAAAAACTACAGTCACCTGTACAAGAACTAGAAAGAACAAGAGCACAAACTCAACAAAAACTTAAACAACAAAAACAGCAACAACAAAGGCCACAACAGCAGCAAAAGCCGCAACATCAAAAGCAACAACGGCAACAGCAACAACGGCAACAGCAACAACAACAGCCACAACATCAGCAAAAGCAACAGCAGCAGAGACAACAACAACAGCAAGAGCAGAAATTCACCAAACAGAAAGTGCCACCAATCAGCACGTACAAATTGGAGTTAAAGGATACAATCGAACTATGTAAGTCGGCCATAGGTTGTAATTTTTTTATTAAAAGATTAAGTGAAGATGGGCACGTGATCCACTGCAATTCAGTGGAGCGCTACTATAAAATCAAAAATTTACTGAAGGATTCGACGACGGAGTCCTCCTCCTACACCCCGAAGGGGGACAAGCTGCAAACAATGCTGCTGAGGGGATTAGAACCGTCGACTGATCCGGAGGAGCTCCTTGCACTGCTTAAAGAGAAGAAGTGTGAAGGGCTCGAATTCGTGGGGGTCAAACCTTTCACCACAGCCAGAGCCAAAAGGGAGAAGCGGCAACTGCCGATTTTCCTAGTCCAGCTAAGTCCCACCAGCAATTTGGATGGTCTAAGGAGTATTAAAGTCCTAGACTACCAGGTTGTACATTGGGAGAAACTAAAGAGGAGCGAAAACATTTTACAATGTGTTCGCTGCCAAAGGTTCGGGCATTCCACGTCGAACTGCGAAATGCAGCCTCGATGCGTGAAGTGCGGAAAGAACCACAAGTCCGACGAATGCTCTCTGGGTAAGGACGGAGCGTCTGAAAAAAGCCAACTCTCCTGTGCTTTATGTAGGAACACGGGGCACACCGCAAATTATCGGGGTTGTCCCAAATTCCAGTATATCAAAAGAATAAATCTGGCCCGGCAGCAGAAAGTAGAAGTGAAACGTCCACCCGTGCATTTGCAAACTCCAGCCGTTACTCCCCTTGTTACCTACGACCAAATGGCGGCAGGTAGGGGAAATACGGTACAGCAAGTGAAGGTTGCTTCTCAGGCCCCAGCGCCCAGAGCACCGGAACCAGTACCTGACATGCTAGCTATCTTGCTCACTATCCAGGAGCAGATGGCTCAGCTACAACGTCATTTGACTGGACAGATCGCGCGGGTGGATCACATATACGCTCTGCTGCCTGGCCTACTGCACCTTTTGCCGTAATGGGTACGTACGTGGCGGAGCAAACCCTGAAGGTCCTTGCTGTGAATGTGAATTCACTGATTAGGCTGGAACGACGAGCCGCACTATTTAAGTTGCTTAAAGACCAAGCCCCCGATGTGCTTTTGGTTAGCGAAACTAAGCTTACCGAAAGACACAAAATGAGGCACAGAAGATACAAAATAGTACGGAGAAACCGACCCAACTCCATTCAGGGAGGAGGCTTTGCGATTTTCGTACGAAAAGGTATACGTTTTAAAAGAGTATACAGTCGCGTAGTACGTAGGTTCCAGGTGCTGGAAGCATGCATCGTGTATATCCCTCTCCGTAGTGGAAAGCGGTTGTACATGGTGTCTGTCTATGCACCTAAGGCTACTCAACCCACTTTATTCATCTCAGAGCTCGAGACACTTTTTCGATTCCTGAGGCTGGAATTGGAAGACAACTATTTTGTTATCGGCGGAGATTTCAACGCCAAACATAGTGATTGGGGAAATAATACACCAAATACTAGAGGGAACCTACTATTCAATTGGTGGGGTCAGCACAGTGTGATGTATCGACTCGGGCTTAAGGCGACGGATAGTCCGTCGTTTCCCAGACACGGTTCTTATATGGATCTTCTGCTTTTCGACTCGCGAATACAACTGACATGCACTAACCAACAAACTACAAACTGTCTACGCACTTTCGTGTATGACAGTGACCATTGCGGTCTCAGCACCGAAATAACTGTTCCCAACGAAAGTGGGGAAGTGGATGAGTTTGTTCAAGGGCATTCCTACAATTATAGTAGGGTACGTTGGACAAACTTCACCAGAACACTGACTAGAGCACTCTCCTCGATTTCGCTCTACCCACCGTCCAACAGAAATCTGTCAAATGGACGAGACAATCAAAAGAACAATAGACAAAACGATACCTCGGTACCAACACATTGACGAAGAAGACTTATTCCGCAACGCAAATATTGACGCACTGCACCGACATAAAAGTAGACTGCTGTCAAGACTAAAAACCTTGTACAGACAGTTTACTGACAGACATGACAAGGAGATTATGACGCTAAAGTCGTCGATCAAAAACCTCCAAGTATTAATAAAAGAAAATTACAGAGCATCTGTAAGTTTGTATTGGAACAACAAAACTCGAGCTGTAAACATCAGCAACCCGAATATGTTCCCGCAAATAAATAAAATATTTCGGAGAAATAATCAGAACGACCTTCCATGTCTTAAAATAGCCCGAACGACGAACAACGAACAAATACTTGTAGCAGCAGGCATAGATATAAATGAGGCTGTTGATGATGACAACTTCTTTGTGATCGAGGATCCGCAGGAGAAGGTAGAGGCTATTGGAGCGACTTTCCAGGAAGTGTACAAGGCGAACGACATTATTGGCCCGAACTACGACCTGGAAGGTCGAGTCCTTGTGCACAATTTCTACCTTCGAAATGAAATAGTGAATTGGGGATTCGAGAGCTCGGGTTTCACCCAGTTCAGTGACGAGAATATGGCAAATAATGTCATCGCCAACGAGAGGTTACTACCCCCATTCATTTCGAAGGAAGAGCTCCAAACGATCTTCGAATCACTTAGAAGTAAGAAATCAGTGGGAACCGATGAAATACCGAGCATTGTGCTTCGACATCTCCCTCTAGAAGCGGTGAACATTTATACCACCCTGTTTAATAATGCAATGAATAATGCACATTATCCAGCGCATTGGAAAACTGCGGTGGTACATCCCATCCCCAAAAGAAATAAAGATACTTCCAATCCGGTGAATCTCCGCTCGATCAGTCTTCTTCCAAACATCAGTAAGGTTTTCGAGAAGGTGATCAATAGAGTCCTGACTAAGTGGGTTGAGGACAAACATATAGTTCCGGATAATCAGTTCGGTTTCAAGGCGGGACATGATATCATTCATGCTGCGTCCAAACTGGTTTCTGATATCCAATGGAACAAAGGCAAGAAACAGTGCAATGGTGCCTGCCTGATTGACTTGGAAAGGGCCATCGATACCGTATGGTTAGAGGGACTCTTTTTCAAGCTGGACAGGTTGGGCATTAGTAAACCACTGCTGTATATTCTTTTTGATATGCTCTCCAGTAGACAGTTCATCGTGAAAAATGGCGATGTGACTTCTGCTGGAACATTTGACATTAAAAACGGTCTGAACAAGGTCCGGCAAATTCGCCAATCCTATTCAACATTTACACGAGTGATCTGATAGGTTCACTTCACCATGCCATAGCGTACGCAGACTACTTAATCGCGAACAGATCGGGTCCAAAGATTGAAGTCATTAATATACTTTTGCAGCGTGACTTCGACAAAATTAAGCGATATTGCGATGACTGGAAGTTGAAAATCAACTTTCAGAAGTCGGAAACCATTCTGTTTAGGAAGCCTTTGTCTGGGGCCTCTAGGGATACCAGAAAGAATTGGCGAACGTTTTCTATCGTCGGAGAACGCGGACAGCCACTTGCCTGTCGAAATGTAGTCAGATACCTTGGGATCTGGCTAGATCAATTTCTGTATTTTAACAAACATATAGAGGTTGCTCTGGAAAGAGCCAACGGTGCTTTTGCCCTTACAAAGAGACTGTTTTATAACAGCCAACTCGATGCGAGGGTGAAAGTTATCTGCTACATGGCCCTTATCAGCCCATGCTTGTATTTGGATGTCCCGTGTGATTCAACGTGAGAGCAAGTTTATTGGAAAAGATTCGGGTGTTTGAGAGGGCTTGTCTTAGGACTTGTCTTCGCTTATACAGAACACCAGAGTCTGAGTACATAAAATTCTATCCCAATGAGGTCCTGTACAATAGGGCGAACCTAATAAGAGTGGACAACTTCGTCATTAAGTTGACTCGAAGGCACATTGCAAGAGCAATAACCTCATCGAACAACCTGATCTCCGGGTCTTTCTACCCCAATTGTATGTATCACGAGAGAGTTCGCTTTGACGGCTTTATTCCTCCAGAAGCGTTCCTCTATCTAGATAGTAAAGGTCTGATCCAGGACAGATTGGCGGTGCCGCTAATCTTCCACGTTGCTCGAACAGCTGCGGACAGGCGACTCAACTACGACAGAGACGCCGCACATGGCAGTGCGGAGCGTCTCTGGTTCAGTAGGGCGGTAGGGAGTCGCGACAGGAGGGATGTTGCTCAGCAGCACCAGCAATTTTGGTGGCTTATTGAAGGGGAGGATGCTTCGTCGTCGAACTCTTCCAGTGATAGGTAGCTTCATGTGAAGCAAAGTGGGCCAGCCTAATTTTTTTTTTTTAGCCATGGGCGGCTTACATAGTCTTAGATAGAATTAAGTTAGTTTTAAGAAACAAAAAATATTCAAAAACAAAAAAACAACTATATAAAAATAAAAAATTAAAAAAAAAAAAAAATATATATATATGTACATGTATTTATATATTATGTATATACATATTATGTACATATATACATATTTATGTATGTCCATATTTGTGCTAGATGTAAGTAGATTAAGTAGATTAAGATTTATTTTTAGGTAGTCTATAGGTTAATTTTTTAGTTTTAAGTTTTATAATAAAATAAAAAAATACGAGTAGGTCATGGAACTAAGTTTTTTGTTAAAAAAAGTTTTCTTAGTTTTAGTATTAATTAATGTTAAAATACAAATAAAATTAGACTGTAAGATACGTCGAAAGACATAGTTTAAGTGTTAGGTTTAGCTTAGAGTGCCCGCATGGGTCCAGTAAGTTATAATAAGATAATTTTAAGTTATTTAAGCTAATTTTTAAGCGTTTTTTTTGTCTAGCAAGTAAGAGTAATTTAAGTGACATAAATAAAAATACATAGAAACTGAACTGAACAAAACTGAAGGTACGTAAGTGCAATGGGTCTGTAGGAGGAGAGAGAAGATGATTCGCCTTTTTTAGGAACAAGCTGGACAACTGCTGTTTTCCATCTGCTCGGGAAGAGTCCTAAAGAGTAGGATTGATGAAAAACTTACGCAGTGCTTTTGCCAGCGAGGAAGAACACCTCTTCAGAAGAAGGGGAGATATACCATCTGGACCAGCGGATTTATGTATGTTGAGATCTTTAAGTACTCTTGCTACTACATGAGTGCGAAAGTAGATTCGTCCCATTGAAGATTCGACGCACTCAAGTGTAGGCGGACACAAAGCACAATCTGGGAGTGTTGAGCTGGCCGCAAAGTGTGCAGCAAGCAGATTGGCCTTATCCAAAGAGCTGACAGCTGGAATGTCATTGTAAATGAGCGTTAGGATGGAGGAATAGGCGGAATTTCTAATGTTTTTGACGAACGACCAACAATTTTTACTGCCTTTGGGACATTGCAGTATTTTTTGCCTCAGTTTTTGGTCGTATAGGAATTTCACACGCTTAAGAAAGGCATTGCAGTCATTTCTGGCTCGTTTGAACTTTTTTCGGTTTTCCTCTGTAGGGTTGGTCTTGTAGGACCGAAAAAACATTTCTCTAACCCTGACGGCCTCTTTACAGCTCGAGTCGTACCATGCCTTTTCTTTTGGTTTGATACTCTTCATCCGATGAGGAATAAAGGATCTCATACCAAAGAGAATAGTGTCTGTAATCATATCAGCAGCGGCATCCACGTCGTTATCGAGGAAGCATAACGACCAGTTAAAATTCCTAAAGAAGCGGTTAAGACCGCTCCAGTTGGCTTTCTCGTATTGCCATACGGTTCTTTTAGGAATGTTTTCTCTAACTGGGTGGTCGGTGTACGAGAAATTAGCTGATATGACACAATTGTCCGACGAGCCAAGAGGAGAGAGCACATCAGTGGTGTACTTATCAGGGTGAGAAGTTAAAAACAAGTCCAGGGTGTTGGCGGTATGACTATCAACGTCTGGAATTCCCGTGGGCTCATTTACAAGCTGCGTTAGGTTGTTTTCCGTAGCGAAAATCTCAACACACCGTCCTTCGGGTGTTGTCTGTCCAGAATGTCGAAGCCACCCAGAATTGTGTATATTGAAATCGGCCGTAATAACGATTTCAATATGAGGATACAGGGATACAATTCTTTGAATGTAGTCAGACAGCGCATCAAACTCGTTTAAAGTTGAATTGCTGTCCAGTTTGGGGCTTCTATAAATAAAGCAGTAGTGGATAATTTGCTTACGGAGATGGAATTTTAACCACATGATGTTGAATTCCGGATTGGAACATGGATCACATTGTGGTGGAGTTTGGTAAGCTACATCACTACGCACATAAATGGCGAGACCGCGGTGAGCGAAGAATAATGGCACTAGTTCGTAGTCAGGTAGCTTCAGATCAGAATGATCTGAGAGGTGTGGGCGGGGATCTACCTGTGTTTCACTAAGTGCCAAAACAGCTGGTCTGTACTTACAGACGTGGACGTACGCAGAAAAGTGATTACTTTTTAGCCCGCGTATATTGGCTACGTCTACCCTGAATTCCCTAGTCATAATCACAGACAAACACAGAAAACAAAAAACACCAAAGATACTAAGCATAAACATCCTTGTTATAAATGAATAAGGTAATAGAAGACTGGTCAACACAGTGCACAAAATATTCAACAGCCTAACTCAATATATGGAAAACATTGGACAAGTCAATGATAGAAAAACAAATATCAAGTCATATTTACTAGAAGGACCATCGTAATCTTGAGATTTCTGAAAACCAAACACCAATTTCTTTTACTCAAACCATACATAAATTTGAAACCATTTTGCTTTTGTTTTTTAGGATAGGTTTTTTTTCTTAATTTTTTTCATTTAAAAAATGAAATAAAAGTCATTTTGGATGATTGCACATTTCATTTTCAAAACGTGTTGTAAACAACCTCGTGCACATAAATCATTCGTAGATTAACGAATGGTAAAGTTCAAAATATTATATATGGTATAGAGCAATAAAATATAAAACATCAAGTGCATAACTTGTTAAAGTAATCTTTCCATATATTTCTTTGTTCTCCGCTAGCAAACATACTTGCTCGCCTTGAATTGCCGCTTCAATCTCTTGGAAGTTCTTTTCAACCTTAAAAGACCTGTTTGTCGGTTATCAATGAGGATACATCTTCTAATTCCTAATACAATGCCTCTTATGATACCCAACGTAATGATTGTGTAATGATCCATATACCCCAAGTTACAACATTGTTCCATAAATTGCACATTTTCATATTGGATCATTACTGGAAGAAGTCCTGGATAAACCATATTTTTAATTCTCCTTGAGTGAGAGCCTGTGGGATAAAATACAATCCATCAATGAATATTTCTTCGATATTCTTTCTTATTTATTAAAATAAATATGTTTCAGGCCATTGTTCTGGCAATGTGAGGTTTTGTGTATTTACTGAAGTTTTCTTTCAATGCGAAAACTTTTCAAATTGATAATTGAGGGCTTCATCGTTTCTGGATGTTCCATACAACGCTCCTTTTATTTTGCCGTCAATCTACAGCTAAAATCTTCGCTTCTATTTTCCACCCCAATGCTATGGCTTTTAATAGTAGTAGAGTTATTTGATAGCATTCTTTACCAACTTTATAAGTTATATTATATAGCTTTATGAATATAAAGTGCTTCTGCTCGGAGTTGTTCAAATTTCGGATCGGTGAGAATAATGAATAGATTAATTTTAAGTATCATATTAATTAACTGTGATGGCTGAGGTGGAGTAATTTGTAGAAACCGCTTTCTTAAAACTGTACCTCCCAACCAATTGTTCGATGAGATTCCTGCTTTCGCTAATTTCAAACTTTAATGATCAGGAGCCTGGGAATAATGCCTTAGATAATGATCAGAATTTATCGTGCTTCCAAGCTTTCAAATGCTTTCTCTACTTTGAGATCACTTCAAATGTATTATATTCGTTTTGTTGCCGGAAATTAAAGAAATAGCTCTCTCAAAGCTGTACATTCCTTATAATATGCTCACTGGTAAACTGTTCATCGTGAAGAATGGCGATATGACTTTGGATAGAATATTTTTAATTAAAAACGGTCGGCAACAAGACGAAGGTAATTCGTCTTTGCAATACCTGCACAAGCTATCTTTTGCGATCAGTGCATAATATCATAGAATAAGCAGAAGATTTGAACATGTTCAAAGATCGAGTTTATTAATCTCTTTTTGCGACGACAAGAAGTTGTAGATCAGATTTTAGAAGTCGAAAACCATTCTTTTTAGGACACCTTGTCCTTACGGATATCTTAGGATCTAGCTAATCCAATATCTGTATTTTAATGAAGATATAGATTTGTCCTATCAATAGCAAGAGATTGTATTATAGCAGCCAACTCGATGCAAGGGTGAAGGTGATCTGATATATGGCTCTTATCCGGCCTATGCTTTCCTTATATTGTTCCATCTGGTTAACCATAAGAGCAAGTTTAATGGGAAAGATTGGGTATCGAAAGATTGTTTAAGAGAGTTTGCCTCTTCTTGCATTGATCTCGAGGATGCCGTGATACCGCTGATTTTTTACGTCGCTCTAAAGCTGGCGACATTCGACTCAACTACGGCAGAAACAACGCACACGGCAGTGCGCCATGTCTCCGGTTGAGTGTAGCAATAGACCGTCTCGATTTAAGAGATGTTAATTGACAGCTCCAAGAGTTTTTGTCGCTTAGGGAATGAGTGCAAATACACTCACACACACATATACCCATATCTACATATATAGTATACTAACTATACATAATAAGCTAGATTAAGGATTAAGGCTAAGATTTATTTAAAACCAGCTTTCAGTTTGAAATACAAAACAAATAAAAAGTTAATTTACTTCGTTCTTGGTAAAGTTTAAGTCTTAGCATAGAGTTCGCAGAGATTTGTGTTTGTTAAAATAAAAGAATTTGTTATATAATGGTTCCATTTTGCTAAATATTATAATCATACCCTAATAAATTGCCAAAGTCAGTCCACAAGAGCTTGCTAGATCGATTTTTTGTTCACTTAAAATTTAACCACATAAGAGATAATTACTCTTATAAACATTAACTAGTAATATTTTTCGCTGCCTTTTCTTTTGATTTCCTCATTCAATAGCATTTGCAATTCAAGTGCTGGTCCTTCATTTGTATGGCACAATTCTGAGTCTTTTACTCATTTTCTCATTTATTATATTCGCCAATAGAGGGCCTGGAACCATTCCAGATTCCGGCAAGGAAAAATTCTATATATTTCGATATAATTGTGTGCACTTTACATGCCGTTGTAGGAGCGTTCATAGCAACGAAATGGCAAACATATAACAGATCTTAAAATAGGGTTTTTTAAATTTGAATTTATTTTTCATTTTTTCTATTTAAATCTTTATTCTCAAAAATACAAAATTTTAATTCTTACAATACACTCCGCTTCAACTTAATAGGTACAACATTTTTCAAAATTTGTGTTTCATTATTTTCAAATAATGTGCACGAATTTAATAGTTCATGCTGGTAACGGTTTGTTTATGATATTGGGAAAAGAAATTAGAAAGAACAATTCAAAAAGCACCGTTATTTTTTCGCTGGCTCTCTTGCAATGTATTCCATAGTGAAAAATTCTGTTTTTTTTTTTGCGTCAACTGAATAGGTACATGTATTCTGACTCAGTTGCGAAAATAAAGCAAAGAGCAGGTGTTAATGCTAGTGTTTCGACAGTTAGAAGTTTATTTAATTGTGCCAATCATCTAAAATGATGCGTTGCGCGGTTTTCTCAGATGAGTTCAATTTTGATGGACCTGATGGGTTTAATTATTACTTTCACGATATAAGAAAGGACCAGCGCTTTTTAGCCCGGAATCATAGTCAAGAAGGTGGTTTTATTGTATGGTAGAATTTCAAACAGCAAAAATGACCGCAACAACTTATAAAGAAATATTGGAAAGGAATTCTTCGAAATTTTGTTATATTTCTGGACTCATTAATTGGAATTTTCAGCAGGACAACTCAACCATTCATACGGCGCGGATAGTTAAAATTTGGATAAGGGAGCAAAATGTGGGATTGCTTCACTGTCCACCATACTCACCGGACTTAAATTTTGTGGACATCCTATGAGGATGGTTAGTCCGAAAAGTGTACGAATATAGCCATCAGTTTGAAGACAGAGGATCACTCATTGCAGCTATTAAATTAGCCTGGAGAGAAATTTCGTTAAATTCCATAAAGGCACTTTACGATTCCATACCAGACCGAATTTGTGAAGTAATTATGAAAAAAGGTGGCACTACTCACTACTAGAGTTAACAAATAAAATGCTCTTTTAAAAACAAATTTGTTTTATTTCATTTCATTGATTATTTTTTGTAATTTCATTATTTGTACCTATTCAGCTGCCGCACAAAAAAAACTGAATTTTTCCATATGGAATAATTTGCAAGAGAGCCAGAGAAAAAATAATGATGCTTTTTGAATTGCTCTTTCTAATTTCTTTTCCTAACATCATAAACAAACCGTTACCAGTATGAACTATTAAATTCATGCACATTCTTTGAAAATAATGAAACGCAAACTTTTGAAAAATGTTGTACCTATTCAGTTGAAACGGAGTGTAAGTTAGGAGAATAGTTAGAGACATTTAATATTTTGATACAAATAGAGATAAATATCACATTATTAAATTTATTTCAGTGTGGGGTGAACAATTCACATGCATAATAAATATAAATTTGCAAAACAATTCGAATGAAAAAGATAAGGGAAAGAAAGAAGTGAAAGAAAATAACAAATAGAAAGTACATCGATAACAATATTATAAATAATTAAAATTAGTTAGAAGCGCAACAAAATTTCAATTTATTCATGATTAGTACATATTTAAAAGCAACAGTTTTACTTTGCATAAAAAGTTCTTTAAAGCTCTGATTATTCGAATGCTCTCTGGGAGTGTATTGTATGGGTATGTACGTATGGGTGTCGTTGGTGGGACTCTGCAAGTAACCACCCCTAATTAAAGAAATTGTCAATACTTTGAAATAGTACAAATGTCGTACAGGCAGAATTTTCAGCTTATTAAATAGCACTAAGGTGTTGGCTAAACATATTTTTCTTATTACATATTTTTGTAAAGCAAATAGTTGTTTGATTTTATTTGCGTAAGTACCTCCTCAGCTGCTGATACCATATTACAATTTGGAATGGAAGATCCCAAAATAAATATTTTTTAAAATGCTTGTACAGCAGTTCTTCTTAAGCCGATAAAGACTTCGTAGAGTGTATTACGACACGTAAGTACTTATAATTCGTCACTATTTCAATTTTGAAGCAATTAGCACTACAGCCAATGATTTCATTGTATTAAATATTATAACCACATCTAAGCAAGCTAAATCTGCGACAACTAGCTGCATGGAACACAATGTTAATTATCAGAGTTTTAACAAATGGACGTCATGGTTAATGTCAACAACTAGGTTTAAGAGATTATTTGAGCCATACGCAAACGCAAACTCATCAACAAAAGCCTTAATCTTACCGACGAATGGAATACTGAAGATTGAGTTAACATATACGAGTATTAAGAACAGTAAGGGACCAAGGATAGATTCTTGTAGAACGCCTAGGTTGATGGTCTTGCAACCACTGGGAATGTTTCCAATTTTTATTTTTTGCATTCTGTTCCTAAGATAAATTGCAAACCTATCTATGATGATACAACCAAAATGATTCTCGCTAAAAAAGTTAATCTTAGTGAGAAATTTTAAAATTCTGTATTTTATAGCTTTCACAAACATTTTTGATATCGCAGATAGTGAGGAAATCGGTCTGTAATTCATATTTTATTTTCTATTACCCTTTTTAAAAAAGGGTACGTTGGCTCGTTTTAATAATTCGGGGAAGGTACCCGTGTAAATGCTGAAATTGAAAAGGTGAGCAAGAATATCTACCACGTTTAAGGCGATTCTTTTTAAGACAGAATTAGAGATTTCATCGTCTTTACAAGAATTCGAGTTTCTTATATAATCTATTGTTTTTAAAAGCTCTAATCCCGAAATTGGCTTGAAAACGAAGCTGTTTCTGGAAACTGTGCTGTCAAGGAGATGTGACGTTGAGCAGCCCCTACAAGAGACTAAACAATCGCAAGGATACGTCTGTTCTACTAAGGAAAAGTATTTATTGAAATCGTTTGTAAGAACTGCAGGATCTGTATCATAACGTTATCATTTTTAAGTATAATGGATTCATAATGGTTTTAGTTTTCCGACTAATTATACAGTTAACAGTTTCCCATTCTTTTTCAGGGTTGTGCACTTCTTAATTTGTTTTTATAGTATCTGTTACGACATATACTAATTTCTTTATTAGGATTTTGACACAACTGTAACGACTTTTTAAAGCATGATTAAGTGGGTGTTTGCAGGTTTTACTACGCAGTTTATGTTTAAGTTTAATTTGTTTAATAAACGAATCAGTCATCCAGGAATTTAGCTTGATAACAAATTTACTTTGCTTTATGGAAACACTAAAACTATTTATGTGATTTTTTAAAGTTTTTAGAAATAATTCATAGGCCAGAGAAGCATTATCTTCGGCATATGAATCATCATAATTTTCTCTGACTAGTTTACCATTTAATAGGCTGTAGTTAATTTTTGTTATTTTTTTTGTAATACTGCTAAGAATATTATTGTTTTTTAAGCTGCTAAAGACTAAGCCTGTAATACAGTGATCAGTAATTTGAAGATCGAAGTCTAGGCCAGCACACTGACTAGTTTCTAGCTTAAGGAAGCGACCATATACATGGTCAAGACAAGTGTTTGAGATAGGTCTAGTTGATTCATTAATAAATGAGACTAACCCATGTTCAGCCAAGAATGATTCATTCGTATCTACTGCTGCATTTGAGCTTAATATAGATATTGTTAAAATCGTCAATTATAATAAGATTAGTCGAATTTTTAATACTTAAAAAACATGAAAATTCATCCAAAAATATTTGCAGAGGCATATTTGAAGTCTATACACACAAATCAAGTTAACGATTACATTACAAATAGTACAAGCGATTTTTAAAACATCAGCACTTCTGAAACTAATAGAAACAATACTAGGCTCATAGTAATCCTTCACAAACTCTCCCACCCCTCCCGGGGCATAGGAATCATTAGATAAAAATTATAGTTAGGGATTTTGTAGTCTTCATTTTCAAAAGAGTAAATGCAAATCTCTGACACAAATATCACGTCAGGCAGATTTTTAAAACCTTCGAGATTACACACTAGCAAATTAAACATTTTTTGCAAGTCTTTATGTTTTGATACACTATGAAAACAGATTTTCCATTGTTACAATTGGAAAAGAAAATATTATGACAACTACTCGTATATATGGTTTTTAAGGTAAAGTCGTTATTTAGGCTAATTTTCAAACATTATACTAGACTTCTAATTCTACTAGATCATCAAAAGATCTTACTATAACGACTTTACCATTGTTAACCTTTCTCAACAAAATATTGTATTTTTTTTTTCTTTCTTTCTTTATGTCATATCAAGAAACTTAAATATAAAGTATAATGTAATTCATGTTAATATTGAGCTTTAAAGTTTTTGAATGAAATAGCTTTGTACACTCTGTTGTCTAATTAAGACAAGAGGGGAATGTACCTATTAGTTAAAATATATAAAATGAAATTCATAAATCTATTGATGGGGAAAACAAAAAATGGAAATGAAAGATTCAATTACATACATTTAAACAAAAGAAAAATTACATACAATTTTAAAAAAACAGAAAAGAAACATAAAATAAAATTACATCATTGGTGTTAAAAATGCATCTATTTCAGAATGGTTAAACGAGAAAAGCCATTTTTTTATACTATTTAAGAATACTGCTTTCACTCTCTCACACCTAAGTTTTTCTAGTAAATTATTAAACAAACGAGGAGCAGTAACATAATAAAAGCGTGAAAAATGTGTTTTGTGGATTGTTGGAACATTTGCGAAGTTTCTGGTATTGACTCGCAAGTTATGGTTATCATGAACTCTAACATCAAGTACCCGGAATTTTCAAAAAATATCTTTAAAACTTTGTAGCAGTACAGGTGCAGTACAGTTCGAGATATTTGAATAACTCAAAAGTGGGATTTCTGCGATTAACTCTACACACAAGTCTTATGGCATGCTTCTGTTTAATCAGTAGTGGCTCTATTGTATTAAAATAAGTGCCTCCCCAGCAAGAAATTCCATACTGCAGTTTTGATTTTAAAATACCATTATAAACCAATTTTAAAATCGGTAGTTTACAGTACATGCTAAGGTGGTATAATTGCCTTACAACTGCATTTAAATACCGCTTCAAATATGACGTATGATCCTTCCAACTAAACTTATGGTCTAATGTAATACCTAGGTATTTAAAGCTGTCAACATGCTCAATTAAAAAGCAACCATCACTACAGCTTACCTGACTATCAAATGATATATTATGTCCATGTGCATCTCCTAAACAAAATCGAGAACAGCTTGGTGAGTGATAATATAAAAGCAACTCTCCGCATACAACACCCTTGATATTAAATACCATAAACTTCGTTTTGTTGCTGATGATCAATTTATGAGACTTAAACCATCGTCGTAGTATATCTAGAGCATAATTAACATCGGCAAACATATCTAGAAAGCTCTTATTGAAATAGGAAAGGACAGTATCATCAGCAAATGCCGTGATTCTGCCCTTAAAAGGTTGAATAAATAGCGAGTTAACATATATTAAAAACAGTATCGGGCCCAGGACTGATCCCTGAGGAACACCTATATTTAAATAATTATGTGAGCTAAAAACAATTTTTACCTTTACCACTTGTTTACGATTTGTTAAATAAGAGGCAAACTAGTCATGAATGAAGCCCCTGAAACCTGCATTAAATAATTTATTTAGTAACAGAGTATGGTTCACCATATCGAAAGCCTTAGTTATGTCAATAAATAAAGTCGAAGGAATTTGAGAACCATTCAAACTGTTATAGATTTCCCTACATAGTTTTAATAAAGCACTTTCAGTTGATCTACCGCTTCTAAAACCAAACTGAGAATCATTAAAGAAATGAGTTTTATCTAAGATTGATAATATTCTAGATTTAATTCCGTTTTCAATAATCTTAGAAAAAACGGATAAAATGGAAATTGGACGATAATTATTTAATGATATTGTGTCACCTTTTTTATGCAATGGTAATACTACAGCTGTTTTCAGAGACTCAGGAAAAACCCCTTCTTGGACAAAAAAATTAAAAATAAAACATAAAACATCAGAAATATGTTTTTTAATACAAAACTTGAAATATTATCAAAAGACGACGAATTAGATGTTTTAAGTGACATTATAATTTTATAAATTTCAAGCGGTGTAAACTTATCAAAGAAAAAGCTCTCTGGTTGAATACTGCTTTGTATTAGACTGTTGTCAGGTTGACTGACATTTGAAACACTGTTACAAGAACCTACACCAGCAAAAAATTTATTAAATAAATTAGCAACTTCTATAGGCTCAGACACAGTTAAATTATTATTTGAAATACTTATGTCTGTGTAAGATCTATTTTTGTTATGTATTTCATTAACAACTCGCCATTGCTCTTTCGAGTTACCAATGTTTCTTGCCAATCTATTGCTAAAGTATGTATTTCTACATAGCGGTATTTCAATCTTGACCTCTCTACATAACTTTTCGTAATAATTCTTAAGTCTGTGATTATTCGGATGTTTATTGATAATTAAGCAAAGCCGTCTTTTCTTTTTTATTTTATTTAATAATGAGGGTGTCATCCATTGCTTGAGACACTTTAATTTGTTACTTCGTTTACATTTGTTCTCACTACAATTCAATATATGAAATTGTAGCTTATTAAGGAACAAATTAAATGCAACAGAAGGGTCGACGACAGAGTAAACATCATCCCAAAATTCAAAATGTAACCTTGATCTTAAAGTGGCAAACTCAATTTTTTTTATTTCAATTGCATCCAGGTTTTTTGTTCGAGAAACTCTGCAATTGAGTTGAATACCAGTTAGGCTGTGATCGGTTATTTTTAAGTCAAATGCAATTGTTTTATAATCAACAAAAATTTTTCTGTGAAGCCTTACAAAAATGTGATCTAAACAAGAGCTAAATCGAGTAGGCTGATTCAAAACAGACTCAAAGCCAAACGACGAAAGCGTTGTTAAAAAATTATCGACATCAGGTGTATCACACAGGATGTTAATATTAAAATCACCTAACAAAATTAAATTTCTACATTTCTGATTATCCAAAAATCTCGAAAAGTCATCCAAAAAGGTTCCCACTGTACACTTATGCAATCTGTAAATACAGATAAAACAGTAGTGAGCAACAGAGACTTCGCAACTAACACTGGCTATATCAGCACTATCCAGTTTATACTTATTAATTTTACATCCCATTATGTTACTTCTATAATATACTGCGACACCACCAGCAGCATACGTTTCATTACAAGCCGCGTCGAAAGAAAAATTTCGAATTATATCATATTCAGGCTTCACTTCTTCAAAGATCCAGATTTCAGAGAGGAAAATAAGATCTGGTAAATGATCCAAAGGTGCGAGGTGAGTGAGAAAAGTATTGAAATTTGTACGCATACTGCGAATATTTTGATGAATAACAGAAAATCCGGAAATTTGCTCATTGTTATGATGGTCTATACAAAAACATTCAAAATTATCAGTAGTTGAAGAGAAAAAACTGTTGTTATTACTTGAATCATTATGAGGATCTATAGTTGAATTCATTATACAAACAAAAAGTTATAGTTATTTAGACTACGTTCAAGTTATAAATATCCTCAAATGAATTAATTCTTATAACTCTATCACCTTCTCTTTTTCTAACAAGAACAGAAGAGTCTCTAACCCAAACAAACTTACATATGTTTTTGTGTTTAAGATCATTTGCCTTTTTTAATAAAGACCTTGTGTAGCCAGTGAGGCAATCGTTGATGTAGATGTTGCTGCTTCTGTTGTTGCTGCTGTTGTTGTTGCTGCTGCCATGGTATGACAAACACCAAAAATATTGGAAGAAATTTTGTTTTTGTTCTCCCGCATTTTCTTCATTACAGCTTTCTTCCGTGAGACAGTTGAGAACTTCACACACACGATGTTAGAAGCAAATTTTGTATTCTTTCCTTTTACACTCTTAACAAAGCATGATTCAATGTCGTTAGAGTTCACCTCTTCACCAAGAACAGTACCCAACAATTGTTTGACTTTTTCTTTACGTTAGAGTTGCTAATGCCAATAATGTCAACTGCACAATGTTTCTCCCTCTGCTCCAGTAGATTCAGCTTCGACTCTCTTATTAAGAGAAGCATTGCAGTCTTCAAGAGCTTTGATTTTAGTAAGCGCCTCGGTGTTAACTTGCTTAAGCTGAATAATTTCGCTGTACAGCATTTGCAATGTTATAATTTGTTGACCCGTATTGTTGTCATCATGGGAAGCAATATTTGGGATGACGGCTGATGGACTTTTTATTCCTGTAGACGGACTCTCAGTTTTTTTGTTTTTAGAGATACTACAACTAGTAGAGATAAAAGAAGTAGTATTCAAAGAAGAGATGATGTTCGCAGATGAGTTAATGGGAGCATCTCCCAATATTGACTTTCTCCGCTGAGTGACACAACTATCACAACTATCACACTTGTACCCTTGACTACTTTTGTCATAAAACTCTATTTCTCTTTTCTCAATTTTGGCGCACTTTCCATGATAGCATTCATGACAAATAATACACTGAATCTTAAGTTCATGTCTGTCGATTTTTAAATAGCACAAACCGCACTTCATTTTGTTGTTACAGCAGGCCAATTGAATTACAGATTTAAATGAAAAGATAAAAACTACTTTTTACTTAGATTTTAAGTTATAAAAAATACTTTTAAGTGGAGTAATTCCCAATGCGTGTATCCCCATCAACACTTGTGAGAAATTGAGTTACTCAACCAGATGTATTTAAATTTATTTTCTAACTTAACTTTTTTCGCCACCATGAACAGAGCCCTAGTGTATTTAGTGAAATAGTTATTAATAAATAAACTCTTACAGCTTCCATCACCAAACAGTGAAGTATTAAGAGTTTTCTTTTCTGATCGTTTGCTCCTCATAATCCTCTGCTTTACATCGATCGACGACAGGTGAACACATAAAATATTACCTTTTGTCCCATTATCTGGTTTAGGCTTTACGTAACATTTTTCTATTTCATCAGCAGATACCAATTACCAATTTAATTTATTTAAATTCAATTGTTCACATAAGAATAATACATCTTTTGAGAAAAGAACAAGCTTTACAGAATTTCAATATTTTAACAATTAATTAATTAAAATTTAACAAATAATTATTATTAATAAAAAAAGAGGTTCTTAGAGTACGAAGTGCAAAGAATAAGAAGAAGAAGAAAAAAGAAAGAATAGTTGAAGAAAAAAAGGGAAAATAGAGGATACCAAGGAGAATGAAGTTTAGGGATACAAGAGGAAATTCATTAAAAAATTTCTGAACAATATTTAAATACTTCTTTATTGAAACTATTTGTGTTGCTCATACGTTTTATCCTTAAGGGCAACCGATTCCATAGCTGAATCCCATGTACGAAAAATTGTCGAGACGTGTTTAAATACTTGCACCTAGGTGCTATCAGTTGCCAAGTTCTTTGATTTGTTGGAAATTTTACTATCTCAAGTAAATATTCTGGTACTTTCTTGGTTAAAATTTTGTGAAAATACAGCATGGTTCGATATTTCATAAGAGCAATCAGAGAGCAGCCGGCAATTTGTTTGGTATAGGCGGAAATGTGTTCGTGTCTTGTGATATTATAAATGTATCTCGCGCAGGAATTGTATGCAACCGTTAACTTTCTGGCGGACTCATGGCGGATCCATGTTTGCAAATATTTCACAACCATATAGTATGATTGGAAGGATAAATGCATTAACAAGTCTTAATTTTGTTTTGGTTGGAAGGTAACTTGCAGTGGGATAAAATTATCGGAGAGCTCCGTAAATTTTTTGTTGACATGTGCATTCCAATTTAAGTTACAATTAAAAAAAACTCCAAGATTCTTTATGTTGACCAAGTACTCTATAGGCGATCTGCACTTCGTCCTGTATTTATAATCAGTGCCTTTGCTTTATTTGGATTAAGCTTTAGACCGTTATCTGATGACCACTTATGGATTTCATTTAATTCTTGGTTTAGAATGTCAAGAGCTTGGTGTTTGTTTGCTTTCGGAAAGAGCGTATATATTTGTACATCGTCTGCGTATATAAGGTAATTACAAACGTGAAAGCATTGTGTTATGTCATTTATGAAACAAGTGAACAGGAGGTGTCCTAAAACAGATCCCTGTGGTACACCTGCGAGGACGGACAGGCAAGCTGAGCGCTCATTCCTATAACAGACGTACTGAGACCTATTGAAAAGATATTAAGACAACAACTTACATAAAGTGTCATCAAACAGGAATTGATGTTTCAGTTTTTTTAATAAGAGCACATGATTAACGCAATCAAAAGCCTTCGAAAAATCTAAAAAAACAATTAATCCCAGCATACCATTGTCACAAGCGGCACGTAAATCTTCACTGATTTTTAACAGGGCTGAGGTACAACTATAATTTTTACGAAAGCCAGACTGGTATTTTGATATCATATTCTTAGCGCTTAGATATGTTTTTATTTGACCACTAACTATAATTTCAAAGATTTTACTTAAAAACGGTAAAAACGCAATAGGCCGGTATTCTACGGAAGCTCCGTTTGGTGCTTTTGGTAGGGGTGTTGAAAATAAATAAAATACATTTACAAACATACATATACATATACAAACATGAAATACAGCTTAAGATATACTGCATTGTGTGCATATAAGTATATAATGAATTCGTCAAAATAAACAGTTTTTGCTAATATACTATACACATATAATTATGTCACATGATTGACTTCGCTTACACAAGAGTTCGTTAATTTCAGTGAGTTCTTCTTAACACGTCGCGCGATCAACATCGTTTGCCAATCCTCCTTTTATTAATTATAACATTATACCCTTTACATTGAATTAAACTACTTATTTATAAATCAGTTGTCGGTGTTTTATTTGGCAATCCGGGATCTATTTGTGATATGGTAACATTTTACACATTGGTGCCGAAACCCGGATTTAAAACACAAAGAGCGATTTAAGCAACGTGACAGTTTATTTAACGTCTAACGAACTTGATTATGGATTTGGCAAGTCGCGCAACGTATCGTGGACAAGTCACGAAAATCGTTAAAAGTGCAAGCGAGTTTCTTAAATTAAACGACGGGAAGGTCATTTGAAACGCTGATGCAAGCACCCTAGACTCTATCGAAGAGGAATTAAAAGTATTTTTAGATCGCTTATCTGCAGCGCATGAGAGTTTGCGAAAGGCGATAGCAACGATCACACGCCTTAAAATGCGTCTAACAAAGGTAACGGATTTCCAAAAAACGCTTTCACCTACAAACGTAACATCGAATGATACTCGTACCTCCGCAAATCACGTGTCGATCCATGATGTCATTAACTCTCCAATAAATAAACCAACGGCCGTTAGACTTCAAAAGCTTCATCCTAAGAATTTCTCTGGAGATTACAAAGAGTGGATACCGTTCTGGGAACAGTACCGCACACTCGTACATGACAATCCAGCTCTCTCAAAAGTTAACAAATTTAATTATTTGGAAGCACCGTTAATTGGAAAAGCAGCCAATACTCTTATGGGTCTTACTCCAAGTGAACTGAATTATGATTCAGCAATTGCCTTTAAGAATGAGTACGGAAATACAGACAAAATAATCGATCATACGATGCAGAGTTTGTTATCCATACAGCCAGTACATTCAAGGGTTGATTCCGCTGGTTTACGAGAACTCTATAATTCAGTGCTAGCTTCCACGAGATCATTAGAAGCGCATGGGATCTCTTCATCCAACTACTTCGTCATGCTAAAAAGTGTCCTCCTTAGATGCATACCCAACGAGTTGAGAGTAGACTTCCACCGCTACTATGACGATATTTCTGATGAACTACCCCAGACAGTTGCTGAAGATGATAATGTAAGTTTATCAACAAAAACTGAGTCTTCGTCTACAATCGGTGTCAATGACAAGCAAGTTAGGTGTCTGCTAAAATTCTTAAAGAGAGAAGTAGAATCTCTAGAGAAGGCAAATGAGGCGAAACAACCATTGAACAGAATTCACTCATCACACGTCATAAAGCCCAAACCGAAAACAGCTGTTGGATTATTTGCAGCGGAGGGAGAAGAATTAAGTTGTCTTTTGTAAAGCGGCTGGTCATACTTCCGGAGATTGCAAAAGTTCCAAAACAATAATGGAAAAAAAGAAAATGCTCAAGGAAGATGGAAGATGTTATCTGTGTTTGAGAAAGGGTCACTATTCCAAGGTATGCAAGAAACGTTTTAAACTTGTGTGTAAAATTTGTAACAGACGTCATGCAACCTCTATGTGTTACCCTCAGTTCAACGTGAGAAATAATTTGGCATGTCCATCAAACACAAGTACAGCACCAGTACCATCGTCAAAACCAGTGTCAAACAGTCAGCAATCAATTAATTTATACACATCACACTGCAATGCTCAAAATTCTAAACAAAACAACGCAGTTTATTTGCAAACGGCATTTGCATTTGCCTCAAAAGCAAAACTCAGCCATTCACTGTATGTGCGAATTGTCATCGATGTAGGTAGCCAAATGTCTTTTGTGAAGTCAAGTGTCGTACGCCAGCTCAATTTACCTATTGTTGGTGTTCATCATATAAGCATCATTCCATTCGGAAATAAAGAGCCAAAGCCAAGCACGATGTGTAACAAAGTTCGTTTAAAGTTAAGAAGTCAGTATGACCACAAGGAAATAGTTGTTGATATGATAGAAGTTTCAGAGATCTGCATAGATGTTCTTCCAACGCCAGGTACAAATATTGATACATTTAATGAATTGTTATTGGCAGATATCCCGCTTGATGATGTCGAACCTGTGTCAGGAATATGCGTGCTAATTGGAGCAGATAACTATTGGAAGTTTGCTACTGGAGAATACAAACGAATTACAGCTGATCGTGCCGCCATCCATACCATCTTGGGTTGGACTTTGCGTCGATCTCCAGTTGCGGCCGATTGCAGTACGGTGGTTGCTTGCACAACTTCTCTCCATGTGGGTGCATGTGCATGTGCATGTGAGGATATGCAACAGTTCTGGTGGCTTGAAACGTCGGGAATAACAAATGAAGAAACAGTAAGTACAGCTCCAATTACAAGTGTTCGCAGGGTTGGCGATCGTTTTGAGGCTTCTTTACCTTGAAAAAATACTGGTAGCATGGTGCATGACAACCGAACTGGATCATTTTATCGAATGCATGCATTAGTACGTAAGTTAAGGGCAAATGGTAAGCTGAAGGAATATGAGGCTGCTATGTCAGAAATGGTGAACAGTGGCGTGGCTGAGCTAGCCGAAGAGTGCAGCGGGGAGAATCGCGTTAACTACATGCCTCATAGACCAGTATTTAGAGATGACAAAGATACAACCAAGCTTCGTATTGTTTTCAATGCTTCTGCGCACGCAAATAACCACCTTTCACTCAACGATCATCTTGAAGTCGGTAAGAATTTATTGCCAGATAGTTTTATCATCCTATTAAATTTTCGCTGTGGAAAGTTCGCCTTAACAGCAGATATAGAGAAAGCCTTTCTCCAAATTCTCTTGAGTTCAGTTGATCGTGATTGCCATAAGTTCTTTTGGTTTAAGGAACTTATCAGCTCCAACGAAATTCGAATGAATTTTATTGTTCAGCCATATCGGATGGTGAGGGTGACATTTGGTGTTACTTGCAGTCCCAGCTTGTTATGGACTGTTATACAAAAAATTTTGGACGAAGAAGAACATCGCCATCCTGAAGTTGTTGCGATTCTTCGTAAAGGCTTCTACGTCGACGATTTTGTCGCTAGTGTCAATTCTGAAGAGACTGCGAGTTATATTGTCAACACAGAAGTTAAAATTATGAAGTCTGGCTCCAAGCACTTACGCAAATGGAACTCTAATAGCGTATCTATTCGGAATCAATTGTTGTCAAAGTATTCGCCCCTTGAAAATCAGAAGATCCTAGGCATGCGTTGGTATGTGGACTCCGATGAGCTAGCTGTCGATTTATTTGCGATAGAGACAATAGTAAAATCGGAAGGGCTTAATGGAACAAAACGCAACGTTTTAAGAATTATGTCGAAAATCTACGATCCATTCGGTTTATTGGGTCCTTGGGTCGTCCGTTGGAAGGTCTTTTTCAATCACTATGGCGACGACAGCTTAGCTGGGATGAACGACTGCCACAGGAACTCGAAAAAATCTGGCTCGATTGCTGCCAAGAAGTAAGAGTGCTTAAGCAGCTAATGATTCCTCGCTGTATTTTTAAGGACGTTGGCTCAACGCAGGTGCATATTTACGCAGACGCGAGTCAGTGTGCCTTTGGGGCAGTGGCCTATTTAAGAACTTGTGATGAAGAAGGAAAAGTTTGTGTACGTTTTCTCTGTGCAAAGAACAGAATCGCACCTATTAAGAACAGTGACACCAACGAATTGACTCTTCCTAAATTGGAACTTACGGCAGCTCTGGTAGCAGCTAGATTACTGGACTATCTTCGTATCAACTTACAAATAAAATTTTGTGAAGAGTTTCTATGGACGGACTCAAAACTCGTCATGTTTTGGATATTAGGAACGCACAAGAAATGGAGACCCTATGTTGACAACCGCGTCCGAGAAATCCGAAGGCTATCAAAGATTTTTTCTTGGAGACACTGTCCTGGTTCTCAGAATCCTGCCGACCTAGTAGGTTAGGTTAGGTTAGGTAAGAGTGGCTGTTGGAAATACCAACCCACTTAGGCCTATTGGCCCATTGTGATGCCACGTGGATCTGTGATCTTCTTACTACTGGAACCAGTTTGAGCTTTTAATAAAGCGTAGGAGACTGTTAACGTCTATTTTTTCTAGATCGTTTAGGTCGTTGTAGAAGAAAGCTCCTAGGTGAAGCTTCCTTCTCTGAGAGAGAGCTGGGCATGTGCAGAGTAAGTGGGGGATCGTCTCCTCCTCTTCCTCGTCCATGCAGCTTCTACAGAAATCGTTAGTAAAAGCGCCAAGCCTTCTTGCGTGCTTGCCTATGAGGCAGTGTCCGGTAATGACACCTATTATGGCGCTGAGATGTTTCCTATCTAAAAGGATCAGACACTTAGATCGACTCAGATCCAGCCTTGGCCAGATCTGTTTGGTTGCTAGACATGTTTGTCCAGCAGTCCATCTAAGGTCCGTTCTTTTATTGGCATCTAGCTTTAATGTTAGTTTGCACGTAGCGATTGGTATACCTATACTACCTTTGTCCGGTAGGATAGGTAGAGTGGTTCCAATTTTGGCGAGTTCATCGGCTCTGCAGTTCCCTGGAATGTCTCTGTGGCCCGGCACCCAACAGAGGTGAATGTTGAACTGCTCTGCCATCTCCATGAGAGATGATCGGCATTCAAGGGCAGTTTTAGAACACAATGAGACCGAGTCCAGGGACTTGATGGCGGCCTGACTATCCGAAAATATGCGGATATCCTTTGCAGATATCACGTTTTTCTTCAGCCAGGACAGAGCTTCTTTAATCGCCAAAATTTCCGCCTGGAACACGCTACAGTGATTTGGAAGGCGGAAAGAGAGGCTTAGATTTAGCTTATCTGAGAAAACACCGCCACCAACTCCGCTGTCGGTTTTAGATCCATCTGTGTAGAGATGGATTGACTTGTCCTCCATGAAAGCATCCTCCTCCCAGAACGATCTAGAGGGGAAGCTTACATGGAAGTTTTTGTCAAACCAAAGTTCAGGTATGGTGTAATCGGTGTTCTCTGTGAGGATTCCTAATGTATTAAGAATGTTGGCGTGGCCAAATGAATTATTTGTCCACTGTTTAGTCGCTTTAAGGCGAATAGCTGCAGTCGCAGCTACTTGCTTGCTAAAAATGTCGAGGGGTGTCAAGTGAAGCAGAATATCTAATGCCGCAGAGGGGGTAGACCGCAAAGCTCCGCTTGTGCATAGACATGCTGTTCTTTGGACTCTGCTTAATTTAATGCGGTTGACTGCATTTTCCAAGGCCGTCCACCAGACAACCACCCCGTAAGTAAGTATCGGTCTTATGACCGAGATGTATAGCCAGTGGGTTATGCGAGGTTGAAGGCCCCATTTGTTCCCAATGGCTTTCTTGCAAGAGAATAAAGCTATTGTAGCTTTATTGACTCTTTCTTGAATGTTAGGTTTCCAGTTTAGTTTCCTGTCAAAATTGAGACCCAGATATTTTGCTGTATCGGAGAAAGCTAAACTGGTACCGTTTATTGAAGGAGGGTCTATGATTGGAATTTTATATTTCCTAGAAAAGAGGACAAGATCAGTTTTATGGGGGTTTATTCCCAATCCACAGCGATCTGCCCAGCAGGTTAATCTGTTAAGATTTACTTGGAGGAGTTCTTTAATGGTATTTAAATGTTTTCCTGAGACGGCTATGGCAACGTCATCCGCATAGGCAATCACTCTGCTACCACCCGCTTCCAGGTATATCAGTAGTTCGTTAACCACTAAGTTCCAGAGAAGGGGGGAGAGGACACCGCCTTGCGGCGTACCCCTACTGACATATCTTTTAGCAGAAGTCTCACCCAGTTTGGAGTTGATTATCCTGCTTGTCAGCATTAGATTAATCAGCTCCCCAAGTGAGCCGTCTACCTGCAGAGTTGACAGCGCAGTCGTGATTGCGGATGTGTTGACGTTGTTAAAGGCGCCCTCTATGTCTAGGAAAGCAACCATTGTGTACTCCTTATATCGTAGGGATCGTTAGATGTGGCTAGTCAGAGAGTGCAAAGCCGTTTCCACCGACTTCCCTTTACAGTAGGCATATTGAGCCGCAGACAGAAGTCTTGGATCAACTTTAGCTCGAATATGGATATCAATCAGTCGTTCTAAAGTTTTCAGAAGGAATGATGATAGACTTATAGGTCTGAGGTCCTTTGGGACCACATGAGAACATTTTCCAGCTTTGGGAATGAATACTACATTGACTTCTCTCCATAACAGTGGAATGTGGATAAGTTCTACACAGCTCCTCATAATATTTTCCAACACAGGTAGAATAATATCTGAGGATCTCTGTAGCTCGGCAGGTATAATACCGTCCGGACCAGCAGACTTGTATGGTTTGAAGCTATGCAGCGTCCAGAGCAGTTTGTCTCTCGTAATCAGACCATGAATTTTGGTCACGGTTGCAGTAGGCCTGTTTGGGCTGCTACTGGCCGCGAGTGGGGAGCTACCTGGAAAGTGGGTGTCCAGAAGCAGGTTGAGTGATTCATCACTTGAGGTTGTCCAAGAGCCATCGGTTTTTTTCAAACAGCTGGGCATCATAGGATTTGTGGAGAGGATTTTTCTTAGCCGCGAAGCCTCAGAGTTTTCTGTGATTTTGTCGCAGAATGACCTCCAGGATTGTCGCTTTGCCTTCCTCAGTTCTTTTTTGTATAATTTGAGGGATTCTTTATATGAGTCCCAGTCGGTCACTTTTCTTGTGCTTTTTGCTGCGTTGAAAAGTTTTCTGCAGGTGTTTCTGAGCAGTCCTAGTGCCGATGACCACCAATGTGGCTTTTTCTTGCCTCTTGGTTGAATAAGAGGGCAGGAAGCGGCCATAGCCTTATTGAGAGTCAGAGTAAATTCCCTGACTTTCATGTCGAGCTCATTGGTGTCACGCGGGGGACTTGATAGTTTAGAGGATATCGTTTCCGACAGTATTCCTCTATATTTTGTCCAATCAGTTTTCCGATAGTTCCGGAAAGCTGGTTGGCTGGGGGGAGCATCACTCAGACTGAATTGGATGTATCTATGGTCTGAAAAGGAATGTTCAGACGATACCATCCAGTTTGTTAGCCTTTGGGTGATGCTGTCGGAGACAAGAGTAATATCTAATACTTCTTGTCGGTTTTTTGTTATGAAAGTGGGCTCATTGCCAATATTGCAAATTAAGAGGTTAGTACTTAAGATATAGTCTAAAAGTGACTCACCTCTATCATTGATGTCGGTACTGCCCCATACCGTATGATGTGCGTTAGCGTCACATCCGATTATGAGGCCAGTTTTTTGCCTTCCCGCTTCCAGTACCACCCTTTCTAGGTTATCACCAGGGAGAGGGCCCACTTGGTCTTGGCCAAGGTAAGCCGATGCCAGCCAGTAAGAGCCTTTGGCAGTCTCTAATCTGGCAACGGTTAGGTCGGGGTCACTGAGGTTGGGAAGTAGAAATACATTAAGGCTACGTTTCACTAATATACAAGTTCTAATCTTGCCTTTGTCTCTTGTATAGAGCGGAACGTATGAGGGTGTCCTAAGTCCACGAACCACGCCTTCTGCAATCCATGGTTCCTGGATTAGAATTATGTCTTCTGCGCTTTTGGAAAGACGCAGAATGAGTGCGGCCGAAGCCTTTTTTGAGTGGTGGAGATTAATCTGGAGAAACCGTATCATTGCTACAGTCTTCCAGAGTCGCCTCCACCACGGTGTTGTTGAGGTCCTCCGATTCTGAAGATGTGCCCAAGAGCTCATCTTCTATCTCTGATCGTGTAGAACCTCTAATTGTTTCGTCATCGGTTTCCATTTCCGACAATGTGTCAGAAGAGGAGACCGACGGCTTGGTAGTCACCTCGGACAGATTGGAGTCGTCGCTATCCAATTCTGGAAAGGATATCGACGCTCCAAGATCCAAGGTTGTGATATCGGGTGTTAAAGGAGGAGGAGGTTGCTTATCAGCATCCAGCTCATCCTTTTTGTACACCCTTAAGTGAATTGACTCGAATCCGAACCGAATCATGCCTTTCGTCTGCGCCAGAGGATTAAGGGATTCCTTATTGATCACAATTAACGCGCATCTATAAGAACCCCTTAGTTCCTCCAGTTTCGCGACTTTCCAGTCATGAGTCGGAAGAGTCGGGTTGCTGAGCCGGATGATTTCCAGGATACTTCCTGGAGAGGAGGGTTCGGCTGGAATCCAGGTACGAGTTCGAGGTCTACTAGGAATGTCTTCCTTAGATACGACCTCGAGTTTTGCACCTGGCCAAACCTCTCCTAAACCATCGATGGCCTTGGTGAAGAGATCGAGAGATCTCTGGTTGGAGCAAGCGATGAGCTTGACATGGCCTTGATGCCAGCCAGCGTCGCTTGTGATAGGAGGTGGTCCTGGGTTCTCCCGCATGATGGCCAAGAAGTTGCTCGAGAGCTTCAACTTGACCAATTGCCACCGTTCCGGTGTAATGGAATGCCGACCTAGTAACACGAGGGATAAACGCATCATCGCTGCTGAACTCTGAATTGTGGTTGTCTGGACCTAGTTGGCTACAACAAGAGGCAAATTATTGGCCATCTGTAAGCGAAGAATATACAACGTTACTCTCAACATTTTCATTGCTGGTCGAGGATGAAAAGGGGGATATTAAACCTGCGAATGTTCATCATACTCTAATGGAGACGTCTTTTACGGGTGACAGCATATTGTTTTCGAGTCATTAACAAATTTAAAAGTCTACATCGTGATGTAATGATCCTCCTAATAGTTCACCCTTTGTCACTGCCAACGAAATTGATCAGGCTGAGATATACTGGATCAAACAAGCTCAACAACAATACTTTCACTTGGAAATTTCTGCCCTCCAGCAGAATAACGGTATACCTTTAAATTCAAAATTGCTAATTTTAAATCCTTTTCTAGATCCAAGTCATAAGTTCCTGCATGTCGGTGGGCGATTACACTTGCTACAGTCAACAATTGAGGCTCATCCAATAATACTGCCGAAGATGTCTCATATAACAAAGTTAATAGTGGTTGAGACGCACGAACAACTAATTCATGCAGGGGTATCGGCTGTAATGACCCGTTTACGAGCTACCTACCGAATCGGTAAAAGTCGGCAGTTAGTCCGATCTGTTGTAAAAAACTGTATAGTATGCAGAGTTCTACAAGCAAAGCCTTCAAGTCAACCGTTTGCGCCTTTACCTCGAGAGCGCATTGTATTTTCGATGCCATTTAATGTCACTGGTCTTGATTTTGCAGGGCCTCTTTATACATATGAATCTGACCAAAAGAAAAAGGTGTATATTATGTTGTTTACGTGTGAGGCTATAAGAGCAGTGCATTTGGAGCTAACACCTGACCTTTCTACCGAGAGTTGCATACTCGCTTTTCGTCGCTTCATAGCTCGTAGAGGAGTACCCAGAGTAATTTGGTCAGATAAAGCTGCTAATTTTAAGAAGCCTTCGAAGGAACTATCCAATCTTGCAAATGAAAAATTTGATGGATTTTTGTCGAATCATCGAATTTCCTGGAGGTTTATCGCAGAGAGGGCTCCTTGGTGGGGTGGATTTTGGGAGCGCCTCGTTGGTGTAGTCAAAACCTCTTTTAGAGCAGCTGTCGGCCGAGCAACGTTGAGCTCCGACCAGTTGTACACCTTACTGACAGAAGTTGAAAACGTCGTGAATAGCAGGCCACTCACCTACGTTGCAGATGATCCGTTGGACCTTTCCCCTTTGACACCCTCTCAGCTGTTGCGCGGACCAGAACATTCTCCCCAGATGAAGGATATGACAGAGCAGAAGAAGCGCACATCGGATGACCTACGTAAGAAGTGGAAAGAACGCTTGATGTTTACATCTTGTTTCAAACGCAGATGGTACACCGAATATCTGCAGCAATTAAGATCATTTCATTGTATCAACAAGACAAAGTCAATAAACTTGTCAATCGGCGATGTTGTGATAATGGAAGATCGCTCTTTGCCCAAAACTCTTTGGCGCGTGGGGGTCATCGTTAACGTTTTCCCAGGAAGAGATGGTAAGGTTCGCGCATGTGAAGTTCGCTTATCAAATGGATCGGTTTTCCGAAGACCTGTGCAGCTACTGTATCCATTAGAAATTTCACGAAGTTTGAAATCTTCCGGGCCGGAGGATGTTGAAAATAAATAAAATAAATTTACAAACATACATATACATATACAAACATGAAATATAGCTTAAGATATACTGCATTGTGTGCATATAAGTATATATAAGTTTGAAATCTTCCGGGCCGGAGGATGTTGAAAATAAATAAAATAAATTTACAAACATACATATACATATACAAACATGAAATCTAGCTTAAGATATACTGCATTGTGTGCATATAAGTATATAATGAATACACATATAATTATGTCACATGATTGACTTCGCTTACACAAGAGTTCGTTAATTTCAGTGAGTTCTTCTTAACACGTCGCGCGATCAACATCGTTTGCCAATCCTCCTTTTATTAATTATAACATTATACCCTTTACATTGAATTAAACTACTTATTTATAAATCAGTTGTCGGTGTTTTATTTGGCAATCCGGGATCTGTTTGTGATATGGTAACATTTTACACAAGGGGTACAACTTTCGCAGTTTTCCAGTTATCCGGAAAAACTGAAGTTGTTAAAATTGTATTTAAAATGTGGGTGATTTGGTGCAAAATAACAAGAAGCAGAATTTTTACAAATTTAGGAGCAATGTTATCCGAACCTACGGCATTTGACTTGACACTTAATATAATATTACCTACCGTAGTTTCGTCTACACATGTATGTGAAAAAGTTGATTCGGAATAGGATACACTGCTGTTCAAAACCGGGGAACTTAGATTATTTGACTCTTTGCAAACACACACAAAGTTAACATTTAGTCCTTCTACATCCACACTGTTGGGAACCGATGTTTTTTGTGAATTCAGTCCTATCTGACGAATACTCTTCCAAAAGTCAGTACTAGAAGAACATGAGTCAAATTTATTTTTATAAAAAGTGATTTTGTTTTTTTGTAATAAGACGAGTTACAGAGTTACGTACCAATTTAAATTCCTTATAAATTTCCAAGCATTTGTAACGCCTCCATACAGAGGCATTCAAACCGACACCAAAGATTTTTTTTACACTCTCTACTGGGTTAAGAGTATTTACCTCGGGCACACAAACTATTGTATTTCAATCATTCTCCCCATCTTTTTCTGCTCATTCCAGAGACCCTGGATTTAAGTGATGCATTTTCTTCAATCAACTGCTGAAAGGTATGAAGAAATTCTGTGTTTATTTATTCCAGACTAAGAATCTCTTCGTACAGCATTTGAAGGTTTATTGCACTGCCATCGTTACCCACTGCCACTGCACTTTCCTCTATAGACTGCTTGTTTGTTGAAGCCGCCATTATGCTTCTTGGAGGTATTGTTGCTACATGTCTTTGCATAGAGTTTGCTTGCTGCTTCGATGATCCCACTAGTTTTAGTTGTTGTTTTGGTTGTGATGGGACTGATGCTGCATTGGCCTCAGCTAGTAGCGTCGAAGAGCCGCGCACTTGTCACAGCGATACTGTTGTTGGTAGAGTTCATAAGATCAATATCGGATTGAAGAATATCAACACAAGCACCGTGAAAGAGACATTTGCAGTCATGACAGTCTATTTTGCAGGGAAAAATTAGGTCGATTTTCTCTTTTGAAAAATTTTAATATTTAACTACTTGTTTTACTCGAAAACTTCAGTGAAATATAAAAGCGAGCACCCCATGACACTGTTTGTAAGTGCAAGTCGAAATTAATGTTGTCGTCAAACAAATAAGCATTAATTGCGCAGTTAGCGATAGCTGCAAGGTTGCAAACCTTAACATGCACGCCACAGTCAGGAGTTGTTCGTGAGAACCAATAATTTTCTAAAAGTAACTTAACCCAAAAATGTAACTGTATACTTTTGTCTTTCAATTCAAATTCTTTTGATATTTTGTTCAATAAATGTATTATATATAGAACCTAAGCAAAAATTGTGATCAGAATTAACTTGTTGGTTAATAAATTTGTAATTCTCCGTTTATAAAAAAAGCGGTGACTGGCGCCCGAGCAGGGACTTCTCGATCAATCCATAAGAACATAGAACCTTTTTAAAACACAAATACTCAACTCACATGGGTTACGGGTTTTCTCCGTGTATGAATTGGTTTTCGTGCATTGTGACTTTAAATTGAGCACAAAAACAGTGTAGGTATCAAAATCAGAGAACTAACTTCTCATAAGAACAGTGCAGTGACGTAATAATACCCGTACCCCAGTAAGCTGCTTGCAAGGATAACGTTTGTTGCAAAAAATAAGCACTGTGACTTATCCAGAAGAACACAAATATGAGGACAGGAGCTACCAACAAATTATAACCTTGCTGCTGTGATTACCAACTTCTTTTTATACAAAAGATATTGGAAAAAAAACTATAAATTCGTTTTTGAAAATCTTAAGTATACAAAAAACACAATTATTGTATATTCATTGAAATTCACTTAAACTAATAATTACACAATGGAGGAAGTCAATAACCCAATTAACCGTGGCGTTAAATGCCCAAATAGCCCGAAAAAATAACACCTTAATGATCGACCCAGGAATCAAAATACAACTTATCAAAGGAATCTGTTCATTTAAATAGTTTGGAAATTAAAGATAAACATTTAGAAAAAAACCTAAGACATACAATTTTAAATTTAGTAGAAAAATACAGCATAGTATTTGTCCCCATCAAAGACGCGGAATTAGTAGTATTGTCAAAGCAGAAATCAGAACGACAACAGACAAACCCATATACTTAAAAACATATCTTTATCCAGTAAACATGCGGGAAGAAGTAAATATCCAATTTAGGAAGCTACAAGCAGCTTGGAATAATTGAAAAGTGTAGATCCTTTCAAAGTACAATACCATAGTTTGCAAGAAACAACAACTGCAGGAGATTCCTTAAACCCATTGTGTTACCTTGTTCCAAAAAAGGTACAAATGCAAAATGCGATCTTCAATACAATTGCAATAACATAATAGAGAATATCGGAGAAAACACAATTTTCTTGTCTAATTTGAAAGGCAACATTATGTAGCACATGTAAATGGAAGTTTTCTTATTCATCTTTCTAATGACACCGTTTTTATCGATGGACAAAAATATTCGAATAATAAAGTAACCACCTATCTTTCAGACGAACCTAACTGAGATAGATATAAAATTAGATTTAAAGTATAATATTTACACTTAAAAAATATTTTAGAAATTCAAAAATTTAACACTAACCAAAAAGTTTCTATCGTTACAGATGTAAGCATCATTTCATTGATATTTGTTGTTTCAATATGCGCAAGATCAACTGCAACGGAATTTAAACAACTCAAATGGTCACTGTACGACTTAAGCCCGCTAAATGTCAATTATGGATGACTCTGCGGGACGCAGAATTTTTAAGATGGGAGAAAATAATGACAGCTAGATGGTTGCAAAACTTAACACGCGCCGCGCAGTCAATAGTTATTCATGGGAATAATTTTCTAAAAGCAACTTAAACCAAAAATATAGTTGTACACTTTTGTTCTCCAATTCAAATTCTTTCGATTTTTTGTTCAATAAATGTATTATATAGGATGACCAGATAGCAATGATAGTTTTTTCAATTATTATGTTTCAGAGTTAACGTATTTTATTACGGAGAACTTTAAAAAATATTTTTTCAGGCAACTGAAGTTGCTTTATTCACTACAATTTGAATTCTAAAATACAATCTTTTAATTCAGTTCTATTTATAATGCATGAAAAACAAAAGTGTCATATTACGAGTACTTTAGAATAAAGGAATAATTTGTAATATAATAATAAAAATTCGTTCCCACGAGCGTTTGCTGACGTGCGCGTGTTGAAATTTTATACTATTTTTTTAACTGTAGTTATACAGTTCGTTTCAGGTGTGGTTAACTTTTCCCCCCTCGAAAAGTCGGCGTCCCGCAGAGTCATCCAAAATTTACGTTTATTGGATTTAAATCATATAATGACCCTTGGAATTTTTGGGAAGTTTGCTGGAGTTTTCGATATTGGCATTGTCGTTGCCCTTAATTTACTTCTACTTTTGACAAAGAATATTGTACAAATTAAAACCACAAATATTAACAAAATGATGCCTAAATCTGTAATGATAGAAACTTTTCGATTAATATACAATTTTTGAATCTCTAAAACATTATTTAAGTGCAACTTGTGTAGATAATCTAAATCTAATTTCATATTTCTTTCAGTTGAGTTCGTCTGTAGGATTGGTGGTAGGATTTCGTACTTCCTAATCTCTTTATTCGAGTACTCCTGCGTATCGATAAAAACCGTTTCATTGGAAAGTTGGATAAGGAAACTTCCGTTAAGATGTATCCTGACTCCATGGTGCGTAATATTGCCATCAAAGTTCGATAGGAAAATTGTGTCTTCTCCGATGTTCTCTATTATGGTTTTGTTGTTGAATTGACGATCACAATTTGCATTTGTACCCCTTAATAGCATAGGTAACACAATGGGTCTTGGGAAGTTCCTGAAGTTGTTCTTTCTTACAGATGATGGTGCTCTGAAAAGATCTGCATTCTCCAATTATACCAAACTGTTCCTGTTGAGTTACTAAGAGTTCTCTGAATCCTAAATGTATCTGACTGCCTTCCTTGATTGTTGATCGTATTTGGATGTGGATATACTCTACCTTACTTGTCTTGGGCAATGAAAACATGTAAAGTATTGTTGACTCTGTTGCTAATATTGAAGGTTCTGCATACTCTATGGCCTCAATATCGTTGTTGTATGGAAGTGTTTCTATATTTGAGATGATTTGATTAATCTCCACATTGTCCAGTAATCTGGTGTTGATTGTACCAGATTTGGCAAGTTGTGCTGCTATTACTATTTCATTTATTTCTTCCTTTATAATGTTAAGTTTACTGTATATTATTTGCTCATATTTTTCTGTTTCTTCGTGATTTAAGTTCTTAACGATTTTGTTATAATCAGCTATTAATTTATTGATTGTGTCTGTTAGATTTCTATTAATTTTGTATTGTTGATTGTTGTTTTCAATGATTTTATTTTCATTCTTAAGAATGGCATCCCAATCGGCGGCATCTGGATTTCCAGCCACCCATTTCCAGGCTGAACCTATCCAGTTTATAGATCTGGATTTTCTGGGTTTTCTGATCCTGAGGCTGCCGATAAGTGACTGAACCTGTTTTAATCGATAATTTAGGTGGGGCTTTAGAATACTTGTATTACTGATTTCATCTCGAATGGACACTGTAATCCTGTTGATTAGTTCTTCATACTGTTTAATGCTAATTACGTGGATGATTTTGAAGTCCGTTCAATATTCCTCCATGGCCTTGTTTTACGGTGACAATGGGTGTAGTATATTCAAAGATGTTTACTATTGCTCTTCGTTTACAGTCCAGAAATCTGAAAAGGGAAATTATTGTTCAGAAATATTCTTGATGTTTGACTTATGAATTCGACGTCCTGAAGGTGTTGTGACAGTAACCCTACTATCTTTAGAAACTATTTCTTTTTTGAAAATTGGTTTCTGTTTGCCATGTCTTCTTTTGTCTGAAACATAAATTATATCGCCGATACTGTAAGTTTTAAGTTTATTTCTTTTAACATTTTCTTGGAGAATCTTCCTGTTTTGATGACGTTTGATCTGATCTATTAAATCACAATTTACCTTATTCCTAAAGTTGATTAAATTCTGATAATTAATTCTTTGGCTTCTGCCAAAAAATATGTTCACTGGCTTCTTTTTCGTCACCGAGTGGTAACTGTTGTTATACGAGTATCTATCAACGGAAATTTCCACTATTTCCTTAAGGGTTAAATCAGTATATTCTCTTTGAAGACATCTCACCAATTCTAAGATGGTCGAATGGACTCGTTCAATAGTTCCGTTCACCTCACTCTTACCTGAAGGCGTTCTGTAGATTTTAATTCCCAAGGACTTAAAGTAGCTACTTATAAGAGGACTGCTAAAGCTTCCTTCATTATCCATTACAATCATTTTGGGTGCTGTGAAATAATGAAGTATTTTGGTTATTTTTCCTCTGATGTGTAGGACTGATCTATCCTTTATATGGAAAAACTTTGCAAATTTGGTAAACTTGTCAATGCACGTTATAAATTTGTCGTCTTTTATTTTCATTATATCGATGTGCAGAATTTCCGACGGGTAAGTAGGTGTAGGTGTAGGTTGAAGTTCCGGTTTACAAGGGTGTTTGTCATATTTGCTGGTGTTGTAGACATCACATTCTTTAATAAACTTTTTAATTTTCTTAGTCATCTGTGGGAAATAGTATCTTTCGAGTATTTGATCCTTGTTTTCTACAGCGCTGCGGTGAGCTCGGTTATGCGTATTTTGTATAATGCGCCACTGGTTTTCTTCGTTTAAGATATCTTCGGCGACCCCCTGAGTTATTCTTATTCTAAACTTGGAGAAATGATTTTTGTAAATTTCCTGCAACAAGTTGAGGTGTTCCTCTGGGAATTTGAGTCCATTGATAGTATTAAAATTTAATCTGTCTTTTAAAATGTTAGTAATTTCTTGTTGATTCCATTTATGCGTACTAGTTCCTATGTAGTATCTATTGTAGGATGAATGTGGTTGTTCATGGGAGTTCACTTGACCTTTCCCAAAAATGATTTGCGTCCTAAATACGTTTATCGATACTTCACAGTGGGATATCAATTCGGTACTGTCTTCATCTGCACTAAACAATTTTTTTTGTCTTCTGCTCTCTTCTAAACTATCATCTCTAATTTCTAAACTATTCACTTGGGCAGATTCCTTTGATTTAAGTTGAATTTTGATTCCTAAGTCGATCGTTAAGATATTATTTCTGCGATCTATTATAGCTCCTAACTCCCGAAGGGTATCATCGCCAATGATACCGTCGAATGAATTCAGACCCGGAAGGATGAAAAAATTGATTACTGTGTCAATTCCTATACATGCAAAGAACCTTCCACAGATTTTACGCTTAATCTCTAATTCGCCGGTAGCTGATTGAATTCTGAAAGGCTTTTCTGTTCATAGAGTTAACTCCTAATTCGTCTGTAATAAAATTTTTGTTTGTGCCTGTGTCGACGAGAAACTTCAAAATTTTCCCATCCTTGGTTTTATATTCTATATAAGGGGTGCTAGAGAGGCATCCGTCATAAAATTTGCTTCTAGGATTTCCTCTCTAGTATTCTCATTAACTTCGAATTCTTCAATGACTCTTTTTTGATATTCTTCATTTGATTCGGTATATTCGTCATCAGCTTGGGTCTCCAAATTATAAATTCTTTGTTGCTTATGTGGGGCATTTAGAGATTCATTTTCCCGTTTTCCTGTATTGAACTGCTGGGGATTGTTCTTATAATTTACTTGTTTCGTCTGAATGGATCAATCTATTTCCATTGGCGGGTTTGGCTTAGGGTAGTTTGGTCGAGGAGGTGGGTTATAATTAGGCTTTGGTGTATGCGTTTCTCCTCGTTGTTGATGTTGTATATTATAACCTGAATTTCTTTGTTGTGCAGTTAATGTTGGTGGCCTTGGTGGCGGGTCACGTTTAAGTGTATATATTTGTTTTATACGTGTGGTAATTGCGTTAATATTTCCTTTTTTCTGCACTGATAAATTGCGGAAGTTCATATTTTTAATTTCGAGACACACTGCGTAAGCTTCTGGAAGTGTCTGAGGTCTTTGGATCATGAGGATTTTACTTAATTTTCCATTAAGTCCTTGAATAAAGACGTCTAAAGCCCTGTTACGGTATGTCTCTACAAGAACATTTGTTGTTTCACTGGAATAATCTTCGGTCTTAAATTTGTTGATTACTAATGAGAATTGATGGTTCACATTGGCATAAAATTCATCAATTGACATTCCTGCTTGCCTGAGGTTGCTCAGCTGATATTCCAGTGTACGTATGTCTCTCTTATCAGCGTAGTGTAAAGAGAGACATTTCTTTATGACACTCCAATCTTCATTAAAGATATTATAGGAAATAAGGGCAGAGTTTGCAGCACCTCTAACCTTTTGTCGGATACTTTGCAGTATGGCCCTATATATTGGCTTATTTTTAACAATATCGTAGTACCTAAGTATATTCTCAACACTGTGGACCCAGGTTAAGTATTCCACTGGGTTACCGTCAAAGGTCTGCAACTCCTTGACGCAGTCTGGAAGTTTACAGATGTCTTTCAGGTCTTGCTCTGTTGCTGGTGCTTTAAGTCCTTGTCCGGATCTAATGCCATTGGTTACAGGTTTATTTTCAAGCGCTTGATCTCGCTGATCTAGCTGCTTGAGCAATTCAAGTTGGGCATTTACAGCCCCAGTTAAATGAGACAATTGAACACTAATTTCCTCCATTATGTAATTATTTTGTTAAAAATTAAACAATGGTAATGTATATGATTTGTGATTTATAAAGCTATTTAAATACTTCCTTTTTTTTATAATTGTAAAAGGAATTTTAAGGTTTTTTTTTTATTTATATATAGTAGAACTTTAGTAAAAGAAAATTGGTACTCACAGCAGTAAAACTAAGGTATAATGTTTTCATTGTTGTTTTTATTGCAGCTTTGTCTTCGCAGCGGCCTACTGCGGTACGGATGTTATCACGTCACTGTACTTAGTTTCTTTAATTAAAATAATTGTACTACTTGTTGTACAGTTCACAGTCACAATTTGCGGGCACAATTCACGTCACTATAATATTTGTACTGTTTATTGTACAGTTTACAGTCACAATTCGCGAATATTAATTCACACGGAAAAAACCAAAACCGAGATGAACTTAAACAAATTTTATTTTAGGGTCTGCGAAACCGAATCCTAGTTCTTGTGGCTTAGGATTTTATTACACGAACTACCTGTCCCTATGTTCTTATGGGTTATAGAGTCAGGTCCCTGTCGGGCGCCAGTTAACGTATTTTATTACGGAGAACTAAAAAAGATATTTTTTTCAGGCAACTGATGTTGCTTTATTCACTACAATTTTAATTCTAAAATACAATCTTTTAATTCAGTTCTATTTATAATGCATGAAAAACAAAAGTGTCATATTACTTTAGAATAAGGGAATAATTTGTAATATAATAATAAAAATTCGTTCCCACGAACGTTTGCTGACTATGCAGCGCGTGTTGAAATTTTATACTGTAGTTGATAAGTGCTGTCTGGCGATTTCCGTCGATGCAGTTCGTTTCAGGTGTGGTTAACTTCAGCAGCTGTCAACATCCGCAGTCAAAATATTCAGCAAGGTTTGCTATTTCATCATGCATCGTTTTACACTTGTCGAACATGCGGAAATTATTAAAAAATATTATCGAAATTCCGGCTCCGTTGTAAATACGCAACGTGAATTTCCGTCTTCATCATGGCTTCAGTTTGAGCGTGAATGTACTAGACAGAGATTGGTGCGAAATGAAGAAAACATAGCCGTAGTAGTGGCCAGTACCGAAGAAGACACAAAAATGATGATTTGGCTCCAATCAGCTGAATTGGGCATTGCCAGAGAGTCAACCCGGCTTCTTTTCCGATTGGATTTGGGCATACATCCATAAAAGATTATCCTGACGTAAGAATTGAAGCCGGATGACCATAGACAACGCGAGAGTTCGCTAATTGGGCGCTGGAAATGTTGGCCGAAAATTCGGATTCGGAGGGCCCTTGGGGCTCAGCGGCTATGTGAACAAGTGAAATTGCTGATATTGGAGCGAACACAATCTACAAGTGCTCGGCCAAGCATCAATGCATCCACAAAGATTGATTGTTTGGTGCGGTTTATAGCGTGGCTGCACCATCGGACCTTATTTCTTTCGAAATGAGGAAGGAGACACCGTTACCGTCAATTTTCTCAGGTATAGACCGATTTTAGCCGACTTCTTGTAGTGAGAGCTCGACAACATCGATATATCCGATCTGTGATTCCAAAAAGATGGTGGTACATGTCATACAAGCGACCCAACGCCCGAAGTTGTGAGGGAGAAATTTAGCAACTGAATCATCTCACGGCGAGCATTCATCAATTGGCCATTGCGATCATGCGATTTGACACCACTCGATTATTTTCTCTAGGGCTACGTCACGTCCTTAGTCTACGCTAACAAGCCAACCACTTTGAACGAGCTCGAAGCCAACATTCGACACGCTATTGCCGGAATAACGCCGCTTGGACCGAACGCTTGAAGCGGTCTATCCTTTGCCCTTCAAAATGAACAGATCTGAAATCTTTCAGGTTGTAAAAGTAGGAGCAGATATCATATCATTATATGTGCACATTCATTCGTTCTATCTCAATTTTAAATTATCAGATACCTTTTACATTTAAAAATAGAATATTTCTTTCACCTGAGAACGATGACAGATTTCAAATAAGATAAATGCGAATACGTAGTTATATTAAAATATTTCAGTTGCTCTACAAACCATGACATATTAAAATGAATGAATTGACACAAGGTACTTAACGTGTATATTCAAAGATCAATCGAAAGTGCAATCCAATGTATTACATATACATACGAGTATGTGCATAATAATACGGATACATAGCCAGTACAATCATTTCCTAAATATTGTACAACCAATGTTTATGTGCATATTTGATAGCAAATAGTGAGACCTATGTTGGGTGAGTTCTGTACTCAAATCGCTAAAATGGGGGATCACACGGCCTGGAAATTGGTAATTCTATATCTGTTTGTAGCGCTCACCAGTTACAGTTACGGTGATGCCCTCGGCGTCCTCAAAAAATAAGGGTCAATCACTTTTTCACTGCAAATACCGCAAGAAATACTTTGCGGTGATGAAATGACTCTTCGTGCACTCTCCGTGCCCCGGAAACTCAAATTTTGTTAATTCACATAACGACTTAATTAGAAATGGGCTCCGTCGCTCATTATTGCTTTAGATACGAAATCATCTTCTTCTTGCACCAGGTTTAACAGAGCATGGGAGTAAGTTAATCTCTCAGCAATTGGTAAACGGCCTTTCACCAAAATTTGACTCAACGAACGTATGCTAGTCGATGTTTATGGACTCTCTCGGACGTCCCCGGCTAGAGCAGTGATATTCTCGGTCGAAAGAGCAATAAGGGACGTACGACTTCGAGTAAAACAACGACGAAATTCATGCTGCGTTAAAACAACCGACCGAAAATTGGTCAAATAAGTAGTAACAATAATTCCGCGTTCTTCAGGTCTGTATCGCTCTATTGCTTGTAGTCAACTCTATTTGTCTACAACAAAAATGTAGAAGCACAATGACACTTGACGCCATTTACAACATTTATGGCACATTCGCATTGTGTACATACATAGTATACTCTTGCTATTCTTGTCTATAATTGATATTAGGTACACATATATCAATATGTGTAAATAGTGTTAATCTCTTGTTTTCAAATTCTTTAATTTTAACAAAATATAATTCCCTTTAGAATAGATATATATGTACGAATCTGTACTTATAATACAATACTCGTATAAATAGACTTCACTAGTAGCCAACGTGAATCATATGGCAGTTTAATGGAAATTGCTGACAATGCCACGACCTATAAAGAGCACAAAAAAACTAATAGGCAGCATATCTGAGGTTTACGGGTGAAAATTTACTCGTAGGATTACAAATATGTATCTTTATTTTGTCCTTGTCACCCTTTGTCAATGTAAAGTCTGGGGACAAATCAGAGGGATTATTTTGTTAAATAAAGGGTTTGTTACATCAAGTTAAATTTTTTTTTGGGTTTGCGGATTACCTTTTGCATGTTATTTTTGCAAAAGTTTCACCTAAATAGAGTCCGTACAACTGATGAGAAAACCTACACATATGTATATTTCTCGTTGGAATGGGCGTATCCGTTCAAAGTTAAGAATGGCAACGGATAGCTGAAAAAATTTTAACGAGTTAACTTTAAACATGTTGTTGCGAATGAATGAAAGTTTGGGGTAAAACTTTGAATATTTCGTTTTTTGTTGTTGTTTTTGATCTAATGACTTATTATATTATGAGAGTATTGTTAGACTCCTTAAGTTCACTTTCTTTTTCAAGTGTAAATGAGAATTTCTTATGAAGCATGTATATGTTATATGCATGTTCTTTTCTTTTAGGTTTGTCTGCTGAAATACTTTTAAAATTTAAAATTTGTAGCGCGTTTGAAATTACCTAATTCCATACATTTCGCCTATGTTTTGTTACTGCGCCGCTTTTGGTGCTACCTAAATTTGCACACCTTTCTGCAGGTTGCAAGCTCTACTTTGGATCGCCTTGTTAGCTAGCCTGACATTTTGCTAATGATTCTGCATTTGAATTATCCAATTACTTAATTCTTAAGACTTCCGTTTATTAAGGGAAAACCAATGTTTCTTTATGTGGCGACGCGACGCACTTTTTATTAGATCACATTTTTGCAAACCTGCTGTCTTTCGTGATATTTTTATTTAAATTGCTTACGTTTTTGATTTCGCTGTACACCATAATCAGCAAGGGCACAATCGTTTTTATTTGGGTAGTCTCATGTTAAATCTTCAAAAAACCGATTTTTGTTGTTGCATATTTTCAAAGTTTGATCAATTGAGAATATACTGTGAAAATTTTAGACCGATACACTAAGTCAGTTTAAAGTTATAGCAAATAATAGGGGAGAGCGTACCCTGCAGCTACGGGGATTATACTAAACTTTAAACGCATTTTTCTCGAAACTACTTTTTATCCTTCGGCCTAGATGATTAAAAAAAAAACTATTGGATATTGAATATTCTACATCTGAATGGTTCTCTCCGGTAACAGAATTAGATTTTGTATCCACTTTTTTTATATCTCGATTTAAAACCGAAAAATAACAGTCGATTTTTGAATTTTTTTTACAAGGCTGCCATTTTGTTATTTTTCACTCAATTCCTTTAAATCTACTATGGGACAGAATGAAAACCCTATTGAATAATAATCTTTTTGGAATTTTGATTTCAGATGATTACAAAAGGAGAGATCAGCGGGGCCAGCCACCTACTTTTTTTTTAAGAGACCGTGTGATTTCACATTGAAAATAAGTGACTTGTTTGTCGATTCTTAGTTCATGTTTTTACTACCCAGAATTCTTGTATTAGAATGATGTTCTAGTCTGATTTGGAGAAGCGTATGGTATTAGAAGTATCTTTAGAGTTGAAGATGTTTGGTTGTACACATCGCATCATTATTACTACAATTATGATCAATCTTTTTTTTTCCTCCAAACGAACTAGAGGCTTTACAGAGAATTCGACTCAATGAATTGCTAAATAATGGGTAATACGTATACCCTTACTGCACACGGTTTTGTCAGACTTACAGTCAGAAAACTCAATCAGCCCCTAAGTGGCTGGCACGAGAATGATTCTTCTTGTAGGTGTTTTTTTTAGAGATCATCAATTTGAGAGTTTGATTCTATCGAGATCGAAAATTTGCGACTTCTCTATTGATTAGGACAAATTTGATATTCATAAACATAGCAGCCAGTTCCTGAAGAGCAGTTGAGAGAGCAAGCACGAAAGTGGTGTTTGCGGTAAGTTTCGTTAAAATATCCTGCTTTTCTTATTTTGTTTTATTTGCTGTTTGTATTATGAATATAAAAGGCCGTCTTTAGGAAAGGGTTAATTAGCTAGTAATGCTCACCGTCAGCCCATTATATAATATTATTCTATAGCTATCCCGCAGGCACCGTGAGAAAATGATGAAGCTACCTTTCACACCAACGTATTATGTATAATTAATCCTGTCTGATAAATTTTTTTCCCATATATAAGATGGAGAAAAAAACCACTACAGATGTAGATATTTATTTTCAGCAGTGATTTCTGATATTCAGCAATGATTTACAGAACGAAGTTTTTTGTTACATTTATGTGTTGAGAAAAGCGTAATATGACCGGTTTAATATTTTTATTTTAGATTCCTGAAAGATTGAATTCGAAAACAGTTATTTTAAACTCGGCATTTCAATATCTGTTTCTTCTTCCGTTATTAGTGATAAAAATCTGTACATAAGTTTGTCCGGAAAATTATATGTAGGATAATTTTTGTAACGTATGTATGTACCAAATATTAAACATAAACTTCACTCCTCAAATATGTTTCAATGTGGTAGTTCATTGACTTTATGCATTGTTTTACCTTTAAATACTAAACCATTAAAAATACTAAACCAGTAAAATCCATTCGACAAATGCAAATCAACTATATTCACTATCAGTTCTATTTAATTGATGCTAAAAGTATTATGCAACGATTTCCCGAGAAAAAAGAACCGAGCACGACAGAAAATATACGTATTTTGAAAATCATTATCTATTTTGAAGTCCTTCAATGCCTAAGCAATCTAATCTATCACTGCTTTCAAGTCTAATCCTAAAAGATCTGATCTTGAAATTAATCTTTTACAGATGCTCTGCAAGAGCAAGAGGCCATGTTAAAGTAAAAGCAATCTTAAATTCTTAGTGGTTTAATGGATACTGAAGCTATGCAACAAGTTTTTCACAAACATTCATTATAATCATAGACCTTAGAACATCTGCTTAAATTAAGGAACATTTTTTTGTTAAATCAGCATGACTTAGTCGTTATTTTTACAAAGCATTAATAAGCTTCATATGTTTTACAATATATTAGTTTTTTTTTATTGGAATTCTATTTAGTTTTTTCACTTGTTCTAGCAAATTGCTTAATCAACGACATAGTATCAGATGTCTTAAAAAAATATATTATATATATGGACTGAATTCAATTCTCTAAATGGGTTTTTGAACCAAATTTGCAATACCATATTATTGATTTCAACTATGAAAATGTGTAAAGTCAGCTTTGTGGAACGTACTCGTAAAAGATAAAATCCCAAATATATTTTTTTATGACATACAAACCGAACGCAACGTACGTAAATGTCGAAATACAACCTTTCGTTCCGAACATCTGCATTGATGATTCTATTAATACTGACCAAATTAAATTGAACTTGTACACGGACAAGTGAAACTTTCTCATGGTTGTACTTGTATTGATTTTCAAATTGTATTGTATTGATTCACAAATAAAAAATCATTACTTTTTAATTCATTAATATGTCGTTAGAAAACTGCTTCCATTGCTTTTTACTCAGTATGAGTTCATTTTAATGGGCTTCCGTTCTTTCTTGAATCTCTATAAAACTATGGAGCAGTTAAATAGTGCTTTTTCAAGAGGTTCAAACTTTTTTGTTTAAATTCATTCGAAAGACTGTTTCATGCCAATTAGAAATAGTTCTTGACATATGTCTACCAAGGCTCTTTCGCCTAAGTGCATTTTGTAGTTCCAATTTTTTACCACTTTTAAATTCGAGTATTACTCGAATAATGTTTTACTCCAAAGAGTTAATCGTTGCTGGCTTATCACCATAAACAAGTGACTTGACGTAGTCCCACAAAAAATAATCGAATGGAGTCAAATCGCATGATCTTGGTGGCTAATTGACGGGTCCATGTCATGAAATGTACTGTAAATTTCACAAAGTGCTTTATAAGTTTCGCGAACCGAACTTCGATTTTAGAAATAATTTTCATCAATTTGAAATCTTTGTGATGGCAATCACAGCTGATTGAAATCTCAAAGGAAAATTTGGCACTGCAAGAAAACGCACATTTATACGTTATTCACCAGTAATTCTACTTGGAAAAGTTCGTGTAATTAGTTCTAGATTTTTTTCGAAGAAAGACACTTCCGCAAAGGTCCAGTCAATTAAAATCCCGTATCACATATTTTCTGCAAAGGCACGAGTATACGAGTATACGTACGATATACGAGTACTTCATTGTATTGTATAAGTTTTTACATTATAGATTGTATAAAATCATCTTCTGATAGACATGACTCCACTGAATATTGGAAATACTCATATGGGCGGGAATTATTCGATAAACTCCATAAAATCAGATGTTTCTTTCTTTGCACATAGGTTGAAATTAGAAAGTCAAAACAGACCCAGACAAAAGAGCTGTATTGTAATTGGGCACCAATACCCTTTCGATGGAGGAGGAAAAAACACATCCAGGAACCTTGTATGCTACAAGCAAATAGATTTGTTTTAGTTTGGGAGATGTAAAGAAACAATTAAGCTCGATTAATGCCGGGGGATTATTTTTCGGAATGAATAACAAAAGCTCCATTGATGGCTCATCTCACGTCTGTTAAGCTGTGGTTTTGATCTGTAGGCTGACGTTAAGGCGAAAAGATGTTAGGCAAGATAAGGTTGTAACGATATAAATTTAAATTATTACCCCTACATCAGATCTGGGAATAACTGTGGTAGTGTTCAGTTATTTTGCACTCAACCCAGGTTCCTTCGCTTTCATTATTTGAAAGAAAAACAAAATTAATTGAAACAAATAATGATCCTAAAATGCCATATCGAAAACTGAGGAAGAAAACTCTTCCCAAGACAGTTCAGCTCCCGATGGCTCAATTTGACCATTAAAATATTAAAAACTAACCGAGTTCAATGCGGAAGAACAATTAATATAAAATTTATTACATTAAAAAGGGTGGGAAATGCGAAAAAGATAAAAATATAAAATCAAACTTAAGCCTAGACATAACATGTACGATATGGTAAATAAAAAAAAAGTAGATGTAATAACATCTATTTCTTCAACTGTAGAGAACTCAAAGTAACCATTAGATGTGACTGAAGCAGAGGTGTTTTGATATGAGGCATATCATATGTCCATTAAGGAAATCCTTGTTGACTTCATTTGGATCAGCATCAATAACTTACGTGTCGTTTTTGCAACCAATACCTAATTGACGCAAATTTCTCCATAGTGTGTTACTTGGAAGTTTATGACTTAGGTGCACCGCAAAGAAATTACGCTTTGCTTGTTTAATCTTTGAAGTCCTTAAGATATACTGGAAGGTGAAAGAATTTCTATTTTCTGTATACAGTATCACTACCGTTGCTTAGTTTCAGAATCTCTCTTGTGAACAAAGGGTTATTGTTACTCGTATATGTGCTTATTAGAGTTATTAGATAACTGGGTAATAACACTTTGTAAATATTTTACTTGTACGTTAGGAACAATATTGGACGCCAGTCAGAATTCTGCAAATCTTACTTCAGGAGATCAGATTTTATGTTTTCAAGTCTCTATAGGATAACGTTTCTCGTTCTCTGGATATTGCGAACTCAAAAGAGGCAAAAAGAGGTCGTGCCTAGAAATTAGGAGCAGAGTCTTGGTCAAAAGAGGCATTCTGAATGTCGATCGCAAAGAACAGATCCATAAGTGTACTAGTTTAGCAAGTAAAATGTATAGGAACATTCATCAAATAGCCTCATTCAACAGATCGTAATTGAAAGATTGGACAGCTGACTGTTGAAGTGAGTGGTTGTATTTTTGTTTCTTTCCGTGAGCTCTTGCTGAATTTTTGTTATTTTTTTGCGATTTGCGTGTATCCCACAGTGAAAGTTATAAATAATAGTGGAATGGAAAAGAGGCCGTTTGGGGGAAATTACCCCCCGGACGACACAAAAAAAAAAGAAAAAGGGAAATTTTAAACTCAATCTTCCCTCCAATATGTTGTCGAGAGAAGATAAACTGAATATCTTAAAAACAATCGGCGACTACTCGTCGCCAGCCATTACTGACAAAATGGACGAAACGGAGTGTAATTGGGTTAGTGACCCTGTCAATACAGCTGATAGTGACAATCTGGGAATTGATAGTTCTTCAGTGATGCCAAATATTTCTTTTTCTCGCTCTAACGAATTAAAAGACTTAAAAAAATTACTAAAAGACGATCTTTCGTCCTTCGAAAAAATTAAAAATCATAGGAGGAAAATTAAAATCAAGGCATTATCATCGCTGGATAAGGAAACACCCAAGTCATCCAATAACCGTTTCTCGATACTGGACTCAAGCGAGCTGGATGAACCTGCTCCTATTCCCGAAAACAGAAATGAGGAAAATAAAATAACCAAGATGAAAAGCTGGTGCCCTCCAATTTTTGCCAAGGGGGTAAGCTCTAAAAGCCTTTTGACGTTTGTGCAGAACAATTTTAATTCTAAGGTAGATATAAAGTTTGAAAACAAAGGACTAGGTAGGCTAAAAATGTTTGTAAAAGACTTAAATCTTCATTCTCTGTTAATGAAGAATTTTGCCGAATCAAATGTCAGTGCATTTTCTTTTGTACCAAAACAGTTAAAAAAATATTCTGTGCTACTCAAAGGTCTCCCAGACGGCTTCACCTCTGAGGTGATACTCAAAAGTATTCAAGAAGTGGTCCCTTCATTGAGGGTACAAATTAAACCATTCAGTACCAAATGGTCTAAAGCCAATGCTGTCGACCTTGGTATCTACCATTGCATGGTTGACGATGGGGAAAGCCTATCTAAGCTAAAAAACATTAATTTTATTCTACTCCACAAAATACGATGGGAAACAATTAAAAGAAATGATGTTGTTCAATGCTTTAAATGCCAGCGCTTTGGCCACGTCAGCTCCTATTGCGCCTTTCCAGTAAGATGCGTTAAATGTAAGGAATCACATGCTCAGGGGGCGTGTATTCTAGACACCACCAACAACAAGGCAAGTGTTTCCTGCATTAATTGCGGTTCCGCTGGTCATCCTGCAAATTTCAGTAGCTGCACGAAGCGTTTGGAATATTTGAAGAGAAAGGACAACACCAGCTCTAAATCCTACAATAATGTCACCCGATCAGCTGCACGATCATTTCCAGTAAAATCTACTGTTCCCTCTTATTCTGTAGTCCTTAAAGGAAAACAGCTACCAGCACCCACTTTGCCTGGATCTAACTCTGCTTTTGGGGAATTTCTGAACGAATCATTGAGGCTTTTCGGCCTACCTTTAAATACGCTTATTTATAAAGTGAGAGATTTTTGGCCGTCATACAATTAACTTAACGAAACAGAAAAACCGGGCGCATACCTGGGTTTTATTGCCTCATTAACACCATGATTTTCAAAGTCATAAGTGCTAACATAAACTCTCTAATGTCACTAGATAAATGCTGTGAGCTAAACTCATTCTTAAATGAAATCACCCCAACTGCTATGCTAGTCCAAGAAACCCTTTTAAAAGGCAAGATAAGGCGTTCATTTGATAATTATCTTCTTTTGCGAAATGATTCAGGCAGAGGCACTGGTGTCTTGATTCAAGACACGCTCGAATATGGAATCATCCCTTTTCAAAATAACATCATTTCCGCAACAATCGCTTCAATAACACTATCGCAACCTCCCAACATCAATAAAAAGCTAGCGTTCGTCTCTATTTACATTCCTTGCAATTCCGGTGTAAGACTGGTACAGGCCATGGAGGATCTGAGTGCGCTTCTCTCTGGTTTTGATTTCTACATTATCGGAGGGGATTTCAATGCCTGACATAATTTTTGGGGGGATTCCATGCTAAACTTAAATGGACGCCATCTCTTCTCGTGGTTCCAAAACAATGCCTTCCTTGATATGCATATCATTTCACCTAATAGCCCAACAAGACCAATCTCACTGTCTACACTGGATTTCTTTATAGTTTCATCCAACCTTATTGGCCCTCAATTCGCCCCGGCGAACTACAACTGTATAACCTTAGACCCTTTCTCTGACCATTTTTCAGTTTTTCTTGGCATAGAGTTATGTAACACCTCCCCTTTACTTATAGACCCTCCATCAAAAATTTCATTCAGAGACACTAACTGGAATAATTTCAACCAAGATTTACAAGAAAAAATTTCCTCACTGAATATCCCGACAAACAGAAATCTTTCTAATGCAGAAATCGATCAATTTATACAACTTTTTTCCATTTCGATTTCAGACTGTATTGAACTGCATTCCAAAAAAATTAGACTATGCTCCTCAAGTCAAAACCTTAGCTATGAGATCATAAAACTTCTAAAAGTTAGAAAACTCTGGAAAGTACAGCTAAAAAGAATTTTTCACAGAGAAGGCAATAGAATTAACCATGATTATATTTCACTTTCTTCCCGCATCAGCTGCCTATCCAAACTCATTAAAGATCAGACAAGAATCCACCTAAATACAGAATTTCAAAATAGACTCAAACAACTAAGACCGTCTCCCGCAGTGTTTCAAGATATTGACAGAATCACCGGCCGCAAAAATGCTAATAACCAGTCCTCAGCGCATATCATATTTAATAACAACACCTTCTACTCTACTGAAGAAAAAGTTACCGCTTTCCAAAGCTACTTCCAACAATTATATTCGGGCGTTACACCCAACACCAACCCCGATCTTTTAATAGAAGTTTCAACTTGCACTAGCTCGTTTCTCGCATGGAACTCCAACAACCCTTTAACAGAATTTCGTTCGAGCAACACATCGTCCACAGCAACTTCAGACGAATTGGCTTCAATGGACTTAATTGAATCAATTATCTCCGATCTCAATAGTAAAAAATCCTCAGGGCCGGATAGTATTTCTAATTTCATAATCAAAAAATGTCAAAGCACCATAGCCCACTTCTTAACCCCTCTCATCAATAATTGTATCAATAATGGATACTTTCCTTCTAGCTGGAAAATTGCCAAGCTGATCCCTATTAAAAAAAAGGTAATTGCAACGAAATATGTAACTTTAGGCCGATCTCACTTCTTTCTAACTTAGGAAAAATCCTCGAAAGGGTTCTCTATTTAAAAATAGAAAATTTCATTTCAGAAAATAACATCATACCAAGAGTCCAGTTTGGTTTTAAAAGAAAACATTCTACCGAGCATGCCCTCATGCACCTTCAAAATATAGTACTGAGAAATCTCAGAAACAAATCTTGCACAGTTGCATGTGCAATCGACCTTACTAAGGCATTTGACCTTGTTTGGCACGACGGACTGCTCTTCAAACTTATTTCATTGAATTTTCCATCTTATTTCATTAAAATGATGTTCAGTTTCCTCAAGAACCGTTTTCTCAGCATTTACATAAACGAATGTGTCTCAGCTCCCATACCGGTTCTATCGGGAGTTCCCCAGGGATCCATTCTTGGCCCTCTTTTGTTTAATATTTTCTTACATGATTTTCCTTCACAATTCCTATCGTCAAACTCAATTCTATACGCAGACGACACAATAATTTACGATTCCCATGAAAGGCCTCACAATGCTCTTGCAGGTATTAAACGACATCTTGATGTTATAATTCCTTATTATAAAAGCTGGGGTATAAGTCTTAACTCTTCCAAATGCAAACTCATTTGCTTTAGAAATGCGTGCAATAAAGGCCATCATCTTGCTGTTAGAGAGAGCAAACAGCTTTTTCTCAACATCGACGGAAATATTATCAGAAGACAGTCTACTATTAAATATCTTGGTATACATCTTCATGAGAGATGGAAAATGAATATCCATGTCAAGAAAACTCTACAAAAAAGTAAAGCTGCCTGCGCCAAGTTGAAGACTATTCTCAACTCCCGTGAAGTCGAAGTTAAGACAAAGATTTTAATTTACAAAACTCTTATACGGCCAATAATAGCATACGGCTTCGCTATTTGGTTTCAGTTATCAAACACAGTTGCTCACGAGCTACAAATGTTCGAGCGTACTATTCTAAGAAAATGCACTTCATTGCATAGAAGACCTTCTGGAAAGTGGTTTAGAAATAAAACCCTCTATGAAACTGCTGGTGTCACACCTCTATTAAACTATCTCTCCAACCTGGCAAAATCTCGCATTCTCGGCCTTACATCACACCCCAATCCTATTTTAAGAGAACAGTATCCTCAATGAGCGGTCCACTTCCCTCTTTGAAATAGAAGACTACGGCCGCTGCTTACCAAGATTCTACAACCACTACTGCAACCTAATATACAGAGGTTAATGCACTGACCACTATATTTTTGAATAAATAAACAAATATATAAATATTCTCTCAAGCGTTGTAATAATATGTAATAAAATGTAAAGATATTAATCATATATTATAACTATTCTCCCACCTATTATGTTAAAACGTAAATAAACTTTAATGAATGATCGAATTTAATTTATTTGGTTTTCATATAAAAATCAGATAGAAGTTTAATAATATGTATATATATATATATAAATAACAACTTTAAATAATTATGATAAGCTAAAACTGAAGTGATTTTTGTTATTAATTACTTTCTCTATATATACTCAACACAACATTTTGTAAAAATTTTCGTTTCACTCATTGTGATAAAATGCAAATATAATTCTAAACACAAGTAGATAATAGTTTTATAGAATTAGCTCATTTCTGTAATAATTGTGCTTTCCTGACCTTCCCTGGCATCACTGGTGCAGTATTCTCACTTTTTGTTATTCTCTATTTTTTTTTGCTTTTTTTTGTTTTTGTTGTTACCTAGTTTTAAGTCCTCTACTATATTGCCATGTTTTAATTGAGCGAACATGTGCCTCTCTACCTAACTTTGACGAGTTTTATAATTCACAAGATTTTATTAATCATAAAGATATTATTAAATCGAGCTGTGAAAGCCTGACCAATTCTAAGTCGGTTTTAGTAAGAAATAAGTTTATAAAATAATAATGTATATATTTATGTAAATATGAAGTCTCAATAAATATGAATTGAATTGAATTGAATTGAATCGTAATTGAAATCACCACATACAAGTATTTTCTAGAAACAGGAAGTTGTCGGAGTAATAAATCGATAGTGGAAAGCGCTTCCATTGGGTGAATTTGCAGACAGTCGATCATACATAAATAGCAACTCCTCCACCCGGTCCTGTTTTCCTATCATCATGGAAAATCTCGGACCCAGCTACAAAATACACTCTATCAGATACTCCATCGATAAACAAGGTTTCTGATACACATATCACATCTACATTGAAACCAACAAACAATAACAGGTTATAATATTCCATTGCATGAATGTTCTATTCTTCGTTTATAGATGGCGTAGCTTACAATAGGAAGTTATAACAATATTGTAGTATCAGCCTGGTCTGCTAAAAGGAATAATCTCTTTCTTGCAAGTTAATCGCATCCTAAATTTTCCGGCATATTTCTTTGTGCGGGAATCAGAGGGCATTCAGTAGAGTTGTGCTAAATCGTTCCTTTACCGGAACGAACATGGAACGGTTCCTTTCATGAAAGGAACTAGTTCCGGGAACTAGTTCCGTGGAACTATTTAGTTCCAACGATGTATCAGAATTAAAAGAGGTTCATGTCCGCGGATTTAAGTAGTTCCACAAACATGTTCGGATAGATGGAATGATACATGTCCACAGAACTACGTAGTTGAAGTTGAATGACAAATACATGTGTGTGGAAATGTAGAGGCCGATCTACATGTATATTCGTTTTGCAGGAAAACGTGGATTTATGCTATGGTGTAAGGAAGTTATCTCATCTTGATATTGATGACTTCTATGTATTAATATATTCGTATTCGTTTGAAATTTTTTAAATGAATTAAATAAATGAGTACAAATATGTATGGCAAATGTATGTTAATCTGAAATAATAAAAAAAGTTTTGTTCCATTGCATACATAGTTCAAATATTTGACCATTTTATAAATACATAGTAAAAAAAAATATTTTTTTTTTAAAAAAAACGTTATCTGCAATTCAAAACAACGAAATTTTGAAAAATTTTTATGTACGAGTGCATTTGTAGTTACACAGCAGAGGCAGACACAAAATGTCCCATTTTCATTGTAGTTGGGTTGGTAGTTCCAGTTCCATAACAGTTCCAATACTGCGAAAATACCAACACGTACGACAACGTCAACTCTAAGCTACATACGCATGTGAATATGAACGAATGCAATAGACGAAGAAGGTACATGCGGTTCTGTACAGTGTACAGTCAGACTTGCGAATCAGAACAAAATAAAGATTTTGTAAAGTGATCTTCTTGTGTGTGAACTATCGGAGTATCGGACATGTCGGAACTATCGAACATGTTTAGGTGGAGTATGTGGACCGATTGGAACTAGTTCCGACAGCGGACATAGTTCCAGGAACTATGTAGGTCCGGAACGACTCAACTCTAGCATTCAGAGGGTTAGCATTGAACGCAGAAGGTAATATTTATGTGTGATTTGGTAATACTTTAGAATTTAATAGTCTGTGAACTTTGAAGTATAATAGAATCCCGCGTCAACGCCAGTGTTATTCGTGAGATAATTAACGTAAACATAGATCATGAATTATTTATTATTTACCGGGTATTCTCGTAAAAGTTGCTGGTTATCTAAAAGTTTGGTTTTTTAGCTTTCGGATTGGGTCACACAGCAATGTATGCGGCAGATGCCCAATTTTTGAATCTTAGTCATACGACTATTCTTGAAACTGGTAGTTTTGTACATTGCTGGCCAACATACCAGTTTACCATATATCAGTATCGGTCTTATTCCCTAACTCATGGTTTTGTCTAAGATCCTCTTATAGGCATACAAGGCTATTATAACTTTTTGTTCTATCTTTTATGTTGAAATTCTGGTTTGTGTTTTATTCTGACACTACAGACTGAAATCTTTGATATTGTCCTTTTAGTTGTTGACATATCAAATGACTGATATCTCTTTGTTGGTAAAAACAAACATTTCTGTTTGTTCTATTCTTGACCAATGCATTGAATATTATAAATAAGTTGCTCTATTGTTTTGTTTGTTTTCTTTCGTAATAGTGGATAGGGATTTTGCTGTCGCTAGTAGTGATAAATCATCAGGATATGTTATTGATTATAATTGCGGCTGGAAGTTTGTTTACTTTTGATGGTTTTCTTGTAAAGACCTGTTATGAAAAAACTGGCACGACCGAAATACACATATTTTTGTTAAATAAATTCAGGGAACATTGATTAATATATAATAAAGTTATACTTTTTAATTAAACAAAACTGCTTCTCACTGAAATCCATTAAAATCGCTCCCTTGCTTTCTTAAGTGGTTCTAAGCCACCAGCATAAAGTATCGAAGACCAAAGACCGAAGACTTGGCCACCACCACGAAACCCCTGTGTGCCGACAAGCACATTCAACTAAGCAAAATGCATACAAAGCGGCACTGCATAGAAGCTATTCACGAGCTCTATGAACAGAAAAGAAGAGACGAACACGGTATTCTCAGGAGGAAAAAGAATAGTATGAGAGGCGGGCGGAGGAAATTGAGAGATGCTACTCCAGGAGATAGGTTTGGAAGTTTTAAGAAAAATATAAGAAGCCGTTGGAAAGAGCATTTCTTAAGACAGTATAACGGCGATGACGACCCAAATACCGCTATCAGGCAGAAAGAATTTTTCAATATGGACCATGTAGACCAACAATTCCGTCCACTCGACTGGGATGAAGTGAATATAGCCGTATCTAAGCTTAAGTCCAACAAAGCTGATAGAGTGTACGACCAGACTGCCGAGCGGCAGGCGATGACTTGTTAAGAAGCATACACCAACTCATCTGTAAAATATGTTCGAACGAAGGTAAGCCCGATGAATGAAACATCAGCATTGTTTGTCCAATCCTTAAGAAAGAAGATTCCCTGAACTGCGCCAACTACAGCTACGATTTAACATCGCTTACAAGATTCTATCTGCCGTATCTAGATGGGTGGCCGTGGCTCAACTGGTAGTGGACCGGGTTCCAAATCGGAAGGTTTGGTGTACGAATCCCAACCTCGACCGAAAGACATTAATTTTTTCAGTTAACGAAGATCAAGTAACATGAGTAGTTGACTAGAAATCAACAACACTCCAACTTCCATTAAGAATTTAGTCTCCCCATTAAATGTTGGATGCCACCCTTAGAGCGAAATAACCACTGAGTCCAAACATCTATCTTTCTCTCTCTATCCCATTTTCAAAAAAACTTAACACATGCTGAGGCATTATAAGTGTATTCAAATCCACTTGAGTGTTAAGTTCTCTAAAAAAAAAAAAATAGAGTATTGTGTGAATATCTGAAGCCGTTCGCCAACAACCTAATTGATGTGGCTTAAGGCTGGAAAAGTCCGCCATCTATCAAATATTCGCACTACGGGTGATTATGAAAAAACTGATGAGTTCAAAATCGGTACACACTACCTATTCATCTATTTTAAGGCTGCGTTGACAGTGTCTATAGAGATGTGCTATACAGAACAATGTCTTGCTTTGGTATCATTGCCAAACTCGTCCGTTTCTGCAGGATGGCGATGTAGAATGCACGCTGCTCCATTGAAATCGGTAAAAACTCACCGAGACTTTTGATTTCAAAAAAGGATTTAGACAAAGCGATGCGCTGCTATATGATTTCTTTAACATCATTCTTAAAAGAATAGTGTAAAACTCACAAAAGGCACAATTTTCCAAAAAGTCCGTCCAATTATTAGCATACGCTGATGATATTGTCATAATGGGAAGAAAGCAATGTGATGTCAGTGGAGCATTCATGAGAATTGGGGCTTAAGAGGTGAATATGGATTTAACGGTCAACGAGGGCAAGGAAAAGTATATACTTTAACCAGAAAGGACGACAAACGCCGACATCTTTCGTTAAAAGCATGCTTTAAGTTTCTTTCGTGTGGAATTCTTTCATTCTTATCACGTTGTGTGTTTTTTTTTCGAAATCGGAAACATTTTATTTTGTCCCCGTTTGCAATAAGAAGTTCTTTATACGCCCTATTTGGTGCAGTGACAATACATTTCCATGATTTTTTCGTATCAAGATGTCAATTTTCTTTGATTTTTTTTTTTCGAGTTTTCGAAGTATGTTATTGTTGACTTCCGTTTTTTTCTACTACTTTTTCGGCGTACAAAAAATGAACATCGTCATTCATCTTAAAGAATTCTTTTTTCATTACTTTAAAAAAAAAGATTTGTTTAACATAACAGAATTGTTTGCTTTTTAAAGTGAAATGATGACGCTTCGATGATTGAGAGATTTATTCTATTGTACATATAGAAATCTTAAAAGAAACTGTACTAATTAAGTTCAATGTGTCGTATTTTGTACAATATACAAATGTGTTGAGATGATGTTGTATACCACTCGTACATGTTTTCATTGGTTTTCTCTTTGTATGTTCAACTTCTATTTTTAAATAAAGGCGCTTATTGGAATAAACCAACATTTTTAAACTACACGTAAGCTAGCTTTTAGGTGGAGGTTCCGTAGTTAGTCTTCATTTTCTGAATAGAAACTTTCAAGTACACTGTATCATAAATTTTACATTTTTTAACTTGATTTAATTGAATTTATGAGTAACAGACCCGTTTTTCTGATGATAGTAGACCCAGTAGTTTAAGTCGATCAGTATAGGGCGAAAGAATGTAGTAATCAGCCAGTGGAAGCGTACGCAGAGCGAATCTGGGTTGCACACTTCGTTACGTAGAATATGGTTTTCACAGTAAGGATACCATACCCCGCTAGCATATTCGAGAAGAGGCCTAAGAAAGGTGATGTACAGGGAGTTTGTGACATATGGAATCAATGTGGGTACGAAAATTGAGTTCTATAACACACACAAGGTCCAAGTCCTACATGGAAGGACCGAAGCTTCAGCTTGGGCTGATATATAGTAAGTTTGGTCAGGATGTGCTGAATGCTTCCGAGAATATGAGATGGTTTGGTATTTCTTTGTGTTGATCTCAAGGAAGTTTTTGTGGCATCATGTTGAAAATCCATTGAGATCGTCTTGTAGAGGTTGAAAATCAGAAAATTTTGAATTTTGTGCATAGATTTTCATATCATCGGAATAGCAGATATGTGAGAGTTCTTTATAATATTTTTGTTGGGCTATCACAAAAAAAAAAAAACAATCGAACAGTTCGAGAGATTAAGAGGAACTGAACTATATTTGGCATATGTTACATAAGTGCAATACCTAAGAGGATAACATAAAGAGAATACAAATGAAGTTATATGTAATGTCAATGTAATAAAGAGAAAGAATATAGGGGTTATGTTATTCAAAGTGGGGTTTAAAATTACATTTGATAAACTGATTTTTCCAACGCTCCCACTTTTATCAAAGCAATATTGAATATCAAATCATCATTTATCCAAATCCACAAAAAATTAAATTCACAAATAGAAAAAAGATATTAAGCTCAAGAGAAACATTAAATTTCATATTAATATAAATTCAGTTCAAAGTTAAAGTTCAAATTAAATTTCATATTAATCAGTTCAATGTGGTTATCCCCATTAAGGTTCGAAAACGTGTAAATTTTTCCTTTGCCAAAAGCTTGGTAAGAATATCAATGATCTGGTCTTGTGTAGAAACGTACTCTAAACTAAACTGGCCATTTTAAAATCTCTCCCGAATAAAATGACAACGTACATCGATGTATTTCGTACGTCTATGGAATTCCGGATTCTTTAGTAAACTTATGGCTCCCTGGTTATCGACGTAAAAAACAAACTGGCTTGATTTCCCGCTCCGGTAACAGATCTTTAAATAATTGGGTGAGCCAGACCAGCTCCTTAACGGCTTGACAGGCTGGTAAGTATTCCGACTCGGTAGTAGACATGGCCATACATTTTTGCCTTTGCGAGGCCCAAGCGATGCATGATGAATTCATAAAAAAAACGAAACCAATGGTGGAGTGACCAGCATAGTCAATAACAAGACAAAGAAAATTTAACATTAGATGGAATAAATGTACCTTACTCCTTTATGCCGCTGATATATGTCATGATCCTATCGACCATGGTAATGTGAATTTCCTTTGGATCCTCAGGATATCGGCTTGCGTAGCCAATTGAATAACAAATATCTGGTCTCGTGGCAATCATCAGATACATTATGCTTCCGACAGATTGCCGAAAGGGAAATCGTGATGCAATCTTTGCTGCTGTTGAACCCTTCACCCCGGCTGTTTTTTTAGAGATGGGTCCACCGGCGTTGACACGGGTGATGCATCACACATGCTAAAATTTTTAAGCACCTTTTCAGCATACCTTGACTGACTTATGATCTATGATCTATCACCAAGTTGCCAAATTTCGAGTCACAAAAAATGTTTCGCTGGAAAAGCTTTAATCGCAAAGTTTTGCTTCAAATAATTAATAAGCCTCGAAATGTCCCCTTCGTCCTTTGCTGCCACCAAACCATCATCGATATAAATTGCCAAAATCAATTTGTTACATTTGCTTTCACTAACAAAAACACAGGGATCAGCATTACTTGCACGAAAATTAAAATCCTTCAGCAAATTTTTAAACCTTTTGTTCCAGCAGCGCGAAGAGTGTTTAAGTCCATATAGACTTTTTAATAGTTTACATACACGATCCGACCCGTAGTCATATCCCTCTGGTTATCGCATGAAAATTTCTTCATCAATGTTTCGGTAAAGAAATGCCGTTTTCACATCGAACTGCATAAGGTGAAGTTGTTCTTCTATAGCAATGCTAAGTAAGGTTCTGAACTGAACCCACGTGCTACCAATCGGACTTTATACCGTTCCTTCCTATTTTCTGTCGCAGGCTTAATTTGGTTCACCCACTTGCAATCTATAATTTTTCGAGTTTTAGATAAACTCACCCAATCCCAGGTTCTATTTTGATGTAATGACTCAATCTCCTTATCCATGGCTTGTTTCCATTTCACAGAATCATCGGAATTAATAGCAGATTCATAACTATTAGGGGTAATGTTTTCAGCGACAAACCCTCTACGATGCAATGATTGATCGATCCTGCATTTTGTTTCGGCTCCTTAGCCTTTTTTAAATGCACTCATCTGATTCCTGCGTGCTCTCGATAGGCTCCCCTTCAGCATTTTCTTCGTCAAGGCCCTGGGTTGGCTTCTGATCTTTTGCAGTTTCGACTTCACTGGAATTTTCAGCACATTCTTCAGGTATATCTTCCGGTAATACAATCATCTTCGTGTTTTAAAGTTGCTGGACAACTTCTTCTTGCTAGGGGAAAAAATCTTGTCACGGGCCACTTCGACTTTGTTTTCAGCTGGAATATAAACACGATAGCCTTTTACACCTTCATCATAGCCTGTAAAGTATCCTTGCTTTGATTTTTGGTCCCACTTACGTCGCTTTTGCCATGGAATATAGACATCGACTGTACTCCCAAATACTCTCAGCTCTCTAATGTCTGCCATTTCGCCAAACCAAAGGTCGTATGGACTTTTACCTTTAATTGGACTGGGTCTGTTCTGTTTAAGATATAGGGTTTTCCAATAAGGACTTGACAACTTTTTTCTAAATAAAGATATTTAGATATTTTATCTAAATAGAGATAATCAAAACATTCATGAATGGAACTCGACTTCGTTCATATGGCCACTGCCATATGGCACGTTTGCAGCGGTCGATTCGTTGGACCCAATTTTCAACGACTCGGCCACACATTTCGACCGAAACGGCCGCTATTTCCCATTCAATGTTGGCTCTGAGCTCTTCCAACGTCATCGGCGTGTTGGCATAAACCAATGACTTAACGTGGCCCCACAGAAAATAGTCAAGCGGCGTTAAATCGCACGAACGAGGCGGCTAATCGACTGGCCCATTTCTTGAGATAACACGCTCACCTTACTTAGTCTTCAATAAATCGATTGTAGCGTGTGCTGTGTGGCTTGTGGCATCATCCTGTTGAAACCACATGTCATCCAAGACAATATTTTCTAATTCGGGCCAAAAATAATTGGTGATCATGGCGCGATAACGCTGACCATTCATAGTAACGTGACGATTGTTATCGTCGACGAAAAAATATGGCCCAATAACGCGGCCGGCATGCAAACCGCACCAAACAGTTATTTTTTGTGGATGAAGTGGTGATTCATGAAGCACATGTGGATTTTCACCCGACCAATAACGCATATTTTGCTTATTGCTGAACCCATTGAGCCAAAAATGAGCTTCGTCACTGAGGATGATTTTACGATGAAATTCATCATCTTGGCGCATCTTCTCCAGAATCCAATCGAAGAAGGTACGTCACTTCAAATGGTCCATCGGCTTGAGTCAGCTTGATGTTGTATGGGTGTAAACCAAGATCCTTACGCAAAATACGCCATAATGTGGTCTGAGTGATGCCCAATTCTTGAGAACGCCGTGAAATTGACTGATTTGGATCGTTTGCTACTGACGCCTGAACGGCAGCGATATTTTCGACACTTCGACCGACCCGTTGTCTAACTGACACGACAACATCACACAACGAATATGTAGACTCAAATGTTTGCACTAAACTTGTTATTGCCTGTCTACTAGGGCGAAAATTACGACCGAAAACTGGAGTTAACGCTCTTAAAGTTGCAGTCTCCGACTCCTAAATTCGGTAGAAAATTTTTATAATTGACATAAGTTGCTCGTTCGTGTACTTTACCATGATGAAAATGTTGAGTTTACTGAATAAATTGACAGTGACAGTTTGATGATTAGTGAAAGAGTGTGTTCACAAATTAAATTCAAAGTTGTCAAGTCCCTATTGGAAAACCCTTTATAAACAGCAGTGCTAACGGCCTCCGCTCAAAATTTTAGCTCCAAATGTTTGCCATGTAATATAGTCCTTGCAATTTCAACAACTGTTCGCATCTCTTTCTCCGCACGACCATTTTGTTCCGGCGTATATGGAACAGTTTTCTGATGCAATATTGATTGCTGTTGCAGAACCATTTGAAAATCGTGGCACGTAAATTCAAGACCGTTATCAGGACGCAGAGTTCTGACCTTTCTTCCAGTTTCCCCTTAGATACATTTTCAAGAAAAATTGGACTTCAGACTTCTCCTTCAAGAAATAAACACATTTGTAATGGGAAAGTTTCCAGATAAACCAGTGGACTTTTCTTGCATTGGCCCGCAGACATCGGTGTGCACTAGATCCGCAATATTTTTCGCCCTAGTTTGGCAATGGATAAATGTAGAAGGATTCTTCTTGCCGATTACACACGCATCACAAAAAAAAATGGATTCATCAACAACACTGATTTTCCGATCCACAGGAATTCGTCAGTTTTTTTTTTTTCAGTTTCTATGCATTCTTATTTATATCACTTAAATTACTCTTACTTGCTAGAAAAAAATACTTAAAAATTAGCTTAAATAACTTAAAATTCTTAACGGCCCCATGTGGGAACTCTAAGTTAAACGTAACACTTAAACTATGAATTTCGACGTATCTTACAGTCTAATTTAATTTTTATTTTAACATTAATTAATACTAAAACTAAGAAAACATTGATTAACAAAAAAAATTTGTAACATGACCTTTTTTTTATTTTATTTTATAATTAAAACTAAAAAAAACTTACAGACTACCTAAAAATAAATCTTAATCTACTTAACCTACTTAGATCTAATACAAATATAGAGATACATAAATATATATATACATCATATATAAATATCTGTATATATATTTTTTTTATTTATTTTTTGTTTTTATATATTTTTTTTTCTTGAAACTAACTTAATTCTACCTAAAAGTATGTAAGCCGCACATGGTTAAGAAAAAAATTAGGCTGGCCCACTTTGCTTCACATGAAGCCACCTATCACTGGAGGAGTTCGACGGTGAAGCATCCTCCATTTCAACAATCATCCCAAATAGCTGGTGCTGTTGAGCAACCTCCCCCCTGTCGCGACTCCCTACCGACCTACTGAACCGGAGACGCTCCGCACTGCCATGTGCAACGTAGTTGAGGCGCCTCTCCGCAGCTGTTCGAGCAACATGGAAGATTATCGGCACCGCCAATCTATCCGGGATCAAACCTTTACTATCTAGATAGAGGAACGCTTCTGGAGGAATAAAGCCGTCAAAGCGAACTCTCTCGTGGTACATATAATTGGGTTAGTAAGCTCGGAGATAAAGTTGTTCGATGAGTTCATTGCTCTTGCAACGTGCCCTCGAGTCAACTTGACGAAATTGTCCACTCTTATTAGGTTCGCCCTATTGCATAAGACCTCATTAGTATAGAATTTTATGTACTCAGACTCTGATGTTCTGTATAAGCGAAGACAAGTCCTAATACAAGCCCTCTCAAACACCCCAATCTTTTCCAATAAACTTGTTTGTCCCACAAGGCACATCAAAATACAAGCATGGGCCTTATAAGGGCCATGTAGCAGATTACCTTTACAGTCGCATCGAGTTGGCTGTTATAAAACAGTTTCTGTGTAAGGGCAAAAACACCTTTGGCTCTGGCCAGAGCAACATTTATATGTTTGTTAAAATACAGATATTGATCTAGCCAGATCGGAAGATATCTGACTACATTTCGACAAGCAAGTGGCTGTCCATGTTGTCCGACGATAGAAAACTTTCGCCAATTCTTTCTGGTATTCCTAAACAAAATGGTTTCAGATTCCTGAAAGTTGATTTTCAACTTCCAGTCATCGCAATATCGTTTAATTTTATCGAAGTCACGTTGCAAAAGTATATTAATGATCTCAATCTTTGGACCTGATCTGTACGCGATTACGTCGTCTGCCTACGTTATGGCATGGCGAAGTGAACCTATCAGATCACTTGTGTAAATGTTGAATAGGATCGGCGAATTTACCGCACCTTGCTGCAGAATGTTTTTAATGTGAAATCTTCCAGCAGAAGTCACATCGCCATTTTTCACGATGAACTGTCTATCTGTTAACATGTTGTAAAGAATATACAGCAATGGTTTAGTAATACGCAAACGGCTCAGCTTGAAAAAAAGTCCCTCTAACCAAACGGTATCGAAGGCCTTTTCCAAGTCAATCAGGCAGGCACCAGTGCACCGTTTCCTGCCTTTGTTTCATTGGATAACAGAAACCAGTTTAGACGCAGCGTGAATTATATCATGCCCCGCCCTGAAACCGAATTGATTTTCAGGAATTGTATGTTTGTCATCAACAAACTTAGTCAGGACTCTATTGATCACCTTTTCGAACAACTTACTGATGTTTGGAAGAAGACTGATCGAGCGGAGATTCGACGGATTAGAAGTATCTTTATCCCTTTTAGCGATGGAATGTACCACCGCAGTTTTCCATTGCGCTGGATAATGTGCATTATTCATTGCATTATTAAACAGAGTGGTATAAATGTTCACCGCTTCTAGTGGGAGGTGTCGTAGCACAATGTTCGGTATTTCATCGGTGCCACTGATTTCTTACTTCTAAGCGATTCGAAGATCGTTTGAAGCTCTTCCTTCGAAATAAACGGTGGTAGTACCCTTTCCTTGGTGATGACATTATTTGCCATATTCTTCTTACTGAACTGGGTGAAACCCGAGCTCTCGAATCGCCAATTCACAATTTTATTTCGAAGGTATAAATTGCGCTAGTTACATATACATAACGACGACATCAACCTTTAATTTACCTTGCATTAATTCATTATCATATTTAAACTTATCCAATAACACTTTGTTCACCTTGAATTAATAAATGCACCTTCCCACAGAATTTGTTCCTATTATTGTAAAATAAGCACAAAATAAATACCCAGTTACACTTTGTTCGCTTCGAATTAATAAATGCATTTTCCCACAGAACTCATTCCCAATTATTGTGGAGTAAGCATAAATTAAGTATAAAAACCAATGTAAAAACAATCATTTTTGAAGTCATGTGAATAAAGTGGAATACGGCGTTACGCTGTCCAAATACAGTTTTGTTTTTTTTTTCGCCAACCTCTCGGTCGAACCTTTAACTCGCGCAGTCATGTACGGAGTAAATTTTCTTGTATACTTAAAAACGTTCAGTACTGTAATTAATCAACGGGTTATTGATAAGCGAACTCAGTGAAACGAAAGTTGCGTATATGAAGAAAAACAGAACACAAGATTAGATTTCATCGCATAGATTTTCGACGGTTTATCGAATAAAAATAAAAAACATTTTCGGCGGCTTATAGTGAAACAAATCTTGGAGTGTTTTAACACATTGGTTCAGGACCAATCAACAGGGAAAATTTCAAGAACATGAAGACAACGCTCACCTAAGCTACTTTAATATAAGTCAAAGTAACTGTAAGTCAAATAACTCTAATACAAAGGCTAGACCAAGGAGAATTCCCTACTATCAGCAAGCTTGCAATAGATTTAAATTAAATAATTTAAGTAAAAGTTCAGACGAAGAATTAGATCATAATGCAATTGAAAAAGAACAATTAAGTGACAATTCAATCAATTAACTAAAATATAACAGTAACAAAATAAATAATTTAGAACAGGAAAATAATACATTAAGTAATCTTAGAATAAGAAACTCGGAGAATAATATAGTCAGCCTTAGCAACTCACTTCGAAATTTAAGACTAGGAAACGAAATCCGTACATTAAGTGATTTTGGTAATATTAGAGTAGGAATAAAAATGTCTTTAAATCAAGAACATCACCCTCCAGTCCCACAACAAAATGCTCAAATAGACGTATTTCAGGCATTAAGAGTGCCAGATGCTATTAACCAACATATGATGGTAATCATAGGCTCCTTTTCGAATTTATACACAATGTAGAAGAGATATTGAGTCTTATCCTGACATTAGATGGCACAACTCAAGGCAAAATATTACTGCGAGCAATCCGCAATAAAATGGTTGGACCAGCCAATGAGATATTAAATATGTACGGCACACCACTCATTTGGACTTCAATAAGATCCAACCTCGTACAACATTATTCAGATAAGAGGAATGAGACTTCTCTTATTAGAGACCTTCACGGTCTAAATCAAGGCCGAGGTACTGTAGAGCAATTGTACAGTCAAACGATCGAAATTTTCGCTACAATTAGCAATCATGTACTTGTACAAGTTCATGAGACAGATTCGAATGTTATAAAGGCAAAAAACAACCTCTACGAAGAAATGTGCTTGAACACATTCTTGTTCTTGAACACTTGGGTTCAACTATCCGTGCAATGAAACCAACCACATTACCCGAAGCATTTGCCCTATGCAAAATATATTTTACTCCAAGTCAAATTGGTCTTCTGAAAGAACAACTTACAAGAAGCCATCAGAACAATTTCACCTACAGCAAAGGCGACAGCTATAACTTTCCAACTCTCATTCAACGAATCAATCACAACCACATTCCAGCCAAAATCTTAGTCAACATCGGCAAACTTTCCAGCAACGTTCTCCAATGCAATAGTCGACTTTCCAGTCACAACCCTTACAGGAACAACCAATTTTCCAGCCACAATTCCCACAGCGACAACAGTTCCAGCAACAAACATCACCTCCTCAACAGCATATCCAGCAATTTCCCCAAATTCAGCAAAGGAACCTACCACCGGTAGAACCAATGGAACTCGGTTCTGGAAACACCAGACAAACCCGATGAAGCCAGCAACCTACTAATTTTGGACAAAATTGGTCTCCCAAAATAACAAACCAGGAATTACATAATATAAATACAGATAATCCTAAAAGCAACGTAGATTACCAAGCAGAAACAAACAATAACCAACAGCTAGACCATATTAAGACTATAATTTCGATCAAAGAGATCTTAACCTACTAAACGTACCGGCAGTGACATGGCTGCGTTGATGCAACTCCTCTTGTTAAAAATGGACGAATAAAAGAAAAATCTGGAAGAGCAGAACAGAACAGCCTGGAACAAAGGCTGGATGAACAAAAGAAAAACCTAGACGAGCAGATGAACAGCATTGAACAAAAATTCGACGAACAAAAACTAGAAGAACAAAATAACGTTCTACACCAAAAGTTCGAAGAAATCGATAACAAATTTGAAAGAATAGAGAAGAGTGTTGACGATAAATTCGAACAAATGGACAGCAAAGTCGAGCAAGTAGGAAACTAGCTCGACACAGTGCGAAAACAGAAACTCCGAGAATATTCTTTAAGCGGTCCAAGGAGAAAAGAGTTGGAGCCTCCTTCATTCGATGGCCAGACCTCATGGTCTACTTATAAGAAACAGTTTGAAAAGGCTGCCTTTGCAAACGACTGGGACAATGAGAAAAGTGGTTTGCCCTAACAATGGCCTTGTATGGTCCTGCAGCAGAATTGTTGCAAGCAATAGACATCGAAAAGCATAAAGATTATGTGACTTTAGTACAGGCTACGAAGAAACGGTTTGGGTATAACTACATGCAGGAGGTTTACAAGGTCCAATTGCAAAGCCGAACGCAGCAACGTGGAGAAACACTGCAGCAGTTTCAAGTAGATGTGAGTAGACTGGCACATTTGTCGTACCCCACCGCAGGCCAGGAAATTATCGAAGAAATTGCAAAAGATGCATTTATCAGCGGAATTGCAGATTCAAAGCTACAGTCAGCAGTAAGGATAGCCGGGAAAAGAACCCTTACTGAAGCACTTGCCTCCGCTCTGGCGATGTAAGCAACCAATCAGGCATCCAGGGGAACACATTTTGTCAGGGAGGTAGCATCTATTGAATGCTTCTGCGCAAGAATTAGTGCCGAGGAACAGATACTCGACGGAATAGACGAATAATGCGCTGTTGGAATTGCAATAAAATAGGACATCTTCAAAGGCAGTGTACAAAACCGGTGCGACGAAAAGGCTGCCACCACTGTGGTAACAACCAAATAGACGAAGAAACCGACAGAAACAGCTATCAAAAAGCCGGTCAATCTTCCCGAAGCCATCAGTCGTCGGGAGCACGAGTTGACGGCCACAGGACCACCATCCAAGTCTCGCTGGGAAAACGATGCAATAAAAGTCTTTTGGTGGAAGTAGTCAGCGGTAAGGAGAAATGGATGGCAACAATAGACACCGGTGCCACGGCCTCAATGATCAGGAGGGATCTTGTGCAGGAGTCTTGGTTGCATAACACAGCAGTTGCAGCTTGCGAATAGCTGCAGGGGTAACGATTAAGGTATATGGTGAAGTCCGCATAAAAATCCAGCTGGCCGGAATAACATACTCTCACGCGTGTCTGGTGGCTGACATATGTGACGAGTGCATCATTGGTACAGACTTCATGATAGAACATGGACTAGTAGTAGACTTGGGGGCACAAACCCTGAAATACCGAAACATGGAGATACCATTGATATACGGAAACGCCAATACCTCAGTCTCAAATGTCAGAGTCTAGAGCTTTCGTCGGAAGCAATTTTGTGGGCAAAAATGGAAGGTGGTGCTGTTAGCCACCGATTTTATTTGATGGAGCCAGAAAATAGAAGAGAAGAGCCCTGTAAGGATTCTAAATCCTAAGACATTTAGTGTAAAGGTGAAAAAAAGAGAGAGAGTGGGAAAATACGTACCTGTTGGAGCTATATCGATCACAATGGAAACAAACGGTGCAACAGTTCAGATCATAAAAATCAAGAACAAAATTCTCAGCCTCTGTAATCTGGACGAAGATCAGCGAATCCTGGCGGAAAAACTAATCGGTGAGTGCGCTGATATATTTGCTACACAAAACGGAGAATATGGACGTACGCATATTGTTCAACACCACATTGACACCAGAGACGCTCGACCAATCCTTCAACCTGCAAGGCGTCTTCCGTTGGCAAAGCAAACAGAAGTTGCCGAAATGGTGTCGAAAATGAAAGCTGAGGGACTGATTGAAGAATCGCGAAGTCCGTGGGCATCTCCAGTGGTCCTCGTAAAGAAGAAAGATGGCAGCACGAGGTTTTGTGTAGACTACCGACGTCTCAACGATGTCACTAAAAACGACAGCTACCCACTTCCGAGAATCGATGGCAATATGGATATGCTTCCTGGCAGAGTTGTAAAAGAATGCAATCATTTTTGATTGCATTCATTGAAGTCATAGAGAAAACTTCTATATATTGATTTCAATCATATGAATTCAGTAACATACTTTAAGTTCAAAACTTTTCGTTTTGAAGTGAAGACATTGAAGTTTTTTTGAAGTCAAAAACCATTGAAGCCATTTTGAAGCCATTGAAGTCATTCTGAAGTCATTGCAGTCATTTTGATGTCTTAATTCTTTTTTAAAATAAGAAAAGTACATCAATATTTTGAATAGGTTTATTTTGAGTTATTTTCATAAAAAATCAATATGGCACGGTAAAAGAAAACAATTAAACAATCGTAAATGTATATACTAAAAAAAGACGAACAAAAATTCTCATTTGTCATCTTCTTTATTTTCGTAAACAAACATGTAAGAAAATATGGAAACAAACATTTCATAATAAACAAAACAAATGTTCGTGTTTTACATCGTTAAAATACAAAAAAAATATTCGGGATCACTTTCAATGTATCCCAGATTCCTGCGAAATTTAAACAAAACAAGTTATGCGAAATTAGTCAAAATTCAATGGATATAACTTACTGTCGCACGGTATTACATCATATTCATTGTCAGTATCGTAATCGTCTTTATATTCTTCAAATATAAGGACAATTTGTTGGCATTCTGATATACAACGGTCACAAGTAGTTAATGTTTTGCTAAGCAGTAAAGATCTTTTCTTATTTCGGTCAAACTAATCAAAAAGGTTTCAAATATTTCGTGGTATCGGCATCTATCTATTCTGTAAATGAACTCAAATGAAGACCTGCCTTTTCGACAATTATTTGTATGCTTTTAAGTTTTTTTTCATGATATTTAACAAAGCCGAAATCATTGTTTACGCTTTAGTTAAGAGACAGCTTTTGGAATTGTCGGTTCAGTAAAGTAAAGGAAAACTGAAACTTTAGTAGTCTGGCTGTTGCGTGAAAAGAAGTTTCAAATTGTAGTGAAGTGGAGTGTAAGACTATGAATATAGGTGGTTATTTTTCTTCCGACGACCAGGATGTTGATCCAACGTACTCTCCCAAGTTATCAATTGGGAAGAGATCTTTACCGGATTGTTTTATTGGCAGTGATATGAAACGCCAAAGACGTGTTTCCACATCATCGTTTACACCTAATGGAGTTGTGGACTCAGGTACATTGAGCATCAATACCCCCTCATCCGCAACAGTGGAGCGCTTGTTTTCATTCGCAGGGTTAATTAATCCCTTGACGTGGAGCACTGTCGGATGCGAAAATTGCTGTTTCTAAAAGCTAATAACTTTTAAGATGTGAAACTAGAGTAATTGTGAAAAAGTAAGTTACATACATACATACATATATATCACATAAGGTGACTAAATATTATAGCATTTCATATCTTTTAAACATCACAGTGATCCGAAATATCTTGGAAGGAAGCAAAACGTACATACGAGTAGGTATTTTGTTCGAATTTCTTGGATTCGTTGATAGTCAACCGGTATATTTTTTTTGGTGTATATTTGTATGTGCGTAAAAAAAAGAAATTTATTTTGTTTTTTTTTTGTTTGTTTTTTAAATATGTTTGTTTAAGAAAAACAAAGTATTATTAAGTATACTCATGGTTGTTTGATTGTTTTCTTTTATCGTGCAATATTGATTTTTTATGAAAATATCTTAAAATAAACTTATACAAAGTTCTAATGTATACTTTTCTTATTTTAAAAAAAAGATTTAAAGACATCAAAATGACTGCAATGACTTCAAAATGACTTCAATGGTTTTTGACTTCAAAATGACTTCAAAAAGACTTCAATGACTTCAGTGAAATCACAGATGATTGCATTCATTTGAATTGAGAAGCTTCTTGGGACTCGCCACGCACTACAGAAGGTTCGTAAAGGATTTTTCTGGTATTGCAAAGAACCTGCATCAACTTACGAAAAAAGGCCGACAGTTTAGGTGGTTTGGAGAATGTGAAAAAGCATTTCAAGAACTGAAGCGACAACTGTGCAATGCCCCCATCTTGGGTTACCCCACGCCCTTAAAAATGTTCATCGTTGGCTACTCCAATTTAAGAACCCTGAAGGCCAAGTTGCAAGATGGATCGAGCCGTTGTAGGGCTGCGACTTTGAAGTGAAACACCGCAAGGGAAACTCCACTCAAATGCTGATGCTCTCTCTCGTCGACCGTGCGGAATTAAATGTGAACACTGCAACCATAAAGAAGCGAAAGAACAGGCCACTATCCAAATGATCAAGACTGAGCCAATGGAGGGTTGTCGTATAGACGAAATCCGTTCCTGAATTGCTGAAGAGAAAATCGTGCCACGGTCCAGAGTCAGCCAAGTACTCCATGAAATACATGACGGAATCTCAGGAGGCCATTTGGGAATAAACTAAGACGTTGGAAAAGGTAAGGGAACGTTTCTATCGGCTAAGCGCAAAACAAGATGTCGAGAATTAGTGCAAAAATTGCATAAGGTGTGCTGAACCAAAAGTAAAGCCACATGGACAAATGCAACAATACAATGTCAGAGCACCATTCGAACGAATAGCCATAGACATCGCTGGGCCGTTTCCCGAAACCTTTAATGGTAACCAATACAGGCTGGTGGTTATGGATTACTTCAGTAAGTGGCCAGAAGTGTTTGCCATCCCAAATCAAGAGGCTAAAACCATAGCCGAACAGATAGTCAACAACTGGGTGAACAGATTTGGGGTCCCAATGGAACTACACTCTGATCAATGGCTAAACTTTGAATCAAAAGTCTTCCAGGAAGTGTGCCAATATTTGGGAATAAGGAAGACAAGGGCAAGACCCCCAATCTGATGGAATGGTCGAGCGATTCAATCCTACCTTGAATCAGCATCTATCTAAGGTCGTCAGTAATTGCCAACGGGATTGGGATCGACACATACCTCTCTTCTTAATGGCCAACCGAAACGCGGTTCATAGTTCAACAGGACACACACCATCCGAGATCTTATTTGGCTTCAGTTTTTTTTCAGTTTTCAATGCATTTTATTTCCTTAATCACTAACTCTTACATAATAACAAAAAATGCTTAAATGCTAGCTTACAATTACTTAATAATCTTATACTAACTTACTGGCCCCACACAGGCACTCTAAGCTACTCTAAATTCGTATATCTATGTCTTTCGACTTCATTTATATTTTATTTGGAATGTTTATTTTATATACTTAGGGCTAAGAAAAAATTGTTAACAAAAAACTTAACCTATGGATGTAATTTTTTATTTTTTATAAAAACTTAGTATCTAACTTAAAATAAACCTTAGCCTACCTAACCTAAATGCACAATACACACATAAACACACATAGGCATTAAACCAATCATATACATATATCAGTATACACCTTTGTATACACTGATATATGTATTTGTTTCTTAAATGCTAACCTAAACCTATGTAAGCTGGCCATCGCTATTTACTGAGCAAATAGATTGGTCAGCTCTGCCTCATTAGTGAGGCTGGTCCGTGATTGACGGAAATGACGACGAAACATCTTCCTCCTCATTCAACCACCAGAAATGCTGGGCAGCCGAACGACATCCCTCTTATCGCGATTCCCCACCGCCCTACTGAACCTGTGGCGATCCACACTGCCGTGTGCGACGTCTCTGCTGTAGTTGAGTCGCCTGTCCGCAGCTGTCCGAGCGACATGGAAGATTAACGGGACCGATGATCTATCCTGAATTAACCCTATCTGATCAAGGTAGAGGAATGCTTCCGATGGAACGAAGCCGTCAGAGCGCACACTCTCGTGGTAAAGGTAATTGGGGTAGTAAGCCCCAGATATCAGGTTATTCGTCAAGGTCGTCTGTCGCGACTGTCCAGGTCGTAATTAGTGCCAATGGTATCAGTGGCCTTGTATACTTCCTGGAAAGTCGCAACTATGGTCTCAACCTTCTCCTGCGGATCCTCGATCACAAAAAAGTCGTCATCGTCAGCGGCTTCATTTGGATCAATACCTGCTATTGTCAGTAACCGTTCGTTGTCTGTTGTCCGGGCTATTTTAAGACACTGAAGGTAGTTTTGATTATTTCTCTGAAATAGTTTATTTATTTGCGGAAACATATTCGGGTTGCTGGTGTTTGCAGCTCGAACCTTGTTATTCCAATATGAACTTACAGAAATTCTGTAATTCTCTTTTATTAACGTTTGAAGGTTTTTAATCGACGACTTTAGTGTCCTAATCTCCGGGTCTTGTCGGTCAGTTAACTGTCTGTACAAGTTTTTAAGTCTTGTCAGAAGTCTACTTTTCTGTCGGTGCAGTGCGTCAATAGTAGGATTGCGGAACAGGTCTTCGTTAGTCGTACGTCGATACTGCGGTATCGTAGTGTCCATAGTTTGTTTAATTGTCACGTCCATTTGTTTTAGGTAATTGTCGATCTCCTCGTTTGACAAATTCCTATTGGACGTTGGGTGGAGCGTGTTCGAGGAGAGTGCTCTTATCAAGGTTGCGGAGAAGCGTGTCCATCGAGTCTTACTGTAGTTGTAAGAATATCTTTGGACAAACTCCTCCAACTCCGCAATTTCGTTGGGAACTGTAATTTCCGTGCTAAAACCGCAATGGTCACTGTCATACACGAACGTGCGCAGACAGTTTAGCGTTTGTAAATTTGTACTTGTCAGTCGTATGCGTTCGTCGTACAGCAGTAGATTCAAATAAGACCCGCCTCTGGGAAACGACGGGTTATCCGTCGCTTTAAGTCCGAGTCTGTACATGACATCGTGCTGACCCCACCAATCGAGTAGGATACTAGGATACTAGGTATCCTCTAGTATTTGGCAAATTATTTCCCCAATCTCTGTGTCTAGCGTTGAAATCCCCGCCGAATATAAAATAATTCTCCCCCGATTCCAGCCTCAGAAGTCGAAAAAGCGTGTCGAGCTCTGTAATGAATAGGGTGGATTGTGAAGCCTCAGGTGCATAAACAGAGGCCAAGTACAGCCGCTTTCCACTGCGGAGCGGGATGTAAACGACGACTGCCTCCAACACCCGGAACCTGCGCAACACTCCTTTGTAAACTCTGTGAAATGTTACACCTTCTTTAATGAAGATCGCGACACCGCCTCCACGTTTGGATCTGGGCCGGTTTCTTCTTCTAACGATATAATTATTGTACTCCAGTTTGTGCTTATCGGTTAGCTTAGTCTCGCTAGCGAAAAGCACATCAGGAGTTTGGTCTTGTAGCAATTTAAACATTGCGGCTCTTCGTTCAATCCTAATCAGTGAATTAACATTCACCGCAAGGACCTTCAAAGTTTGCTCCACCATGTGCGTACCCATTACGACATGTGTTGCGCTAGGCCCGGCAGCAGCGTGTAGATCTGGTCCACCCGCTTGGCCTGTTCTTGCACCTGCTTTTGCAGCTGAGCCATCTGCCCTTGGATTGCGAGCAAGATGGCCAGCATGTTGGGTGCAGCCTCCGTTGTTCTCGGCGTCGGCGCCGGAGAAGCAACAACCCTTACCTGACGCCATTTGGGCGTAGGAAATTTGGGACGTGACGCCTGGTGTTTAAAACCTGACAGGTGAACGTTTGACCTCCACCTTCTGCTGCCGAGCCAGTTTTGTTTTCTTAATGTCAGCGAACTTAGGACAGTCCCGATAATTTGCGGTGTGTTCCACGTTTCCACATAATACGCACGAAAGCTGCGACCTATCGGATGCTCCGTCAATACCCAGAGCACACTCCTCGGAACTGTGGTTCTTAGCGCACTTCACACATCGAGGCTTCGCTCCTTTTTAGTTTTTCCCAGTGAACCACCTGGTAGTCTAGGACATTGATACTCCTTAGACTATCCAGACTGCTTTCGGCACTGAACTGCACCAGGAAGAACGGCAGACTCCGATTCTCCCGCCTGGCTCTAGCTGTGGTAAATGGCTTTACCCCCACAAACTTGAGTCCCTCGCACTCCTTCTCTTTGAGCAGTGCCAGGATCTCCTCAGGATCAGAAGACGGTTCCAACCCCTTCAGCATCGATTGCCGCTTTTCACACTTTGGTGTAAATGAGTAATGCACCGTCGCCGTTTCCTTTAGGAGCTCTTTCACTTTTGCGTAGCCCTCCACTGTAGTACAGTTGATGGCATGGCGATCGTTCCCCAATCTCTTTATATTAAAATTATTGCCAATGACCAGCTTACAAAGGTCTTTGGTTGCATTTACCTCTAATTTATAGATGTTAATAGAAGGCACCTTCTCCTTCTTCTTCTGCTGCTGCTATTTTTGTTGCTGCTGTTGCTTTGTTGTTGCTGTTTTTGGTAACGTTTTTGCTGCTGCGTTTTCTGCTGCTTTTGCACTTGCTGTGTTTGTGTTTGCTGCTGTTTCTGCGCCCTGTTCTCCTGCAGTTGTTGTTGCTGTTGGGAGCTTGCCTTAGCTCCCTGCTCCCTTTGCCTTCGGGCGATTTGCCTAGATCCTGGCACTGCTCAAAGAGAAGGAGTGCGAAGGACTCAAGTTTGTAGGGGTAAAGCCATTTACCACAGCTAGAGCTAGGCGGGAGAAACGGAGTCTGCCGTTCTTCCTGGTGCAACTCAGTCCCGAAAGCCGTCTGGATAGACTAAGGAGTATCAATGTCCTAGACTATCAGGTGGTTCACTGGGAAAAACTAAAAAGGAGCGAAGGCGTTATACAATGCGTTCGCTGCCTGAGGTTCGGGCACGCCGCGTCGAACTGCCAAATGCAGCCTCGATGCGTGAAGTGCGCAAAGAACCACAGTTCCGAGGAATGTGCTCTGGGTAGGGACGGAGCATCCGATAGGACGCAGCTCTCGTGCGTGTTATGTGGAAATGTGGGACACACCGCAAACTATCGGGGTTGTCCTAAGTTCGCTGACATTAAGAAAGCAAAACTGGCTCGGCAGCAGAAGGTGGAGGTCAAACGTTCACCTGTTAGGTTTCAAACACCAGCCGTCACGTCCCAAATTTTCTACGCCCAAATGGCGGCTGCTAGGGGGGCTACGGTACAGCAAGCGACTGTTTCTTCTCCGGCGCCAACGCCGAGAACAACGGAAGATGCACCTAACATGCTGGCCATCTTGCTCGCAATCCAAGGGCAGATGGCTCAGCTGCAAAAGCAGGTTCAAGGACAGGCCAAGCGGGTGGACCAGATCTACGCGCTGCTGCCGGGCCTAACGCAACACATGTCGTAATGGGTACGCACATGGTGGAGCAAACTTTGAAGGTCCTTGCGGTGAATGCTAATTTACTGATTAGGATTGAACGAAGAGCCGCGATGTTTAAATTGCTGCAAGACCAAACTCCTGACGTGCTTTTCGCTAGCGAAACCAAGCTAACCGATAAGCACAAACTGGAGTACAATAATTATATTGTTAGAAGAAGAAATCGGCCCAGATCCAAACGTGGAGGCGGTGTCGCGATCTTCATTAAAGAAGGTATAAAATTTCACAGAGTGTACAAGGGCGTGTTGCGCAGGTTCCGGGTGTTGGAGGCAGTTGTCGTGTACATCCCGCTCCGCAGTGGAAAGCGGCTGTACTTGGCCTCTGTGTATGCACCTGATACTTCACAATCCGCCCTATTCATTACAGAGCTCGACACGCTTTTTCGACTTCTGAGGCTGGAATCGGGGGAGAATTATTTTATAATCGGCGGGGATTTTAACGCTAGATACAGAGGTTGGGGAAATAATTTGCCAATTACTAGAGGGAACCTACTACTCGATTGGTGGGGTCAGCACGATGTCATGTACAGACTCGGTCTTAAAGCGACGGATAACCCGTCGTTTTCCAGAGGCGGGTCTTATTTGGATCTACTGCTGTACGACCAACGTATACGACTGACAGGTACGAATTTACAAACGCTAAACTGTCTGCGCACATTCGTGTATGACAGCGACCATTGCGGTTTTAGCACCGAAATTACAGTTCCTAACGAAATTGCGGAATTGGAGGAGTTTGTCCAAAAATATTCTTACAACTACAGTAAGACTCGATGGACACGCTTCTCCGCAACCTTGATAAGAGCACTCTCCTCGAACACGCTCCACCCAACGTCCAATAGGAATTTGTCAAACGAGGAGATCGACAATTACCTAAAACAAATGGACGTGACAATTAAACAAACTATGGACACTACGATACCGCAGTATCGACGTACGACTAACGAAGACCTGTTCCGCAATCCTACTATTGACGCACTGCACCGACAGAAAAGTAGACTTCTGACAAGACTTAAAAACTTGTACAGACAGTTAACTGACCGACAAGACCCGGAGATTAGGACACTAAAGTCGTCGATTAAAAACCTTCAAACGTTAATAAAAGAGAATTACAGAATTTCTGTAAGTTCATATTGGAATAACAAGGTTCGAGCTGCAAACACCAGCAACCCGAATATGTTTCCGCAAATAAATAAACTATTTCAGAGAAATAATCAAAACTACCTTCAGTGTCTTAAAATAGCCCGGACAACAGACAACGAACGGTTACTGACAATAGCAGGTATTGATCCAAATGAAGCCGCTGACGATGACGACTTTTTTGTGATCGAGGATCCGCAGGAGAAGGTTGAGACCATAGTTGCGACTTTCCAGGAAGTATACAAGGCCACTGATACCATTGGCACTAATTACGACCTGGACAGTCGCGACAGACGACCTTGACGAATAACCTGATATCTGGGGCTTACTACCCCAATTACCTTTAACACGAGAGTGTGCGCTCTGACGGCTTCGTTCCACCGGAAGCATTCCTCTACCTTGATCAGATAGGGTTAATCCAGGATAGATCAGCGGTCCCGTTAATCTTCCATGTCGCACGGACAGCTGCGGACAGGCGACTCAACTACGGCAGAGACATCGCACACGGCAGTGTGGATCGCCACAGGTTCAGTAGGGCGGTGGGGAATCGCGATAAGAGGGATGTCGTGCGGCAGCACCAGCATCTCTGGTGGTTGAATGATGGAGAAGATGTTTCGTCGTCGTTTCCGTCAATTACGGACCAGCCTCACTAATGCAGGGCAGGGCTGACCAATGTATTTGCCAGCGATGGCCAGCTTACACAGGTTTAGGTTAGCATTTAAGAAACATATACATATATCAGTGTACACAAAGGTGTATACTGATGTATGTATATGATCGTGTATAATGTCTATGTGTGTTTATGTGTGTATTGTGCTTTTAGGTTAGGTAGGCTAAGGTTTATTTTAAGTTAGATACTAAGTTTTTATAAAAAATAAAAAATTACATCCATAGGTTAAGTTTTTTGTTATCAATTTTTTCTTAGCCCTAAGTACACAAAATAAACATTTATAAATAAAATGTAAATGAAGTCGAAAGACATAGATATAAGAATTTAGATTAGCTTAGAGTGCCTGTGTGGGGCCAGTAAGTTAGTATAAGATTGTTAAGTAATTGTAAGCTAGCATTTAAGCATTTTTTGTTAGTATGTAAGAGTTAGTGATTAAGTAAATAAAATGCATTCAAAACTGAAAAAAACTGAGGGATAAAGACACTTCTAATCCGGCGAATCTCCGCTCGATTAGTCTTCTTCCAAACATCAGTAAGGTTTTCGAGAAGGTAATCAATAGAGTCCTAACTAAGTGGGTTGAGGACAAACATATAGTTCCGAATAATCAGTTCGGTTTCAAGGCGGGACATGATATCATTCATGCTGCGTCTAAACTGGTTTCTGACATCCAATGGAACAAAGTGTCCTAATCTCCGGAGATTAGGACACTGAAGTCGTCAATTAACCCTAGAAGACTAATCATATTTTTTAGTATATTAAGACTAATCATTCGTCGAATCGACGGCGCAAAGTTTAAACCCAATTTGTAGAAAAATTTATTTACAAATTGCGTCCGCACACAACAAGAACTCATGGATGACTAGAGCTATACGAAGAACGAAATGGATCGCGGAAAAAGCAAGAGAGAAATTAAAGAAATAAAAAAAAGTGTTCGTCGAATCGACGAACCTTAGTTTTCTAGGGTTAAAAACCTTCAAACGTTAATAAAAGAGAATTACAGAATTTCTGAATAATGCACATTATATAGCGCATTAGAAAACGGCGGTGGTTCAACCTATCTCCAAAAAGGGGAAGGAAAAATCCAATCCGGCGAATCTCCGATCGATAAGTCTTCTTCCGAATATCAGTAAGGTGTTTGAAAAAGTAATCAATAGAGCTCTGACTAGGTGGACTGAGGACAAACATATAGTCCCGGATATTGAATTCGGTTTTAAGGCGGGATATGATATCTCACATGCCGCGTCTAAACTGGTGTCCGATATCCAATGGAATAAAAGCAAAAAATCAATGTACTGGTGCCTGCTTTGTTGACTTGGAGAAGGCTTTCGACACCGTATGGTTAAAGAGTCTTTTCTATAGGTTGACTAGGCTGGGCACTAGAATGAACCACTCTTATTCGTTCTTTATAATATGCTACACAACAGCCAGTTCATCGTGAAGAATGGTGGTGTGAATTCTGTTGGAATATTTCAAATTAAAAATGGTCTTCAACAAGGCGCGGTCTATACGCCGATCCTATTCAGCATTTATATAAGCGACTTGATAGTTTCACTTCCCCATACTATTGCGTACGCAAACGATTTCATAGCGTACAGAGCCGGTCCAAAAATCGAGGTCATTAATACTCTCGTACAGCGTGACCTCGATAAGATAAGACGTTTTCGATGACTGGAAGTTGAAAATCAGCTTTCAGAAGTCGGAAACCATTCTCTTTAGGACGCCGTTGTCTCTAGGGATACCAGAAAAATTTCGCGTAAGTTCTCAATCATAGGACAGCACGGACAGCTTCTTGCCTGTCGAAATGTAGTCAGATACCTTGAGATCTGGCTAGAAAAAATGTAGATGCTGCTCTGGTCAGAGCTAAAGGTGATTTTGCCCTTACAAAGACACTGTTTTATAGCAGCCAACTCGATGCGAGGGTAAAGGTAATCTGCTACATGGCCCTTATCAGGCCCATGCTGGTATTTGGGTGTCCCGTGTGGTTCAATGTACGAGTAAGCTTAATGGAAAAGATTCGAGTGTTTTAGAGGGCCTGCCTTAGGGCTTGCCTTCCCTTGTACAGATCATCAGAGTCGGAGTACAAAAAATTGTATCCTAATGAGGTCCTCTACAACAGCACGAACATAATACGAGTGGACAACTTCGTAATTAAGCTAACTCGAAGGCACATTGCAAGAGCAATGACCTTGACGAATAACCTGATATCTGGGGCTTAATACCCCAATTACCTTTACCACGAGAGTGTGCGCTCTGACGGCTTCGTTCCACCGGAAGCATTCCTGCACCTTGATCAGATAGGGTTGATCCAGGATAGATCATCGGTCCTGTTAATCTTCCATGTCGCTCGGACAGCTGGGGACAGGCGACTCAACTACAGCAGAGACGTCGCACACGGCAGTGTGGATCGTCACAGGTCCAATAGGGCCTTGGGGAATCACGATAAGAGGGATGTCGTTCGGCAGCACCAGCATTTCTGGTGGTTGAATGATGAAGAAGATGTTTCGTCGTCGTTTCCGTCAATTATGGACCAACCTCACTAATCTATTTGTTCTGTAAATAGCGATGGCCAGCTTACATAGGTTTCGGTTAGAATTTAAGAAATATATACATGTGTTAGTATATACAAAGGTATATACTAATGAATGTATATTATTGTGCATAATGTCTATGTGTGTGTATCTGTGTATTGTGTATGTAGGTTAGGTTGACTAAGCTTTATTTTAAGTTAGATATTAAGTTTTTATAAAAAAAAAAAAAAAATGTCCATATGCTAAGTTTTTTGTTAACCTATTGTTTTTTCTTAGCCTATAAAATAAATATTTATAAATAAAATGTAAGTAAAGTCGAAAGACATAGATATAAGAATTTAGAGTAGCTTAGAGTTCCTGTGTGGGGCCAGTAAGTTAGTATAAGATTGTTAAGTAATTTTAAGCTAGCATTTAACCATTTTTTGTTAGTATGTAAGAATTAATGATAAAGAAAATAAAATGCATTTAAAACTAAAACTAACTGACGAAAACATTGATGGAGTAAAAGAAATGTTGGTCAATAACCGCAAATTTACCATCAGAGAGATAGCGGAGGACTTGAACATTGCCTATGGATCGGTCCAAGACATTTTGGTTAGTAATTTGGGGTTCCGTCGCGTAGTAGCAAAGTTGGTGCCAAAAGACCTCAATTGGTCTCAATAAAATGGGCCGAGAACAAAAAAAAACAGGTCGTTTTCAGTCAAAAAAGATGGCAATGCTCACGGTTTTCATGGATTACAATGGTGTAGTGCATCATGAATTTTTGCCAGAAGGCGTGAACGTAAACAAAAATTATTATTTGGGCGTTATGAGACGTTTGCGTGAAGCAATTCGCCGAAAGAGACCAGAATTGTGGGCAGAAAACTCGTGGATTTTGCACCATGATAACGCACCGTCGAGTACGTACCGAGTCGACCACCGTCGAGTGCACAACTCAACCAGTGCACTCGCAATATTGTTGTGTGCTGTGAAAAAAAAGTGCAGTGCAGTGACTGAAAAGAAAAATATCACACAGTGCGGGTATCCCACCTCACCCGCTCCTAGTCGAAGTACTGTTGCTTGCACTCAATCACTGCCATTATTGTATTTACCATACGGTACGGGCAGTGGGTGAGTGTATGTAACAACTGATGGATAGCGGGTTGTGAGTGAAAATTTTGTTGGTGCACTGTTTCATATTGTTGTAAGGGCATAACACCTACAACAATTTGATCCGGTAAATCAATGTCAGAATTTTCACTTCGCAGCCTTGCTTAGTATAGTCGGTGTTGTTTGTCTGTGATTATGACTAGGGAATTCAGGGTAGACGTAGCCAATATACGTGGGCTAGAAAGTAATCACTTTTCTGCGTATGTCCACGTCTGTAAGTACAGACCAGCTGTTTTGGCACTTAGTGAAACACAGGTAGATCCCCGCCCACTCCTCTCAGATCATTATGATCTGAAGCTACCTGGCTACGAACTAGTGCCATTATTCTTCTCTCACCGCGGTCTCGCCATTTATGTGCGTAGTGATGTAGCTTACCAAACTCCACCACAATGTGATCCATGTTCCAATCCGGAATTCAACTTCATGTGGTTAAAATTCCATCTCCGTAAGCAAATTATCCACTACTGCTTTATTTACAGAAGCCCCAAACTGGACAGCAATTCAACTTTTAACGAGTTTGATGCGCTGTCTGACTCCATTCAAAGAACTGAAATCATACTGAAATCGTTATTACGGGCGACTTCAATATACACAATTCTGGGTGGCTTCGATATTCTGGACAGACAACAACCGAAGGACGGTGTGTTGAGATCTTCGCTACGGAAAACATCCTAACGCAGCTTGTAAATGAGCCCACGCAAATACCAGACGTTGATAGTCATACCGCCAACACCCTGGATTTGTTTTTAACTTCTCACCCTGATAAGTACACCATTGATGTGCTCTCCCCTCTAGGCTCTTCGGACCATTGTGTCATATCAGCTAATTTCTCGTACACCGACCACACAGTTAGAGAAAAAATTCCTAAAAGAATCGTATGGCAATACGAGAAAGCCAACTGGAGAGGTCTTAACAGCTTCTTTAGGAATTTTAACTGGTCGTTATGCTTCCTCGATAACGACGTGGATGCCGCTGCTGATATGATTACAGACACCATTCTCTTTGGAATGAGATCCTCTATTCCTCATCGGATGAAGAGTATCAAACCAAAAGAAAAGGCATGGTACGACTCGAGCTGTAAAGAGGCCGTCAGGGTTAGAGAAATGTGTTTTCGGTCCTACAAGACCAACCCTACAGAGGAAAACCTAAAAAAGTTCAAACTAGTCAGAAATGACTGCATCGCCTTTCTTAAGCGTGTGAAATTCCTATACGACCAAAAACTGAGGCAAAAAATACTGCAATGTCCCAAAGGCAGTAAAAATTGTTGGTCGTTCGTCAAAAACATTAGAAATTCCGCCTCATCCTCCATCCCAACGCTCATTTACAATGACATTCCAGCTGTCAGCTCTTTGGATAAGGCCAATCTGCTTACTGCACACTTTGCGGCCAGCTCAACACTCCCAGATTGTGCTTTGTCTCCGCCTACACTTGAGTGCGTCGAATCTTCAATGACACGAATCTACTTTTGCACTCGTGTAGTAGCAAGAGTACTTAAAGATCTCAGCACACATAAATCCGCTGGTCCAGATGGTATATCTCCCCTTCTTCTGAAGAGGTGTTCTTCCTCGCTGGCAAAACCACTGCGTAAGCTTTTTCACCAATCCTACACTTTAGCACTCTTGCCGAGCAGATGGAAAACAGCATTTGTCCACCACGTCCCTAAAAAAGGCGAATCATCTTCTCTCTCCTCCTACAGACCCATTGCACTTACGTCCCTTCTTTCCAAGGTCATGGAAACACTGATAAATCGTCAGCTCATGAAATATCTCGAAACACGAAAACTTCTCAATGACCGGTAGTACGGTTTTCGTAGTAATAGGTCCACTGGTGATTTGATGGCATGTCTCACCGAAAAGTGGAACCAAAGCGTACATCAATCTGGCGAAAGCAAGATACGTAGTTGCACTTGATATTTCTAAGGAATTTGACAGAGTTTGGCATCAGGCTCTTTTGTCGAAAATGCGTGCATTTGGGATCGACGACTCTCTTCTTCAATGGATTAGAAATTACCTTTCGGAACGTTCAATTCAAGTTGTCTTGGACGGTTTCAAGTCTGATATTCACAAAATAAATGCTGGTGTGCCCCAGGGCTCTGTTCTGTCACCGACACTCTTTTTAATTTTCATTAACGATCTCTTGTCTGCTACTTCTAATCCAATATATTCCTTTGCTGATGACAGTACTCTCTGCTTTTCATATTCGTTCCCGGACTCACGGCCCTGCTCTTCGGCTGTAGAACGGGAACGAGAACTCATTAAATTCCGATATCAACAGCATAACCAATTGGGGAACTATCAACAGAGTGGAATTTAATGCTTCCAAAACACAATGCTGTCTGCTGTCGTTAAAGCGAAATTTAAACACCCAGCTATTATCCATGAATGGCACTTGAATCGTCGAAACCGAAAAATTTTCCATTCTCGGTATGTGTTTCCACGACAACTTACGTTGGAATTACCACATATTTGATGTCGCCAAAAATGCTGCGAAATGTCTAGGTTTCCTCAAGTGATGTAAGAAATATTTTACCTGATCTGGCCTCAATATATAAGGCATTCATCCTCCCAAAATTGGAGTACAACTCCCACATCTGGTCAGGTGCTTCTAAAACATCCCTGCACCTACTAGATAGGATTCAAAACCGTGCGATAAAACTTATTGATGATACTAATATCAGTCAATCAATGGACACCCTCGAACACCGACGAAATGTCTCGTGTTTCACTTTATTTTATCGCTATTTCCACCACCAGTGCTCCACTGAAATCGCCAGTAGCATTCCGCCCATTCAAACTTTCAACCGTAACACCCATCTCGCTGTGAATGCTCATCAGTATACCCTCAAGCCCATTTTCGGACGTACTCTAAAATATCGTGATTCGTTCCTAAGCCGTACAACTCGCTTATGGAATGCCCTGCCGATCTCTGTATTTCCTGGTCGTTATAACTTGCAAACATTTAAAAACAATGTACATCGGTACCTCTCTTTTCTTCCTCCATAAATTTCCTTTGTCCGCGCTGTGTACAATCACCTTAAGGGTACTCAAACCCCTTGAGCGCGGGCTCATTATAAACAAACGCACAGTGCCATCATTATTCGTAATTTTTTGACGGAAAATGCAACAAATACCATCCAACAGCCTCCGAATTCACCGGAATTCATGTGACTTCTTTCTGTTCAATCGAGTTAAAAAACCACTACGGTGAACGCGTCTCAGCAGCCGAGAGGAAGTAATGGAAAAATTGCAGGATGCACTGATGGACATACCGAAAACCGTATATACACGTAAAAAAATGTTTCGAGAATTGGTTTAAGTGCTGGCATAAATGTGTTGTAGTCGATGGGGATTACTTTGAAGGGGACTATATAGAGAATAAATTCCGGGAATTTTTGATCAAGGTGGTATGTAAGTCAATGTAATAAAGAGAAAGAATACTGGGTTCTGTTATTCAAAGTGCCGTTTAAAATAACATTTGATAAACTAATTTTTCCAACAATTTACAATATCATTAACAGTCAAAATGAAAAGTAATGGACCTATGTGGCTTCCTTATGGAACACCCGAAGTGGCTTTAATTGGTTCCGCCAAACAAGAGTGAAAATAGACTAGGTAATTGCGTTTTTGCAAGCAGGATTTCAACCAAGAAATCAGTCCAGGTTAAAAACCAAGTGCATTTAGTTTGAAAAGAATTAACTTATGTGTGATTTTATCAAAGCCCTTGATAAAGTCAGTGCTAATCACATCCACTTCTTTCCCTTGCTCTAAGGCACACAATGTATTATATTAAAAACGAACTCAATAAGGTTGGTGTTTGGGATCAGAGCAACATTGCTTAAATTTGACAAACATTGCCTAATTTGCCCTATTTTGTAAGCCAGCTTTTCATCTTTCGATTTATGCAATACTCTAAATTGATATTATACTTAATCAAAATGGTGCATTCACTCTCTTTACCGAATACTCATTATTATTCATGTTATGTACAATATACATATAAACTTGAATGCTTTCTTCTAAATTTGACCGTCAAAGATTAATGTTGTGCTTGCACAAAAAATTAAGGAAATACAATTTATAACGTTATTGAATTGTGCGGTTGTTCATATACGAGTAATATAAGAATTAGATTCTCGTTTTGGATTGAAAATAGATTCGTAGAAATTCGTAAACTTTGGTTCTTCGCCACCGAATTTTTTTCCCTGATTTATTAAGGAAAAATAAAAAATCTCGTCCGAGTAATTCCAGGTGCTGCTTATCGTGTTCGTTATCAAATCTCATTCGTGATAAATATCCATTAAAACTGGTTGTAGTCTCACTAGGTTCATTTCACCTGATTTTTAGTCTCCATACTCGACTAGTAGATAACTTTTACTTATAATGACTTCTCAACAGTTACGTGGTAATGCAAGGCTTGAGTTACTCTCGCGGTAATTCTAGATGCTCAAAATTCGATTAAACAAATTGGACGAATCTTGGTTGGAATTTTCATCCCATCATGTTGCATGTTTGGATAGTGTTTTTTAGCACAAGCAAAGCTTAATAGAGCAATTCGGGAAAAACAGGCAGCCAAAATGCAAGGTGAAGTAATTGAGTAAATAGCAAGCCAACAATTATTTTTGTTGGAGAATTTAAATTCATCTTTTCGGGATATTTTTACTGATCTAAAAATTTAACTATCTAAAGTCCTTTTTGAGAGATGAGAGATGAGGCCACAGAGGACATTAAACATATTCCAGCAAAATTATATTGAGCCCTGGAAAGGGTTGATAAGCGCTAAAATCCGCTTCATTTACTTGTTCAGTCATTTATTCAAACCTTCATGTCGTTCCCTTCTATGAGTACACTGAGCATTCACGTGCTTCGCAAAATTACAGACGGTGCTGATGAAGTTCTCCGCGGACTCCAGTCAGAAGGAAAAATGATCAGGATCCGTGGCTAATATATATACTTCTCAATAAACCTGACCAGAACACACGTCTTACACGGGCTAAAGAATCAGGTATACGAGATGACTGCTCAATTTATGATTGAATTGAAGTTCTGAACTACGATATAACTCATTCGAATCATATCGAATTCCAAATCGTTCCACTCCAAGATACGTCATTTCGCTTCTCTTCAAAAGTCCCTTGCAAACATATGGAAGCACTCTGAATGCTGCTCTTTCTTGGACTTATTCAATGGAACGCCGATTTCTCAAATTCAAACCTACACCTATTATATTTTCAGTTTGTGGAAAAGTTCTAGATCTTGGGTACATGGAACTTATACCCTCTATTGAAATAGATACTGTATATGGATAGATACAGCTCATCAACTAAGCTGCGCGTTGTATTTGACGGATCTGTCCACGATTCCCTGGGACAGTTTCTGAATAGCCAGTTGCACACTGGCCCTCCGATTGACGAGGCTTGATAGGTGTCTGTTTACGTTTTCGCCAGCATAAATACAATATGTGTTTACAGCTGACATTCCCAAAATTTTTCGCCATTTGGGTATGTGATCAAAAAACGGACGTCCAGCGCATTACCTGGCGTTAGACTCCTAACGAAGATATCAAACATTTTAAATTTAAATCCGTCACCTACGGAAACGTTTCTGCACCTTTTACGGCTTTGTGTGTCTTAAAACAACTCCCTGTAGATTACAAACATTCGTACCCAAGCGCAGCTTGGACATTAACGATGTCTGTGTCGACGATGTTATGATGGGGCCAAATTCAATGAACTACAAGCTGAAATTGTAACTCTTTTATTCTGTAGCTAATATTCAACTTAAGACATGGAGTTCCAACTGCTGAATCCTCTGTTTATTTGCCACCAACGAACTGCGAGTTTTCGTTTGTCGACACACGCAGTGATTATGTCTCGTTTCGACTAACACGACCAAATCAACCAACTTAATCAACTCGGAAATCAAGTGAATCTTCCACTCGTTAGGTCTTTGGCTCCATCCGTAGTTCTCTTCAAAATCATTTTCCAGGAGCACTGGTCGTCAGAATTAAAACTTAGTTGAGATGATCCGTTACCGTCTGAAATAGCTTCTCCATGGATGAACACAGAGGAAAACCGAAAAAAGTTCAAACGAGCCAGAATGACTGCAACGCCTTTCTTAAACGTGTAAAATTCCTATACGACCAAAAACTGAGGCAAAAAATACTGCAATGTCCCAAAGGCAGTAAAAATTTTTGGTCGTTTGTCAAAAACATTAGAAATACAAAGAGTACTTAAAGATCTCAACACACATAAATCCTCTGGTCCAGATGGTATATCTCCCCTTCTTCTGAAGTTCTTCCTCGCTGGCAAAACCACTGCGTAAGCTTTTTCATCAATCCTACACTTTAGGACTCTTCCCGAGCAGATGGAAAACAGCATTTGTCCACTACGTCCCTATAAAAGGCGAATCATCTTCTCTCTCCTCCTACAGACCCATTGCACTTACGTCCCTTCTTTCCAAGGTCATGGAAACACTGATAAATCGTCAGCTCATGAAATATCTCGAAACACGAAAACTTCTCAATGACCGGTAGTACGGTTTTCGTAGCAATAGGTCCACTGGTGATTTGATGGCATGTCTCACCGAAAAGTGGAACCAAAGCGTATCAATCTGGCGAAAGCAAGATAGTTGCACTTGATATTTCTAAGGCATTTGACAGAGTTCGGCATCAGGCTCTTTTGTCGAAAATGCGTGCATTTGGGATCGACGACTCTCTTCTTCAATGGATTAAAAATTAAACTATTGGGAAACCCTTCCTTATTCCGAAAAAAAAAGTTGTAGTAGTTTATATGCATTTTTATTATATTACTTAATTTACTCTTACATGCTAGACAAAAAAACGCTTAAAAATTAGCTTAAATAACTTAAAATTATCTTATACTAACTTACTGGCCCCATGCGGGCACTCTAAGTTAAACATAATACTTAAAAATTATGTCTTTCGACGTTCATGACGGGTTTTATAACTTAGTGACTTAACTATAGCTTAAACTAAGAAAACATGTTCAAAAACTTAGTACATGGACTATTTTAATTTTATTATAAACTTAAAACTAAAAGCCTACATACTACCTAAAACTAAATCTTAATCTACTTAACCTACTTACATCTACATGCATATATATATATATACATAATATATATATACGTCATATATAAATATATGTATATATATTTTTTTTTTTCTCATTTTATATTTTTATTTATTTTTTTTTTGTTTTTATATATTTATTTTTTTTTTTCTTAAAATCTAACTTAAACCTACCTAAAACTATGTAAGCCGGCCATGGCTAAAAAAAATTAGGTTGGCCCACTTTGCTTCACATGAAGCTACATATCACTGAAGGAGTTCGACGACGAAGCATCCTCCCCTTCAACAAGCCACCAAAAGTTTTGGTGCTGCTGAGCAACATCCCTCATGTCGCGACTCCCTACCGACCTACTGAACCGGAGACGCTCCGCACTGCCATGTGCGACGTCTCTGTCGTAGTTGAGTCGCCTGTCCGCAGCTGTTCGAGCGACGTGGAAGATTAGCGGCACCGCTAATCTGTCCTGGATCAGACCTTTGCTATCTAAATAGAGGAACGCTTCTGGAGGAATAAAGCCGTCAAAGCGAACTCTCTCGTGATACATATAATTGGGGTAGTAAGCCCCGGAGATCAGGTTGTTCGATGAGGCCATTGCTCTTGCAACGTGCCTTCGAGTCAACTTAATGACGAAATTGTCCACTCTTATTAGATTCGCCCTATTGTATAAGACCTCATTGGGATAGAATTTTATGTACTGAGATTCTGGTGTTCTGTATAAGCGAAGACAAGTCCTAAGACAAGCCCTCTCAAACACCCGAATCTTTTCCAATAAACTTGCTCTCACGTTGAACCACGCGGGACATCCAAATACAAGCATGGGCCTGATAAGGGCCATGTAGCAGATTACCTTCACCCCCGCATCGAGTTGGCTGTTATAAAACAGTCTCTTTGTAACGGCAAAAGCACCTTTGGCTCTGGCCAGAGCAACATCTATATGTTTGTTAAAATACAGAAATTGATCTAGCCAGATCCCAAGGTATCTGACTACATTTCGACAAGCAAGTGGCTGCCCTTGCTGTCCCACGATCGAGAACTTTCGCCAATTCTTTCTGGTATCCCTAGAGGCCCCAGACAAAGGCGTCCTAAACAGAATGGTTTCCGACTTCTGAAAGTTGATTTTCAACTTCCAGTCATCGCAATATCGCTTAATTTTGTCGAAGTCGCGCTGCAAAAGCATATTAATGACCTCAATCTTTGGACCTGATCTGTACGCGATTATGTCGTCTGCGTACGCTATGGCATGGTGAAGTGAACCTATCAGATCACTCGTGTAAATGTTGAATAGGATCGGCGAATTTACCGCACCTTGTTGCAGACCGTTTTTAATGTTAAATGTTCCAGCAGAAATCACATCGCCATTCTTCACGATGAACTGTCTACTGGAGAGCATATCGAAAAGAATATACAGCAGTGGTTTACTAATGCCCAACCTGTCCAGCTTGAAAAAGAGTCCTTCTAACCATACGGTATCGAAGGCTTTCTCCAAGTCAATCAGGCAGGCACCAGTGCACTGGTTCTTGCCTTTGTTCCATTGGATATCAGAAACCAGTTTCGACGCAGCATGAATGATATCATGCCCCGCCTTGAAACCGAATTGATTATCCGGAACTATATGTTTGTCCTCAACCCACTTAGTCAGGACTCTATTGATCACCTTCTCGAACACCTTACTGATGTTTGGAAGAAGACTGATCGATCGGAGATTCGCCGGATTGGAAGTGTCTTTATCCCTTTTGGGGATGGGATGTACCACCGCAGTTTTCCAATGCGCTGGATAATGTGCATTATTCATTGCATTATTAAACAGGGTGGTATAAATGTTCACCGCTTCTAGAGGGAGATGTCGAAGCACAATGTTCGGTATTTCATCGGTTCCCACTGATTTCTTACTTCTAAGTGATTCGAAGATCGTTTGGAGCGCTTCCTTCGAAATGAACGGGGGTAGTACCCAATCGTTGGTGATGACATTATTTGCCATATTCTCGTCACTGAACTGGGTGAAACCCGAGCTCTCGAATCGCCAATTCACAATTTCATTTCGAAGGTAGAAATTGTGCACAAGGACTCGATTCTCCAGATCGTGGTTCGGGCCACTGATAACATTCGCCTTGTACACTTCCTGGAAAGTCGCTCCTATAGCCTCTACCTGCTCCTGCGGATCCTCGATCACAAAGAAGTTGTCATCATCAACAGCCCCATTTGGATCTATGCCTGCTGCTACAAGTATTTGTTCGTTGTTCGTCGTTCTGGCGATTTTAAGACATGGAAGGTCGTTCTGATTATTTCTCCGAAATATTTTATTTATTTGCGGGAACATATTCGGGTTGCTGGTGTTTACAGCCCGAATTTTATTGTTCCAATACAAACTTACAGATGTTCTGTAATTTTTCTTTATTAATGTTTGGAGGTTTTTAATCGACGACTTCAGTGTCATGATCTCCGGGTTATGTCTGTCAGTAAACTGTCTGTACAAGGTTTTTAGTCTTGACAGCAGTCTACTTTTATGTCGGTGCAGTGCGTCAATGGTTGCGTTGCGGAATAAGTCTTCTTCGTCAGTGTTTTGGTACCGAGGTATTGCTCTGTCCATTGTTCGTTTAATTGTCTCGTCCATTAGTCTTATATACCTGTCAATCTCCTCGTTTGACAGATTTCTGTTGGACGGTGGGTAGAGCGAATTCGAGGAGAGTGCTCTAGTCAGTGATCTGGTGAAGTGTGTCCAACGCACCCTACTGTAATTGTAGGAATGCCTTTGAACAAACTCATCCAATTCCGCAATTTCGTTGGGGACAGTTATTTCGGTGCTGAGACCGCAATGGTCACTGTCATACACGAAAGTGCGTAGACAGTTTGTAGTTTGTTGGTTAGTGCATGTCAGTTGTATTCGTGAGTCGAACAGCAGAAGGTCCAAATAGGACCCGTGTCTGGGAAACGACGGACTATCCGTCGCCTTAAGCCCGAGTCGATACATTATACTGTGCTGACCCCACCAATTGAATAGTAGGTTCCCTCTAGTATTTGGTGTATTATTTCCCCAATCATTATGTTTGGCGTTGAAATCTCCGCCGATAATAAAATAGTTGTCTTCCAATTCCAGCCTCAGGAATCGAAAAAGTGTCTCGAGCTCTGAAATAAATAAGGTGGATTGAGTAGCCTTAGGTGCATAGACAGACACCATGTACAACCGCTTTCCACTACGGAGGGGGATATACACGATGCATGCTTCCAGCACCTGGAACCTACGTACTACACGGCTGTATACTCCTTTAAAATGTATACCTTTTCGTACGAAAATTGCAACGCCACCTCCCTGAATGGAGTTGGGTCGGTTTCTCCGTACTATCTTGTATCTTCTGTGCCTCATTTTGTGTCTTTTGGTAAGCTTAGTTTCGCTAACCAAAAGCACATCGGGGGCTTGGTCTTTAAGCAACTTAAATAGTGCGGCTCGTCGTTCCAGCCTAACCAGTGAATTCACATTCACAGCAAGGACCTTCAGGGTTTGCTCCGCCACGTACGTACTCATTACGGCAAAAGGTGCGTTAGGCCAGGCAGCAGAGCGTATACTTGATCCACCCGCGCAGTCTGTTCAGTTAAATGACGTTGTAGCTGAGCCATCTGCCCCTGGATAGAGAGCAAGATAGCTAGCATGTCAGGTACTGGTTCAGGTGCTCTGGGCGCTGGGGCCTGAGAAGCAACCTTCGCTTGCTGTACCGTATTTCCCCTACCTTCCGCCATTTGGGCGTAGGTAACATGGGGAGTAACGGCTGGAGTTTGCAAATGCACGGGTTGACGTTTCACTTCCACTTTCCGCTGCCGGGCCAGATTTATTCTTTTGATGTACTGGAATTTGGAACAACCCCGATAATTTGCGGTGTGCCCCGTGTTCCTACATAATGCACAAGAGAGTTGGCTTTTTTCAGACGCTCCGTCCTTACCAAGAGCGCACTCCTCGAACTTGTGGTTCTTACCGCACTTCACGCATTTCGCAGTTCGACGCGGCGTGCCCGAACCTTTGGCAGCGAACACATTGTAAAATGTTTTCGCTCCTCTTTAATTTTTCCCAATGGACAACCTGGTAATCTAGGACTTTAATACTCCTTAGACCATCCAGATTGCTGGTGGGACTTAGCTGGACCAGGAAAATCGGCAGTTGCCGCTTCTCCCTTTTGGCTCTGGCTGTGGTGAATGGCTTGACCCCAACGAATTGGAGCCCTTCGCACTTCTTCTCTTTCAGCAGTGCAAGGAGCTCCTCCGGATCAGTCGACGGTTCTAATCCTCTCAGCAGCATTGTTTGCAGCTTCTCCCCCTTCGGGGTGTAGGAGAAGAACTCCGTCGTCGAATCCTTCAATAAACTTTTAATTTTATGGTAGCGCTCCACTGTGTTACAGTGGATCGCATGCCTATCTACGCTAAGTCTTTTAATATAAAAATTATTGCCTATGGCCAACTTACATAATTCTATCGTTTCCTTGAGTTCCATCTCATAAGTGTTTATTGGTGGAACCCTTGTTCTAGATGTCTTTTGATGTTGTTGTTGTTTTTCTTGTTGTTGTTGATATTGTCGTTGTTGTGCTTGTTGTTGTTGTTGTTGTTGTGGTTGCTGTTGTTTACGTTGTTGTTGTTGCTGGCTCTTCTGCTGCTGTTGTTGTTGTTTTTGTTGATTGATTTTTTGAGCCTGTGTGTGTTTAGGCTGCTGTTTTGGTTTTTGTTGTTGCTGCTGAGTAGCTACGTTCTGCCTTTTTTTTGCTGCTAGTTGTTGCTGTTGTTGTGGCTGTTGAGACACGAGAAGTTCTCCTAGCTGCTCTTTCTCCCTCCTAGCTATTTTTTTAGCCTTAATAGCTAACACTCTTTGCTGGAGAATCTTAATATTATTTTCTATGCTCTCTACCTCTTCCTCTTCGTCATCTGACTCAGAGGCCGCCAGAGATGCGAACATATTTTCGTCTTCCCTACGTTGGCTTTCTCCACCATCAGCCACATATGGGAAGTTGTCTTTCGTTGCCATTTGTTGTGCTGCTGCCCTTTTTGATGTTGTTGGTAGTACCCCTTCCCCCGCTCCGCTAGGCAGCTTTTCGGTAGATGCTGACAGGGAAGTGCACTTTATTAGGTTCGGAGTAAGCCTTTGCTTCCTCCTCCTCTTCCTCTTTGGTTCGACCACTACTGCTGGTTGGCTTGAACCACTTGATACATCGCCTGTCTTTTCAGCTGGTCCCGCTATTGGCTTAACGGACCGCTCTCCAGAATACATCGCGTGATGTTGTTTCTCCCTTTTAATTATTTATTTTTAAATTAAATGAAAAAAAAAAGTTTCTTCTTTTTTTTTTTCCCCCACTCGGATTCGAACCCACGACCTATGGTCTGTCGGGCGAACACACTGCCACTGTGCTAATTGGTACTTGTAAAAAGATCCTCAAATGTCTCTTCTTATTGATTTATTTTATGCACTATACTCTATTCACAATCCACTCGGAAGCCGAAACACGTTAAAACTCAACGGAGATCAATGAACGACTGACGAAAAAAACCGTGTTCAGCGAAACGTGTTCTCATCTGAAGAGGACATAGAACTTTATGGGTTTTCGGATGCGTTGTGACAAAAACTAGAGTCACCGTTTTAAAACTGGTTTTTATTCCGCGTTTAGAACTTTGTGGTGCTTTACTGCTTTCCAAAACTTGTAAGGAATTCATTTAATGCACATTCATTGAAAGTATCAGCGTGACAATCGCCGTTGCCAATCACTCAGCTGTCATCTTAGAAACAATTCAAAGACTCTCACGGCATTACGTCGCATTGAAATCTAATCACGCTGTCTACGCTTCGCGTGGTGTATCACCTTCGGGTCTCGTCAATTACCCTTTTTGGTGGAGCTGTCCATCTTGGCTATATGATCCTGATCTATGTCACCCACAGTCGCTAAAAGTAAACTTGTTGTAGCCGAAATAAGGCCTCCATCGAAACATGTATTTGTTACCTCTTACGAAAGTAACTTTATTAAATTTTTTATCGATAAAATTTCGTCGTGGTGCCGGCTAGTGGGGATAGTCACATACTCACTCACGCTTTGAAATTCAAGGAGTTGCAAGCTGCGAAAACCGTAATCATAAAATTTGTACAAAAGAAAGCCTATTCCGCAAATATCAACGACCTATGAAATACAAAACAACTTTCGTCGAAATCAATTTTACTCAAGTATTCAGCATTGTTGCACAGCGGTGGACTTCTGGGAGTGGGAGGGCGCATAAAGCATGCTCACATCTCGTATAATTTAAAACATCAAATTTTTCACCCGATACATAATAATATTTATTTTCTTATATTATAGTAAAGAAACATTTGCCTTTGCTCGTCACCATTTCTGGATGATGGGCAGTCGTAGTCTAATTCGAAAGGTCATTCACGTTTGCAAACCTTGTTTTATGCAGCCCAAATCGACCTGTAGCCGTCTCATGGGAGACCTACCCCCTCAACTAAACAACTTAGCTGACCTTTGTTTGATACGGGATGTGAATCCGCTGGATCGTTGACAATTAAGCTTTCTCGTGGCCTTAACCCAAGACTTCCAAATGAATCTGAAATATGGAAATATCGTAGTAATCAAGGAGTCGAATCTGTTAAGTCATAGATGTTACTCCTGGATTGGATAACTTCATTCGTATAGTACCATCAAAACAAGTGCGGGGTCATTGCTTCGTCACATGTTAATATTAGCTCTTCTATCTTTATCCTGAAAATCGTATAGGGCGGTCTGTATTTTTGGGATCGGAGCATCGTTAGTCAAAATCAATTAATAATTGTTGAAATTTGTTAAACATTGTCTAATTTGCCGTATTTTGTAACGTTATTGAATTGTGCGGTTTGACTAGTCTTATCATTCTTCATACCATACAAGGTTGCACAAAATTAATCACCCATTTTTTTTTTGAATTACTTTTTTTACTAAATAAAAAAAAATTGAGTTTGAGTGATGGATTTTGAAATTGAATTTGAGTGATGGAAATTGGAAATCTCTATTTGGACCTTTACAATTGTTTCTGTTAAGTGGAAAAGATAATATCCGCCAAGTGGCTGCCGCCAGTGTTGATTCACATTTGTGCCCGTTTTATCGCATTTTCCATGACTTTTCGCAAGATTTCCGGTGATAACTGTTCAGATGCGATTGTCTGAGGCTTGTTGGCATAAACCCGCGACTTCAAGTAGCCCCAAAGAAATGAATCTGGGATGGTTAAATCGGGTGATCTTGTTGGCCATGCCAAATCACAAAAACGGGAGATTGCGCGACTAGGAAACGCTTCCATCACAATATCCATTGTGGCTCGTGCTGTGTGTTCGGTTGCACCGTCTTATTAAAACCACATGTTCACCAAGTCCCACTCATCTAATTCCGGATTAATGCAAGCTTAAACTAACTTAAAAACTAACAACAGTTAGGGGTTAGGAAGTAAGATAATGGTGGAGGATATCAAGTTTATGACAAGAAGTGAACAGATTAAAATCAAAAAGGGGGAGGTTTGAGTTGACCTTACGGAGCATGCGGGATGCATGCAGAGCAGAGCTGCCACTTCAAAAAAAAGATATCGCAGTAGATCATTAAAAAAAATGCAGTAGATTGGAACCTTCCGCAGTAGATTTTTTATTAAACAAAAAACAAAGATCAAGCTTAATCTCAAAAGTCTTTAATTAATTATTTTAATGTTTTTTTTATAAACTTTCCATCAATAAAATTAAAATTTTGAAAATACTCTAAAAGCCTAGGAGAGACTGAGGGTGTCCTGCAACCATTGCTGACGCTATTCATTTCCTTAAAAAAAATTACAATTTCAAGAGTATTTACGTTAATTTTATTCCGTAGTTTATTTTTTACTTGGCTTACAATCGAAAACTTTCGCTCTGCAGCAGCACTACTATGGGGAAGTGAACACAAAATCAACATATACTCGCAAAGTTCGACATATATTTTTTCCCCCAGAGCGTTTATAGTATCGAGTAAATTAAACCAAAATATTGAACAATCTAAAGCATCATAGTATTTACATAAAAGATCTTGGTTCCCCAGTAAAGACCTCCACTGACTATTTAAATTTTCTTTATTACAATCGGTAAATGGAAAGGAATCTAAAATAGGCAATATTGATTTCATACCACCATCGACCACTAATTTAGCATCTATGTATTTGAGCAGTTTAAGTTTTGTATCATTGAAATCAAAACGTTCTTTTATTTGCTCACAAATTTCTACTTGAAATTTAGAACGTCCTTTTTTATTTTATCGGTTTCTAATTCATCGAAATTGTTTTCATTTATATATTCTTGAAACTCTATTCCGTAGTACATATTTGAATAAGACTGATGGAGTGAAAAATCGTTTAAATCAATGTTCACATTAACTGCATCAAGATTTATAAAATTCTTAAGAAGATCTATGTAAAGATTGAAAATGTGTTGTTCAAGAAGATGTATTTGAGTGTAGTCTGATCGGAATATTTTATTTGTTTTATTTATTAAATTTAAAATATAAGAAAGAAAGAGAATATAAAGTTTATTTAAAGGATTAGTTAAAAGAGTAGTGACTTCGTTTACAGAATCTAAATTTTCAAAACTTTAAAGAGTGAAATAATGTTGTAATGGGTTCCATTGCTCTAGGAGACGGTTTACAGCACTCTCAACTGAAAGCCACCTAGTATGCGAAATGTTTAAGATCTTATGTTTCTTTATGTTAAAATATTGAAATTCTTTAAAAGCTTCACATCTCTTAGGGCTACAGAAAAATGATTGTAAATATCTATAATTCACTTTTCAATAAAGTTAGGTAGTTTTTTTTAGTAGCTGCTGAAGCAGATAAATGCAAGGAGTGGCACGTAGATCCAAGATAAAACAAATTCTTATTTACATTTTGCATTTTTGCCTTAACGCCATTTATATTGCCGCTCATTACAGATTATCTGTTGCCATTCCAATTATGTTTGTCATTGGAATATTTCTGTTTTCAAAAAAAAGTTTCAGGTTTGAAAAAATTTCATTCGAATCTGACGACGAAAGTTCTATAAGACCGAAAAATTATCTCGAATCCTCTTATTCTGTTCATCGAAACAACGCGTAACTATAGCTAAACATTTTCTAGTTGAAACATCTGTTCTTTCGTCTATTATAATAGAAAATTTTCGAGTTCTCAAAACGTTACTTATTTGTCCTTGGGTAAAAGGCCCCATAACAAAATTAACCATGGAACTAGCTTTGGTACGCCCACACTTTATACCTTTAGCGATGGAAGAATCTGGACATACTGCTTGCAATAAAATGGGAACAATATCCATTAAGGAAAACGGCAAATTATGACTAACACAGTACATAATACAAGCAATCTCTGCATCAAGTTTGAACTTGAGGAAACCTGAAGAAACAAATCTGGAATTAGGTCTGTATTTTTGGACCTCTCCAAATGAAATCTTGATGCACTAAGCCTTTCTAAATTTATTTTGTTATTGTCAAGCATTTTAAAGCAAATTTTACAAAAGCTTTGTCCGTCGACATACTTGAGCCAAGAATACTCTCGCTCCCATGCTTGCTTGTATTTTTTTGTTTCTGGTGGACTTCATTTTCTTGAATCGAAAAAGGGTTTTCTTTTCTATTATTTAGTAAATAAAAATGAAAGAAATTAAAAACTAGAAAACTAAACTAAAACAAATCACTCACGGGCATGATATTTGCATTTGCATTGCATTTAAAATTAAACAGTTTTCAAATTCAAGATTAATAAAAAATAAAAAAATATAAAAAAATGCAGTAGATTGGATTTAGTGGCAGCAGATTTATTTTTTGCGAAAAGTACGGTAGATCTACTGCTATTGCAGCAAAGTGGCAACGCTGATGCAGAGATGCGGTCGGTTGGGAGAGACGAGGACAGCGTAAATTACGAGAGTTAGTGTTGAAGGAAATAGAATTGTAAGGGAAGCGCAGTCCACAGAACCAGAGAGCAGTCGATGAATGAAGAGAATGTCAGCTACCTCTCTGCGTTTTTCGAGGGTATTTAGGTTAAGAAGTTTGAGGCGGTCACGATTGGGAGGTAAGATAAGTGGAAATGCGCCTCGTCGCTCATGATTTTCGACACAAAATCGTCGTCTTCGTTGTTGAGATTGAGGATGGCTTTACAGTAATTCACACGCGACTGACGGTCAGGAGGCATTAACTGATGCCATGTTTGCACTTTGTACGGGAATATGTGTAAGTCTTTCACTAAAATTCGCTGGAGGGTCCGTCTGGTGATGCCCAATTGCGTGGGCCTTAGTATGGTTTATGTTTCTTCGTTCTCAGCGACATCGGCAGCCACAGCTGCGATATTCTCGGCCGAGCGACTAGTCCGGTTGCGGCCACGCCATTGCTTGTCTTCTTATATGTTTGATTGATTGTCAATTATGATTGACGTACGCCACCTTATATAAGAATTAGATGCATGTTTTGGATTGAAAACAAATTCGTCGAAATTCGCAAACAGTTGGTATTGGTTGATAAGCCTTTAAGAAAATCTGCAATGAAAGAACATTGCATCATAAATGATGCTCACAAAGATCTTATGAATACAGATTATATAAGCACTTGTCCAGAGGCGAGGAAAAACTTCTTGGGAGCTCAAAAGTCTGAAAATACTTATGAGGCGTTGAATTGGGACCAGGAGAAAAATCATCTTTAAGTTTTTTAATCTTGTCTAGTAGCTGTACTGGTGTTTCTTCAATATACATTAGAGATGTTTGGGTGCAGTTACAGTCTGGATGGAAAAGGATTCACTAAAGAAATTAGCGTAATAATTGGCGATGGTTGTAGGATAAGACGATGAAGTATGTGAGAATTTGAGACAAGAGGGATAGCTATCGGATTTTGTTGCATATTAAATTGTTTGGGATCAGAAATGAGGGTAGATTACATTCGGCTGACGTATCTGTTATAGCGAATATCACAAAGTTGGGTGAGGTGTTAGTGAGTTTGTAGGTAATTTCGATAGCCAAATTCAGAACTTGATTTAATGTAAACGTGTCATAACTTATTCTGTGCACATTGGTCTTTGTTATACCACGGAGGGATGATGAATATTTCTCTTTCGTTGGTAAAGGACCGCTCGCGTAATACAATGGAAGATCTGTTCGTAGAAGATTTTGTAAGGGAGTCAGTTGCCCACGGAGGCATCCATGATGCAGGAGTAGTTGGCAGTGGCACGCTCGCGGTTGCTCGGCTCTAGCTCGTCGGATTGGGTTGGTTCTTGCCACTACACCGTACATCGCAACTCAACTTACCTTTTTGTTTCGTGCCGAATTGTACAAAAAAAAGGAAAACAAGGATAGCCTGGAGAAAGCTACGTTACTTCACGGACGGACTTAAAAGATAGGAGGAGAGAAAGATGATAGAAAAAAAGAAGAAAAGAAATAGCAGGATCACATCTGTGTGCCATCACCACTGTGCAAGACCGGGACTTTCGCGCTTAAAACTAACTAATCCTACACTAACCTAAACCCTAAATACCGAACTTAATTTTCGCGAATAATAACTAAACCTAAAGCTAACTTAACCCTACGTACCCTACACCGAATAACGTGTCCCAGTATTACACAGCGATGACAGCTCGTTACGACCTGAAATAAGCCAGGTGTTGTTGGCTGAGGATGGCCAACCCACCCTTATCGCACTTGGATGCGACCAATTGCTACCATTCTGGCCAGATCTGTGAATGGTAGCCCCTAGCGAAATTCCTCCCAGTCACCACCTGTAAAAAAAACAACTTCAGGAAAAGTCTGTCACGTCATTTCCTGTCATGTCGTCATCGTTTGTGCATCACGTCCGGTCACAGTCGCCCCATCGAAGGACGGTCAGTCCGCCCATCCACACACCACTTGCTCTAGACCTACTCCATTATTATAATAAGAAAAAACCGTTCTTCAAATCATAACAAAATTCTTTCTATATTTATTATAAAAATAAAAAAAAAAAATATTCACAAACAATTCATAAGTATATCCTAGGTTGGAGTGTTGAATTTTATTTTATTTAAGAATTGTTATTAAGGCTACTCTTATCCTAGCCGCAAAACTTATCATTATACATAGGACTTACCGGATTTCAGGTCCCTCGAAGTTCTGGCGCCAGCACTTTGAAGAATCGCTTAAACTTCATAAAAAAAAATATTTTTTTTTTGTTTCCGCGCACAACCAAAAAAAAATAAAATAAAATTCAAAAACAAAAACTTAAACTTACACCCTATCCTTACTCTACACATCAAATTAAAAAAAAAACTCAATTCTAAGGTCCTACAATCTAACTTAATCTAAATTGGTTATTGTACATATACATATACAACTATCTACTACACTAATTCATTAATTTCAAAACTCTTTTTTTTTTTTTTTCACTTGTCTGTCTGTGTTTTAATCTTAAGTATCTTCTTTTCTTTTTTTTCCACTTTTAATTTCTTGTCTGTTCTTTTTTTTCTGTTGTTGTTGTGGTGGTTGTTGTTGTGGTGTTGGTTGTCCCGCGGAGCACCTCTTGTCAGCGATGTAGCTTTGTAAGTTCGAGTACGTATGGGGTGGGGGATCGTACGAGTACTTCGCACCCTTTTGGTTTTTTTTTTTTTCGTTACACACCGCACAGGTGAAATGGGGGAGTTCAACAATTTTACTATTATTTTTTTTTTTTTTTTGTTATACCGCGGCACTTTGCTTATGGTTTTTTTTTTCTTATTTTGCCCGGGGAGAAGTTTCACCGACTGTTGGCGAACGGGTTCCAGTTTTTTTTTTTCTTTAAAGAGAAGGAATACGGCCGCGAATATACTTTTCGCGCCGACCTTTTTAAATCCTTTTTGTTTTTCTTTTTTTTTTCACCACTTTGCGCGCCGACTGTGTACAATCCTTTTCTTTCTTTTTTTTTTTTCGTTTCAACACTTTTCGCGCAGACTGTATAAATTCTTTTTTTTTTTTTTTTTTTTGTGTAACCACTTTTCGCGCCGACTAAATCTCCAAAGTCTAAAAAAAAATGAAAAAAGGACCCGAATGAAATGCGACCTTGTCGCTCCATCCTCAGACATCGACTGTCTCGACTTTTTTTAACTCCCAAAAGGGAAAAAAAAAATCCCACCCAACACGACCTTGTCGCTATGTCCCCAGAGACACAAAAAAAAACCATCTCATCGGCTGATACCATCAGCTGATCAAAACCCGTAAAGGCCATTGACCTATATAATTGGTCTCGTTCTCTAAGTCAAAAAAAACGTCCCATTTCTTTGCTTCTTTCTATTCAATTTCTATTTTTATTCCCCACTCTAATCTCTGCCGCTCAACTGTGGGTTCATGCCTAAACTTATACATATACTAAACTGCCTCCCACACGATCTATCTCTTTAGCGAAGCTTGCCACCACCTCCTCCTGGATTTACATTGGTCAACACAACTCTCTACGACAAAAGAGACATACCATATACACCATAGTAACAAGAACACAGGGAGAGAGTGAGCCTACGAAGAAAGTGGAATGGAGGAATTCGGAAATAGTGGGACGTTTGATAGAGTTAGATTTTGTTGTAAGTTCGGAAAGAGAGATTAGTAGGACCAATTGATAGATTGGGAGGGGAAAAGGTCTGTTTTAAAAAGGGGTAAATTTATTGGACTTGGTACAGTGACGGAACACAAATAGGACATCAAAATGAAACAATTAATTTTTTTTTTGCTAAAAGGCTGACGCTACAGGCTCGAAAGCATAGTGTGAGTGGTCGTGAACATTCTGAATTCGTAAAAATAAGTCAAGGAGGCCTTTTGCAAGAACTGTTCAGACGAGCGTGCCTATTCCTTTGATACGTGGTGCAAGGGCCCACTCCCTGAGGTACTCCTACTTATTTAAAACCTATAACTAAAAAGATCAATACTTAACACAGATACCTCTCATACCTATCTAACCTATACTAATATCACAGCTTAATTCCTAACCTAATATAAATAAATAAATAAAAAAAATAAAATATAATAAATAAGTTAATGTAAATGACTAGAAGAAAAGATAAATAAATAAATAAGTCTATGAATAAACAAAAGTATAAATAAATATAATATAACTAAGTAAAATAAATAAATAAATAAAATAAATAAATAAATAAAATAAATATGTGTATAAAATAAATAAATAAATAAATAAATCAATAAATAAATAAATAAAAAAAAAACATCCAGCAACAGCAGGTAGAGTGCGTCAAGTTTTTATCAGGTTCCCCTTATGAAGCTAGGAATGGAGATCTTTTGCGTGGAAAATGCTCACGCTCTCTCCATTTTGGGTGCCAACTTCATAGAGGGAATTGCCTATCACCCTTAGTATAACTGATTTTAAAAATTTGGGTCCTAATTTGGCGTTGTAACTATCAGCTAAACTACTTTGCTTAAAATTGCGTCTATATATTATTTGTCCTACCTTATATTTTATATCCTTACTCCTAGTATTATACGATCGCGTCGCCTTGTCATGTGCTAGCCTTAGATTGTCAAAGATTTTCCTTCGTATAAGCTCTAATTTGTCATTCTTTTCTAATACTTCAGTGCTCAGATATTTCACTACGTCTAGTCTCTTTAATATTTCATATGATTTGGCATGTTGAATCATATGTGTCCCGAAAATGGCATAATACGGCTCAAACCCGGTCGAATCGTGCTCCACGCTCCTCAAAGAAAATGCCGCGTCGCTCACATGGAGGTCCCAGTTCTTCTGGTCATCATGCATGTATGACCGTATTTTGGCCAGTACAGACCGGTTGACCCTCTCTGACGCATTAGCTTGAGGAGAGTAGAGCGCGGTTCGAACATGTTTGACGCCATATTTTCCTAGGAAACTGGCAAACAACTCGGAGACGAATTGTTTGCCATTATCCGAATGCACATACTCGGGCACACCAAACATATGAAATACGCCTTCCTCTAAATATTTTACTACCTCTACTGCTGTTGCCTTCCTTACTGGTTTCAAAAACACATACTTAGAAAAATGATCCAACACGATAAAAATATGGGTATTCCCGTTCTTAGTTCGCGGATAGGGTCCAAGAAAATCAATATAAAGCCTTTGGAAGGGCCGCTCCGTAACGACTTGTTGTCCCATCGGCGGTCTAGATACCGTATTGAGTGGCTTGCAGCACTTGCAGACCTCGCAAGACTTGACGAGATTCTGGACATCAGATACCATACCTGGCCAGAAGTACATTTGCCTCAGGCGAGCAAGAGTCTTGTGAATCCCGCCATGTCCAGCGGCCGGTGCAACATGTGCTGCAGCCACCAAGCTCTCACGCAACTCCCTCGGAATCCAGAGTTTCCAGGATAGGTCGTCTTGTACCGGGTCTCCTGTTCGTATGTCAGTTCGCTTATACACAAATCCGTCTGAGACGCATGTGTCAGGAAGTCGGTCCTGGTTTTCTGTTACGATTTTCTTCAACTCCTCATATTCCTCTGACGAAAAATATGGGGAGTTGAGATCAACCCGCAGAATGTCGGATTGGGTACTGATCTCTTCCATGTGGACGCGTGAGAGAGTATCGGGCACTACGTTTAGGGTACCCTTTCTATGCTCGATCTCGAAGTCGAAGCCCTGAAGTTTCAGGCTCCACCTGGCCAAGTGAACAGACAGATCCTTCTGTGTCATCAACCACTTCAGACCAGCGTGATCGGTTATAATAGTAAAGGGTAAGCCCTCAACATAGGCTCTAAACTTCTTCACTGACAAGACGGCCGCATAGCATTCAAGCTCTGTGACGCTATAATTCCGTTGCGCAGAATTTAGCTTCTGAGACATGAATGCTATCGGTCGTTCGTTTTTCTCTGCGTCCACCTGGAACAGCACACTACCCACTCCAGTCGTCGAAGCGTCGCACTGTATGTAGAAGCGTCTCTTAAAGTCCGGATTTGAGAGTATGGGTGCGGACACCAAAGTCGCCTTAAGCTTGTTGAGCGCGTTCAGCGCGTCTTCCGTCAAAGTAAATGTATGTCCTTTCTTAAGGCAGTCCGTCATAGGCGCGGATAGTCCGGAGAAGTTTGGAATAAACCGCCTATACCACCCTGTCATTCCTAGAAACCGACGGAGTTGCTTAGGAGTCTTCGGTACCAGAAATTTCTCTACCGCCGACACCTTGTCCGGGTCTGTCTTAAGACTGCCATCGCCAACTATGTATCCCAGATACTTTATTCCGCGATAGCAAAATTTACTTTTTTCGACGTTGATCGTCAATCCTGCTTCCCTCAAACACCTGGCCACCTCGGATAGTAGTTTGGCATGAGATTCAAAATCTGGAGAACAAACCAAGAGGTCATCGAGGTAGACAAAGACATTCTCCTTCAACCGATGGGGAATGACTTTGTCCATTAGCTGACACATTCTCTGGGCAGCATTACACAGCCCGAACGGCATGACCGTGAACTGGTAGAGTGGCCGCCCCGGGACTGTGAAAGCTGTCTTCTCCCTTGATTTGGCCTCCAGAGGAATCTGCCAAAACGCGTCTTTTAAATCAATACCGGAGATGTACCTGGTATCTTGGAGGCGGCTTAGTAAGCCGTCGATGTGAGGAAGAGGGTAGGTATACTTTTTGGTCACGGCGTTGACCTTCCGTGAATCTAGGCATAGACGATTCTTCCCCGGTTTTCTCACCAAGACTACTGGCGAACTCCAAGCACTACTGCTTTCTTCAATTACCCCTAGTTCAACCATTCGATCCAGCTCGTCATATAAGAGTTTTTGTATCGCTGGCGAAATGGGGTAATGTCGTTGTTTGATAGGAGCTTGGTGGTCGTCTACCTCAATCACATGCTCTAGAAGCTTCGTCTTGCCTAACCCCAGTATTGCGAACGACGGAAAAAGTTGTTTCACCCTCTCCAACTGATCGGTTTGTGATTGGGTGAGCGCTTGGATTGGGGAATCGTTTCCGGTCGGCGATGGCAAGTCTAGTCCCGATATAATGTTAGGAGCGACCGCGAAGCTCTTCCAAAAGTCTACCCCTAAATATAATGGTTGTTGTAAATTCGGGACCACGAATATTTCTAAGTCCCTGGTTTTGCCATGCCATGAGATAGGAGAAGTAAACCGTCCAAGTATTTTCTGATGGTTGCCATCAGCTGTCCGTATATCGGTCGTCATGTTTGTCAGGGTAATGTTATGTCTCTTCAAAAAGTCTAGCGCCCCTTTTCCCAAGCAGGTTATGGATGCACCACTGTCTAGCAGACCGAGGACATCCTCTCCCGCGATATTCACTTGGGCGAACGGTCTGTTGTCATGTCGTGTTGTTATCACCGTTTCGAGTATTCTCTTTAGTCGTCGTCTTTTTATTGCACATTTCTCCCTTAGCCTATGTATTTTTTTATATTTTCTAGTATTCTCCACAGGCACTGTCACTTCTTCTCCGAAAATCCGCTTCCTCGCTATGTTGTACTCCACTATTCGTTGGTGGAGAGTCTTCCGTTGAGGAGGATCGGGACACGTCTGTGCTCTAGGTGTAGTTGGGTCACGCTGCAGGATGCTTACTGGCTGGGTTTGTCGAGGTTCGCCGGGGTTGTGGTCGGTTTCGACGGATGACCCCCGGCATTCCCGCCGATCTGCAGGTTTCCCTGACACTTAGTGCAGTAGAAATTGATGTTCCCTTGCCCACAACTGAAGCAAGTCAACGTATGGAATCCGGAAGGACAATCCTGTGGATTCGTCAAATTTATCGTCGGCTCAGTTTTGTAGACGTTCGTTTTTTCTGTCCTTGGTCGGTCAGGTTTAATGTACGTAGTGGGTCTACTTTTGCGCTGATTTTGTAGAGCCGCTATCTCGAAGTCGTCGTTGTCAGAGCTGTCTTGTTGGTCCTGTCTTGCTAGTCTTCCGCGTAAAGGTGGTTCGTCAATCTCGGTCACGTGGCGTTTATAACGTTGGTCTCTGGTCGACAAATACCTTTCCGCTCTTCTACACTCATCGCGGAGGTCCTGTATGCTCCGTATGGAGCAACCGAAGATAAGTGTCGTGACTCGGTCCTTAATGTTATGTCGCAGTATGTCTACCAGGTCCAGTTCGTGCGGTCGGTTGGTCATATGTATTGTCATCGACCGTATGTCGGCGTAAAAGTCGTCGAATGTCTCATGGGGCAACTGTTTTCTATCCATGATGGACCTAAGAATTTCGTGGTCCCGTCGTCCATCTCTGAATTGTTTGATCAGCTCAGCTTTAAGATCGTGGTAGCTGAGCTGCTCATCCCCCCGATTTCCTCTAGGTATTCCCAGTACCATCTTTCAGCCGGGCCTGAAACTAGGTGATGGAACTGGGCTAGCAGCTGTTTTTAAGAGTTTCGATGCGGAAGACGAAACTCTCTACCGGCATCGTTTTGGATGTGCCGTCGAATTTAATCCCCCACTTATGGATCGCCGTATCTGCCCTCCGAGCTTCATCGCGATGGTAGTATCCAGGTGTGTCCTGGTACCTGTCCGTCCCTGTCGAGTGATTATTTCGTCGTGGTCTGTTGGTGTAAGTCATGTTATCGTATGGAGGCGATTCCGGTCTGTCTTGTCGTTCCCTGGTTTCGTTTAAGCGTCTGTTAGTCGTCGTCATGTTACCCTTGGAAGATGACGCAACTGAAAGCTCGAGACAGCTTATCTTTTCGCTCATGATGGCAATGCTCTTTTCGAACGTTGCCATCATTGCGGCCATCCTGTCGTCGAACTTCGCCATTAGGTTGTCCTCGCTTCTCTCTGTCTTCTTTAGGTATGCGTCTTGTGGTTTGTATGTAGCTTGCCTGTCCTCTTTCTGTATCTGTCCACGTATGTTGTAGTCTTCGTCTTCGTACATTGTCCTGCGCCTCCCTCCTGATCGTCTCTTGTTATGTTCGTACTCTTCGTATTGTCTAGTTTGTTTCGTAGGCGTCTTGGCGTTTCATCGGCACTCGCTTGCTTGTCGATGCTCGTGTTTGTCGATGCTCGAAGTTCTCATCTTCCGAGGAATGAGAGCCAGATTCTTCTCCGGAAATTTCCGGAATCCCTGTTAACACGGGAACCGCTTTGTGGGTTGTTGGCTCTGAGGCTTCATTTGTGTTTTGACGATCTGGACTAAATCGCAGAAAGTCGTGCGAGATCGTCGTGAGGTCCAGGACATCCGCTCCGGGTTCGGCATTTGCTTTGGGCCGCGTGTGTCGGTGCTTACCCATCCTAAACACATCGTTCCTCCATGGAGATTGTGTTGCGACTCCTGGAAGGCTGCTATCTGAGCTGTCCCTTGGAGCTCTCCGCTCATCCTCAAAACCGAAACCTCCAGTAGCTACATCGCCCGATGAAGTGTCCCTAGGGACTGCCCCTGTCTCGTTATTCATAACGCAAAAAAAACACAAGGTCTTACGTTTTCCTTTTTTTTTTTCAAAAAAAGGTATATACTCGTATATGTATGTATTGAAGTTAATATTTTTCGTAAAAAAAGGATGTGTTGTAATTCAAAAAAAAAAAAAAAAAAATTAAAAGGATTTTAAAAAATTCAAAATATGTAAAAAAAAAGATATCTAATAGGAATTAAAAACAGGAAATATATATAATAAGCTAATAAAAAAGGCTAATAAAAAAAAATATATATAAATAATTTTGAAAGGAAAGAATTTTTTTAAATGACTGTTGGTGTTTGATTGAAATTTATAAATCGCGTTGGTGTGTGGAATATGGGAACCGATTTTCCAGTCACTCTCGATGGGTACTAGAGTATAGTTCGTAGTGTAACGTTGCGTCACGTATAGTTGTGACTGGTATTTCAGTGTCGTAACGAGTGCTGAAGCATAACCCTTATCTTCCCTCCACACTGAGTATATGGCTGAACCACATCCCAGGCTGGCAGAGAATGTCCAGGTTTTACTTCAACACGACTAGAAGTTCATGATCTCAAGCCCACGCCTCACGATAAGTCACCCTAAGGCTAACTGTATCGGACAGCAGTCAGCTTATCGACCTCTCACTTCTAGTCCGCTTTTGGATCCTTTACAGACTTCCGGTTACCTCACAAAGTCCCTTGGCTTCTCGCCTGGAGACTGGACAGCCACCGTTGATCTGCTCAGAAACCAAAAGCATAATCAGAATGTGATCTTGGAGAAATAAAAGATAGATAGGAAAGTAAAATGTTGGAAAAAGAAAAAAACTAGCGGACTAGCCGTATACGTTGGGCGCCATTGTAAGGGGTCAGTTGGCCACGGTGGCCAACCAACGACACCCTTTTATTTTGTGCCGAATTGTAAAAAAAAGGATGACGTTGGGCGCCATTGTAAGGGAGTCAGTTGCCCACGGAGGCATCCATGATGCAGGAGTAGTTGGCAGTGGCACGCTCGCGGTTGCTCGGCTCTAGCTCGTCGGATTGGGTTGGTTCTTGCCACTACACCGTACATCGCAACTCAACTTACCTTTTTGTTTCGTGCCGAATTGTACAAAAAAAAAGGAAAACAAGGATAGCCTGGAGAAAGCTACGTACGTCACGGACGGACTTAAAAGATAGGAGGAGAGAAAGATGATAGAAAAAAAGAAGAAAAGAAATAGCAGGATCACATCTGTGTGCCATCACCACTGTGCAAGACCGGGACTTTTGCGCTTAAAACTAACTAATCCTACACTAACCTAAACCCTAAATACCGAACTTAATTTTCGCGAATAATAACTAAACCTAAAGCTAACTTAACCCTACGTACCCTACACCGAATAACGTGTCCCAGTATTACACAGCGATGACAGCTCGTTACGACCTGAAATAAGCCAGGTGTTGTTGGCTGAGGATGGCCAACCCACCCTTATCGCACTTGGATGCGACCAATTGCTACCATTCTGGCCAGATCTGTGAATGGTAGCCCCTAGCGAAATTCCTCCCAGTCACCACCTGTAAAAAAAACAACTTCAGGAAAAGTCTGTCACGTCATTTCCTGTCATGTCGTCATCGTTTGTGCATCACGTCCGGTCACAGTCGCCCCATCGAAGGACGGTCAGTCCGCCCATCCACACACCACTTGCTCTAGACCTACTCCATTATTATAATAAGAAAAAACCGTTCTTCAAATCATAACAAAATTCTTTCTATATTTATTATAAAAATAAAAAAAAAAAATATTCACAAACAATTCATAAGTATATCCTAGGTTGGAGTGTTGAATTTTATTTTATTTAAGAATTGTTATTAAGGCTACTCTTATCCTAGCCGCAAAACTTATCATTATACATAGGACTTACCGGATTTCAGGTCCCTCGAAGTTCTGGCGCCAGCACTTTGAAGAATCGCTTAAACTTCATAAAAAAAAATATTTTTTTTTTTGTTTCCGCGCACAACCAAAAAAAAATAAAATAAAATTCAAAAACAAAAACTTAAACTTACACCCTATCCTTACTCTACACATCAAATTAAAAAAAAAAACTCAATTCTAAGGTCCTACAATCTAACTTAATCTAAATTGGTTATTGTACATATACATATACAACTATCTACTACACTAATTCATTAATTTCAAAACTCTTTTTTTTTTTTTCACTTGTCTGTCTGTGTTTTAATCTTAAGTATCTTCTTTTCTTTTTTTTCCACTTTTAATTTCTTGTCTGTTCTTTTTTTTCTGTTGTTGTTGTGGTGGTTGTTGTTGTGGTGTTGGTTGTCCCGCGGAGCACCTCTTGTCAGCGATGTAGCTTTGTAAGTTCGAGTACGTATGGGGTGGGGGATCGTACGAGTACTTCGCACCCTTTTGGTTTTTTTTTTTTTCGTTACACACCGCACAGGTGAAATGGGGGAGTTCAACAATTTTACTATTATTTTTTTTTTTTTTGTTATACCGCGGCACTTTGCTTATGGTTTTTTTTTTCTTATTTTGCCCGGGGAGAAGTTTCACCGACTGTTGGCGAACGGGTTCCAGTTTTTTTTTTCTTTAAAGAGAAGGAATACGGCCGCGAATATACTTTTCGCGCCGACCTTTTTAAATCCTTTTTGTTTTTCTTTTTTTTTTCACCACTTTGCGCGCCGACTGTGTACAATCCTTTTCTTTCTTTTTTTTTTTTCGTTTCAACACTTTTCGCGCAGACTGTATAAATTCTTTTTTTTTTTTTTTTTTTTTTGTAACCACTTTTCGCGCCGACTAAATCTCCAAAGTCTAAAAAAAAATGAAAAAAGGACCCGAATGAAATGCGACCTTGTCGCTCCATCCTCAGACATCGACTGTCTCGACTTTTTTTAACTCCCAAAAGGGAAAAAAAAAAATCCCACCCAACACGACCTTGTCGCTATGTCCCCAGAGACACAAAAAAAAACCATCTCATCGGCTGATACCATCAGCTGATCAAAACCCGTAAAGGCCATTGACCTATATAATTGGTCTCGTTCTCTAAGTCAAAAAAAACGTCCCATTTCTTTGCTTCTTTCTATTCAATTTCTATTTTTATTCCCCACTCTAATCTCTGCCGTTCAACTGTGGGTTCATGCCTAAACTTATACATATACTAAACTGCCTCCCACACGATCTATCTCTTTAGCGAAGCTTGCCACCACCTCCTCCTGGATTTACATTGGTCAACACAACTCTCTACGACAAAAGAGACATACCATATACACCATAGTAACAAGAACACAGGGAGAGAGTGAGCCTACGAAGAAAGTGGAATGGAGGAATTCGGAAATAGTGGGACGTTTGATAGAGTTAGGTTTTGTTGTAAGTTCGGAAAGAGAGATTAGTAGGACCAATTGATAGATTGGGAGGGGAAAAGGTCTGTTTTAAAAAGGGGTAAATTTATTGGACTTGGTACAGTGACGGAACACAAATAGGACATCAAAATGAAACAATTAATTTTTTTTTTTTTTTTTGCTAAAAGGCTGACGCTACAGGCTCGAAAGCAGAGTGTGAGTGGTCGTGAACATTCTGAATTCGTAAAAATAAGTCAAGGAGGCCTTTTGCAAGAACTGTTCAGACGAGCGTGCCTATTCCTTTGATACGTGGTGCAAGGGCCCACTCCCTGAGGTACTCCTACTTATTTAAAACCTATAACTAAAAAGATCAATACTTAACACAGATACCTCTCATACCTATCTAACCTATACTAATATCACAGCTTAATTCCTAACCTAATATAAATAAATAAATAAAAAAAATAAAATATAATAAATAAGTTAATGTAAATGACTAGAAGAAAAGATAAATAAATAAATAAGTCTATGAATAAACAAAAGTATAAATAAATATAATATAACTAAGTAAAATAAATAAATAAATAAAATAAATAAATAAATAAAATAAATATGTGTATAAAATAAATAAATAAATAAATAAATCAATAAATAAATAAATAAAAAAAAAACATCCAGCAACAGCAGGTAGAGTGCGTCAAGTTTTTATCAGGTTCCCCTTATGAAGCTAGGAATGGAGATCTTTTGCGTGGAAAATGCTCACGCTCTCTCCATTTTGGGTGCCAACTTCATAGAGGGAATTGCCTATCACCCTTAGTATAACTGATTTTAAAAATTTGGGTCCTAATTTGGCGTTGTAACTATCAGCTAAACTACTTTGCTTAAAATTGCGTCTATATATTATTTGTCCTACCTTATATTTTATATCCTTACTCCTAGTATTATACGATCGCGTCGCCTTGTCATGTGCTAGCCTTAGATTGTCAAAGATTTTCCTTCGTATAAGCTCTAATTTGTCATTCTTTTCTAATACTTCAGTGCTCAGATATTTCACTACGTCTAGTCTCTTTAATATTTCATATGATTTGGCATGTTGAATCATATGTGTCCCGAAAATGGCATAATACGGCTCAAACCCGGTCGAATCGTGCTCCACGCTCCTCAAAGAAAATGCCGCGTCGCTCACATGGAGGTCCCAGTTCTTCTGGTCATCATGCATGTATGACCGTATTTTGGCCAGTACAGACCGGTTGACCCTCTCTGACGCATTAGCTTGAGGAGAGTAGAGCGCGGTTCGAACATGTTTGACGCCATATTTTCCTAGGAAACTGGCAAACAACTCGGAGACGAATTGTTTGCCATTATCCGAATGCACATACTCGGGCACACCAAACATATGAAATACGCCTTCCTCTAAATATTTTACTACCTCTACTGCTGTTGCCTTCCTTACTGGTTTCAAAAACACATACTTAGAAAAATGATCCAACACGATAAAAATATGGGTATTCCCGTTCTTAGTTCGCGGATAGGGTCCAAGAAAATCAATATAAAGCCTTTGGAAGGGCCGCTCCGTAACGACTTGTTGTCCCATCGGCGGTCTAGATACCGTATTGAGTGGCTTGCAGCACTTGCAGACCTCGCAAGACTTGACGAGATTCTGGACATCAGATACCATACCTGGCCAGAAGTACATTTGCCTCAGGCGAGCAAGAGTCTTGTGAATCCCGCCATGTCCAGCGGCCGGTGCAACATGTGCTGCAGCCACCAAGCTCTCACGCAACTCCCTCGGAATCCAGAGTTTCCAGGATAGGTCGTCTTGTACCGGGTCTCCTGTTCGTATGTCAGTTCGCTTATACACAAATCCGTCTGAGACGCATGTGTCAGGAAGTCGGTCCTGGTTTTCTGTTACGATTTTCTTCAACTCCTCATATTCCTCTGACGAAAAATATGGGGAGTTGAGATCAACCCGCAGAATGTCGGATTGGGTACTGATCTCTTCCATGTGGGCGCGTGAGAGAGTATCGGGCACTACGTTTAGGGTACCCTTTCTATGCTCGATCTCGAAGTCGAAGCCCTGAAGTTTCAGGCTCCACCTGGCCAAGTGAACAGACAGATCCTTCTGTGTCATCAACCACTTCAGACCAGCGTGATCGGTTATAATAGTAAAGGGTAAGCCCTCAACATAGGCTCTAAACTTCTTCACTGACAAGACGGCCGCATAGCATTCAAGCTCTGTGACGCTATAATTCCGTTGCGCAGAATTTAGCTTCTGAGACATGAATGCTATCGGTCGTTCGTTTTTCTCTGCGTCCACCTGGAACAGCACACTACCCACTCCAGTCGTCGAAGCGTCGCACTGTATGTAGAAGCGTCTCTTAAAGTCCGGATTTGAGAGTATGGGTGCGGACACCAAAGTCGCCTTAAGCTTGTTGAGCGCGTTCAGCGCGTCTTCCGTCAAAGTAAATGTATGTCCTTTCTTAAGGCAGTCCGTCATAGGCGCGGATAGTCCGGAGAAGTTTGGAATAAACCGCCTATACCACCCTGTCATTCCTAGAAACCGACGGAGTTGCTTAGGAGTCTTCGGTACCAGAAATTTCTCTACCGCCGACACCTTGTCCGGGTCTGTCTTAAGACTGCCATCGCCAACTATGTATCCCAGATACTTTATTCCGCGATAGCAAAATTTACTTTTTTCGACGTTGATCGTCAATCCTGCTTCCCTCAAACACCTGGCCACCTCGGATAGTAGTTTGGCATGAGATTCAAAATCTGGAGAACAAACCAAGAGGTCATCGAGGTAGACAAAGACATTCTCCTTCAACCGATGGGGAATGACTTTGTCCATTAGCTGACACATTCTCTGGGCAGCATTACACAGCCCGAACGGCATGACCGTGAACTGGTAGAGTGGCCGCCCCGGGACTGTGAAAGCTGTCTTCTCCCTTGATTTGGCCTCCAGAGGAATCTGCCAAAACGCGTCTTTTAAATCAATACCGGAGATGTACCTGGTATCTTGGAGGCGGCTTAGTAAGCCGTCGATGTGAGGAAGAGGGTAGGTATACTTTTTGGTCACGGCGTTGACCTTCCGTGAATCTAGGCATAGACGATTCTTCCCCGGTTTTCTCACCAAGACTACTGGCGAACTCCAAGCACTACTGCTTTCTTCAATTACCCCTAGTTCAACCATTCGATCCAGCTCGTCATATAAGAGTTTTTGTATCGCTGGCGAAATGGGGTAATGTCGTTGTTTGATAGGAGCTTGGTGGTCGTCTACCTCAATCACATGCTCTAGAAGCTTCGTCTTGCCTAACCCCAGTATTGCGAACGACGGAAAAAGTTGTTTCACCCTCTCCAACTGATCGGTTTGTGATTGGGTGAGCGCTTGGATTGGGGAATCGTTTCCGGTCGGCGATGGCAAGTCTAGTCCCGATATAATGTTAGGAGCGACCGCGAAGCTCTTCCAAAAGTCTACCCCTAAATATAATGGTTGTTGTAAATTCGGGACCACGAATATTTCTAAGTCCCTGGTTTTGCCATGCCATGAGATAGGAGAAGTAAACCGTCCAAGTATTTTCTGATGGTTGCCATCAGCTGTCCGTATATCGGTCGTCATGTTTGTCAGGGTAATGTTATGTCTCTTCAAAAAGTCTAGCGCCCCTTTTCCCAAGCAGGTTATGGATGCACCACTGTCTAGCAGACCGAGGACATCCTCTCCCGCGATATTCACTTGGGCGAACGGTCTGTTGTCATGTCGTGTTGTTATCACCGTTTCGAGTATTCTCTTTAGTCGTCGTCTTTTTATTGCACATTTCTCCCTTAGCCTATGTATTTTTTTATATTTTCTAGTATTCTCCACAGGCACTGTCACTTCTTCTCCGAAAATCCGCTTCCTCGCTATGTTGTACTCCACTATTCGTTGGTGGAGAGTCTTCCGTTGAGGAGGATCGGGACACGTCTGTGCTCTAGGTGTAGTTGGGTCACGCTGCAGGATGCTTACTGGCTGGGTTTGTCGAGGTTCGCCGGGGTTGTGGTCGGTTTCGACGGATGACCCCCGGCATTCCCGCCGATCTGCAGGTTTCCCTGACACTTAGTGCAGTGGAAATTGATGTTCCCTTGCCCACAACTGAAGCAAGTCAACGTATGGAATCCGGAAGGACAATCCTGTGGATTCGTCAAATTTATCGTCGGCTCAGTTTTGTAGACGTTCGTTTTTTCTGTCCTTGGTCGGTCAGGTTTAATGTACGTAGTGGGTCTACTTTTGCGCTGATTTTGTAGAGCCGCTATCTCGAAGTCGTCGTTGTCAGAGCTGTCTTGTTGGTCCTGTCTTGCTAGTCTTCCGCGTAAAGGTGGTTCGTCAATCTCGGTCACGTGGCGTTTATAACGTTGGTCTCTGGTCGACAAATACCTTTCCGCTCTTCTACACTCATCGCGGAGGTCCTGTATGCTCCGTATGGAGCAACCGAAGATAAGTGTCGTGACTCGGTCCTTAATGTTATGTCGCAGTATGTCTACCAGGTCCAGTTCGTGCGGTCGGTTGGTCATATGTATTGTCATCGACCGTATGTCGGCGTAAAAGTCGTCGAATGTCTCATGGGGCAACTGTTTTCTATCCATGATGGACCTAAGAATTTCGTGGTCCCGTCGTCCATCTCTGAATTGTTTGATCAGCTCAGCTTTAAGATCGTGGTAGCTGAGCTGCTCATCCCCCCGATTTCCTCTAGGTATTCCCAGTACCATCTTTCAGCCGGGCCTGAAACTAGGTGATGGAACTGGGCTAGCAGCTGTTTTTAAGAGTTTCGATGCGGAAGACGAAACTCTCTACCGGCATCGTTTTGGATGTGCCGTCGAATTTAATCCCCCACTTATGGATCGCCGTATCTGCCCTCCGAGCATCATCGCGATGGTAGTATCCAGGTGTGTCCTGGTACCTGTCCGTCCCTGTCGAGTGATTATTTCGTCGTGGTCTGTTGGTGTAAGTCATGTTATCGTATGGAGGCGATTCCGGTCTGTCTTGTCGTTCCCTGGTTTCGTTTAAGCGTCTGTTAGTCGTCGTCATGTTACCCTTGGAAGATGACGCAACTGAAAGCTCGAGACAGCTTATCTTTTCGCTCATGATGGCAATGCTCTTTTCGAACGTTGCCATCATTGCGGCCATCCTGTCGTCGAACTTCGCCATTAGGTTGTCCTCGCTTCTCTCTGTCTTCTTTAGGTATGCGTCTTGTGGTTTGTATGTAGCTTGCCTGTCCTCTTTCTGTATCTGTCCACGTATGTTGTAGTCTTCGTCTTCGTACATTGTCCTGCGCCTCCCTCCTGATCGTCTCTTGTTATGTTCGTACTCTTCGTATTGTCTAGTTTGTTTCGTAGGCGTCTTGGCGTTTCATCGGCACTCGCTTGCTTGTCGATGCTCGTGTTTGTCGATGCTCGAAGTTCTCATCTTCCGAGGAATGAGAGCCAGATTCTTCTCCGGAAATTTCCGGAATCCCTGTTAACACGGGAACCGCTTTGTGGGTTGTTGGCTCTGAGGCTTCATTTGTGTTTTGACGATCTGGACTAAATCGCAGAAAGTCGTGCGAGATCGTCGTGAGGTCCAGGACATCCGCTCCGGGTTCGGCATTTGCTTTGGGCCGCGTGTGTCGGTGCTTACCCATCCTAAACACATCGTTCCTCCATGGAGATTGTGTTGCGACTCCTGGAAGGCTGCTATCTGAGCTGTCCCTTGGAGCTCTCCGCTCATCCTCAAAACCGAAACCTCCAGTAGCTACATCGCCCGATGAAGTGTCCCTAGGGACTGCCCCTGTCTCGTTATTCATAACGCAAAAAAAACACAAGGTCTTACGTTTTCCTTTTTTTTTTTCAAAAAAAGGTATATACTCGTATATGTATGTATTGAAGTTAATATTTTTCGTAAAAAAAGGATGTGTTGTAATTCAAAAAAAAAAAAAAAAAATTAAAAGGATTTTAAAAAATTCAAAATATGTAAAAAAAAAGATATCTAATAGGAATTAAAAACAGGAAATATATATAATAAGCTAATAAAAAAGGCTAATAAAAAAAAATATATATAAATAATTTTGAAAGGAAAGAATTTTTTTAAATGACTGTTGGTGTTTGATTGAAATTTATAAATCGCGTTGGTGTGTGGAATATGGGAACCGATTTTCCAGTCACTCTCGATGGGTACTAGAGTATAGTTCGTAGTGTAACGTTGCGTCACGTATAGTTGTGACTGGTATTTCAGTGTCGTAACGAGTGCTGAAGCATAACCCTTATCTTCCCTCCACACTGAGTATATGGCTGAACCACATCCCAGGCTGGCAGAGAATGTCCAGGTTTTACTTCAACACGACTAGAAGTTCATGATCTCAAGCCCACGCCTCACGATAAGTCACCCTAAGGCTAACTGTATCGGACAGCAGTCAGCTTATCGACCTCTCACTTCTAGTCCGCTTTTGGATCCTTTACAGACTTCCGGTTACCTCACAAAGTCCCTTGGCTTCTCGCCTGGAGACTGGACAGCCACCGTTGATCTGCTCAGAAACCAAAAGCATAATCAGAATGTGATCTTGGAGAAATAAAAGATAGATAGGAAAGTAAAATGTTGGAAAAAGAAAAAAACTAGCGGACTAGCCGTATACGTTGGGCGCCATTGTAAGGGGTCAGTTGGCCACGGTGGCCAACCAACGACACCCTTTTATTTTGTGCCGAATTGTAAAAAAAAGGATGACGTTGGGCGCCATTGTAAGGGAGTCAGTTGCCCACGGAGGCATCCATGATGCAGGAGTAGTTGGCAGTGGCACGCTCGCGGTTGCTCGGCTCTAGCTCGTCGGATTGGGTTGGTTCTTGCCACTACACCGTACATCGCAACTCAACTTACCTTTTTGTTTCGTGCCGAATTGTACAAAAAAAAAGGAAAACAAGGATAGCCTGGAGAAAGCTACGTACGTCACGGACGGACTTAAAAGATAGGAGGAGAGAAAGATGATAGAAAAAAAGAAGAAAAGAAATAGCAGGATCACATCTGTGTGCCATCACCACTGTGCAAGACCGGGACTTTTGCGCTTAAAACTAACTAATCCTACACTAACCTAAACCCTAAATACCGAACTTAATTTTCGCGAATAATAACTAAACCTAAAGCTAACTTAACCCTACGTACCCTACACCGAATAACGTGTCCCAGTATTACACAGCGATGACAGCTCGTTACAACCTGAAATAAGCCAGGTGTTGTTGGCTGAGGATGGCCAACCCACCCTTATCGCACTTGGATGCGACCAATTGCTACCATTCTGGCCAGATCTGTGAATGGTAGCCCCTAGCGAAATTCCTCCCAGTCACCACCTGTAAAAAAAACAACTTCAGGAAAAGTCTGTCACGTCATTTCCTGTCATGTCGTCATCGTTTGTGCATCACGTCCGGTCACAGTCGCCCCATCGAAGGACGGTCAGTCCGCCCATCCACACACCACTTGCTCTAGACCTACTCCATTATTATAATAAGAAAAAACCGTTCTTCAAATCATAACAAAATTCTTTCTATATTTATTATAAAAATAAAAAAAAAAAATATTCACAAACAATTCATAAGTATATCCTAGGTTGGAGTGTTGAATTTTATTTTATTTAAGAATTGTTATTGAGGCTACTCTTATCCTAGCCGCAAAACTTATCATTATACATAGGACTTACCGGATTTCAGGTCCCTCGAAGTTCTGGCGCCAGCACTTTGAAGAATCGCTTAAACTTCATAAAAAAAAATATTTTTTTTTTGTTTCCGCGCACAACCAAAAAAAAAATAAAATAAAATTCAAAAACAAAAACTTAAACTTACACCCTATCCTTACTCTACACATCAAATTAAAAAAAAAACTCAATTCTAAGGTCCTACAATCTAACTTAATCTAAATTGGTTATTGTACATATACATATACAACTATCTACTACACTAATTCATTAATTTCAAAACTCTTTTTTTTTTTTTTTCACTTGTCTGTCTGTGTTTTAATCTTAATATCTTCTTTTCTTTTTTTTCCACTTTTAATTTCTTGTCTGTTCTTTTTTTTCTGTTGTTGTTGTGGTGTTGGTTGTCCCGCGGAGCACCTCTTGTCAGCGATGTAGCTTTGTAAGTTCGAGTACGTATGGGGTGGGGGATCGTACGAGTACTTCGCACCCTTTTGGTTTTTTTTTTTTCGTTACACACCGCACAGGTGAAATGGGGGAGTTCAACAATTTTATTATTTTTTTTTGTTATACCGCGGCACTTTGCTTATGTTTTTTTTTTTTTTTTTCTTATTTTGCCCGGGGAGAAGTTTCACCGACTGTTGGCGAACGGGTTCCAGTTTTTTTTTTTTCTTTAAAGAGAAGGAATACGGCCGCGAATATACTTTTCGCGCCGACCTTTTTAAATCCTTTTTGTTTTTCTTTTTTTTTTCACCACTTTGCGCGCCGACTGTGTACAATCCTTTTCTTTCTTTTTTTTTTTTCGTTTCAACACTTTTCGCGCAGACTGTATAAATTCTTTTTTTTTTTTTTTTTTTTTTGTAACCACTTTTCGCGCCGACTAATTCTCCAAAGTCTAAAAAAAACTGAAAAAGGACCCGAATGAAATGCGACCTTGTCGCTCTATCTTCAGACATCGACTGTCTCGACTTTTATTAACTCCCAAAAGGGGGGAAAAAAAAAATCCCACCCAACACGACCTTGTCGCTATGTCCCCAGAGACACAAAAAAAACCATCTCATCGGCTGATACCATCAGCTGATCAAAACCCGTAAAGGCCATTGACCTATATAATTGGTCTCGTTCTCTAAGTCAAAAAAAACGTCCCATTTCTTTGCTTCTTTCTATTCAATTTCTATTTTTATTCCCCACTCTAATCTCTGCCGCTCAACTGTGGGTTCATGCCTAAACTTATACATATACTAAACTGCCTCCCACACGATCTATCTCTTTAGCGAAGCTTGCCACCACCTCCTCCTGGATTTACATTGGTCAACACAACTCTCTACGACAAAAGAGACATACCATATACACCATAGTAACAAGAACACAGGGAGAGAGTGAGCCTACGAAGAAAGTGGAATGGAGGAATTCGGAAATAGTGGGACGTTTGATAGAGTTAGGTTTTGTTGTAAGTTCGGAAAGAGAGATTAGTAGGACCAATTGATAGATTGGGAGGGGAAAAGGTCTGTTTTAAAAAGGGGTAAATTTATTGGACTTGGTACAGTGACGGAACACAAATAGGACATCAAAATGAAACAATTAATTTTTTTTTTTTTTTTTGCTAAAAGGCTGACGCTACAATTTCCAAGCGGAAAAGAAAACTGTTCTATAAATTTTCCAAATTCCGTAGGACAGTTATTATAAAAAAACTGTTCTCCTTAACGTTATAAATCAGTATATCTTTATTATGTGTAATACATTTGACATTTCAAGCAAATTTCCCTGAAGGGGATTTTTTTTATTGGTGGTATTTTTTATGCGTGGTTGTGTCCCGCGCTTTTTTAATTGCTTCCTTAAAATTGGCATGAACGTTCACCCCCGCTGTGAACTGTTCCCAACGATTCTCCATTGCTCCAAAATAACAAAACCGCAAAGTAGTATGACTGATTCTCCTGTTTCGATTTATGATACGTATGTAGTTTTGGTTTCTCTAAAACCTTTTTTCTTGATTTTCTCTGTTGAAGAAAATTAGAGAAAGGACATATTAAAACAAAACAAACATTCACGTAGAAGGAGTGAGTATCCTATTTATTACCCTTTACGATTTGCCACTTCTAAGTACGGTGATCACCTTCTTTTGCAAATCCTTATCCACGTTAATGACGTATTATGTGTTGCATGTGTAGTTGGAGGTGTGTTATCGTTGTTGGAATGAATATTGTTTTGAGTGTACTGTATATTGAGTTGTGTGGTGTTGCGTTGAACGGAATTTTGAGTGAGATGTGTGTTGTAAATTCTAATTTATAGTTTGATCGTTGAGTGATTTGTGTTGAGTGGTAAAATATAGTTAGTGTTAAATGAGGGAAGTGAAATTTGAAGTGGGCAATTTCTCAAATGTAATTTTGTATGCAGTGTTGTTTTAAAATGTATTTCTATTTAATATATATAATGAATATATGTATATACTTTTTTTTGATAGGGTTTGAATTTAAGATGATTATAGTTATTAAGTGTAGGGTGTTTTAATTTGATTTTTTGATTCTTGTAGGGTTTAAATGTGTGTAGATATATAGATTAAAAGAAAAGGATGTATGTATTTCAAAGTTCAATAGCATGTGTGTGTATTTCAAAATGCAATATTATGTGTGTGTGTTTATGATTGGATGTGTAGTGCGGTAATATGTGGGTTGTGGAATTGTAATGAAGAAGAGGATTTAGAACTAGGAAGCAAGCATACTTTTGTTATTGGCCGTTTAAGCTCACCAGTTTGGGTTTTAAAAGTTACAACCCGAGTAAGCTTGCTCAAGCGTATAGTCTTATAACGCGCCCCACTATCCATTTTGAAGTTGATATCCTTTCGTCCTTCAGTAGCAGCAGGTCTCCTAGCTGCGGTTGCTCTTTTACTTTAAGCTATTTCGGGCGCTGGTACATCCTTTGTATTAACTTCCAGCGATCGTTGTATGTTGTTTGAAAGGGTTCTCCAATGAGAAAGTATGCTGGAGTTAAAGGAGCAATAGCATCGGGATCGCTTGTGAGTGGATATAATGGTCTTGAACTTAGACATCCCTCAATTTGTGACAATAGGGTGAGCACCTCCTCAAAGGTCAGGGTTGCATTTCCAGCTATTCTTTTGAGATGGTGCATCACTGATTTAACTCCAGCCTGCCATAACCCTCCAAAGTGAGGAGCAGCTGGAGGAATAAAGTTCCACAACAAAAATGGCAAAGTATACCTTAAAGGTTTTTTACCCTCGACCTTTCCAGACCTTGACTTCAATGGCTTCAGTATAGTCGACCACAGTGTAGCTAAATGACCGAGAGATTCGAACTCGTGGTTCAGGCAAAGTACCCATCATCTGCTGACCTGGTTTGGTTCGATGCCTCAAACAGATGGTGCAGCTGTGATTGTGATTCTTTACGGAGCTTTTGATGTTTAGTATCCAGAGCTGGTGTCGAAGATAAGAGATCTTTTGCTGCATGCCCCCATTAAATATTTTTTCATGTGCATCCCTTATGATTAGTAGGGTGAAATGGTGACTCGGTTTTTTATTGGATGACGTTGGTCGAAACTTAAATCTGCGTTGTCCAATCTACCTCCTACACTCAAAATAAATAATTCTCCAATAAGATAAATAAGATAATTATCCAAAATGGCTTAGCGATTTGATACCTCTTAACTTTATATGCTTTCATTAGGGTTTGATGAGCCGTCAAAGAAAATATCACCTTGGACTATATGAATGGAAAGTCGCAACGCAGATTGAATGTCCAACTGCGTGAGAGTGGACAATTGTCGCTGTGTTGCTGGTTTTCGAACATTGGAAACAAACCTGTGGCAACATGCTATGGTCCTTAATAATTTGTGGAGATTTGAGTGGCGATGAATCAGCGAGTCGATGCAGTTGTCCTGCGCTATGGTGCAGTTTACTTGTATCTTGCAGCTCTCCTCATCAGTCGCTATAGTTGGCGGTTGTTGTAGTGTAGCGAACTCCCAATCTGATCTCAGGAATTGTGGACCGTTCCACCAGAGAGTGTTGTCGTTTAGGCTAGTAGGTAGAAGTCCATGGGATGCGAGATCAGCGGAGTTTTCCTTGGTTGGAACGTATCCAACGATTCCAGATGCTGCAGGTGGTAATTTGCTGAATCTCTGTAACTCGATAGTCTACGAACGGCTTCCACTTCGATGGGGGTGCCATGATCCATGCTAGGGTGATCGTCGAATCTGACCAGGCGTATGTCCTTACACTATCCAATCTCAACACTTTGGCTGTATAGTTCAAGCATGTGGCCAATATCACCGCTCCGCGATGCTCCAACCTTGGAATTGTCACGCTCTTCAATGGAGCCACCCTGGTCTTAGACATTAATACTACTGATGTGCAAAGAGTAATTATTCGGTATTTACTATTCGATACTTGAAATGAGTATCGGTACCGAATACTACTTAAAATAAGTATTCGATACTGAATATTGATACGCATTTGCTGATAAACACCAAAGAAGCAATATAAAATATACATACATATGTAAATGTAAATACACAGCAAACGAACAGCGGCAGCACGTCTCGTTTCCCTCCTTCCTTATGTTCTACATTGCATAGCATATGCATGTGTACACTGTACACTGAATACTGTTTCATTTTGCTCTTCTCCTGCACTCTCTTGTATCAGCGCATCAAACGTCTAACAAGTCACAGTCGCACGATGTTCCAAATATCATACAGTTCCAAATCACACAGACGACAGAAAACAGACAGCTATTACTGACCGCCGGTATAAGTCCAGAAAGTGTTGACTCAGGAGACGGTATCTTTGTGGTCGAAGACCCACAGGAGAAAGTCGAGTTGCTAGGCGCCTATTTCGAAACCGTGCATACTGTGAACAATCTAGTTTACCGTAACCACGATATTGAAAACAAGACTTACGCAAATCACTTCTATCTGCGCAACGAAATCAGCGGTTTTATCCTGTTTAATGAAGAAAGAAACGCGTGGCAAACGTCATTGTCGCCGATGGACAAGCTGCGAATCACTTGTTCGTACGAAAAGATGAGCTCCTGTGCATCTTTGAGTCACTGAAGAACAAAAAGTCAGCGGGAGTAGACGGTATCCCAAACGTCATATTGAGACATCTACCCCCGGAAGCAGTGGAAATTTTCACTACGCTATTTAACAATGCGCTCAATAATGCATATTATCCAGCGCATTGGAAAGTAGCAGTGGTACACCCTATCCCAAAAAGGGATAAAATTAGCACCAACCCTGTTAATCTTCGCTCAATTAGTCTACTTCCGAACATTGGCAAAGTATTTGAAAAGGTAGTCAACAGATCGCTGTTAAAATGGGTGGGCGATAACAATATAATACCGGACAATCAGTTTGGTTTTAGGGCGAGGCACGACACAATTCATGCGGCGTCAAACTGATCTCCGACATACAATGGAACAGAGGCAGGAACCAATGTACTGGTGCTTGTCTGGTTGACTTGGAGAAGGCCTTTGACACCGTATGGTTAGAGGGGCTTGTCTACAAGCTAACCAGAATGGGCATGCAGAAACCTTTGTTATATATTATTTACGATATGCTTATGGGAAAGAAGTTCGTTGTCAAATGTGGCAACGTAATTTTGAGTAAAGCTTTTAACATTAAAAATGGCTTACAACAGGGGTCGGTTATTTCTCCGATTCTGTTCAATATTTACACGAGTGATCTAATAGGTACCCTCAATCACGCTATAGCGTATGCAGATGATTTAGTAGCGTACATATTAAGAAGTATTGCGATGATTGGAAATTGAAAATTAATTTCCAAAAGTCAGAAACAATCTTATTTAGAACTCCATTGAGAAGGGCCTCTTGGGATACCAGAAATAACTGGCGAAATTGGCCATCATTGGACAGCATGGACTACCACTAGCAGTGAGAAGCGCAGTTAGATATCTTGGTATCTGGCTTGATAAGTATTTATATTTTGACAAACATATAGATGCTTGTCTGGATGGGGCCAAAAAGGCTTTAGCTCTGACAAGAAAACTGTTTCAAAGCAGTCAACTTGATTCCAGAGTGAAAGTCATATGCTACGTGGCCCTAATTAGCCAATCGTCGCCTACGGTTGTCCGGTGTGGTTCAATGTAGCGCCGTCTTATATGGAAATGATTCGAGTGTTTGAGAGACAGTGTCTTAGAACTTGTCTTCGATTGTACAGAACACCTGAGTCAGAGTACATAAAATACTATCCCAACAAAGTTCTTTACAAGGGAGCTGGACTAAATAGGATTGACAATTTCCTAATTAAGGTGATTCGAAGACACGTCGCAAGAGCAATGACAAGCGATAATAGCCTGATCTTTGGGGCATATTACCCCAATATAATGTACCACGAGAATACACTTCAATCTGGCTTTATCCCGCCTGAAGCATTTCTCCATCTTGATGCTAAAGGGTTAGTGCAAAGTAGGGATGGTATTCCGGTATTATACCACCGCCACCGCGGTGCGAGGGAAAAGCGGCTCATCTACGACGGGTACGTCGCCAGTGCTCCGGAGCTGTTCCGTTTTAACCCTGCAATTGCGGACAGGGATAGGATCGATGCCGAAAAGCAGCACACCGAATATTGGTGGCTTAAAGAAGGGGAGAGAGGCGATACGCTCTCCTAGGTCGGTGCGCTACTTGTGTAGCTCCTTAGGTATAAGTAGATTAGGGTTAGCTAGGGGGTTTTCGTGGAGAGGCTCGTTATCATGTAGGGGTTCCTCCGAAAGTTGACCGACGCTAGATGGTCTCGGTCAGGTTCCGGAGGTGCATGTGCACCATGATAACGACTGCCAGGCGCCCGAAAACGCAATCGAGATGGCGACCACTCGGAGCAAAAGAAAACGAGTGCTCGTTACCTGGATTATAGTTAAGTTAAATTAAGTAGTATAGGTAGGTTAAGTAGATAGGTAGCTTAATTTTAAATAAAATTAAAAATAAATATAGAGCATCTAAGTTTTTTGATAATAATTTTTCTTAGAGAATCATATATGTAAATATGTTGGTTATATAAGCTAAGTCCTAGGATAGATTTAAGGTCGAAAGACATCAGTTGTAGTAATATCGTTAAGTTTAGAGCGCTCGGTAAGAGCCAGTAAGCTAAATAAAAAAAAAAACTGTTGCTGTTAAATTAGGTTTAAGCATTTTTGTCTAGTACTTAAGTTGAGATATAGAAAAAAAAAATAATAAAAATTAATTTAAAAGTAAAAAAAAGTAAAAATCATACAGTTCCAATTTGATTACTTTTTTTCACTCAAACTTTTAAATCGTCAGTATCGAATACCAGGACTCATTGGGTTATTTGCGATTTGCATTCACAAGATATTAACTCACTCCTGAATACTTTAAGTTGAATGATTACTGATTACTGAGTTTACTTATTTCGAGTAGATACTTGAGTATTTTTGAGTCAGATGTAATATACGAGTATATACATAAGTACATATGTATGTACAAAATTTAAACATTTTTGCGAGTAGGAAAATGTAGGCTGTTATGTTATAGGTCAGGAAACACGGCCAAGGAGGCCAAGAAGCTCTAATCAGTTTATTTTCACTGTAATTATTTTGAGAATTTGTAAGTATTTTTTTTAATAGACAAATAAAATTTTTTAAACAAGAAGATCTTAATATCCATTTCATCAAAGCCATATTGTGTTTGTAATTATTAATGAGGGTATATATCGATATAAATTATAAATACGTAATTAGTAATTCATTTAATAAATAAGTTAAATAATCGCTAATATGCATAAAGGAAAAAGAAGTAGCATCTGGTTGCATTCTACAATGGAAGCAGAAGGGAAAGCTAAGTGTGATATTTGCAAAAGTATCATATCTTACAAAGGTGGTGCAACATCAAATTTGATTAAACACCTCAACACTAAGCACCCTACGGTATTAGGAGAAAGCTCTACTTCGCGATCATCGCTACAGGATTCGGTTTCCTCCTTTTCAAGCACTTATGGGACAAAAACTGCAGTAAGATTCGTCCCAACGAATTCGCCCGTTATTTCTGATGTTGCCAAGAAATGTTGAAAATAAAAGTGGTCCTTCCACGTCAGAGCAAATATATATTTAACATGATTGTTAAGGATCTTCAACCTTGAACTTGAACCATCGTATAAAATACCCAATCGAACAACTTTTAGCAGAAATTTGTTGGAACAGCGATATGATGAGGCAAAGGAGTTGGTGAAAAGCCTTATAAAAGGGAAAGGAGAAATAACTCTGACGGCGGATACATGGACTTCATCTTCAACAGAAAGTTATATAGCTATCACAGCACATTTTATTGACAAAGAGTGGACCTTTAATTGGCTCTTACTTGATTGTTTTTCGTTTCAAGAGCGTCATACGGCAGAAAATATAAGAAATGAAATAATTAAAATTGTTTCAAGTTGGGATATTTCTGAAAAGATAAACGCCATTATAACAGACAACGCTTCAAATATAACGGCCGCAGTAAGATTAACAGGATGGCATCATTTACCTTGTTTTGCTCACACCTTAAATCTTATTGTCCAAAGTGCTTTAAAAGTTGTTGAAACTATTCAAAAGAAGGTGAAGCAAATAGTAGAATTTTTTCATCGTAGCACCACAGCCGCAGAGAAATTGCAATCGCTGCAAATACAGATTCGAGGGAATAAACAACCGCTGAAGCTTATCAATGATGTCGTGACAAGATGGAATTCGACATATTTTATGTTTGAAAGATTTTACAATGTCCAGGAATCCATTGAAGCTGCTCTTGGGGTTTTACACCACCCTATTGAATCACTTCAACAGAAAGAATGGAGTTATTTGCGGGAATGCGGCATTATTCTAAAATCTTTCGAGCTGATGACTGCAGAACTAAGTGCCGAAAAAGCAGTGACAATTTCGAAAGTTATTCCGTTGGTAATTGCACTGCGAAGAGCAATAAATAAAAACACAGATTTACATTCCGATATGGCGATTAGATTGAAAGAATCCCTTTTAGATGGTTTACAAAGACAATTTGAACGCTTGGAGTTTAATCAAATTTTAGCAAAGGCAACGTATTTGAACCCACGTTTTAAAAAGAAGAGAGTCGAAAATTCCACTGCTATTGCATGCATCCAAGAAACTCTTCGTCAACAAATTTCCCAGGCAATTGCCAGGTGTGGTAAAAAAGACCATGTTCCTGCTATCACACAAGTCGATGCATCCTCTGGCCAAGAAAAGAAGCCGCATCTTTTATGCGGACATTTCGATAATGATGCGGGTTGCGTCCAGTCTACTCCACTGTGTATAGGAATAGTAGAAATGAGGCAATATACCAAGGAGCAGATTGTTTCTAGACAAGAAGAGATTGGCATGGTGGAAATCGCTGAAAATAATTTATCCAAATCTGGCAAAATTAGCTAAAAAATACTTAGTTATTGTAGCTACATCAGCTGCTAGCGAAAGGATTTTTTCAAAGGCTGGGTTGATAATTTCAGATAAAAGAAGCAGACTGAAATCTCGAAATGTCCAAAAAATTTATTTTTAAACGCTAATTCAAAATACATACCCAATAGCCTTTAAGAATTATTTATTATTATTATTACTACTATTTCTATAATTATTATTATTAACTGTGAATTTATTTATTTTATTATTTTACAAGAAATATAATTTCTTTTAAGTTTATTTCCCATTTGTTTAATGAGACGAAATGAAATGAAGTACAATGATACTTGATACTCTGGTTCCAGAAAATTAATTTTGACTGTGAGACCACTAGGTCTCACTAGGTATTGAATACCAAATACAGAATACTGAATTTGAAGTAATCAGTAATCATTCGTTACTCAAAAGTAATCAAATAGCACATCACTAATTAATACGCGTGTGAAAGTTGGCGTTCTCATTCAAGACACGCAAATAAATGACTGCACCGTAAGTTAAAACCATGAAGTTCTACCTTTCGCTCCTTTTGCATGTGAAAGCATGGACAAAAAATGTCCTACTCCCCTTGAGTTCAATGGGACTGGCTGCGCATGATTTTTGCCTTCACGATACAAGGTGAAATCCAGTCAAGTGGATCGAAGAGACGTGCGTTTATTGTCAACATAGTTCTTTTCATCGGTACTAAAGCAGAATCCGCGGACACATTCTGAAACGTAAATGAGTACCATCTTATTCCTAAAATTTTAATGTGCTCCGAAGACTCAAAAAAGTAACGAGAAACCTAACTCGCATTGTTCGTGTGGGATGCCCTGCATCACTTCCTGAGAGTTACTGGTCCATTTTCGAAGATGGAATTCTGCCATTCTCAGCAATTGTCTCACCTCGTCACGTTTTTAAATCGCATCGTTGACTGTATCGGATCCAGATATTAGGTCGTCCACGTACATTTCCTCATTTACCGCTTGGAAAACGTGCCTCTTCATCAGCTCCAATTTGGTTGCGAGTGCGAATGGCAAGATATGGCGCACTAGCTGTCCCGAATGTCACCGTATCCAATCGATATGTTTTAATCGGCTGATTGATATCGCTGCACCAAAATATGATCTGGTAATATGCATCCTGCTGCTTCATCCGAATCTGCCTGTACATCTTTTCGATGTCAGGAGTAAAGGTAAATTGATGCGTTCTCCACCTTAATATAACGGTCATTATATTGTTTTGTTTCTTAAAGCCTACCATCAATCGCTCGTTCAAAGATGTACAATCCAAAGTCTTTGACGCTGCGCTGAAACGACGAAAACGAGTTTGGTTGTCTAGCTGGTCTCCTTTATCACGGCGTGATGTGGAACGGAATAGTGATGTGGTGTTTGAAGAACTTCATCATTGCTGACATCGATTTCCGTCATCGGGCCTAACTCTAGGTATTCTTCAATACACGTAGAAATATCCTTATGTAGTGTGGGTTGATTTCCAGACGCTTTTCCAGTTGATGAAACCTACGCCAGACGCTTATCTTCAAGGACTCAAGCGCAGGTTGACATTCGTCTTTGAAAGGAAAATAAACTTCATATCGCCCATCAGGCAAACGTCTGGTCGTGTCGTTAAAGTCGTTCTCACACTTAAGATTTTCATCGATATCTTCTACCTGGAATGGAGCCTCTTGAATCTCCCATAATCTCCGTAACTGAGTATCGACATCATAGATCTACAGAAAACTTTGGATGGACTTGTATGGTTTTGTAGAAACTTTATCTTTTAGAATCCAACCCAGCAGGATATTCTGCAGGATAACTGCCGACGTTGCATCCCCTTTAATGAGGGGAAGATCCACAGTAGCAGGTTGGAAATACATGGGGTCGGCTAAAGTTAATCCGCTAATGTGATCCCATTTGTGCAGTGTCAGTCGGTTTCCCGGAAGCAGCCAAGTCAGGGATTTAAGCACAAAGGTTCGTGCATTGGTCTTAAAAGTGGAGTAGAGAGACCCGAAAGAGATATCCGCATACCGATGGCATTTTATGCTGCTGACCTGCCCCAGCTCTGATACATGAATTGATGTTCAACGGACATTCAGTTTCAAAAGCTATACTGCCACTTCGGTGATAAAAGTAGCCTGAGATCCGGAATCAATCAAAGCTCGTAAAGTAAAGTAATTCCCATTTGAAGATTTAAGCCTAACCATATCGGTGGCTAGTAAAATTTCAGAATTCTTGTTGTGTTGCGCTAGATGATTCCGAACCACTCCATTCCTGGGGAACCGTCTGGCTAGTATGTACATCAGGATGGGATCGTAGGTGTGGAGACAGTGTACTTGTGTGAGGATTTCCCCTAGTACCGTACAACAAAGAATGGTGTTTCTGCTGGCAAAAGTACCAACGCGCTTGACTGGGACAATGTTGTGAGTTATTATTACTGTAAGCGCCGATTTTAGTTACAGTGTTACAACGAGCAACAATGTCCATTTTGACGAAACGGTTATAGGTGTGAATCGGATACTGGCGTTTACCACATACTTTACAGAAGATGTATTGATCCTTCTGCCTAGGTTGCCGAACATGAAAAGTATTTTTTGTTGCCGTTACCTTTCGATGTGATCCCCTAGACTGGACTTTAGCTTTTGCTGCTCGATAACTTCCAATGTTCGAAACCTAGCTTCAAGAAATTCCGAGAATTCATCAAACCTTGGCAACTCTTTGGATCCCCCTAGCCGCTCTTCCCATAACTATTGTGTACAAGCTGGTAATTTTTGAAATAAAATATAAATAATTATTAAATCCCGTTGCCTTACAGGATGCCCAAGGTCTTCCAGGTAGTATAGACACTCTGTTGAATTATTCAACAAGTGTTTCAACGCTACGGCGCTTTGATTTTGCAGTACCAGCTGCCCGAAGAACAACTTCAGACAAGAACAAGACCAAAAAACGCTTGTTGTCATACGTGGAACACATCATTGACCATGCCTTCTGATAATTCCCCTCATCAATGTCAAGATGCTGCAACAAACGATCGGCCTCCTCCGACAAACCTGACTTAAGATAATGCATCTTTTGTATTTGGGTTAGACCCTGACAGAAAACACCGGGAACACCATTTCTTGAAGTCGAATACTATGCAGATTGATACTGGTGGAAGTTTGCTTGTTAAAAGAAGCGGATTCGGAAAGCTTATACGAATAATCCAGGAGATCCGCTTTATAAGTGTTCGAGGTAAGTCTCACGAATCTCCTCGAAGATCGCCTCAAAAGTTGAAATATGCTCCTCGTCGTCCAGCAGTGTGATTAATTTATCACTAATGCCTTTGCTTTGCTTGAATGAATCCTCCAATATAGACAAGCGAGCATTGACGATGTTTTTCGTTGTTTTTGTGTCTTCCGTCAAAGTAAAACTCTTGTAATCCATTTTAAGAATTGAAAGTGCGTTTTTTAAAAGTTTGAATTCCTTCATGGCACTCATTTTTGGCAATTTAACAAAGGGTGGCAAATGCATATATTAAAAAAGGGATAATAAGGCTAAACTCACTTACCTGATGATGAACACGCTTCAGCAGATTCAACGTCGCTGGAACTGGAACTTTTATGGCGATTTATATTGAAAATCCCAAGAAAATGTCATATACATATTTGTGTTGAAATTGTCACTTTAACTATCAATTAAATTGTCTTATTATATTTATTGAGTTGTATAATATATATTGCATTATATAATTATAATATACAGTCGCTGGAACTTGGCGTTGATTTTATTTTTTTTTTTTATTATATGGCTCGAATGGACCAAATGTTTCTACTAAGAACCAAAAATAGAAATATATAGGTTGAGTTCCGCAGTCACACTGTAAAAAGAAAAAAAAAGGCAACCAAGCGGGAAAAAAAACTGTTCTATAAATTTTCGAAATCCCGTACGACAGTTATTATAAAGAAGACCGTTCACGTTATAAATCAGTATATGTTTATTTCATTTCATTTCATTTATTAAAGTCTTTCTTTTCAAATTACATTAGTGATACATTTTTCTCTTTTTTACAGCTAAGTATATATCAGGGACTATAATGTATGGTCCTCTCACATCAATTTAATATAGTATTTCACAGCATTGTGGTATCTTTTTCTTATTTTCTATTGCGCTCTTGCTCACTGATCGTTTTATGTCAATTGGTTAGACGTCGCGTCGCAGCGATGCTAGGCGCATTCTCGCTCCAAAACAAATACTAATAGCTGAATTGACATGTTTATGCTACAATTTTAGAAACATAAATATTGTGAAAATGTTTTTTAATTTTTTTTTCATAAGATTTGAGTGTTTGTTTCTTTTACTATTTAATATTAACAATTACTTTATTTATGCCAGCTAGGTCATAATGAGTTGGAAGTACATAAATTAAGACTATATCTACTTATATTAAATTAAGTTTTATTTTTAAATATCAGCTAGATTTCTTTTTACGGCAATATCACAATTGTACTTAGGGTAATGGCTGTAATTTACTTTAGGCTTAGTCAAGGTTTGAGCCATGGGCTGTTTGCTGATAAAAGGCTGGTAAAGTGCACCCCGAGTTAGTGGAGGTTTCTTCCATTTCAATACCGATCGGTGAGAGGTAAAAAGGGTCATTCCATGTGAAACCGATTTGAGATGAATAGATTTCCCGAGTCAAATCATTTTCAGAGTAACTCATTTTGATTATTGTTTTCTTCATCAGGTCGGTTGCATAAGTCATCAGAGGGACTACCTTAGCATCATTATAGATTATCGAGTTAGGGAATCGTTTAGTTCTAGTTTGAAAGTTTTTATAAATGCAGTATCTTAGAATCTTCCTTTCGAAAATCTACAACTCCACTGCCACCGATTTTGAAATTGAAAACCTGCAGGGAAATGCATATACTAGTATCGGTCTGATCAAGGTTTTGTAAAAAAGTAGCTTTGTTTTGTTTTGCAATGAACTGTGTCTTAAATAGGGCGTATTCGAAACCTTAATTGCTTTCTCCTTCACTGTTCTAGAATGGCTGTTAAATTTGAATATGTTTGTGAAATTCACTCCTAGATAAGTCAATTTTCTCTTAAATGGTATTTCTAAGCCATTAATTTTTAACGATAGAAATTTGCTGTCTCTCACAGCACCTTCCTTGCCTCTGCAATACGTATTCCTTATGCATATTCCCTCAGATTTCGGAATGTTTGTCTTAATACCCCACTTGGAGTAAAATTTAAGAATTTTCTCAATATGTGTTTCAAGCTGTCTTAATGCGTCATGTGGGAAGTCTGCATGTGCGTACAAAAGGGTGTCATCAGCAAAAAGTAGCGCAGTTGAGTTTTATATACCATTGTTTAGGGAAGTGTGAGGAAAATCGAACATATAATAATTAAATAGTCTGGGGGCAAGAACTGATCCTTGCGGCACGCCACTGAATATATGATTGCCACGTTAATCTTCATAATTGTTTACAATTATTGTCAAATATTCAATGGCTACATTTGAATTTTTTTTAAGAACGAAGTTAGAGATTCCATCAGGGCCTGCCGATTTTTTGCTGTTGAGGTTTTAGATTATACCGGAAATTTCCGTTATTGATGTAAACATCTGTGGAGTGACGGGAGTGATAGAGGGGTTTTCGATATCGAAATTGTAGATTTTAGGTGGAAATTGGGCTTTCATTCGCTCAACACGTTGTTCGATTTCCCTTTCAAACTGAAGATGTAAGTTACTGGGTTTTGCGCAAACGTTTTTAAAATATTCACCAAATGCTCGAGCTTTACTGGGAGAATCTACTGCCGTGATGCCGTCAATTTCAATGTTCCCTATTTTCGTTTTTGTCGATTTTCCTATGAGCCTGTTTACATCCTTATATGAGTGACGACCAGGTGTTATATTAGAGAGTCTCTTTTTGAGCTGTTCATTTTGCCTCTTTGCTACCGTTTCTTTAATGATTTTGCTTAGTAATGATATTCTGCCTGATACCTCAATGTATTCGGGTGTAATTTTATTATAACTATTGTGGAATATTCTTTTTAATCTTTTTTGCCAAATTTGTTTGTGCTTGTATAACGTGAGGATATGGTCCGGAAGTGATGCATACTTTCTGTAGGATGGAAAAATCGTTTTTGTATTGTTTTGGATGGCCTGGGTTATGGCTCCATTAAATTTTCTGATGTAGTCATAAATCTCGGTATCAGTTAGATTTGAGATAACTGAGGGTTTGTGTTGAGCCAAGTTATTATCTAGGTCTCGCCGAAACCTATCCCAGTTAGTGTTTTTATATTATGTAAAACCCCTTGGCTCATAAAGAGGGATAATAGCGTCTGCAAAACCAATTTCCAAAATAAGCGGAATATGGTCAGAGAACGTCGGGATTGTGTATATGCTAAAGTTAGGATTGATTGAGTCTATCAGATGTTTAGAAATCAGGAACTGATCCAGAAAAGCAGAACTTCTTGGAAAGGACGGGCTTGCAGCTGTTAAATTTCTGAAGCTTGTATTTGGGCTGACGATCCCCCCATTTTGGATTTTTGGCATTGAGGTCTCCCCCTACTATCACTCCATCACAACGATCAGCAAGGATGTTAAGTTTGTCTAACTCAGGGATTATTTGGGCAGATGCCATGTTAGTTGGTATGTACATGGATCCAAAGATAATTTTTTTGAGTATACCACCCTGCTTATCCCAGAATATACAATTTGGAATGATATACTATCGCGTATTATAACCGCAACCCCCGGTTGTCCATCGCATCTTTTGACGATGAATGAACTCAGTTGAATACTATGCTTAGATTTAAAGTGTGTTTCCTGTATAAACGCTATAGATATTTTGTTTCTTAGGAGTATTTTCTCGAGGTTGATTCTCCTAGAGTTTCCGATAAGGGACGCAACGTTGAAATTTACATTTTTTACGGCCATTACGCTAAACCTGCTCCTACAACTTCACTTAGAAGTTGCAGGTAGTTAAGACTTAAGTCAGCTTTATTTTGAAAATTGTGCCTCTTTTTTACGAAATTCTCTATTCGGGCTAAGAGCCTGACAACATCTACATTAAAAAGCTCCTTGGAGAGTCCAAGGAAGGATTCAAGGTAGTTTGCTTCCAAATGGGAGGGGCTGGGTCTGAAATGGTCAGCAAAAGATATTCCTGGCTTTATGCCGCTGAGGTTATTGGTGATATCTTTTATCCCCAGTTCATTTCTTTTCTTTTTATCGAGCGCAACTTTAACCATAGACCTACGTTTTTCCATGTATTTTTTGTAGGAGGTGCATCCCCTGAAGTTGGCAGGGTGACCGAAAGACTGGCAATTAACGCAGTATGCTGCCGACTACTCTGCTTTTTTGAGAGCATACTCACCAGGACCGTGATTTCCTTCACACTTAACACATTTATAACCTCTTGTGCAGTTTTTAGCGATGTGACCATAATCCTGACACCTTCTGCATTACAAAGGACCCTTGTTCCCAATGGGCCTCTCCCATTTAACTCTAGTGTAAAACATATGTCTTATTTTAATAATTTCGCGTACATCCCTACCTGGTAGCAATCGAACAAGGAAAGGGTTATAATTTATCACCTGCCTTTTTGAATTCAAAGTTTCGAATATGCTCACGCCTGCTATTGTGTTGTACACGCTGGCTAAGCTCATCCTCAATTTCAGACGGTTGGTAAGCAGTGGTCAATTCGCGCAGTATGAGATTGGAGATTTTCTCTTCAGGAAGACTATAAATATGAATGAGCTTGGACGTTTTTAGAGTTACGGAGATGCTCCATTAACTCGGAGTGCACTTTGTCGTTATTAAGAAATAGTTTACTCTTACATCTAGTTATATTTATACTCGTAACTTTAATTTTCAAATCTGGAACTTTCTTTTTTAGGTCGTCTACTAACTGGCGCATATTTGCCTTAAATAAGATAATAGGGTGACAAAATCTGGTTTTGGGCTACAAATTTACATTTTCTTTATTGTTAATTAGTCTTTATGGTTTTTCTAAGGAAGGAGTAGGAACGGACTTACTTTTTGCTGACATTTCTTCTGTACCAATAATACGAAAATCCCCCAGGATGGAGAAATGGTTACTGCTGTTGATTTCGGCTGTAAGTTCCTTAAGTTGGTTACTTCTGTCTGATAGTACTGTCCTTCTTTTCGCGTTGGTGTTGATTGTCTCCCAATTTTCCTCATTATAGTTTTCTGCCTCCATTGCATCTTCAGGTTGATATAAAGTTTGGCCAATTTTAATCAGTTGTTTCGCTGCTTCCACTTGCGATGGACTTGGCGGAATATTAAGTGACTCACATTGCAGTGTTGGGAATGCGTTTCCCTTACGTGCGTCGATTAATTCGATGGCGGTTTACCACTAGAATGTGGCGTCACTTTACTTAGGCTCACTTACACTTTCATTTGCCTTTGGATGTTGTGCCGCATGTTGTTGTTCGAATGTTTTTTTTCCCTTCCCCTTCATTATGGCGGGGATGCAGTGGATTGGTGGGTAGTCTTTCTTGTTGTATGGAAACCATAAAATTTGTTCGGGTTGTGCTATCGATGCAGATAGGATCGGGCTTATTTTGCAAATACTCCTATGTAAGTGAAATAAAGGCGAATATTTGGGTAAAATCTGCGGTCGCTTAAGCGGGAAAGGACTTAGCGGCCGTCGTTACCGATATCGGCTAGTTGCTTAGTAAGCTTTACTGTGGGGTCTAATAATGGAGATAACTCGCCAAGTTGATTGACTTCTGAGGAGGGGTTGTAAAAAAGCCACTCGTATTTCATTGGAATGTTAAATTTAAAACTGCAAGACTTTGATGTTTTGACCGAGTTGTTTTTGTTGACACTTGAAAATAGCGATAAAAAGTCTTCAAGCCAGTTTTTGTCGATGTGATTTGATGCAATTTCGATGGTAACGGCGTATAGTCAGGTTTGTTGCTGGTATTGAGTTTATCAAGTCGCTTGTTCCATTCGGAAGAAGTCCAGGAAGTACCAAATCGAGAGATTGTCAGTTCAGGAGGTCATGTAACAAATTCGCCTTATCGTGTTGGTGACAGAGAGCGAGGTGGCCGTAAAGGATTCTCTTGAAGAATAATTACAGCATTCTCAAGCATTTCAGCTAGTAGATATGGATTGTAGTTGTACGGGGAGATCACCAATTCTGTTAAACGTCGACGTGATATCGTCGACGATGTCACCGAGAAGTAAATGAGCTGCTGCGATATATTTGCTCACATCATCCACTTTCCACATACATAATGTTAGCTAAAATTATATCTGGGGCAGGTCCACTAATGTTTGATGAACCTTGACAATAAATATCGATATTGGACCTAAGAGAACTCAAAGCGTCTGCAGAAAGAGAAGAAGAGAGAAAGAGGCTCAGGTCTATGTCCATGCTTATCCAGATACCCGACAACAACAATGAGCAGATTAAAACCAATGTTGAATTTGATACACAAAATGATGGAATCGTGTCCTCATACACTCTTCAAATGATTTACTTGAAGCCTTTAAAATTAGTGGGAACAAACAATCGTTTCTTAACATCACTCAACGAGCTTCGGACTGAAAATGCGGAGCTGAAGGCGAAGGTAAATTCATTAAAGAGGAGATTCAATTGGCAACAACAACACCACCTTATTAATAGAATTGAAATTGTTGGGCTATCGAATGTCTACGACAAGAATGCAATCGACGAAACTAAGCCAATTTTTCAAAATGCATTGTTCGTTCATATTCCCGACGCTAAAATTGAGAAATGTTATGTGGAGAAAGTACGAAGCAAAGAAGCAAACAACAGCTCGTTGTACTAAGCACAAAATAATGGCCGAGAAGAAGAAGAAGGTGAAAAGCCCCAACTGTAAAGTTTCTGGTATTAGCGAAAGCTAATACACCGGCACCGGCAGCAGCAGTAGCAGCAAGGTAACCGGCATTTCCACTTATTTAGTGCTATGTAATTGGATATTTATTTTTATATCTTAATGAATATTGATGAAGATATTACCGATGACTCTTCAACTCTCGATCTCTGTACAAACTGTGATAATATTTTTAGAAAAAGTTTACAGCAATAACAAACTCTTTGTTGTTCACCTGAATGTTCGAATTTTAAGGGAGAATTTTTCATCTCTTATTACGCACCTCGATTCTTTTTTAAGCATTCCAGATATTGTTATTGTGTCTGAGATATGGATTTACGTCCTCGAAAAAAACAATTACCATTTACCTGGTTTGCGAAGATTGAAAGTTACGCTTAAGGTGGTATCGGGTGCTTTGTTAAAGGGGATTATTTGGTTAGTGAAGCGAATAGTGTCGATTTCATTAGCGCTGACATTCTTAAAGTTTCTATTGAAATAAATCATATAGATTATGTGTCCTTATGTTGCTATAGATTACATATGTTTAATGTTGTGACGTTCATTGGAGAATTCCCTTGTCGCTTGGCAAACCTTAAACCAAAAAATTTAATTATCTTGAGTAATTTTAACCTCAACTTGCTTGATAATAGTGATACTGTTTCCAATTACTTGGCCCTTTTTCCATCCATCGCATGGTCTAGCCTGCTTCATAAACGAGCCTACTATGTTGGAGTCGGGTAGATCACATTTATGGATGATTTGCCAATTTCTCCTTAAACTCCTGCGATAAGTGCATATTTGGTTTTAAAATTACCAATAACTAAATGACAGGACTGTTGGTTAGCACAAATCGTACTAAATTAGAGAATCGAAATGAAAATTTCCCCAAAAAAGTAACAAAAATTGATTTCGGCAAGCTAAAAAACAATCTTTACTACGCGTATTTGGGTGATGTTTATTCAGCAATTGATGCGTCTGCATCTTATTCTTTTTTTTAGTACGTGTCTCTCTAAATATATTACAAAGTGTGCCTCCAAACTTTTTAAACATCCAAACAACCAAGTTGAGAAACATTGTAGATATAAAAAATTATGCTATCAACTTAAGAAAGAAATCCTATTAGCCGTGATAACTATTATCGTAATCAATTTACTATATTTCTGCTAAGAGAAATTTGAAAAATTAATGGCAGGTAGTCAATAGCATTCTGAACCAGTTTTACTTTAGTACAAGACCTAATGCAATTCGTGTATGTAAATAACTTACAATTATCTTACATTATCGACATTGCGAATGCTTTTGACTACTATTTCACCTCATTTTCAATTTCGAACAGCTTACCAACACAAACATCGCAAAGGAGCTTTTGGAGACTGGCGTACCGTTACAAAGAAATAGTTTTGCCTTCGAATCTATAACTGCTTTTGAAGTCTTAAAGGCAATTGGATCTCTAACAAATTAGAACGCTTGTGGTTTTTATGGCATTTCCAATGTAATTTTTAAAAAATATCGGATGTCTCGTAGTTGTTCGATTTTCGCTCACTCGGAAATAAGAAGTTCTCGAGTGAACTTCTGTGCCAGACCGTTACATTTTCTTTTTTTATAAAATGAAATGGTACGTAGGCGAATTTTAGGCTTCTTTACAAGTACCGTTATTTTTTTTTCTAGGAATTATTTACCAACCTGTCGGCAGTTCAAATCCAAACCCTCTTCCATTACGAATTTAAAATGGGACACAATGTGTCATTGGCAATGAAAAACATTAATAACGCATTTGAGGATGTAGCGGTAAACGAAGTTGGTTTATAAAGTTCCGTTCGGGAGATTTTAGCCTCGAAAATGAACCACGTGGGAAGCCGGAAACGTTAGTTGACGACGATTTTTTACGAGCAACGGTGGATGTGGACCCAACGAAATCGGTGCGGAAGATTGCATAAAGCATGGGAGTATCCCCAATGACAATAATAATAATCGCCTTCATTAAAAAACCAAACTGAAGCGTTTTTGCACCGGATAGTCACCTGTGATGAAAAATGGATGTATGATGATCGTAAAAGATATGGGCAGTGGTTGGATGCAGATGAAAAACCAAAACACACCTCTAAGCCCGACCTTTCACCATAATCTCGGTGAAATTTGGTGGACATCGAAAGGACCAATCCACTCATTTCTTCAACGAGGAGAAACGATAAACGCTGTGAAATATTATGAAGAAATCGACATATTGCATAACAAATTGGCTGAAAAGCAATCTGCGTTGGTGAATAGGCACGGTCCGATTTTTTGCATGACAATGCTAGACCGCATACGTCACAAGTAACGGTGCAAAACCTGTTGCAGTTAGGATTTGAAATTTTTCTACATCCATCGTACTCTCCTGATATTTCTTCAACGGATTACCATCTTTTCCTCAATCTGGAGCATAAGTCATAAAGCAGAGGTCATAAAAGCCTTGAAGATTTCATTGCCTCAAAAAGTCAGCAGTTCTACGAAAAAGGAATATTTGACCTTGTATTACGTTGGAAGAATGTCATAGATGCCATTTTTAGATCTTATTTTTATTGAATGAAAATTTACGGAAAAATAATATTGGCTTTTAATCTTTTACTATAAAATCGGACCTTTCATGCGGTACTACACAATACTATCAACTGTTTTTAACCGTAGCATATCCTTTAGAGGTTTTCTAAAACTCTGAAATGCGCGGATGAAGTTCCACTATTTAAAGAAGGATTAGCAGGAGATATGATCAATTACTGGCCGGTTTCGCTTCTTCCAGTTTGCAGCAAATTTTTTGAAAATATGGTTAAGGCGAAAATAATGTCTTTTTTTAAATACGTCGAAGTTTCTTAACACGGTAAAATTAGATTTTCGGCACGGGAAATCAACGGAAGATGCCCTTCTACATTTTTGTTTCAGCATTTTCTCTAACCTTGATGCTAAAAAGCTCACTGCAGGCTTGTTTGTAGATATTACAAAAGCCTTCGATATGGCTAACCACACTATTTTGTTAGGAAAGCTTGAGGAAGCTGGATTTCATTGTTTCATGATCGATTGGTTTAGGTCTTACCTTTCTAACAGATCTCAGAGAGTAAAGATTGCGGAAATCAGGAGCGAAATCCAATTGTTTAATTTGGGAGTACATCAGAGTTCTGTTTCTGTTTCTCATCTACATCAATACATTGTTGGCTGTTCTTATGGATTTGATAGTTTGAATTTGATATCGCATATAAACTTGGATCTTAATATGTTAAGGATGTGGTTCGCCAAACATAGATTGAGGATTAGCTTTAAAACTAAAATAATTTTAGTTTTTACTTTTTAGAATTTTACTTTCATGCACCGGAGTGTCAAAAATTCAAATTGGCAGTTTGCACATGTGTTTCTAATTTTTCAACCCATTGTGGCTCCCTTAATTGCATTGATAAGTGTTTTTTAATCGTAAAAGTGTATGAGTTCAAGTACTTGTGGCTAACTATCGATTCTAGAAAGAGCTTTGCAAACCATATGGAGTTTTTAAGGAAATATTTTCGATGCACTTTAAGACATTTTTTTATTTAAAAAATGTTTATTCAAATAAACTTTTTAAAACAATTTATTATGATATTTTTCATTCGAAGCTTCAATACTGTATCTTGTGTTGGTGACGCTCTTATTTGAATAAAATTAAGCCTCTTTTAATTTTCCAAAAAAATGTTTTGAGAATAATTTGCAGAAAACCCCGTCGACACCCAAGTTTTCCATTCCTTCATTTGTATTGTTTTAGAGTGTTAAAAACTTTTTTCATGAGATCAGGTAATTTTAATTACAGATTAATTTCACCGCGTGCGGTTGAAAAACGCCACATGGGCATAGTACCCCGGCGTAAAATCCCGGACTTTACAAATTAATTTGTATCGATCCCTTGAAAATAAATAAATAAATAAATATCTTTTCGAATGTTGTATCTGTACCGAGGTATCGTACTACTGCTTGTAGTAATTTTTATTTGGTTTCATGTTCTCGCCTATTTAATATGCCTCCCCTTCTAATTAGAGTATTCGCTTTTTCTGGAAGGATTGAAAAATGTGTGAGAAATTGGTTATTGACTTTTGGTTATGCTATTTTAAAATCTATTTTTTCTTTTAAAGTTTAATTTTGAATTTTTATTTTGGAAATGTATATTCTCATTATTTTTAACTTTTTTGCGATTGTACATTTTTTCCTTTTTCCCCGCCCCATATTTGAAATTAAGTTTTTATAGTGAAGCCCATTGAAGAGGCATTTGACACTATATTAATACTGTAAGTATATAAAAACAAAAAATATCAGGTATATTATTTCTTAAATTCTCTATTGTAACTGTTATAGAACGAATTAGTGTTTTTGAATTTATAGGAAATAAAATTTATATCTATCATAATTGATAAAATCTATCAATCTGACATTCTTGTTGATTTGTATATAAAAAGTAGCAACGGATAATATACGCCAATCTGATACGGCCCTCTATAAGGTTACTCTTAATGAAACCTTTGATTTTGAGCAATTATTATTATTATTAAAGAAAGCTTCGGTATGTAAAAGATAAATTACGTCTTTAGGTTTTATTGGCTAAAATATTTTATATAGCAACACGACTTGAGGAAAAACCACAAATACTTCTTCTACTTATCTATTAAGCTGTTTATCTGATTATTTTGGTATCAAGTAAAACCTACAAACACAATTATAAATTAGAAGTAATGTCCTAAGTCATTCTAGTTATTATAAGCCAGGTTATTATCTCTGTGAGTGACTTTCGCAACAACTGAGCTTCAGTTTCTAGAATAATTATTTTTTGGCATTTGTAGGTTCGTTAAAAAACGCAAAAACAATTTGTAGTCAAGCAACGTGTAGCTCTGCTATTACTTCATATTTCCCGCGGTGGCATCTGACTAACTAACCTCGTATGCATGATACTTTTTATAGCTTCTTATGAAAAAACATTGCCCTAAACTAAAACACCAAAACCACTGGAATCACTGTCTATCTTTGAGAATAATGAAACTGGTATGATCTTTAGTCTTGTAGAGAACCTATTCAACTCTTGGTGACGGTTTCTATGTTTGCTCGATCATGTTAAACGAGCGAATCTTATCTCGGATTATGGTGAACGTAAAAAAACTGCTTTTTTAAATCTATAGTATAAAATTTATTTAATTCGAATTACCATAAGTTCGAACGGTGGAGGGAACAATACAAACCTATGTACTACGTTTTTGCTGCTCTTTATAACTTAAATTTGCCTTACTATGTATGCTTGTATGCTTTTCTGCATTCCCACAGGTATGCACACGCAGAATGTGAATTGAGTAGTCAGCAAAGAAAAACTTTGGAACATTTATGTAATCCAATGCTTTGCATTTTCTGTTTCTTCTTTTATGATGCTATCAAATGTGTTATTATTTTTGATTGGTGGATAAGCTGTATACTCGTACATAAGTAGTACGGGTAAAAAAAAACCTCCACCGTGGTCAAACTGACACTATTTGTCGAAACCCGAATTCGCTAATCAGGGCTTATTGCCATCCTTTTGCTTGATGATTTTGGTGAGAAGGTGAAAGGGGATTGAACTTCGGCATAGAGGAATTCCGTCCTTTGGGACACCACGAAATTGCGGTAAGGCAAATCTCGAAAAACCCATCACCACTCCTAAAGGGAAAACCGTACGAGGTTTCGCGCAATCATGTGAGACTTTTAGCTTCAAGAAAGGTACTTCATCATTAACTTTGAAGTTAAGAGTGTAGTAATAAAGCTACTTGAGAGATAGAGAGATTCCTTGGCTGACTCAGATCACTCAGATAATCTCATTATGCTTAGACACCATCCCCTTCACCAAATCTTATACAACCTGGATGATTTGAATGCAACCATCGTCGTACCACCTTGTCATTGGGCTAAGGGCAATACCTTCAGGAGGCCAAATTCGCCGTTTCCAATATCACCATTCAGGTCACTGAAAGCAGAAAACACATGCCCCTTCCTAGGAGCTACGAATTGTATACATAACAATGGCATAAAAGCATCTAATTATAAGATCTTCTTATACATGTAATATTGATGTAGCATTAGTATCAGAAACTTGGCTAAATTCAACCGATTATTTGTCTAATACTATCTATAAATGCTATCGTTTGGATAGGGAAGAGAGAAGTGGTGGGGGTATTGCTGTAGTTATAAAACGTTTGATTGAACACAAAGTACTTCCCATCGTAAGTACAAAATTAATTAAAACCATAGGTATCGAAGTCCCCTTTACTAATGGTCTATCTCTGAAAATTTATAGTGCATATTTTCCAGGTGGGTCAACTTCACCACAAAAACGACGAGATCTCCGCAATGATCTTTTAAAATTACTTAATACAAATGATCTATTCCTTATTGGTGGTGATTTCAACTGCAGGCATAGACGCTGGGGTTGTCTCAGAGCCAACGCCTGGGGTAACATTCTTGCAGACTTAAACTCAAGGCATTCCTTTGATATTCTTTATCCACCAAATCCTACCTATATTCCAGCTAACAGGAACAGGAACCCATCTACATTAGATCTATTTTTAACTAATATGCCTGATCTTTTCACTCCTCCCATAACACTTAATGAACTCAGTTCTGACCATTTACCTGTTAAATGTAGTGTTATTCTTTCTCCAGTTAAATGCTCAAATCGTATATACGACATCAAAAACGCCAATTGGAAGTTATTTAAAAGGTTAATGCGATCAAAACTGGAAAATGCTTGGGTTCAAAATAACAGTCCAACTCAAATTGATCAAAATGTAAATATGTTTACAAATGCCATTCTTGAGAGCTTTGATCTGTCAGTACCTAAGAAAACGGCCTTAAGTAATGCCTCAAATATTTTACCGCATTACATTCTTCAGTTTATTACGCAAAAAAACACCTGCAGATCTAGATGGATACGCACGAGAAATGATTTCTATCTCAGCGAATATAAGAAAATGAATTCTTTAGTCAAATTCGCTATTGCTAATTTCAAAAACCAATCGTGGAACGAAAAGCTCCAATGTTTAGACAAGGGCAGCAAGCCATTCTGGAATATAATCAAAGTAATTAAGAAAAAACGTATCTACATTCCTCCCCTTAAAACAGGGGACTCTGTAATGCTTTCTTGTGTTGATAAGGCTAATGCGCTAGCAAACAAATTCTCACTCAATCATTCGATTGCCAATAATATTACCCCACCTATGCACATTGAAGCTTCCGTCAAACAGTCCGTAGATTTCGTTAATTCTCAAACTTTAGATAATGATTTTAATCGCATACCTATTAAAGAACTAAAAGATCTTATAAGTAGACTAAAAACTAGAAAATCTACTGGCCTTGATGGTATTAGGAATGTATGTCTTAAGAACCTACCACCTTTTGCTCTTACGAAATTAACGGAACTATTTGACTGCTGCCTAAGATATGGATATTTCCCAATGCATTGGAGAACTGCCAAGATAATTCCCATTTTGAAGCCTGGAAAAGATCCGAATTTAACCTGTAGCTATAGACCAATTAGCTTGCTTAGTTCTTTGAGTAAATGCCTAGAAAAAATCATAAAGAACAGAATTATTTCCTTCTTAAAGAACAACTCTATTCTACCTTCTGAACAATTTGGTTTTAGAGCTTTTCACAGTACTACACACCAAGTACATCGTATTACAAAGGACATTAAGAACAATCTATCAGATGGAAAAAGTACCGGTATGATAATTTTAGATATTGAAAAAGCTTTTGACACCATATGGCATGATGGCTTAATACATAAGCTTACCAGCATTAACCTCCCGCTGTATCTTGTCAAAATTATTCAGTCTTTCCTATCATTCCGAAATTTTACAGTGTCAATTAATCGTTACTTTTCAGGCAATAAATTAATTAATGCTGGAGTTCCACAAGGGTCCGTTCTGGCTCCAGTCTTATATAATGTATACACTTCCGATTTCCCCAATCTGACAAACTGTAGTATCGCCCTGTTCGCAGATGATACTTGCATTTACTCATCTGATGCAATTGGTTTCAATGTTGAAACGAATCTGCAATTAGCTATACATGCTTTCGCATCATACTGTGTTAACTGGAAAATCAAAATTAATGCTTCTAAGACTCAAGCTATCTTTTTCACTCGTAAAAGGAAAGCTTGTTTACTACCAAGCAACAGACTTCTATTGAACGGTGTTCAGATTGAGTGGAAATCGAATGGAAAGTACCTTGGTATATATTTAGACAAACACTTAACTTTTAATCTTCATGTGCAAGAAGTAATTAAAAAAGTCAACACAACCATAAGAATTCTTTACCCTTTCATATGTAGAAATTCGAAATTGAATGACCCGAATAAATTACTAATTTTTAAGGCTATCTTTCAAGCCATAATATTCTACGGATCTCCAGTCTGGGGTAGGTGCGCGAAAAGTCACTTGCGCAAACTTCAGACAACCCAAAACAAATTATTGAAAATGATCTTAAATCTACCTTGGTTTTTCTCTACAAAAGAACTACATGAAATAGCAAATATAGAAATGGTAGAAAATAGAATTGAAAAGATTTGGAACCAATATAATATATCGTGTCTATCCTCTGAAAATGACTTAATCATAAATTTAGCATCATAGTGAATGCAACACTTTTTTCTGTTCTTAGTTTAGTTCAACTAATCATATATTTATTTCTTGTATTTATTTATTTATTTATTCATTTTCTCTTTTCTTATTTTTTGCTTTACTTATCTTGTTTGTTTATTTATATATTTATTTATTTATTTATTTACTTGTTTATTTTACTGTTTAATTATTTATTTATTATTTTTCCTTGTTTTGTGCTTTATTTATTGTGTTATTTATTTATTTATTTATTTATTTATTTATCTATTTACTAATTCTTAATTTATCTATTCACTTATTTACTTATTCATTTGTTTACTTATTTATTATTTATCTTTTATTTATTTATTATTCTTTTGTTTATTTATTTATTATTTATTTCCAAAATATTAATTAAATAGTATTAAAGTTTGTACTTTCAACCCAGTTATGCAACCACTTCTCTTTTCCCTCCAAGGATATCGGGCATAGAACTTATTTTAGTGAAGGTTTTTAGTGGCTTTTCCTTCAAATTTATAAAATTCTGTGATATTATTTTAAGCATTTATAATAATATTTTAGTAGTAAGGTGCTTCAACCAAATCTCTGTAATACGAGCATTATAACTATAAATATTGTAAACATTATGCCACAATAAATAATAATAATAATAAGATCTTTTACCTGGCAAGTACACAAGGTATACTCCGAACTTGTATTTTTTCCAGATCTTTTACTTTTATAAAGTAAATTATTTATTTTTTATATTGCCCTGGTAAAACAGCCCATGTTTAAATTTTAAAAATATCGTATGTGTAGCATGCTTTTCATAGAAGTGATTTATGGTATTCTTGAGTTTATGAACACTATATGGGCGTACAGCTAGAAAACAACTAAAATGATTATACTTTACCATGGTAGGTATTCATCCACACAGATAGATATATATAAATAAATAATTCTCATAAAACAAGATTTGTGCAGTTTATGATTGAAAAGCTTTCATGTGAAATACAAATACACTTATCTATTTCTATTGTATGTAGTTATTACTGGCGTAGATAGCAGAAAGTTATATCAGTACAGAAAAAGTTGTGATTAATGTTTTGTGAATTCATAATGGATGTGAAATCAAGTCATGCTTCCAGGGCAAATGATACCGTGAAAAGTGAATCTACATATGTATATAGGCGGTGAACTTATTTTATATATGAAACAAATATGCATGGTTTTGTGCCCAATTAATATATGAATTATTTGAGAATTAGTTTTAGCACGAAAATTAGTTGCGCATATATCTATAGTTTCTTACAACCTATTACCGTAACTAGTTAGTCATTTAAATACGCAGAGTTAGAAGAAAATCTGAGACAGAGAGAGCTTTGTTTTTTTTCAATGTTGTTGTGTATCATTTTTTTTTAAATTAGCATTTAATCGCTTGGTGCCATCATGACAATAAAAATTAACTAAGCAAATCCACTACATTACTAGATCCACTAGATTACTTTAACTATTGTCGTGAAACAGCCGAAATTATATCGTCCCACGTTGATGTTAACATTGGCGGCAAAGAAAAAACTGCACAAATCGACGAAACTTTTCTTACGAAAAGGAAATACCACAGAGTCCGTATTAATGAACAAATAACAATGGTGGTATTGGGGTTGTTTTGCAAAGAAGATACGGTCGGGGGTTTCTTTAAAGTAAACAAGACCGATGCAACCAACACAATTAATGATTTGGAGAATCAGAACAAGCTTCTGAGAAAAACAATTTTATGCCGAAAAACAACAGACTACCTTCATCAATATATGGCACTTTTTTTTTATCGAAAATACTTGAAAAAAGATATAAGGACGACTTGGGCTCCCAAATTATGGAATTTTTGCTGGACGTAAGAAAAATATACCCATGTTTTACCGATGGTAATGAAAGTGTAGGTTTGCAATTAAAGGACTTCGATCCTCCCACCGTTCACAGTGAGCACTCACCATCAATGACGAACTCAACGAACTCGACAGTAACACCAGTACGGACGATTTTATTGACGAGACTTACATACTTTTTTAATATGTACATTAAAAATCGACTTGACTATTTTTAATTAACTACTGACTTACTGACAAACTGACTGATTGAGAAGCGGAATGCAGTGCAATTCTACCTCCTCGTGGTGCATTCTGGGTAACGCTAAATGATTTGCAATACAAAGATGATGGTTCATCAACATTAATCCTCAAAGTGAGATCACCGTAAATACCAAAACACAAAAATCTCATAAAAAAGTAGTTTTGGTAATTTTCAATTTTCCCAAAAACTAGACGACATAAATCCATTTGGTTCGATTCAAAATTGATATAGGCATCGACCACAGGAATCTAATTTACCACTTCATTTCACAATTTTGGAAAAAATTGGTCCAAACATCATTTTTTAAATTGTTTTTATCAAAATTTTGGGTTTGCATGCGAATTTCTTAAAAACTATTGATACAAATAATATAGCTGGAACTTAGGGTTGAAGAATAGGTTTCTGACTTTCGAAACTGGTACAGTCCTTTATTATAAGTGTTGCCGTTGTTTTTTAATTTTTTTTTTTTTCATTTTAAATCATTTTTTAATAAAATTGCCCCTACCTCCTAAAAGGGCCCCTCTCAAAGTAAAATATGCTTGTTTTTGACCCCTCTATAAAAATCCGTTATCAATTTTTGGCGCCAAAGTTATCGTACTCTCCCCACTTATTATTTATAAGTTATCTATATAACTTAGAAAAAATTGAATAATTGGAATGTGCTATTGTACAATAGTTGAAACTGGTGTTGGATATAAACAAAATAGTGAAAAGTCTTGCGACGATAGACTTGTAGTTAAAGTTGTTCATATTGAGTTGCACTAACTTTTCAATCATGAAAATGTCATCCACAATTTTCATTGCAAAAATTGGTTGTTCATTTGACATCTATGTATGTATACAAAAATGCCCATTCTTCTGCAAAAATGCTTGAGTCATCTAGTTTGGTTTATTCTCCGAATAATTTAAGTGTTCAAGTTCCTCGACCGCCAATTTAAGGATTTTGGGTTTTTGTTCCAATCGACTTCCTAAAGTCGTACGTTTCTTTGAACTGGCTTCGTATGTTGTGACTTTCTTTAATAAAATAGTGAAGTTTGTGTAGTGGACAAATAACAGATATTAATTTCAACTCATATATACCCATACATCCTCATTTTCATCAACTGTATAGGAGTCGTCCATTGTTGGAAAGCCGGTGATCTAAGTCTCTTTGTCTTTCAAAAATATCAGGCCGCGAAAATATTCTGCTCCTATAGAGCTTCCAGTTCTATTTATACTTTTTTCTACTTATTTCCTATTCTCCTCGGAAAACAGTTCTCATGTGAGCGACTCTTTGTTTTAGCATTTCGATTTTGTCGTAAGTATCGATTTCTTTATATTTTGTTAATAGTCCTCTCTGATCTTCTACAACACTGGTAAACTCTCGAATCTCATCGTCAGGCGAGCCTACATACTAGTTATTTGCAAGTAGTCTGTCAACCATTTGGGCAATTAGATCTCGTCTAGAGTGTGCTTTAACGGAATTTCAACTAGTTGAAATGAATGCGACCGATGGGTTATGTCAAAAAATTCCTGATAAAAAGAACTAGTATTATTTTCCTCTAAGTCTAGAGTTCATAAGGCAAATGCGATGGATCGCATCAAGCTTGGTTTTGTGTTAAAACTTTCTGTAGGGGTGCCACGTCAATTAAGTCAATAAAAGAAAAAAATTTAATGGACCGAATTTCCATATGTACTTCAAACACTCTTCGCCAGAAAATAGAGCCATTCTTAGACCGCTTAGTTTGTGAGGTGAAAAGTTGATAGTTTATAAAAACGTTGCAAGAAAAAAAGCCTATATTTAAAGACGGGAAACTCTACTTCAATATCAATAACTGGTGTGCAGCTAAAGGGGGTTTCTGGTGAGACCTCAATGGTCTGATGTACTATGAGTTGGTTAAACAAAGTAAAACGGTAAATGCTGATCGTTATTGTACTCAGCTTGATTTTTGTAACAAAATGGTGTGTTGAATTTCACACACCATCAAAGAAATGTGCACCTTTGGCCAACAGAAAGGGCATAGTCTTTTACCAGGACACTGCAAGGCCCCAACCATCAAATACTCCTGATATTGTACCATCGGATTAATACCTATTACGAATTCGCCGTTCCGTTTTTTTTTTAAACGGAAAAAAACACATACTGTTATAATTTGGAAAGCGTTTCAAAGTGTTTTCATCTCCTTCTTGCGCAGAGGGGACTCCAGATAAGCCTCCCTAGCATAGAATTTTTCATTTTTGTGTCACCGAAACCTAGCACCGATAAAAGTTTGATCGATGAGATGTGAGACATGGAGCCTGTAACACAATACAACAAGTGCTTGTAAAATTTAACAACTGTTGAAAATTTGTGTAACACGTAACAATAAGTCATAGAGCGCTGCGATATTTGTTTTAGATTCTCTCAACAAGTGGTAAATTTGATAAATCTACTTTTTCTGTAACTGGAAACAATAAGTGTTGGAGGAAGAGAGTCTCTACTGGTTGAGAAATTAATAAATTCTAACTGACAGTTGTTAGAAGTCAACAAATTTGAATTAAATATTTGCAATAGCGTTTACCAAGTGATAATAGTGGGAGGGTTTTTTCAAAATGTTTTTTTTTTATTCTAAATCGGATAGTGCCATGGAGAATCAAGGAAATAAAAAAATATATAAACAAAGAATTAATTCCAAAATAGAGTCTAATTTGTTATGTTAATCGAAAAATTTCGTGTGCCAATAAGAGTTGTTGATTACCTTACGGAGAGACTTTCCCCTGAATTACGTTCGCCAACTAATAAAAGCAAAGGGCTTAGTGTTAGGCAGAAAATACTAATAGCCTTGCATTGGTTTGGGACAGGATGTCAGTACCATGTTATAAGTGACGTTCATGGTGTTAATAAAATGACAGTGTGCCGGTGTATAAAAGAAGTCACTTTTGCAATCAATGAAGTTGAATTTCAAAAACAATTGTGTTGGCCCGAAAGTTTACACCTTACGATTCAGGACTTTTTTAAGGAAAGTGGTATGCCGGAAGTGTGTGGTGTAATCGATGGTATTTTGATTAACATTGACGCACCATCAAATAATGAATCAGTTTTCGTTGACTGACATGGCAGACATTCAATTAATTATATGACAATATGTGGACCCGACCTTAGATTCTATTATGTTAGTACTAACTGGCCGGGAAGTGTGCATAATGTGCGAGTGCTGCGTATTTCGCGTACTATTTGTACGCTATTTCAAAAAATGGAAAATGGATGGAGGCCTTTTCATAATGCCGTAATATTAGGTGACAGCGATTACCCATTAAGAAACCTCATCCGCAAATACGGTGTCTGTTATCCGTTACAACAGGGCACATAAGAAAACACGACTTGATTGAGTGAGCATTGGGAGTTTTGAATGAAAAGTTTCCGTGCCTGAATCACCTGCGAGTTGATCCCGTAATTGCTGCAAATATATTTAAATGCTGTGTTACTTTGTGCAACATATCTCGCAGTTTTGTAACCTATACCTTAGAGGAAGAAAATACAGAACAGCAAGAGGAAACAAGCGATGAAGTGGAAATTTTATACCCAGCGCCGTCCCAAGATGCACAAATGAGACAGCAGCAGCTTTACACCTTTTTTCAAAATTAACAATATAAATAAAAACAAAATATTTACACATGCATATGGAAAACATTTATTCACTTCCTTTTTTTTCAAAGAAATACAAATTTATTTAAATTCAAAAGAAATTTATTATCATTATTATCCATAGAATAAGAATTGTAATTTTCTATGTTAGAATCACCGGACGTGTCTTGAGCACCAATTTTGTCAGCTCCACCATCCGCTATTTGTTTTTCCAACAAACGAATCTCCAATCTAGTTTTATAATTTACCAACTCGAAGTATTCTATCATAAGTTTTCGTTTTCTTACAATCATTGGACACTCCTTCTTGGGTAGTCGCTTTCTGCCTGCAAATTATGTAATAAATCATATAACACTGCATCATTACATTTATAGGTAATATATGTTACCTGTTAAGCTTCGCACAGGGTTAGAGTGAGATGCAGAATTACTCTGTGTGAATTCTTCTAACATACTTCCACTAGGGCGAGAATCTATATAAAAAAATTTAGGTTTTTGGGTTACGATTTTTTTTTTATTTCACTAACCATTATTGCCATGGTCCATAGACTCTTCAACACCAAGGCCAATTATAACTGCTGACTCTCGTCCAATAATATCAAGCACGATATTATCACAGGAACTGAGATTGCAATCTTTATCACCTGCAGATCCCGTTGTTTTGGAGTTGACTAATTTGGCCTGCCGATACTTTTTATCTAAGTATTTGAAACAAATATCAAATATCAATACTTACTATGGCATACTTCCTACAATTCTGCCAAAACACATCTCTGATATAAGCCCAGTCTTTTCCCACAGGAACTATATTCAAATTTTGTGCTAATAAATGTATATTACGCCCTTTATCAGCTTTGATTTTGTTAATAAATCAGAGAACGCACCAAACAAAATGTGTTTGTTTTATCTAATTTTTGACAATATTATTATTTGTTCAACAGATTAACAAGTCTAGGGACATTTTTTTTTTCAACAAGTGTTACGATTTTTGTTGTGACACAGAAATGAACTGTACTTGTTGAACAAGTATAGATAAACAAGTACTTGTTGTATTGTGTTGCATGCCCCTGATTTTCCTTAAATGTGGACTATGTTAATAGATTTCGATCAGTACTGCAAACATTTCGAAAGAGTCCTCTACTTTTATGAAAAAAATATTATTGTATTTTGTGTATATTTTTTTTAATGATTTAAAAAGACATCAGCGGATTTTGGTTAATATCTAATGGCCGTGATTCGGCATGAAGACGCGTCATCTGACAGAAATTTAAATCGTTAGAGCTACTCGTATTTCTTCGCGACTTATCATGAACGAAAAAAAGTGGCACATACAGACATACATACATATAGGTATACCCACACACACACACGTACATACATTTTCTAAAATTAACTTTAACTACTCTAGGACAGTCTACATGTAGGACATCCTGGCACAAACGGCTAGAGACGAGGGAGTAGACAAAATTTTGTCAGCAATTCATATAAAACTCTCGAGGTATGCAATTTGGACATGTGGAAAACACGCCTTCCAAGATGCCAGCGATCAGGTGGATAGGTACGTTCGTGAAAAAAGTGAAACAAAGGTAATGTTAGAAAGCGTAAGTGCAGATGTAGATGAACGTGGTTAGTAGCAGAGACTCTAATGCCTGGGCAACAAAGTGGGGTAGCAAGCTCAGCAATACCATATTACGTATCCTACTAGAAACATTCGCAACCTTGGATGTAAGCATTGTAAACAGTGGTCAAGCAAATATTTTTAAGAAAGCGGTACAAAACTCTTTCTAGGAAAACGAATATACTCGTATTTATTGTAATAGAGTTTTCTAAAAAATATGGTTTATTTGTGCGAGACACAGTCCAGGGATACCACTGGACTAACGAACAGCGACTGCTTGAAGCATGACTTTATCGCAGTTCACTTATTTCAACGCAGTCTTTTATAGTTCTTACGGAGGTAACGCCGTCATTAATGGATCTGCAGGAGTTTGGATTGAATTCTCAATAGAACTTTTTTGTCCCCTTTCATGGAAGAAGTGCATGTGATGGACAGCAAAATGCCTGGCTTCAAGAGCTAGCCTACAAAGACTGTATAGGTGTATTATGAACAAAAATTATCTATGGAATCAAGATTTTATAATGTAAAGCCTAGTATGTAGCTGATGAAAAATTTCATTATACTTTTCATTTTGGAGTACGCAGTTTCGTAACGAAATTATGTTTAGGTGGATAATTGTACTAGAATTGCTATGGAGATTTTGAATATATGATAGCGAAAGGAATGATTACTCTACTCTGGGTTACAATTTTTTCATAGCCAAATAAAAATGATTTGTAGGTGGAGTTGCAATTTTTGTGCATGGATGTTGGAATTTGATAGATTAGGTTATTAATTTGTTTGTGGAAGAATTTCCTAATCGTATGATTAGTGAGAAGAGAGTCCATATTGTAATATTGTTCTTCTGCTTAACGGGCTCGCAATCCTTGAAGAGTTTCTGCCTGAGACATTACACTCCTCCATCCTTTGCGGTTTTGGGCACGCTGCTTCCAGTTATCCAGACCAAGCGCTCTGGCATCAGCGCTGACTTAAAACGGAGGTTCGGCCTTCATTGTCAGATCGAACATGGGCTGGGAATCGAAGGTACTCTTAGCTGGAGCAACATTGTACATTCATTCGATGTGGCCGAGCCAATGTAGTCGACGTATTTTGGCTTTTTGGACTACATCTACATCTTGATACAGTTGTATCTTCTTCTCCATTCGTCCCCCTCGCACACAGGGCCAAAAATCCGTTGAAGAATTTTTCTTTCAAAGGAGCCCAGTATCAGTTCTTCCTCCTCAGTATCGTCCACTTGGCGCCATACTAGCAGGATTAGTGTTTTGTAACGCATACTTTTCATCCTTCGAGTTAGGAATTTTGAACCCAATTTAAAGCTTTGCCAGCCCGAAGTAGCAACTGTTACGTAGGGTAATTATTCTTCGGATCTGCACTAGGGTGTCATTCGTCGAGTTCACCTTTACTCTGAGGTAGGCAAACTCCTTAACTACCTCGAAATTGTTGCTATTAATAGTGACGTTTTGTTCTAGGTTTGTTTGTTAATAACATGTACTTATAGTCTGCTATTTTCCTCGGCCGTTAGTAAACACTGCCAGACTGCCTTATTTGAAATCACACTAATAAGTACTACCTATGAATGTACATATTTTTTGGTTATCCCTCACTGCCAAATCTATACTGCGTGCTCTTGGGGTATTAGTCTTGTCCTCGTTTATTTCAAGGCCAACATATTTCGCCTGTTCTTCAATCGACGTGAAAGCCTCTATCACGGCATGTTGGGAACGACCGATAATGTTAATATCGTCCGCATATCCCAGTAGCTGAAATGACCTGTTAAAGATAGTGCCTTCCGTGTGGACACCTGCCCTGCACACTATCTGCTCCAGAACGAGATTGAAAAAGTCACATGATAGCGCATATCCTGCCGAAATCCGATGCACGTTTGAAAGAGTTAAGAGGCGTTACTTCTGTAATTTTGCAGAACGGTTTGAGACGTCAGTTTTTATTTTTTCAGTTTTAAATCATTTTATTTCCTTAATCATTAACTCTTACATACTAACAAAAAATGCTTAAATGCTAGCTTAAAATTACTTAACAATCTTATACTAACTTACTGGCCCCACACAGGCACTCTAAGCTAATCTAAATTCTTATATCTATGTCTTTCGACTTTATGTACATTTTCTTTACTAATAATTATTTACTATACTTAAAGCTAAGAAAAAAATTGCTAACAAAAACTTAGCCTATGGACATAATTTTTTATTTTTTATAAAAACTTAATATCTAACTTAAAATAAACCTTAGCCTACCTAACCTAGATGCACAATACACACATACACACATAGACATTATACACAATTATATACATATATTAGGATATACCTTTGTATACACTAATATATGTATATATTTCTTAGATGCTAACCTAAACCTATGTAAGCTGGCCATCGCTATTTACCGAGAAAACAGATTGGTCAGCTCTGCCTCATTAGTGAGGCTGGTCCGTAATTGACGGAAACGACGACGAAACATCTTCTCCATCATTCAACCACCAGAAATGCTGGTGCTGCCGAACGACATCCCTCTTATCGCGATTCCCCACCGCCCTACTGAACCTGAGGCGATCCGCACTGCCGTGTGCGACGTCTCTGTTGTAGTTGAGTCGCCTGTCCCCAGCTGTCCGAGCGACATGGAAGATTAACGGCACCGCTGATCTATCCTGGATCAACCCTATCTGATCTAGGTAGAGGAATGCTTCCGGTGGAACGAAGTCGTCAGAGCGCACACTCTCGTGGTAAAGGTAATTGGGGTAGTAAGCCCCAGATATCAGGTTATTCGTCGATGTCATTGCTCTTGCAATGTGCCTTCGAGTCAGCTTAATTACGAAGTTGTCCACTCTTATTAGGTTCGACCTGTTGTAAAGGACTCTGGTGTTCTGTACAAGCGAAGACAAGCCCTAAGGCAAGCCTTCTCAAACACCCGAATCTTTTCCATTAAGCTTGCTCGTACATTGAACCACACGGGACAACAAAATACCAGCATGGGCCTGATAAGGGCCATGTAGCAGATTACCTTTACCCCCGCATCGAGTTGGCTGCTATTAAACAGTCTCTTTGTGAGGGCAAAAGCACCTTTAGCTCTGGCCAGAGCAGCATCTACATTTTTGCCAAAATACAGAAACTGATCCAGCCAGATTCCAAGGTATCTGACTACATTTCGACAGGCAAGAGGTTGTCCGTGTTGTCCAATGATAGAGAACTTTCGCCAATTTTTTCTGGTATCCCTAGAGGCTCCAGACAACGGCGTCCTAAAGAGAATGGTTTCCGACTTCTGAAAGTTGATTTTCAACTTCCAGTCATCGCAAAATCGTCTTATCTTATCGAAGTCACTTTGCAAGAGAGTATTAATGACGTCGATTTTTGGACCTGTTCTGTACGCTATCAAATCGTCTGCGTACGCAATAGTATGGGGAAGTGAACCTATCAAGTTGTATAAATGTTAAATAGAATCGGCGAATTGACCGCGCCTTGCTGAAGACCATTTTTAATTTGAAATATTCCAACAGAAGTCACATCACCATTTTTCACGATGAACTGTCTGTTGGTTAGCATATTATAAAGAATGTACAAGAGTGGTTTACTGATCCCCAGCCTAGTCAGTTTATAGAAAAGACCCTCTAACCATACGGTGTCGAAAGCCTTCTTCAAGTCAACAAGGCAGGCACCAGTGCATTGTTTCTTGCCTTTGTTCCATTGGATATCAGAAACCAGTTTAGACGCGGCATGTGAGATATCATGTCCCGCCTTAAAACCGAATTGATTATTCGGATCTATATGTTTGTCCTCAACCCACCTAGACAGAGCTCTATTGATTACCTTTTCAAAAACCTTACTGATATTCGGAGGGAGACTTATCGACCGGAGATTCGCCGGATTTGGGGATAGGTTGAACCACCGCCGTTTTCCAATGCACTGGATAATGTGCATTATTCATTGCATTATTAAACAGGGTGGTGTAAATGTCCACCGCTTCTAGAGGAAGATGTCGAAGCACGATGTTCGGAATACCATCGGTCCCCACCGATTTCTTAGCCCTGATTGTGTCGAAGATCTCATGGAGTCCTTCCTTCGAAATGAACGGGGGTAGGCCACCCTCTCTGGCAATGACGTTATTTGCCATATTTTCGTCGCTAAACCGGGTGAAACCAGAGCCCTCGGATCTCCAACTCCCTATTTCATTTCGAATGCAGAAGTCGTGCACCAAGACGCGACTGTCCAGGTCGTAATTAGGGTCAATGTTATCAATGGCCTTGTATACTTCCTGGAAAGTCGCCCCTGTGGCCTCAACCTTCTCCTGTGGATCCTCGATCACAAAGAAGTCGTCATCATCAGCGGGTTCATTTGGATCAATACCTGCTATTGTCAGTAACCGTTCGTTGTCTGTTGTCCGGGCTATTTTAAGACACTGAAGGTCGTTTTGATTTTTTCTCCGAAATAGTTTATTGATTTGCGGAAACATGTTCGGGTTGCTGGTGTTTACAGCCCGAACCTTGTTGTTCCAATATGAGCTTACAGCAATTCTGTAATTTTCTTTTAATAACTTTTGCACATTTTTAATCGACGACTTCAGTGTCCTAATCTCCGGATCTTGTATGTCAGTTAACTGCCTGTACAAGTTTTTGAGTCTTGACAGAAGTCTACTTTTCTGTCGGTGCAGTGCGTCAATAGTACGATTGCGGAACAGGTCTTCGTTAGTCGTACGTCGATACCGCGGTATTGTAGTGTCCATAGTTTGTTTAATTGTCTCGTCCATTTGTTTTAGGTACTTGTCGATCTCCTCGTTTGACAAATTCCTATTGGACGGTGGGTGGAGCGTATTCGAGGAGAGCGCTCTTGGCAATGTTGCGGAGAAGCGTGTCCATCGAGTCTTACTGTAGTTGTAAGAATATCTTTGGACAAACTCCTCCAATTCCGCAATTTCGTTGGGAACTGTAATTTCGGTGCTAAAACCGCAATGGTCGCTGTCATACACGAATGTGCGCAGACAGTTTAATGTTTGTAAATTCGTACCTGTCAGTCGTATACGTTCGTCGTACAGCAGTAGATCCAAATAAGACACGCTTCTGGGAAACGACGGGTTATCCGTCGCTTTAAGACCGAGTCTGTACATGACATCGTGCTGACCCCACCAATCGAGTAGTAGGTTCCCTCTAGTATTTGGCAAATTATTTCCCCAATCCCTGTGTCTAGCGTTGAAATCCCCGCCGATTATAAAATAATTCTCCCCCGATTCCAGCCTCAGAAGTCGAAATAGCGTGTCGAGCTCTGTAATGAATAGGGTGGATTGTGAAGCCTCAGGTGCATAAACAGAGGCCAAGTACAGCCGCTTTCCACTGCGGAGCGGGATGTAAACGACGACTGCTTCCAACACCCGGAACCTGCGCAACACGCCCTTGTACACTCTGTGAAATTTTATACCTTCTTTTATGAAGATCGCGACACCGCCTCCACGTTTGGATCTGGGCCGATTTCTTCTTCTAATAATATAATTATTGTACTCCAGTTTGTGCTTATCGGTTAGCTTGGTTTCGCTAGCGAAAAGCACATCAGGAGTTTGGTCTTGTAGCAATTTAAACATCGCGGCTCTTCGTTCCATCCTATTCAGTGAATTAACATTCACCGCAAGGACCTTCAAAGTTTGCTCCACCATGTGCGTACCCATTACGGCATGTGTTGCGTTAGGCCCGGCAGCAGCGCGTAGATCTGGTTCACCCGCTTGGCCTGTTCTGGAACCTGCTTTTGCAGCTGAGCCATCTGCCCTTGGATTGCGAGCAAGATGGCCAGCATGTTAGGTGCAGCTTCAGTTGTTCTTGGCGTTGGCGCCGGAGAAGCAACAGTCGCTTGCTGTACTGTAGCCCCCTACCAGACGCCATTTGGGCGTAACGGTTTGAGACGTTTACACAGTACGTTGGATAGAATTATATTGCAATATTAGGTGATATAAACATTGATATCTTAAGATCATCATCGTCTTTAATATTTAAATATCACTAATTGCTGCATGATTGGGATATTGTTCAATAAACAAAAATCGACCTAAAACTCATCTTATAAAATTTAAGATAAATTATGACCAACTAAATATTGCACTTTGTTCTGAAGACTGGTTCGATGTCTACTTAATTTTAACATAGCTTTTGAAATGTTTCTAAAAATATTAAAAGATTATATGAATCATTCTTCCTACACACTCCTGCAACATAAATCAGGATTATGAGTAAAACAGTGAATTAATGGAAAAATGCCACTACCCACTACATTGTGTAACACTGCACTGACAGCAGATACACTTATATGTAATGTCTATCCCAAAATTGTAGATATAAAGGGAGGATTTTTGGTTTTGCAAATGCAGTATAATACTTACGTCTAAAAACGATACAATGCAATTCATTAATCATTCCATCGTATTGTAGATATGTTCGAGGCGGAATTAATGACGTACTTCGCCACCAACTCTGTGGTAGATACAGAAGAGACTAGCCATTATCCACCGGATAAGCTGACGTTAAAAGTTGGGGCATCTACGAGTATAATGCTCATGCGCAACCCAACCAGCGATGCTAGTTTACTCCAATTGAAGTAGATACTCGTATACTTCACTTTTCGACAAACTTACGAAATCTACTTCCTACTTCACTTACATATATCTTACTTAATTTTCCATAATCTACTTCAATTTCGAAATTTTAATCCTTTTATTTATTTTACTCAATAAGAGAAAAGTAAAATAAATTGCTTTATTTAATTGTTGAAAACCTAATGTTATATAAAGCAAAAACGTGCGTCTAAAAAGCCAACCAAAAATTACAGAATGTTATTAAATCATATATTTTAGGCCTCCCCAAATCTGCTTTAAAGCCCACGCAAGTTATTTTATCGTGGCTATTTGTTTCTCCTTAAGCCTCTGCTTCAATAAACACATTTTCTATTAGATTCATCTCTATACCATATTCCTCTTTCCAACGCGTGCAGATGACTCCGACGTTTTGGAAAATCTTCTGCAAAATCCAGTCGTAGTGGTTTAGTCTATATAGAGATTCGGCAGACTAAAGCAAACCGGTTTCGTACAAATGTATCATGAATTTCAAATCGAGTTTTGTGTAAATACTATAATATTAACTTTCCGAATCATTTGGCCGAAAAATATTCACAGACACAAACTTTTTCTGGATCTTTTACGGTGCGTTGCAAAAAAAGATGACTCATTTGTAAATATGATGCTGCTCCAATATCTTTTCAATATACTTTTGGGTCAGTAGCGGTTTAGGTTTGATAGGAGTACTATTGTTTTTTAGGCCAGTGTTGGGGCGATTATAAAAAATTTTGTAAAAAAAAACTAAACCGGCAGTTACGTTATATGTAAAACTTAATTATTTGAAATTTATTAAATGTATTGATCAGTTTGTCTTACGGTTTGTGCTTCTTAATGTATTTGACGTGCGCTCTCGTATCATTGAATGCCAAGTACTTGCTCTGTTCTGGTATATACGTGTGTCGCCCTCGAACAGCCAGATTCTGTCAATCGGCGTAGTATTATGTTGATGGACACTTTAATGGGAGATTTCTTCACATATTTGGAGAAAAAAATCATACTGATTCAGTTTTATATGCATTTTATTTTCTTAACACTAACTCTTACATTCTAACAAAAAATGCTTAAATGCTAGCTTACAATTACTTAATAATCTTACACTAACTTACTGGCCCCACACAGGCACTCTAAGCTACTCTAAATTCTTATAACTATGTCTTTCGACTTCATTTACATTTTCTTAGAACTATTTATTTTGTATACTTAAAGCTAAGAAAAAAATTTGTTAACAAAACTTAGCATATGGACATAATTTTTTATTTTTAATAAAAACTTAGTATCTAACTTAAAATAAACCTTAGCCTACCTAAACTAAATGTACAATACACACATAAACACACATAGACGTTATACACAATCATATACATATATCAGTATACACCTTTGTATACACTGATATATGTTTATGTTTCTTAAATGTTAAACTAAACCTATGTAAGCCGGCCATCGCTGTTTACAGAGAAAACAGATTGGTCAGCTCTGCCTCATTAGTGAGGCTGGTCCGTAATTGACGGAAACGACGACGAAACATCTTTTCCATCATTCAACCACCAGAAATGCTGGTGCTGAACGACATCCCTCTTATCGCGATTCCCCACCGCCCTACTGAACCTGAGGCGATCCACACTGCCGTGTGCGACGTCTCTGTCGTAGTTGAGTCGCCTGTCCCCAGCTGTCCGAGCGACATGGTAGATTAACGGCACCGCTGATCTATCCTGGATCAACCCTTTCTGATCTAGGTAGAGGAATGCTTCCGGTGGAACGAAGCCGTCAGAGCGCACACTCTCGTGCTAAAGGTAATTGGGGTAGTAAGCCCCAGATATCAGGTTATTCGTCGACGTCATTGCTCTTGCAATGTGCCTTCGAGTCAGCTTAATTACGAAGTTGTCCACTCGTATTAGGTTCGCCCTGTTGTAAAGGACCTCATTAGGATAAAATTTTTTGTACTCCGATTCTGGTGTTCTATACAAGCGAAGACAGGCCCTAAGGCAAGCCCTCTCAAACACCCGAATCTTTTCCATTAAGCTTGCTCGTACATTGAACCACACGGGACAACCAAATACCAGCATGGGCCTGATAAGGGCCATGTAGCAGATTACCTTTACCCTCGCATCGAGTTGGCTGCTATAAAACAGTCGAGAACTTTCTCCAATTTTTTCTGGTATCCCTAGAGGCTCTAGACAACGGCGTCCTAAAGAGAATGGTTTCCGACTTCTGAAAGTTGATTTTCAACTTCCAGTCATCGCAAAATCGTCTTATCTTATCGAAGTCACGCTGCAAGAGAGTATTAATGACCTCGATTTTTGGACCTGTTCTGTACGCTACCACATCGTCTGCGTACGCAATAGTATGGGGAAGTGAACCTATCAAGTCGCTTGTATAAATGTTAAATAGGATCGGCGAATTGACCGCGCCTTGCTGAAGACCATTTTTAATTTGAAATATTCCAAAAGAAGTCGCATCGCCATTTTTCACGATGAACTGTCTGCTGGTTAGCATATTATAGAGAATGTACAAGAGTGGTTTACTGATCCCCAGCCTTGTCAGCTTATAGAAAAGACCCTCTAACCATACGGTGTCGAAGGCCTTCTCCAAGTCAACAAGGCAGGCACCAGTGCACTGTTTCCTGCCTTTGTTGCATTGGATATCGGACACCAGTTTAGACGCGGCATGTGAGATATCATGTCCCGCCTTAAAACCGAATTGATTATCCGGAACTAAATGTTTGAATCATACTGATGTGGGGATCGAAAAGCACCCCTCCGAGATACAGAGATTTTAAGTAAAGCTTTAACCTAAGGACATCCACTGAGCGGCAGAGCGGCAAAAAAATTTTAAATTGTGTGGTTGTGGCTATGCAATCGCTGAGCTAGGAGTGACGTTTCTGACATTACCGATGAACTGTGGAGTGAAGTGGGAAAAAATTTAATTGTTCAGGTGAGCTTCATTTTATTTATTTGAATATTATTTTTATTCAATATACAAATTTTAATTTTGGTTTAAAGTCCAAAATCCACAAATATTTTGTGAGCTCTCTTCTGATATTCAGTGCTGTTTGATTGCTTATATTGAAACGTGCACTTACATAGTTCTTGACTAACTGACAGTTTTGTCATCTCGCTCTCGTACAAAATTGTTTAATATGCAGACACATTTAAATAAATTAATTGCAGTGTTTAGTTTTGTCTCGATATTTTTTTGCAGAAATAGCCATTTTTGGGATAAATTTCCAAATGCGTATTCAATGCATTTCCTTGTCGGCGAAAGTCGGGTATTGAAATTTTCTGTCTGCGCATTTAAATTTTGCATGGATATGGTCATAACAGATAAGTTATAAGTAGCTAGGCTTCGTCACTAATTTGGAACAATAATATCTTATCCAGGCAATGCTTGTGAAGGAGTGACATTCAATTTATCAGCTTCCAGTAGTCTAAAAAATGTTGAACTTCAAAAGATCCACAATCATTCTGCTTTCTCCTACAGGATCGGCCACCGCTTGCAGTACGATTGAAAAGTAATGCAAGTAATTAAAATAATGAGGGCCGGAATTTGAAGGACACTTTTTTTGGCAGTGTTTTCTATCAATGATGTAAAAACAGTTTGGCAGTTTCCAGCGCCTATAGAAGTTGTCTATAACTTTTTAATATATCCGGTAGTTAGTTTTGACATATATTTCTCGAAAAGTTGTTTCCATATGATGGCATATGCTTCTAAGATAATATTGCTGACTGTGCTTCTGCCTATACGAAGAGTGAAAGGTAGACCACAAAATGAATGTCCTGCAGCAAAAAACTTAGAAATATGAAAAATTATATGTAAATAATAGAACAAGCGTTTAATTTGTTTATTTTTATTTTCAGGATCAACAGCAGAAGCTAAATGGAAAAATTTGAAGGACTGCTACAGAAAGAACCTTCAAAAATTACCACCAAATAAATTGGGTTCAAAGCAATTTGTTTTAATATTTAATGGTATTTTTTTGGAAATGATGTCATTTATAAAATAAACGATTTCTTTGGTTCCTACTTAAGGCAAAAAGGCAGAAGAACAAAGCACAGACATGAAATTTTTCCAAAGCTTATTACCATTTACGGAGAAAGTTAATGGAATCGAAAAGTTCGAGCTCAGAGGAAAGTTTCAAAAAATTATTTGAAGCAAATTAAAAGCAAAAAACAACAAACAATCAAACATAAACGTGTGTCTTTTTAAATTTGTTTCATGTTTATTAAACAAATGATGAAATTCGCTGTAACCTGATCTTGTTTTTTTTTTTTTTAACTTAAGATATTTCTGTAAATGTTAAAATGATTTCTTTGTAAAATACTGTGGCGAGCAGAACTCTACAACGCCATTTTCATAACTAATCCCTCAAGAATTTCCACTCAATAAATAGCCACTTGCCCCGCTAAAGCTTGCCACTCAGCTTTTTGCTTCTCATTGTGTCTAGTTTTGACATCACTGAAAAACTCGTCCGCTTGTGCAGGATGACAATGGAGAAAGTTCGCTGCTACATCAAGGTCGGTGACCACCTAACCGACACCTTTGACAGGGTTTAGGCAAGGCGACAAGCTGTCATGTTTTAACATCATATTTGAAAGAATTGTACCAAACTCACAAGCCAACACGCGAGGTACGATCTTTCAAAAATCTGTTCCATTGCTTGCATACGCCGACGATATTGATATCATTGATGTTATTAGAACTGGTGTGACTGGTGCATTTGCGAGTATATCTAGAAATAAACGAGGGCAAAACAAAGTATATGCTTTCTACAGGAAGGGACACCTTACATCAACAAAAAGGCCAGAATTGCACAATTGACAGCTATAACTTTGAGGTAGTAACGGACTTTGTCTATCTCGGCTCTGCTTTCACATCTGAAAACGACATCTAAGAATAACGCTTGCCAATCGCTGTTTCTTTGGGCTGAGAAGGCAACTATGTAATAAAGCGATCTCCCGAACAACCAATAGAAGTCTATATAAGACCCTTGTAATCCCAGTCCTGTTCTATGGGTCCGAAGCACGGATCCTTTCTAAAGCGAATGAAGATATCCTTGGTAAGATATGTGGGCCCATATGCGTTGACCGGTTCTGAAGGAGATGATTTATCGATGAACTCTACTAACTGTACAGCGACATTGACCTGGTCCAAAAACTGTGCATTGGGCGCTTGAGATGGCTGGAACATATAGAGCGAATGAATACTAATGCTCCATCAGCAGATTCTTCGACTCTAATCCAGAGGGACAACGCAGTAGAGGAAGGCCTCACCTTAGGTGGCGCGCGCTAGTGGAAGGCGACTTCAACCAACTTGGCGTGCGCAACTGGAGGCAGTTAGCCAAAGAGCGCGTTAACCGAACAAGGTTATTGGTTCAGGCCCAAACCCAGCCTGTAACATGTAAATAGGTATTATAATTAAGTAAGTAAGTAAGTTAGATTATCTGTGGATGTAGACGTCAATAACGAGACCTATCACCACGTATAAAGCAGCCCGTTTGTGGGATAAAGCAACGCTTAAAGTTATCCAAAACATACAACCACTTCATCTTTTATAGAATTCATGAAAGAAGTAATGGTAAACGCCTATATGCTCATCACAGAAGATGAATCTAATTTTAAGCTACTTCATACAGCAATTCTTCGTGAATTCAGAAAAACGAACTACCTGAAATGCACTTAATAGACAAATGTTTACCACGATATACTGGCACAACTTTAAGGTTACTTTTCCATACCATCTTAACTGGGAACAGGAAAAACCAACATTTGCCAAGGACCTACATGTATGTGAAAACAAATGAAGGAGTTGGATCCGGAGTATACGGTCCTCGCACTAAAATATCCATACATTCCAATATGGATACAAGCAGCTCCGTATTTCAGGTTGAAATTTATCCAATAGAGCTTTGCATTCGAGAGAATCTAAACAGATATATAACAAACAAAAACATTTACATTCTCTCCGACAGCAGAGTAGCCCTTTTTGCAATTAACGTCTTTGACATAAAATCAAAACTGGTGTGGGATTGCCTTCAACTCCTGCAACTACTGACCACCACAAATAAAGTCCATCTGGGACATAGCGGATATTTAGGCAATGAAAAAGCAGGCGAGCTAGCCAGCAAAGGATTCGCATCTCAATTCATGATCCCAAGACCATTCTATGGGCTATCAGTTAATACAATAAAAGGAAGTATTAAAACCTGGCTAAAGGGAAGAAGCTTGCTTTCTGGAGAGAAACCGAAGGAAGCAGACAAACCAAAAACCTTATGCCAAAAAAAAAAAAGAAAACAACTACTAAAACTGAGCAGAAGTCAGATTCAACTGATCACAGATTTTATCACAGAGCACAGCCGTGTGAAAAAAATACCTGATGCTATGGGCATAGCACAAGACAATGCATGCAGATTGTGCAACGAGGACGTGGAAACAGCAGAACACATGTTGTGACTGCAATGGTTTAAACAAAACATGTATATTAAATGTAGGACATTACAATAGGACCATATGTGCCCGCAGTGATCTGGGATTCATTATACCACCTCCCACAACAATCTAATCTAAGTCAGATTGTGTTTTTCCCGATTAATTAATGATATCGCAAAATATCGCAAGATATCGTATAATAGTTGTTTTAAATCACTCAGCTAAACAAACCGATATGGATGCAGTTCTATATTGACTCAGAAAATAAATAGCGTTATTTAGGAATTCTAGGTGACAACCAAAACCATCCTGTACAGACACGTAGACAACATCCAATTGCATTTTAATCTTATCTTAGGACTGGAGATAGGCGACACTCAAGAAATAAAATTCTTACTAATTAATATATATTTAAAAGCCTTAAAGATCGACAAATTAAGGAGTGAATGTTTTGGATGGAAACTTGGAATGTATTCACTATATAATATATCATTATTATTATTAATACTAAAATCATTACTAATATTATATTAAACGTTTTTTTTTATTTACCAATTCAATGAAATATGTATATTTTTAATGATTTGCAAATAATAAAGAAACAATTTTTTTTTTTAAATAGATAGAAAGCATACAACAAAGATCTTCCTTCTTCATTCTTACTCCCGTCGACATGATGTCGTTAATTTTAAATTAAATCTCACGAAATATAAATAAAGTATTAGCCCAATAAGTTTTATGGAGGACCTATTAGACTGGTTGTGTCATCCAACTTCGCAAGCCCATTGTTCACTCTAACTCGTATATAAGACTTTCTTATTTTCGAAACAGAGATTTTCTTGAATGGAAGCTTCGTGTTAATGGAGATTAAAATAGTAATGGCTTGTTTTGATGATGAGTTAAACTGACGTAACCAACTGGAACAGAATAATGAGTAGCTTCGCTTAAAGTTGCTGCGTTCCTAGCTATATAAAGTATTGACTTTAGGTTAAGGTTAAGGCCTATGAAGTATATTTGTATACAAAAACTCTCACCCAATTACTAAAATCGACCAAATCATGAAGTTGACAATACAGCTGTATATACATACCGTATGTACATAATTATATACTTTGTTTTGGCGAAATAGGAGATAAGATTGAAGAAAACGAATACGGACAAAAGGAACATTATAAAGAAGAAGAACTGAAGTATATGGGGAATGCGGAATCCGGAAAAGTTGAACGCATTGACGTTATTTAGCTTTAGATAGGAAATCTTATGGTATGCACAAAAGTTACTTAGCATCTAATGTAACGGATGGAACTTCGATGTGGCAAAATTTGATATGCAATTTCAATTCAAATATATATACATATATAAATTATTTATGTTTTTTTCCTTTCTTTTCCTTTTTTTTCCTTTCTTTATATTTAGCGATAAGTTAAGTACCACTTCCATTAGCTTTCTCTTACATTGTGACCTCTAAAACCAGCTAACGATATCGTGATATTAAAGATAACATGTAAAAAAGGCTTATAAATTCATACTAAATCAAATTTTAAAAAAGATATAAATAGGAAAAAAAACTAAATACCCAAAAATATAGAAAACCTACATGTACTGTACTATACCAAAATAAATTAAAGACATAAACGAACACTGGATCAAGTGCGTCAATAATAATTAATGAAACAATGTGTGGCTTAGAAACCTCTCGTCCAAGCTATTCTATTACAGATTTCAGCAGGAATATAGGCTGTCGTGTGCCTTCTTGAGATTTTTTCTGAGAAGACTGCGCGAGGACTAGTGTATACATGAAAACAGCTTTTTACAACATTTTCATCTAACTGTATTGACGACATCGACTTTTTTCGGTCAAATACAATTTCTTCCAGAAACGATGATTTACTGATTTACGAAATCCAGATTTGGCCCCTTTACCTCTATGGTACCAACATTTTAACGATTAGCAAAAATGCGGAACTGATATTTTAAAACAAATATTGATTTTATGAATTCGAAGCATGTGTGCCTGATATGATGGGTGTGTTCTAGTCCGTGATGCTTTGAAGTTATAATATTGGAATCATAATTTGAAAATTTATTTTCAGTAAAACTATACGGCAATTTATAAAGATGTCGCAATTATATTTTCTTTTAGTCCTTACATGCATAAATAAGCTTACGTTTTAAATGTTTGATAGTAGCAGTACCAATTCTTTTGATTCCTTCAATCGGGTGAACGAATATTATTATTGCATGCTAAGCAATTACTAAATATAATAATCTGAAAATAATAATATGGAATACAAATCGATCTAACCAGTCTATTTTAAAAACATTTTATCGAAGTGAACAACACTGTTATTCTCCTAATAAACACACCTTTGTGACAAAACAGAAATAAAAATTCTTGGCTACAACCTATTTTCCAAAAATCTTTCTGATGGAAGTGTGTATGGAGAATCAACGATAATATTTAAAAATAATATTTAAATTCTATGATGTACAGTTACGAGTATACAAATCTGACCATATCCAATTGATAAGATTTCAATTAGAAGATCGATTGCTTAATATCATCGATATATACGCGGGCTAAAAATTTACCACTTTTCCGCTTACGTCCACGTCTATAAGTACAGACTAGAAGTTCTGGTACTTAGTGAAACAAAGCCCATACATCCCAGATGAATCTGACTTGAAGCAATATTTTCTCACCGCGGTCTCGCCATTTACGTGCGTAGTGATGTTACCCACCAAACTTCACAACAATGTAATCTCTGTTCCAATCCGGAATTCAATTTCATGTGGTTAAAATTCCATCTCCGTAAGCAAATTATCCACTATTACGTGTGGTGTGTTGAGATCTTCGCTGCGGAAATAACTTGACCCAGCTTGTAAATGAGACCACGCGAGCATCAGACGTTGATAGTCATACCGCCAACACCCTGGACTTGTTTTTAACTCTTTCACCCTAACAAGTACACTGCTGATGTGCTTTCTCTACAATCAGCTACAATAATTTCGCGTACACCCACCACACAGTTAGAGAAAAGATTCGTAAAAGAACCGTATGGAAATACGAGATAGCCAATTGGAGCGGACTTAACAGCTTCTGTAGGAATTTTAACTGGCCGTTTTGTTTCCTCGATAACGGCGTGGCTGCCGTTTCTAATATGATCATAAACAATATTCTCTTTGGAATGAGATGCTTTGTTCCTCATCGGATGAAGAGTATAAAACCAAAAGAAACGGCGTGGTACGACTCGAGCTGTAAAGAGGATGTGCGAGTTAGTGAAATATTTGTTCGGTCTTACAAGACCAACACAACAGAGGAAAACCGAATGAAGTTCAAACAAGCCAGGAATGACTCCAACACTTTTCTTAAGCGTCAAGGGGTTTGAGTACCCTTAAGGTGATTGTACACAGCGCGGGCAAAGGAAATTTAGGGACGAAGAAAAGAGAGGTACCGATGTACATTGTTTTTAAATGTTTGCAAGTTATAACGACCAGGAAATACAGAGATCGGCAGGGCATTCCATAAGCGAGTTGTACGGCTTAGGAACGAATCACAATATTTTAGAGTACGTCCGAAAATGGGCTTGAGGGTATACTGATGAGCATGCGTAGCGAGTAGGGTGTTACGGTTGAAAGTTTGAATGGGCGGAATGCTACTGGCGATTTCAGTAGAGCACTGGTGGTGGAAATAGCGATAAAACAAAGTGAGATACGAGACATTTCGTAGGTGTTCGAGGCTGTCCATTGATTGACTGATATTAGTATCATCAAAAAGTTTTATCGCATGGTTTTGAATCCTACTAGCAGGTGCAGAGATGTTTTAGGAGCACCTGATCAGATGTGGGAGTTGTACTCCAATTTTGGGCGGATGAATGCCTTATATATTGAGGCCAGTTCAGAGGGGGTAAAATATTTCTTACATCGCTTGAGGAAACCTAGACATTTCGCAGCATTTTTGGCGACATCAAATATGTGGTCATTCCAACGTAAGTTGTCATTGACACACATACCGAGAATGGAAAGTTTTTCGGTTTCGACGATGCAAGTGCCATTCATAGATAATGGCTGGGTGTTTAAATTTCGCTTTAAAGACAGCAGACAGCATTGTGTTTTGGAAGCATTAAATTCCACTCTATTGATAGCTCCCCAATTGGTTATGCTGTTGATATCGGAATTTAATGAGCTTAGCATACGCTGCCGTTCTCGTACTACAGCCGAAGAGCAGGGCCGTGAGTCCGGGAACGAATATGAAAAGCAGAGAGTACTGTCATCAGCAAAGGAATATATTGGATTAGAAGTAGCAGACAAGAGATCGTTAATGAAAATTAAAAAGAGTGTCGGTGACAGAACAGAGCCCTGGGGCACACCAGCATTTATTTTGTGAATATCAGACTTGAAACCGTCCAAAACAACTTGAATTGAACGTTCCGAAAGGTAATTGCTAATCCATTGAAGAAGAGAGTCGTCGATCCCAAATGCACGCATTTTCGGCAAAAGAGCCTGATGCCAAACTCTGTCAAATGCCTTAGAAATATCAAGTGCAACTACGTATCTTGCTTTCGCCAGATTGATGTACGCTTTGGTTCCACTTTTCGGTGAGACATGCCATCAAATCACCAGTGGACCTGTTGCTACGAAAACCGTACTACCGGTCATTGAGAAGTTTTCGTGTTTCGAGATATTTCATGAGCTGACGATTTATCAGTGTTTCCATGACCTTGGAAAGAAGGGACGTAAGTGCAATGGGTCTGTAGGAGGAGAGAGAAGATGATTCGCCTTTTTTAGGGACGTGGTGGACAAATGCTGTTTTCCATCTGCTCGGCAAGAGTGCTAAAGTGTAGGATTGATGAAAAAACTTACGCAGTGGTTTTGCCAGCGAGGAAGAACACCTCTTCAGAAGAAGGGGAGATATACCATCTGGACCAGCGGATTTATGTGTGCTGAGATCTTTAAGTACTCTTGCTACTACACGAGTGCAAAAGTAGATTCGTCCCATTGAAGATTCGACGCACTCAAGTGGAGGCGGATACAAAGCACAATCTGGGAGTGTTGAGCTGGCCGCAAAGTGTGCAGTAAGCAGATTGGCCTTATCCAAAGAGCTGACAGCTGGAATGTCATTGTAAATGAGCGTTGGGATGGAGGATGAGGCGGAATTTCTAATGTTTTTGACGAACGACCAACAATTTTTACTGCCTTTGGGACATTGCAGTATTTTTTGCCTCAGTTTTTGGTCGTATAGAAATTTCACACGCTTAAGAAAGGCGTTGCAGTCATTTCTGGCTCGTTTGAACTTTTTTCGGTTTTCCTCTGTCGGGTTGGTCTTGTAGGACCGAAAAAACATTTCTCTAACCCTGACGGCCTCTGTACAGCTCGAGTCGTACCATGCCTTTTCTTTTGGTTTGATACTCTTCATCCGATGAGGAATAAAGGATCTCATTCCAAGGAGAATGGTGTCTGTAATCATATCAGCAGCGGCATCCACGTCGTTATCGAGGAAGCATAACGACCAGTTAAAATTCCTAAAGAAGCTGTTAAGACCGCTCCAGTTGGCTTTCTCGTATTGCCATACGGTTCTTTTAGGAATTTTTTCTCTAACTGTGTGGTCGGTGTACGAGAAATTAGCTGATATGACACAATGGTCCGACGAGCCTAGAGGGGAGAGCACATCAATGGTGTACTTATCAGGGTGAGGAGTTAAAAACAAGTCCAGGGTGTTTGATCTTTCGTTAAACACATTAGAAATTCTGCCTCATCCTCCATCCCAGCGTTCATTTACAATGATATTCCAGCTGTCAGCTCTTTGGTCAAGGCCAATCTGCTTACTGCACCCTTTGCGGCCAGCTCAACACTTGCAGATTGTGCTTTGTCGCTACATATACTTGGTGCGTCGAATCTTCCACTTTCGCAGTCGTGTAGTAACAAGAGTACTTAAAGGTTTTAACATACATAAATCCAGTGGTCCAAATTATATACCTCCACTTCTTCCGAAGGAGTGTAAGCTTTCCATCAATCCTCCTCTTCAGGACTCTTTTTGTTCGGAAATCAACCAAATTCGAAATAAAATATATTGTAAAAATAAGTTAATGCTGATATATAAACAAAGAAATGTTAACAAGTTGTTTATAAAACAAACAAAACATGTACTAAAACGAACCATAATAATGTCACGACACAAATGTCAATCAGAACAAAAATAACATTAGATTAGCAGTTAAAATAAAGATTTCAGTTTTAAGTATTATAACGTATAAATTACCGAAAGATAGTCGTTTTGTTTTATTTCTCCTTTTTTTTATCGAAAAGTTCTTTTTTTTGGAAAAGCAACATTTGGTCCTTCGAGCCGGATCAAGAATTTTTAATACAACAACACAAAATTGTACAAGTACATTTGTCAACACAAGGATCTACATATAGATATACTCGTATATACATATTTATAAACGAAATTATCAACACTGAAGGCTCATAATAGTAATACATCAATTATCAAAATCAACACAAAAAATTTAAGATAAGAAGAAAACCTGCAACCAGCAATTCATCAAGGATTCCATCGCTGCAGCCTTCAACAAAAATTTAAAAAAGCTCCAAAAGTGTGTGTGTGTGCACAGGAAAAGTCATCAGGAGAAGTGCATACCTGGAAGAAATTAAAAGGAAATCATCAGTTCAAGTGAGTCTGTTTGCCGTTGTGTTGGCTTTTTGTCCGTTAAGTTAAATAAGTAGATGTTAATTACCCGAACAGTAATGTTAAAAATACGGATTTAAATAAAACGACTATGTCCGCTACGTTATAAAATTAGAGTGTTTCATTTATTTTACTATACTTCTTATTATTGTTATTGCATTTTGTATTTTCAATATCGTTTTTATACGTTTACATAATAAATAATAGATTGATTGAATTCTCTACTAACAATAATTTTTATTTCTTGTTTTAATCAGAAACATTCTCCCCCGCCGTGAACAAAGTTCGCAATATATCAAACTATGGTTACAGCATCATTGTTGTAAACTGGCATCACTGACCCTTCATGATCTGCATTATCGGCAATTTTCTAACATCTCTCACAGTTTGGATGCATGAAAAAAAAACCAAAATCATTAATTTTGTCAAAACAAAGGGACAACACTTGATACATAAGTAAAGAGAGTATGTGGAAAAGGTATTTGTTGTTGCCCTTGTTACCTAACAAAACAATGGGCGCTGCCATTTGTATTTTTTGTTGTTGTGTAGTGTAGTGTTTATTCGAGCGGTTGTGACGTGCGGTAGCCGCCGTGAATATTTGTATTTTAAAATTCGAGTGTTTTGTTTAGTTTAAACGTTAAATTTGTGTATTTTCAAGTATTTCAGGTAAGTGATATAATTTTATCTTGAATTATTATTTGATTTGATAAAATATATGTTGATTTCTCGGGGGTTTCGTCGCATTCATGTCTTCCCTTGTGTATGTGTGTGTGTTGTATTTTATTGCCTTCATTGGGCTGTGCGTAAATTTGTTGCGCTGGTATTGTGCATTTATTTATTGACTTGCGAAACGATTAATTTACGCGTCGGAATTACTCGTATATGAACATTTTGAATAAGTGAGTGAATTTATTTGTTATGAGTGATACGTATGATTTGTGTTTGAATGGGATGAATGAACTGTGTGTGGAAGCCAGTCGTTCATACACCTCCGCGGAGATTAAACGTGTTCGGCTAGAAAGTGAGAAGTTGATTCCCTTAATTTAGACATTTAACAAATTGGATTTAGGCTCCAATTAGCTGAGTGATAGTGTGTTCGCTTGAGACAGCAAAGGTTGTGGGTTCGACTCCGCGTCGTGGAAAAACTTTTTTATTTTTTTTTTCTCTTCTTTTTATTTGAAATTAGAAGATATATAACAAAAACAGTGAAAGTGTTACTAAGTGTTGTAGTAAACAGCACACGATGGATTGTGGAGAGCGGTCCGCTATGCCAATAGCGGGACCTGCTGAATTGTCAGGTGAGGCTTCAAGCAGTGCAAGCCAAACACCAACAGCTAAGCGAAGGAGGAAGCTAACGCCAACTTCCAACTTAGTCCAACGTCCCTCCCAACCAACTTCCTCTGTAAAACTGCTTGGTGGAGCAAGGGAAGAGAATAGCTTCGCTTCATTGGCACCGAGCGAGTCAGAAGATGAAGAGGAAGAGATGATGGCCATAAGTAGCAGCATAAAAATGCTACAAGAAAGGGTACGGGCCATCAAAGAAAGGCAAATGCTTAGAAGGAAGAGGGATGAGGAAGAAAAATCCCAGCAACAACAGCAGACGCTGCTTGCTCCAAAGCAGAGCCAACAACAACACCAACAAAAACATAAAAAACACCAAGAACAACAAAAAGAGCACATGCCACAACAACGGCATCAGCAAAAACAACAGCAGCCACAAAAACAGCAGCAGCAGCGACAACAACAACAACAACAAAAACAACAACAACAGCAGCAGCAGCAGCAGCAGCAGCAGCAGACGAAGAAGAAGGAGAAGGTGCCTCCTATCAACACCTATAAATTGGAGGTAAATGCAACCAAGGACCTGTGTAAGTTGGTCATTGGAAGTAATTTTAATATTAAGCGATTGGGGAACGATCGCCATGCCATCCACTGTAATACAGTGGAGGGCTATGCGAAAGTGAAAGAGCTCCTAAAGGAAACGACGACGGAGCACTACTCATACACACCGAAGTGTGAAAAGCGGCAATCGATGCTGCTGAAGGGGTTGGAACCGTCTTCTGATCCTGAGGAGATCCTAGCACTGCTCAAAGAGAAGGAGTGCGAAGGACTCAAGTTTGTGGGGGTAAAGCCGTTTACCACAGCCAGAGCTAGGCGGGAGAAACGGAGTCTGCCGTTCTTCTTGGTGCAGCTCAGTCCCGAAAGCCGTCTGGATAGTCTAAGGAGTATCAATGTCCTAGACTACCAGGTGGTTCACTGGGAAAAATTAAAAAGGAGCGAAGGCGTTATACAATGCGTTCGCTGCCAGAGGTTCGGGCACGCCGCGTCGAACTGCCAAATGCAGCCTCGATGCGTGAAGTGCGCAAAGAACCACAGTTCCGAGGAGTGTGCTCTGGGTAGGGACGGAACATCCGATAGGACGCAGCTCTCGTGCGTGTTATGTGGGAACGTGGGACACACCGCAAACTATCGGGGTTGTCCTAAGTTCACCGACATTAAAAAAGCAAAATTGGCTCGGCACAGAAGGTGGAGGTCAAACGTTCACCTGTTAGGTTTCAAACACCAGCCGTCACGTCCCAAATTTCCTACGCCCAAATGGCGTCAGGTAGGGGGGCTACGGTACAGCAAGCGACTGTTGCTTCTCCGGCACCAATGCCGAGAACAACGGAAGCTGCACCTAACATGCTGGCCATCTTGCTCGCAATCCAAGGGCAGACGGCTCAGCTGCAAAAGCAGGTGCAAGAACAGGCCAAGCGGGTGGACCAGATCTACGCGCTGCTGCCGGGCCTAACGCAACACTTGTCGTAATGGGTACGCACATGGTGGAGCAAACTTTGAAGGTCCTTGCGGTGAATGTTAATTCACTGATTAGGATCGAACGAAGAGCCGCGATGTTTAAATTGCTACAAGACCAAACTCCTGATGTGCTTTTCGCTAGCGAAACCAAGCTAACCGATAAGCACAAACTGGAGTACAATAATTATATTGTTAGAAGAAGAAATCGGCCCAGATCCAAACGTGGAGGCGGTGTCGCGATCTTCATTAAAGAAGGTATAAAATTTCACAGAGTGTACAAGGGAGTGTTGCGCAGGTTCCGGGTGTTGGAGGCAGTCGTCGTTTACATCCCGCTCCGCAGTGGAAAGCGGCTGTACTTGGCCTCTGTTTATGCACCTGAGGCTTCACAATCCACCCTATTCATTACAGAGCTCGACACGCTTTTTCGACTTCTGAGGCTGGAATCGGGGGAGAATTATTTTATAATCGGCGGGGATTTCAACGCTAGACATAGAGATTGGGGAAATAATTTGCCAAATACTAGAGGGAACCTACTACTCGATTGGTGGGGTCAGCATGATGTCATGTACAGACTCGGTCTTAAAGCGACGGATAACCCGTCGTTTCCCAGAGGCGGGTCTTATTTGGATCTACTGCTGTACGACGAACGTATACGACTGACAGGTACGAATTTACAAACATTAAACTGTCTGCGCACATTCGTGTATGACAGCGACCATTGCGGTTTTAGCACCGAAATTACGGTTCCCAACGAAATTGCGGAATTGGAGGAGTTTGTCCAAAGATATTCTTACAACTACAGTAAGACTCGATGGACACGCTTCTCCGCAACCTTGACAAGAGCGCTCTCCTCAAACACGCTCCACCCACCGTCCAATAGGAATTTGTCAAACGAGGAGATCGACAAGTACCTAAAACAAATGGACGAGACAATTAAACAAACTATGGACACTACAATACCGCGGTATCGACGTACGACTAACGAAGACCTGTTCCGCAATCCTACTATTGACGCACTGCACCGACAGAAAAGTAGACTTCTGACCAGACTTAAAAACTTGTACAGACAGTTAACTGACCGACGAGACCCGGAGATTAGGACACTGAAGTCGTCGATTAAAAATATTCAAACGCTGATAAAAGAAAATTACAGAATTTCTGTAAGTTTGTATTGGAACAACAAGGTTCGGGCTGTAAACACCAGCAACCCGAATATGTTTCCGCAAATAAATAAACTATTTCGGAGAAAAAATCAAAACGACCTTCAGTGTCTTAAAATAGCCCGGACAACAGACAACGAACGGTTACTGACAATAGCAGGCATTGATCCAAGTGAGGCCGCTGATGATGACGACTTTTTTGTGATCGAGGATCCACAGGAGAAGGTTGAGGCCATAGGGGCGACTTTCCAGGAAGTATACAAGGCCATTGACAACATTGGCCCTAATTATGACCTGGAGGGTCGCGTCTTGGTGCACGACTTCTGCATTCGAAATGAAATAGGGAACTGGCGATCCGAGGGCTCTGGTTTCACCCGGTTTAGCGACGAAAATATGGCCAATAATGTCATCGCCAGAGAGGGTGACCTACCCCCATTCATTTCGAAGGAAGAACTCCATGAGATCTTCGACACAATCAGGGCTAAGAAATCAGTGGGGACCGATGGTATTCCGAACATCGTGCTTCGACATCTTCCTCTAGAAGCGGTGGACATTTACACCACCCTGTTTAATAATGCAATGAATAATGCACATTATCCAGCGCATTGGAAAACGGCGGTGGTTCAACCCATCCCCAAAAAGGGAAAGGATATATCCAATCCGGCGAATCTCCGGTCGATAAGTCTCCTTCCGAATATCAGTAAGGTTTTTGAAAAGGTAATCAATAGAGCTCTGTCTAGGTGGGTTGAGGACAAACATATAGTTCCGGATAATCAATTCGGTTTTAAGGCGGGACATGATATCTCACATGCCGCGTCTAAACTGGTGTCCGATATCCAATGGAATAAAGGCAAAAAACAATGCACTGGTGCCTGCCTTGTTGACTTGGAGAAGGCCTTCGACACCGTATGGTTAGAGGGTCTTTTCTATAAACTAACTAGGCTGGGGATCAGTAAACCACTCTTGTACATTCTTTATAATATGCTAACTAACAGACAGTTCATCGTGAAGAATGGTGATGTGACTTCTGTTGGAATATTTCAAATTAAAAATGGTCTTCAGCAAGGCGCGGTCAATTCGCCGATCCTATTCAACATTTTTACAAGCGACTTGATAAGTTCACTTCCCCATACTATTGCGTACGCAGACGATTTGATAGCGTACAGAACAGGTCCAAAAATCGAGGTCATTAATACTCTCTTGCAGCATGACTTCGATAAGATAAGACGATTTTGCGATGACTGGAAGTTGAAAATCAACTTTCAGAAGTCGGAAACCATTCTCTTTAGGACGCCGTTGTCTGGAGCCTCTAGGGATACCAGAAAAAATTGGCGAAAGTTCTCAATCATTGGACAGCACGGACAGCCTCTTGCCTGTCGAAATGTAGTCAGATACCTTGGGATCTGGCTAGATCAGTTTCTGTATTTTGGCAAAAATGTAGATGCTGCTCTGGCCAGAGCTAAAGGCGCTTTTGCCCTTACAAAGAGACTGTTTTATAGCAGCCAACTCGATGCGAGGGTAAAGGTAATCTGCTACATGGCCCTTATCAGGCCCATGCTGGTATTTGGTTGTCCCGTGTGGTTCAATGTACGAGCAAGCTTAATGGAAAAGATTCGGGTGTTTGAGAGGGCTTGCCTTAGGGCTTGCCTTCGCTTGTACAGAACACCAGAGTCGGAGTACAAAAAATTTTATCCTAATGAGGTCCTTTACAACAGGGCGAACCTAATACGAGTGGACAATTTCGTAGTTAAGCTGACTCGAAGGCACATTGCAAGAGCAATGACCTCGACGAATAACCTAATATCTGGGGCTTACTACCCCAATTACCTTTACCACGAGAGTGTGCGCTCTGACGGCTTCGTTCCACCGGAAGCATTCCTCTACCTTGATCAGATAGGGTTGATCCAGGATAGATCAGCGGTCCCGTTAATCTTCCATGTCGCTCGGACAGCTGGGGACAGGCGACTCAACTACAACAGAGACGTCGCACACGGCAGTGTGGATCGTCTCAGGTTCAGTAGGGCGGTGGGGAATCGCGATAAGAGGGATGTCGTTCGGCAGCACCAGCATTTCTGGTGGTTGAATGATGGAGAAGATGTTTCGTCGTCGTTTCCGTCAATTACGGACCAGCCTCACTAATGAGGCAGAGCTGACCAATATATTTGCTTTGTTAATAGCGATGGCCAGCTTACATAGGTTTAGGTTAGCATTTAAGAAATATATACATGTGTTAGTATATATAAAGGTATATACTAATATATGTATATAATTGTGTATAATGTCTATGTGTTTGTATGTGAGTATTGTGTATGTAGGTTAAGTAGGCTAAGGTTTATTTTAAGTTAGATATTAAGTTTTTATATAAAAATAAAAAAAAATCCATATGCTAAGTTTTTTGTAAACAAATTTTTTTTCTTAGCCTTAATTACAGAAAATAAATATAGTAAAGCAAATGTAAATAAAGTCGAAAGACATAGTTATAAGAATTTAGAGTAGCTTAGAGTGCCTGTGTGGGGCCAGTAAGTTAGTATAAGATTGTTAAGTAATTTTAAGCTAGCATTTAAGCATTTTTTGTTAGTAAGTAAGAGTTAATGATTAAGAAAATAAAATGCTTTAAAACTGAAAAAAAAAAAAAAAAAAAAACTGTGTGTGGAAGGTATGTATTAGATTGGAATGATTTGAGGGGTATGTGTGGATTTATTTTGAGTGGGATAAATGGACTGTATGTTGTGTGTTGAGTAGAGTGTAATTGTTTTAAATTGTTATGAGTGCGTTTTGTATTTGAGTGGATTTTATTTTGAAATGCTGTCGGCATTTGCAATTAATATTATTACATTTTGAATAATTGATTATTTTGGTGATTATTTGTTTTGATGGGAATTAGTTGTCGTCGTTAAATAATCGTGTTGTTCTCGTTGGCATTATTCGACGGTAGGTAACAAATCTTTGTTATTGGTCTTTTTAATGTACCATTCGCCGTTTTAAGTGTGACCACGCGGATGTGGTTGTCCATTCCGGGATGAGTGTCGATTATTCGAGCGAGTATCCATTGCGCTGGTGGAAGACGTTCATCTTTCACTAGGACTAGATCTCCAATCTTTGGATCGGCCTCTAGTTTTGCCCATTTCGGACGCGATTGAAGACGTGAAAGATACTCGTTTTTCCATTTGCGCCAGAAATGTGCTACTGCGATTTGAACGTGCTTCCACCGGTCTAGATAATTTGTTGTTGTCGACAATAAGTCTCCTTGAGCTACCATGTTGGTTGGCTCGCCAATTAAAAAATGAACTGGAGTTAATACGTCTAAGTCTTCCGGATTTTCTGATAGTGGACATAATGGTCGCGAATTGAGAATGCCTTCTATTTGAGTCAGTACTGTGGAAAACTCCTCAAAGGTAAGTTTTTTGTTTTTGACTACTCGTTTCAAATGATGTTTTACTGATTTTACCCCTGCTTCCCAGAGTCCTCCGAAATGAGGGGAGGCAGGGGGAATAAACTTCCATTGTGTACCCAAATTTGCTAAGGTTTCGGCGATATTTTCCCAATCGTGTGCGGCATCTTTCATCATTCGTCGAAGTTCGGCATTCGCTCCAATAAAATTGGTCCCGCAATCGCTGAAGAGTCGGGAGCAAATACCGCGACGTGCAGTAAATCGTCGGAAAGCTGCTAGAAAAGCTTGCGTCGTCATGTCAGAGACGAGTTCCAAGTGAATGGCTTTGGTAGCGAGGCAAATGAAGATGGCGAAGTAGCCCTTAAGTGTTTTGGCTCCACGTCCCTTCCACGTCTTCACTTCTACTGGTCCTGCATAGTCGACGCCGGTGTTGCTGAATGGTCTAGCAATCCGAACCCGCGATGATGGTAAGCTTCCCATGATTTGCTGCATCGGCTTGACCTTAAACCGGAAACATATGACACAGCGATGAATATGCTTTTTTACGCTCCTCTTCATGTTGAGTATCCAGTATTTAGAGCGGATGTAGGCCATTGTTTGTTGGAGACCTCCATGGTAGGTTTGATCGTGTGCATGCCGTATGAGTATATTTGTGAATGCGTGGTTCGGTTTGAGAATGATTGGGTGTTTTGTGTGGTATGGAATGAGTGCCTTTTGCAAACGACCCCCGACGCGTAGAATACTTTCGTTGTCTGCAACCTTGTTAAGCACTCTTATGGCTAAATACGGTATGCATGATGTGCCAAAGGTCACTGTTTTAAGCCTGTATGCTCTCAGTGGCTGCTGTTCACTATCCCGCCAAAAGATGAGTTTGTAATTGCTGTCTGCCGTTGGTACTAAAATTTTTCGGTACATCTTTTCGATGTCGGCGGTGAAGGTATATCGATGCTGTCTCCATCTTAATACGACATCGATAATGTTTTTTTGTAATTTAGGACCAACCATCGAGGGCTCGTTTAAGGACGTACCGTCCGAAGTCTTCGACGCTGCATCAAGCACAACTCGCAGTTTTGTTGTGGAGCTTGAGTCTTTAATGACGGCCTGGTGTGGCAAAAAAAAATGAAAAGGAGTTGCAAGGTAAGTGTCGTTAAATAAATCTAACTCCTCCATGTGATCCATGGTGATATATTCTAACATACACCTTTTATATCCTACCTTTAGTTTCGGATCCTTCTGAAAACGACGTTCTAATTGAGTAAAACGTCGTAAAGCAACTTCCCTGCTTGAACCTAACGCTGGTCGTACTCCATCTTTGAAGGGTAAGGACACTTGATACCGTCCATTTGTTAATCTGGTTGTATGGGTTCGGAAGTGCTGTTCACAAGCATTGTCTTCTTCCGAAACCATCATTTTAAACGGAGCTTCTTCAACCTCCCAGAATCTTCGTATCTCAGTGCCAAGGTCAAGCTGTAGAGAGAAGTTTTGAAGGAGTTGTGTGGACCTGTCTGGAATTTTCCCGAACACAATCCATCCAAATTGGGTTTTTTGGGCGACAATGGAGTTGTTTTGATCACTTCTAATGATGTCCGGTAGAATAATGTCAGAGTAAACTTCGCTTCCCAGAAGTATATCGATTTTAGCTGGATTGAAGAATGCGGGATCTGCTAAAAGAAGGCCTTTGATATGATTTAATTCGTCGACCATCACTCGCTGGGCCGGGAGAAGGCCAGACAGTGACTGAAAAATAAAGGCTTTAGTGGCGCTTTCAAATGTCGAATATTTAGATCGAAGCGTTATGTCGACATAATATTTGCTTGTGCCACTGCTGACCCTTCCTAACCCGGAGATCTGGACGGACGTTCTACGCCTTGGTAATCGTAGTAACTGTGCTGCTGATTCAGTTATGAAAGTTGCCTCAGAACCTGGATCAACAAGTGCACGGAGATCATGGCACCTGCCATCAGCTGAGACTACCGTAACTATGGCTGTTGCTAGCAATACTTGACTCGCCCGATGTTGTGTTGCAAAGAAGGTGTTCCGCGAATGCGATGTGTGCGGCTGGTCGATGGGTCTACAAACGAACTCTGAAGCGCCTGAGTTCAGCTGTGTTTGGTTACTTGTGGTGCCCGTTGGATTGGAAGTTTCGGTAAGTACTTGCGAACATACTTGACTTGTTTGATCTTCTTTGAAATTTTGTTTTAAATGTAGTAATGAATGGTGTCGCTGCTGGCAAAAATAACAGTTCTTTGAGCTTGGACAGTCTCGAGTTGGGTGGCTGTACGCGAGACAGTTCTCACACACCTTCACTCTGCGCACGGTTTGCCACTTGTGTGTTGTGTCCAACCGAAGAAATTTGCTGCATTTTCTTAAGGCGTGCTTTCCGTGATGACACACTTTACATTGGAACTGCTCCTTCATCTGGGTATTAGCATAAAATACTTTGGCTTGTGGACTAGACTTCGCAGATGACTTCGTATTTACTTTCGACCACAAAAGAGGCTGCTGGTCAACTGCTTCAAGCGTCCTAAAACGTGCTTCTAAGAATCCGATGAAGTGCTTTCTGCTTGGAAGTTCCGTAGAATTGCCCAACTTTTCTTCCCATAAATGCTGCGTTGAACATGGTAGTTTTTGGAAAAGGATATATATGAGAATAACATCCCAGTGGTTTACTGGCACTCCCAGGTTTTCTAATGCATGAAAGCATTCTTGAGATGTGTCAAGCAGAGACCTTAACCCACTGGTGGACTCCTTCGTTAATGATGGTTGGCTGAAAAAAAGATTTAACTGAGCATTGACTAGGACCCGCTTATGGTCATATCTCGCCTTCAATAAGTCCCATGCCTTGACATAGTTTTCTGCTTCGAGACCTAAATGCTGTATGAGACGCTCTGCGTCCCCGCTAATTGATGATTTCAAATGGTGTAGTTTTTGGATGTCGCTTAGGTGAGTATTTGTATGAATTAATGATGTGAATATATCGTAAAATGAACGCCATTTCGTATAGCATCCGGAGAACGTTGGAATATTTATTTTTGGAAGGCGAAGATCCCCACCAGTACCCGCTGCAGCTGACGATGTATTGATCGTCTCTGTAGGCGCCTTTGCAGTTGATGCACACTTGTCGATGGCGTCTAAAAGCTCGCAGCGATAGTCCAGGTGAGTTTCTAAGAGTTGTTCATAGACCTTCATTAATTCTTCCTTTGTTAAATCCTTTTCTAGCTTGCCTGCACCCATAATTTCCTCATAGTATCGCCTTGCTGTTGCCAAATTATCATCAAGGATGGATAGACGTGTGGATAAATAATTTGAGGTGCGCCACGTTTCACCTGTCTTCCTAAAATTTGAAAAATCGCGAACAACTTGAGCAAATAGTGCTTTCTGCAGCTCTCCAAACGACATAGTGATTTAATATGGATTGAGGTAGTTAAATAAGTATATATTATATGTAAATTTATTGTATGTATGAAAGTGTATTAGAATATATAGAATTTATAATAGATATATGTATGTATATATATGTATTACAATGGAGAATTAATTAATTTAATCATAAAATTCGCAATTTACGCTGGATTTGATACACACTTTGTTATATGGATATATATATGTAGATATATACGTGTGTTTGATGAGTATTTTTTTAATTTTATTAATTTAAATCGATTCCATTGAATTTTATATGTATTGTAGTATTTAATGCAATTTAGAGTTGCTTGCAACTATATTATATTAGAAATATAAGACTTACTTGTTCGAATCTTGAGTGTAGAGTGTTAAGTTGATTGTGTGTAGAATTACGCGGCGCGATATTCCCGATTTGCACAATCCTTTGTTGAATATGTATGTCTTTTATGTGTTGTTTAATTGTTCAATTCCACAAATGCGAAAAGTTTAAATCTTTTACTTAGTATGTATGTTATATGCACTCTGTATAGTGTTATATGTATATTGCACTTCGTTCATACACTTCAATTTAAATAATTGCACTAAAAACTGTCTATTTTTTCAAGTTCCAAATCTGTTGGATATCTTTTGAACGTAGTACAAAGTAAAAAAAAACCGAATTCGCACAATCACGTACATATGTATACACTTTCAGTATTATATTCAAATTTTTTAGTTTTTAAATTTACTATTTAAATCTGGCTCGAATGGACCAATGTTTGCCGTTGAGTTGGCTTTTTGTCCGTTAAGTTAAATAAGTAGATGTTAATTACCCGAACAGTAATGTTTAAAATACGGATTTAAATAAAACGACTATGTCCGCTAGTTATAAAATTAGAGTGTTTCATTTATTTTACTATACTTCTTATTTTATATGAATTTTGACATATACAAGTTATTGCATGATAGATTTTGTATTTTCAATATCGTTTTTATACATTTACATAATAAATAATAGATTGATTGAATTCTCTACTAACAATAATTTTTATTTCTTGTTTTAATCAGAAACAGAGTCCTTTCCATTATAATTACTCGTACTTACATTGTACGCAAAAATTTACATATAGATATATACATATATATATATAATACGATTATTACTCCACATCTTTGTACATTTTAAAACATATATACATATATATATAATATAATATTATTAGTGGTTTTGTGTAATAATTTTCCACATCTCGGATAAATTTTCATGTCATGTCGTTCGGAATATTACAATTAAACGTCCTTGAACGTATCAAAAAAGATTATGAGAATTTTGGGAAGGCAGACAGTGCGCGTTTGAAAAGGGCGAATTATATTCAAACTCGTATTTCAATATTATACGAGCAAATGGTTCAGGCAAAGAAATACCATGAACATATCATGGTAGATGATGGCAAAATTGATTCTGAGCAGGTTTGTGTGTTAGTGCAGACATTTGATAAAATTCTCGATTTGTTTGCGGATTACAAAGCAGATTTGTTAGATGCATTAGACAAAATTCCGGTTAGTAAAGCTGCTACGAACGGTTCAAGCGCAGCTCACTTAACAACAGATACCAAGGAACGAAGCCACAACGAGCTGCGATTGCCGGTCATCAACATTCCAACGTTTTCTGGCAGTTATGAAACCTGGAGGTCGTTTCATGACATGTTCCTGGCATTGATTCACAACAATTCATCTTTGAGTGACGTCCAGAAGCTTCATTATTTGAAATCGTCGGTTAGCGGTGAAGCAGAGCGTCTTCTACAACACTTGGTGATCGACCAAAGCAATTATGACCCAGCATGGAAGATCTTGACAGATGTCTCATGTTTTTAACGTAAGTACCTGCCATGTGGGCTTAAACTTACGGGATGCCCATACATCCATGGGAGCAAGGATACGCCTTGCCATCGCTCACAATGATATTCATTTTTGATACCAATTCGGAACTGTGTTGCCGGCACAAGTTCCACCCTTGGTATGAGTCGAGGCCGACCTAAAACCTCTTACTGCTCTTAGGGTCGCAGCACCCAGCACTTATTGCAACTCCACATTGAGTCAACCAAGGAAAACCAAGGAAAACCAAAGGAAAACCAAAGGAAAACCAAGGAAAACCATAGGAAGACTCTTTCCCGCGATTTTGGGTTTAAACCACAGCCACCATGACGCTCCCACAAGGGGGCCTACCTCTAACAAGTCAGGCCCGGACCGAGATCCGGGGGGCTCCTGACTCCCATGGTACCGTGATTAAAGTCCTGGTAGGGACTACCGGTGGTCCAGCCGCCAACAAGACCTATGACCGGCAGCTTGTGACTGA